>CM060815.1:2500000-5000000 GCA_030704555.1 Heliconius charithonia
GAATAATATGTTATTTTGCTATCTATCGCCACTAGAAACTTTGTTCAAATCAAAGTTTTTTTTCTTACGTCCTCCTTTTTTAAATAATTTTTCGATCATTTAATCTCCTTTCCCTAAGATAAATTCTGGCAACACTGGTAGAAGGATTTGAGGGAAGATTACGTTTTTTTCTAACATGTTTATCACTTTAAATTACATTAGGAAATCAATAAACAGGACTAATTGTTGTTTTTAAACATTTAAATATGTGAAACTAATTCTTCTCGAATTTGGTTTAAAAGTAAAAGTGAATTAAGCGTGAATCTGCTCTATATAAAAAAAGAAAAACACTTTGTTCTAATAATTTAACATAATTCTTTCAGCTACAAATGCAAGGAAGAATTCGCATCTGACGTTCGCCTGATATTCAGCAACTGTGAAGTATTCAACGAAGACGACAGTCCAGTCGGCAGAGCCGGACACTGCATGAGACAGTTCTTTGACCAGCGCTGGGCCAATGTTTGACCACGCCTAGACCCGCGACCTCGACCACTGCCCAATACTTTGTCATGTCCGTTGACAGCGGAAGAAGGAAAAGGGGGGGAGTGTTGTACCATTTACCCCAGTGTCCTCCATATGGAATAAAAGATTTGAAATGTAGTGTCGTCACTAGTGCAGTTCTAATATTCATTTGTATGTATAGAATACTGCCACTTTGAATTTTTTTCTAAATCAACTATTTATTGTTAATCCCACTGTTACTTTCTTGCATACAACTCCTATGTCCATTCAAATAGTGAAGAATGAGAACCCCCTTCTTACGCCGAGTCTATTTATGCTTGAATTTGACACAAAAATAACTTTACATACCAAAAAAATGTCATATTAATTTTTTACAAACATTAATAGCTAAAAAAAGTAAATAAGCAGAACGTGGAGCATGGAGTGTCTTAATACTCCATTACCTATGCCTACTTTGCTATATGCGGGTTATAGCATGAAGCTAAAAAAAATATAATAATGTCTAATGAATTTCACAATGCTTAAAAAAGTATGACAACTTTTTTCCATTTTCTACTCTCCATGTGAATTAAGACAAGACAATAAATATACAAGAATATCTCTCTTATAGTAAATCGTGACGGCACTACTCATTTTTTTTTGTATCGATCTTTTTTTTATGTTTATGACAACTAAAGTAATAATTGTTTAAATTAGTCTATTTTACAATTTAAAAAAAACTTTTTTTTTCTTATAAAAATTTTCTATAACGCAGATCTGTGGTCCAGTAATGTTGCCAAATAGTGTAGAGATTTTAAATGAATGTATTTAAAAAAATAATGATTGATTTTTTGTATTTGTAATATTTAAAAAACTTTAGTCTGCGGCCAGAAAAAAGGGCTTGGACTTTTACGAACTTGTCAATGTCAAATCATTTTCTCGTTTAGAAAAAAAAGTAAAAGCTGGGCTTTTTTAAATGTTAACACATTATTGTGTGGTATTTATATTATGTATAAAGAAACGCGTACGGATGTGACATCAATACTGAAGATGACAATAAAACACGAACATGACAAAATATTACATTAATTATATAATTATTTAATAATTTAGCTGTAAACCACTACATTAAAAAATATAACTGGATTTTTTTTCTATCGTACACAGATTATAAAAAATATTTATAGACCTTTTTTATCCGACTGTATGCAAAAGGGTAATGTGTTTTTTGTATACTATTATAAATAAATGTATCGACATTCCTAAATTGAATTTTGACAGACAAAGTCATCGGATTAGACATGTATATTATGAATCTCATGTAAAAATGTGATTTTATTATAAAGAAAAAAAAATATACGCACACGCGTTATGTACAGAATAAGCTAAGTATAGAGGTAATTAGTCGATGTTGTAATTTTTTTATTATTTTATTATTATGATATATATAAATGATTTGCGTAGCAACGAAACAGTATTCTCTGCGTAAGTTTGACTGTAAATGTGTAGGTCTAACGTCCGTGGTTCACGGGTTCGATTCCCCGATCTTGAGGACTTTATTATAGAGTGTAGTGTAGGCCTAAATGATTGAGTATAACTTAAATGACGTTGATTTTTTATCATTATTTTTTATATATTTTTTTCTTCATTTTGTGTAATAATACGCTTTTGAATATGATTTTTAATTGAAATTGTGTAAGTTTTTGAAGTACTGTAAGTAATAATGAATGTGTCGATTTTTTTAATGATAACTATTAATAATTAATATTTATTTATGTGAATTCCAAATTGTAGTACTTAATTTTGCATTGTTAACTCAATTCGGGCATTATTTGGACGATTTTTTTTTCTATTTAAGTATTTTTTTAATATAAAAAATGTTCACAACCTCTGTGTACATCGCATTTGCTTTAGTTTACGCCATTCCTGCACAAACTTATAATTATTACGATTACTTTACTCGAGTATTTGCTAGTATTAATTAGCATTTTTTTGTTAACTGAACAGATTGACGGACTTAAATTATTATATATAGATGTAAGCCGGTAAACGTCTCGGAAGTCGACCGTGTATGAAATATTATAGTTTTATGTTGTGTGAAATGATTGATTTTAACTATAAAATGGATATATAAATTATATATACGAATAAATGATTAATTTTTTGAAGCATCTTCGCCTTATGTTTTTATTTTTATCATCAATTCCTTGTATTAATAACATAATTTTTTTTACGTTATAATTGAAAAATGTGTCCTTTTTTCCACATTTGATACGAAACCCTATTTGGAATCGTTGTTAAGAAATCTTATTTCTCTATAGGATATGCGGAGTCAGTTTAGCTGATCGAATCCGCAATGAAGAGGTACACAGAATGGCAGGTACTAGCGAGGATGTCACGGTGAGAATGAAGAACGTGCTCGGCTGGTTTGGGCACGTCGAACATTCGTTTGAGTGTGAATTTTTTTTTAGTTATAGGTTTGACATATTTTAAAGCGCAAACGCTTCCATCTGCATAATATTATGTTTTTCTGTATAGTAACAAAATTATTCACTTTCCAAATCCATCAAATTCACCAGCGACTTAAAATATCTTATAAAAGATAACTTGCTTCTCTACGCGCTTTCTAATTAATGTTATTTCAAGTAACACCTATTATTTTCATTTGTGCATTTAATTTTGCAAGGAATTGCATTGCAATTAATTTTGCAAGGAATTGCTCATATAAATGAGGAACATATTCTTAAAACAAAAAAAAAAACAGTACAAATAAAAAAGACACACAGACATACAGTAAAACATTATTTTTCCACATGAATAGTTTACAATAGCAATAATATATCTTATATATATGTAATTAATTAATCTTTATCAGCCTGAGCTTGAGCTTTCTTCGCTTTGGCTCGTCTCTGACTTCTCTTTTTGTTGAGAGGAACACTTCCCATTAATTTTCCAGATTTCTGTAGAGCCACCATTTTTGCTGCTTTCCCCTGTACAATTAGAAATATTATTTCGAGAGTCGTAGGTTCAAATTAATAATGTTTTTCACGTTTTACTACACAATGTTGAGTGGTAGTACTCTACGCCGCGCATGTTATTAAAGCGATGATTGTTGTTCCATTTTCCATTGAAAATATCATCATTAAATTTCTGATAAGCTCCGCAATGTCTAATACGAGCGAGGATGTAAGACAGAGTGTCTTAAGACTAGGTTTCAGCTAACCCAACCCTGCTATATCACAAAAAATAAATAATTAAAGATTATTAATTATTAACTTAATTACTTTTGAGGCGGGCCGTGGACACGGGTCACAAAGTGTGTAAAATCGAGTGGTTGTGGGTTCAATCCCCACTTGAGGAAGTGAAATATTTATTTACATTTATGTTTTATTTTTCGCTCTGGTGTCGGGGCAAAGCGCGCCGTTGAGTTCCGCCACTCAGCAAGCAATGCCTCCAAATTTCGGCAGAAAATGGAGAACGGAGTGTCTTAACACTAGGTCCCCTCTGTCTACCGTGCTGTGTGCGGGATACAATGCGAAGCTGATTTTAATTTAAATTTGATTTATTACCTTAGCTTCGGTTTTGCTAAGTTTGCTGTTCTGTTGTACCGAGTACAACACATTGATGCGTTTGTTGGCCATCATCGAGTGGTGCTTAGAGAGGGCAAGCTGAAACGAAACATTGCTTTACATTTTTTTTATATATTTAAAAATAATTATTTGCTCTAACACAACTTACTACTCAAAATATTTTTGTAAATAAAATGTCTGTTTGTTATCCAAATTATAAGTAAAAAAAGATACAAAATATAATTATTACATAAATAATAAACGCCTGCAACACGCCAACAGCGTGGACTATTAGTAAGTAATAGTAAGCAGGTTAGAATTTAAAAAAAAACTATTTTTGTATTGTATAGTATCCAGTCCATTCATCAAGAAAGAATATAATGCTATATTAAATCACCTTAAATTGTTTCGACGACGTTGGTCACTGTATGGGGGCAAAACCACATAAATATTAATATTTTAAATACAATATATACCTCATAACTAGGCTCATTTTTCAGTTCCACATAAGCTATAGCAGATTTCTTTTCTTCGGTCACCTTGGGTATCCTCACATCCACAATATGGTCTTTTAAATCAGAAAAATGCTCCATAATCTATAATATTAACAAATAATTTAGAAACTATTAATACCAAAAGGGACAAAACTAATTTAGCCTATCATTTAAAAATAGATAAATTAACAATAACCAGTTGTTAATAATAATATATATATATATATATATATATATATAGCGCAAGATGTATTTAAACTTAATAACCACAAAATAGTTAAAAAAGCACTTCTTTTTAAATTTTCAGCAAATAGGATTGAAGCCAGTCCTGGCGCACGGGCACAAATGTGTGACTATAAGCGCACACAACAAACAACGACAGGAAACGAAATATTATCATTTATTCGATATAGTGACGGGGCAAAGTGCGGCGTTAAGTTCCGCCACTCAACACTTAATGTCTCAAAAAGTCAGCCGAAAATGTAGAACAGTGGAATGGACAGTCTTAACACTAAGTTAAAAATTGTTAGGTGGTATGATTTTATCAAATTGAAATATTAAAGGTAATTTTTAGTAGACAAATCAGTAAATTAAATCCGTAGACCTTTTGGAGGAAATCCTTAGATATTTTTAAGCAGTCTTACAAATGACAAGAAATGACTAAAAATATCAAAGCATGGAAAGTAGTATTTTTATGGTTTTTTTTTTGAAAGGATTGAACCAATCCCTACCCTAAAAATCATATGAGACCACCTGTGAAACATAACCTACTATACAAAAAAATTTGTGAAGTAATTACGTAAGAAACTATTTGAAATCAGCTAAAAACATAAATATTAAAAAAAAACAAATAATAACTAACCTTCTCCCTATCAACATCAAGGGGCAAGTTACCAACAAACACAACATATCGTTTGGGCCCTTTAGCTTTTTTATTATCTTGTTTCACTTCACTAGTAGCACTTTCATCACTCTCTTTTTTATTTCCCTGCTTCTTTTTACTCTCTTTCTTCACAGCACTATCACCATTTTCTTTTGAATCACCATTTTGTGGATTATTTTTGGCTTTTTTGTTCTTATTTTTTTTCTCTGTAACTTCAGTTGAATCATTGGTTGCCTTTTCCATTGTCAGCCGCAACATGTTATACAATACTCTAATTTTTCTTAAACTGCCCTCTTGTAAGGTCTCCTTGTTATTTGCTAGAGACTTTATTTTATCATGAATGAGTTCTGGTAGAACATCGTCGGAAGTTCCTTTAAAATTATCTCTATATGTTTGTCGAATCCTACCTGCAAGTGTCAAAAAAAATTTTTTTTTTTACAAAATTTATGAAATGTGTTGAAATAATTACAATGTTATTTTAAAGCACTATTGAAAGAAAAACATTTGAAATATTTTATGAAGCAGGACTTTTCTTTTTCACTTTTAGTTGAGTCAAACTCTTGTCAAATGTTGAATGAATGTCAAAAAAAAAGTTAAAACTATATTTCTTAGACATTTATTCAATGTTGAATTTTCTCTGATTGGACCCACAATCATCATATAAATGCATTCAAATGCTGTCAAACTAAGCTTCAAGTCACAATGGCTTAAAGTAATGTCCCTTAAGTAAATAAATAATGTTAATATTTACCTTTTTGATTGTTCGTCATTGAGACACTGAGAAATTTCGCCACAAAATCTTCATTTTTAAATATTGGATATTTTTCTGCAAATTCTGATGGTACACTTGGTGGTGCCTAAAAAACAAAATAATTTTATTCTGGCTGTATCCTGCATAAACCATAGGAAGAGGGAATCTAGTTATAAGACACTTCTTCTTAGACAGCATGTTGAGCGGCTCAATGCCTCACTTTGTCAACTAGAGCCAGAAAAAAAAAAGATAATAACTTCTTTTTCTATGTGGAAATCAAACCCACAACATTAGCATTTACAATCAGACATGTCTCTCAATGCCTCTATAACTACAATTTTAATATATTCTTTATTTCATAATACTGTTTTATATATACCCTATTTCCTTTTTTCACTGGTGATGAATTTTCATTTTTTATTTTATCACTTTCTGCTTCTGCCTTAACTGCTGAACTCGCTGAACCTTTGGATGGTTTCTTATTTTTTTTCTTTATCACCTTTGAAGGGGCACTTTGTTCATCTTTAGGCGATTTCGGTTCCTTTTTTATTTTTATATCTTGAACTTCTACTTTTATAACTGGTGAAGCAGATTTGTTTTCTTTAGCTGCATTTTTATCAGGCAAAACAGCCGATTTTATAGCTTCGACTTTTACTTCATTTAATTTATTTTTTGCTTTCCCTTTCTTTTTTGCTTTTGTAATAACAGGTTTGATAGATTCTTCCACACTATTTAAAAAAAAACATTGTTGAAGTAATAAAATATTTTATACGAACATGGCGAATGCTTTTAATAAAAAAAAAACTTACGGTAACTTCGCCATGAGGAATTTTGAGGTTATATCATGCGGCGCAAAAATGTTATGCTTCTAAAAATGCTTCAAACTTTTAGCTGGAAAGTTTCTAAAATCTGGAAAATAATAAGTTAAAATAAGTTCTTCTCAAAGAAAGAGCACATTGTTGAAATGTATATTTTTTAGACGGTCTTAACGTGGTATATATTTTATAAGTACAAATATAAGTAGCTATTGAAGAAATAATAAAGAAGTTTGTGTCAAGATTTTTTTTTAATATATCATTTAAAAATTAAATAATGAATATTTAATAAATAAAACAATTCACATACTTGGTTTGTTGATTTTTTTACTTCAAATTTTCACTTCACTTATATTCTCTATTTGTTTTGCCTTTGGCAGACTGTTGCCAAAGTTGCCAAGTGTCAAGTAAAAATTAATACCAGTTATAAAAAAGATATTTTTTTGTAAATAAATTGCATTATTATTATTATTTTGTTTTATGCCTGTAATGCAAAAAAAAGAACGTTTTTTACTAAGTTTAAATAAGTTACGTAGAAATAAAGCTTTATCTTATTTAAACTTTATCTCCATTATAGCGTCAAAAAAATAATTTTACTGAAGATTTTTTTTTTTCATTTGTTTATATTTAAAGATACGTAACCTAATTGCATATTGTTTCGATCCATTATACCTACATTGAAAGCCATTGTACGAAAAATCAAGATCTTTTTTGTCCTTTATATGTGTTCTCCTTATATGTAATTTTACCCAAAACATTTATAGGACATTAACAACAATTACCTCGCGCTGTATTTCGCATACAACAGGCACATGTAATGTAGTGTTAAGACACTTTGTCCCACACTTTCCGCCGAATTTTGAAGGCTTTGCGTATTAAATAGCGGAACTCAACGCCGCGCTTTGCCCGCTACCAGAACGAAGAAAAGAAAATATACATTTAAATAAGCATTTCATTTTCCCTTATATGATATGTACATTACTTTTATATATTAGTACTATATAAATATATATTAATACTATATAAATTTCTTTAAATTATAAAAGCGTAAAAAATATAAGTTTATTAAGTGATCATTCATTTACTTTATTTATTTCGAATAGTAATAAAATTATTTATTCTCATTCAGATTTTTGTAGTCTTTATAGAAAATTTATAATTTTATATAAAATGTTGAAAAACATGTTTATTACTAAAAAATATTTAAAAAACATATAACACAGTTATAGTTTACAAATTATCGATTATAGTGCATTGATTTTGATATTCCCGATTTCCATTATCGATAAAAGAATGATGAAATTTAATAATAATCTGTTAGTACACATTTATACACAAAACCTATGAATACCAAATAGTAACCCATTATCATAAATAATTTTCTTCTATGACGCTATCGTGCTCTATCTTTGAAACTCAGGAATATTAACAAATATAACTGTTTAAAACCTGATCTCGTTGTGAAAGGGCTAACCTTATCAATATTTTTTTTATTCACACGTACTGAGGCAAAGGGAACCTTATGATTTCTTCGTCCCTAACTATAAATTGAAATAGGAGAGTGGTGAAAGGAGAATTGCGTGTTGTGTGGTAAAACAACACATATACCAATATACAAGATATCAGTATCAGCTTGAACCATTTGATCGCATACAACGTAGAGCCACTCGAATCATTGGGGACCCAATGATCTGTGAAAGGCTTGATACTTTGGCTTTGCGTAGAGACGTTTCCTCGCTTTGCGTTCTCTATCGCATTTACCATGGGATGTTCTGAAGAACTGTTTGACCTGTTACCTGCCGCCGAATTTTCTAACCGCACGGTACGTCATAGGCTACAATATCATCCACACCACCTGGATACGTGGCAATCCACTACTGTGCGGTTTCGTAGGAACTTCCTTCCACGCGCCACGGAACTGTGGAATGGCCTACCCGCGGCAGTGTTTCCAGGTCGATATGACATGGGTACATTCAAAAAGCGCGTCTATCTCCACCTTAAAAGGCCGGCAAGGCACCTATAGCTCCTCTGGTGTTGCACGGGGCCATGGGCGGCGGCAATCACTTACCATCAGGTGACCCGAACGCTCGTTTGCCTTCTCCTTTTCCATGAAAAAAAGAAAACTTCATTTACATTAATTTGTCAATGTAAAATACCGCTTGTCTTTATTTATTATAATTATATAATCTTTTTTTAGCTTTACTCTGTATTCCGCATATGGCAGGGTAGGGAAAAGAGGTCTGGAACCTAATGTTAAGATACTCCGTTTCCATTAAGACATTTTCGTTATCCACTTTCCAGTGGTTTCTGGAGGCATTGCGTGTTGAGTGGCGAAACTTAACGCCGTGTCTTACCTCTTTAACAGAGCAAGGAAATGAAATTATTTAGATATAAAATTTTTCTAGGTACATTTTTACCAATTTCCGCTACCCAAAGATAATTACTTAGAGTTATCGTTTGGGGAGAATATTTTTTAACGCGTTATTCCACTCTCACGAAAGAAAAAGACTTATTAAGAAAACGTATAAAATTTTCTATTTAAAAAATAGTATTCTCCCTTGCCAAACAATAATTTTTAGTAATTATCTTTGAGTAGTGGAAATTTGTAAAAATCTCCCTACAGAGATGCTAACAACATACATACGGACGAACAAAAAAGTTATCTTCTTATCCTTAAAAGATACAGAACCCTAATCATAAAAAAATAACAATATTTTTTCTTTATAAGCGCCTCTCTTACTTTATATTCTGTCAAACGTACGTTTAAGCATTTATTAATTTGTATATACCCTCCAGAGCCACCATCATAGCATAGAAATATTTAATAGGGTATGAAAATCATATTAACATTAAGAGTTCCTTTTATATTCTAGTTTAAGAAGAAACTCGAGCTAGTTGACCTTATAGCATTTCTAAGACGACGGTAATTCTATTACCTATTTTACGTTCATATTACAATACACATAATGGCGATAAATAACGTATTGATTCGAAACGTCTTTTTGCATTTCTTTTCTTTCTTGCACAAGTCATATGACACTTTCAAAGAGCATAAAGTTTCGACAAACCTTTCACCATGTTTTCCATATTATTTGTATAATCGAAATTATAGTGCAGAAATTTGTTATATATAAATTAGAAATATATGATTTTTTCTATTTGTGTTTTTTCCTATGAATCCACGATGGCGTTTTCACTATTTTTAATAAAAAAAATACCGTCGTCGCGCACCATCGTGAACATTAGCTTAAGTTAGACAAACAATAACGTAAAATTTTGCCACTTGTCACGGATTGTCTTGAATTCGGACGGAAAACGATCCTTTTAAATAAAAGAGTTAAAGAAAGATTTTTGTACTTTTGTTACTCTTTCGCCCCGCTGCATGGAACAGAGCGAGTTTATTTCGCCTTTTTTTCCCGTTTTTCTGGGTAATATTAATCTTTGTTTTTTATGTGCGTTTTCATACATTTTTCATAAAATAAAAAAACTGAGTTACAAATCTATACTAATATATTAGTATAGATTTGTAACTCAGTTTTTTTTACTTTATTATAATAAAGCAGTAGAGTTTTTTTGTTTATTTAAATGCTAAACTCTCTGGAAACATTGATCGGATTTACGATTTGAAAGCTATAGGCTATATAACATTACTGTTTAATTTTTCGCCTAAATAAATAATAAATAACAAAAGTTATTGAAACTTACGAGTGAAAGTTATTCAATCATCGAGTAAATTTTTGTAAAGATTAGCTTTCATAGTATTTGGACATATAGTTTTCGAGAATGTGTTAAATTAAAATAATTCAACGCTCTGTTTACGGCCGCAAGCCTAGAGTCAAGTCGCACAGGAGACGCCCTTGACGCTGATGATATTTTCTCAAGCAGCCACGTTGTGCCTGCATTTTATCAGAATTAAGAAAAATTTTAAATATATAAATTATATTAATAAATCTGTTTGCAAATGCAATATAATATAAGAATTATATTATAGATATAGCATACTTATGGGCGAACCCGTGAATGGGCCGCTAGTTTGTACTACACATGTAAGCCCGCTAACAAGAAAAGAACTAACCTACAATTTTTTTATTAAGTGTATATTACTTAATTTTTAAGGTTTCTTATTAATATAACATAAAATAATACATTATAATATTACAACATAACTCACACGTAAGTGATTTCCGCAAAGTAACGACAGAATAGTTCATTGTTTTCATTTATTAGCATCGTAAAACACTACAGATTGGTATTATAATGTGTTTATTTTTGCAAATATACCAATATATTTAATTTAAAAGCTTAAATCAAAGCTTCTTAAACAGCTATAATATCAACATTTTAAATAATAATCAAGAAAACCAAGAACAAAACTGTAACATAATCATATATTTATAATTATTTCGAGCTAATAAACATTATAACAGCCGTATTATTATAATTACACAATCGAATACAACAATCCACACAAAAAGCCCTACCTGTACTGTAGCACAAAGAAATTCAAACGTAAATATAAAAAATAATCAATGTTCAAACATTAAAAAGCTAACTCTACAGCTTTTGACTTCATACGATAAGCTATCGCCATTCTTTCTGCAATCTCGAAGAAAAAATACACCGTAATCAGTGCAGCGAAGCGAAAAGTAACTGTTGGAAAGTATACATGACCTGAGAGGACGAAACGCCACCACGTTCAGTGAGACCGCAGTCGCCTAGCGGTCAAGGCTTCGCGGAGGGAATTACTTATGAAAATATATTTATATATATATAATAATATAATAAGAAAAAACGCGCGCGTAACTGTCAATGTCGTTTTGACAATTGAATTTTGTATAACTTTTTTTGTTTCTAAGCAAAGGCTGCTGTTCTAAAGTTCGTTGTTAGTGTGCTGGATATAATAGGGATTGCGAATTTGGATCTTTGCGACAGGTGAATAATATATTTTATTTATTTGTATTTTTTTGGTTATAAATTATTTGTTTTAAAATTAAATTTTATTTAAATTATTTTGAAGATATTTTTAATACATTTTAAATAAGATAAATATTTGTCACATACAAAAAGTTATTATATAAAAATAAACTTTAATTGACCATTTAATAAAAATCCCCTATATATTTAAAAGTAATGGTTGAAAGAGTACGCTTTTTTCATAGTTATCAGTGCTCAGGCGAGACGATCGGGAATAACGGCCCTGCAATCATAGGTTGTTGCTCTTCCTACAGCCCGTACTAAAGAAATAAAATGAACTTAATATGGAAAGGCCTAGCTTTAACCCCACATAGACATCGAAGTGACCATAAACACTTATAAAACTTTCTTTTTTACAAAAGGCATTTCAATTTTCTACCGCTGTTTATAATTGAATTTGCTAAGAGTTCGTTGTAAAAAGTACGACGTCGTAAGTTTGTTCCGTTGTGTGAATGTAGGTCAGTGAAATGATCGAAACACGGTCCCGTATGGAATCCGACCCGGACTGCCGCGGCCGATTTTGTTGTCACCGACACTGACCGACATTCTTATAAATAATAATTTATTATTCTTTTAAATTGTTTAAAAATTTATTTGCAATATTACTACTAAGTACTATTAAATTTATAGACAAAATATCAATAAATTAAGTTTAAGGCAACAGCGGTGCAACTTGGAAAGTACATCTTTCTAATTTCAGCTTTTTAATAACATACATTTTTTAAATTATATTAAAGTATATGCTTCAAAAATACCATGTACCTAAGCTTTTTATGCTTTTTCTTTTAAAGCTATAAAAACGTCAAACTTTTTCACTTCATTGTTAAAGATTATTCAGCCTTGCAACGATAAGATTTTTTAAATCTCCCAAGAGTATTTATGTCTCAATTGACTTACTTTTGAGATAAGCGCAAGATAAGCAGGTTCCGTCGGGGTCATTAACATTGGAGAGCCTTTGCTTGCTCGGAAACGGAAAGTTCATCTTGGCCGTTATATATCGCATTTTAATGACTACGTTATATCTTTGACATAGTGTCCTTGTTTTTTTATGACAGTGACACTGACAGCCTAATTTTTTTAACAATATGTAGGTACATAGACGCGGACTGGGTCAGACGACTGCAAATTTGACAACAGTAATAAATCATATTTAAATTTCGTATAAAAACATGTTATATAAAAATTGGCACTCTTATAGCGCATTTAAAGCTTTTGTAACTCAATACAATTATTCTGTATAGTTACAATTGCCATTTTTTAAAGCATAAAGCTTTAAAAAAATGTTTTTGTGCCATACAATGTCACACTAAGTTATATTTGGCAACTCTTTGGGTATAATGTGGATAACTTTATAGAAAAAGCTTATAAATATTTAAAAGCTAAGTTCTTTTTATATCCCAGCATTAATTTAGTGTTAGACTAAAAGCTTCATTACTATTATATATATGTAGCGTCTAGTGCTATTTTTAGCATGCCATGCAATGTCATTTTGTGGTACAAACTAGTCTTAAAACCAATTGAAACATTGTTCTAAGTTACATTTTAAATGATTGCCAGCTTTTAAAGCGTTTTCCTGTTTTACCGTAATTAAATGGTTTTACGTTAGTTTTATGGAAGAGCAGGTGGTAGCCAATAGTATATTGTAAACGGCTCCAACAGCTATGGTTATCTAAATTTTATGTTGTTTTGATAATTAAGTTTTGCTTTCAAGTTGAGTAAGTGATAAGTTCTAACTAAATAATACTGCAATATTGAAATATAGATTTTTATTGATATTGTAAGTTCATTATTTATTATTGAATAGAATATTGAATAGAATTCAAATAATCTATTTTAATTAAAAAGCTTTATGATAAGACTATTTAATCGTTAAGTTGAAATATTTCTATAATAATAAGTTGAAGTTACAAATTTATTACAAAAAAGTCAAAAGTATGTAAAAAATTGGCCGTAGTGACGCAGAGGCCAAAATGTGTGACTGTAACACAATGGATGGAGGGAGAAACGAATAATTATTTATTAATATTCTTATTTCTTCACTTTGGCATTAATACAAAAGGCCAGCGTTGAGTTACACCACTCAAAACGCAATACCACATAAAATTTGGTGGAAATTAGAGAACGGAGTGTCTTAACACTAGGTTCTCTGTGCCTACTATGCTATATGCGGAATACAGCAACCAAGGTGGGATTTAAAACAAAGCAAAACATTTTAAAAAATGTTTAATTTACCATGTAAAATATATGTGAAAGTAGATGTCGCAATTTTACCGGAGATTACCATGCAAAATAATATTGTAGTAGCACCCGCATTCGCTTGTCAAACAAATAGCAGATTAGTGCATGGGTGAAATTTAATTATTGAGCAAGAGTTTTTCCTTTAGTTGATTTTTTTCTTTTTTTTCCTAAAATCAAAGTATATAATTTTGAAAATAGACCAACACATTGAATAATGCTTCTTTTTTTAAATTCTATTAGAAGTCTTCATTATCTGTATAATCTATATAACTATCGATTTTGTATATTTATAGTCTGTGCAATAAAGATACACTTTTAGCGCCCATTTTCAACTTAAAGTCAATAACTGTATAATGAAGTTGTCAGTTTGCAAATTAACATACAATAGAAAAATAGCTTTTTAGATTCATATCACGATGCAGTACGACATCGGATGCAGTGCGGAAATAATTTGGAGAAAAGTAAATGCGTATAAAAGAAAATAACAAATGAAAATATAAAAAGTAAGATTTTTAATAAGAGTTTATAATCGGCCGTCGTGGCGCTGCGCCAACGGATCTCGCAGACGGTTGTGGGTTCGATTTCCACTTCAAGAAATCTCGCAACAAGATAAAGCTCAACGTTGAGTTACGCCACGCAACAAGCAATGCTTTGAAAATGGAGCGTAAAAATATATAAACTTAATACATGTTCTCTATTATATTTTTTCTTGAATTGTCTTTATTTGATGAATGATATTCTATTTTGATTTATTTTTTTCTTTATTTATTTTAAGCTTTACAATTTTAACCTAATTTCATTATATCATTCATTAATTTCATTATATATTTTTTATTATTTATGGTATACTATACATTTACATAAAAGTAACACTCAGTATCGTAATAAATGGTAGAATAAAATCTGAAAAATCCTATATCATCACGAGTGAAACAGTGTCTGACTATAAACGCGGTAGTTGTGGGTTAGACTCCATTCGGACTATGGAATACCATCACTAAACACGCAATGCTTCAAAGAAAAAAATCCAGCATATACTTTTTGTGTGTCAACTTCACGCAGTATACCACATGTAGCAAGGTAGGCAGAGGGAGGCTAACGTCACGCCAAATTCTGAAGGCATCGCGTGTTGAGTGGCGCAACTAGTGGTAGGAATCGAGCCCACGACTTACCCTTACGGCTTACATCCGTGTCAATAGGAAAAATATAAAAAATAAAACGAAACTCTAATTTAAGCAGTTATAAAAAAAATCTTAATTATTAAATTCAAGCGTAGTGATGCGACAAATTACATTTTTGAAATACTTTCATTATGTTAAATTAAAACAAGATTTAATTTATCAATTTATCAATAATACCGTTAGTATAATAGACGTGTAAACAAGAAGGACCAGTTTGAGTCTTACAGTGTGTGTCTTTCCTGTATTTTGTATTATTATATATACCTACTTACATTATACAGTCTGCTCCACTTTTGCTTAGCGATAAATGCTCTACAAAGTTTCTTTAAATACTTAGTTGTAAGCAATAGATACGGACAGGGAAAATTAATATAAAATAAATGTAATGTACAAAAAAATATGTTTTTAGTTACACATACGTGTATCTCCAATAACAAATTAGAATTTTATTTTAAATAATACGAGGGAAACGAGTGTCTCAACATAAGATCTCAATCTGCTTTGTCATATTCAAAATAGGGCGAAATATATATATATATATATATATATATACATATACCATACCATAGTATTATTATATTATTATAAAAAAAACTGTAACCAATATACAAAAAAATATAATATTATTTAACTTTCCTTGATATATATATTTTTTATTTTATTATTTCTATTGCCCTGTCTGGGTATCAAACCCGCAACAATCACACAGTAAGATACGATCGGTAGTGCCGGCTTCATTAAATTTACATTAAATAATAAAAGAAATCATCATCTGATTATTAAACTTTTCATTACTCCATATATAATCAGATCCTTTTACCTTTATGTTCACATCGTTAATTACTTTAGTAATAAAAGCCTTTTTTTAATATATTTTTTTAAGATATGGCAGTTAATATCGAAATGATTATTTTAATCCTGAATTGAATCAGTCTTAATATTAATCATAATTTAGCAATGTAAAATACGATTTTTTTAATGATCGTGTTACATTTAATTCTCTTATATCTTTAGTCATTTTATTAAACTAAAGAGTTTATTAGGATGAACTCACTAACCTCAGGAACTAATAGAACAAATAAAATACGCAACAAACATTGTTTAGGAGTTGCATAGGTCATGATGACCTCGTTTATCTAAGAATTATTTAAAATATATAAATTAAATTAAAATATTTTTAGTTTTGTAATATATTACACAGTTTAAAAGATATAAAAAATTGAAGAAAAATGTACCTATGACTCTGTGATCGGATACCTGAGCTCTTTATTGTAATAAATATCAACTTTACTACTGACATTACTGATAGCTTAGTCAGTCTAATCACCTACAATATAGAAATCTATGAGTTAATTAACATATATTAAAATTATAGTAATATTTATTATGCATCTAATCGTAAACGCGATGATTGTGGGTCCCAGGAGACAACTACTGGAAATTAATAATTATTTTCCCACTTCGACAAGACAAATCACGGCGCTGAGTTCCGCCACTCAATACGCAATATTCCGACTTCTCGCAATCCAAAGTCTTGAGACATTGTCCATCCTGCTATGCGAAAACAGATATTATCCTCCATTAGTGCTCGCAGGTAATTCCTTTGCGATCGCTGACCTCCCTCTCGAGCTGATATTTGTGCTCGTATTTTTTAGGGGCAAGCTCCATCCGAAGTATTTATTACAAGTACACACCAACTAAAATAAAGGATTTCATTACAGAACTCATAGTTTTTAATAAAGAATATGGGAAACGAGAGACTTATGGCTTTACGCCCCCTAAAAATGCGGTTGTATACATAAAATTCAGATTTTAGTAATAATGTTAACTTAAAAAGCAATATAAAACCGCTAGCCTTGTAACGACCGTAAAATATTCAAAGAATTGTAACCACTAAAAAGGTATAATTCAATTACACACCCTACTTAGTAATTCGATTATCTGTGCATCGACATTTAATAATCTGTGACGTTCCAAACCACCTGAATCCGTTACGACCGCTAATTGTAAACAAACTGTTAATATCTAACTGTATTTTAGATATAAGAGTAATTGATTTTCGCCCGTTTTAATTTGTAAAAGCCGTATTATACAAATTCTTTATGTGAATACCTATGTTATTATGATATATAATCGTAGTTTCTTCTAAATCTGTTAAGTAGTTTTTGCGTGAAATTAAAACAAACATCCATACTCACAAACTGTCACATTTATATTATTAGTAGAATAGGAAAATATTTCAGTATTTTATAGATATGGAGTAAATGTTTTTTTTTTTTATTAAATTAGCTTCAAATCTCCCTACGTATTTTTTTTATACATCCTCTAAAAAATATTTTCCTTTCCTAAATGTGGAATAAAACTTCAAAAATATAAAAAATATAGCTTTATATTTCACCGATTCCAAGAAAGGAAGATATCAGTTTGACACGCATGTAGGTGATATTGTTGATATTAGCCATTATATTGGTATTGGTAACTTTTAAGGTATAATGATCTACTTAGCCTATCAAGTGCGTGTGCTAAATTCCATAAATGTGTTCCGCGAATTTCTTAAAAACTAAGTCACATCGAGATGCTCCTTTACAATTTGATTTTTTTTAATTGATAGATAGTATTGTTACAATTTTTTGCTGCTCTTCAACTTGAATTTAATAGGAAGGTAATTAATTCCCCTAAATGCAAGGTTTCTAAGGTAATAATGAACGCTCTTTTTATTAATATATCTTAACAACAATTACTACTACTACTCTGAGTCAATACTCCATAAAAAAATTTAAACATTTTGTTATTCCACACTTAGGAAATAAAAATACTTATTTAGAAAACGTATAAAAAATTTAACGGAAAACCTGGAGACCGACCAGGAGGCGCGAGTACTCCATAAAATTGTGGAATGGTTGAAAAAATATATACATTTACATTCTCGAGAGGGAATCGAACCCACCACCTTCGCATGTAATGTGTGTTCACGCGCCTTATAATTTAATGTTTATTTGAAAATTGACTCCATATTATTTAATAAAGTCTAAATGCACGTCAGTCAGACGTGACCGACTTTGACATAGATTCTTAATTCTATGTAATAAAAGAAATATTATCCTCAATTTAATGCTATCATTTTGAGCAAATCATATTTATAAGCGATTTTGTTGAGTAATAAAATAATAATGAGTGAGGTTCTTTATATATGGTATGAAATATGTTTAAAAAATTCAAGAATATTTTACTATTCCGGGGTACGCCAAAGCGCGGCGTTGAGTTCCAATCAATACGGAATGTCTCAAGCATTCGGCGGAAATTGGGGAACGGAAGTGTCATAATGGGAACCGCCACGTTACAGTCCCTTGTGCCTCTGCGCCACGACTGCCTCTTATAATTGTATAATACTTTTTAATCATACTAATTTTAATATGAAAAAAAAAATATACTGGGCCCGTCGTGGCGCACTGGAACGGCGTCTGACTGTAAACGGGACAGATGTTTGTTCGATTTCCACTTAGAGGAATTATTTTCATGTCCTCGCTTTCGTAACAATACAAATCACGGCGTTGAGGTCTGTTACTTGCAATAAATTAAAAATTGTGAAGAAATTGTGGAACGTGAACGTGTGTTTCAGCAATAGGTTTCCCCTTTCTAACCTGCTATTTGCGGGATATAGCGTGAAGCTATAATTTCAATATTAAACATATAAAATTATCTATATCAAATCGCAATACCCACGGAATTCGCCTTAAGCCAGCACAAATTGGTAGCACAGAGGCGGTAGGGTCAGCAGAAGACTAACTTTCACACATGTCCGTCTAACGGTGCGGCACACATCTACCTACTAAATTATACCATTACGTGTTGTATCGTCTCTTTACTGTTCTTAGGAATATCCTATGTTGATTTTTGCTTATAATAGATGTTTTTTTTTGGTATTACGCTGTATCCCGGATATAGGCAGGGGAAATAAAATTATATGCTTTAAAAATCCAAATATCGCAGGTTAATTTTTTTTTGAAATTGTAAACGAAAACGGTTTTAACTTTGGAAACAACAGCATTTAGATCTCAACTACCTAAGTAACTGTACCTCTACCTATATTTTAAGTATTTACAGTTTTTTTTAAGTAAGACGTCACTTTTAACATGCACCTACCATTAGTGTTAAAATCTTCAAAAAATCTAAACACATTCTCTTAAAAGTAACTGTGTTTTTTTTGAAAAAAAAAAACATGAAAATGTCATTTACAGGAATAAATACTTAAATTGACAAAGCTGTTTTGGTTACTCTACAGACAATTTAAAAGCAAAACATTTACATTATTGACTTTTACTAACAAATCTTAAATTTTAAATGAGGTAAGCTTTAATTCAAGTACTGGGTATACGATACGATACTACTGAAGCAATTTTGACGAATCTTGGACTGTTCCCTAATTTGATCTATATCTGGTTTATTCCAAAACCATCTCGATATCATTTCATAAGAAATTTCTGGATAAACATGTGAACATACATTACATACATAAACTTACAAAATTTAGCACACGTTTTTGGTTTCTATAAAATAATATTATCTAATTTCATAGAAACTGATACTGAATATACTTTCTTTTTTTTTATCTTCAAGCTGAATCACGTACATAGCAGGGTAGGCAGAGGGAACCTGAGATTGAATAGTGTTAAGGTACATTAAAATACTTCCGCTCCCGACTTCTGGAAGCGTTGCGTGTTCAGTGGCGAAACTTAATGCCACGCTTCGCTTCGTTACCAGAAATACAAAGATCGAAGCCACACTTGTCGTGTTTTCAGTCACATGCTTGTATCCCCGCGCCATGACTGGCTTCAAAGTTTAATAATAATAATAATTATTATTATACTACTTATTTATATTTTCAATACATTTTAAATTTCCTATAAATCTTTGAAGCTATAATAATTAAGTCTGAGACGTCATAGTGTCACACTCTTTTAATTTCTCCTTCATATAGAGACAAAACTAAGTCTAAGATTTGAACTCACAACCTTTCATTTATTTTAAACTTTATTCACTCGACACAGTGTGGTTTCGATAAGATGCACAGTACCGCTAGGAAAATGAGACGACCGTTAGCAACCTTGCCGGATTGTATAAGATTATCTCAGCTCGGTCGTTGTTGTAATTGTAATTTATGGCGCTGCTGCATATAATTTTATATGGGTTCTTTTTATTTGAAAAACGGCGGTTGTGAGTTCGATTCTTGCGTGATAATAAATTATTTTTGATTTTTGTCGTCGAGTTCCAACGGTTAATGCGCAATATCTCGAAAATTGAACGGTGCGATTCTCTGCCTACTTCGTAATGCAAGGAAACTGACTGTTACACTCTTAATAACTTCCCACATATTAGAGAAGAGGCAGAGAGACCGTAGTATTGAGATACTTATTCTTCACTTTTCACAAAACAAAAAACATTGCGTGTTAAATTCTCCCCTTAAATGAAGATCGAACCCATGAACATCGAAAGTCAAGTATCCATCTGCGTCAAGATGTCTATGTATTCTATATTAGAAATGGATAGAATAGGAGGATAAGCCACCGAACATGATAATTTCTATAAATGGTTGGAAAGTAAACAACATAGTGATGAGTCACTACATTTTTTTAATGTTATCTGTTAGCTAAGTTTGCGTGTAGGTATCTTTATTATTTGTACGTTATACAGTTAGACGTTTCACTTTCTAAGGGGGCGAGTGACGTCATTGTTTGTCCGTCTCTAGCGTGTATTGAAATTATTTTTAAGTTTTATTTATAATATTTAAAATGAAATATATCCATTTTAGTTTATATATTAAATTGATTTTTTTTATATAACTACACGCTGTATAGGAAGTAGCGGGGACGTTTTTGTTTAATGTTGTATACCGCACGTAGTGGGATAGGCAGAGGAAAGCTTGTATGTAACCTTACGTTTAGGCGTTGGGTTCCGCAAACGCAATGCCTCCAGAAATCGGTGGAAAGTGGGGAACGGAGTGTCTTAATACTAGTTTCCCTCTGCTTACCCTGCTATATGTGGGATACAGCGTGAAGCTGATTTAATTTGATTTTACATAGTTTTTTAAGTTTATAAGTTATCTTTTACATCAGCCAAAAACACTGGCTGAAGAATACGCCGATATTTCTTGAATTATCAATTGTTTTTTCTTTAAAAAATCTAAATAGGTAATATTTACTAACGTACTTACTGCCAATTTCATAGGCAGTGTTGCCATATAATAATAATATCTACATACGATACCCCAAAAACAATATTCAAATAAAATTTCCATTTTTCTTTCCAGATAAAAACGATGCACCAGAGATAACAACGAAACAAAATGGGCCCACCTTTGACCGCGTGGCCTCACAGCCACCCAAAAGTGTCTAGTGATTATACAAAGTGTTTATTACACTTGGTGGACAATATACGCACTTTAGGTCTAAATTTCACTTTCGGTTTTATATTGTTACAAGTGTTGTTTAATTTGAGCGTAGTGACCGCTGGGCCGGTTGTGTTGAACTTCGATTATTTACAAGGTGAGTTAGATTTTATGATATATGTTTTGTTCTTTAATTTTGATATGAACTCCATAAATTGGAGTGATTATTAATAGTGATAATCAGGTGATCGAATATGGGGATAATCAAATGTATGAAAAAAAATGTTGTTTATGTACATATCGCAAAGGCACAAAGTTTGAGGGTTCGATCCCACTTGAGAAAATGAAAAATTTATTAAAATTTATATTTTCATTTCTTCGTTCTGGTGTTGAGGCGAAGCGCGGCGGTTAATATATAAAATAAATTATAACACCTAACAGATTTCGGCGGAAAGGAGGAACGGAGAACGGAGTGTCTTAGCACTATACACCCTCTGCCTACCCTGCTGTGTGCTAGATACATAATGAAGCAAATAAAAAAAAAATTTTATCATTTTTTTATATGTTTCTTTCTGTAGCTTTAAGCTTTATTCCGCACATAGCAAAGTAAGCAGTACGTAGATTGTACGTGTTCCGATTAAGACACTTATGAAAATCAGTTCAAAGTTAATAAATTTGAGTCATAAGTTTGTTACGCTTTCACATATATCCATAGAGATATTAGAAATGACATAGGATACTTTTTATTAAAAAAATATCTTTTTATTATAATATCAAAATTCTCTAATTATAATATAAAGAGTCTCTTGTATACCTATATTTATATATGACGATTGAAAGTAAAATTTAAACGTAACCTCATATTGTTTTGTCAAAATATTTTCACTCTTTCACAAATTCTACAACAAAATGTGCATAATAATAGATGATTCGTTCCGCGAAGACCGACATTTTAGTAACTTTACTAAATTCACTTATACTTTTGACGCGACTACGAAGCGAAAAAAAGTAGTATTAAAATAGTAAAAAAATTATATATACATATTAGAGATATATTTGTTTGTTCGTTAGTTTATAACGTATTTTCCGGCCGTAAGGAATATACGGTGTAACGCAGTCAGTATTACTAGTCGTATATCTGCTATTGAAATTTTAAATATACATTTATTGAACCATAACCTATAACCTTAAAATCTTTATAAATAAATGTTATTTGTCGCCCGGTCGCAGCAGACGTAGTGTGACTGCAGTAACGATGGTAGCGTGTACGATCTTTTATTATTTTCATTGTCTCCGCTCTGGCAAGATGCAGCGTAAGGTTGAGTTCTGCTACTCAAAACGTAATGTCTCGACTTTAAAAGAATGATGACACTAAGTTTGATTTATAAATCTATATCATCACTTTATTTACTCCGAAATTAAAGAAAGATGCGGAGAGTAATAAAAATAAATTAAGTTTTTATATACACTATCTTCACTCATTCATCGCTACCGCACACATCAGGTTATGCAGAGGGAACCTAGTGTTAAGACACTCCGTTCCCCACTTTCTGCTGAATTCTGCAGACAGAGTGAGGCGTGTTGAGTAGCAGAACTTAACGCCGCGCTTTGCTTCGACATCAGAGCGAAGAAATGGAAATATAAATTTAAACATATATTTCATCTCCTCCAGTGGGGACCGAACCTACATCCTCAGTTTTACATCGTCACTGCGCCACGACGGGCCTCCTAATTTGATAACGATATATTTATAGTGTCCCAAGAGCCTGTGACAGCAAGCGCTTCGCTATTTGTAAGAACGATCAGGGAATATGAAATTGCGATGGTTACTCTGAGAAAGAAGGTAAAAAAAAAAATAACTTATAATACCTAACTTTCGTCTAAGTATAAAGTTACAATATAAATAACTTATTAATAGTTTTATAAACTAATGTGAAGAAAACAGTTCTTTGCTCATATCATTTTCGTAGGCGTTTACAATTTATTAGGATTGAGGGAAGTTTCCCGGCAGTGTTGTAACTGTGCAAAGTGTTACATTTGCAGTAATTAATGAAGTAATTTCTAATATAATTCCCAAGAAAATATGAAAAAAAAAATAGTTTATTGTTTAATGTCAGTTAGATACTATTTTGTGTACTAGATTTATCTATTAACTGCCAAAGTAACCACCCACCATCCAAATTTCAGATTTCTTGATCACACTTACCAGTTTCGAGTTAGTTTGCAAAGAAACTTTAAGGTTTTATAAAATAATCAAGATTTCGCTGCCCCACTCTCTCCTGCATATTATTATGTGATTGGTTTTGATTAAAAAAAAATAATGACACATCTCTCCCATTTCCTGAAGTATAGACCTGAAATAACAAACTATTTACAGTTAATTACATTTAAATCATAAAAAAGAGACCATCAATTTAAACTTACCAGTTTGCCTGTCTGTAGGTTTTCCCCACTTTCACTTCCTTTCGCATGTCGGCCGCCTGTGTCATCGTGTATTGACGGGCGCCGTTTGCTTAGTGTTTGTTGGTTTTGTATTTTTTTTACCTGACCCCAAAATTAAATTTTCAATCAATACTTCTTTTACTTGCTTCACTTTTTTTTGCTTCACGCTTTTTCCTGCATAGCATGGTAGGCAGAGGAAGCCGTTAATTTCTTAAAAACTTCTTAAAACCACTTCCCATCGCGTGTTGAGACGGACAGACAGGACTTTACGACGCCTTTTGTCCAAAACGTTGTTAATAAAAAAAAATCCCCAAAATGGGGAAATCGAAACCGCGACCAACGTGTTTACAGTCAGCCACTGTTCTAGTAAGCCACAATACGACGGTACACGAGTATCTAAATAATGAAATTGTTGGAGACTAAGTAGATCTCCGAAAATAATTTGGTGTTCTATTGAAATCGATGGTTAATACTCATTTAAGTCATTATCCTCATATTCCGTTCGAACATCTTTTTAGTTCAAAAAGATAAAGGACAGAAAAAGACGTTTTAGTTTTAATTTTATTGCACTAGTTGTCAACTACAGCTTTGGTTGCGTGGACTTTAAGACATAACATAAAAAATCCCGTTCGTCTCTCCTGAAATATTTTTCAGAAATCATTGCCGAGTATAGGGGAGCACCCGTATACAACCAAACTTCAACTTTAGTAGGAGTTGTCAGTAGTTTCTAGTACTTACATCTGTACGTTTTCAATAAGGCGCTCGGTAATGAAAGATTTTTTTATTGATATATCAGTTCTATATCCTACCTACACTTTTACAATATACGAGTACTACTCATATTTTGTAATATCAGCAATATTTTTTTATAAAAATACAAGTTACCAAATACGGTAATTTCTTAAAATGGTTTGAAAGTAAATAACACAGTGATGAGTCACTTCATTTTTTTATGATTGTCTGTTAGCTAATAGGTATATTTATATTATCTGAGCATTTTTAAAATATTTGATTGACACTACAGGAATGACTCAACATCCTATTTATTATTTTTTTCTATTCTTTTATTACTAAAATATTGGTACTGTGAACTAAGCGGCAAAAATAACCGCCATATAGTCCACTATAAAAATTATATTATGTTATTAAAATATTCCGCCAACAAATGTCTTAAAAATATATCGGAAAATGTGACCGAAGTGTCTTAACACCAGATCTCTATGACTACCCTGCTATGTGGGAAACAACGTAAAATTGTTTTCTTTTTATCAAAAAATAATCAGCTTTACGCACAGCACACGGCAGGGTACGCAAAAGGAACCCAGTTATCAGACACTCCGTTTCCCACCTTCTGGAGGCATTACGTGTTGAGTGGCGGAACTTAGCACCGCGCTTTGTTTCGACACCAGAGCAAGGAAATGAAAATATAAATTCAAATTAAAATATCATTTCCTCGAGTGGGGAACCGAACCCACAACCAGTCGCGTTTACAGTCACACTTTGTGCCCCTGTGCCACGAGTGGTCTCGATGGAATAATAATTAATATTCCATAACATTATTATATAGTGGCGCAAGTTATAGTTAATTGTAGGTAACAACTAAGTCAGTATTAGTTTTACAAGTAAAGAAATACATATTGATTCTTGGTAAATATTTGGAAAAAGTGGGGCACAAATAGATGTACAAACATACATAATATATGGGAGGGCATTGACATTTTGCTCTACATTTTTACAAAATGGACTCCTTAGTTATCTATTGATAAATATAATAAAATTCGAGACCGTCGTATTATATATAATGGTATCGTCTGATGGTTGTTGGTTCAATTTCTACTATGATCGATATGCAGTAAATTATTACAGTAGATGAGATCATTCTTTAGAAAATATGTGTCATCATGGAAATATGTATATTTTTATCGAGAAATTCAATAAGTACATTATTTTCGTATTTGAAGTGTATTTGGCGTAAGCGTATAAATGCAACGGTTGTGGCTTCGATTCGACACTCCTTTGTATGAACTATTATATTTTCCCACTCCAGTAAGGAGGCAAAGCGCGGCATTTATTTCTGCCACTCAAAAGTGGGAAACGGAGTATCTTGACATAAGAATCCCTCTGCCTACCCTACTATGAGCGATACATAACATGAAGAAAAGCCGGTAGGCTGCTCCCACACGCTATCCAAGAGCAGTCCGTCAAAACTTTGTATATATTTGTCTTATTAAAAAAATCCAATATATTATGAATCATATTATTTACATAAGATAACCTGACGCACAGTTATTATGTATATATTTTGTTTAAAATATTAGTCATGTTAGGTGAGGCTGTGAAAGTAGAATATCGTATATTATAAATTATCTAAGTTTACTGCGTATATATTTTCCTTTTAAATGTCATTAAAATTGATACGCTTGTATTTCCCAAATAGCGGTGTGGCACTTAAATAACTTTATTTTACCACCATTTAGTTTCAACAAATCTGAAAAATGCAGTAAATTTTAAAATATTAATTTAAAAGATAAAATTTTAAAGAAATAACACTACAAAACTTATAGTTAGGTACTATGGAAGATAGTATACTTGGAAACAGTCACCGTAATACGGGACGAAAAAGTCTTAAGAGATTTCTTTCTAGGACTTAAAAAAAATCACTCGTAGAATTTTTCTATCACTAGATTCAACAAGATAATGTTTAATTATAAATCAAATAAAATGTAAATGGGGGCAAAAGGGTTTAGTTTAATAACATTAGTATAGATAATGAGATGTGCACACCAACTGAATATATGTATATATTTCCAGTTTTAATATCTATATCAAATTTTTCATTTTACCTTTATCTCTTTACAATGTTTAAGTATGGGTGACCAAAATGTCTCCCAAAGACTGGTTTAACGGTACAAGGTATTTTCAATGTGTTAATGTGTTTAGCATGTATTTGCAGGTTTTTTATTGCTTTAAAAATATTTTTTGAAACTAAGGCCATAACTTGTGTAAGACTTTTCTAATATTAAAGCTTAATAAGACAGTAAATTCAAGTTAGGTTGTGAGTTCTATTCCCATTTGGGGATATATTCATTTCCTCGCTCTGTTAAGAAGATAAAGCCTGGCGTTCATTTCCACCACTCGACAATTTCTCTATCAAAATGCTTGAGGAATGGAGTTCCCTAACACTAGGTTCCCTATAACTTTGCTACATGATGTATCCAACAGCGTGAAGTTAAAAAAAAGGAATAAACAAAACACCAAACGGTGATACGGAACATATCCCGCCCTCTCAATGTACAACAACTTTTTTACGATACTGTCCATATCCTAAAAAAGTGTAATATTTGTGTAATAAAAAACATTGTTTACCAAATAATTGGAAGTGCACAAACGAATTTTCGGATAATATTCTGTTTCACACGAGCTGGAACCTGATAAAGAATTCGTAAAGCTATTTACCGTTAAACAGGTTTTTTTTCAATATAATTTAAAATATTTTAGTGACACTATAATTATATACCTACATTATGTAGGTATTTTGTAATCGTGTTATGTACAAAAAATATAAATTGTTGAAGTTAAGAGGCCACCGTTGCGAATCGTTTGACTGCTAGCGCGACGGTTGTGGATTCGATCCCAACTCGCAATACAGTATTTATTTCCATTCCTCGATCCAGTAGGACAGAGTAGCGTTGAGTTAAATTAAACACGCAATGCCTCAATTTCCGGACGCACTCAAAAGCGGAGAATGAAGTGTCGTCATTTTAAATAAAAAAAAATTGGTAATTCCGTCGAAAATTTATTCTAAGAGGAATATTTTGAAAAGGAAATTGAATAGATCTTTGAATGGTATACTTTACGGCTGGCGAGTCGTGGCCACCATAAAGCTAAACCCTCGTATTTAAATATGTTTTTCAAGATAATGCAAATGTACATTTATTATTGCCTGTAAATAGTCTTATTTACGTTGGCTTTTTCTCCCGCCAGACGTCCTAAGGGTTGTTTTAAATTTGGACAAACTACGTTATACTGACACGCCTCCATTTTACGTATATTATTTACGGAAATATTTCAAGACCCCTGATTAGTACTCAGACCAATCCGAATGCTCAATCATCCTCCCAGACAGAAATAGAAATGTACCTTTAGATGGTGCTACTATCTTAACTATATATTAAACAAATCATCCATCAAATTTCGTCTGTTATAATAACAATTTTGAAATTTAAAGAATAATTCTCTTATATGTAGTTAAGGTTAAGACCTCTGAGGTCCACTCAATGGTCACAAAATTCTGATTTGGTCTGGGGGCCCTGGGATTTTGGACTATTTGTATGTATATATAATACGTAAAATACTTACAAAAATGAAATCGAGATTTACTATTATTCTTTATAATGAAGAAGTATATGATAAAAAAACAACAAATTCTAGCAAATAGAACAAAAAAAACTAAAATCATAAAATAAATTAAAGCGCTAGTTAGTAAGGCGGATATCTACCTTAGAATGAAACAAAAAATGGCCTCAATGCCACCCGGCTGCGATTTATAAATGTAACACATATCTATTAATATCTATATAATATATACATAAAATTCTTCCTTTGTTGAATGACTGACGGACAACAGGAAAAACTTACTGGACTTAGAAATTTAAAATTTGATAGCAAACTTTAATAGATCAAAAGGCGGAGCTTCGCTTCTTAACAATTCGAGACATTGTTTGAGATTTTACACACATTTTTTATCGTGTATATAGCAAAGCTGGGCGTTTTATGTTAACTTTAGTTTCAATTTGTGTAAAAAGTGGAGAGTCATGACACTAGACTCTGCTTCTGCCTGCTCTATTATAAGCAGAATAAAGCGTAAGCAAGCTAGCGTTGCTTAACTCGCAAAGAACTTGGAAGTATTTTTATGGCTCGTTGATGTCTTTTACTAGGAAAAACTTTTGATAATGTACATCATTCAATAATTATTGAATATCCTTTGTAGCTCAATTTAAAAGATATTGGATAAATTAAATAATAAAAAGTTTACTATATATATTGAATAAAATAATTCCCATCAAGAATGTGTGGATGTAAGATCCAAAGTGCGCTATGCGAATCGCGGCAATCTCTTGTATATAATATTAAAAAAAAACATTTTACCATAAAAAAGCATAAAAATATCTGTTTGAAGACATATTTTTTTTCCAGTGTCACGCTGTATTCCGCATAGGTATATAGGAGAGGTGACTAGTGTTAAGTTTAAATTTCTCAATCTTGCTTAATGCTTCTTCTTCTTCCGTACCCTAATGGTGAAACGGTGCCCTACTTCTAAAACTTCACTTTCTTCCTATCTATATCATTTGAGATTTTCACAAAGAAATTTTCTCCCGTTTTTTATCTTCCTGAAGTTATTTTATCTCAATCAAATAAAAATACAATAAAATTCCTCAAAACATACAATACTTTCCTCTTACTCTATTAACAAACAACAAAAAGTGAGTTAATTGTGAGTAATAAACGTGACATTGTCCGTTTACACCGCCATCTTTACAGTATAAGAGAAAACTACATAAGCATGTTTTTAACAATTATATAGGTGGCGATACCGAGCACTTTAGTTACGCTAAATTTTTGCATAAAAAAATATTACAAATTGTTCCAAAATAATCATTTAAAAAAAAATACAAATACGTTTTGATTTAATAAAAAAAAATCATTAGCGTTGGTTTATTTTTAGTCCGAAATTGAATTGCAAAATTTTGTAGCTACGAAAAATATATTTATTGTAATACGTGACATATTTTCTACTGAATATTTGTTACTTAGTCACATAAAAAGAGTTGAGCTTAAAATTACTTTTTGAACATATTTTTTTAAATAAGCCTAATTACACAAAAGTTACTATAAATATTCCTATATAATAGCAACTTTTGTCTAATTAACTACTATATAAGTAGAATGATATTAACAAAATTATTCACATTAGTTTTTTTTGTTTCAGGTCCTGTACCAGTAGCTAGGAATATACGACACTTGCCATGCATTTCAAGGAGTACGGGTCACGAAGGACTGTGTATGTTTGCCATAGACTGCCTAAAAATCAATGGCACACATCTAGGAACGTGTATAGACAGGTTTTATTTTGGTTCATGTTGTCAGATACCAGATAAAAATACGTTACCGCAAATAATTGGTAACAATATAGAAGATAATTCAATAGACAGTGCAAATTTTGTTCACCCATTGACAGAAGATAAAGTTCATAGTACAGTTAATAAGATACCAAATATATTTCCTAATAAACACGATAGTGATCTGGATAAGCCACCTACAATAAATGTCGATAAAAAACAACCGGTTGATAAACTAATTTCTTCTACAAATAAGCCATCGTCAGCCCAAGATCATACGGAGTCAAATAAATTAGAAACAAAATCAGATGCACTTACTACTCTTGAAAGTAAAAAAGATGACGATGACAAAACTACTGTAATAATTACACCGAGTACTCAGTTTCCAAAAATAACGTCTCAAATAATTGAAACTACAGAAGCTCCAATAAGATTATCGACGTTCCAAAGTGTATCTGGAGACAATGCTGCGACGGAAAAAGTTGATAATGTAAAAACAACAAAAATAGAAACTACAGCAGCTCCTAAGCCAACAAGTGAGCAAGTTTCAACCGAAAAACCAAGCAAACCACCGGTAAAACCAATCAGACCTACATATAAACCTAGACCAACAAATAGACCACTGCATATCAGTCTAAAACCTAAACCTACAAGACCTATTACACCGTTTACAAGAAAACCGCCTTACAAGCTATCTTCAAAAAGACCTCCGACGAAAAAGCCTGTCACATACCCACCTAGGCTAAATATTACTATTATCCCTCAATCTACAAGTACCAGACCAGTATTTACTAGGCCATCTGTAGCAACTATAACTTATATTAATACAACTCTGGCCAAAGTTGAAGAGAAACCCACTTCATCAACTTCAACAACTTCAACGACTACCACTACCACAACAACGACGACAACTACAACATTGCCGCCTCCGACAACAACGATTCCTCCTTCAACAATTACAACCACTCAAGCACCTAAAACAACAGAACGTATGACAACAATACAAAGCACAATTGTGACCGAGACTTCCCCAGTTACAGAAGTGATAACTGACAAACAAACAGATAAAACAACAATAGCAGAATCAATAGAAACTGTGTCAACTGAATCACAAGAGTTTGTAACACAAAAAGATATCACTCAAGAACCAGAAAAGATAACTGAAAAGGTTCAAATAACAGAAAGAGATACAATGAAACCAACAACTGAGCAAGATATTGCAACGCCAGAACCATATACTGATTTTCCACAATTTATAACGTGGTCAGATTATGGAAGTTCCAGCTCGAAGGCGCCTGATACTACTGCCGCTCCTGGTTTAGATGGTAAGATTTTTTTTATCTTTACACACCGTTCCGTACTTTCCGCAATTTTGCGTTTTGAGTGGTGGAACTCAACTTCGTGCTTTGTCTCGCTGCTAGATCGAGGAAAGGAAAATACCTCCAAAACTACGGCGACCTTCTTCTTTAAAAAACATTTATTTTTAAAATTTGTAGTAAAGTTGCGGATTTTATATCTGTACGATTTTCTTTACCTTCATGCTGTACAGTGTGCTCATATATAGCAGGGGGGGCAAAGAGAACTAGTGTGTGCTTAGTCACTCCGTTGCCCATTTGCCCCGGAATTCTGAAGGAAGGTATACACTAATTTATATCTATATATATTTATATAGTAAAACATTAAAAGACACTGGCAAAATCTCTGTAATTAAAAAAATAATCAACGCATCAAAATATATAAAATGATACTCTTTTTTAATCTACTACCATTGTAGTTATGATTATAAGAAAAAACGAATCAATTGTAAGCCTGTGAACTGCGGAAGAGATGGGGTCTTTGTGATAATCTGTATTTGATTATTTTATACTTTTGTTGCTGTTAGTTTTCAAGTTATTTCAAAAATGCGTGACGAATTATTTCCATCATGATAGATTTTACTTCACAAAAATTTTATAGTACATGCAGCGGTGTTTGTTAAAAATAACTCCGAATACAAAAACCAAATAAAAGAAGTGGAAATGTTGTTTTTAAATTATAAATAAAATAAATTTTGCTTCACGCTGTATCCCGTACACAGTAAAGCAGGCAGAGGGAACCTAGTGTTAAGACACTCCGTACCCCATTTTCCGCCGAATTCGATATTTTAAATTCTAATAAAAATATTTATTTCCTCGATTGGGGATCGAATCCACAACCAGTCAATGTTATAGTCACACTTTGTGCCCCTGCGCTACGACTGGCCTCTTTATTTTATATACAAAACTATAAGACATTGATTTTTTATACTAAAATTCACCACATTTCCTAGATTTTTAACATTCCACAACCTCTTATTAAAAAACTGTAATACAGATTGTGTTGCTGTATAGTTTAAAAACACTTCATTAATTGCAATAAGGCCACCATGGTACAGTGGCACTAGCGTGTGACTGTAACCGTGACGGTTGTGGGTTTTTTCCTGCTCGTGGAAATGGAATATTTTCATTAGCTCTTCCTTACGAAGCAGTCAACACGCAATACGAGTATGTTGAATATTTGGCCCGCAGTATATTGTGAATAAAAGTGAGGTACAGGGCGTCTTAACACTAGGTTTCTTCTGCCTGCCTTGCTATATACGCGATACATAAATCAATGAGGTCAGTCGTGGCGTAGGGGCACAATGTGTGACTGTAAAATCGACTCGTAGTTGGTTCCATCCCCACTCGAGGGGATGACATATTAACTTAAATGTATATTTCCATTTCTTCGCTCTGGTATCGAGGCAAAGCGTTTCTGCCACTCAACACGCAATGCCTCCAGAATTCAGCAGAAAGTGGGGAACGGATTGTTTTAACACTAGGTTCCCTCTACCTACCCTGCTGTGTGTGAGATACTGCGTGAAACCGTTTTATTTATTTTTCAATTTGTAATTACTGGACTAGTTCACGCGGGATTAATAAATTGTATTGCAATACGAAATAAGTTCAATTTCGCCATGTAGGTACTATTTATATATTATTTTCATGTGTTATTTCTTTACTTAAAATTTAAAAAAAAAAGGTGGCCTCAGCTAGGTGGCAATAGCATTTCTTAGATATCCTATAAAAGTACGTAATTTACACCCCACTCTGGCCAGAAAAACACGGCATTGAGTTACGCTATTCAACTTTTAATGTTTTGCATTCAAGTGAAATGTGGTGTGAACGATTCTCTCTAAATTCTCTCTGCCTATCCTGCTGTAAACGAGATAGAGCGTGAAGATGTATAAGATTCCTTCCTTCCTTTCTATTCCACGTGAAAGTGACAATTGGAAAAATGGTTTCTAATCATAACTTGACATGTCAATAACACTCATCATACCTTTGTATGACTCATCCAAAGATACCACCCCGTATTTTCCGTTTTCTGAGTATTAAACTGTTGACTCACTCCTGTTTAATTACAAAATGTGTAAATTGTTTAGGTTTATTTATATTTTTTCCTCGTACGTTCTTGAGATAAGTATCAGAGGATATTTTGAGGTGTCATTTTGTGTTATTTTTTTAAATATGTTATTGCAATACCAACTTGGATCGGTATCTGATAATATATGCGCTGTACCTTGTATGTAAATTAACAAAAAAAGATAGTATTATAGAGTGACATTCAAAATTTAAGCAAAACAGCAGCTTCACGCTGTATCCCGCACATAGCAAAGTACGCAGAGGGAACCTGAAAAATAAGCCAAGCTTTACAACTCTCCGTCTCCATTACAATTCTATAGTTATTAACAGCGAACACATTGACTCTCTACCCACTATCTATCATATCACTTAACGACGACGAGTACAGTGACCCACAAAAACATCATTAGCATCAATAATTAAGCGAAACTCCTTAATCCATAAAAGAAATCACCAACAACATAATGGCTAAACAACATTAAAAATCCACACTGTTGTTAAGTGAATGAATAGATCAACAATACACAGTCGAGTCACGTATGTGGGTCAAACACGAGCGGAGTCGGGTCACCACGGTTGTGTTGCCGAGTGAAACTACACCACACTTTCATCGCTGATATAAGCATTTTATCGTGTGCCAAAATTGGTTATTTCCAATTATAATGAATGTAATTGTTACTATTGTTTTGTATGATAGTGTATGGTATATAAATGTGAATTAGAATGTGATCTTGATTTGGCATACATTCTCTGTTACTGTTAAATGGATCCAATTTCAATTCGTTTTTTTCTTTATTGCAAAAAAAATAATGATTGCACATTATTTAAAAAAAATATTATAATATTCTAGAATCTATACTAAAAAAGAGGTTTTCATTTTCTATTCCTTAATAATTTTTGAGAGACCTCTAAAGCCAAATAGAGTCATGGCACATTGTGACTGTAAACGTAACGTTTGTAGGTTCGATCCATTCTGAGGGGATAGGTTATATTTAAATTATTTTCATTTATCCGCTCTGGTTGCTCCGCTCCTAGTAAATTAGGCAATGCCCCGAAAAGGGCGAAAAGTGACGTAAGACACAATAACTTTCCTCTGTCTACTCTCCTGCGTCGGAAAAATCAAGAGTTTGTTAGTATTTTTAAGCCAATATAAATTATTTAAGGTTATATTAACAAAAGATAGCAACAAAACAATGTAAATTTAATACAAAACGTGATAAACGATAAACTAGCGGATCACGATCAACATGACCAGTGCGTCCTACATTGAAAGTAGGACGCACTAATCGCTTGAATTTTGTATGAAAGAAGATGAAGTAAAAGGCCCTTTCATCTTTAAATACCATTTATCTTTATTTTGTTTCTTTTTGTCTTTGTTTATCAGAACTAATATAAATACTAAAAAACAAAAGATAGATTGAAGTATTGTTTACTCCAGTTACGAATTGCGAAGTGTGTGTGTGTGTGTGTGTGTGTGTGCGTGCGTGCGTGCGTGCGTGCGTGCGTGCGTGCGTGCGTGCGTGCGTGCGTGCGTGTGTGCGTGTGCGTGTGCGTGTGCGTGTGCGTGCGTGCGTGCGTGCGTGCGTGTGTGCGTGTGCGTGTGCGTGTGCGTGTGCGTGTGCGTGTGCGTGTGCGTGTGCGTGTGCGTGTGCGTGTGCGTGTGCGTGTGCGTGTGCGTGTGCGTGTGCGTGTGCGTGTGCGTGTGCGTGTGCGTGTGCGTGTGCGTGTGCGTGTGCGTGTGCGTGTGCGTGTGCGTGTGCGTGTGCGTGTGCGTGTGCGTGTGCGTGTGCGTGTGCGTGTGCGTGTGCGTGTGCGTGTGCGTGTGCGTGTGCGTGTGCATGTGCGTGTGCGTGTGTGTGTTTATGTGTGTATTTATGTGTACTTGTGTGTAAATTGAATGCATTTATTCATTTCTGAGAAAAACTTTTCCAATTAGCAAAATAGAAATTTTATTCGAGTAAGTAATGTATCCATTGTATCCAATAATAACTAATATAATAACATAAAAATCACTATATTACAGGTGGATGGTCACCCATAACGCCACCAGATGGGTGGGTATTACTCTCCACAATACCACCGAAGTCATCCACCACAACAGCAGCAACAACGACGACGTCTGCAGCACCTACTACTGATCAAACAACAGTTGAAACTTCACCGTCTTTATCAAATGAAGCTACAATAAAATCTGAAGTTCAAACCACGGAGACATCAATAGCAACTTCAGCGACTTCAATCACATCGTCACCAGTATATGAATTCACAGTGAACATAACGAAATACCCTTCACTTTCTACATCCACTTTGAGTACAACTTCATTAGAAGTTAGTGAAGGAACACGTGAGCCTATACCAACGATTTCATCAACAACTTCTAGTGTTGGTTTAACAACGTTCACTTCGATATCTTCAGAAAATGCTTCCTCGTCAGTTAATGTGACGGACGCGTCAACTGAAAGTGTAATTGGTATGTTTTTTTAGCTTCAAGCTGTATTAAGCATATAGCAAGGTAGGCAGATGAACCTGAGAGGTTAGTGTAGAGACACTCCTTTCCCATTCAATTCTGGAGGCATTGCGTGAGGGAACTTAACACCGCGTTTTGTCGTGGCATAAGAGGGAAGAAGATGAAAATAATAAATATACATTTCCTCGAACAGGAATCGAACTCACAACCTGTCGCGTTTATAGTCGCACGCTTGTGCCCCTGCGCCACGACTGCTTTTAATTGATATGTAATAAATGGTTATTCCTTTATAAATCTTTTAAAACCTTTTCTAATACTATGTAAGGCTAAAGTTATGGGTTTTGATTAGTACACAACACAAATAGTACATTTTATTGTATGTATTAAGAAATACATTTCCTACAGAAGTATCGACCGAAACACCAGAAGCGACGACCGAGGCTGCTATCAGTTCGACCACGCCTGAATCGTACAATATGTCCAATTACAAAGAAGGTAAATAAATGTTATATTGTTTTTCTGCTCAGCTTCACGCTGTATCCCGCAATTTAGCACGGTAGCCAGAGTGAACGTGAGAGCCTAGCGTTAAAACACTCCGCCCCCATTCAGATATTTCCGTGCTCCACTTTCTGCCGAATCTAGGGGCAATTAGTGTTGACCGGCTGAACTCACACCGCCAAATATTTTTATATGTCCATGCTCCTCCTGCCGTGATCAAATGGAAATCACTAAGAATTATGTATGACACATCACAAAATAATAGTTCAATGGGAACCAGTAACTTCAGTTTCATATTTAGTATAAATATAAACATTTTCTATATAATAATATAAGAAGAAACCTAAAATATTTAAAAGAATAAATGATTATCATTTTCAAACAGAATATATCTTAAGAGCCTAGGCATCAAAAATAAGATAAAAGGTTAAAATACTATATATAATTTAACGTTGTGAATACGACGGGGCGATTTGTCTATATAATTATATCTTTAAAACTGGTTAAACGTTTAACTCGCTAGCAATTTCTGTACATAAGACTTAATGGCAATGACAAATAACTCTGATCTTTTGCCTTCTACAATAAATCTATCTACCAATACTAGCAATCAGTGGCGGCTTTGCCTGCTTGAACTACACACATTATCCGTTTAAAGACAACATCTATACACTAAAAACTAAAATTTTTGATAATTCAATTAAATTAAAAAAAAATTAAATTAGCTTCACGCTATATCCCGCACACAGCAGGGTAGGCAGAGGGAACCTAGTGTTAAGACACTCCGTTCCCCACTTTCTGCCGAATTTTGGAGGCATTGCGTATTGAGTGGCAGAACTCAACGCCGCGCTTAGCCTCGACACCAGAGCGAAGAAATGAAAATATAAATTTAAGTAAATATTACATCTCCTCGAGTGGGGATCGAACCCACAACCAGTCGGTTTTACAGTCACACTTTGTACCACTGCGCCACGACTGGCCTCAATTAATTAAGATAATTCAATAACTCACTTAATATAATTAAGATAAAGTATTTTGTTCGGCTAAATAGTAATTTAGCCGAACAAAATACTTTATTTTAAAACTAGACGTTAAGGCTAAGTTTGCAGTAGTGAAAAGCTATTATCACTGTTATATAACAGTGAAAAGTGCATTTAAATCTAGTTTCTGAAATCAATGTGCACAAAAGCACATACAAATTTCTTAAAAAGCATTGATTTCTGTTTAATTACGATATAAAAAAACACCAAAATCAAGTTTTCTGAAATTGATCACTTACTATTTAATTAAAATACAGATTTAACCTAATAATCTATATTATAGTACAGATATAGATTATTAGGCTGATCGCTCTAATCTCATGAACTACTGGTTCGAACTGAAAAATATTTTTGTGTTGGACATTCCATGTATCCAGGAAGTCTATAAGATTATTACTTTAATGTCATAGATGTAACTAACTATACCTGCATTTAGAATGTGTCATCTCATAAACAGTTTTTAGTTGTTTCCATTGATCAGGTGAATATATGTTCACTGATACACTGTTTGATGCCGTCGTGGCGAGCGTGATTGTGGGTTCGATCTCCACTCGAGGGTATTTATTTATATAGTTTTTACTTGCTCTGGTAACGAAAGAAAACAGCTTTGAGTTTTGTCACTCGACACACAACGCCTTCAGAATTCGGCGGAAGATGTGGAACGGAAGTTCCTTAATGGCAACAGTGTGCCTTAATGCTTGGTTCCCAGGTTACCTCTGCCTACCCTGCTACGTACAGGATATTGTGTTAAGCTTAAAAAATGTTCACTTCAAGAACACACCCAAAATCTTGAATCTACAACCACCGCGTATAAAAGTAGTTACCTCGACGTCCTCTGATACAATAGCATTCAGCAATTATTATAAACAACAAATAACTAAATTATAATTTATGTAAAATGTATCTTTTCCCGTTTATAATATGCTTTAATTGGTGTTAATCCTTGAGATAATATACGCAATAGTACTTCCTTGATGAACAAAAATGTAGCTATAAAAAATATTATTAATAAACGTCGTGGCACAGTGGAATGGCGTATGATTGTAAATGCGATGGTTGTGACTTCGATCTTCACTCAGGGGAAAATGTTTATTTCCCAACTCTAGAAAACGAAACGTGGCATTGAGTTCCGGCGCTCATATAGAATATTATTTAATATCTAAAAAGACATCTAAGATAGAGGCCAGTCGTGGCGCAGTGGCACGAAGTGTGACTGTAAAACCGACTGGTTGTGGGTTCGATCCCACTCGAGGGGATGAAATATTTACTTAAATTTATATTTCTATTTTCTTCGCTCTGGTGTCGAGGCTAAGCGCGGCGTTGAGTTCTGCCACTCAACACGCAATTCCTCCAGAATTCGGCAGAAAGTGGGGAACGGGGTGTTTTAACACTAGGTTCCCTCTGCCTACCCTGCTGTGTGCGGGATACAGCGTGAAGCTGATTTGATTTATTTTTACATCTAAGATATTTTTTAAATATCTAACCGCAGTACCCTCTGATTCTTACAGTATTTTGACTTTCCGTAATGACACTCGTTGAAATAATACGGAGTACGTGGAATGACTACTTAACATGCTCTCTAAAGTATAGTAAAGGTTATATGTTTACCCATCAAAGCAATGTAATGTAGAGATTCTATAACGTTCAGTTTTAGTTTTAGTTCAGTTTTACACATTTTCCCGCATCGCATAGCAGGAAAAGGGAAAATAGTGTTAAGACACTCCTTTCCACCAGTGTCCAAGACAAGTCTGTTGAGTGGTGGAAATCTATGCTGTTCTCATTCGTACCAGACCAGGGAAATAATTTAAATATAAACATTCCCCCAGGTGGGATAGACACTGGCACTTTATAAGGCATAGATGTGAGAAAAAAGTATAAAAATAAATAACATTAATGACGTGTCATACATGACATTAATAGTAATTTTAATGATTTCATAATTATGTATGAATATAAATGTATGAACAGATAAATGTCAGCTATATCTACTGCTATTACGCAACTGTCATGGCCACAGAACAATACCACACGTATTGTTAAATGCAAAACTTATTAAATACCAATGTCAATTTTTTTTGATACAGTAACTGATTTCAGAAAATAGAAAAATAGAACTTCAAGCATTTTTCCCGCATAACAGGGTTGGGAGAGGAAACCTAGTCTTGAAACACCCCCCGGGGAGATGAAATATTAACTTAAATCTAAATTTCCATTTCCTCGCTGTGGTTTCTCCAGAAGGCATTGCCGAAGCCTTCAGAATTCGGCAGAAAGTGGGGAACAGAGTGTCTTAACACTAGGTTCCCTCTGCTACCCTGCTGTGTGCCGGATACAGCGTGAAGCTGATAATATCTACATTGGAATTTTTCTTGATTGTGAATTGAACACACAATTATTACATATTCAAACCAATTATGCTCTATTTGAATGTGTCACAGTGGTGTCAGAGAAGAAAGAACAACTTTTTTCCCGCAAAGCAACCCAAGCAAGTTTTGGCAAAGACGGGCGTTTTCATTTCATTGAACGGTGAAACTTTATCACGGTTTTTTATAAAGATTCTTATTTTCTTCATCATTTGATACATTTAAAATTCGGAATCAAAATTTTATTACTAATGATTCCAATCAATTTTCATAATGGCAATCAAAACTTAAGTAGCATTTTGATCCTAATAAAATAAATCACATATTAAATTTAAAAAAAAACTTAAATTGCAAGTTAAACCGCCATAAAAGTACAATTTACAAACATAATAAATTATTCGAGTACCTACATCAGGTCAAAGAACTACCTAGCTGACAGTGTAATGTATAATTTATACCGCCGACCGTATAAACAACGATAAAAAACAAAAAAAACCTCATTCACCGGACAAATACACAAAGATCGTCAGACGCATGATGCTATCAGACCATCGCGCTGCCGGACTACTTGAGTCGAAAAGTTACTTAAAATGATTAAAATATCATAAAAATAATGTTATTTACATAGAAAAAACGAGTAAATTTAGTGCTATTGACTTTTTTAGTCAGCTATGTCAGTGTCATATAAAATTCGAGTGCCCTGTAAAAGCGAATAAAAATTGTTTTAATTTAAATAATGTAGCTTATGAGTGTACCTTTGCATATTGTATTTAAGTGCTTGTTTTGAAAAATGATAATAAACTCGACGTTATTGGTACTGGCAGTCTGCGGACGGCGCATATGGCCGCAAGCGAGGATAGTTGGTGGTTCGAAATCGGAGTTCGGACAGTGGCCCTGGCAGATATCCCTGAGGCAGTACAGGACGTCGTCGTACTTGCACAAGTGCGGTGCGGCTCTGTTGAACGAGAACTGGGCGATCACTGCTGCGCATTGTGTTGAAAGGTTGGTATTAAGTTGTAAGAATGTTTATTGGTTTCACGCTGTATCCCGCATATCACGTGGTGGACAAAGGGAAACTAGAGTTGAGAAAATTCTCCAATTTTCGAGATATGCCTGTTGCGTGAAGGAACTAAATTCCGGGCTTTGTCTTACTGGAGCCAAGCAAAGATATGAAAATGATTAGTGCCCCAAATGATAATCGAACTCATAAATATGTAAAGTGTTTAGTTTTTGAAATTTCTTGATCTGACTCTGGTATTAATCAACATTTAACGAGACATATTTTTGTTACGAAAGGTTTTTTTGATTTAAAGAAACATAATACATAATCTCCTATTAGAAACTTCATATGATGCATAATTTGTATACTTACAGAAAAGAAAATCTTTTAAAAGTATATAGGTGCTTATTAAATGAGAAATTTCATTAACTAAATTGTCAAGGAAATTACTTATTTCATACTATTCTTGTTACGTTTTTGAAGGTATTAAAACAAATAAATAAAATAAGGTCATATTTTTTACAATCATAAACGTCAGTCAATTTCGAATTGGCTCAAACCTCTTTCTCCCTCAGTTTCATAATATTGTAATTAAATAAAAATAATATAATACACATAGTTAATTTGTTTCTGTTTGTGGCATTATAATTAATGAAAAAAAAGACGATTATATTATAACTATTAATATCTGGTACATTTAATTCAAAAAAAATGTATGGATAATATTTTACTTATTACTTATATTTATTAGTAAAAACCATAGTTAAGAAAATTCGTTCCTCACGTTTATCGTTTTTTCGTTTCGTCCAAATTTCGAGACATTATGTGTTGAATGTCGGAACTAAACGCCGCGCTTTGACTTTTTACCTACATAAATAATGACTAAAGTTGTGCAAATGTTTTGCAATTACAGAGTACCGCCGTCAGACCTCCTAGTCAGACTAGGGGAGTACGACTTGGCAAGTGACAGCGAGCCGTACGGATTTGCTGAACGGCGCGTGCAGATAGTGGCCAGCCACCCGCACTTTGACCCTGCTACATTCGAATACGATTTGGCTCTCCTTAGGTGAGTTGTTGCATTGTTTATTTTTTTAAGAACTTTTAATGGTTTATACTTTCTTAATATTACTTTCTTATTATAAAAGTGATTTTATTGAGTTAAGAGCACTAATCTCTGGAACAAATGGTTCAAACTGTAAAAATCTTATTATGTTAGATAGTCGCGTTTGATTTTTGCACTTAAAATTTGTTACTAATTTTAGATATTTTCATTTTACCATCGGGATGATGCCGCAGGAAGACGCTAGATTTAAAAATAAAATAAGATTTTAACCAGCAGTCACTGCTTGAATCGTCCAGTCCTAAGAATATATTATATTAATATGTAAAAATAAGATCATTTGATTTTCATGGAGGACTGGAATAGTTACTGTTGTAAAATAATTAAATTATAACTTTTATATTATTAAAAAAACAGTTCTTTTGCCTGCTCTTCTCAGCAGAACTGTCTTCCGAGTCTGTAGAAGCTTTAGGTTCATTCCAAAAGTCCAAAAGTCTATATGAATAAATAATATTTCGAATTTTAATCACGTCACGTCGTGTTACGATGGACTACATTACAATTTGAATTTTATTTCCACAACCAATATATTACACAAAGGTAGGCCAGTGACTTCGTATTCGTGGAAATAACGATTTGCAATGATAAGATCGGGAGCTTGTTTTATTTGTTTCGATGATTGTTCTGTAGAAACATCAATAAATTGCGTGTTGAGCAAATTTATTTTTAAGACATTACGTTCTCATTAAGACATCTCCGTTTCCCACTTTCCGCCGAGTTCTGGAGGTATTGTATGTTGAGTGGCGGATCTAGCCCACAACCAGTCGATTCTACAGTCACACTTTGAGCCACTGCGCCACGACTGGCCTCACTAAGTAACAGTAAAAAATACGAAATACACTGTTTCAAGCAATACTGTCTTTAAGATTCCTAACAGTTCCTAACCCGAATCAATCATCGATAACTTCCCCAAATGAATAATCAATATTTTTCTCAACGAATAAAAAATATGAAACATAGTGATACAACCCAACCGGTAGGTTCTACGAGCCGGTGACGTTCCAGCCCAACATCCTGCCGGTGTGCGTGCCCGACGACGACGACGACTACGTGGGCCGCACGGCGCACGTCACCGGCTGGGGCAGGCTCTACGACGGTCAGTCCAACTTATATATATGTTGTTATATAAATGATCATTTTAGCTTTTTGTTTTTCATTTTAGTTTCACGCAAACCCACAAGGAAACTCCGTTTCCATCAAGACACTTCCGTGCCTCATTTTCCACTGAATTCTGGAGGTATTGCGTATTGAGTGGCGGAAATCAACGACGCGCCTTCTTAAAAGAACGAGAATTGATTTGAAATATTTTTTTCTCTATACTAGTCACTATCTTGAAATGCTGATCAAGAGTTTATTTTTACTGTTCTCACTGTTCTTATAACATACAAAGTTACATTCAGTTAGCATTAATATTAATCCAGTGTGTTTCTAAATATAATTTCAGACGGGCCTCTCCCCTCCATCCTCCAAGAGGTGGACGTGCCAGTGATAAACAACACAGCGTGCGAGTCCATGTACCTCGAGGCGGGCTACAACGAGCATATACCGCACATATTCATATGCGCGGGATGGACCAAAGGCGGCTCTGATAGTTGTGAAGGTAAGATTTGCACTAAAACTTATTCTACCATCTTACTAATATTATAAATGTTAAAGCTTGTTAGAATTGATGTTTGTTTCACTTTCACGCAGAATTGGCCCTATGTAGGGCTCAGGTTCGGCCTCATATGACCTACGGTTACTATCTTTGGGCTGGTGCACCCCAGTATCAGTTTGAACCATTTGATCGCACAACACGTACAACGTAGAGCGGTTTAAATCTTTGGGATCTAATGATCTGTGAAAGGCTCGACACTTTGGCTTTGCGTGGAGACGTTTCCTTGCTGTGCGTTCTCTATCGCATTTATCATGGGCAGAGTTCTGAAGAACTGTTTGATCTGTTACCTGCCGCCGATTTTCTAACCGCACAGTACGTCATAGCGTAAAATATCATCCACACCACCTGGATACGTGGCGTTCTCACCGATATAATTAGAACAAACGATTTGCTTCACCGCAGGCGACAGCGGCGGGCCGATGGTGGTGCGGCGCGCGCGCGACGGCCGCTTCGTGCTCGGCGGCGTCATCTCGTGGGGCATCGGCTGCGCGGAGCCCAACCAGCCCGGCGTCTACACGCGCATCTCCGAGTTCCGCGACTGGATCAACCAGATACTGCAGTTCTAGCGGCGCGGCGTTGTGCCACAGATTAGGAACACACATATCATTCATGTTTTAGTGATACTTTTTTTTTTTTTAATTAAATATGAAAATTATTTTGGATAATTTTCTAATGTTTGTTATCTGTGGTCGTGTTTTTGCGATAAGTGAATGAGAAAACAGTGCCTTTTAAATAGGCACAAACGTACAACGAATTTTATAAATAAAAAAATATTGCTATTGTAGAATGTTAGACAATTTAATATACATTTTTTTTGGGATACCTAATATTGTATGAATAATACAAATTTTGTATCTTTGAAAATTATATTTTCGGACAACATTTTTTACCATAAGTATTTAATTCGATATTTACAAGTATATTATTTCTTTTTATGTATTTGTAAAAAAAGTAAGTATTTATAAAGAGTATTTTCGATTGATAACTATAATATAAGGTTAATTGTTAATAGTAATAGAATGATAAATAAAATGTGCCGAATTTATATGAATTTTTGAAAAATAATAATTCCGTCCATTTTTGAATTCAATTAGAATATATTAATGTAAATAGCTTATTTAACTGCATTTATTAATATTATTTATAAACTAGCCATAGACATAAGAATCTCATTGTTTTACAAATTTTGATAATTATTATTATTTAAAAAAAATAAAAGAGATTTTAAAATATCAAAATTGTTTCTAATTCTAATCTTTTATGTTTTGAATACAAACAGTTCTTAATACTATCACGTTGTATCCTGCTCAAAACAAGACAGAACCTAATGGTAAGGCACTCCGTTCTCCACTCTCTGATCGACTTTGAGATACTGCATATTGAGTGGTGGAACTCAACTCACCACTCGGTAAAACAGAGATGGAAAATATTTTATTTCCCTTAATATGGATTGAAACCGCAACCACCGCGCTTGTATTGTCTTGCCACTGCGCCATGATGATCTCATCAATCATTTACTACCTAATTAGAAACTCAAACGCGGCTTTGCTCGTTTAAGCTTGTTTTTATATTATAGCCCAAGTATTATATTTTTTAATAAGGATATTGTCCTTTCTAATATCTCTAAGAATATGTGTACAAAGTTTCATGAAAGCTTAATAAACAAACTCATATTTACATCCATATTAAAACCAAGATAGGGTTCCGTCAATATACATACCATATTTTTTTATTATTACAATAAGTTACACAGACACGATTATATGATTTTTGACGCTGTAAATGTATTGTAATAAGGTAAATAATATATGACAAAGTGAAATAAAATATGACAAAAAATGTGGAACGCTTCACGATTTTGCGTGTCATCCTTGCGCAGGGGCCATGCTAATCTTCTCTGTATCGTTCCAATTTTAGTATATGTACTGCCGAAGCGAGTACACTTGCAACACCAAATATACTGTATATATACATAGCGCGATTGAATATTTTAATAGCGCGATTCAGGACTATGACGTCATTCACGTGACAAGCGAGAGAGAAAGATTCTTTTGTCACTCAATACAATTGGCTATATTTAAGGGCGGCTTAGGTGACGCGCTATACGTGCTATTTGAGTGATTTATTAAAAAGTTGGAGAATATTATTAAAATAAAATGAGATAGAAGTTAAAATTCTTTTTTTACGATATGTTTTTTATATTTTTATGTCCCTGTAACGTATTTGCTGTGAAATTATGTGTTTTTTATTCTATCCCTATAGTCCTTGTAGTAACAAAACGGGTACATCCCGATTAGTATTTAGGGCTTGTACAGAGTTACGGCTTATATGTATAGAGTGAATCTATATGAGGTCTGATAACTTTTTCAATGTGGAAGGCATCATTTTAGCAACATTTCACATGAATATATTTTATGAAATGTCTTTTTTTTATAAGATTGTAAATAGCAAGCTGAGGATGTTAAGATATATGTGGGGACAAGAATGGACCAGATAAGAAATAAGTTCCGTTACAGAAAGTACGATAATAGCACTAGTAAGTGGTTAATAAGAGAAAAAGAAGGAGATTACCTTGTCAATCTACTAAACATACGATAAGAAGACATGATAAAAAGTCAAAGTCAAATAATTTTATTCAGAATTAGAAGTTACATGGTTCAGTTTTTGAACGTCAAAAAATTTACCACCAGTTCACTAAACTTAATGCTTTTGTCGTATTTTACAAGGAGTCCTTATATCAGTTTTCAGATCTCAAGCATCAACACTGCGGAGTCTTAAACTAACTTCCATCCCTAATATAAGGTAAAGGGGGTGAAAATTTAAATATTTATATATTTTTTTGTTGGATAATAACACTAGTTTACTTGCCGAATTTAGCTATCATCAAAATTGATGGAAGTCTCATACATACTTAATTCCCTAAATGAAAGTTTAAAATTATAGAACTACTATGGACACCATATCCATCAAGGCCACAAATACACCTTAGCTCGTCTTGGCGGGGCCACTACCGCGACGATACACAGAATTAATTTGCATATAAACAAATCAAAGTGATTATCAAACCTGATAATGACAAAAAATGTGGAACGCTTCACGATTTTGCGTGTCATCCTTGCGCAGGGGCCATGCTAATCTTCTCTGTATCGTTCCAATTTTAGTATATGTACTGCCGAAGCGAGTACACTTGCAATCCCAAATATACTGTATATATACATAGCGCGATTGAATATTTTAATAGCGCGATTCAGCACTATGACGTCATCCGCGTGACGTGAGCAAGAGTGGGCTCTTTTGTCACTCAACACAATTGGCTATATTTAAGGGCATGTCCATGCGAGGCGTGTTCTAAGTTACTAGATATTCATACAGTAATGTGAATAAATCATGGTCACCCTGAAGTTAGGTTTCCTGAACTTTTGTGCATTGTTTACTCGGGAAAAAAAATAATCCAATGAAAGTTTGAAAAATGTCAAAATCAGTCGGTGTAACCATCAACAACTTAATTTTGGATGGCCACGACTTGCCGAATGCCCACCGTACTGTACGTTGAGCCTACAAACGAACGCTTTTCGAACTGGCACAGAGTGAAAACGCGGGTACCTCGACTCGTGCGTCTAAAATGTACGTTACATTACATATTAAAATGGTGTGTGATACTGATAACTATCAAAGGTTTTATACATTAAATTTAAATATTAAAAATGTCTAATAAAGTTGTGAAATTTAAATTTCGATTTTATTTTAAATAGGTTTATAAATTTTGTTTACTATTTAAACTTATTTATTATTTTGCTCCGATTACGATAAGTGAACCAAAATAATAAATAACAATTTAATATAGTATTATAACTGTAAAATAACAATTTTGTTTTAGTATGCATAACTTCATTTTGTATGTTATCTAAGTATTACAAACGGACATTATTTAAGGTTAACTACTAACGAAAAGCACAAGGCAAACGAGCGTTCGGGTCACTTAATGGTAAGTGATCACCGCCAACCACGACCCCGTGCAACACCAGAGGAGCTACAGGTGCGTTGCCGGCCGACAAGGTGGAGATAGACACGTTTTTTGAAGATATCCATATCATATCGACCAGGAAACTGCCGCAGGTAGGTTATTTCACAGTTCCGTGGCGCGTGGAAGGAAGTTCCTACGAAACCGCACATTAGTCGGTTGTCACGTATCCAGGTGGTATGGATGTTATTTTAGCTTGTGACGTAATGTGCGGTTAGAAAATTCTGCGACATGTAAGAGGTCAAACAGTTCTTCAGAACACTACCCATGATAGATACGGCAGAGAACGCACAGCGAGGAGACGTCTCTACGCAAAGCCAAAGTGTCAAGCCTATCAAAGATCATTGGATCCCAATTATTCGAACGGTTTTACGTGATATGCGATCAAATGGTTTAAGCTGATAGGTACTGGGGTGCACCAGCCCAGCGATGGAAACAGTACTCCATATGAGACCGAACCTGGGGACTACATAGGTGTTTTTTGTGAAGTACCGTTTCGCTCTGCTGGTGACCCCCAGTTTTGTTGAGGCCAATATGGCCTTCCTTTCCAGATAATCGCGATACCGACAGTCCTTGAACCATTCAGGTTGTACATATGCTGATACTGATGGATGAAGGTGATAGTCGCATTTTTGGACTTTCGCTTGTCCTATTCATGAATAATGGTGTTTTATGCATACAAATAATTTTACAACAGAAAACAACCAGATTTGTGGCTGTTTTAGAACTTCACTACTTGATGAAAGTGGCTTAACATACACAATTTTTTATATCAGTTTTCAAGTTTTCTATTTTCAAATTAAAATTTTGCGCCATATCACCTTCACTCACTCATATGTTCAATAAACATATCTAAATGTACAGAATTCTGTACTCGGTGTAATGAGTCATACGTAAATTTGTGTCATTTTTCACAAGAAAATAATTTAAAACTTAATTTGTGGCCAGTCCTAGCGCAGGTGTACAAGTGTGCGACGATAAACGCGATAGATTGTGGTATAAATTCCCACTCGAGGAACTCCCACACCAGAATTCAGTGGAAAGTGAGCAGCGCAAGTATCTTAACACTAGGTTCCCTCTGCCTACCGGCATATAGCAGGTTACACAGTGAACTTGGGAAAAATAGCTGACTGACTTAAAGAAATTGTATGTAAAAGAAAATGACCATGGAATCTGAAATGACAAAAAAATGTGGAACGCTTCACGATTTTGCGTGTCATCCTTGCGCAGGGGCCATGCTAATCTTCTCTGTATCGTTCCAATTTTAGTATATGTACTGCCGAAGCGAGTACACTTGCAATACCAAATATATCGTATATATAGTTAAAGACGTATAAAAACTTCGATAGCGCGATTCAACACCTAAAACTATTCTATTCAATTATATACATAGATGGCGCTATATTCTAGATCTAATCATATCGTACAACAGATGGCGTTGATTTCAAATAATTATATAATTACTATTATTTTATATAAATGTAATAGAATAAACGCAAAATTACGTTGTTTACATTTATTCGTTTTTATGGACAAATAAATATGGTAAAATCAGAAATACTCTGTTATATTAAAATACCGTAAAATACAATGTGTCTTTTAATACATTTGTTAAAGCCAGAATGGTGCAATAGGATTATTATGTATCCCTATTCGGAATGTCAAATATTTTTAGAAATAAAATTATATTTTGAATTATTCCATAAATTTTTTTGCTCTGTTTAATTATGTATAAGTTTATAATATGTAATATATAATAAACCATGGTCACAAGTTATTTACATTTAAATATTTTCTATTTACATTGTTAGTATATTACGATATCGGATAAATAATAATTTTACGAAACGAAATAAACATAGATAAAAATCAGTGACAATAACTACAATATAGTAATTTAATAGAAAAGCAATATTTTAATCTCTCAATAAGCTTATCTTCAGTTTAGTTTAAATTCAATTCAATTTAAACTACATACCATATATACGATTTGTAGTTGTACGTCGCTATTTTTTCAGCAACACTTACTAATAATATTGAAAACAATATTTTCAAACACTTTTTTTTTAAATAAATGTAATAGAATAAAGTATATAGTTTGAATATTGCTATGTTTTCCATAAAAAATTGAACGCTGTTTCTTACAAAAAGTAGTTTTCTCTCCTAAGTTTGGAACAACAGCACTTTAAAATGTGAATTGTTTGGACTGTAAAGCAAATCACATACCGAGATCTGATTTTAAAATTATCTATGAAAGACAATAACATATTTTTGGACACATTATAAAAGCACTAGAGTTAGGGTTTTAAGCACATGAATAAATACAATTATAATAACTTAACTAATTTTAAGTTTTAGCGCCAGTCTTGATTTTAATCTCAGAACACATATACCCAAAGGGAGTATTAGACTTCTATCTGAGTCAAAAAGTCTATCGTTCATTAATAACGTTGCTTAAAAAATACAGATATTTTAAAAAAATATATAAAAAAATATAAACAAAATTTAGTGAGATTTTTTTATTGCAGAATAAATCATAAATTCTGATGTTAAATTGTATTCTATTTTTAATAAATCACGTTACATGAACGTTTTCTTTTTTTAAAAAATGGTATTATACTTATATTTTCCAAAATAAGAAATATTTAAAAAACACAATAACACAAAAGCATATCATAATAAGTTCTTTGATTTTCACGATTATTACACATTTTAAATGAAACTAATTTAACCGGATTAATCGTGTATATTTAAGTGTATAAAAGCATATCAGTTTGTATTATAATTTATAATTAATTAATAATTATGGCTGAGGGACTAGAAGAATGTTCTTTGATTCATACGCCGCTACGCCGGTCGTTGCCCCAACGCCCAGGGCGGTGCCGAGGGCGTCTCGATATACGAATGCAATAAGACCCCCATACATTTACTTTTTACAAACTATAATTTTTTACATAACTTAAATTACAAATTACAAAATTTCTAGCAAAGCAATTCACAGTATTAATTGAAAAGGTTATGTAATTAGACTTTTAATTTTTTTCCCATTTTATTAACAATTAATCTAAATCATCAAAACAATCGCACCAAAACAAAAAGGCAAAAGGTAATAATAAAACAACCATTTTATTTAAAAAAAGAGGACAATATTTATTTAAAGCACATCATTCACTTCATATGTATCATATGGGCGAGAGACCAGTCATGTTTCAGTTCCACCGGCGCGTCCACGACCACTCCTGAAGCTGTCACCACTCCCAGCTGGTACCGAGGGAAGGAACGGGCATCTCGGTAGAATAATACTTCCATACATTTACGGACTAGAGCCCTGTAATTATGAAATAATAAAAATTTGTGTGAAAATTTTAATAATTTTGATTTTTATTTTCAATTTTAATTTTTATTTTGTATTCTACTACTGGTCCGCACATGGTTTTGCCTGCTTTTACTACGCAATTATCTTCTCATCTTAATTACTTTTGTGATCTAATAACATTATCATTTTAATGACATTATCCATACATTTATTGATGGCCAGTTCAATATAACACTTACATTTTTTTTGTGAAACAATTTAAATAAAATAAACACTAAATGTTACGAAAAATTGAATAGTGACAATTGCAAATGCAATTGTGAATATAAATGCGATATAAATGAGATTTAAATAAATTGAGTCATCCATTTCTGATATTAGCGTAAACAAACGCACAGACAAACAAACATTTTCAAAATCATTGTTTTGGGTACTATTTATTATAGTACTATGTACACATATTAAAGGCCCTCTAATATTCTTTTTTTACATATAATTTCTATGTACAGTCAGACAGAAGTATAGATTGGAGCTATTAAGATATCTGGTTAAAGAAAGCATGGGCATTGTATTTCATCACCAAACATATCTTGCTAAAATAGACTAAATGAAAAGATTGAGATCTCTTGATTGTTGCTAATGACAAATAAAAAAAAATAAGACAAAAACGGTAAAGTTTAAGTTTTTCTATACATAATGTATGGTTCAAACAAATTTAATTTCTTTTAATATCATCTATGTCTATTAAGTTTTAAGGAAATAAATTCTACTCAAAGTAAGAAATGTCAGTCATACTTAGCAGACTCCTCATCAAGAGGACCATTTTGCAAAGCATCTCTCAACAGAGGTGTTGCCATGTACGCTCCGAGACCAGTAGCAATGGCTGCATCTTCATAGGCTGTGCCAAGTTTGTCTACAGCTCCTAGGAATGGCTCTCCATCCTAAAAATATAATAATATATTTCTTTTAAATTGAAATTATTAAAAAAACATATGATGATGTACTTTACATCATGAGAGTGTAAACTTGATGCTGCATGTTCGTCATTATCACATTGACGGACGTATAACACAGATGTTGGCTCAACTAAGCATGATATTTTAAAAACAGACTTTTGACAATAGGTGATAGCTCGAATGGTGGTATACAACAAAGTTTATTCATTGTTTTAAAAAAACACTCCCATAGTTACACTCCAGCATCATAGTGCCATCAGATATCAAAGTACTTAAGACTTAAGACTATATTTGCTCTGCCTACCCTGCTATAAGGACAATGAAAAACTTAGCATAAAAAAATACTTTAGCCATTTTTTTATACTAAGTTTAAAGTTTGTTTTGTGTGTTTATTTTTTACATAATCTGGTATTTTTAACAAATTGCAAGTGAAAATATATTTTACTTCTTTTTAGAAAATACTTAATAATTTCTGTTCTCTAGTTCAAAATCTAACACTCACCTGAATACCAGCGACCACATAGTTATTCCACAAGGGATCCATCTTGCTGCGCTTGTTATACAACACTCGGGTCAACCAGCAGTGAAGAGATTTTGGTTTCAACTGGAGACCATCTCCGATGCATTGTTCATCAATACTAAAAAAATATATTATTATTAAATATAAGTAGGCGATAAAACAATTGGGAATGTTTTTTTAATCCCACATCCTGTTTTTTTTTGTAGTTAATTACCTGCACTATAAACACATGCATTGAAGCATTGGCAATGTTTAAGTTATAAAGAAAATGGAGGACCTTAATTCTCAGTTCTCTCTGCATTCTCTGTTATAAGTGAAATTAAGTGTAGTTAGCTAGTAGTATACAGTATTTTTCCAAAAATTAAAAAAATAATTAAATTGAACTACAATATTAAATTTTAACAATTATTTGATATCTGTAAATTTAAGTGATAGCTACATGCTATGGCCAAAAGATTGTTAAGAGTAGACAATGAGACATTCTTCACATTCAGACATTTGTTTAAATAAAAAAATGTAATCTTACATTTTCTGTTCAATGATATCCTTCAAGTACTGATAGTCAGCATAATCACCACCAGAGCCAAGCAGGATCAGATCATTCACCTTCAACACCCGAGGACAATCTCGGAATCTGGCTAAGGACCCATAAGAGCCTAGTGTGTCAGCAGCTATGACACAACCTTTGTCAAATTTAATTCCAATTACAGTTGTTGTTGTTGTTATGGGGTTAGCTGAGCTATAAAGGAATAGAAATTTCAATTAATGTGGATAAATATTTATCCAGAACGAGAAAAATATACATTTATTAGCATTAAGTCAGCCTGCTAATATTGGTATCTCTTCTATCCTAAAGCATGATTTCCACCAAATCTGCAACAAGATGGGCGATGGACGTTAAAGCCTTACCAGAGCGGAAATATAAAAATAATTGATAATATAATTATTATCAAAAGTGGAGATCAAACCCAAGAAATAAAAGAAAACTTGCTTTGTAATAATTCGTAATTTTAATGTATATATTAAATACACTTAATTTTTAGGATACACAGATATTTCATTTTATAATAAATTTAAAGTAAACTTACTGGGCTCTAAAATCTTGAGTTGTATGATTTGATGGTCCTAGATTCGACGAATTTGCTGGAAAATTGTAAAATGATCCTGGAGCGGGCCCATTGTGCCATAACGGTGCTGGATTCAACATATCGCCCATGAATGACATTCTGATTTTATTTATATTTTATTTAATAAACGTACACTTTTGTTTTAATGGAAAATTGTATGCAATTCATGGAATGACAAGCGGCAACGAAAATGACAAACACTTTTTAAATAAAATTCGTTTCACGCGAGCATGTTGTTTCCTAATTGATCATAAAAATATGTTGAACGTAATCTATGTAAATCAATAATTATTTTACATTTAACTACAATAAATATAATATTTTTATATTAAATTTATTTAACGTATAAACGAACTTGTATAGCTTGGCTTTAGATAGATATAATATTTTTTCTTTAATGAAATGTATCGTATGTTTCGTTCAGAAAAAAAATTATAATACAAATATAATACCGTACGAGAGTAAATACATAATGGAAATTTTCAAGTTTCATCCTTTTTATTTTTTATTCATTAATTCTAATTTTCTATTCTTATGACTTTTTAATACTTATAAAAAAAAATCTAAGTTGTCAATTTAAAAAAATGCTTATCTTTATAAAGTTATAAGTTTTTAAAGCACATATTTTTTTATTTAAATTTTATTCTTACTTAGTTTAACAATTTGTTTTATTTATTATGATTATATATTTTTGTTTTAAAAGGTGAGATTTTTAAATCTGTTTCATTTAAAATAGTTTTTTTTTTATTTATAAACATAAATAGCTAACTTCACACTGTACACATTTCTGAACGAAAGTAAACCGCAATCCACTGACAAGTTCGCATCGAGGTTCTTTCAATTTCCTCTTCAAAAAATTGACACAACAAAATGTCTAAGAGAGGTTCGTGAAATATAAATATCCGTTTAAATCTCGTTATATTTAATAAAAATCATTGTTTAACAATGTGAGAAGACTAATTAGTTATATATTCAATGTGAATGCATGTTTATTTTCGCCATTTACCAATAAATTGTCATGTGTTATGATTTGGTGTATAAATGTATAACAGTGAATTTTTAATGTTTTTAAGGACGTGGTGGTTCCGCGGGAGCGAAATTCCGCATCTCACTCGGTCTCCCTGTGGGAGCCGTAATAAACTGCGCAGACAACACAGGTAAGAAGAGTTAGATTTTAAGTTACTATAACCTTAATTTTTATTCACTGGATATAATGATGATAACTTTCTACACACATTGTGTTTTGATGCATAATGATATTTTCCTTGGCTGTGTCTGATAATATCCAGTATAATATGGTATTAGTTTATTCCAAAACAAACATCGTGTTAGTCAAACAAGTGTCATGCCCTAATAATTTTACTTTTAACGACGAATATTTACTCAATAATAATTACTTTATTTTCAATAATAAATTGAAATATAATTTGAAAGCTTACCTCTGCCTTTAACATAATACCCAAAAAAACGAATAGAAATTTAATTTTTCAATGCTTTAACAATTTTTTTTTTAAATGGAAACATTAATCTCAAAGCTTTTAAATGCTTATTCTATATGTATTCAAATTCAAGGGGCAAAGAACCTGTATGTGATCGCCGTGCAAGGTATCAAGGGTCGCCTGAACAGACTGCCAGCCGCTGGTTCAGGAGACATGATTGTCGCCACTGTAAAGAAGGGTAAACCAGAACTAAGGAAAAAGGTAACATTTAATTAATTATGGTTAATTATTTTACAGTATGGTCGATAAGCCATGGCCACCTTGAAATAATGTTTTAATAAGTTTCTTTTGCACATTCTACACTTAAGAAGACTATAATCAAAAAATAAGAAAAGTTCCTAAATTCAATTCAGCACAGCCAACTGCAGATAATTTCTATGTGGTTATTGCATTGACCATACTGTATCTTACTTTGAGCTTGTGGCAATGAGAAATAATATTTGGCTTTAAACTCCTTCATAGTTGTTATTTCTGAATCTCTTGAAATAATAAAAAAAAAATCTTTTGGTGTTTTGTTGATATACAAAATAACTACAAAATTAAAATGATTTATACCAACACTAGGTTTACTTTATGAGATAGTATTCATACACAGATGCATGTAGTTAAAAATAATTTATTTTATATTTGTTTTTTTTGAACAGTGTGAGATTTGCTATGATGACATGCCATGGTTTCGCTATTATTTGACTGAATTGTAAATAACAATGTGTTGTTACACCTTGGCTGACTGAGCAATTTTTTTTTCTTATTTTTTCCATTTATTTTAATATAAACGTTTTATAATTTAAGCTGGCTAAAATAGAAAGGAAAACTGAACAAAAGTTTTATAACAAATACCTTTTTACCATGTTAGCTTTTAAATAAGAGAAGTTTCTTTTATGGAAATGGTAATAAAAAATATATATTTGTTATTGTTATTTAAAATAATGTGTCCATCAGCAAGAAACATACAAAATTAGATAAGCTCATTCTTTATTAATATTTCATCAACACTTTCAGTAAAAATATTTTTTCAAAAATTATATTTTTTACATTGTTATATAGGTAATGCCTGCAGTGGTGATTCGGCAGCGGAAACCATTCAGAAGGCGTGACGGGGTGTTTATATACTTTGAGGATAACGCAGGCGTGATAGTAAACAACAAAGGTGAAATGAAAGGCTCTGCTATCACAGGACCAGTGGCTAAGGAGTGTGCGGATCTGTGGCCCCGTATTGCATCCAACGCTAGTTCTATAGCTTGAAGTTAATATATGAATAAGGAAATCATGTTGTTTAATTTTGCCCTTTTATTTTTAGACCTTCTCTTAATTATCATTTTGAAACATTGCTTGTTAAGTAAACTTCATTGTGGGCCTATTCTACTTGAGCATAGAAATTAAAATATTGGAATTTGATAATGTACTTTTATATTGTAAAATAATTCTGTTTACAGTTATTTGCTTTTCCTCTATGCCACAGTAAAAATCTATCATTCAATGTTTTTGATTTTAAAAGAAACTAGTGGCCTACCCGCGGATTTATTATATAATTGATTGATTTATTATATAATTGATTGATTTCTTATATAATTTATGTATTAAGTCATGAATAACTTGTTTTTTTTTTTTATTCTGATAAAAAGCAATCGTACGTGGCTGCTTAAGACGATGTCATCGGCAGCAAGGGCCCCCTTGAGGAACTCGAGCTTAGGCTTGTGACTGTTTTGGAACTAATATAATGGAATGTTTTTATAGGACATGTATTTACATATATTTAACTATTTCTACAGCGCACGCGGATAAGGTAAATCCGACTAATAGTTCCAAGCTCTTATTTTTTAAACGAAGAAAGGAACACTTTCGCTTCATTATATTAGTATAGTTACCACTTAATTATTTGTGCTGATTCTGTTGTGCAGTTAAAAAAACAATCGAATTAATCGCTCAAAGCCGCGGCGTATAGTTGCGGCACTTAACACGCAATGCATTACCAATTTGGCGGAAAGTGGAGATCATCTTAATAGGAATGGAGTGTCTTAAAAATAGGTTCCTCTGCCTGCGCTACAGCTACTACTGCGTACAGCGCGAATCTACTTACGACTTTGTTTAAACGCAAATAGAATTTGCCAAAACTCAAATAAAAAAAATTGTGTGAACATTTTTCTGAGCAGGGCCTGGACTAGTTTTGAACAAATATGTTCGCCTAAATGTTGTTTTTTACATTTTTCGGGGCGAATTTTGTTGTAATACGTAAAATTTTTGGGACCTGACTATTCTGGGATGGGCATTCCCACATGTGGAGGAGTGAGACATGGTTTGGATTGGAAAAGATTTTTTTTTATTTCCCCCACTGAACATCCAAGATGAATTTGGGCAACGAAGAACGTAGAAAACCGAGATGTTTCTGTTAACCCTAGGTACTATGAAAGCGGGATATCGCGTGAAACAATGAATGAATTGTATAATAACCGTGTATTCATACTTACGCAAGAAAACAGAGGCAAATAAAATTAACATTCTAAGAAAGATCTTATATTACACACAAAAAAATAATAAACTTTTCACTTATGTATAGCACGTTCATAGAAAAAAATTACATTCATAAAAATGTATGAAGAAGTGGTTTTTTAAAGGAAAACGTTTGCATGTAATCAAATGATATAAATTTTTCAGCATATAGTGTCAGTGAGAAAAAACAGTATTAGACATTCCATTCTCTACTTTTCACTCTAATTTGCTACATGTGTTGACACAGAATTCAACGCCGCCACTAAAAAATATTTTTTTAAAACAGAATAAGGTTAGTTAGAGGGAAAGAAATAATTCGAATATTTTTTTTATTATTAATTATATAACACAATTCACTTGACTCTATACAAAATATTTGAAGTGCAATACAATAAGTTTATATGTAATATATATAAAATATATACTATCGACGTTTCTTGTGAGTCTTTGTAGGTCCTTTGACAAAGCACCAGTCCACAGAGATAGCTTGGCCGAGGATGTCAGCTCCATCTAATGCCTCACGGGCACTCTGAAACAAAAGAAATCATATTATATCATTACTTAGTATACAATTTCTTAAAGAAGCTAGTTAATTAATATACATATATTATTAATTAAAATTACTAGTGTATATCTTACTGAGGTCAGTCGTGGCGCGGTGGCACGCAGTGTGACTGTAAAACCGACTGGTTGTGGGTTCGATCCCCAATCAAGGCGATGAAATATTTACTTAAATTTATATTTCCATTTCTTCGCTCTGGTGTCGAGGCTAAGCGCGGCGTTGAGTTCTGCCACTCAACATGCAATGCCTCCAGAATTCCGCAGAAAGTGGGGAATGGAGTGTCTTAACACTAGGTTCCCTCTGCCTACCCTACTGTGTGCGGGATAAAGCGTGAAGCTGATCGATTGATTAATTACTTGTGTATATCGGCAGAAAATGGGGAATAGTGTCTTACACTACATTCCCTCTGACTAACCTATTGTGTGCCGGATACAGCATGAAGCTTATAAAAAAAATTAGCGTATATAAAAAAGTTAAAGGTATCGATTTTATTTTTGTATTTTGGTATAATTTGAACCAAAATTTGTATTATTTAGCTTTTTAAGAAAATTGTACATATAAAAATGTAAAAAAGGAAATAAATAGATATAACTTCAAAAGGTGAATTTCAAAATTAGTATATCATAATTAATTAATTATTCCTGTTGGTTCTTTTGCTAAATAACATTTTAATTAGTATCTATACTTACAGCTGCTTGTTTATAAGTTTCATATTCAACTAAGGCATAGCCTTTTAAGAAACCTGTGCGTCGGTCCAAATTTAAGTGTATATTTTTGATTTCACCAAACTCTGAGAACTGATTCTGAAAAAGTATACAAAAATTAAAAAAACATTTAAGAAATAAAATATAAGTATAATTTCAGAATTTGTTATATTTATAAGATGGGTAGACAAAGGGAACCCCGTGTTAAGGCATTCAGTTCCTCTCACATTGCCATATTTGCAAGTTATTGCTAGAAGTGGCATAATTCATAGCTACATATTATCTTGCTGCCAGAGCGAGTGAATAAATAAATAAAACATTCCAACTTTATTATAATAATTACTTATAGTAAGTTTTAAGTGAAGCTAAGACACCATTATGTGTCAGACTGTAAATCAGAAATTGAAAATTCAAATTACTCATATGGGGAAATCATTATCTTACTAATATTATGTAGAGATTGTGAGGATAGATGGATGTTTGTTTCACTTTCATGCAAAAACCACAGATCTAATTAAAGTGAAACCATATAATACAATATAGCTTATACTTAAGAATAACACAAAGTTGGTATAACTTTGCTATAGCTAAGCTATATTATATACAATAGCAACAAGTTTTAATGGACAAAGCCATGGATAGGTCACTCCTAATTAAAATATTATGGTATTATTATCTCCTTCTAGTTTTCTTAATGTATCTCATAACTGGGTATAAAGTTTCTATTTAAATAATAAAACATTATACCTGTATATCTTCCTCTTGTGCTTCTTCATGAACATTGCTTACAAACAAAATCCAACCTTCCACTGATCTCTGTGGACCTGGGGTGTTGCCATCACCTTCTGGAGCTAAGCTATCATATCTAGATGTCCAAAAAAAATGCAATATGTTTAATATGTACTGTATGTATTATACTTTTAATATAACTGTATGTATTATATAGAAAAATCATCATAGAAATTATTCATTAGAGGCTAGTACAGTTTTCACATTTTTTCATAAATTAAAATGACTACTACACATAACCTTATTATGGATTACATACCGGCCTCTATTTCCCCTTTCGGAGCCACCACCTCCAGTTTCTGAGCCAAACCCGCGACCTTTACGTTTTCGCGCCTTCTCTTTGAGACGAGCAATACCCTCTAAAAATTAAGATAAAAAATAAATATTTGACTTTAAATATATTGGCAATTTCATATTTATTATACTTGAATAAAAAAATGGAAAGCTAGCTGTTGTCTAACAGCGACTCGAAACATAACCTACTTTACAATGTTTGAATACAATAAAACTTTTGTGTATTTTGCAGCGTATTTATAATGTTTTTAATAAAAGAGACAGATTGTATGACACAATAATACTAAAAATGCATCTAGGAAATATGCAAAAATAAATTTAATATAAATATATAACTGTTTGTACACTTACGTTCACCATCCTCATCAACTTCAAATTCTTCTGAATTTTCAATATCTAAAACATCTGCCATATTATTAACAGGTATAAATTAAATATAATTCTATAACTTTATAGCTTAAATAAGCATATAATATGTATTTTCTTGTAATTCTAGAGATATTCAAACAATTTCTGCATTTGTTTGACACGCACAAAATTTCACAGATTATTTAGGTGGTTTACATTATAATTTGTTTGTTTTAAATGTGGTACGGTTTGCGGTACGGTTTACAGTGCGGTAATTTTTCAGGTTAAATTATGCTTTTTTAAAGAGTTTATTAGTAATAAAATATATGTTTTTATTTTAAATAGATTAAGAATTATAGCAATAATTGGAAAAATTGCCAAAAGTCCTAATGGGCTTACATATTGTATTGTTTTTAGTACAAAATATGAAAACTTTATGAAATTATAATTTATATTATCGATTCATATTAACCAATAAAGTTATAATAGTTCTAATATACAATACGTAACGCTAGAAAAATAAATTGACTTCTGTCATTTATTTAACTTATAAATCCGAAATTATAAAATTTTTTGTTAGGTAAAATCATATCAAATTTCAAAATGAGTGTCTACAACCTTTGGATAAGCGACATAAAAGAATCCAAGCTTAAAACTTCAGTATCATCGGAAAAAGCTATTCAGTCTCCATTACCAAGTTCGCGTTCATCATCTCCTCCTCCCAGACTTGGGGAAGCCATATTTAATAATTATATCGAATTGATCAAGTCGAAGTCAACAGTATCCTCTGAAGCTAAACGGACAGAACCTTTGGATAAGCCATTTGATTTTTTTGACGACGAAGAGTACGCTTTTGGCATAAATTTACTTAATAATAATGTAGCATGTGTAGGGAATAATATAACAAAACAAATTCAAATGGGTAATATTTCTGAATATTTTTATCTTTGGTATTTTATTCTCCTTATTGTGCTAAAGCAACGTCGGTATTTTATTTTTATTCGTTGAACAATATTTTTATATATGGCAATAATTTTATTGACAAATGTCAAAAAGACCCAAGTCTCAATTTGTCAAAGTTAGAAAATTATTCTCGTGTTCTTGTTTTGAATTTTTTAATGAAATTGAATGAAATATATTATATTAAATTAAATAACTATTAAATAAATTGAAAACATGCCAGAGGTATCACTCACAGACACAATTATCACTTCGTTGAACGGTACGTGCAATTTAAATTTAAAGTATTATTTACTTATACTATCTTCATTACATAATTTTTGTTTTCACCTAAAATTATATACCTTGACACGATTATTTAATTATAGATGCGGGACGCCTTTAAATTTTATGAAATCAGAGTTTGATATATGTATGATATCATTGCATACATATAGAATATAATAATTATATCTTCGATAAAATTAATTTTGGAAAAATGAAAGGGGACGATTTTGTGTTTGGTACTTTAAAATATCTTTTGAACGAATGTGTATTAATGAAGCATTTGCGTACTATTTTTTTTTTATTTAGTAAAACATAACCTCCAACATGAATTCTCAAGGGACAGAGAATATGTTTTATGTGGTTTTAGAGTGTTTTAGATTTATTATTCTCTGCATGGATTTTCCATATATTGTTTTTAATAATTTAATTTTTTACCATCAATAAAATCATTTGTATAATATTAATAACCATATTTATATCTTTGTATTATTTTGTATAGAGTTAGTTATTGTGTGTTATTTTTAGGTAATTTTAAGTCAAATTCTAATAAAGATATTGATATTTTCAGCTCAAGAGCCATGGCCAGACAATGTGAAGCTGTTCCAGCCATATGAAGTGGAGCAAATATTGCTCCCAGATAATGCAAGCTGCTTAGCTGTTCAGGCCTTTTTAAAGGTAAAACCTCTCCTGTGCTGATATTACCATAAAAGATTAAATCAAATTTCATTGAAATAATAAATCTGCCAAAAACACATCTATTTACATAATTTATCTAATTTTCATGTACACATTGTAGGTAAATCATGTTTTTTTATGAAACAATAAATAATATGCATAAAGTATTATGAGTAGTTGTGTATTTATAGTTTATGACAGCTTTACATTATAGTTAGCCAAGTCTATAAATAATTGAAACATTGTTCATGTTTATAAATAAAATGATGTTATATCTTATTAGGGACCGTTCAAGTATTATGTAAGCAGTTTTTTTTCAATAACCTATTTCATCAAAAATAACCTATTTCATCAGAAATATTTTTAAGAAAATTTTCTTAAAAATATTTCATTGAAAACGTCAAAAATAAGAAAACCCACCCCCCTACAGTGCTTACGTAATACTTGAACGGCCCCTTAAATGTTATATATTATCTAACATATTTTGTTTTAAATAAGTAGCTATATATTATGATTATAATTATTATATTAATTTCTGGAATGTTTGCAAAAATAACAATTTATCATTATTAACATAATTTGGTAAGTGTATTTAAAAAATAGGTGCTCATTACTCTGACTTAGTAATAATGTGCTTGTTCAAATTATTCACACTTCTACCCATACATTTTTTTTTGTTTATCATCAGTCAACCAGTCAACTTTTGTTATAAGGAAAGAGTAGCCAGATCTTTGTTATAAAAAGCCTGAAAGTTTCTGTACTTACTTTGAAAGTTATAATCGAACTAAGGTGCAAATAGTACCTAAACTTTGTTAAATAATAAAGCTCCTTTTCTATATTTTTTGAGCAATTATATTATTTTGTATCACAAAACGCTAGACAGCTGTTCCGAGACAGTTCCAACTAAATGGACTTAGCTGTTCTGTAACAGGACTGAACCATTGTGAGCTCCACAACTATTTTGTTCTGACTGCTCTGTTTCCACTACTTCCAACATGTAACATTTCGAGGTTTAAACTGTTCCGGTCCAAACACCAATTTATTTTTAACAAAGTTAAGTCTCCAAATTATTGTTCCAAATTCCTCGAATATGTTTCAAATTTGAAATACTTAGTTTTTTAAGTTGATTTTATTAAAAAATAAAGTTTCTGAGATTAACTCATTTTTTATTATTAGTATAGTTAATTGTCAAACTCACAATTACATTTACAGTTAGACACTGTGCCACTAGCCTTATAATTATATATTTTTTTATGTTACAGATGTGCAATTTACCATTTGAAGTGGAAATGAGGTGGAATGCTGAATTCATGTCACCATCGGGAAGAGTACCTTTTATAAAATGTGGTGCATTTGTAGTATCAGAATTAGAGCCTATAGTACAATTTGCGGCTAACAAAGGAGTTACATTATGCTCAAGACTATCTACGGAAGAGAGAGCCGAAATGAGAGCCTATATGAGTTTGATCACTAATGTATTGGTTAATGCTGAGGTTAGTTTTCCTTTTTTGTTTGGTATTGCCAGTTAATAAATAATCTTTGTTTTTTTTTTATGTCTAGTCTATTTTGTAAATAAAAAGTTATATTGTAGACTTAAAATTTATTATTCATTATTTTTTTTTAATTTTATAGGTGTAATTTATTTTGATATTATTTATTATTTATTAAGAATAAATAACTAATAATTGAGGAGGATATTTCTATAAGTAATATCTACATACCCTGTTATATGCAAAAAAATCATAAACCATATATAATAAATCATATTCTATGATGTATGGTGTTTATAAGTTTTCTCACTTTCATTTCAGCTGTATGTTTCGTGGGTAGACCAAGAAACGTTCAACACAGTAACAAGGATACGTAATTCCTCAGTCTACCCATTCCCCCTAGGGTGGTTACAAACAAGAGCCAAGAGAAATAATGTAGTGAAACGATTGAAAGCTTTGCACTGGTTTGATAAGACTTTGGATCAGGTTCTGGCTGATGTGAGTTCAGTGTTTTTTCTGTTTTAAAACTGCAGGAAGGTTAAAAATCTTGAAGCTTTTTAGCTTGGTTGGATTTTAGCCTACTCAGTCTACACATATTTAAAAAAATGATGTGATTGTTAATTACTGCATAATATGAGAAAAAATTTTAGTAGAAGATCTTTGTCATATGTCTCACATACTACTTTGAAATTACAATGCTTACTTAATATATTCATTTAAAATTTGAATTGAAATTATCTTTTCGTTTTTAAGACAATCAATGATAAGTCTTTGGAAATAACTAAAGTAATGCTTTTGCATGGTTTAGAATTCTGCCACTTAACACACAATACCTTAAAAATTCTGCTAGGCATGGGGAACGCAGTATCTGAACATAAGGTTCCCAGGTGCCCTTTGTCTACCCTGCGTAAAGGGAGTTTTTTCATCTTCATACTTGAAAAAGAAATGCTTTTGCTTTTTTTTGTTTATGTATATTGTGCATATTTTCAGGTGGAGCAGTGTTGCAATTCATTGAGCCAACGTCTTGGAGACAAGGATTATTTCTTTGGAACGTAAGTATTTTTTAAAAATAATTATTAATATAAATCACTAGTAGTCACATATTTTATTACCATTGGAAAACTAACATCATTATGTGATATTTTTCAAAATGTCACCTATATTTAATTTTTATATAGACTAATGTATACTATTCACATTATATACGTGTAAGTTTGTGATGTCTGTTACGCATTCACTCAAAGACAACTGAACACTTTGATATAAGAATTTATAGTATTACTGCTTATACATCAAAATAGTATATGGAGTAAGTACAATTTATGTAGATATTTTGTATAATTTTGCTATAACAATATGTTTAAGTGAGCGAAATCGCATTTGGGTCGCTAGTAATTTATAGTAATAAATAGTAATTAATTTCATATTTTTTGCATATCCTATCCGTATGTCCTTTATCCTATAACCCTCTTATCCCAGTCCTACCCCACTCGACGCGTTATTGTACGGACATATAAAGGCCTTGTTATCAGCACTCGGACCAAAAGCGGGATTGATGATTAAACCTATAACTAATGCTCTACTGAGACATTTCCTGAGGATGTCCAATATTACATGTATTAAACTGTCGGTATGTATGTAAACTTGATTATGGTTGTATATAGTTGATCTATAGGTACTTTGTTGAGACAAAGCGCGGTGTTGTATTCCTCAATTGTATGATGAAATCTCGAATTCAGGTAGAAAGCCGAGTACGGAGTGTCTTATTACTATTTTTCCCTTGTCTTTCATGTTGAAATGCGGGAAAATGCGACTTCTACATGCGATGATTGTGGGTTCGATCTCTCTCTCGATTTTCTATTCTGTATCATATAAAACAAATGGAAGTTTATAAAATATAGGTTTTAAACAGATAGATTAATAATTAAACACGTAGAAACTTAAGACTTACATTGAGTGAAAAAAAAAACGTTATTTTTTTATTATAAAGAAAGTCACACCATTCATTAGGTTTTCTTATATTTTAGTATATATGGTAACGTTAATTTAATCAGATTTGCTTTTCTTATTTTTTAAATTTTTCGAACAATTACAGAAAACGAATAAGTGAGTCATATATTATTACCGAACTGTGTTTATTAGACAATTTACGTATTTTGGTGCAACAATGAATTAATTGCAATTTCTTCTTTTGTGTGTGGAAAGACTTTATAATACAAATACAGTTCGCGAGGCTTAAGCTGGGCTTTGCATTTAAGGGCGAGTGATTAGTTAAGGCAAAGCCACAAAAAACGTTGAAAAATAAAGTTTTTGTTGTTTTAAAAAATAAATGAAAATATATAAACCTTTTTCTTTCAACACAAATTAAATATACTATCAGTAGGTATAACAGGTGTGGCTCGTCAAAAAGAAGTAAGCCTGTGTAAAGTAGCTTCATATAATGCTTTTTAACTTCCAACCTACATTATATAGGAACGCTCAAACAAATGCAAAGCTCAGCTTATGCCTCTGTACTGTACGTTGTTGTCGTACCAAATGATAGATATAAAGATTTTCTTTTTATTTTATTTAAATCTTAGCCCCAAGAGGAATATTTAGTGACTCAAGCCTCTCATCTCTCACGACACAGTTCCCCAATACGTACTGTGTCCAGAGTGAGGCGATCAAAGTTATGCATAAGGAATACAAGTCGAGACAACGTTGTGTATGGCAGAGATGTTTTTGGTTAATATATTTTTGGCAATTTTTACTCTTAAAATATTTTCAGACTTTTATGGTATTCGATTTTCATTATACGAAGAGTGGAGAACTCAGTGATTATTATACTGATCTAAAATTAATTAAGCTCAAGTATTATAGTTTTTAAAGTATTTTTTTCTAAACCATAAGTTTTTTTATAAATGTATGTGTTATGCAAAATGCAGCATGTACAGGTGACATGTCATGTCTGTCATAGAAGGAAAATTGGAGATAATCAAATAATATGATTTATCCTATAATTTGATGTATTTTACTTTTGTTTGTCAGTAGATAATTAGATATTAAAAGATAAAAAAAAATATACAGTTTTGATAATATTTTAAAAACGTATACAATTTTAGAGTAACGGTATTCAATCCCACTTCACTTCTTGGAAACCGTCTAAAACGCTCTGACCCTTTGACCACTAGGCATGCGTTCTTATTAATAATGCTTTCCCTATTAATTTCTACGTAACTTTGAAGAACGACGTACGGTCTAGTGGTCGGAGCGCTTGGACGGTAAACAAGAGAGAGCCGCGTGTTGGAGACGTTTACGTTAATATTTTTAAATACGTAATTTAAAATCAATTTTCTATCCTCAGTAATACTATATTAGTACTTTAAAAATGTTATTAAATATATCATAGATATATTATTAAAATATTTTAAAGCAAATAAATATTATTAGGTTTCAAGCCGTTTGCGTCGAAACAAATAATAATTATGACGTCTAAAGAAGGTGAAATAACATGTGAATATGCAAACAAACATGTTCCCCTTATAAACGAAGACAATTCGTTCATAATCGATATTGTCGATGACTTAATCCTTAAAGTCGATGAAATATCCAAAATGGATTCAAATAAAATCGATAACAACGAATTTGAAGTTATAGCGTATACGAATGAGAATTTTGTAAAGAAAAACGATTATCTCGATACAATCGATGAAAATAGTACGGATGCGACTATTTCTGATTTAATAGAGGAAGAATTGCATGTGATCGATGTTGGGGATAGTGAGGGGATTGTAGTCGAGAGGTCGATTGAAGCGGAAGCTGGGAATGCTAGTGATGTGCATATTGTGGATTCTGGGTAAACGTTTTGTGTAAATTTGACTATTTTATTGTACGCCCATAGTGATTTGTTACTGGTATTGGATTTTCTTTATATTTGAGACAAAATATATGTTATTTGTTTTTTTTACATTGTATTTAAAAGCTATCCTTGGATAATGGAACTGTCTAACTGTACATCGAATGTTCGGTTTTGATTTCCACTCTGAGGAATGCTTTATTTTGATTTTTCCGCTCTTACCAGAGAAAGTGCGGCGTTGGGTTCGTTTAATAAGTAATGTTTCTGATTCGAGTAGAAAGCTTAGGCTTTTTTTGCCTACTCTCATATATTTAGGAAAAAAAAATTGAAAAAGAAGCATTCGGCAAGCATCAAACGGGTCCTGGAAATACACAAAAAAAATCATATAGGATTTGGACGTTTGAGCATCGTGTTTCTACTTAGCCACTATATAGTCAATTTGTTAATTCCACAATACTCTACTTTATTTTTTGTTTATTTTTCTTTAACGGATTTTTCTGACAGAAATTTTCTTGGAGATAATAAGAAAAAGATTAGTAGTCAAAGTTTTAATAACCTTTTGTCGAGGAAGGTTTCGACGTCATCGAATTATGTTAAAGCAGGTTTTAATTTTATTTTATTTTTTTCTGGCGTAGACATATAGTTTATTTTTCTTATGTTAAAATGTTTAAAAAACCGTTTGTTTATTATTTTATCTCAATTACTAATATTTAATACATAATTATAATTTTAGACTCAAATTCGAATTTAAAGATGCCGAAGAGTGAAGAAATTAATACTGAACGTTTATTAAATTATTTGAGTAACGACAATTTTTATAAAGACGACCTTGATTTTGATTAAAAAAAATATTTATAGATTAATAAATAAATTAAATTGTGATATTGAAAAACGTGCCTTGGAGTTTCATTGTTGTAGAGTTTGTAGATTATTATAAAATAAAAGTACTATTACAGATAAATAATAGTTGTAGAACAAAATTATACTTATTTTAAAACAAATAAACAAAATCAAGCAACATGTTGTTGTAAAATATAAAAGTACTTTTTTTTGTAGTTAAAATAAAAAAAAATCAAATGTATATACTGAATGAATGTGAAATGAAAGGGTTCTCCCTCCCTTTCTTTGTTTCTCTTAACTTTTTATAAATCTATAATTTTAACCAAACTGTAAAGGGAGCTAGCACTGCACACTTATAGTAAATACAAAAATATATATTAGTTCTGAGGGCCAAAAACGTAACAATCATAATTTATTGTATTTTATTTTTGTCTGTCTGTTTGATATTTGATATTGTTTTTGTTATATAAATATAAATATATATATAGCTATAATTATTCTGACAAAAATCTGACATACATACAATATATACGTAACAAAAGGAAGTGGCGTGGCAAATTTCGTAAACACACAAAGCTGCAGGGAACAACTAGTCTAATACTATAACTGTATCAGACTAGTATTGTATTCGCGATTACCCTAAAAATCCTTATTTCTACTGTTATCCTCCCTACCCATTTTTATTTCCGTAAGTAAATAACAATATAATTAAACAAATTACAACTTAAGTATATTCCACAATTCTTACATACAATATCTAACTCGAGCAAAACATTAAAATAACACCATAAAATGTTGTACATTATTTTTAACTTCTTCAATAGTGTAAGTAAAATACTTTTTGTTTGTACGGTCTAGCTAGATATCGATATACTCAATAGGTATAACTTAAGCTAAAAGTGAAGTGGGGAACATAGTGTTTCAACACTAGGTTCCTTCTGAAAAAAAAATAATAAAGTATGAACACCTGTTCCAGTCCAACGGAGCTGGACGCGTTGGTGTTCGGTCACGTGTTCACGATAATCACGACGCGGCTGCCTTGCCGCAAGCTGGCGGAGGCGGTGCGCCGCCACGACTCGCTGGTCGCGCTCGCCAAGCGCGTCGACGAGCAGTACTTCAAGCGGCCGTAGCGCGAGGTTTTCAAGGACATCTCCACTGTTTTCCAGAGTCCTTGAAATACTCATTCCGGAAATATATTTTTTCATGTCCAAAATGATGTCTAAAATGTTGGTTGTTCTCGTCCATGAACTGCTTTTGGTTTGAGATTTTTGTGAAAGTGGTTCGGTGTCCCCGATTCGTTTTGTAGTCTCGAAGTGAATTGTTTATATACTCACTATGTTTTCCATAACATCGATATTTTTGGAATTTTAAAAAAGTGTATAGTCGACTTTTATAGCATTTCACTCCATTATTTTAAGTTCAAATTCCAAAATGATTATTGGTAAAGATAAACTATAGAATATTACTATTTCATTAAATAATATGCAAATCGTTTCAAATGTATATTGTGTGCTTTCTAGTTCGTCTTATAATAGATCTATAATTTGTAAAAAAAAACGTGCTGTAGAAATAGTTTGTTAATAGTTACTTAAATATTAAAATGAGTAATTTAGTAAAATATCTAATAAGGGGCCGTTCAAGTATTACGTAAGCACTATAGGGGGCGGGGGGTCTTGGGTTTGCTTATTTTTGATGACATTGGGGAGGGAGGGCAATATTTGCAAAAAAACTGCTTACGTAATACTTGAACGGCTCCTAACATTTCAATAGTAAAATGTAGTTTAAACTATTATTGTATAGCTATTTGTTAAAATAGTTTATTATGCAATAATTGAACAGTTTATTGTTAAATAACTGTTTATTAGTAGATATATTTTTTTTATTTTTCTTTAAATGAAGATTGAGGCCAGTCGTGGCGCAGTGGCACAAGGTGTGACTGAAAACCGACTGGTTGTGGGTTCGATCCCCACTCGAGGAGATGAAATATTTACTTAAATTTATATTTCCATTTCTTCGCTCTGGTGTCGAGGCAAAGCGCGGCGTTGAGTTCTGCCACTCAACACACAATGCCTCCAAAATTCGGCAGAAAGTGGGGAACGGAGTGTCTTACACTAGGTTCCCTCTGCCTACCCTGCTGTGTGCGGGATATAGCGTGAAGCTAATTTAATTTAATTTTTTAATTTTTAAATGAAGATAGAAAAATATTAAACATTTGTATAAAGATTTAAGTATTCATTTAATATGTAAATGTTAAAAGTAAATGTCTACTAATAATAGTGGTTTCTTTTTGGGTACATGAAACATACATGTTGATAATTTTTACTTCCAAAATGATATTTTTTTTTTAATTTTCCTATGTATTAGATTGAGCAACTTTTTAGTTTATTTTTATATAGGTAAAAACTAAATATTATTTTAATTTTCCATTTAGAAACCGATAATTTTTCCAACTAGAATTGTTTGCCTAAATTAGCAACCTTAAATGAAACAGATGTATCTTTCTATCAACATTTATGTCCAATTAATGCATATTGACATATCTAAATGTGCTTGTTAGTCTTATTTATCGTGCTTTGTAGAGTAATGTTAGTCTAACAATAATTAGTAGAAATATTTAGAATAAAATAATTATGTAGAAATAATAGTATTAACCACAATTGTAAATAGTTGACATTTTGTTTTTTTTTCTTTCGTTTTATTATCTGCATTCACTTTTTAAATTTAGCACAAAACTATATAAATACTGTAATCAACATATCTAAGAGATTGAACGCTATGAGTATTTTATAAGTATTTTTGTATTATACACAGTGGTATATTTATAACAGTATATGTGTTTATTGGGATAAGATGGTGTTGGTGATTTGATAATTTTGTTAAGCTATATGTTAAGCTATATATAATACTCAGGAGTTATAAACTAAGGTATATAATACCTTAATTTAGGGGCCGTACAAGTATTACGTAAGCAGTTTTTTTGCAATTATTGACCCACCCCTCCCCTATGTCATCAAAAATAAGCAATCCTCTTATAAATATTTCATTGAACACGTCAAAAATAAGCGAAACCCAAGACCCCCCTGCCCCCCTAGTGCTTACGTAACACTTGAACGGCCCCTTACAAAGTGATTACTTTTTATGCAATTAATACAAGTCGGAAAAGAGAAAAAGTAGTTATTTATCCCCATAAAATTGGCAAGAGTAAAGACACAATAAAACATAAAATTGTTTTTTCATAGATTTTTATTATTCGCTTTAATTAAATTTTAAAATTTCACACTAGCATTTCACTTGCTATCAACACTATCTTATCGATATAAATACTAAAAAAAAACATATTTTTATAAGCAAACACTCTAACGCTACCTGTTTAATTTGTAAGTTTTGTTACTAACGGAAATATTTTTTAATTAATTTAAACAATTTTTCTTCATACTTTCGTAAATTTGAATTTCTTATAACATTTTTAATAAGTATTAACAGTAAAATATGTTTTGTACTCTCTGTCTGCCATTTTTTATTAATATACTTTCAGTATAATCTATAATTATTTCTCCAGAAAGGTTTTACTAATTATGAAATAAAATATAATATTTGTTAATATATTAATATTGTCTATACTTATAAAGTATTTAATATTAACGTTTTGCAAAAAAGTTATTTATTAAAATTGATTTTTTTATATGGCAACACAATTTTGACATGTTTTATATTTAGTCCAAAATATATATGAAAATGTTTTTTTTTTTATCAAACTTGGTGCATTTTGTTACTTAATATCCAATATATAGGTAATTATTTTGCATTTAGTTATTTTTTTATAAACTTGTTGTACGTTTGTTAATTACATGTTATTAATAAATCATAGATAAAAATGTGTTTTAATATGATCTAATTTGGTCTTGTCTTTTAAAGAGTTTTAATTACTGACAGGATTTTTCTTCCAATTTCCACTAATATAAAGTTAAATACGGTAAGTTTACATTTTGTATATATAAATGAGGTTATCTGTGAGATAAGATAATGTACACGAAGACTTACAAAAAGCAGTTTGAAAAATAGAAAATAAAAAAATAGGTACATAGCCAAATAAAACGACATTTCCATTAAAATATATATATATTTATTTAAAATATCTCATTGCAAAACCAAACAAAAACGAGGAAAGAAGAGGTGAAATAAAACCACATCTACTTAATGTCTAAATTTATTTGGTATGTATCACTATCGAGATACCACTCAGTCACATTACAATCCATTCTTCACTTTATTCAAATCAATCAACTTTCAATTTACCTAACGTTTGGCAAAAATAAATTAAAATTAATAAAAAATATATGACATTTCCCACAAAATACTGTACAAGTGAACACTAAAAGTCTGTGCGTTCATAAATTTCAATCAATTACACATCGAATGAGAACAAAACATCGATATTTTTAAGCAAATGTATATCGATTTTACAAAGGACTAATGTTTTGGTGCCTGTTGGTTTAGATTCGTCGAGTCTGGTTGAGGATCATCTGACGGACGCTGAAGGTGGAGAGACCGAGGCCGATGGCTGCGAGCGCTACGGCGGACCTGGTCATCATTTTTTCACGATTCGCTGGCTGTGGGCGAAAGAGAAATATAATTTAAAAAAAAAGATCGAAATTTTAAGTACCTAAACTTGACTCAAAGATCGAGATTTTATATTTATTGAAATAGAAGACAAAACAAAAAAACAGAACCTAATATTTTTGTCTGAATTGTTAGCTTCACGCTGTATCCCGCACCCCGTTCCCCATTCTTCGCCAAATTGTCAAAGATATTGCCTGTCGATTGGCGAAACTCAATGTCGCGCTTTGCGTTGTTACCGGAGCGAGAATATGAAAACAAATTATTTTCTCGAGTGGAAATCGAACTTACAACGACGGCAATTATAGAGAGAGAGAGAGAGAGAGAGACACTGTGCCACTGCCACGACTGCCTCAAGTTTCTAGTGTTTAATTGGAACACACAGTTTCAGAACAAATTGCAGTCCTTGTCAAAAGCTATCTAAGACCACGTGGGAAATGCGCACTACAGCACAATCCGAAATAAAAATATTTGAATAACGTAAATAAGTTTATTTTGAGTTCAAGAAATACTTTTGAATTGCTGTGTTTTTAGCAAATCTATTAAAAGGACGTCAACTCATAACGCCGCTTTGGCAGAGTTACAAGATTGTTTAGCGAATAAACATACCTATGTAAGTATATTACTTAAAATAGGTGTGTTCATTAAATATAATATTTTGTTCAAATAATTGAAAATGTGGGACGCGAAACGCGACAGGTTGTGGTTTCGATTGCCACTCGAGGAAATGAAATATTTTATATTTTCATTTCTTCACTCTGTTGTCGAGGCAAAGTGCGGCGTTGAGTTCCGCCACTCAATACGCAATATCCATACAATTCGGCGAAAAATGAGTGGCGAAGTGTTTTAACTTCTGCTAGCACTGTAGCAGTGCTACATGCGAAATACAGAGTGATATAAATATCAGCTTCACGCTGTATCCCGCACACCGCAGGGTAGGCAGAGGGAACCTAGTGTTTTTAGACACTCTCCCCACTTCTGCCGAATTCTGGAGGCATTGCGTGTTGAGTGGCAGAACTCAGCGCCGCGCTTAGCCTCGACACCAGAGCGAAGAAATGAAAATATAAATTTAAGTAAATATCTCATCTCCTCGAGTGGGGATCGAACCCACAACCAGTCGGTTTACAGTCACACTTTGTGCCGCTGCGCCACGACTGGCCTCAATACAGTGATGTTGAATAAATAAGTATTACTTGCCTGTATGTACTTAGATATTAAATAGTAATATTGGATTCAAATTCAATGTAAATTATAACCACGTCATTGCATTCAAGTGGATATATTTAACAAACACAATTAGAAACGTTAATTAATGTTTTAGAAACAAACTTTCTATATCTATAATCAATATGATTGAAACAATGAGAGGTCTCGAAAGAGGTCGGAATGTGGCTGCAAATCATTATTACTATAAATTGTCACTTAATTTTTAATGAGGCACGGAGTGACTTAACACTAGTTTCCCTCTACCTCTATCCTGCTGTGTGCGGGATACAGCGTGAAGCTGGTAAATAAATTCACTTATTTCTTCACAGTAAATATTTTTATATTCCTCCACAAAAAGAGGTATTAATGATATTATACAAACGATTGAAATATTATTTTATAGTTTTGCTTACAAAAGACTTTATGCTCAAATGACGACATATTTTTTTACAAATTAAAATGTTAATTAATATATTTTTAAAACATTGGCAACGACATTCCTTCAAATCGTCCATTACATAACTTTTGGCAGGTACGGTGATTAACCAACAATCATATGACCGAAGTTAATTATATCTAAAGGGAAAATAAGTAAGTAATATAGGACTTTAACTGTCGGTTTTAGGTTTGATTCCAACTCGGGGAATTAAATATTTTCATTTATCTCTCCGTCAACGGGAAAAACGCGGCTTTGGGTACCGTTTCATCATTCATCGTGCAATATCTCGAAAATTGGGCGGCGCATAGGAAACGGAGTCTTAACAGATTTCCTGCTATATGCGGGATACAGCGTGAAACTATTTTAACCGTGTCACGTGTAGTCTACCCATGACCACGGACTAAATATAAGCGAGTAGTTCGGGTAAATTGTGTCATTTGAAGACTTTACTACCGTGAACCTACTTTTATTTTTTAATTTTACACTAGGGCTCGAGTTGTACGAGTCTTTAACGCCTTTTGAGATCTTAGAAAGCGTTAGATATACTAACTAATAATTTATAAGTCTATAGTCACTACTTTCTACAATCTGGACAAGTTTTCTCTTTAAATATATGAGACATCAAAACGAGTTTGTGGCTTCACTTGTGTTCATTGTTTCCTTCTGTGTATTGAAATTTTTGTTTTTGTACGTGTCCGATAGTGACAATGTTTGATTGTGAATGTGATGGTGGTGGGTTCCAATCCCCACTCGGGGATCGATTACATTTATATTAGTTAGTTTCACCGCTCTAGAAATAAAATTGTTGGATAAATCCTTATTATCCTTATATGTTTTTTTTTTTTTTTTTTTTTTTTTTTTTTTTTTTTTTTTTTTTTTTTTTTTTTTTTTTTTTTTTTATGGAAAAGGACAAGGCAAACGAGCGTTCGGGTCACCTGATGGTAAGTGATTGCCGCCGCCCACGGCCCCGTGCAACACCAGAGGAGCTACAGGTGCGTTGCCGGCCTTTTAAGGTGGAGAAAGACGCGCTTTTTGAAGGTACCCATGTCATATCGACCTGGAAACACTGCCGCGGGTAGGCCATTCCACAGTTCCGTGGCGCGTGGAAGAAAGTTCCTACGAAACCGCACAGTAGTGGATTGCCACGTATCCAGGTGGTGTGGATGATATTTTAGCCGATGACGTACGGTGCGGTTAGAAAATTCGGCGGCAGGTAACAGGTCAAACAGTTCTTCAGAACACTCCCCATGGTAAATGCGATAGAGAACGCAAAGCGAGGAAACGTCTCTACGCAAAGCCAAAGTATCAAGCCTTTCACAGATCATTGGGTCCCCAATGATTCGAATGGCTCTACGTTGTATGCGATCAAATGGTTCAAGCTGATACTGGGGTGCACCAGCCCAGAGGTGAGAACAGTACTCCATATGAGGCCGAACCTGGGCCCTATATAGGGCCAAACGGTGTTTTGGCGTGAAGTACCGTCTCGCTCTGTTGATGACCCCCAGTTTCTTCGAGGCCAACTTGGCCTTGCTTTCCAGATGATCGCGATACTGGCAGTCACTCGAAACATTAAGGCCCAATATACTGATACTGGGCGCGGCTGTAAGAGGAGTGTTTTGAAAGACTGGCGATATGATAAATGGGATTTTTTTTGTGGTTAACGCGCAAACTTGTGTCTTCAGGGGGTTGAACTGAACTAAGTTCCTTTCACCCCATGAGGAGACTTTGTTGAGGGATGCCTCAATAGAAGACACAAGTTTATTTCGGCACTGTTCAGCGTTTTCCCGAGAAAGACTTGCTCGGCCGGAGTAAATAGCGTCCACTGTGCTATCATCTGCATAGCAATGAATGCTAGAATCCTCTAACATGTCATTGATATGCAAAAGAAACAGCGTAGGGGACAGCACGCAGCCTTGGGGAACGCCAGCGTTCACGGGCATATGTTTAGAGCAAAAACCGTCGACAGCGACCTTGTATTTAATAAATAAATAAATCGAACTCTAAATATATTTTAGTCCATGTTTTAGCTTACATTTGACTTAAGATTACTGTATAGATTGTTAAAAATGTAGTAACAAATAAAGGTATCAATCCATTTCAGTATATATAGTAAATACTACCTACTTAAAACTCTATAAAGTACCTAATCCCACATATATACGTATTCAAATCTGACCCTGTATTCGTTGTATAACGGTGTATAATGCATTATTGATTCCTTGTTTTTATCATAAAATTTCCATACTATCTATATATTATTAATATAAAACTCTTGCGTTACTGAGTTACTAAGAGAACAACGTACAGATGAAATTTTTAAACTAGTAAAATATTGAAATTTGGTATGTATTGGGTAGGGGGTAAGGGGTTCCCCTGGGGAGTGTAGGAGAGCACTAAGAGACGACATCTTTAAATTCCTACTGAACCGGTAAAGAAAGGATTTTTACAATACATTTTATCAAATTTATTTATGTCTGTCTCACAATTTATTCCGCAAAGTGTATGGTAGGCCGAGGGAACCTCGTCATCTAGTGTTAAGACACTGCGTGCCCCGCTGTCCGCTTCCGCATTCTTTGCATTGGCATTGCGTGTGAACAGGGGCGCGGTACTCAACGCCGCATTTATAACAATCGTTATGCCAACATTACATACACCTAGACATTATGTTATTCTAACGTGCCAAGAATAAAAACAGAGTAAACAAACATTGAAACATACAACGAAAGTTATACAATTAGTGAATAGTAAAACGGCTTATAAAATTTGTTAATAAAATATCTCAACCTTGACCCTACATCACTGTGTAATGCGCATTTCATACTACGCAGTACGCATTAATAAAAAAAATGCGTTCAAAAAATATTTTTTAATCTGTTCCAAATAGGTTTTAATATCTAAAATATAGTAATAATACAAGGCAATTAAAGAATAAATATATATTTATATATACGCTAAATGAGCGAGTGAATGAGATCGATCTTTGAGACTGTAAACTTAGATTTTTATTACAATTCCTATGAACGCAACGACGTCATACCAATTGAGATAATATCAATATTAATATGATCTATGAGACAGTGTACTTCGTACTTTGACGTATTTACTCTACAGTTGCATGACTTATCAATTATTAAGAATTTAAAATTTATGCTATTTTTACGCAATTGACTATAATAAATCGTCTTATTTAGTTTTTAATTTGAACATCACCCGAGTCATTAGCATATATAAAAAAAGAAAAAAGTATATTTAAAACCATTTAAAAACATTTTTTTTTTCAACAAAACACATTATTAAAATGAAAGTGATGAGTACAAACTCGAAATATGTACTAGCAGGCAATCCAAGGTTCCATCAGTCATCCTCTAATTCCATGATCAGACCAGCTCGATGGTACTATGGTACATAGGTAGTAAGTATATTATCTAATCTACATATAATTGCCAATTTTCATGATGACACAAAAATTAGAAGAACGTGATTATTATTAGTAACTGCTCGACCTAATTATTAAAAGTGGGTTCGACTATGAGTTTACATAAAATTTAAGGATCTTGAGGTATAATAAATTAAAGGAAAGCCCTGCGATGTGACATTTTACATAATATTTAAATAAAGACCAAGTGATAGGTACTCTACTAATTTTTCATGTTTTTAGTTTCACTCTTTATTTTATCCCTAAAAACCGGAGCTTTGTCATCAACCTCTTCATATATAGAGGTTCTTTATATAAAAATATAAACTGAGTATGCAAAGTAAATGTTCATAAGAGGTGGTCGAACGAGGTTATCAATACTAATAATGTATAGATATAAAATTAGGTCAATAACTTTTAACCAATATTTTATACAAAGTGTTTCCTGTGTTCTACTATGGAGTTATCGTGGCACAATTACAACGAATCTGATTAAATATGAAGGGGGTGACCAAAAGAGTAATGGAGAAAGACTACAACTTACAATCAGAAGAAATGCAATGGCTCACTAAGTACAGTATATATCTTATATAAAGTATAATCTCTATGTTTATAGTACGTTCGTTTAATTAATTAATTATCCGTCGAGGCCAGCCGTGGCGTGACGGTTGTGGGTTCAATCGCCACTCCCCTAATATTGTTCTTATTTTTATTTCCCCGCTTTAGTGGAGAGAATGCGGCCTTGAGCCGCAGTTCAACTCCCAATGTCCTAAAATTTGGGAAAAAGTGGCGGAGTGTAACTATAGGTGCCCTATGCCTACACTGCTATGCTGGAAAAAGCGTGACGCTGCAGTTGAATTTATTATTAAACGTTTGCTTCTTAATTTTGTAATGATGTAGAAATTTATTGCGGTATTAGAGTTAAATGGGAAATATTTTCTACAAACGAGCATTGAACCCGTGACGTAGAGATTGTGTTGCCAATTTTATAAATTGAAAAATGTTTATCACAGCACTCACTTTAACGAAGAGATAAAACATGTGATAGGTGTAAGCAGATTTCTTTTTATCTTAAATTTTATCAAAGGGGCCGCATAGCAGGGGTATGGCATAGTGGACGAGGGGGTCGATAATTGCAAAAAAACTGCTTACGTAATACTTGAACGGTCCCAAAACAGATCTAGAGTTCTATTGTTATACAAATAAAAAAAATACATATTTCAGTAAAGGGTAATAAATCTCATTAAGAGCTTCTCGAAAAAATCTTAATCACATAAATTTTTATTAAAGAAGACGACAAGACGAAGAAGCATAAACGATGCTCCTTTTAATCTACAGGATGTATGAAATTCTTATTAACCTACTATTATGAAATAAGGAACAATCAAATTGTTAAGGAATAGTGTTTTTAATATTAAATTATAAATACTTAAAAATAGAAAGACTATTCCTATTTATAATTAATACATATAAAACTAGCTCAGTTTTATAAGGCAGCCCTGTATAATGTTATCAAAACGAAAATATAAACCTGTCATGATAAGAAAGGTATGCGGGCGCCGGAAAATTGATGATTGTTCAAAACTTTCATAACAATGAAAATACAAAAAATTTGATATATTGTAAAAAATCAATGTCGCATGGCACTTGATTTAATATCTTTTCGCAATATGTAAACGAAAATAAAGAATATTATAAAAATATATATTAGATTAGAAGTCGTGGCGCAGGGGCACAAAGTGTAACTGTAAAACCGACTCGGTTGTGAGTTCGAAGCCCACTCGAAGAGATGAAATATTAACTTAAACTTATATTTCCACTTTTTAGCTCTAGTGTCGAGGCACTCATTAATGCGCAATGCCTCCAGAAACTGAGTGAGAAAACTGACTGAGTAGAAAGGAGTGTCTTAACACTAGGTTCCCTCTGGATATCCTGAGCGTGAAGCTGATTTATTTACTTTTATTTATAAATTGTATATTTTTTATTTTTCTTTGCTATGCTAATTTTTTTTCATCATAAAGAGTATAATAATAAGTGGGAACAATTGATATTATTATTATATAATTTTGGTACTAGTATTTTATAACAGACAGACTGATCCGCTTGTAGATTATTTAACAATTTGAAACAAAATAAATTCATATTTTGTATTTTAGGTTAATTGTTATGTATTTAGAGTTCTAGTGCTATTTTTAAACGTATATTGTCGCCGGAGCTTGGCTAAAAGCCATCACGGTGTAAATGAAGGTCGCAAAATGTACTTTCAAACTTAATCAGTTAGTGAGATGATTTTTTCGTTAATTTTCGAGACTTTCCGTCTAATTTTCGAGACCTAGAGTAAGTGGTGGAACAAAAGACGGCGTGGAAAATGAAAATAAATCACACCCCCGAGAGAAAATTGAACCCACAACATTCGCGTTTACATTCAGATGTAATTCTGTAGTTCGGTGTGGCACGGCGAATTCAAGTATATTTTTGTAGATATATAATATTCTAGTACTTCACTTTTTGTGATAAGAGTCCAATTTTTATGCCAAGGGGACTTTTATCAGAAAAAAAAAGTATATTCTTCACGTATATCGGTACACATTTAGTACAAAGAATTGTTTATCACAGATTTTTTTTTAACTGATAACAATTTTCTCAACTTTAATAAGGCTTAGCAAACGCTTTGTATAATTGTATGTTTTTCATTATGGTTGTAATTCACTAAAGTTAGTTTCGATGTTAATGCGTAAATTTAAATTTGCCATAAAATCTGGAAATTTTATTGTGAAACATTAAGCTGACGAGGTCAGTAGTGGCGGACGTGTACAGTCGTGGCCAATAGGTTATGAATTCGACTTCCACTCGAGTGGCGTTGAGTTCCGCCACTCAACACGCTATGCCTCCAACATTCGAATAACGTACAGATTTTAAATTATATGATGTAGGTATGTCTATAATCTAGCTTGGATACAAATTATCACATATTGAGACCAAACTCTTATCTATTTGATAAAAATCGAAATTCTTGTAGTAGGTACTTACAAAGGTTTTATAAAAAATATGTTCCCATAAGTAATACAAGTTTTTATAATATCTATAACGGCCAGTCGTGGCACAGGGGCACAAACGTGCTACTAAATTGAGGTGGGGCGTGGGATTGATTCCCACTTGAGAAATAAAATATTTAATATTTTAATTTCTTCGTAATAAACATCAAAACGATTAACGAAAATAAGCTGATATATAGTAGCTTATTAAGCGATAAATAGGTCTATCCACATAAAAATTTTATTTGAATTTCTAATATTGAAAGTTTAGCGCATTCATCCAGAAATTCTCTACAACTTGATTATATTAATCTCTCTAACTAAGTAGTAAATACAACAACCTAAAAAAAAATTACTTTCAAGTTAACTTCCGTTAAAAGCTAATTCACCTCTATGAGTGCGTTTCTTATTAGTCTGTAACTATTAATATCTACGATTAAAAATAAATACCAGGCATCCCAATCCCGCATATACCAGGGAAGGTTCCCTGGTATATGCGGGATACAATACATTTGACTTGGCAATCCTTTACAACCAGGCACCAAACCAAATATCAACCTAGTACTCTAGCAAAAGCTGGAAGTACCTACACTATATACATACATAAAAAATGCTTAAATAAAATTTTGAACTTGAATTTTATCCCGAATGAACACGGAACCCATTTAGAACTTCCATCCTTTCGCCAGTGAAGTCTAGAACCACTCATTACTTAACATTTTACTTGGCCCTCATATGATATTTATGTTTTTTTTTTATGGGAAATTACAAATTACAATGGAATATTGTCTATCTATGTAGTACATAGAATCAAGGAGTATGTATACAGAGCGTGAGGATTGTATTTAAAGGTATACACGGAAAAACCTTGAAATGTCTAAATGTATTGAAATTATTCAATTTAAACTTGTTCTTTACATTTCGTAGGTATTGTTGCTTAATGGGAATAAAAGACTAATTTGACCAATGTTGTTTGTTCAATTTACAACGTAATTTTTTTACGGCCGTAATGGTGCAGAGGCAACTTTGGAAAAACAGTAACGGTAAACAGAGTGTCTTCATAGGTACTAAGTTCCCCTGTTACCCTGATACGAGGTGAAACGCATGCAAATTTATTATATCTAATACGACTTGAAAGTTAAGTATAGATACCTACATTGTATTCGAATCTGTAATCATAAAAGAGTGGCACGTATTTTTGTAAAGATCTTTGAACGAAACTATAACATGTTGCAGATGACAAAGCAAGGCCGTCTCATGAATGTTGAAAGATCAGTAACCTATTACTAAAATTTGAAACCCGTCAAGGCGAACTTCAATATGACAATTGAAGCTGCGAATGCAAAGTGGATAAGCTAGTTACATCGAATTTAGCATAATTTAAATCGTGAAACCGTCGTGGGGCAGTGAAAAAAAAAACAACGATAAAATCAATCGTTTACTATAAAGATATTCACCATACTAATATAATAAATGCGAAGTATCTATTTTATAATACGCAGTAATTTTTGGAGATATTTATTTTTTGTTTGGAGATTTCCATTAATCTATATAATACTAATTTTCAATTTGTCTAAAGAAACACGGAAAAATAAAATTAAAGCTAAACACTCTTTTCCCAACCTTCTGCCGAATTTATCGAGGTATCGCGTCTTGGAAAATAAAATATTTTATAATATATAAACATCTCCATGAGTTCGCCACAAGTATTTTTGTAAAGGCATATTGCACCAATTAAATTACATTTATTATCAATAATTTATGTAACTAATAATGCGTAAGTAAGGTGACATATCTATGAAACGATAGAGGAGGTCAATTTCACTTCTAACCCTTAGATAACTAAGGCACTATATTTAGTGTATGTATCAAAACATTCACAAATGCTAGAAAACAAGAAAATATAAACGGAAATAACCTACAATGTTTTATTTACACTTACACTTTATTTAGCAGGATAAATGAAGAGAACTTAGTTTTAGGACACTCAGTTCTCCCCGAAATCGAGGATCGGTCTACCAGAGCTGCGCGAAAAAAGGAAAATAATTCATCACGCAGTTCTATTTTCTAATAATTCAAATGTAAAATAGTGGAACTCAACCCTAATCTTTAAGTACCTATATCAAGTAGCATAAAAGTATTTATTATACACAAAAAAAAAATTCCTCGAAACACAATCGAACTCACAACCATCGTGCTCAATTAGCTACATTCCAAACGCACGTCACGAAGACATTTGCTCCACACGATGCTAGTGAAAACAATAGTAATGAATACGAGAAAGCCTGCACTGTAAAGTGCATGCGCAGTAGATAACTGTAATATCGACTGGTATTGGGCTATACATTATATATTTTGGTACGATGCGCTCTTTACAATGTTGTACTGAACCAACACTAAGAAAAGAAAAATGTCTGACTAGTGTCCACTGTTTTGTACAGCTTGATGTAAAAAAAATAATCATATGTAAATACACAATAGAGGCAGCTTTTTTTTAATGTTCTTTCTTGCACTGCTTAAAGTAATTCGCAGATCATCATGATCTGTTTTTTCTCGCATAGCAGACCAAGAAAAAGATTCTAGTGTTGAGACACTCGGTTCTCTAATGTCTAACCGGAGCCGACAAAAGGAAATGTTTTTATTGTAAATTATAAACAATACCCAAAATGGGAACCGATCCTAACACTAACGTGTTTCACGGTCCGGCAATTTCACTGTGCAATTATTTATTAGTATTTACTAAGTGATAAAAATATAAATACAAATAAATCAGAGGCCAGTCGTGGCGCAGTGGTACAAAGTGTGACTGTAAAACCGACTGGTTGTGGGTTCGATCCCCACTCGAGGAGATGAAATATTTACTTAAATTTATATTTCCATTTCTTCGCTCTGGTGTCGAGGAAAAAGCGCGGCGTTGAGTTCTGCCACTCAACACGCAATGCCTCCAAAATTCGGCAGAAAGAGGGGAACGGAGTGTCTTAACACTAGGTTCCCTCTGCCTACCCTGCTGTGTGCGGGATATAGCGTGAAGCTAATTTAATTTAACAAATAAATCATTCATAAATATACCTTATTATTATTTTATTTATAAGACGGTCGAAACAAAGAGATTTACGTAGTACTTCCACCTTGATAGTTAGCGGAAATTGTAAAATATTCTGAAAGGAAACAAGTTGTCACGACTTATAACGGCTCGATTAATAAATTACATATTTACATATAACATTGTTATGTTTGTAAACGCGACTGGTTGTGGGTTCGACTCCCACTCGAGGAAGTGAAATATTTAATATTTTCATTTTCTCGCTCTGGTGACGAGGTAAAGCGGGACGTTGTGTTCGGCCACCCAAGATATAGCCTGAAGATAAAAAAGTAACAATATACTAGTATGTGTGAAATAACTAAGAAAATCGACAAAACCTCAGAAACTCTACCATCTTTGTATTTTTTTTTATATTTTGACTTTACTCCTATTGATTGTAGCATAAAGTTATTTACTTTGCCAAGAATGGACTATCTAACACAAAATGATTGTTCCAGTGATAAGTGCATTCAAAAAAACTAATTACTTATTCTTATTACACTTTATTTTAAAAAAATATAAAGTATATAATAATAAAGCAATATAATAAATGTATATAATATGTATATATTATATATGTATATAATATAATAAAGCTGTAGAGTTTGTCTGTTTGTTAAACTGCTAAGATCTCTGTAACTAACTATAAGTCACATTTTTTTAACTCAATATTTTTCTATTAAATATGACAATTTTTGCGAGCAAAATAAATAAAATCCCAAAACATTATTTTTTTATTTATTTTAGTATGCAACAACTGTATAGATAACCATACTAAAATAACCAACAAATTTTTGCTAAAATCACTTAAATAGTATTAATAAAAAAGAAGCCGCAAAGACATCCAGGGACCAATAGTAAGTAAATTGATATTAAAAAGGTAATTTAAAACAATTAAGTCAACTTTAAATACTTGTCAACTGAAAATGTAAACTATGTTGTCAATTAACAATATAATTAGTTAGTTATCTAAGTACCTACATTATGCATATGAACATACTTGTCTCTTTCTTTTTAGTCAGTTTTCTTTCTTTTTAGTCCTAATTCAAATTTACTGAAAAAATCTCCCTAGTCATTATACATATCCTCTTGATAGAACTTTTCTGAGATATTTATATAATAAGTTAGAAAATGGCAACAATGTATTAAGAAAAATGTTATGTTTTTGTTTCTAGAAAACTAACACACTATTACCATGAGAAGTATAGGTTGCACTCGACAGCAGGTGTCTCTATACTTATGTACTATGGAGTCCATAAGTATGTTTAAATATAAAAGTAAAGTAAATAATTTAAGGACATTTTTTTATATCTTTTGATGAAGTTGTAATAATGAAATATTATTTGGCAGAACGATAGGTAAATTAAAAACCAAAATTTAGTTCCAATGCTCTTTAATTATTTTCTTATGAACGCATAATTATATTTTATGTTAAAGTGATTATAAAAGGTTTCATAATGTTATAAGTCACATTTCCAGTATAAGCTTGTTAGATTTAAACAGTAATAACAGGAATAACATGTATTGATGTAATTGATTATTCTAGTCGGTTTAAAGTTTAATAAATTTCATAAATGAAAATGTGTAAACTACCTTGGTACTTACGTATTAACGTAACCGCAGCTACAAATTAGGTGATTTTTAAGTGCAGGTTAGGTTAGCTAGAAACTTTTAAATTTAAAAATGACTAACATAACCCAACCAAACCTGCATAAATTTAAAAGTTTCAGCCTAACCTGACCATATATTTTAGGCTGTGGTAGCTTTTACGCAAATATAATTAAAAAACATGAGCAATGTAATAATAATAAATATACTATTAATAGAAGCTAAAATTAAATTTCCTTATATACATTGGTATGAATAAATTTTCCTTTAAATAGTTTATGTGGTTTATGTCTTAACCGTCATAATATTTAAAAGCGTAGATTTATATTACAGAAATTTAGTAGTAGTAAGTAGTAAGCAAGACATAAAATTTAAATAAAACTTAGACAAGCAAATTGTAATTGGAATATGTATACTATATAAGAAAAAAAGTTTATATTAAATTAGTTTTTTAATACTATGTATAAGAATTTCAAAGTATAGGCATATGTATTGTTTTACATTAATATTAGAACTATAAACAACCCTATATTAATAGTTAACAAGGATTCTTACCTGCGAATATGTGAGTCTCAATGCGTACAAGGCAACTTCAGTGGTTTTCATTGTGTCTGTTTGTGTTTGTCAGCTGTAAAATAAATAATACACTAAAAAGCCAAGTAAAGATATTAAAAACGTATTTATATACTTAGAAAAATCACTTAATATCACTTTTTCAAAAACTTTTACATAACCTATGTAATGGACTATGTCACTCGCGATTTTGACAGAAAAATCGAGAAAGCTCAAAATTTAAAATTGGAAGCGACAAAACTATTTAATTTTATCCTAAATATAAAGTTAATATAGTTAAAACGAGCACTTATATTTATTTTTTAATAAAAAATATCAATTTATCACATACATGCACCCGCTGATCTCCGCGAATGAACAAAAAGTATTGCTAGTTCGTTCTTCGTTGTTCCGGAATTTTTCACATATCAATTTGTTAGGTTTCTTAACTTGTAAGTGATAATTTTGTCACAAAATGTTACCATCATATATAAATAAACTGACAACTCTAAAGTACAGACTATAGTAAAGAGAATAAAAAAATATGTGAATTTTACCTAATAAAATGAAAAAAACATGTTACATATTTAATATAAAAAGTTTTAAGTATATAATATATAAAAGAAACTTTTTTTTTAATCTATAGTGTACTGTGTACCAATCTAATGAGGTGAATGTCTAGTAGATGTCGCTGTACTTTAATATTACAATTATTTAAATATGTGTAAGGGTATTTTATAAAACTTTTTATGTTTTTTAATTAATTTCTATTACTGCTAACTGATGTCATAGAACTATGTATTATTTTATTACTATTGCCTTCTATCAAATATAATTTATACTGTACAAGTAAGTGCATAGGTTAATTTAAACGCCATCTATATGTCCATCTCTGATTCATCAACATTTTACTTAGGAGTCACGAGCTCTTAATAAAAGAATTGTCTTAATTACTTTAAAATAATGATATAAATAAACTTCTGTATAATATTATATGTTCTTTTAAAATATTTATTATAAAAGTTATGAAAAAGATTAAAATGATAAAATTATGAATCTAATTCGTTTGAATCGAAAGAAATTCGATTGAGCCATAGGCGTAGGAAAAGGGGGAGCTTTGTAGGCCATGCCCACACTAGAATAGTCTGTTCTGGTCCACACCTGAAATTTTATTTACAAAAAAAAAACTCGAAAAATACAAAACAACATTTACACGAACACATCTGTTTAAAGCTAAGGTTCAGGTTTCTTCCAGAAAATATCTCTTGATACGCTAAAGTCTAGAGCGTAAACATAGGGAACATACGGAAGGATATGCTTAAGAACGACGGTCTTAAACGAATTGCGTCGAATACCGAGTACATGGCTTGCGGGAGCCCGAACTCAAGAGCTATACATATAGGTGCTGAACCAGACGTTACTAACGAGAATACTCTTACTCTCGGATTGATCGCCTTGTATCCTACTGCTGCACTAACCAGTCTGGAGGACAATAACACACCTCCACTTTGATAGCCTCGCTCGCTCTGCGGTACGCCGGCCCAGAAAGCGACCTGGCTGCTCGGTAAATCATACATGGCATTGCCATCTGGCTTTGTCTCAGTCACACTAACAACATCCAAATGTCTGTCATCCATGATATCTAATAATTCAATCATCTTCTCTTACATTCCACGTAGCTATTTGTAGCTCCGCCCTTCACCTCCCGTCGTTCCGAAAATAGCGTGCGGCGTTAGGGTCCCTATCGCCGCACTTTTCACCACTTGTCACTCCTGCGGGGACGCACTTTTGCGCGTCGCCTTAGGGGGACGCCAGAGCGCTCTCGTGTGGTGCACGTGGCGGATGGAACGTTGCAGCCCCGGTAAGGGCTGGCTGGAGTCACTCTTGCCCTCCCCTTTAAAAACGTTAAAAAAATTTAATAAACTGAACTCTTGCCAAACGATAATTCCTAGCAACTTTATTTTGATCTTGTAGATTAAAATTTAAACAGAGAATGTTTACGATCAAGTATCAAACAATGGCGCTTGATTCAAAAACCTATTATACTAAATATATTAAATCTAAGTTGAAGAACTTCAGAGGGAGAACTCACTTGACCTTCTAGAACACAGTAATACTGGAAGACGGTCACGTAAAAACATGAGGACCCACCCGGAGGATATAAAAAAGACAAAGAGAGACTATAACGTTTGACGCTTCGATTTTTCTGGCCACACTAATGATGAAGCCAGAAGCTAAAAAAAACTTAGATTAACTAGTTAACACGTAGCAAGATAGACAGTGGAAACTAGAAAATTTAGTGTTAACCCCCACCCCACTTTCTGCCAAATATTTGAACTATTACGTGGTAAATGGCGGAACTCAACGCCGCACTTTGCCTCGGTGAAGCAGAGCGGGAAATATTAAAATATTTAATATGTCATTTCCTCTAGTGGAGATCGAACTCACAACTGTCGCGTGTAGAGTATTAATTAGTAACTAGAAGCAATAATGTAATTCTTAAATTTTATTAAATTATTAAAAATTGTGAACGTTCCACTAAAATGAAATAATAAAGCGTATTTAAAGAGAACCTGTTGCCGCAAAGATAATGATATATCATTATATGATATTTGTATTTACATTACTTATCAGTATATTTTTAAAATATATATTCAAAAAGTCATATCTCAGATTTCACACACGTAGGACGCTAATACAATAAATAAAACACATTAACTATACATTATACTAGTTGGTAAAATACGTTTTATAATAGAGCTTGAAAATCAATTTATTTTTGTCCTTCAAAAGAGGTTTTAATTGGAAAAATGATCAAATGTGGATATTGTCTCTTATATTGAATTTAAAAATATTATATATATTAAATTAGTCAACCTTAAGTTAATTAATTAAGTTAACTAATTTAAAATATATAATTTAAAAAAAGGCACCACATGATATTAGAATATTTTGTGATAAGTAACATTTATCATAAACTAAATTTCGTATTTCATGTGTAAATTTCTTAGATTTTGTAAAATTTTAAAGCAGACAGATGCTAACCAGGGCATCTTTACGCTTCACCCCACATAACAGGGTAGTCAAAGAAAATGGGTTAAGAGTTCAGACACTCTGTTCTTCATACACTGTCCAAATTTCGAGTACATCGTGTTGGTGGTGCTACCAAATCGACCCCATAACCGTCTGGTATACAGTCAGACAAGTGAAGCTGCTGATTAAGGAATTGCGTGGCGAGTGGCACAAACAAGGAGCTCAACGCCGCGTTTTGCCTCGCTATCAGAGCGAGGACATGAAAATATGTAATATTCCATTCCTCCGAGTGAAAATCGAACTCACAACCGATAGTTTACAATCAGTCGTTGCCGCTGCGCTACGACAGCCTCAAATCATGTAATTTATAAAATTCTAAAATGAGTAAATAGCACAATTTCATCATATCATGAGGCGTGTGTACTCACACAGTTTACTCTCGTTATCGCTATCACACCAACGAGGACGAGATATAAGATGAAATTCATGAAGCTAGGCGTTTTGAATGCTGTGCTAATTATAGGTAATAACACAACAACTACAATTAAACTGAATTTGAATATTAATATTGTGGACGTTGTGTCACAGTGGCACCAATGCCGACTCTAAACGCGATGGTTATTGCTTCGATTTCATTTCCTTCTTTTGTCTTTATAAAGCGCGAAGGTGCCTTTTTAAAATAATTTTATCTTCAAAAGTTTTCGAAATCGATTGTATGAGAGAGGCCGAGATTGTTAACACTACTCACGAAGTTCTCCGCATTTCCCCTGTAGTACATTGTATGTATTTTGTTCGATAGGCGCTTCTCAACCAAGCCAAGATTTTTTTTTATTCTCACGAGTGGACATCGAACCCACAATATCAGTAATAATGTAGATACACAAAAAAATGTAGGACCAATTTGTACTTCAATGGATCTGATTGAAATAATAGATACCGCTACTGATATTATTTTTGCGTAGCAACGTGCAGGACATTGTACCCGATTGTGCGATGTAAATAACGTAAATTGTGTTTTTTTTAAAACTCTTTAAAAAAATACAAAATATACAATATGCTATAGTAGTAGTACTAGCTTCACGCTGTATCCCTAGCGGGGTAGTTAGAGAGAACGGAGAGCGGAACGCTAAGGTCTCTGCATACCTCTTTCGCCTCGTCCACTGTCGTCAACCTCTTCATATATGCCCTCCGGTGCATGAGGACCCTCATGCTTTTTACGTGAACTTCCTATAATGTCTTTGTAATGTGTTTTAGATACTCAATCGAGGTCTATGTTATTTTTTCGTTAATGGTTTTCCTTAAAATCATGTGTTTTACACCTTACAGTAATAATATATAAGTAGACTATAAATAATTAAACATAAATATAGCTAATGGTAAAATAATCTTCACTTAAAATCGGTTAAAAATAGAATTTTTTTTTTCGCAGATCCACACAATGTCTCACGGGGTAGGTCTACTGTTCGAGATTCATTATAAAAGTTTACAAGAGCGAGCAAACTAAAATAATAAATCCCCCTAAATATGAATCGAACCTACAAGCCTTACAGTCAGACACTACTCCACGACGCCGTCAATTATACAAATTATAATATTAATGTGTTTTGTAATATTTATAAGTTGCTAGTAATAATCATTCAAATTTCCTCAATGGACAAATTTCTAAAACTATAAAACAAGTTGCTGTTACCGCATTCGATTTGAAGCTTAGCCATACTTTATGCAAAACAATAGATGAAAACAGAAAGGTGCTTACCTTTAGTGCTTAACCGGCGTATTATAGGCCAATGTAAGTACCATATGCATCTAACTTTGTGATTTCTTCGTCCCCTAGTATAATGGCCGTAGCGATGTCAATGTGTTTTTTTTTCATTTCCCTGCTCAAACGCAAGTAAGACAGACGCCACCAAATGTCTCGAAATCAGCCGGACACGACGAGGGATTGACTTCCGACACCTTGAATTGTCTTGTCTTCACAAGCTTTTCTCTGCGTACTTTGCTATATTTGGGATAAAGAGTGAGGACAAAAACGTATTTAAGGAATTATTTTTCAGCGCTTGTAATTATCACGAATCTCCGGTATAAAATTTAAATTGTGACAGAACTGCAGAGGTCACAATGATAAGTGATATAGTTCTCCAATTTTTGTACGTTTTAAAACTATAGCGTTCAGTATGGCAGAACTGCGTCCCAGAATCTCTTCAATAACTTTGCACGATCATTTTAAAGATTATTAAATGAATATTTTTGTATAATTACATGAAATATTAGTGCTTTCGTAGAACTCAAACCTATCTTTGAGTACAGTAAGACGCGTCTAATAATTATTAATGATTTTATTTTCTCTCAAATAGAACCTACATAGGGAAATATAGTTCGCAAATGTAAACATATTGTAATAAACATAACACTAGCTTTTTATAGCTATAGGACCTTTCTTTCAATAAATATGTTTTTTTCCTTTGATAATATTTTTTTTCTTTTACTTGACTATTGACGATTGACAATTAATTATGATAATTAGAATAGTTTGCATGAAGAGTATTTCATATGTAGAGTTCTTGGGCCAAGGCGATAAAGTAAGATCGATTTTCCAACTTCACTTTAACCGAACGATAAGAAAATATGAATAATGCGTATACAGGTGTGACGCAACAGGTAGGTTTGTATAAAACGCCACACTTGCAGGCGCTGCCGCCATTTTACCATTAACCATACACCGAGCGTGTTGAACGTAATTTTTAACATAATTATCACCAATTAGTTACTTTGAAAATGGAAAAAAAAAACTCAATAAACACTAAAAAAATTAAATTAGTTATAGTTAGTGTTAACTAACGAGTGAAATGTCAAATTTTAGGCGGGAAAATGTATACTTTTTATCTGAAAAATTTAATAGGCAACTGCGATCTGATTGGAGAACTTATTATCTATGGATATAGATAGTTTTATTTTGTCTGTTCTCTGATTGGTCACATGATGTCCTCCATGATGAGATAAATGTGATTCAAAATGGCTGAACATTTTCAGAGGAAAATTCGTAGAGGAAGCTGCAGCTGCTGAAATGGTGAGACAAATTTATTTATTATAATTTATTTTATTTATTTTTTAAATAAAAAAAATGAAACGCGTTGGCATTTAAAATTAGCATAGAATATACAGTAATAGATAAGTAACTAGTCCAATTGAAGTAAACGTTTAATACTGATAAAACACAGTATCAAAAATGAATGAGCTGAAATTAAAATACACGTTACTTCCACTTTTAGAACAGGTATGTTATTAAAATTACATGGTACAGAAAAAAAACCATTTCTAATTTTACTTCATATAATAATAATAATCATAAAAAATATAATTGAAATCTAACAATTTTATCTAGTTTTATCTTGTATTGCCAATTAAAAAAATCATCGAAAGAACGTAAGGAAAACTAAATATTCATCATTAAAAAGCAACCTTCACTAACTAAGTATTTTCAAACAACATTATCAAAAACGTAGACCTAATTACAAAGAGCTTAGTTAACAAATATTGACTCTCTGAATATCTTATACGGTCACATTGCCAGTGTAAATATACCATATCTTAGATTATAGCTGTAAACGTTGATAAGAAAAATGGGGCTTATGGTTACAGTTTACAGGTTAATGTGTTGAGTTTTATGATGTATTTATTTTGTGAATTATAATATGTATTATTCATACATGCGACTGTAAGCGCGATAGGTTGAGGGTTCGATTCGCTTTCGAGAAAATGAAATATATTTTCATTTCTTCGCTCCGGTAACGAAGCACGGCATTGAGATCTGTCACTTAACACGCAATGTCTCCAGTATTTTGCGGAAAAGGACGCCAGTGTCTTTATAGTAACGGATTGCGTTAACCCTAGGTTCCCTCTGTCTAAAAAATAATCATGAAACAAAATATATATGGAATCAATAAATATTATATCCTCTTAAATAGTCATATGAAAACTATGTTACCTAAATGCTAAGTCTGGATGTATTAAAGTCTTTGTCTAATTATTCTTTAGTTTAAAAAATCAATATGGGGTTAATACCTAACAGTTTAAAATGAAAATAATACATTGAAAATGTAAGGCATTGAGCCATCGTTTTTTTGATATAAGGACACTATGATGGTATAAAATATTTATTATTGCTCAGGTGTTATCAAGTTATAATATAACCGTATGTTGGCAGCTTTAAAAGACAAGATTTTGTAAGAGTTTCCCTTATTAAGAATCTTTGAAATGAACATTATTCCTAAAACCATTTATATTTGAAATAAAAGAAAATAACAATAGGATATTGTATATTTCAACGTAAAGTCAAACACAACATTTAATTATTTTTTAAGTTCATTTAATGAATTTGTGTTTAGATATTCTTTCCGTTATAAAATGTTCCAAAACTGTAAGCTCAGTTGTAAGCTATTCTTATCAAGAATGACTTCCTTAATGTAATGTGTATACGGGTAGTTGCCGGAAATATCAATTAGGTACAAATCCTCGTGAAGGCAATGCAAAGAAGAATAGAATTTTAGTAAACTGTCTTCTATTATTAGTTTCCTAAACGAAAAGAAAGAAATAGTAATATATGGTATATTCTTAATATATGGTATATTCTTTTGTTATATTACTATTTGTTTCTTTTCAGTGTCAAAACCATATCACAACTGTCGCGTTTACCGTCTTTAAATGTCTATTTTTAATTATAAAAGTGGAGAACGGAGTTTAGTTAAAAGTTTTTCCACTTGGTTCTCATAGCTGCCAGAAATACGTAAAAAACAAAAAAAAAAAACAAATGAAATACACTGTAGCTATTTGAAGCTCCGTTCTCCACCTCCAATGCGAATAAGACAAAGGTTCTGATTTTTGAAAGAGATGAAGAAAGGACGGAATGCAAGATCAGTGTAGATAGTAAGATATTAGAACAAGTGAATGAGGTGGTATACTTGGGAAGTATGTTCAGTAGAGATGGAAGATACGAGATGGATGTGGAAAAGTTAAGTTAAGTTAAGTTTGAAATACACTGAAACGTCACTTTCAGGCGTTACATAATATCTGACAATGTCCTTTCGTCACAAGTCTTCTTAGTGTATGAATTATAATTGCAACGGTACACATATTTTTGCACCTTATGTATGTCACATCTACCGCTTGAAGGTTTCGTTTTAAATAACAATAGTCTATAATAACTAAATGGCGAGTTCTAGCTGTTGTAGTGGAGTTAGTGGGATCGATTTTTAGACCTTCTAGATTCATATATATATATATATATATATATATATATATATATATATATATATATATATATATATATATATATATAGAAATTTTGCGGAGTTTTAGAAATTGCCCACTGGAACATTTAAAGTATTTTTTTTCATTACAAAGTTTACGTAAGGTATACATGGTTTCTGATAAAAGCATCCAAGTCTCACAGGAGACGCCCGACACCGTGTCTCCATTCCCAACCTAGCCAATTTCGGAGCCCTTCTAGCTTAGTCACCGTAAATCCAATGATGAAATCCAATGATGAGGGCTACCAGGACCAGTCATTTCCATCCATCGAAAAGGAAGGTTTCGTATCCGAAACGTACGCTTCGATGTTGCCTTCTTGTTTCAGTATTAAAAAAAATCTTTGGTTGAACAAGTTAATATCAGGAACTACTAATTCAAATTGGAAAAAAAACTTTTTGGATTGAATAGTCCTTATATCGAGGACGGTTATACTTACTCGTATATAACTCACTACTTGCGGTTAGGGTTACATCCCACGCATAGCGTGTGTCATGTGTCATATAAAGAGAGTTAGTTATTTCCATTTGATCACGAGGGCGCGGCCACAATTTTAAACTAGTTTTTTTTAATTTCCATGCATGATAGGCAGAGGAGACCTGGGAACCTAGTGTAAGGCATACCGTTCCTTTTACGATACTTCCGTTCCCCATTTTCTGCGATATTTTGATGGCGAGTTCCGCCACACACAACACCGCTATTAAGCTAGTATTTAATAAAAATAAATCATTTCATAAGTTAAAGGAACTTAGTCAAATTTCGAATACTTCGAATTAAAGAGAAACAGTTGTGACTTTTTCGTTATTTATCCAGCTGTTTCTTGTTTCATTTAAATATACCTTCTATCTTGATAGTAATAAAGTTAAAATTTTTAAAAGATTAAAACTCGGTTTGAAGCTCTAATACAATATGTCGATCTGTTCGTACAGGTGGTCATTTAGTAGATAATTGTTTATATTATATTAAGATAGACCATTTTGACGTACCTACCCAGTATTGAAAGCTATAATAGACAAAGAATTTTTAATTATATTTAAAAAACACATTTCCTCTTTTCTAAGCATATATATTTCATGATTTAGATACAATTTAATGCCAGTCAGTTAAGGTCAGGCCAGTCGTGGCGCAGGAGAAAGCATGCGATCGTAAACGCGACAGTCTGTGAGTTCGATTCTCACTCGAGGAATTAAAACATTTTCAGTTTTCTCTGCTCACGAGGCAAGGCTAAAGAGGCGTAAAGTTCCGCCACTCAACGCGAATTATGCCACTAGAATACGGTGGCAAGTGGAAAACAGAAGTGCCTTAATGGAAACGGAGTGTTCCCTCTGCCTACCCTGCGTGGTACACTCCATGTGTAGAACACAGCGTGACTACAAGAAAAACATAGACCAATTTTTACAAAAAAAATTGTAATTACAAAGTAAATCCTACAATGAAGATGTTAACTATTGTCGTCAAAAAATAATTACAATATCCATACTTTATGTATATTTTCTAATATATTTGTATATTATGCATGTCGTACATTGTCCAAGTGATTGTCTCGTGCGTGACTTCAAAGAGACATAAAACACACTCAGGCAGGCACCTGTAGAACTCATTACAGCTACGTTCTAAGCATTGTATGTTTCGTTTTTAAATCTGTACCTACACAGATGGAAATGGAATATGGAAATATTATCAAATTCTCTTTACTTTTCTCCTTTCGATTACGTATTTAGCGGGGGAGGCAGAGGGAGGAGAGGTTTAAAGTTTATAAAAAAAATTGCGTGTTAGAAAGTTTTTTGCTGAATGATCGAGTAGTGGTCCTTTCTTAGTACTTTTAAGCAACCAACCAGCATTTTATAAGACAAATTTAACTTTCATTCAGTAATGGAAGATCTTATATATATATATATATATATATATATATATATATATATATATATATATATATATATATATATATATATATATATAAGTATATAGATATGTATATTCTGTCAGTATTTTAAATCTTAAAATTCATTACGTTTGATAGCTGAAATGATTTGAATTTGAATGAAATTATTTTACGTATGGAACTTTAGAAGGCTCTCTAAACTGCGGCTACTGTATTAACAAATACAGAAAATAAAAAAAAAAACAGTCACATAACCACTTGCATGCCATCATCTAAATGGGTCACCTGTTGCATCACGGATAGAATTAGTTAAGAAACGACAATAGTCTACACATATGTAAATAAGCTGAAACAATCCGAAGACATTTCTAAGACATTTGCGTTTCAATACGTTTCGAACTGTCCGAGCATCCTTGAAGGCGACACGATTTTGTTCATTTTACTCTTATTTTATTTTAACTTTAATATGTTACTCTGGTCTAGGTATCTTGGGGCAGGGTGTCTGAGTCTCGGTTTTAGTGTATATATATATATATATATATATATATATATATATATATTCACGCTGTATCCCGCACACAGCAGGGTAGGCAGAGGCAGAGGGAACCTAGTGTTAAGACACTCCATTCCCCACTTTCTGCCGAATTCTGGAGGCACTGCGTGTTGAGTGGCAGAACTCAACGCCGCGCTTAGCTCGACACCAGAGCGAAGAAATGAAAATATAAATTTAAGTAAATATTTTAAATTTATATTTAGATCGAACCCACAACCAGTCGGTTTTACAGTCACACTTCGTGCCACTGCGCCGCGACTGGCCTCAAGGTACCGTCGTATATATATATACGACGGTACCTTGAGCTGGTCTGATGATGGAATTAAAAGATGGCCAATGGAACTTTGGATTGCCTACTAGTAAACATATCGAGTTTGTAATCATTTAGTCATATTTATGTGTTCTGTTAAAAAATATTTTTTTAACTTTATATTTTTTTTAATTTCGTCTTAATTAAATTTAAGCTAGTGGTAGATAATGACTGCCACTCCCAAGCAATGCCTCCAGAATTTGGCGGAAAGTGGGCAGCAAAAGCGTCTTAACACGAGGTTCCCAGGTTCCCTGTTATGTGCGGGATACAGTGCAATATTTCAACCTACACATATCTACATAAATCGGTCAATGTCAATACAGGAGCTTACAATGCCGACCAATTATCGTAACACGTCTAATAGAGTAAACTGGTTTCTCACGAACACCTAATTTGATTGTCGGCTTTGCTCAAGCTACCGTTAGGTTACAGATTCGATATATGCTTAAATTGTTAGTTGACATACGTAAAACGTATATTTTGGCGGCCAAAGTGGTGTGAAAGGTTGAATTGTGAGCGAAAATAGTTTGTAATTTCAATATTTGCTTTTCATTGCACTAATATATATATATATATATATATATATATATATATATATATATATATATATATATATATATATATATATATATATATATATATATATATATATATATATATATATAGAAAACGTAAAAAACGTATAAAATTGCTGTTTCTGCGATACACAGGACATCATCAGACGGTAAATGCAACGGATGTTGGTTTAAATCCCACTCGGGCGACAGAAAGATTTTCCCTTATGGAATGTGGTGGCTTTGTGGGGAATGGAGTGTCTTAACAATAGGTTCTCTTTGCCTATCCCGCTGTATGCGGGACCGCGTACGGTCACTTTTTACCTGTTTTACATTTGTATCAATAAGTTGTGTATGAATATGGATTTTTTGGGTACTATGGATGTATACATATAGGTACCTACATATTTATATTAATCATCAAAATGTCGTCTGGCTTAGGTTAGTTTAGGTACCTATACGTAGAATAATTTATTATAGGTCAACCTACCCTACCTGAGCCTTACGACGTTAAAGACTATCGGCCATCTTCCAATTTCATAATCAGGCCAGCTCGACGGTACTAAAATCTTATAAAGTCATTTAATCTACATATAATTTTCAAGTTTCACGATGATACCACAATTGATAGTGCTTGAAATTCAGATTCTTATATTTTATTACATAGTTACTCAGTTACAGCTCGATCTAATAAAAGTGGCTTAAAAAGAATGTAACCAAGTAATGTTTTAAAATATTATTTGCTCGTATCGGATTTGATATGAACATATTGGAATCCCTTTTAAAAATACACTAAAATAAAAATATATTTACCGTTTTTATACCGAACTAGCTTTTTCCGCAGCTTTTCCTGTGTGATTAAAGCTTTTCTGCGAAATATAATTGTAGGTATATATTTATTTTTACGTTTGCGTTTACACTCATACGGTGTAGGAACAGTGGGGCTGGGTGGTTCGTACCCACTCCAGAGTAGTCTTGTGGTTACCGCGGAAATTTTACTAACAAAAATTTATCCTGAAAAATAAAAAAATCCTTAATACGAAGAGAACTTTTTAAAGCTAAAGTTCTTTTAATAATTTCACACTGTATCCTGCACGTAGGGTTGACAGAGGGAACATGAGAACCTGGTGTTAAGATTCTGTATTTATATACTTTAATTTTATCTAAATAAGACAGAGGAACTTTGAGTCTCAGGTCTCAGTACTCAGGTCATTTTGACTCGTTTCGTCATCAATCAGTCTGTAAAGTCGTATTTTGGATTAATAAAATTTTATTTGCTAAACGATATATATACATATAAAAATAAAATGTAAGTTTGTGTGAAATATTCACGAATATGGTACAAATATTTTTAATTTTTTTTATTCGTTCTAACGATAATTTTGTTAGGAAATATTTAAAAAAAATATTTATATATATAAAAAACATCAATTTAAACTTATTTATTAGAGGCCAGTCGTGGCGCAGCGGCACAAGGTGTGACTGTAAACCGACTGGTTGTGGGTTCGATCCCCACTCGAGGAGATGAAATATTTACTTAAATTTATATTTCCATTTCTTCGCTCTGGTGTCGAGGCAAAGCGCGGCGTTGAGTTCAGCCACTCAACACGCAATGCCTCCAAAATTCGGCAGAAAGTGGGGAACGAAGTGTCTTAACACTAGGTTCCCTCTGCCTACCCTGCTGTGTGCGGGATATAGCGTGAAGCTAATTTATTTATTTATTTAAACTTATTATTATTTTGTTCTCTCGAGAGGGAATCGAACCGACAACCGGTGCGTTTACAAACGCACGCTTATGCCCCTTTGACAAGACGTTCTCTACTGTACTGTATCTACCTACTCTCTCCTCTACTGTATTTTAAACTCATTAGTAAATAAATAACTTTCTAAATAAAACTATTTTAACCGGATTAATCGCGTATATTTAGTTTTTACATTTTTGGAAACCCGACGTTTCGAACACTTTGCAGTAGTCCGTGGTCACGGGTAGACTGGTCTACCCGTGACCACGGACTACTGAAAAATTAAAAATATTTGTACCATATTCGTGAATATTTCACACAAACTTACATTTTATTTTTATATGTATATATATCGTTTAGCAAATAAAATTTTATTAATCCAAAATACGACTTTACAGACTGATTGATGACGAAACGAGTCAAAATGACCTGAGTACTGAGACCTGAGACTCAAAGTTCCTCTGTCTTATTTAGATAAAATTAAAGTATATAAATACAGAATCTTAACACCAGGTTCTCATGTTCCCTCTGTCAACCCTACGTGCAGGATACAGTGTGAAATTATAAAAACTAAATATACGCGATTAATCCGGTTAAAATAGTTTTATTTAAAATGTATAATAATCGTGAAAATCAAAGAACTTATTAAATAACTTTCTTATATCAATTTGTAAAACGAAAAATGGAGAACGGAGTGTCGTAGCAGTAGTTTCTCTCTTCCTACCCAGCTGTTTGCGGAATACTCATAGAAACATTACTTCTCAGTTAATAGAACCAATCACCACTGTCACATATTTAGATCGATATCTCCTCCATTTTGATCAGAATTTGAAAGGAAATTTAAAAAAAATTACAAGTAAATTGGAAGCAAACCACTAGTTTCAAAACAATTCGACTCGTGCGCGCTCCTACTATAAATCTTGGCCGGCTGTTATATGTTGAATTTATATTCAATTGTGTATTCACACTAAATCATATTATTGCAATGGCGTTTGTTTATGTAAATGACTTTGTGAATGTCGGCGCTGTGGTAAAGTGTAAAGTATAGTATACTATGAAGCAAGTTGCTGTTCTTTCTATCAGTTCTCTCTTCTATTCTGTTCACTTTGATTATAGCGTTCTGAGCGTGCTTAATAATCCTTCGACCCCTTAAATACTACTCTGGGCCCGTATCTGTCACTCTCAAGTCTGAGTTCGATCTTGAAATGCCGTTTTCATGTATAAATTATATATTACATAAATAAATGAGCATCTCAAGACCGACCTCAGATCTGAGAGCGAGTTATAAATAATAGATGTATATTTACCTATTATAGACATAAAGTACAGGATAACTTGACTATAATTAATTTCTTTAAATTTAACAATTAAACTAAAATGTCGAAATTGATAAATTAATAAACAGTTATGGCATGTATGAAGAGGTTTGTGACAGTGGACGAGGCGAAAGAGATATGCAGAAATCGTAGAGCTTGGCGCTCAGTTCTCTCTTGCTAACCCGCTAGGGATAATGCGTGAAGCTAAAAAAAATATAAACGAAGATATGCAGAGAAGTCCAAAAGCGGAGACTTAAAAGACAAGCTTAACGATCTCCACTGCAGATTAGATATATGAATAACGAATTTCAATTGGTTGTTAAAAAAAACCTCTCTCCACACGTCTCGTCTCCGCGTTGGTGGAGGCCGGGCCTTATAGGCTTTTTTGGCCAAACCCACCATTGAACCCAATACCAGACTAGTATATGGACTGTATTTCAAAAGTATAATAAACAAAGAATCTTCCATGCGAGCCGCGGCGCCTTAAAAAGAATAGGTAGCGTCAAATTGAACAAATATGCGTGTTCTTCCAATTTACACTTCAGATATAGAACACTGAGTGTAGGCTTTATTATAATTGCATAAAGACTAATATTGAATAGCAATATTTTCCTTTAAAATATGCCATACAGGTGATGTCATAGAAACTTTAAACTGTTTAAATATAACAATTTATGTTTCTTAAGTAGTTATTGTCTTGAATATGTCTTGTAATGCATTTTTGTATGTATTTTTATATGAAGTATGATTTTTTCAGCTTTACGTTGCATGTCGCACTTTGCAGGTTAGGCAGAGAAAACCTGGGAACCTAGTGTTAAGATACTCCGTTCCCATTAAGACACTGCCTTTTCCCACTTTCCGGTGACTTCTGGCCTCAAGTATGAAAAGCGGACAACGGAGTGTCTAAAATCGAGATTCTGACAAATTTTTATTATTGTAAATAGGTTAATGTTTATAGGTATATTTATATATATAGCAAAATCTGAGTTTAATTTATAGGGTAGCGAATGAAAATTTATGTTTTTGATATATTTGGACCAAATTTTAGGGCTATGTTTATGGTCTGGTAGAGTCGATCTCTAAACCGAAGAATGGTTATTTTTAAATTATTTTAATTTCTCCGCTGTGATAGCTTCACTCACAAACCATGGTGTTCAGTTCCGCTCAACACACAACACCTCAAAAATCTGGCGGAAAGTTGGAATCGCCTGCCTAGAATAGGCACTGTACAGAAAAAAATCACGTACTTTAAAATAAAACTTTTAAAATAAAATTTATACTCAATGTGGTCATCAAAAATACTGTAAAAAAAATAATATTGAAAAAAATCTAATCAAATTAAATCAGCTTCACGCTGTATCCCGCACACAGTAGGGTAGGCTGAGGAAACCTTGTGTTAAGACACTCCGTTTTCGTGTTGAGTAGTGGAACTCAACGCCGCGTTTTGCCAGGAAAATTAATTTTGTCACACGAAATATTAATACATCTTAAATCTATTTTCCAGAACAATAAAACAATGGAGACAAATAAATCGAAAAACCTTCGACATCCCAAAAACCGAAGACTTCATCCAAAGAAGCACCTATAATCTGTTAATGAAGAGAGCTATCCGTCGACAGTATTGACACTAAACACTGTCATGGAGTTGCTCTCTTTATGAACGGATGCTGGGTCTACTTGCTATATGCTGAAGAAAACATGAAGATATTTTGTAGTTTTACTTCTAGTCTTAGTATTTCTCTTAAATAAGTTTGTTATGTTGTATAATTATGGATTGTTAACGTGATAAGTTGTGGTTTCGGCATTTGCTCGCTCTGTCATCGAGGCAAAGCGCGGCGTTGAGTTCTCCCACTAGGCAGAAGGCATACGCAGTGCATCCAGGATTCGGTGGAAACTAGTGAACGCAAGAGGGTTCCCCTTGCCTTCCCTGCTATGTGCAGAATACAGCGTGAAGCTAAAAAAATATACTTAAAAACAATGATTTAAATTAATGCTAGTTTCCAAAGTTAATTTTATATATAACAGTTTTAAGTACCAGAAGGCAACATTTTTGTATAATCGCTGTTTTTTTTATGTATTTTATGGTATCACACTCTCTCTCTTTCTCTCTCGGTCTCGCATATAATAGGATAGACACAACTTAGTGGAGGCTTAGGAGTGTTGTAACACTGCTTTATTTTGTTTGAGGTTTCTTTCATTTGAAATGTGTTTTACTAGCGATTGGCGGAACTGAACGCAGTGCCGTATATTTGTTTGAGAAAGGAAATACTAAATAAGTAAGGAAAGGAGTATTTTAACACTGTGTTTCTTTATTCATTGCTGTTTGCAGGATACAACGTAAAGCTAAAAAAAAATTCAACGTATATTGTGTATATTTGCAATCACGTTAGTTAATATCTAGTAAAATCCACAAGAGTCCCGTCCTAAATTTGATTAAAATGTCACTTACCCTGTTATCAGTTCTCTTATCAGATAGCGATACCGTTAGGTAACTGTTTGAGTTAGGTTAATGGAATATTTGTGAGATGAGAGCAATATTAGACTTGGTACATATAGACGATTGACATTTTATCTCTTCGTCTTATTTTGTTGTTTACGTAAAATTTTTAGGTTGTTTGTTATTGTGCTATAATAACTTATTATTAAAGTTTTTATCTGTTAATAATATTTTAAATATATTATATCTAATATTTAGATACACGTAAATCTTTAATGTTATTTTTTTGCTGCTCTTAGTACTACAAAAATAAATAAATAAGTTAGCTTCACGCTATATCCCGCACACAGCAGGGTAGGCAGAGGGAACCTAGTGTTAAGATACTCCGTTCCCCACTTTCTGCCGAATTTTGGAGGCATTGCGTGTTGAGTGGCAGAACTCAACGCGCGCTTAGCCTCCACACCAGAGCGAAGAAATGGAAATATAAATTTAAGTAAATATTTCATCTCCTCGAGTGGGGATCGAACCCACAACCAGTCGGTTTTACAGTCACACTTTGTGCCACTGCGCCACGACTGGCCTCTTTAGTACTACAGTTTTTTTTTATTTTTTTTTAGTATGTCGCCGTATTTCGCACCTAGCAGGGTATTCGGCGGAAACAGTCAAATATGGACGTTTTTTTTCCCTGTAGCAACTATTTACATATAGCTCTCTATCTTACCTTATTTTAAACTTCGCCTTATAGATAATTCTAAACTAAATACGCGAGTGAAATCTTTATAATTTGTTTAAACAATGGATTTTAATACAGCTCGAGTTGTTTGTTTGTTCAGGTGTATTTTATTAAGCCTGGATTATGATGTGATGAAATCAGGTAAGAATAGTATTAGTCATTTTTTTTTCTTTTTTTTATCATAGAGGCGGACGTGGCGTGGCGGCACAACATATATGGGTTTGATTCCCACTTAGGGAATCATTTTTTTTTATCATGAAGGAATTGCGTGCCGCTTACGTTTACAATTGCACGTACACAACGACAGGCCTCCAGAAAATATTTCATGTAAAGAAATATTTTTTTTATTTTTTAAAGGTTAACCCTCGCACGCTTGGAATGTGTGTGAACAGGCACGACATGACATGTTTAAAAACTATAAACAATAAAAGTTACAAAAAATATAGTGTCTATTATTGTAAAGCCTTAGACATTTGGTTGTAATATTTTTATTATATTTATTTTATAATTGAAATAAAAAATACAAAAGTGAAGAAAATGTTTCGACTCTATTTTTGTGTTTCTTTATTCATTTAATTAAATAGTAATTTAATTTAATTACAATATATATGTAACGTAGTGCTAAGTCACTTATAATATATTTATTATTTACAAAATATTTTATTGGATATCACTGTTGCTGTACCAAGAGACTTTTAAATCACACATCACTCATCCGTAATTAGAATTGATTACAGTCAAAATGAATAGTTAAAAAAAACAAAAAGAAACGGTTTTCTGAACTAGAATACTTACTTTACTGTTACCCCTCTAAGAGTTCCACTGTTCAGGTCCTGGCTCCATCATCAGACTAGGTCGATGATACCATATTGTTGTATTTTCACCTAACCTAAGGTGGTACAAGTGATAAAATTCTGTTTTTTAGATGTTATAACAGTCACAAATAGATGAAATAGAAGTTTAATAATATAAAAGCTGTCTCATAAAGATAAGGCCAGCCGTGGCGTAGGGGCACAAATTTGTGGCTGTAAACGCGACTGGTTATGGAATTATTTTTTTTAAATAAATATGTTAACAGTTTCGCTCTGGTGCCGAGGCAAAGAGCGGCGTTGAGTTCTGCCACTCAGCACGCAATGCCTCCAGAATTCTGTGGAAAGTGGGGAACGGAGTGTCTTAACACTAGGTTCCCTCTAGGTAGAGGGATTGACCATTAAATTAAAAACTGTAGAAAAGGAAAACAGTGGTGAGAGGATAATAAAAATCTCAATTTAATATAAAATAATAATTAAAGAAAACATAGACCTGAATATAGCCAAGTGATACATCCATTCTTTTTTAAATTTGATGACTATATACTACGCTGTAATATGTGAAATATTTACTTGAGTGGGAATCGACCCCACAACCAGTCGGTTTTACAGTCAAACTTTGTGCCCCTGCGCCACGACTCACCCTAAAAAAAATATTTTTTACTGAAAAAAATTTACAAGGACCTGAATAAATAGTAATCTAATCTATATCCGAAGAATATTGGTCAGTGTGGTGGGTGTGTCAGTGTATCCCATTGAAACTATAAAACTTTTTGGCGAAAGACCAAATTTGTGTGTGGTCACACAATAACTTGGCGGAGCACTACACACAGCCCTTTTGTTGATTACTTCTGGCCTTTTCTGTTGAAGTTTACCATAGAGTTTATTCAATTAATGACAGTATTCCTCAGATTTAATTCTCGTGTTTCAAGTGGTCAACAAACTGTTGAATTCGATAAATATAAACTCTCGCCAAACTCACGTATTGTTCTTCAAAGGTTTGCACTAACACATGCTTTCATGCCATCAGACGATAAAGGCATGTATTGGTCCAATCAGCATCCGCAGCAGCAGCAGCATGGTGCTTTATCAGCATCAACCGGCCAGATCCGATAATTATCAGCACGTGTTCTTCAAGTACAGCAATTTTCTTTCTGGCTAGAACAGCATTTTTAGCTTTTCTATAATAAGTAATCAAAATATGACGAAAATGTTGATTATTGCTCTCAATATTTAAAAGGTCGCCAACCAAAACCTATTGTATAGATTAAATTGAATGTTATCACGTACAAGCGTTGCTGTATCACTACGTAAAAGATATAATGAATCATTATCAATGATTGTGAAATTGAGTTCGGAAATACCAATTAATCCTTTGTGGGGAAGGACAAACTTAGTGACCGTTCTTTCCACATCTTCTTTGCTTCAGAGCAAACCCACATTTCCCACATTTGGGCCGATTTTTGAGTTGAGTGGTGAATCTCAATCAAGTCTTGGGGAAATGAAATTTTAATATATAAGTTCTGCGTCCATCTTTCAATCTTCACTGATATCAGCCACTTGAACTTACCCGACACTTTAAATTATCTGATTAATACTATTCTACAAAATTGAATATCAATTACAGATTATCAAATCGATAATTATAATGTCGACAATGGATATGTTTCTTTAATCAGTTTAAAATTTACAAAATGGCGGCGAAACGTATTTTTCTGTTTGTTTTGTTAACAATTATTGTTTTTTACGTGAATTGTAGTATTTTATGCGAGAATGGGTTCTGTAGGGTAAGTTTAAAGTTTATTAAATTGTTTAAATAATCTTCTGTCTTTTGTTTATATAAGTCTTTTGTATAACGTTAATGATTAATAACAAAGAATAGGAAGATATACCTGAAGATAGGATTTGTAAAATATATGCATACAAATAGGTATATTTTTTATTATGTAAAGCCATTATTTAAGATATAAAGAATAACATAAAGAAATAATAACAATGTAATGTAGTATTTGAACTAATTGTGTTGTGTTTCACAATAATTTTGTATTATGATCAATGTGTTGTGCTGTTGATCAAATGATAAATCTTTAATTTATAAAATTTATTTATTCAGATTCAGCTTCACTTTTTTCCCCACATAGCAAATCTAGACTAGATTCCCCGAAAGGGAATCCCACCAATAAAAACAAATGAACAAATTTTAATTTCCTGTAATAATTTCGGCAATAGAGTAGCTTCTACTAGACAGACAATATATTGAATTATTTCTTTTCTTTTGTTAATCAGCCTATTTAAATTTCTATATAAAGAAATACTCTCCATAACTATTTCTGTTATCAAATAATATAAACAATTGTGTAGTATAATTCAACTTAAAACATGTTTTAAAGAGTTAAACAAATTTTTGTGACAGATAAAATCGTCATAATTTTTGACATTAAGACCCGTATTTATAATTCGCTTTCGTATGTGCAAATAATACATGAATAGATTGTAATTTATGAAGAAAAGTGGCATCTTAAGACCGGTGTCAAAGTTGAGAGCGATTTATAAATACGAACTTAAAAGGTGAACGGGCGAGTATGATGCAAGATAAAATGCGTGATCGTAGAACAAAAATTTAAACTTATAAATTATAAATGTTTTAATTTTATGCTATTTTCCTATGTTATTACTTTTGGAAATATTTCAACAAAGTTTGATGTAAGTTACTTAGTATCTGCCGAACAATTTCTTCCTACTTAGGTATCTAATAAGATACGTAATATAAAAAAAATGTAATGTCTAACACATAACAGGGGAAGAGTTTGTTTGTTTGTTTGTTTGTTCTCTGGATGTATTGGTCCGATTTACTATTTTTTTATACCAAGAGTGATATAACATTACGATACAAGTCGATATAAATATAGAAATAACAATAATAATGAACGCTATCGAATTGCTTAAAGCGTGTGCGCTGCAAAAATAACTTGTTGTATGTCAGTACATTGTATGAAAAATTTTCCATTTTATTATTCCTAAAAAAAGTCCATCCTCCATCCAAATCTTATCTCTTATAAATAAATCACAGTAAGGCATTTTGTTGACAAAAATAATAAAAAATTGCAAGGTGATATTTCACTGTTTGTTATTTGACAATATCTTATTGAAACTTACGAGCATAAGTTATTCTACTATGATGTAAATTTTATGAAGATAATAATTGGCTTTTATAGTATGTAATTTGAACGTATACTTTACGAGAAAATGTAAAATTAAAATACGCTCTGTTTACGGCCGCAAGACTTACTTCGAATCCCGCAAGAGGCGCCCTTACCGCCGATGACATCCACGTAGTGTCATCATTGAATGAATCAACCTGCGGGCAAACTTAAAGCCGCGAGTTGGCCGCTAGTGTTTCTATAAATACATAAATGTAGGCTTAAGCTTTTGATATATTTTCCTAAAGTCGAAAAATAAAGTACAATACATAGCGTGAAACTCAAAAAAATATATAACAAGAAAATATTTTGATGTATTTAAAAAACTATAACAATAAATGTTTGGTTTACATTGCACCTACGAAATAAACAAAATTTTTAGATCGACAATTTAAGAAGCGGAAAAGGTAAAACGAAAGCATTTTAATTTTTACCGCTATTTGCTCATCCAAACTACCAACATAACAAAAGTGGCTTAAAGCTACCTATTCACGATTTATGTATCCTAATATGGTTTAAATATACGTACGTTTTTTTATTTAATAATTTTATACGACAATTAACATTTTTATTTTTATTTAAAATTAAAAAAAACATCATGCTATTCTTAATCACAATAATACACAAATGACGATATTTCACTTGTAAATGAACGACGCCTTATTGTGGCCGATAGTATATTGTGTATAAAGCGTTTGATATAATAAAAAAATATTTTATTTACATTATTAAATTGATTTAGTGGTTTTAGTGGTTAAAAACTATTTGATTTGATCTTCAAAGCTACATTTTATAAAAATATCATTTATTGTATAAGCTCGTGAGTCCAATAACCTATTGTTCAGTTAACATAGAAAAGCAAACATAAAAATGTTGAACTTCGTGTGTATTAATTTTGTATTTATTTTTACTTCTAGTCATTTCATAACGACAATACATGTGCTACACCCGCACCAGATTGTTCTTACAACAATGCAACACATTCAGGACTAGAGCTACCTTCACCTACAATTTGTAATTGCTGTTCTTATTGCCTTCCTCTTTACCGTGAGTGATTAAATGTTAACTTTGTTTATTTACTACTTTATGCTGATTACAACAACAACCATTATAGATCTAAACTGATTAAAGAAATATATAGATCTTGCAACATGAAAAAAATAACTAAAATGCTCTTTTAATTTCAGGTGAAGGCCAACCATGTAGCGCTGGTGGATCTGGCGCGGGAGTAACTATAGGTAGATGTGGCCATGGATTAACTTGTGATAACCAAACATTAACCTGTGTGAGAAGTAAGTCACAATTTTTAAATTAAAATGATAAATTTTATAACGTCAAATTAATAATCTTAGAAAAAAACTTTTTGTTTAATTAATCAATTAGAACTTAACCACACCACGATATTAATATTTTCACAGTGAAATCAAAGTGTCATGATGCCCAAGATGACTATGACAATCGTTACGCAAAAGGAGAAACAGGGGCTTTAGAGAGCAGGCCTTATTGTGACAACAAAGGAAAATACGCTAGTTTCTCTTGTATTCCTTCTCAAACGTAAGAATAATAAAAAATATACTTTAAGCTTTTATATAAGAAGGAAATTTGACTTTACATTAAATATTTTTCAGTTGTTTTTGTCAGTCAGAAGATGGAGAAAGGCTTTTTGGTGAAGTTATATATTCGGGTCAATTTATAAACATGCCTTGTAGTAAGTTGTATTATAATTACAATATCACAAATTATTATACATATTATATTATACATATAAGCATTTTAAATATATTTTAAAGAACCCTTGTTCACTATTTTTTCTTTGAAGTACTTTCGAAACTTTATATTACTGGAGTAAGACTGATATTACTGACATTTTTATGTTAATTAACGATTCAAAAGTAACTTTGTCTATAAATATATAATTAATATGATTCTGATTATTTAAAACGTTTGTTTTTACAGAATGTTCACGTATGGCGCATAAGGTTAAATCTCTAATAGGGGCAGTCGTAAAATTCCCTGTATTTGGACTACGATGTACTTCTGATGGAAATTTCAATCCTGTACAATGTTTAGGAAGAACCTGTTATTGCGTCAATGTGATAACTGGTCAAGCAAATAGTGACGCAAGAATAAATTTAGATAAAAAGCGAATATCTGATTTGCCATGTTGTAAGTTCATAGTCATTACTATTAGTCATAAACTTTTTGAATATATGTTCAAAATATATGTTTTGGATATAATTTATTATTCTAAATATTGACATTTTTAGATGATCCTGAGCTAGATTTATTTCCGCAACCAGAGTCCGTTAAGCCTCCATATGATTATACAACTCCTTGTCTTGACTCTGTCCATGAGAGAGAACAATTGATAGAACAAAGTATTGAAGAAGGTTACAATGTTGACTATTTTTCATCATTTTCTAATATAAATTGTTTACCCGATGGTACTTTTAGCAGAATTACTGTAAATGCTAACGGATCGTAAGTATATGTTTTGCATTATTAAAAAAGCAGATAATCGTATCGTAAAATAAATAAAACAAATAATAAAGCGAAAATTTTCTATATATGTAAATAAATATGTTAAAAGACATACACTTAATCTTTAGGATAACACAAAATAAATAATCAATTGTAAAATTACAGAAAAATATGTATAAATGAACGTGGTCAGCAAATCGGCGATTTCACAGTAGAACCAGATAATCCTTCTTTTAACAACATGGACTGTAGTAAGTACAAAGAATTCACAATAATTAATACATTTATATTAAATAATTAACATTTACATTATATATTCATAAAAAATATCTGAGAATCGGTGTTGTACTAATTTTATATTACTCTATTTCAGAATGTGCCATAACGTCCAGTTTATTGAATGTTTCGTTAGAATCCCCACAATGTTGTAAAAATGGAAATTTCAGAACTATACAATGTCACCGTGGCCAATGTCGCTGTGTAGATTCAGACGGACGTCAACTTGGAAAAGAAAATACGGATGTCACTAGATTATCTTGTTATACTAATAATTGGAGAAATTGTTAGTAATTTGTTATTAATAAATTATTTTAACCTTATAAACCAGTGTACAAAATGGACTATTTTTATTCATTAAAAAAAATGCGATCTCCGTATAAGCTTTTACTAACTAATAATAATTAAAAAAATAAAATACTCTTAATAAGGTAAGGAGGTTCTACGAAAAAAGATTTTTCAAAATGTTATATAAATAAATATTTTGTTCCACATGTCTATGCGTGTATAGGTAGCTTTAGTGCAAAATGGTTGCGTTATAAGATGTCATTATCAGAATAGAAAAAAACTGTTGTCTATGGCATAAAAATATTTGAAGCTTGAATGACATATTTTGTAAAGGATCGGATCGGGGCGAATAAACGGGTTCTTAGTTCTTATAAAATCTTATAAGCTTCGCGTCTCATATATGTTGTGATTTCTCATTAAATTCAAATAATGACGCACTATAAATAAATTCAGAAATGTAATGTGTCAGTGCAAACGCTAAGTGGCTTAATTTTTACTAACCTCTAGAAAAAATAAAAAATATAAATTTGTCGGCGTTATAGGTTACACATTCGTCATCAAAATAACGTATGTGTTATGAAAAAAACAATTTCTGGACCAAGATTGGCTAAATTATTCTATAAAAGTGTTTATTAAAGTGGACATTATAATTTTATATCATCTAAAAGCCGCCTGGAAAGAAAATGGGTCTGATCATATCGAGATTTCGCGTAAGTATTTTGATTGATATTCATCATGTTTTGTACTGTAGCCAAAACTATTTCGATGGTAGAACATTTAAAAGTTTCTGGCGCGAATTCAAATGACCTACAAGTGGCATCCTAGGATTTACAAGAGTCTATTTTAATTAAACTTGATATATTAGAAAGGCATACTTTCGTTAATTACTTCCAATAGGAAATCGCATTTACTCATATTATTTTAATGAGGATTAAACTTATTTATTTAACGTAAACAACTGTTTATGAAAATCTAACTAAACAATGAAATTTGCTAATAAATTATAGATTAAAATATATTTTCTTTGAATAGTTTATATTGCACTACTACCATTTTAATTAATGGACTTAAATAAAAGTTCAGTTGAAAAGGTCAATTACGTATCAAGATTTAAAGTACATCATTTTTAATGTTAATATGAGTGAACATTATAATGTTAAATATAAATAAGTTTTTTTTGCAACTTTAAAGTTTTACTGTCGACAAAACAAGAGTTCGGTATTTGTTTATACAAAATTAAAAACAATTTAATCAACAAAATCTCTTAAATATTTAGCACTCTTTATTTACACTCATATATACTATATAATAGTGCCTTGAATTGAAGAATGAAATGTCTTGACAATAAAATCTCTGCCTACACTGCTGTCATTTGCTGGATCTCTTTATGTAAAGATTTGTCTTCCTCTTTATGCATTCTATAATTATGTAAATTTATCTATTTTTTGTTGTTCATTTTCCGCAGTGTTTTCTTCATACAATATAGTATCCTCTTAAAGCCACAATTGAATAAGTGAACTGATATGTGGTATATGGAGCAAAGCTAAAAAAAAATAATAATAATGTATGAAGAACAATTGAACACTAACTTTACTTGTTTTTGATCATAACAGTAAAATGAAATTTACTGTATAAAGGTAAAATGTACTTTAAAAATATATGTTAATACATTTATATTTACCTACATATAGGAAAATATATACATAAAAACAAAAATATTTTTGTGGCTTTTTTGTTTTTTTGTAGTGTAGCTTTAATAATAATGTGGGTTTTTCAAGTTAGGGCATTCTTAAGGCTATGCCATAAAACAAACACCATCACATTCCAATTATTATATTCAACTTTCTTAGTGTTTCAAATTACAATTTGTATATCTTTATAAAGTTAAGTCAATCAAAGTACATTTTTATATATAAATTTGTATAATATGTAAAGTAAATGTATTTAATCATTCACAATTAAAAATGTGTCATAATTTATTAATAGATTAAATTTAAATAACATACTGTTTGAATGTATTACTATAAAATTAATATGATAGAAAATAGAATGGTTAACAGTGTTGCCACATACAGTGTTGTAATGTCATTTAATATTACTTTTTATATGTTTAGTTTATATAATATAATTATGGTTAACCTATCTATTCATAATTTACAAATTAAAGTGTCATTACTTTGATGTGTGATTAAACTCATAATATCATATTCTTTTAATATACTAGAATAAAAATTACAAGACTGAATAGAATGATTTCATAGTGTGGCTTAACAAATATTTACCTCCTTTCAAAACAGTGAAATTTATATAAAAGTTTTATTTATAATATCTCAAGTACTTAAAAATTTACCCTTAACAGCTATAATCAAATACATAACTCACTAGGACTATAATGGATGTAGAACACCTTATATTTACAAGTAATAAAAATTTTGAATTAACTGTAAGAAATTGTAAACAACTTACTTTTGTATAAGTTATTTGGACCTTTATTTATGAATATAATATGTAGGTATTTGTATATATGTTTGTAAAAAAACTCAAAAAAATTGATTTGAAAATATAGCTAAACAGCTGACTATACAAAATGGGACCATATTTTCTTTTTTATAACAAAATGAAATTTAAATACAAATCACAAGTTTTTGCTTTCGTTTAGTAAATATGTTACTTTAACCTGGCTAACTTAAAAAAAAATGTATAAAAAAGTATATAGAATTTTTTTGTCACAAATATGACTTTAAATTCTTAAGATACTTTTAGTTTGTCAGTAATTTTCAAAAAAATATTTCTCTTTCCATTTACAAAGTTTTCTCGTAGAGTTGAGACAGAAGTTCTGTTCAATTGTCAATTCTTTGGAAATCACTAGATAAATGTCTTCTTCTAAGTCCTCTTCGTTAGTTGGCTCATGCAAAAGTGCAAACATGCTGTGACAAAATTTAAAAAGTGTAGTGACTAAAACAAAATGGACCTGAGTGTGTGTACAATATCCATATAGCCTTTAAGGGCCTTTAAGGAGTTAAACCTCTTGTTTATCAATCTATACTAATATTTTAAAGCTGATTTGAATAGAATTAAATAAAATTTAATGCAAACCATTGTACCTGCAATGCAAGAGCTACATTTAAAATGTGTCATACAGAACTCTTAATTAAAAACTAGTATTGAAAAAAAGGTGAACCTAAAAAAACGTTAATATTGAATTAATAAAATTTTCTTTGTTTACAATCGATAATACTTTATCATTGATTACTTTCTTTGTATTATTACTCATTAATATGCGTGCTTGTAAAATTTACTTACAATAATTTATTATGCTGACGCTAATGTTCATTATAATTGTTCTTAACTGAGGCTGAAAGTTTCTCTTAATTAAAAATGCATATGCATTTAGCATATTATATGCTTTTTTAGTGTCTCAATGAATTGTGGACCATAGTATTTATTTCCAGGCCTCGTTTTTCCATATAGAAGGGCGAAGGAATGAAATATTTATTATTTTAATTTCCTCGCTCAGGTAATGAGGCAAAGTGCGATGTTGGGTTCCGGCACTCAGCTCTAACTAAATGCCTTCAGAATTTACAGAAAGTGGAGAACGGAAGTGTCTTAATGTGATGGAGTGTTGGCTCCCGGGTACCCTGTGCCTTCCCTGCTATATGCGTCACGCAACACGAAGCTAATAAAATATATTATAGTATATCAAATAAATTTAATCACTCGACATACTACATCGCAAGTTTGAACTAAATGGAGAATAGTGATCTTATATACTCTGCCTTTCCTAGACGAAAATGTCGCGGATAACTCCTCAGATATAAAGAAATACAGAAGCGGCAAAGGATAAGGTGTAATGTCGAGCTGTCTCGATGGAAACAGGTTACAGGTTCTAAATGGCGTAAGCTTGTTTTAATGAAACAAGTTGGCGATTTCAATAAACAACTTCAAGGAACGTCGGCTCCTTTTTTAAAGTCTCTTAAAATAGATGATAGTTTGACATATACATACATGTATATATAAAAATTGCTTTACACTTTATCTCTAGTGGGATAGATAAAGAGAACGGAGTTAAACGCAGCAGTATAGTTATAACCTTCCATTCCAAATTATTTTTGCTTAAGTTCTTAATGCACACGCGAGTTTACTGCGAGGTTCTGTGGCCGCCGCTTTATGCTGAAGAATTGACTACACTGCGAGGTTAGGTTATAGCAGGAACTAATTGGTAGTTTTCACCATAAGCGAAATCTTAGGTCTCGGTCTAGGTCCAAACCTCCTAATCAATGTGTTGGAGAAAAATATAAAATAGAAAATTTATCATTACCTTCAAGTGTAAACTTTTTAATAAAAAAAAAATGTTTTTCTACAATTAAATTAAATATTGAATCGAAGTAACAACAAGTACGGCAATTCACATTTTTAAATAGACGTTGTGAATGATTATAAAGATTTCATAGATTATGCAGATTTTTTTTTCATTAAATTCCAAGTAAATAAGTAAATAGTTGAATAAAATAGTGAGACATGTTTGTGTAGTCGTGTGGGTTTTATTGAAAATTATTTGTATTTTATAACAAAATTATTGGTTAAAGCTGGATTTATTCTGCCCTTTTTTTGGCTTTACGCTGTATCCTGCATATAGCAGTTTAGGCAGAGGGAACCTAGTGTTAAGGCACTCCGATTCTTAATTTTTCGCCGAATTCTAGAGGCATTGCCTGTTGAGTGGCGCAACTTAGCGCCGCGTTTTGCCTCGGCACCAAAGCGACGCAATGAAAATATCAAATATTTCGTTCCCCCGAGTGGAACTCGAACCCACCGACACGGCGTCGCCAACTTTAACTTTATTTACCCTGTATCCAGCATACAGCAGAGTAGACGGGTTCAACCTAGTGTGCAGACGCTGCTCTCCTTATTCATAAACGTTTCGTTTTAAGTGACGGAACATACCACGCTTTATCGCGCCAAAATTTAAAAATTAAAAATAATCTACGTCAAAATTCTTATACTTTTGTAACGGTTTTAGTATTTTATCTGCAAATGAGATTGATTTATTTATTTATATAAGGCCCACCAACAGAATATACACATTACATGATAATACACAAGTTAAATTTAAAAAAAAATACATTGCTAAGTGTTATTCCCCTTATAGGTAGACACAACATGCACCAACAGTATACTTGTTATTTACATTTTAGTTATTAGAAAATATTGGGATATATACTATATCCCAATCCTAGTAATAGGTTATATTGATATACCTACACGTTCAATTGTTCGGTATTTAGATCAGCGACCTCAGTGGACCTTAGTCTTTAGCAACTAACCTAGTATCAATTGATTTAGTATTTACCCATTTTGGGGTTTTTTTTTGTCAATTGTTAAAGTGCGGCGTTGAGTTCCGTCACTCAACACGCAGTGACTTGGAAATAGTTCGGTGCGTGGGCTACGGAGTGTCTGTGACGCTAGGTTCCCAATACCGACTCTGCTATATGTTGGATATTGTGTAGAGCTGAAAATAATTATACTGTCTTTGAGAATTATATTATATTCTACTGTTATCACCAGCAAAGCTATCGCAGAGATTTTCAAAGCACTAATGTTAGTAGGTATATTCGTGTTTTTATAAGCAACCAGCATACTGCTGTATGCGGATATTTGTCACTTGGTTCCTTAACACTAGGTAATCTATTGTCAAGACACCCCGTCGTCCGCATTACGCTCTAATTAGTTCTCCAGTTGCAGTTTCGGCGATTTTTGATGGTGTGTTACGTGGTGAAACTGAACGCTGCGTTTTATCTCGTTAGTAGATAGAGTAAATTAAAATATGAAGTATTTAATTTCTCCGAGTGGGAGTCGAACCCACAATCTATCACGTTTACACACTGCTCACTTGTGCCCCTGTCCCATGACTGACCTCAATTACCTATTTGGTGTTTATTTTATATACATGTATTAGTGCATCTTAGCCAACAGAAGGCGGAGTTTAACACCACCTTTAATTTATCGTCGTCCATTGCATATCTTTGAATATTGCACCAGTGTTCGTTCGTATATTATTTTCACTACATGTAAATCTTGCTAGGAAGGCAAGGATGATTGAAAATACGTTTAAGTTTTTATTTATTTATTTTTATTCATTTATTTCTTTTTGTTATTTAAAAAAATAATTATTATAATGGAAACTCCACATATACTACTGTTTGTTACTGAAAGGCCATTGTTTCAAGAGGTCGTGTTAATAATATATGTAGTTGCGTACTGCGTAGGTATGTAGATCGATGAACTGTTATTTCTTTTATAAACTAGTTACCCCTAGTTTTTCTTATTTTATTAATTGTCTGTCTCTTAATGGGGACCGGAGTGTCATAATACGAGATCCCCAGGTTCCTCTGCCTACCCTGCTATGTCCGGGCATTTTCATTTCTTCGCTCTGGTGACAAAGTGGTGCGTTGGTATTTTCGTTTCGTCAGAAGTAAAAGAATGGAATTGTTGTAAATCACTTCGTCCTCTCTGTTTAATTTGAATTAAGAGAAAAATACAAGAATATATTAAATAAAAATAAATAACGCACTTTACTTTTTTCATACAATAATGAATGTTCATTTGATACTTGATTGCGTTTTTATTTTCAAACTGCGAGTAATTTAATCCGTCCAAACTCTTGAGTCAATCTTAGTCAATATTTTAGCAAAGATGGCGTCACCTAATATTACGTACATAAATATTCAGGTTTATATTAAGTAATAGTGTTATAGAACAGACAAAAATCTAACATATAAATACTTGATAATGATATATATAATGATTTATATGTTAGATTTTTGTCTGTTCTATAACACTATTACTTAATATAAACCTGAATATGAAGTTTTTTTTTTAAATTTCCGTTGTTAAGCTGTAACGCTGAAATTTGGCGTGAAGGTATCTTGGGGAATGTACGGAACTTAATATTTTTCAATTTAATTATTATAAATTATTTTTATCTTTTAATACGATTGTCATTGCATCAAAACTCGTCTGGTTGTGGGTTCGATCCCTACTCGATGATATAAAATATTTAATATTTTGATTTTCTTTGGTGATGAGGAAAAGCGATGCATTGAGCCCCGCCAAGTCTCCAGAATTCGAGGGATAGTAAGTAACGGAAGTTTATAATCGGGAGGAAGTGTACTAAAACTAGGTTCCCAGGTTGCTCCTGTCTACGCTGCTATGTGTGGGATATACCGTGAAGCGAAAAAAAACTTTAAATAAGAACTTTCTATACCAATGCATTAAAAGTCTAACAGAAACCCATTACACATACTTTCAAAGAATCTTTTGAGACTTACAATATTTGAAAGTAAAGTGACCGCAAGAGCGAAATAAGAGCCAGAGCGGTTACGCTCTAACAAGTCCACTTTCGTTTCAGAAACAATATAGCCTCTATAATGTTATATGATTTGGATATACATTTTTTATATTGTCTGTCTGTTTGAACCTACTTTTACCTATTCGTACTTTAACGTACTTTAAAAATAGGAGATTATAAGTTTGATATGTACATGTATGTATGTTATATTGTTGGAATTTGATTTTATTTGAATGTATAGTAATGTTTGTATATCTTTATAAATATTTCTCGGGCACTTAAAATCATATCGAGATTAGAAACTTTTCAACTTTCAGTAATCTTTGAGATATGTTAATAAATAGTTAGTTGGTCTAACTTTTTAAATATCTATCTATGTAAGAAAATCTTGACCTATTTCCTGTCATCCGATTTACTTGAAAGCTTTTGCAATCCATTCTGTGACAACTAATGAAGACTAGAATGATGGAAAACCTCAACACGCAATATCTCGAAAATTCTGCGGATAGTGGAGCAGGTGGAGTGGCTTGAATAGTGTTAAAATTATTCCCTCATTTAGTAGGGTTTTCAATATTTACAAAAAAAAACTGCTTACGTGATACTTGAACGGCCCCTAACAGGCGTATAAAAATCAAATCAAAGTTGTATACGTTTTCCGAATAAGTAACGTACTGTTTAGTTGGTTAGAGCGCTGGGATGGTTTCCAAGGAGCCCTGGCTCATATCCTGCTAAATCAAATTTTTATGTCTTCTAAATATAAAAATACCTTATTATAATATCTCAAAGTCTCTGCTCCTTTATACATTCGAACTAGTTAAAAAACTTATCGTTATTTCACTTAATTGTCATGAACACTGGCATGGCTAGACACGCACTACCCACTGTCTGCTTTGCCCACATGGATAAAATGACAATAGTATATTGTTAATTTTAATTATACAACTTTATAACCGCGTTCTTAGTCATGTTTTGTTGGCGATAAATGCATATTATTAGGCGTTTAGAAAAATATAAATGCCAGTGAAAAGTTATATTTCTTTTGTTAGTGTAAAGACACTCCGTTCACACAAGAGACAACTTCAATCAATTTTATATAATCTTAAATAATTGTTAGAATTAGACGTTTGCTTTTAGGGTAACTATATAGATAATATTGTTCTCTTTATTTTTTTAAATTAAATTTATATTTAATTATTTATCATTATCGTATTGTAATGATCCATGTACATCATTAGCAAATATATATTTTTTTCCTTGTCATCTGCAACTGGACTAAATATAAATATGTATAACTTTCCTGTACTCTATCACCGTATCCATATACAAATACTATGTAAACAATAGTTTATTTGAGACCCTATCAGATAAATGTTCGAGAAAAAATTAAAATATTTATTAACACTAACATTTTAGATCGATTTACATAAATAAAAAAATTGTGACTTAAATTAAGATTTGAGTAGACTTTGATTTAATAAGACTTTAAATTAAGGAAATTTGGTGTTTCAAAAGGTAGAAAACAGAATCTTTATAGGATCACTTCGTTACCCGTATGTGCGTGTGTCACGACCATTTATCTCAAGACCGCGTGGATTTATCAATCTGAAATGAATATGTCAAAGTCACTTGGCACAAAGAAAAAAATTGTTTCTAAGTCAACGCATCTTTTGTATGTGTTTTGGTATTTTATAACAATCAACTAAAATATATATTTAATATAACATGTTAAGTTTTGTATAGTACGAAATAAGAGAGGTGACCTTGTGTTATCATTAGATTGATAAATAACAAAAAATTCTTTATTACTACATTTTTTTTACATTACTTATATATTGTTTACAAAATATTTAAATGTATATAAAACATACTTCCAGTGAATGTATTTTGGAATATTGGTATATATTTTTCCTATGAAAACAGTTTCTAAGAGACCGTCGTGGTTCAATGCGACAGTATCTAAATAGCTATGCTTGTTAGTTCGATTCTAATTTAGGGGAAATATTGTTATTGTACCAATTAACGTTGTATCCCGCATATAACATACCCTAGGCAGAGCTTTTGAATTTCTACATGCTTATTAAAAAGTATTTTTTCTTTCCTTAGGGACCGTTCAAGTATTACTGCAGGGGGGCGGGGGGGTCTTGGGTTTGCTTATTTTTGATGACATAGGGGAGGGGGGGTCAATAATTGCAAAAAAACTGCTTACGTAATACTTGAACGGCCTCTTAGTGTGCTCTCTCTCTCTCTTGCCAAATGAGAATTCAAAACTAAAATGCTACAGTAAGTTGTAACAAGCGTATAAGTATAATATTTCGACGTAAACCGATGAAAACGTGTGGGTTAGTCGGTCAAGAGCTCTTGGACGGTTTTCAAAAGGCGCGAATTCAAATCCCGTAAAGTTAAAATGTTTATGTGGATTCTAGAAAGTAAAGATACCAGTAAAATTAGTATAAAAGAGCTAAGATTCTACATAAGAGCATTGTGAGAGCACTAATAAAACATAAACTTTCTTTTAATTTGCTAAATAATAAAAAACATAGTGTAAAATATCGCTCTTATCTGTCAAAGTTACCTAGATAGACAGACAGAATACCGAGAGACTGTATTTAAATTATTTGCTTTTCCCCATTTTGAACTAAAAGTGTTTCACTACACATTTCGTATAACAGTATCGAAAGTTTCAACATTTGTAGACACGACTCCGTGGCGCAACGGTAGCGCGTCTGACTCCAGATCAGAAGGTTGCGTGTTCAAATCACGTCGGGGTCAACTTGTTTCTTTTAATTTTTTTCTTTATTCATATTTGTTTAATTATTTATATATTTTTTTTACTTTATATGTACTGTACTCATATATTTTTTAAAAGATATTTAATTTTAAATGATTGCATTGTTTGTATGATGCATACATCATTAGGTCTTATCATTATAATGTAGTAGTATTATGTGGAAAAATAAAGAATTTATACAATTTATAGAATTTATAGCAATTTTTACGCAGTTCTTACCTTGTTTTTTGTTGAAAAAATCTTAAAGCAAAAACGTTCTTGCTATCAATTGATATTTCTTAACTGTTTTTAATTTTTTTAGATAATCTTTAAAAATGTGTGTTTTTTTTTTTTCTAAATGAAATTTGTGAAACTTATTTTTGACAAAATATTCATAATGATAATATAATAAATTTAAATAATTATTACATAAAACGAAGTGTCGTAACGGAATAGCATCAGACTGTAAACGCGACGGTTGTGGGTTTGATTCTCACTCCGAACTAGAGATATATTAATTTTCTAGTTGTGATAAGAGGACAAAACGCGGCTTCCGTCCACAAACAACAAACACGCAAGGCCTCTTATATTACGAGGTACGTGGGGAACGGAGTGACTTAACGTTTGGTTCCCTACTCTGCTCCTATGCCACTAAATATGTAGGATAGAGTGTGAAGATATAACATAAACACGGAAGTTATATTGTAAAATAACAACTTCTTACTATATTGAAACTTAATAATTTGGTACTTGTTTCCTTTTAAATATAAGCTACGGATTAGATATCGCTTCCTATATGCTGCGGTTTAAGTTTACAATGTGTATAAATACAAAATTACACTATATTGACGTCATTTGTGAGTAGAATTTTACAGTACTCTCTTTATTGGTTTTGAATATTTTTTATTCAAATCCAAAGTCCAACGTGTAATTTCGTTTATTGTATCCCGTAAGTAAGATGTTAAATTATCATTCACTTGTTCAAAAGTTTCAATGTGATTAAAGATCAAAAATAATTTGAAACTGTTAACGCCGAGTGTTAAGTTCTGCCACTCAACACGCAATGCCTCCAGAATTCGGCAGAAAGTGGAGAACGGAGTGTCTTAACGCTAGGTACCCTGTTGTGTGCATGATACAGCGTGAAGTTGATTTTAGTAACGCCATCTTACTGTTTAATTAAGGCTTGATCTCTTATTCGTTGTGGTAGCGTCTCTTGTGGGTCATTTTGAGTATGAAATATTGAAACTAAACGGAAAATTAACATATAATTAAATAACTTTAAAAAATACATTTTTGGACCCAAACAGGCAATGTCTGAATTTCTGGCTGTGAGCGGAGAACGGTAGTGCTATTAAATAAAAAACTTTTTTGGATAATATTTTTAAGCTTCACACTAAGTATATCCCGCGTACATATGAAAGAATATCGTATTAAAATATTTCATTCCCCATGCACGAAGTTGCAAGTTTAGGTATCATAGCGAAGAAATGAGAATAACTAATTCCCCCGACTGAGAATCGAACTCACAACCACCGTGCTTACAATCAAATGACACGCTACAACAGCCTCTTATTATAACTTAATAATATGTTTCTTGTTCCAGCGCAAGAAAACAACATTAGAAATCCTAGAGAAACTGGAAACCAAAATCAAGAACATAGAACAAGATGGCCAATACAAGGAGCAGACGCACAAGCGTGTCATCGGCTACGTGATGGCGTACTCTGTCGGTCTGTACGTGCTGTTCGCCGTGCTCTACTACTACATGTACGTCGGACGGAGCCAGCACTGGCTGCATTCACTCTTGTACGCCTCTCCGTTGCTGTTCATACCTGTTCTGTGAGTATTTGGTCCTGGGTTGCTTTTTTAGGTTTTTAAAAGAAAATAATCAGCTTTGTACGCTATGTATCCTTCACACATCGGGGTAGGCAGAGGCAATCTAGTGTTAAGACAATCCATTTTCCACTTTCCGCTGAATTCTGGATGCATTGCGTATTGAGTGGCGGAGCTAAACGCCGCAACTTTTCTCGACACCAGAAACAAAGAATGAAAATATACATTTATATAAATATTTCATTTCGTCAAGTGGGTATCGAATCCACAACCTTTATGCCCCTGCGCCACGAGATTTTTTGGATTCATACTAAGTAGTAACCTGATCTATATTTATTAATGAAGATAAAATAATCTTGCAGTGTTAGCGGTTTTCTGAACATTTGCCCATGATAATTTGAACCTGTCACCACATCTGTGTCAGAAATGTTGAATTGCCACGGATCATATAAAAAAAATATTTTTCTATAGCATGAACCAGATGTCCTCTGATCAAGGACTACCCTAAAAAAAATTAACGCAATGGTCTTACGTATGTTTGAGATCAATCTCATGACATTTGATTTGTTACTAATCTTGAAATATCTGAAGTACGTTTTGAAATAAGCAGACAAGGGGCACCGTGGGGCTATGTTGTTGTAGTTTTATCACACATCAGCATCGACTGTTATTTCCTTTTTGCGGAGTTTTGACACATTTTTTTACACTCTTTAAGTGTTGGTTATTCTACACTTTGAAGAGAAATATACTTATTAAGAAATGTTTGAACCCGCTGACTTCTTAGTTTGTTGTAAGAGCGTTTGGAATGTTTACAAGAGGCGCGGGTTAAAGTCCCGCTACGTTAAAATTTTATACGTTTTCTCTATTAATATTGACATATTATGCGCTAAATGGAAACAAATTGATGAAGTATATAGGGCATGAAAATTTATAACCAGATTTTTATTATTTATGAATCACCTATATATCGACAATTTTAAACTTCAAAGTTTCTACGTTTCAATACTAACATCCTTGGATCGACATGTTTATAAAACAATTGTAACGGAACTGCATAACTTCTTGCTATATTTATACGGTCCATAACAATAATATAATGTAGTAACAGTGATATGTATGAGGCCATTCAGGGCGCAGAGGCGCGAGCGTGTAACTAAATGGGACAGGTCGTGGGTTCGATTCCCACTTAAAGAAATAAAATGTTTCCGATTTTGATTTTCTTGCTCTGGTAACCAGGCAAAAAGCGGCGTTGAGTTTCGCCATTCAACACGCATTGCCTCCAGGTTTCGGCAGTAGGTGGGGAGCGGAGTGTCTTAACAGTGGCCACCCCGCTAGATGCTGGATACAGCGTGAAGTTGAAAAAAAAAATTATGTTATAATTAACATAGAGGCCATCGTAGTGGAACAGCGATTGGTAAGATAATAAGTTAATTGATTTTCACGATTACTACACATACACATTAAATTAAGGTATCCGGATTAATCATATATTTAGTGTTATTTTCCTAGAATGACCAAAGCTATTGAAGTACAAAAACATTTTAATTTAAATAGATAGGATGGCTGGAAACTTGCGACTACCTAGAACCTACTAAAGAAATGTCTGGTGTCTCGCGCCCACCATACCAGAGGGCAAGGTGCAGTCAGCTCATTCTGCACGAATGCAAGGCATTACGCAAAGCACCTAAAAAATCGTTGGCGGTAGTTTCATATAATAGTTTTGTCAAATTACAGACGAATGCCAACTTGGGCTATCTATTACCACGTGTGACCACGGACTGCTGCAGAGTGTTCGAAACGTTGGGTTTCCAAAAATGTGTAATACTAAATAGACGCAATTAATCCGGTTAAAAAGTTTCATTTAAAAAGATAAGATAAGATAAGATAAGATAAAAAGTCTTTATTGCACACTTTAACAGGATTGATTACATTAAATTAGGGTTATGAAAAAGCTTGGTAAGATGTTTGTCGGTTCGATCTCGAAGACGGGGAAATGTCTACATTATAATTATTGATACTTCACCACTTTGGACACACAAATCGTGACGTTCAAGTCCTTCCGCTCAACGTGCAATATGTCGAAGGCCTAGGTTTAAAGGCAAAAAATGGAGTGTCTTGACACTGGAACTTGACTCATTTTCCAGATCCAGCAAGATTGGCAGAAAGAACTGATTTGGTCACAGTGAAAATATAATTATTAATTATTATTTTATATTCTCATTTTGTTATTAATTCAAAACAATCGTTGTTTTTCATACTGTTTAGTGAACAGGATATACGAAATATGCATTTGATAAACGACTCACATCCTGTGAATGCGGGCTAGGTACTGTAATGGTCAAAACGTCAGGTTCAAATATATGCATCCATATATAATATATATATCTCAATCAAGTTATCTATACTTATAATAAATCTGTAGAAAAGTCGTTTCTGTACATTGAAAATAATTTGAAAAAAAATAGCTAGGGTGTTAAAGGATAATTAACAGAATCCATTTCCAACATTTTTGGAATTTTTGTCTGTTTGTCTGTTTATCTGCTTATGTCAACACGCATCACGTAAAAAGTACACAATAAATTTAAGCAACTTGTCCGTAATAAATACGGTTGTATAAAATAAATATAAGCAGGTTGTTTTTTATTTTTTTAGCTTCACTCACGTATGAGGGAGAGGAAACCTGGTATCCTAGTGTTAAGGAGTATCCTTTGAGGTAAAGGCGCGCCTTGCCTCGCCACCTTAGCGAGGAATATATCATATCGCTCAGTGCAACAATGACATATTTGCACTCTTCAAAATATTGCAGAGGCGCAATAGTTATAATAATATATTAGAAAATAAATCCCTTCGCATAGAGTTTTAACTTGCTTTTTTTTTTAAAGTGCAATTACGTCATTGTTTGACCGAATGAGCAGTAAATTTTGTATTGTAATATAATTATAAGTATTATTCCAGTGTCATATTCCTGCGGTTCTCCATATCTTGGTATTACAACTGGTCACTAAACAAGAACAGATTGAAACTTAGCAAAATGAGAGACGAGAAAAAGAAGATTCTAGAAGACGTGATGAACACTGAGACTTATAAGGTAGATTTATTGTAATGTGATTCTTTTTTAGTTTTACACTGTACCCCGCACATAGCCTACCCTAGGTAGGAGGAACCTGGGAACCCAGTGTTAAGACCCTCCGTTTCCGTTAAGACAATAAGTAAGTAAGCATAATTAGATTTATGGTTAAATAAAACACTGTGTTACTAGAGCTAATAATAAGATAAACACACTTCAAATTATTTTCCCGTCATTTTGTTATCCTGGCAAGGACTCAAGAATTCTGTTTTCATTAAATTGGAAATGATGTCCGTTTTAGGTAGCAAAAGAAATATTAGACAAGTACGGAAGTCCCGAAGAGCAATCTAAAGCGACGAAGCCGTTCTCCCCACTCGCCGTCCCCGGAACGCCCAAGAGCCAGCCAGGTAGCTACAATTTGTTCAGATACTTTTATAAATCTAAATATGATGGTTATAATGTTGTGTAAATTAGCATATTTTGTTTATTTTTTTTATTTTTAATTTACGTATACTGCTATGACTGTTATTACGTCCGCTCTGGCACCTTATTGTATTTTTTTATATGAAATGGATGGAGGTTGAATTACTTGGAACGTATATAAAAAAAAAATATTTCGGCTTCTAGGTCTAGTCTAGTGGATAAACTTATCACGAAAGCATAAAACCCTTTCAAATTTTAAATACTTTTTTTATGTTGTCTATTATATAATTAATTTTAACTGTAACCATAATTGATAATGATTTTATTATTGTAGTATTAGGCATATTTAAAGATGTCACATTTTAGGGGAAAATTTATTTTGAAGTGATATTTTTTTTTATTTCAAATAATTGGTCGATATTTCTAATGATCTCGTGTATTTAAGATTTATAGCATTTTTTAAAAATAATATTTTATTCTATTTATTATATATTCAAACATTGCCAGAATGTTGTATTTGTTATATTCATTTATCGGGCGTTGTTGAGTTAGACCACCGACTTATATAATGAAATTTAAAGAAGTATTTAAGGACTTTTTTGGAAAAAAAAATTACAAGTAGGTGGTGGGGTGGTATGGTTGGTGGTAGTGGTGGTGGCAATGGTGCTAGAAAATAATAAAGTAATTAATCCTTTGCTTTTTGATTTAAATTTATAATCTCTGAAATACATTATTTTTAAATAAAATATTTAATTATAAGGAAGCATGCTTTATATTATATACTGTTAATAAAATAAATAATACATTTTGATACGATTTAAAAAAAATGTACTTTATTTGAAAACCTTTTCCTTAATTAAAAAAAAACAATGTTCATAAGTAATTATATTATAATACTACTACTTGTTTAAAAAATACAAAATGCAAAATATATTTTATCATTGAAATATATTTATGGAGTTTCCCGCGTTCAAAACTATAATGTTGCCACTCCTTAACATTGCTTGAATACTTATTTATTCTTTATACTAATGTACTTTATAGTACAAACTGTATTTATTTTATGTATTAAATAAAAAAAAAGTTTTTATATTCAAATATAAAGTTACCTAAAAATTTACTGGGACCCTGGTATCTGTTGATTTTGAATTACAATATGCATAAGTCAGTCATTTTATACAATATCCTTTTTGAACATTAAAAATCGCGTAGTATCTTATTTTAAATCTATGAATAATATTAAAATCTAATATTGAATTAGTACTATAAAAAACATAAATTATATTACTATTGTGAGCTGGCAACTCAACGTTTTAATTTCTGTAAGGGAATCCCCTTATCTAAGATTTTATTTTTATACAATTTTACTTTGCACGCCAGCGAGACGCAGCCAAAGTCATATTTTATTCATGTAGTGTCCAACTGTTTGTTATAAGAGTGAAGTTTAGTGAGTGAATGAACAAGAATTGCTTAATTAAGTGCAGTACGGTTAACGAGGTTTGGCCGCTCTGAATCTAGCTGAGATGGGCCGAACCTATTCAGTCTGCAAATACACAATATTATTCACCACCATTATAAAAATACTAACTTTACTCAACTTGAATTATTATATACTAGAAATAATAAAAAGTCATCGGTCGTGAAAAATTAGAGATAACGAAATTTTGTAGCATAATAAAATGCGACTTGTTTGACAGTACTGCGTTTTTTTCTTTTTTTTTATATGTCATATATTTTTTGTTATTTTTTCTATATTTATTAATTTGACAGTAATGTTATTGAAATACAAACACTTGTAAAAAATATAATGTTTACATCATTTTGTATTTGAAACTGGATATAAAAAAAATAATTTAATTTAACAATATCATAATCTGGCATGTTAATATCGGACTTTCGTTATAATTATATTTGGAAAATATATTGTATTTTGTACATTTTAGATTGTCTCCTATCTCTCGTCTTAATAGGTTCCCTATGCTTATCCTACCTTAATGCTGCTTACCTTAATAAAAATAAGTAAAATACTTTTTTTTTAAATAAAAAAAATTACGTATCGAGATTTGAACCCACGTCTCTGGAAAGTGCTCTGACCAGTAAGCTATTTATTGTTAGCCAAGGTTTTCTAAAATATTGTTGTTATTTCCAAAATGTGGAATAATATAAATCATATTAGGAAATGAGGCCGTAGTTTCGGGCTGGCACAGTGTGTAACTGTAAACGCGACGGTTGTGAGTTTACTTCCCATTCCGGGGAATGAATTATTTATTGTATTCAATTTTTCTATCGTCACAATACCTAGTCATAATACCTAGTTCTAATTGTAGTAAAAAATGTAATTGTGACTTTTTTCTGTTATATTATAAAAAAATTATTAAATTATTTATTTTTTTATTACAGCAACCCCAGTGCCGATTCGACCGAGGCTGGCAATACAGAATTCCACACCGATATCTAATAACAATCTCAATATAGTGCCGTTTAACACTCCAACTGCTTTATATAAGGGACCTAGGCTAAGGGTATGTATTATTTTTACATCTTCACGCTGTGTGCCGCTGGTTAGCCTGACTAAGTGAAAGTGTGAAGTTACTCTATTATCTCTCTAATTTCTCCGTTGAGTAGCGGTAGAGGTTGTTTCCTTTGGGTAATTGATCTCCCGAACGCCAAAATAATTTATTATAATGAATTTATTTTGATTTATTCGTTTCAGTTATGCAAACTCGTAAATACATATACCTCTTAATTGATTTTAAAGTGAAGAACGAAATGTCTTGTTATTCGAACAGTTTCCAAAGGACTCAGGTTCAAATCTCGCTACGTACAAATCTTTTTAAATATATATATTTTTTTATCTTTTCAGTCAGATCAACTTCCTCGTCCGCTAGCTGATAGAAACCGCTCTGCTCTAGACAAAGTGGTCGACTATTTACTGAAGGACGGTCCCAACAACCGTATGGCGTTGATTTGTTCGGAATGTTATTCTCATAATGGTATGTGTTAAGTTCTTTGTATTTTCCGTGTGGTCAAGTTTTTAGTTTTCCTTTTAAATAGTCCTTATTTCAAAGAGCTGCTGTTGCTTTATATTATAAAATAAATTATATATTTTTTAATTGTCTTTAAAATTAAAAATATATATTTGACGATTTTCAATTAAGTAAAATACATTTTGTGGTTAATGATAAAATGTGTATTTTAAAAATGTGTATTGTGTACTGTATAATTTTGATCCAATTCGGTTGCGTATTTTTTGCGTGAAAGCGGTGCAAACATCCAGCCTCACAAACTTTCACATTTGTAATATTAGTAAGATACGATTAGTATTTTTTTATCCAAAAAGGTATGGCAATGGAGGAGGAATTCGAATACGTGTCCTACGCGTGCGCGTACTGCGGCCGCCTCAACGCCGCCAGGAAGCAGCGCCCCGCCGCGCCGCTGCTGGCCACTGCGCCGCCGCGAGCTCTGCCCGCGCCTCGTAGGTCTAATGCTGGTGAGTTGAAGATCATTTTTATTTTTTTATATATTTTTTTACATTTTTCTCATAAAATTTTTGGGTATTTTCCATTTTTCTTTTTATAGTTCATGTATTTTCAAGTACTGTCAGGTAACATAGTAATAAAATAATAGTTATAAAAATTATTCCATAATCCGAACCTAATCAAACTACCTTTGAAATGTAGGATATATATACTCTTATAAAAAAGAATCATCGAAAATGGTCGTGCTAATATTGGCTTATTCGTCCATTTGTCCCGCACATAATGCAAATTTAAGACTAATGGGATTTTCTCATGTGTTTCTAATATTGACAAAAATAGACCAAATTAAAATGTAACCACACAAGAAGAACCAGCTTTCAAATAAAAAAAGAAACATCGAAACCCAGTCAAAAGTTTATTACAAACATTAAATTATTTCTTATTTAATTTTAATATATAATTAATATTTAAATGTTATGACAGTTATAAGCAAATAACAAAAGTTGTTTTGATAAAATCAAATCTTCATTGTTATAGGACTTTTTTCTTGAGTTCAATGATTTCTTTAAAGTTAATATACATAAAATTTTAACATTATAATAATGTTTTGTAGAAATTTTTATGAGTTTGTTCAATTTTTATATAAAAATTCACTTTATTTCTCAAGATTTTTTGTTGTCTATTGTTTTTATAGTTTTACTATCAAACTTTTTCTACGTTGAGACAGTTGTGTGTAAAGTTCATGTGGGTTCGATTTCTATTCAAGTAAATGAATAAATATTTAATATTTTCATTTCCTCCAGAATTTGCCGAAAAGTAAGCAACCGAAGTGTCTTAATGGGTACGGTAGTTCCCAGGACCGTTTTGCTTACCCTGCTATGTGATATATCCTACAAATTTTTGAAGGTCAACCTTAGTCTCCTCCTACTTCTCTTACCAAAGAACATCTAATACGCTTGTTACAATTTATTTATGTTCTTAGCCTCTGAAGGATCTTTTACAAATTTTCACAACAAAAAGATAATTGTTTATAGAATAATGAAGAAGGAATGCTATTTATTAAATATTTTTTGTATAGTTTTGTATTAAATTTTTTTGTCATTTTTGTTTTTAGGTAGCGGTGATGATTCCTCTGCAGCTAGTTCAGGGAGTGACAGCGAGGAGGAAAAGGGTAATGACAATACACTAAAACAAAGCGGTGAGTCGTGCAAACTTATATTCTTTTACGTTTTGAAATGTTAAACATACTTGTTTTGCTATGTTTAACATTTCAGTTGACTTTACTGATATAACAATCATCAAAATAAGGTTGACCTGAACAAACATACATGCATAGACTGATAAACTCATTACACTACATTGCTTCGTGCGGTCGGATAAATTAAAGCACATTATAAAGAGAAACGGCGTATCCCACATAAGCTAAGGTGGTGCAAAATAAGGCCGCAATGTCTTGAAAACTGAGATGAGCGTGGGGAACTCAGCATCTAAACACTAGATTGCCTCTACTTTACCCTGCTATACGCCAAAAATACCGTCATGCTAAAAAACTAATTCATAATATATATTTTCTTCTTTTTCCTATTCTAGAAGGTGAACCGGATCGTCCCCCCTCCCCGATGGAGGTGGAAACGAAATCCGAACAAGACAAAAAAGAAGACTGACAGAATTGTTAATTATTTAAATTTAAATTAAATATATTAATAATACACATAATTTACAAAGGAAAATACATGAAAATCAATTTGGAAATTCGTTAAGTTCTTATGAATTAATGCCTTATTAATAAATGTAGTGTAGTTCTGTCTCGGTTTAAAGTATGGAGTTTTATATAAGTGTGAAAGAGATAGCATGATGCCTTATAAATTAATATAAACAATATTAATTTCTCTTAAATATAGATACATGTATGCTGCTATTTTATAACAACTTGGAAAAAAATATTATAACTCAACTTAGTTATATCATAATTCGTTCTTTAAAAGAATATAGATATTTTTTTATTGAATATAAAGTAAGTAAATTATTTATTTGAGTTCTAAATTAATTTCAGTTGTATTAAAACAAATATTTATTTCACATTAGAATGTTTAAATTTATACCATAGACAGGAAAAAGAAACTATGTTTATTGATAAGGACGAAGAAAAGAGAACTAATTCGTCAATGAAATGCTTCGAACGTTTGCTTTAACACGGTGTTCATAATTTATAACATTTAAATAAACAATTTTATAACATTCAAAATTATAATATTTATTTAAAAATACGTGTCAATTTTGGTGAAAATTTCTGTACAATGAAAAAATATACCTGTCAATTTTGACGTAATCGAAAAGTAGTACTTTTGACATATAAAATTGTAATATTAAAAAAAAAATGCAATATAAATACTTAAAATTTTTAATTATTATTGTTATATAAAAATATTATGTTTCTGTATTCATTTCTCCGAGTAATTTCATTCAACGTGGCTTTTTAAGAAAGATGATAGATTTTTTCTAATCCTACAGTAAAATTTATATGACATAAACAATAAAACTACTGTAAACACGATGGTTCAAGGCTTACTTGGAGAAATATTTTTTTTTATTTCTCCCCTTTTATAAGGCACTCAGTGTCTCGAGTTTGGACGTCAAAACTGATACAGAATGTCCTGACACTAGTTTCTCTCGAGAAGTTCAGTGTTGAGTAGCAGAACTTATCACCGAACTTTGTCTTGTTATCGGGGCAAGGAAATGGTCTTAATTCGTTCTGTTGAATGGAAATCGAACGTAGACCGTCGTGTTTATAGCCAGGCGCTTTGGCGCTGCGCAATGACAGTGTCAATATTATAATTTACCAAATCATCAAGTTCTGATTCAATTATGTTCAGTTACATCTTTAATAGTATTAATTAAATGTAAACAGTATTTCCATATGTTTTCATGATATGTTAAATAAAGAGCTAGCTCCATTTTAATAATATTAGCTAAAAATTGCATTACACTTGACTGCCTTAACTGACCAAGCGAAATTTTGAATTATTAACACTATAACATTCTGTATAATTTGTTTCTACAAGTAACTATATTAGAATGTAGTTACCCTACAAAAATATCTAGCTTTTTATATATTTTAATTACACCTTGAGAAATATAATTCATTGTTTATGTTTATTATTAAAAGTAATTATTTATATACTTCAAACTAAAAGGCTTTGAAAAACAATTCACTGAAAAGTAATTTCTTGTTTAACACTGTATAATGTCAAATTAAAAAATATATTTAAAAAAATACTTTGTATATATAAGTGTGTTAAAGGTTTATTCAGTTTGGGAAGGTGAAAGATGGTTAAAGATATTCCCATTTTTATTGACTATTTATTATCCATATACCTATAATTTATTATAAAACGAAACGCAGCAACTGAACGGTGTATGTATTCATTAAATATTAAATTTGACAACCATAATAACAGTTGTGGGTTTGATGAAAATGATTCATACTCCCGAGTGGGAACTCGGGAGAATGAATCATTTGCATTCCGTCACTCTGGTAAGACGACAAAGCGCGGTGTTGAATTATGAACAGATAATGTCTCGAAAAGTGGGGAACAAAGTATTTTAATGTATCTTTTCTTAGGTTCCCCCTACCTACCTTGCTGCCTCCCTGTTGGATTGTTTTGATTTTTATAATAGAAACTAAAACAACTGATTAAAAACATTGTAATCATATTTCTTTGAATTCATAATAGAATCTAAAACAACAGATTAAAAAACACTGCAATCATATTTCTTTGTTTCGTATAAACAATAAAGTTGCGTTTCTTAGATTATGTAATAGTAATTTATTCAAATAATATAAGTTATTTTGAATCTTCCTAGTTCTAGAATTAGACTTAGATAATAAACATGTAATAACAAATTCTGGCCCGCTACTTAAGTTCTTTTACAGATAAATGGCACATAATAAAAAAATTGCATTATTATTTCCACATATTTAAAAATATTAATAGATCTATGATTTGGTTTAACCAATCTCACACAGCTGCCATTTTTCTGTGAACAAGCAATATACTAATGCTCCTTTTGTTTAATCTTTATAAATCAAAATAATAATTTGTTTTAACTTATTTCATATATTCTGTGCAATAAAAAAATCTAATGGCAATGATAAAAACTAACTTTATTAACTTTTACATTATAATAAAATAATCCAGTGAAAGTAGTCAAAATATGATCATTAATAAAAAATAACTTTTCATAAAAGGTTTGTTGTTTTTTTAAATTTTGGTCATATTTTAGCCACAATTGAACATATATAGATTTTTTAAAATATTGTTTATTAAAATTAAATTGCAATTTTTTTGTTTTTTAAATAATTTGTTCCACTATTCATACTAAAAATATTTACTGCTTACGGATCATATCATACTACATTATCTTTATATACTCGAAAACTTAATCTAGTCAACTTCTTTAAAAAAACGCATTTGAGTCATTCATAAAAACTTACCCTAAACATTCCTTTTTGTTTTGTTTTCGCGTAAATATAAAAATTGAAAAAAAAAACTAACAAATTGCACTTTTCGGATAGCATTTTCCTAAATGTTATTATAATAACAACTATTTGTATTATTTCAATGCTTGCTACATATTCATTCCAACTAGTTTTTTTTTCCAAATTAATAAAGACAATAATTGTTATTCCAGAATAAGATCATTAGTACATGTATTAGTTATTTCATTTACAGATATGTGAGAAAATAATTATGTTACATAAATATCAAATGTTATTCATTCAAGGAAGAATTCTCAATTGTAAATAAAGAGACGTCAAGTGAAGTGTTGTTAAATTTGTTATTTATTGCTTGTATCGTTGGTTAGCTGTTTTATAACGAACTAATATATTGTAAGTAACTAAATTGTGGAGTTTTATTTTTGTACTTCCTTACCGTTTTTAACTCTTTTGAAGGTAAGTATTTAGTAAAAGTATAAGAACCTCATATTAAATGTGCTTTTTAATTTTAAATACTAAAAAAATTATAATAATTTAAATATTAAGATAGTAAATGGACATTTGTATATTCTTTTTAGCTTCACGTTGTAACCCGTACATGGGTAGGTAGAGGGCAACTGAGAACCTTCTGTTAAGACATTTCGTTTCCCACATTCCACCGAATCCTAGAGGCATTGCGTGTTGAATGGTGTCATTCAACACCGCGCATTTTGTACCAGAAATAGGAAATGAAATTAATAAAAATTCTCTGATAGGGAACCAAACTCATAACTTGTCAGCTATAATCAAGGATTCTTGACCTATGACCATAGTCACTGCTGAAATAGAAAAACAACATAGCTGTCAACGTCATTCTGGAATTTTGATATATTATCTATTGCAATCAAAAATTCGCTATCACATTTCGCAAGGCCGATATAAACATTTTTTTAAACTAATAAATACGATACGATAACAATTGATAATAATTTTGAATAGAACGTAATAATATATATTTATCTTTCGCCACGCCTCTGTCTGTTATTGACAATCCAGTTTATTCACAGCCGCGGAGGCGTGAACACGTAGTGGCTTCGATAAGAAAACTTGGATTTATTATTTATTTACGTTTAAGTGCGAACAATGTCAGTGTTAAACAACTTTACAGTGTCAATAGCGAAGGGTATGAGACGTAAGTATATTTTATTATGATATTTTTTATTGATAACGATGAAAAAATATTGTGGCGACTATTCTTCTACAGCATTCTAGATGTAACGAGCTGAGATCTGGCTTTTTATTTTCTTTATTGGTTTGCTTTTTATTACGGTAACAACCCAAGAAATTTATGAGTTTCAAATTAAAAATTGCAAAGTTTAAAAATATATTCAAGTGCGTAACTAGGTCATTCACTCTTGTTACATATTTATTTAAGTTTAAAAGATAAAAGATTAGATGTGATAGGGCGAATGGACAAAATAAAACTACCGTTATAACGAAGATTATTTATATGTTAAGCAAATAAAGGCTAGGCTTGCACACAATAATTATGGTTTGACAATTGCCATCAGACTTTTAAAGTTTTTTTAAAGTTATTAGATTATTTAGGATATTTAATTATGTCACTTCAATTACTAATGTTTAGAAATTCTATTATTGTCTAGATTAAAAAAACAGCCAGTAAATACTGTTTACTCTATTTTTACTTACCTTATTTTATAAGGAAAACTACTCAGGCTTTGGTCAATCAACATTTGTAAATTAAAACTACCATTTGGATAAGTTTAAGAAAACGACAGGATAATTTTAAAAGATAAAAAAATAACAGAAAATAAAAGTATAAACAGTCAAACAAATTAAGGAAGTGTCTTTTTTATATTTGTTTTTAAATAAAAAAGTTATTTTATTAGATAGCAAAACACTTGAATAAATACTTTAATGTCAACATATTTCCTGTTTGTTGTTAGACTTAGGCAGAAATATACATAGCTTATTAGTGGTAATTAAAATAATATTATGATTATGAATTGATATCTTTGGCATTCCTAGGTTAAGGTTTAACTAATTAAAGAGGGTACTTACTAATATAGATAACAAATAAAACATAAATTGACCATGATACTTTCATTAAATAACATTTTTAGGAGTAAATGTCACATAAAAAAAGGTTTATCATAAGTAACACTTTTTCCCACAAAGCAGGGAAGCCAGACAGAGAACCTAGTGTCAAGATACATTGTCTACATTCTGCCCAAATGGCATGGGGAGTGGCGGAACACAACATCAAGTTTTGTCTTGGCATTGTTGGGAAATTCAAATAATTTTTAATTAATTAATTGTCAGAAGCTTTTCCATTAGGCCTCTATGGTCATCTGGTTATGATTAAATGGTAGTTTAGAGCTCAATTTGTAGGTTATATATAGTATAGTTTCCAATATTAAATGAAAATATATCATCATATTATGTTTTTGTTGTTTTTTTTTTATATTTATTGAATGTCTGACAGACAGAAACTCCCATCTTTGTTGGAAAACCTTTATATACATACATTTCAGATAAGGCAATATTACTTCGAGTTGATTGATAAATAACAACTTTCAAGTACAAATAAATTAATCAACAAAAGTATTTATATTTTTTTAATCTGCTTTGTCTGATTGTTAATTTTGATATATTTTAATATATGTTTATAGTTGAAGCATTTTCAACTGTATGCATCTTCAAAAATAATAAACTATTTCAACTCAATTGAAGCTAAAAGATAAAAATAAAAACTGAATATCAATATTAGAAATGTTTGGTAAATTATTTTATAATGTAATATTTTCTGACCATGAACCTGAAAAACTAGGATAATTCAAAATGAGTTAATGAAACCTTTTGTGGTTATTTTAAACAATTACTAAATGCCAGTCACTTGTTAATAATACTAATAATAGAGATGACCACTTGCAATATACATATAAAAAAATCAAATCAAATCAGCTTCACGCTGTATCCCGCTGACAGCAGGGTAGGCAGAGGGAACCTGGTGTTTTAGACACTCCGTTCCCCACTTTCTGCCGAATTCTGGAGGCATTGCGTGTTGAGTGGCAGAACTCAACGCCGCGCTTAGCCTCGACACCAGAGCGAAGAAATGGAAATATAAATTTAAATAAATATTTCATCTCCTCGAGTGGGGATCGAACCCACAACCAGTCGGTTTACAGTCACACTTTGTGCCGCTGCGCCACGACTGGCCTCATACACAATATACACAATATACATATAATGTTAGACATTTTAAAATTGCAGCTTAGTTAGAAGATAACATAAAAATACCTTCTTCCCACATATGTCAGTTATTTGGTACATAATGATAGCAGAACCTAGAGAATGTCAAGACACTCAAGTATCCGGTAAAATTGCGTGTAATGTACCAGAACTCAACGTCACACTTTGTCTTATTAAAGCAGACAAATAAAATTCATTTATTCCGCCATTTGGGAATCGAACCCACGACCATTAAGCTAAGAATGCATTGCATTAGGCACTTCGACTTACTCTTACAAGCACAGTTTTGATGGCGGAACTCAACGCTGTTTATGTTTACGTAATTATTATCGAATTAAATGGAATAAACCGTTCACAACTTTTAAGAAGTCATTAGATAATAATGCTTAAGCAATTCGTTTTTTTCCCTTATAAAGTAAATAATAAACATGTTTTTGTTACGCAACAATATTGGTGGTTGCATTGAATTTATCTAATTAAGTAACTTCGTGCGAGACTTTTTTGTTTATCTTTTTTATTAGTTATACCAACATTCATATAAAAATTTGCCATGATATATAAAAAAAAAAACAGTTTTATCTGTTTTTTTTTTAACTATTTTTAAATATATCGAAATTTCAAGGAGCCAATTATGGCCTAGTAGAACATCGTCTATTTGTAAACGCTGAAATAGGGGGATCAATCTTGAAAATAAATTATTTGTTCATTACGAAAACGTATTTTCTTATCTATTAATTATTTTCATTTCTACATAAAGTGCAGCGTTTAATTTCGCCACATCAACAGAATTGCAATGTCTCGAATTCGGGTAAGCGGATAATGGAGTGTCTTGGTACTAAGTGGGGACAACCTACCCTATTATATATGGACTCATAACTATCGCCATACAATCGGACACACATTATGCTACGACTGTCTCAAAATAGATATTTTATTGAAGCTAAATATAAGACAACTAAGTCAATTTAGTTATAAAAAAACGTCTCGTTATCACAAGACGGTCACGCGAGGTTCAAAGTCATGTCGCAATGTTATATAACGAGGAAATATCGCGAATTTTGTACGTTCAATTCAAACTACCTAACTAAAAATGTAGATAACTAGATAAAACATAATATGTTATTAGAATTTATATTTTTACTTGTTTTTTATATATATTGTTATATTACCACCAAAAACATAGTGTTAAGACACTCCATTTTACACCTTGTGCTCTAAGTAAAGACAATGCGTGCTGGTTGGTTAACCCTTACCACGTGTTTTTTATATGTAGATCGAGTAAACGAAAATATTTTTTTTTTTTGTTTTTTGTTATGTATTCACATACTAAAAAACGTATAAAGTGGTTGACTCTTGTAGAAAGTCATCATTACATCAATTATTTTGACCTAGATATCTCACAATTGCAACATTATACATTATAAATACATGTTTCACTCCATATACTAGTGACTTATAACTACAGTGACTTTTTGTTGTATTTTCCGTATTTTGGGGATCAAAGAATCTAGCTACCTACTGTTAAAGAGTTAGTTCTCCGCCCATTTAGAATCACTTTGCGTTATAGGTGAAGCTACCTATTATTTCTATAACCAAAACATAGAGTATTTGGTAATATTTTTCAAATTTACCTTCAGCTTCGCCCCTGTATACAAATGGAAATAAGTATTGTAATTCTATACCTATACCTATTATTCTATACCTATTTCTTGAGTGATTCCTATAAGTATACAAAACTACACATTCTAAATCCCGTATTTATAAACCGCCCTCAACTCTGAGATCAATCTTGAGATGTCAGAGTCAATATGGCAGAGGTAAATCGGACCGAAGGGTATGTAGCCCTAAGGTCCCCCATGTAAATGTTTATTTTTGACAACTGATTTAAATTTCATAAACCAAAAACGGCATAGATTGTTTCTGATATAATATTAAAAGTTAGCATTGCTTATACAATTAGCTACTTACTTAAAATGCCTGCAAAATGATGTACATATCATACAATAATTGGTTAATATTTTTTCTTTTATCAACAACCGAAAAGATAAAAAAATATTGGATTAAAGACTTAAAAAGATATTTAAAAAAACATTGACTTAGAAAGAGATTTAAAAAACATATTTTTAAACTATTTACTTGTACTTAGGATCATTGCGACTCGGACTCGCCAATCGAGGGTTCCGTACCATTTCAGGATAGTAGGTAAACAGGATGAACACTGTATAAGTTATAAATAAATATGCATTCATTTTAAATTAAACTAATTACAAATATAAGTTTGTAATTATTTTTCTCAATGAATTACCTATAAGTTACACTTTTCAGATGTTTTCCTTTTTCCATATTGTAAGTTCTCCCTTCTAGCAGATTTTTATGATTGTAGGACGATTAGAAGTACCATAGGTTTTAATTATGCGGAGAATTTCATACAAAATGCAGCAAAATCGATACCTAAATGATTTTTTATGTTTTGATTGCATTGACTTAGAAGGTTGATTTGTTATCTGTGCTCCAAAGGACCATAGACCTGAATATTCGATATTATATCCAGCTTGATTGAAATAAATGGTCTCAGCAGCCGGACAGACGGAAAACAAGATAATTCTATAAGGATTCCGTTTTTACCCTTTGAAGGACGGAACCCTAATTATGAGCATGTGATTTCTTTTATCTCTAAATCGTTAGTCTTAACATCTATTATAGCAAAAATATATTATTCCAGTGCACGAAAACATAACTCAGTGTTTAGTGTTGCAAAAAGATAAAGAAAGATAAAGGCCATCTGAACTGTTAATAGCATTTCAAATATTTACAATTGCGAAGGTCATATTTGATAGTCATATTATTATTTATGTTATGTACTATACGATGTACGACGATGCATCGATCGCACGTAGAGGAGATCCTTATATTTTAGAATATTTTTCTTCAAACCCTGTGTGGGTTTAAAAAAATCCGTTTTAATTAACTTGAAGTATTGAGTTTTTATATATCACATCCTCATATTAATATTAATAAATAGTTATAAATAGAAATATAAAAAAATATATTTTAGAGTATAAAAAACATATATTTAGAAAATGTATAATAATTTGAACGTAGCGAGATTTGACCTCGCGCCTCTTGGGAGCCGTCCAAACGCTCTTACCACTAAGCATTACGTTCTTATCAAGCTACGTTGATATTCTTATACAACCTATTTATGTTCTTATACAACAAGAGGCGCGAGTTCAAATCCAGGTACGTTAAAATTTTATTGATACGTTTTCTAAATAAACACATGTGGAATATAACATTTGAAAATTTTCAAAAATAAAAAAATTAAAACTGATTTTGTGTTTTTGTCCCAAGGTACAATCACGTCTTGTACTTTGGGACAGTGACGAAATATGTATGTACGAGAGTTTTATTTCCCCGTCTATGACGTTATCCGTATTGGTCTTAAGTCTAGTTACTTTCCTCTTATTTCTTGGCATTTAAAATAACAAAAATAATAATTGAGACAGTCCCAACGTACAAAAACATGAGTGTCCCAAAGTACGATATTATTTTTTATTAAGAGAGTGAGGTTATGTAATCTGGTTGACTAATCCATGAAAAAATAGCAAAATAAGTAAATACGTATCGGCTGACAACTAAGCATGCGTAATAAAAGTCCTTTAACTCCAAATTCTCCACTCCAAACATTAAAAAAAAGAGATAAACTGCAAACATTAAGAAACAATAACAAACTGTTCCTAGTCTCTAGGTAATGGTGTCCTAAGGTTCACGGATCTCCCCTACAGTGTAGAGTAAATAAATAATTTAATTTATGAAATTATTCATATTTTGTAAGAACATTACGATTTTCGATATATAAAAGTAATAATTCGAGGTCTGTCCGTGGCGCAGGGGCACAAGAGTGCCACTGTAAATGCGACAGGACGTGGATTCGATTTCTACTCGAGCTCTGGTAGTGACGCAAAGCGGCGGCATTGAGTTCTGGACAGGACTGGAATTGCTCCATCTAATTATTCTGCCTTCTATTCTATTTAAAAGAATACATAAAAATATAGATATTTCCTTATCATTGATTTTATATTTTAATTGTATAGAAAAATAAAAACTACATTAGAGTAAACGGAGACAAGTTCTTTTTTGACGTTATGTAATAGAGGGAAGTCAATGCGCATTAGGTTTCTGACTAAAACTATAAATAGTTATTTAATTAACTATTAATTGTATATAATATATTGTTTTCGCATCATTTATATTGTATAAAGGTCATATTAATAAAGGCTACGATCTTTGTTATTATGAATGCGCGCCATTCTAATAGTGGACACGTGTTTTTTGTGTAAAGGTTGCGGGTTTAAATCCTATGTGCGGGCGAAGCCGCGAGGGTATGCGGGGTGCAGTGTGAAGTTAAAAAAATTGAACATGAATTCATACTTTACAGTTTCGCAATTGTAACTAAGTATAGATAACTGTGACTGTAATACCATTGTTATCAGTTTATTCTTTACATTAAAATATATAAATACACACATTAATCAATAAAAAATGCCTCGTGCGAAATTCAACCTTTCAACCTTTGTTTAAGTTTTGCCAATATCTGACATAAAAGAAAATGTCTCACATAATATAGAGAGAAACGTAGTAATGTCTCATAATAATATTTTTATCGATTCTTACTGTTTTATTAACCTTCAGCTGTACCTACATGAGACTATCGTGGCGCAGCGTAGGGTATCGGTTGTAGGTTTTGCTACATGCAGGAAACAGTGTATCGCTAAGAACAAATAAACTAGCTATTATAGATAGCACTTTTTTTATTATTATTAATCTATTCTATGGCTGTTATTTTTAGACACTTGTTATCGTCGGATTTGCTTGAACATTTGCACGCATGTTCGGATCCAATGATATCATAGTATGCACCTGACGTCCATATCAGCAAGAATAACGGGAAAATATATTTTTTTGGTTTTTTTTAAAGTGCATAGTTTTAATCGTTTTTTTTAATTTTTCGAACTAGTTTTATTGGTTACTTTCACCATAAATACTGTAATAATAAAAAAAAATACGTTTGAATTTACAATCTGCCATTTTTATGCGATTGTTCATTGTGTTCTCTTATATTATTTTCGCGCCAATGTATTGTAAAATATTTTGTGATATTGAAATGATGTGGGGTGGGCGATAAGGATAACAGAATCGCTGTGTGTTATGATATGCCTTCTGTTGGTTGCTATGTTATGAATGTTGTTAATGAAACGACTGTCTTTTTCCAAGGTTCGTTTCTTCAAAATCAGTTTCACGCTGTATCCCGCACACAGCTGGGTAAGCTGAGGGAACATAGGGCTAAGACACCCCGTTTCCCACTTTTCGCCGAATTCTGGAGGCATTACGTGTTAAGAGTGGCAGAACTCAATTTGCCTCGAAACGAGAGCAAAGAACTGGCAATATAGATTTAATTAAATATTTCATCAGCTCGAGTGGGGATCGAACCCTCAACCAGTCGATTTTACCGTTACAGTTTTATTTCTCCGCTTGTACTCTTTTATAACATAAAAGCGATCTCCTAAATTGCATTCCGAAGAATTCCAGTGTTTATCGCCTACCCTCTGCCCTCACTCCGTGCGCACTAACCAATTATTACCAGATTGTCTAGTAATAGCCTGGAATGGAAAATTACATTAGACGCTTTGGTTATGAAAAGAGTCAACTTAACAAAAATAAAAAAAAATATATTTTTTTATTATATTTAAAAAAAAAGATATTGAAGAATAAAGTGAAACTTAAATAAAATATAAATAATTTCTGACCGATAACCGAAATCGTTTACATATTTGTTTACACAATTTATTGTTGAAATAAAATTATTTTTGAGGCCGTCGTGGCGCATTGGCAAGAACGTGTCACTGTAAACGCGAAAAAGTGTGGGTTCAGTTCACTCGAAGGTGAATGCAGTAATTTTTTGCGGAAAATAGATAACTGAGCGTCTTAAAACTATTATCTCTCTGCCTACCCTGCTATAAACGGGTTACAACGTGAATATTTTTTATTTGTTAAACCCTGTATTGTTCATTATCTCGAAACTTATAATATGCGAGTTGTCTCTCTTCACCAACAACACGTGATAACGAGACCATTCGGTTATTAGGTCTTTTGTTATCTTTTGATTCGGAAAGTATACAGCGTCTTTTTGTTCGTCTTGTGATTTAAGATTTTTGCACGAATGTTGGTTGATTATGATTTAGTTGATAATTTGATATAAAGTGTACGTCTTAGTTTGTATGATGTGTGACAATTTTTACCCGGAAGAGTATATTTGATAAAATTGTAGTAAGTTATTAAAGACAACACAACGACACAATTTTTTTATTTATATTTCGCCACTTATAATTGATTATTTTTTACAAGGTGACTGTTATTATATTTATGTAATATTTATATTTCATAAAAAATGTTAATATCATTGATTTACCATCTCTTGGCCGACAGAAAAAAAAAATACTTCTAAAAATCAAGAAATACGATCGTACATATTATATCTGTATAACTGATCTTATTTATATAAAAAATACAAGAAAAATCTCACCAACTGACAGTAAAGTAGTTCAGTCCAGATCAATCCAGCGTCGAATGATAATAGAAGTAAATGACTATTACACATTTTATGTCAATAATAAACACATTATGTATTTAAGCGGATAGAATAACATCGGAAATATTATTTTTTCTAAAGAATTTCCGTACGATAAGCTAATTAAATGGGAGCTGTTAAATTATGATTTTTGGACTTGTTTTTATTTGACTTGTCGTTTTGTCTTGCAAGCTCAATTTGATCCACTTTCCAGTGACACTTTACCAAGATTTACACCAAGATTAAACTGAAATTTGGATTACTACTTCAGCTCTGATGACAGTGGTATTACTTATATTGCTGTTAATTCAAAATGGCCGCTGCAACAAAATGGCGGATTTATCGTTTTTGCGCAACCCATCTAATATAAATTAAAGGGCTTTATCTATAAAACATATTATGAAATAAAATCTAGAAAGTTTGTTTGTAAAAAGGTAGCATAAGAAAGAAGAGTGTTGTCTGGTAGTCTCTTTTACCCCTTAAAATCATTACAAGTAACAAAGAAGCGTGAACTAAGAATTTCGAAATTTAATTAGTTATCTTGTTATATCCTAATACATGTATTGTCCGGAGATAAATAAAAATAACCTATAAATAAATGATTAAATAAAAACATTCACTCAAGTTGAGATCCCACGACCATTGCGTGCATCGTCAGATAGTCGACAATGTCATATTTTTGTTATATTTATTTTTAGAGTTAAGGTAATAGTCGTAAATCTGAATAAATAATACAATTCTGTTATTGTTTGAAATAGCATTTGTGAGAGATATTAAATAATAATGCCTTCCAAGGCTAATCAGTAAAAGGTATTTTTTTATCTTTTTACTACGCATTTTTTTATTTTTTTTGTATTAATCTTTTTGTTATTTTAGGTAAATAACAAAAAGATCAATACGTCATATTATTTAAAAAAAAACGTGAATGTTAAAAATAATGTAAAAATTAACATATATTATATATAAAATAGTAAATAGATGTATATGTATATAAATGATTTCGTCATGAAGCTGACTCTAAACTCAGCGGTTGTGGATTTGATTTCCGCTCAGGGAAATGAATTATTTTCATCTCCTCGTCCTGGTAACATGTTAAGGTAACAAAATAGGCTATCAAATTTATAATTCAAACAAGTAGTTTATGAGATTCGGGCGTTCAACAAAACAAACTCTTCGGCTTTATTACATTAGTAGGCAACCCCGTTAAAAAAATGACTTCAAATTAAATGCTTTTTTTATAGGTCTTCGTCAAAATAAAGATTTATGTGAACGAGTAACTGGCCTGTCGCGACGTCAGCACGATGCGGCCGAGCCCCGGCTGAAGATGCAGAAGTGCCTCATTGTTTCAAAAGTCACAAGATATGAATATGAAAAGTATGTGTAGATATATTTATATCATTAAAAATATATAGATTTAAGTTTATGTTTATTAACAATTGTCACACGTAGCGTCGTGTCGCCATTGTGCCTTACTTGTCGTGTTGCTTACCTTGTTATACTAATACACACGAGTTGTCTTTCATACTTCATCCCGGTCACGGCAGCGAAAGCTGTATTGACGGAGGATCAAATTTTTCACGAGCGTCCATCAAAGCTCGTATATTTTCTTCAGGAGCGAACTACCCTCGCCCCTACCAGCCCGGTGACGCTGTCACGACTAGTCCAGGTTAACAGAAATAAAATCTATTCCAAAAAAAAATGTCATTCTTCTCTTTCACTCTAATATTCTGTTTTACGCAGAATTATTTACTAAAATTTTTGATATTCCTACGTATATATAGCAAGATTATTAGCTGTTATCAGCGTCGTCGCTAGTGTGGTCAAGTGGACGAAACGAAGAGTGACAGGGGGTCGTGGGCGGCGATGACCATGATCGGTGACCCTTCTTCTCGATCTTGATCGATCTTTTTTTTCAAACATTAGGCTAATGTTGTTATACGTATTTACGGTTGTCTGTAACTTTTCTGTTGTCTGTATACTTAGGGATTCGACAAGAGGGTACCCTGTCCATAAAAGACGGACTTGTAAAAGACAAGGCAAATGAGAGTACGGAGGACACCGCCCCCGTACTCTCGTTTGCCTTGTCTTTTTAAAAAACATAAATGTTATCCGGGTCTACACTCGTATATGGACGTCAATCTAAGATATGTTTTTAAATAAGATTAATTTAATTTTTACAATTTATCTAGATTAATTTATATTGATAAATTGTGACTAATGTAAATAATAAAATATGGTATCATCATTACGTGTAAAAAAAATGTGTATAGAAAACTTATACAGCCATTAACCTTTATGCATTGTTATGAGCACGATCGACGGCCGTAAGCCGGGGTTCGAGTCCCGCAGGGGACACTCTGCTACAGACGATATTCTTTCGGGCAGCCACGTAGTACTTGTACTTTATTAGTGACTGACTACCCTCTTTTCTACCCAACCGGTGCCGCTTTAACGGCCAATAGGGTTAACGCTACTCAAAATAAAAATACATCAATATGATATTTGTATTATTTTATTTCAGGCACAGTCACGACAATATACCGGATGCGGAACTAGAAAAGGTTCTAAGACAAAGGGGGTCCGATTACGATTCAATGATAAGCATACATAGAGAGCAAAAAGCGTTTGAGGAGAACGTCGCGAAAAGTCTTAAAGAAATGGGTCTACAAGTCGAAATGGCTAGCAGGTGAGTTAAAGCGTGGCGTTGAGTTGAGAGCCACTTAAAAAACAACGCCTCGAGAATTCGAGGGACATGGGGAAACTGACGTGTCTTATTGTGAACGGGAGTGTCTTAAAAGTGGGTTCCCAGGTTCCCTCTGTCTACCCTGTGCATGTGCAAGATACAGCGTGAAGCTAAAAAAAATATTACTTACCTATAAAAAAAACTATTGTTATAAAAAACTTATATTACGTCAGTAAAAAAACTTAAAAGAAATGTATGAATTGGATATTTACTTTAATGTTGATAATAACTGTCTCAAGGTCAATATTAAAAGTGATAGAAGATAGTGTAAATGAAAATATTTATATTATTAAACATATTAAATTATACTTAATCCGAGAGGCCATCAGGCAGCACAGTGGGACTGTCTATATCTGTCTGCCAACGCGATGATCGTGGGTTCGAACCCCAACCGGAGATAAATTCACGTTTAGATTTTTTAAATATAAATAATCCCCTCACCTATTTATTTGGGCTAGTTAGATGAAACCCGGCGTTGAGTTTCGCCACTCAACACACAATTTTCGAAAAGGGGGTAACGAATGTTCGAATTAGTTACATACATTAATAGATTTTTTTTAAATGAACTAACTGTTAATAAAATTATATTTTTTTCTACAGACTTACATACAACGATGAATTAATAAATTGGTGTGATGTCGTGGTGCCTTGTGGTGGGGACGGTACCTTCCTTCTAGCAGCTTCTAGAGTTAGAGATGCGAAGTGAGGATTTTTTTATTTTTTTTTATTATTATTTTCTCCCTTTTTAAATAAAAAACTGTATCATTGTTGCTACTTACGTAATCCAAAGGAATGAATGTTAAAGTTTAGTTTTAAACATTTTCTTAGGGGTTAAGACTAAAATAGTTGTAAATAAAAATAAAAGTTATATGTTTATTACAAATAAATTCAAGAGTCTAAGATACATACCAGGCCAGGTGTCCAGGCTAGAGGCCACTCGTGGCGCAGGGGCACAAGTGTACGACCGGCTGTGGATTTGATTTCCACTCTAGGAAAAGTAATATTTAGCTTTTTCATTTCCTTCAGTTTCATGGTGTATCCCGCACACAGCAGGGTAAGTAGAGGTAACGTAGTGTTAAGCACTCCGTTCACCACTACCCGCTGAATTTTCGATGCGTGTTAAATAGCGGAACTGTACGCCGCGCGTTGCCTGGACGCCAAAAAATGGATATATAAACTTAAACGTATAACCAGTCGCGCTTCACATTCACACTTTATGCCCCTGCGCCACTACTGGCCTCCTCGCTCTATTAATGAGGCAATGTGCTGCGTTGAGATCCGTCTCAACTTGCAATGCCATGTACTCCAGAATCCTGTGGAAAGCGAGGAACGGAGTACGCGGAATATCTTAAAGACTAGGTTCCCAGTGCCTACCCTGCTAAGTGCGGGACACAGCGTCAAGCTAAAACAAAATGAAAACCGTAATAATATTTAATGTTTAAATTCCAGTAAACCTGTGATAGGATTCAATAGCGCTCCACACAAATCGGTAGGACGACTGTGTTTACCCACGTGGTGTTCAAACGACGTGAAGGGAGCGTTTCAGGCTTTAAAGGAGGTAGGTTCTAATTTAACTATCACATATGTTATTCTTTTTTCATCAATATTATTTGAAAATGTAAAAAATAGAGTAAAATGTAATTTTAATTGCTTGTCTTCTTGCTAATTTATTTACTTAGCTAATATATTGAGCATATACTCTATTTTTAACATTTTTAAAGTGTTATTCCACACTTTGGAAAAAAATATATTTGTTTAGAAAACGTATATAAAACTTATCAAATATTTATACGTTTTGTATATTCTCTTGTAAGTATATATTATCTTGATTGAAAACGTCCCTTGACCAACCAAACTCGATAAATTAGACTGATAAAATACAAATAATATGTAAAATTTTGAAGTTAGTTAGTAATGAGACCCTCGTTTCCCCACTCTCAGCTTTATATGTGAGTCAGTGCGTGATGAGTGGTGGAACTTAACGTAAAAAAAGGAACCTAAGGAATATATATATATATATATATATATATATATATATATATATATATATATATATATATATATATATAAGCTTACGATTCCTACCCTGTTTTTGAGCTTCATTCTTTCATCCCGAATATAACGGTCTCTACGGTTTCATTACGTCATGTACGGGAGCTGAAAAAAAACTAATCAATTACTGTTTTAAGTTAAAATTTGCACAAATTTTAGGGCAGATTCACATGGATGAGACGGTCCAGGATAAGAACAACAGTCACCAGCGAACCCAAACTGTTAGAAACTATAACGCCCGTCGATTTACATACGTTGCATTATTGCAGGTAAATATATTATTGTATTAGAAATTTGTGAGAATACTTAGAAAGTGCAGGACGGAGTGTATTGACACTAGATTGTCTGCTGCTAGGTAGATAATAGATTCTATTATAAATAAACTATCCTGATAGGACCCAAGAATATGAAGCTAATCTAAATGCCAAAATGCCAAATTGGAATTGAACTCACACCCATCGTGTTTACAGACGGAAAAGGTGGGAAAATTAATTTAATTTTTAATAAGTTAGGTACTTAATAAAAACGTATTAATTTTGTCCATATGATTTAAAGGAACTTACAATTTTTTTTCTTTTACGTCGTATCAAATATATAGCAGGGTAGGCGAAGGGAATCTAGTGTACAATCACACCGCTTCGTTATTTTTTCAGATGTTTCATGTTTAGTGGTGAAACATAGCGATAGGCTTTGTTTAATTAGAGAAACGAGAAAAAATAATTCGACTTGGAATCGAACCCACAACCGTCGCGCTTACAAAGGCACTAAATTGTTTTTATACGTATATTATAATAAAAATGTTTCTATATAATTTTTTTTAGATACCCGCCAGTGTCAAATCCAATGGACAGTACAGATACGAAAAATACAAACTTATCTACAGACGACCCAAATTCCACGTTGGCAACAAAAGTTTTACCATTTTTGGCTTTAAATGAGGTATATTTCTTTTCATTTTTCTCTCCCTCCACAAATTGCAATGTAGATAGATAGCTTGGTTTTATAAAAAAAAATTATATTAAATGTTTATTTGTGGAAATATTAACTTATTTTATTTAAAAGGAGTCCGCTCTATTCTTAGTAATACCCGCTCATTTCTCTTTCCCGATGGAAAGCGAGCTATAAAATTGATTATTAATATAAATTTTTAATATGGCGAATCTGAAATTGGATTTTTCCGCCTTTTCCAGGTTTTTATAGGAGAAAGCGTCACATCTCGAGTTTCTCTTTTCCGTTTACAAATAGACAATGGAAAATGGACGCACACGAAGAGTTCAGGATTGTGTGTCACTACCGGCACCGGCAGTACTTCCTGGCATTATAGGTAATGCTATCACTTTCACTCTTATACGTTTTTGTGTTTGTCCCTTATATTTGTCACGCTGAGGTTTGTATTTGTGTGGGTGATTATATAGGTACAATCAGAAGAAAACTTTTAAAAATAAAATTTATTATTAGAAATCAATAATAAACAAAATATATTAAAAAAACCTTAATACTACTATCTCATAAAATAGCTTCTAAGTCTCTCCATTGCCATTATTTATTATTTGATATATATATTTTTATATTTAGATGTCTTCTCTCATTTTAGTTAAAATAATATTATTTTTCTTATTTCAGTATAAACTGTCTAAGGACGCATTCAGTATTAGAACTGATGAATATACTAAGTGAAGAATTTGATGTCAAAATGGATACTACTTTGGAGAAAGCTCGAGAAGTCGCTGAAAGATATAATCAAAAACTCATGTTTCCACCAGGTGGGTTAATAAGAGGAGATAAATGAGCGTCTGAATGTAATTGCGTTGTAGTGAGTTCTTTAATATTTTTCCTCTTCGGTCAGCCAAAGCGCGGTGTTGACTTTAGGCACACATTTTGTCAAATTTAGGCAAAATTAAATAACGGTACTACGTTATTCAGTTCAGGATTTGTCAAGATGCTTCTTGACACAACGCTCTCCGCATCACGCGTATACCAAGATAGCCTTTTATACGCGTGATAGCAAATAATTCTAAATGTGCTAAAATCAAGTGGAGAATAAGACACGGAGTGTCCTGTCATTAGGTTGTCTCTGCCAACGTTGTTTTACGTTGGAGTTCCATTTTAGTAAAATATTATGTTTACATTTAGACATGATTGATCTGACTTTTAGTTTTTTATAAAGAATGTTTGAAATGTAAATAATGTGTGTCCGCGTGTGTGCTCAGACAGCCGCTCGCTGGCGTACTCGGTGCGCGAGTACATCACGTTCGAGGAGTGGCCGGCGCCGCGCGGGCTGCGCGTGCGCGACCGCGCCGCCGCCGTGCGCGTGCGCTCGCACTGCACCGACGCCGGCCTCGTGGTCGACGGCAGCGTGTCCTTCCCCTTCAACGACGGCACGCAGGCGCTGCTGGAAGTGCACCCCGAGGACTCCCTCATGACTGTGCACATGGACGACTCGTTGCCGTATTGAAAGTGTTTCCGATTGCGGGTTCGATTCCATATCGGGAAATTCATTATTATTTTCATTTCCTCGCGTTTCGTGACAAGATAAAGCGCGGCAGTGAGTTCCATCATTCAACACTCAATGTCTCGAAAGATGGACGGAAAGTAAGGAACGAAATGTCTTAACTAGCGTTAAATATATCAACTTGTATTAGCAGCCTTAGGCTAAATAAATAAGAAACTGTTTTCAAATTGTTTGAGCTTTACTTTGTTTTTCCGTTATCTGTTTCTTCTCTACAATTCATATTTAAAGCTGGATTGAGGTCATCGTGATACGATGGAATAGAATGGTTGAAGGTTTGATTCCCACTCAGGGGCACAATTACGTTTCTACACACAACGTTTCTCAATTTTAGTTGAAAAAGCAGCAAATCAAATATTTTGACACTAGTTTAGGAAACCTGCTATATACAGGATACAGCGTGAAGTTAATAATATATACATACTTAATCTAGTTAAAGACGTAAAGCAGCGTTCAATTCCGTCACTTCAAACGAAATGTGGAGTGTTGAAGACCTCTCTTCCTAATTTAGTTGTAAAATGTACCTTATTTATATATACTTACATAGCTCCTATGTCCTATGTGTCTGTAGCTTAAGACTGAAATTAATTAAGGAAACGGCCTTATTATATTGTTGTTTGTATGTGATATATATTCGTATGAATAAATGTAATTATTTACTTTTACTTATATTATGAATTATTTTTTTTTCTTTGTATTTTGGAAATTGGCTTATAGTTGGTTGCTAAGAATCTATGTGTATATTTCATATAAGAAAATAAGGAAAATAATAATTTGTACTTAAATTTGTTAAATTAAGATATCTTGTAAGGATTTTTTTAATATTAAAAATATATAAACAAACTAAAAGTTAATTAGAAAAGAAATAAAGTTGAATACATTTTTTTATATTTTTAATTTATTATAAGTTTAGTGAAAATGCTATCTTTCAATCACGCTTAATAGTTAAAGTCAATTCTTTTTCACTAAGTAAAATCTACTTATTATTATAGATTGATCGTAATGTCATATATATTTGTAATAAAACAAATTTACCTGTCGTTATTTTGTAGTTTTATTAAATAGGTCTATGGTACTTTTTTATACACTTTCACGCTGTATCCCGCATATAGAGGGGTAGGCAAAGGGAGCCTAGTGTTAATACACTCCTCATATAAAACATTTTATTTCCTCGAGTAGAAATCGAACCCTCAACCATCGCGTTAACATTTACACGCTAGTACCCCTGCACCATGATAGCTTCTATAAAAGAATATAGAAAAAAAACAACTCCAAAATATTTTAAAATCAGTATATTTGTTAAAAATTCGTACACATTTAACACAAATCTTACAAAATAACGTATTCGATATGGTTCCAGACCCCCATTGCAACTAAATAAACTAAATAGTCGACTAAATCAATGGAGTTATCAAACTCATATCAAATTTCGTTGTTATATGTTATCATTAAGTACATAGGAAGCGAAAGCGTTTTAAAAAGCTTAATTATTTATTTAATATTAGCACCTATATCGGATTTACTGGCTACTACAAATAATAATTAAATATGGCATCCACGTGATGAAAATAAGTAAATAAACAAAAATTACATATATTATTAACTGCTTATAATCACAGATTATATTTTAATACCATGAAATATATTAAAAGATTTTTAAAAAATTTAATCCGTCTTTTATCTGTCAATGTCAATTTAATATTTTTTTATATATGGCAATATAAAATTACAATATTTTTTGACAGATTTTAATTAATAGTATGGCTTTATATAATCTGTGCAATAAAATGATTGGAAAAGTAAAAGGGACCTCTAACCATATATAGATATAGTTACCACCACCAAAATGACTTGTATAGACTCGAATAATCGACCAAATGTGGACGAAAAACACTGTTTAATTTTCTAAACATTTTTTAAAGTTTAATTTTCTTTCCACTATTTAAGTCTAAAAGATATTTTTTATAACATTTATAAAAAATTAAATTTTCTTGAGTGAAAAATGATATAACTCAAGTCAGGCCTATATATGATTTACTAATACCATAATTTAAGAAAGATCTATATCTTCCTCTTTAAATTGGTCCCAATAATATATATACACATTTAAATCCTATTTTTGTAAAATATTCTTTTCCGCAATATTTAAGGAAAATATTAAATGTTTTAGTCTATACGAGTCAGTATTAAGAATACACCTAAATCAAAATCACATCTAAAAGTGAACAGCGACAGCTATTCTCACTATGAAATATTACGTAATGTAAGGCAACCTTTTTAATAACTAAAATAAAAATATATCAGGACGGATATATAATGCACGAATTATCACAAATTATTATATTTAAAAAGATGGACTAATAATAAAATTATTGGTAAAAACCTAAACATGACTGAATCGTTGTGATCTCTGAACACAACATTCTATTAAATAAAACTATAAAATAAGTACTTTTAAATACATACATATGTTAGAAAAATAAAAAAAAAGTAATACTTTCACACAAAACACTCAAGACACTATATACACTCGAAACAATCAAGAAAAATTTAATTTCCCATTATAATAATAGCTATTCGTTGTAATCTCACACGACCTAATAGTTTGCCCTACCCTATCTTCTCTCCTTGTCTAACTCGTACTAAATATCGTGTGTCTCTTTCACACGTCGGGTAAATGCTCCTAATATTGGCAGTTAACTTGTATGTGAGTATCGAGTGTCAGTATAGGGACCACTGTAGAGGGAGCTACCGGTTCGAGAATATGTTTTAGGGTTCCTTCTTCTCGCTAAGATGAAGGCAATGGCGGCGATCACGCAGATCATTAATATGACTCCTGCGACACAAACTCCTATCGCGAAGTTTCTGTTGGAAATGCAAATTTCGTCTTCATTCTGAAATGAGAATAAATTATAGTTAGGGGTCTGTTTTAGTTACATTTTAGAAGAAATAAGAGAAAAGAAGATATTTGTTATGGAGAGAATCCAACTGTTTTTAATATATCTATCAAAAACGACAAATAAATATTTTTCACGGAGAAATTTGTCAAGTTCAAATTAACATCATTATTTTCTGATTATTATTAATATTTATTTTAATATAATATTTATGTTAATAAACTGTAGGTACTTTTAATATTTCAATTTTGCGCTATAAATAAACATTATACAGAGTTATATTTTAATATTTTATTTAACAAATACAAACCTTAACGCTAGTGACTTCGTCGTTCTCCGGCGAGTCCGCTTCATTGACGTAGAGTCCGGAGAACACCTCCACAGTTGCCGGGGAGCCCTCGTCGGATTGACGACGCACACGGTTCTTCTTATGGGAACATGGCTCCTAAAAAAGATAAGAGAATAGAAAAAATATTTTAAGTCGTCGTCGCATTACTATAAGTGTGCAACCATAAGCGTGACGCGAAAGTTGTGGATTCGCTTCTCACTCAAGGAAAAGAAATATTTATTATTGTTATTTCGTGGCGTTGCAAAGCACGACGTTGAGTTTCGACACTCAACACGCAACCCCTCCAGAATTCAGCGAAACGTGGGGAACACAAGTGTCTTAATTGGAACGGAGTGTTTTGACCCTTGATTCTCAAGTTCCCTCTACCTCCTCTTCCATGAGCGGGATATAGCGTGTAACTAAAAAAGCCAAATCGAATCTTCTACCTCCAGTCTAACACTAAGAGCCACTTACGCAATCCGTAGGATGATTTAAATCGCAAAGTTTAACTTCACATGTGTAGTAAACACTGGCAGTGTAGGGAAACTTGTGTGCCGGGAACGACACACGGGCTTCCTGCTTGTCTTTTGAGTATTGGAACAGCCCCATAATTTCACCGTCCAGGGGGCATCTGTGGATAAAAAAATATTAATAATTTGTTTATAAATAACTTTATTTATACTTAAATTAATTTAATAATATTACTCGAATGGTTTTGAAAGATTTTAAACCACACCTCTCGTTTAAAAAAAAATATATTTTATTTTAAGTTTTGTAATTTTATATTTTTGTTGTTTAATAAAATTATAAGCAATGTGTATGCGTTGAACTTCATAATAATATGCTCAGAAACGAGCTGTGGTCACACAAACTAAATTAGGAAAAATATTGGAAAAGAAATATATATTTCCCATAACACAAAAACCTACCCATCATCAGCAATCAGGCTCTGTTCAGCCCAGCCCAAGCCATCTCTGACAGAACATTCAGAGACTAATAGACCGAATTGCCTCTGCTTCTCTAAAGACACGACGAGGGTGAGGTTGTCGCCGATACGCACGTTTGATGCCACCTGGAATGTAGAGGTGATATTTTTATTATATTTTTTTTTCTATTATTTTTAGTTTCACGCTGTATCTCTATGTAAGTGTGACTGTAAAATCGACTGATTGTGGGTTCGATCCCCACACGAGGAGATGACATATTTACTTAAATTTATATTTTCATTTCTTCGCTCTGGTGTCGAGGCTAAGCGCGGCGTTGAGTTGTGCCACTCAACACGCAATGCCTCCAGAATTCGGCAGAAAGTGGGGAACGGAGTGTCTTAACACTAGGTTCTCTCTGCCTACCCTGCTGTGTGCGGGATACAGCGTGAATCTGATTAATTTTTATTTTTTTAAATATATAGTATTTTCGTCAAAATAAATTGGGCATTTGTAAAAACTTTTCTTAGATGTCAATAGTAGGTACTAAGTTAGGTTTTTTTTTAAATTTGACATTGTAACCTGCATGTTGAAAGGTGGACAGAGGGACTGTAGTAGTTTTGTCACCATAACAAGGAATTTAAATAATTCATTCTAGTGGAAATCGAATCTGCACCTGTTGCGTTTACAGTTAAACACTGTGCCGCTGCGATATAACCGCTTTGATGGTCAGACTAATTAACATATTTATACAAATTCGTACCTGTCAAGAATCATTATCGATGTTAATTCGATAAGTGACTCTAATTATTTAAGGAGAAGACATATGGATGTCTTCTAACAAATATTTTAATATATCTTTTTCCCTACAATTATGTCAAATTATTAGAGGTCTGTTTATATCTCAAAATGGACGTTTTAAGGTAATCACGAGCACTATCAAACACAAAAACGATTGTCCATATAGAGTTAAAAGTAACAAAGTTTCTTGAGATTAGTGCATTAAATCAAACGAACTTTTCAGGTTTTTTCCTGAACAGCTAGTTTGATTTAATAGATTAAAATTTATAACGCCTATAGAAGAAATAATTCTTCTTTCTCACAATTACATGACAAACAAGTTGGAAATGTCAGTTAAAAACTAATATGGTAGGAAGTTTGTTTGATTTAGCGCACTAATCTCAAGAACTATTGAGTCTATTTTGACAATAATTTTATTGAGAGTGTATTTATCGAGAACCCACTGTAACCTGCAGTCAGTTTTTCACGCGGGCGGAGCAGCAAATGGAAGCTCATGTTAAAATAAAAATTTTATCCCGCTACCTCTTTATCTTCAGGATCCCCCTTGAAAATTTTCATTGTGACGGATGGCAACAGTCCTGACTCCTCGTCGAATTCGTCGCTGTAAATAACAATAATAAGATTGTGATTATATTTAAATATTTTGGGATTTTTTTTTCTAGCTTCATGCTGTAGTAGGGTAGTCGCACAAAGCAGGATACGCACAGGGAACCTAGGAACTTAGTGTTAAGATTCTTCGTTCCCATTAAAACACTTCCTTTCTCCACTTTCTGATAAATTTTCGAGGCATTCTAGAGGCCGTCGTGCCACAGGGGCATAAATAAGGGAATGTGAACGCGACGGTTGCAAGTTAATCAGTTACCACCTCAAGTACTTAACCAACGAATAACATCTATAAATGTACGTATAATAACATTTAAAAATTACCTATCGTAATTCCCATTGGAAGTCAACCTATCAGCGTGGGGTCGGTGCAGGTGGTACAGCGTGAGATCGCGTCGCCGGTACCTGCAGCGCACGTGGTAGCCGCGCCCCTGCCCCGTCACCAGGCGGAGGTGAGGCTGGACTATTATGTTGTTGTAGTATTCCACTGTACCGTCGTCCTGAGTGAAGATAAGAGAGGAATGAGATGAAAATATATAGCTTTATGTTTTTTACAAGGCCGAGGGAAGTTAGAGCTAAGACACTCCGTTCACCACTTTCCACTTAATTTTCAAAACACATAGAAGTTTGTTCGCCTTTATTATATTTAAGAAATGTTATATACGTACCAAAAGATATATACATATATTAAAGCCATCATTAGCCTTAAAGAAGCATTGCGTATAAAGGTAAACTCGACCGTTTTAGGTTCGATTTTCATTTTGAGATAGGAATTATTGTCCTTTCATCGGGGTTGTGTGAGGAACGGAGTGTCTTTCTTTAATCCTGTGATACCTTTTTATTTTAGTTTTTTTTTTTTTTTTTTTTTTTTTAATCTTCAAAATACTTTTTATAAATGTATCAATATTATATGTATGATTTATTTTTATATTGAATGTTGTTTAGTATTTATTAATATTAATATTTATTGAAATAAATATTTATTTATTATATTTATATATATGTGTGTATATATATGTATATGTATATATATGTATATATGTATATATCTATTTTTATCTATGTTATTAAATATTCTCCTGCAATGTAATGCACCATCCACACTCTTTTTTTATACAACTCCAGCGACCAAAGGTTGCCTGGAAGAGATCGCTTTAAGCGATAAGGCCGCCTTATTGTACATGTTGTTTTTTCACTTGTTTTGTAAATAATTTGTTTAAATTTAAGTGCAATAAAGTATATTGTATTGTATTGTATTGTACCTAACTAGCACTATTACAATTCACGTACAATAAAAAAATAGACCTACTTTTAAATTTAAACAAAAAAATGCTACTAATATCTCTTAAAGTCGTTCAAATAAAACACCTGTCCAAAACATCTGTATCAACCGACCGGATGTACGCTTAGAAAGCACCCTAACACATTAAAAAAGTGAGACGGAAATGGAGTCCGATCTGTAAGTGCAATAAAAAAAATATTATTTTTTGTGGAACAACTTGTGTTAAACACTACTATAATCAATCATATTGCATATTTTAATATTATCTAACTATTCTAGGAGTAAATTGCATAAAATATATAATATATATATTTTTTTATCTATATCTACTGCTTATTTTAGTGATCCAATATTATCATAGAGGGGCCTGTGGACTGTGCCCAATCCAAAATAGTTTGATGCCCACCCCATAATTTCCAAAATAAGAAAAAAAACCTTATACAAAAAGATCAATTCAAAACTAAAATCATGGCTCTCTTCCGATAAATACGCCCGTGATCTAATATCAGAATCAACTCTGGTACCTACTAAAAGTGTATGTTGTGTTTTACACATTTTTTATAACTTCCTTTAATGTATAACTACAATTTAAAAACATCATTTCTCATTATGTATCATTGGCGATAGAATCACATACAGTTCCGACACCGCGCCAGACTGGCGTAAAACATCGTTTCATTAAAAAATATTAAGAATTAAGAATCCCTAGTACTTAACAGATAGTTATTTCATCGTATTCTTTTATTTATTATTCAATACGCGAGTATCCGTTTCCTTCTGGTGAACATCGGATGTGACGTCACCTTTTGTATCGTTGGTTGATCGCTTTTTGTGTTTTTAAAAGCCTAACAGTTCTTCTAAGCTAGTGTACTTATAATGTGGCTTAGTGGAGCAGAGTTTGACTGCAATCATGAGGGTTATCGGTTCAACCACAATAAGGGGCAAGACAAAGCGCGGTGTGGGGTTTCACCCCTGTACACGCATGTATCTCGAATACGAGCTGGAAATGTAGAACGAAATAGCGACTGTTGAGAATATTTTTTATTTATATATATAAAAAAACTTTTGAGGCCAGTCGTGGCGGAGTGGCACGAAGTGTGACTGTAAAACCGACTGGTTGTGGGTTCGATCCCCACTCGAGGAGATGAAATATTTACTTAAATTTTTATTTCCATTTCTTCGCTCTGGTGTCGAGGCTAAGCGCGGCGTTGAATTCTGCCACTCAACACGCAATGCCTCCAGAATTCGGCAGAAAGTGGGGAATGGAGTGTCTTAACACTAGGTTCCCTCTGCCTACCCTGCTGTGTGCGGGATACAGCGTGAAGCTGATTTATTTTTTTATTATAAAAAAACTAATTTTCGCCACTCTACTGCTATTAGAGTATGGTAATTTAGAAGCAAGCTTAATAAATTCATAATTAATAGATATTGCCTTGAATTTACTTCCAATTTCTAGTGTCAAATTAGCAAATATAACAGGATCCAACAAAAATGTGCAACATAGCGGTATTAAAATTTTTACACTTCTAATTAAGTTTTTATAAAATATTCTATTTGTATACAAAAATATATTTAAAGATATAAATAAGTGATATCTTAAAAAGGTATTTGAGGCCAGTCGTGGAACTGGGGAACAAAGCGATCGCCACTCGAGGAAATGTAATATATATAAATTTGTATTTTCATTTCCTCACTCTGGTGTCCAGGCAAAGCTTCTAGAATTTGACGGAAAGTGGGGAACGGAGTGTCTTAATAATAGGTCCTCTGCTAACCCTGCTGTATGCGGGGTACAGCGTGAACCTGATTCAATTTTAATTTAATTTTAAAAATGTATCTAATAATTGAATGAATTAATATATCGGTTACAACATCGAAAAAATCAGTCAACTTAATTTTTATCTATCTAACTCTTAGGCAATTAATAGATACTTATATTCTATTATGTTAAAGTTGAAGAATTTGTTTGAACTCACATATGTCCAGAACTATTCGTTATGAAACTAAACATTGAAAAATACTTTTTGTGTTAAATAGTTCATTTATCGAGAAAATGTACAGACTATAAACTGCGGCGTTGAGTTTCGCCACTTAACACGCAATGCCTCCATCCTCCTCTGCTTCCCCTGATGTGTGCGGAATACAGCGTAAAGCTGCAAATATATATATATATATATATATATATATTTACAGGCTATATCATATCACGTTAATAGTTTCGATGTAACGTACTGTACTTGCGGTCGGAGCTACCTCCCGCACTTGAAATATATCATATTTCATATACAACTTTTAGTTACTTCCATTTGACTACGCAATGATGTGACCACAGATAAAACACTTTTATTTTATCTATGGTCACATCATCATATTTACGAAAAAAATAACATTCAACATATCCCCCAATCGACGTGGGCCCCGACACATAGCCGCAATCAAACTGCGTTAGATAGCTTTTTACTTGGAGCGCATGACATGGAAATACCATATAATACTACTACTGTAGCTTCTGACCAGAAGCTGGACTGGCACCACCAGTACCAGAGTCAGTAGACACTATCTAACATGTTGAAGATGTCTAACATGTTGCTCCATATCTATAACCGATCTGGACGCATGGCATTTAGTTGTGGTCGACAGACTGTAAATTTTACATTCAATGTCTACAGAGAGCTCAAAACCATATTCTCAGAACACTCATCAGCACCCTGGTATCCACGTAGCCCTGAAGTCCACGAGTGGCTAAACATCAAGAACAGATGGACATGACCGACTGACAAATCACTATAAATTTTCTATCTACTGCACTCTTGCACCCAAAAAGCGTGAGAAAACCCTGGAGCTGGACTCTGCCTCGCCATAACCATAATAACGTAGGTGAAAAGAAAAAAAAAATGTTTGCTTTTACTACAACATTAACTTCTATAAATAATCAGTCCTATATTTGTAAGGATCGTGTTATATATATTTTTTTATGTAACTATAATATATATAGGCATATTCATAAATTATAAATTCAAATTTAACTTTTTTTCTCAAAAAAAAAAATGTGTGTACCCCTAATGGCGCAGTAGAACAGCATTATCTGATGTAAACGTAATAATGGTTATGGGTTCAATTATCTTTAATTTCATTTTTTCGTCGTGGTATACAAAGAAGCGAAGCGTTAACTTCCGACACTCAACACGCAACGTTCCGGGAGTTCGGTTCCAAAAAGCGGGGGAAAAAGTGTCCTAACTTTCCTCTGCCTTCCCTGCTAAGCGCTAGAAAAATAATTGTTCTCTATAAATATACCCAAAAATCTACTTGTTTACACCCAAAACTCGTAAAAAAGCTTACATTTCACAAAGAAATATTTAAACATTCTCCATATTATATATCCACTTTTGGTAGGAGTCAAGCGACCTTTTCCTGGCCTTCGCTCGTGGGCGGCGGTCTCTTATGAATATTAACGTGGACTCGCCTCACGCGTTATGTTTTAGTTTTATTTAAATGCCGCATTTAATACTAACTGGTTTTCTTTATACAGTGTGGAGTGTAAACTTTAATGGATTTTAACTTTTTTTTAGCTTTTTTAGTACCCGGCATATAGACGGGTAGGAAGGAACCTACCCATTGTTAAGACATGGCGCTCTCCACTTTATATCGAATTCCAGAGGTATTGCACGTTGAGTTGCAGAACTCAACTCTGCGCTTCGACACCAGAGCGAAGAAATGAAAAAATATTTAATTTTCTCTTATAATGCTTAGCTTTTTTTGTCTATAAAATATTTTAAAATGTCATTCAGTCGTTGATTCTCGCTGTTGATTATATTAAGCATTGTATTGTACAGTACAGCCAATAAGTTGTGGCTCTAATTAATTGTAGATTGCTGCGCAGATTTCATTTTAGGAACTTTTTTTTTACTTTTGATTACTTCCTTCTTGAGTGTACAAAAGTTCAAAAAAATTGAACCTAACGATAAAGGTGGCCACGACTCATCGACCGTACTGAACATTGTTAGTAAAAGAGACGTTTCTAAAAAAAATACTAACTTTATCGACTTATTAAAAACTTAAAACCGTTGATTTAAAATCAAAACAGATCGTTTTAAAAGATCGAAGAAAATAAATACCTCCATTACTTTCATCAAACGATTGGTCGTTCATCTCGACGTTAATACATTATTTAACTTAGCATTTGAAAAAATATATGATGAACTGAGGCCTTCGTGAAGCAACAGCAAAAACGCAACTGTTTTCGGTTCTATTCTCAGTCAGTGAATTTAATTATTTTTATTTCCTCGCTCAAGATAAAGTGCAGCATTGAGTTCCACCATTCGACACGTCTAGAAAATAGAAGAGTGCGTAAGGAACGTAGTGTCTCAACACTCCTTATTTTATTTTTTAAATTACTAAAAATCTATATTTGAAGAAAGTCTTGGCGCAGGGGCTCAATTATTAAATTTTAAATAATTATTTTCATTTCTTTGCTCTGGTGTCTGGTGTTAAGTTCCGCCACTCAACACGTATGCCTCTAGAACTCGGCGGTAAGTGGGGTATTGAATGTCTTAATACTAGATTCCCTCTGCCTACCCGGCTGTGTCCGGGATACAGCATGAGCAGCTGATGAAAAAATCTAATTCTTTAAAAAACCTCACAAAACAGAAAAAAATCCTTTCAAAATCAACAATAAATTGAAGATAAACATCAAAGTGAGGTTATATTATACGTAGCTCGTAGGTTAACTTGGTAATTACAGATGGGCAAAACAATGGGGCGAGATAAGCTTTTTACATGGTTAAGACATTAACATGTACATGTAAATACATGTATATACTATATTTTTTTATATACATGTAACATGTACAGGCTTTCCGCATCTGACTCATCATGAGGGTAATTAAGTTCTGTCAGTAATTTGTTACGTAAACCTACATACCAAAAGACAATGAATTTAGCAAAATTTTATTGTTTTTATTATTTTTCATGATAATCTTTTCTGTAGCTCTCGCATATAGAAAAGTACGCAGAGTTGAGCTAAAAACACTTCGAACTTCAAGTTTCAGGATTAAATTTCCCCGAGTGGATATTGAAGTCGTCTGTGTACGCGTGTGGCATCGACAACCTAAAACGAGAATCTATCAATCTCAACATCTTTAAGCCAAATAACGAAGCCAAAAGCAAAATATAAAAAAAAAATCAAATCACAGCTCACAACAAAAATTAATAATTGTTATTTTTTTTAAATATATTCATCTCACGTTTTAACAGGCGCGTACCTATAAGGTGTATAGAAAAACCGCATCATATATGGTCAATACAAGATGGCTAACTTAAATGGATTGTCCACTGTGCAATCGTGATTTACCTATTTAGGGTATTCGACGATAATGTGCAATAAATTCTTGGGGAAAGATTTAGAATTTCAATAAAAAAAAAAAATGTAAATATATATGTTTATAGGTAAGTGTTTCTAACAGTATCCGATTTAAATCTCGGTGATTGTGTATTCGATTCTTACTAGAAGGAACGTATTAATATTTTTTTTTTGTTTAGAGTAAGACCAATTAATATTTTGCGTATCTCTATCGTATATGTAGTCTCTATAGTTATAGTGTATTGTTGTATATCCAAAAAAATCGTAATCAAAATCATATGGAGGTAATCCATTCTTTTGATTTAAATGAAAGACTTAGGAAACTTAGGGAACCCTAGGGAAAATCCAAGATTAACTGAAATCACTACATTAAGATATGGACTTCCAAAAAAGAAAATGGAACCTTCATAGCATCAGTTTGTCCATACTCTTGATCGGTTTTAGCAAAACATTGCAAAAGTATTTTTAATAAATAATAGCACAACAGACATGTAACAAAAGACTATTTAAATATTAACACGAATTTATTTACAATGCTTTTGTACACATTGTTGTTTAAAACAAATATTTTAAAGAACCACAGTCCTATGTAAATAAAATGACAGAATATAAATAATAAATATATCTTATCTGTCCCCATAAAAAGTGTTTGCTTGTGAACATGTGTCAATGAATGGGGAAGAATTAAAAAAAAACTGCGATTTCTCTCATATTTATAGGTGGTTTTTGGATTTATTCCCACATAACGAAATGTAAACTAAGATAAAATGTTGTTAAATAAAATTTTGAATACACTTAAGATTAGAATTTGTTTGGTCGAATGTATCAATCTGAGGAACTACTGATTTGATTTGAAAAATTGTTTTTGTCTTGGATAGTCTAATTATGGAGGAAGCCTCTGGGTATAGGTGTGATGTTAATGCCGTCGTGACGCAGTGGCACAAGTGAGTGACTGTAAATACGACGACTGTGGGTTAGATTCTCACTCGGGATAATGAATTATTGTTTATTAATATTTCTTTACTTTGGTAAAAAAGCAAAAGCAACGCGGCGTTGAGTTCCGCCAATTAATTCGCAATGCCTTGAAAATTCGGGGAGGCGTAGGGAACGGAGTGTCCTAGCACTAGGTTTCCTCTTCCTACCCATATATGCGTGCTATAACCTATATTACGTCAAGTTAATCGTTTTAGTGTAGCCCACTAAACATACAGTCAGAGTTACCTCGGACAATATGTCACATGTCACAAATATTTAATCACGCAGACGAAGCCGCGTGTAAAATATAGCAAAGCCATCAAAATTAAGAGAACAGCAGATTTAACAAGTTTCTATTCAAAAAGAGCTACAACCCCTTAAAAAATAAAATCCCAATTTTTCCAATCCCTGTATACAAATAAATATACAGAGAAAAGGAGGAAATAAATTTAATTATTATATAAGAATGACTACGGCTCTAACAAGTTGTTTACTCGTGAAGACCTCCTCACGAGGGTCACGATCATGACATCACCAGCAGGCAGCATTGTCACTATTTATATTAAGTTATATTTAAAAAATAGTTGCTATACGGTGCCTAGTAAAGTAATGCGCGGTGTTATGTTACGCTGTGTATTATGCATTTTTGTAAGCTGTACATAGCAAGGTACCTATTCGTAATATACTCCTTTCTTATTAGAAAACCGCCGTTCTCCACTTAAAAATTTTGGAGTCATTGCATGTTACCGCTGTGTGCGGGATACAGCGTGAAGCTGATTTATTTTTATGTTGAGGGGCGACACTCAACGCCTCGCTTTTCATTTCTTGTCACGTTTACAGCACAACTGTACCACTGCGTCACTGAGTTACTGAGTGACTACCAAACCACGCGGGGTACAACTCAGAAATTACAAATAATTGGAACCCGCGCTCTCTCAATATACAACCGTCAAAACACGAAACAACTATACTATAGTACCCAATAGTAGCACCCTACGACTATAGTACAATAACCCGTCGTGTGACACGAGCTTCCTAGTCGCTGTCGAACCATCCATTCCTATCACGCGCTTCCTTACTTACGTAATGGATAAAGTGGGACGTACAGTAAGTTAGCGATACTGATATTATAAATTGTTGTAAAAAATCTATTAAGACGCCGTATTATAATGATATCGTTATTAAGAAATTTCGAAAAAACCGAGATATCCGTTTAACTCATACATATGATTGATTATACGTAGTATTATATAATTGGAGACCGGTCGTGGCGCAGTATGCATACAGTCTTAACTACATGATTAGATTTTTTTTATCAATACTAAAAATAATCTGAAAAAATATCGAAAAAATAATTCTTTAAGTAATAAATAATACTTTAAATACAATAGGTGGGCCCATTGTATTTGTAATCGGTTAAAAGATCCCACATTTCGTTTACGACTTTGTTTAACAATCACAAGTGATGTTTGAGAAAGAGCTGCTAATTGAATTGCGTTCTTGTGAAAGTATTGGAACAAATGTTTGACAATACATGAGATGTTGAATCCGTCGTAAAGTAGAGAGACGAAGTACGAGAAAATATTCGGATTAATTTTTTAGTTATGAGACCAGCCGTGGCGCAGTGGCACAAAGTGTCACTGTAAAACCGACTGATTGTGGGTTAGATCGAGCCCCTCGAGTGGGGCGAGGAGGTGAAATATTTACTTAATTTATATTTTCATTTCCTCGCTCTGATGTCGAGGTCTCATTTGAAGAATTCGGCAGAAAGTATGGAACGGAGAATCTTAACACTAACGTAGTGTTAAGAAACTGCTGAAAATGCTGTGTGCATATTTCTATTTCTGTACGCGTTGTACTTTACACGAAGCTCGAAGCACATAAGTACACTAACAATAGATATCAATGGATATTCCAAGGAATATTTCTTATAATACTAGAATTCCAAAGTTAGTTTATACTAACTTTGGAATAAAGTTAATGTGGCGCAGAGGAAAAGACGACTCTATAGTATTCCGTACCAACCCGTGGAATTCATTATAATAGGTATATATATATATATATATAAATGTTAATTAAAATGTGTTTTATTGCATCTACTAAAGTAAGGTTTTCTCCCCATCAACATAACAGAGTAGGCAGAGGAAATCTTGGAACTTGGTGTTAAGACACTACGTTCTCATTAAGACATTTCCGTTTTCCACTTTCAGCCAAAAGTCTGAGAGTGAAAAAGGAAAAGTTTCTGAAGACATTGTGTGTTGACCGAGTAAAAAAATTAAAATATTAAATATTTCATTGCCTTGAGTACCCAAAATCTGTTGCGTGTACCCTTGTACAGCCACACACTTGTAACTGGCTTTTTGCATATTGTTTTTACGTTATAGATTATATTTTATATTTTACTTGAATAGAAAATAAAATTTGTGTTTAAGGAGTTCCTAAGAAATTACAGTGTTGCATACAATACTCTTTGAAGTAAGACTTGAAGAAGAACTTATGTTATGGGCAGCCATTAAATCAACCATTGTATAAATAAACCTTTTCCGCAAGTGCATACAATAATAAACTTCGTGCTTAAAATGTCTCTCATATCTTCACTTCAAATCATCTGACAGCAAACGCGATGGTTGTGGGTTCTATATACAATAGTAGGAATTCATTTGTTTCACTTATTCACTTTGGATGACAAAATATTGTGGCGTTCCACCCTGTACCTATTTTGTTGTACTTGTTTGTGTTATTCCAAAATTTTCCATACGTTGATTGGCGAAACTCAACGCCGCGCTTTTAGTTATGAAAAAAAAAAATGCTAATATAGTTACAAAATATACTTACATTATCATTAGACATAGTGTTGCATCCTTTCAACGGCAGCGTGTATTGCAAGTCGCCCCTCGCAGAGACATACTCGCGCAGACACGATGAGTTACTGCCGAGACCCGCGGGGTAGACAATCCCATTGAATGAGTCGTATATACTGGAAATATATGAGTTTGTTAGTTTATTTTATACTAGAGACAAACGTGGCTTCGCTCGATTTATATATATTTACATATAAATACGACGTCGTACGAGTGTGACTGCCAACGTGACGGTTGTGGGTTCTATTTACACTTGATGTTTTTTTTTATTATCTCGCTCCCTTAACAAGACATAGCGAGGCATTGAGTTCTTCCATTTAACACGTAATGTCTCGAAAATTGAGCGGTTGGTGGGGAACGGAGTGTCTTGATGGAGTGACTCTAGATTCCTTTTGCTTACTCCATTCGGGAAAAGGCGTCAAGCTATTTTTTTACAGATTCATCTACAGGCGAATTCGTTATTTACCACTACGAGCCTAGTGATGAAACACTACTCTGTATTTTTATTTTATTCTGTTTGCATTTATACTAAGACTAGTATCCTTCAAAATTATATATAGTAAATATTATATTAAATTGAAAAGCACTTGTTTAAAATATTTTTTCCAAATAACAAATTATATTTCTCAAAGGCAAGGAATTAAATCCAGTAAATCTTGTTAGGGAGCAAAAAGAACTGTCGGAACTTAACACACGGATAAAAAAAGCATAAATATTTCAGTCTATAGGAAGTAAACAAGGTTCCTTATAGAGTACATATAATTAGGCTCATCTATATATGTAGTGAAGAACCTATAAAATTCTCCATACATTTATGTTTAGATTTTTTATACAAAATAATATGATTTGCTTAAAAGCGATGATGTTACAACACTAGGATTTCATAGCTGTCATGTGTGCCGATAAACTCTACAGCTGTAGGTTCAAATTAAAAGTATACTGTGATGATTATTATTGATGCCAATGATCGTTTGCCATATATGGTCGATAATTATTAATTAAAAACCAGTGACATGACGTGACCTGTTATGGGTTCTATTGCTACTCGAGATAAATTAAATATTTAATACTATCATTTTCTCTCTCTGTTATCGAGGCAAAGCGCGTTGTTGAGTCACCACGACTCCACACGCAATGTCTGCAAATTTCAGCGAAAATTGGAGAAGTGTCTCAACACTAGGTTCCCGGGTTCCCGTGTATATATTTCGATGTTGTTCAACTTAGAACACATTTATAATAGACTATAATTATGCAGTTAGTTACAAAAGCTAGTTTGTATAAAGTGCCTTGACCACTAAAACGTGAACCAACCACAGCAATGCTGGTCATATGAGCCTTTTAGTTCTATTTTTACGTCCTTGCTTTGAATATGCAATAAGAGAATATTTTAATGGAGTATATAGCTCTGTTTAAAATGGAGAATATAACTCTATTTACGGAATATAATATTAAAAGAATTTATTTAAAAAATAAATTCTTGAATGAGGGCTCCATTAAATTCAAATTCAAAATATTGTTTATTCAAATAGACTATTATAAGCACTTTTGAATTGTCGAATGAACATATAAACAAAAAAAGCTATCACCGGTTCGGAAGGCAGTTCTGCTGAGAAGAACCGGCAAGAAACACAACAGTTGCTCTTTTCAAAGTCAATGGTATAATATATAATTTTATTACACGAACTGGCAGCTATCCTGCATCACACTCAATAGACATTAATTCCATACATGTTGATCCTCAATATTTTTAAACAGTGCAATAAAGCATTATTTGTTATTTTTTTCTTACATCAAACAAACAGAAATATATACTTATATATACTTTTATTATTATTTTTTATCAGCTTCACGCTGTATCCCGCACACAGCAGGGTAGGCAGAGGGAACCTAGTGTTAATACACTCCGTTCCCCACATCCAATATAATAAATAATAATAATAAACATATACCTATTAGGATGAGGCCGAGTGTGTGCGAGAGAGATGGTGACATGCATATTGTCCTTTTCGCACGCGACCGCGAGGGTGTCGAGGGGCGCGAGGGGTGCTGGCCACTCAGTGACCGGTTCTGTTGCCGTCGCTACTGAGGTTGTAGCTAGTTCTGTAAAAGAATGGGATAAATATAACCCTTGGAATGTTAACTGTGTGTTATACAGATATTATGGATGAGGCCAGTCGTGGCGTGTGACTGTAAGCGCCATAGGTTGTGGGTTTGACCCCCATACGAAGACATGAAATTTTTACTTAAATTTATATTTCCATTTTGAATGAAATGGCTTCAGAAATCGACAGAAACTGGGGAACGGAGTGTCTTAACACTAGGTTCCCTCTGCCTATACCGCACACAGGTGCGGGATGCAGCGTGAAACTGATTTTTTATTTTAACATTTCGTCTTAATAATTTCCTTAATATATCTATATATAAATATAATGTTATTTATATGTATATTTGACTTTCGCTACTCAAGAAGCAGTTACGCTACTCAAGCAGAAAGAGGGAAACAGACCGTCTTGGCACTAGGTTTCCAGATCCCCTCTGCCTATATATATTAGTGCTACGCAATTGGCTAAAGGATTTGAACGAGTTATCCAAAATTCACAGATTCAAACTAATCATTTTTGGAACTTCTATACGTAAATAGATATATTTCAATATCGTTTTGCTCCAGTGACTCAGAGGAAGTACATAATATAACGGATAGTGTAAAGGCGGCGTCACGCTACACACGGTTCCGTGCTTTCTACTCTAATGTAATTAATAGTTCCTTGTAATATATGATGATGATTGCGAGTTCAAGTTCCGGTCGGAGAAATGCTGGTAAATTGGCGTGGTAGTCGAAACGAAACTAGTCTGAAAACTTTGAGGTCAGTCGTGGTGCAGGCTACAAAATGTGGCTGTTAAACCAACCGGTTGTGGGTTCGATTACCACTTGAGGATTCTTCGCTCTGGTGTCTGGTTTTGAGTTCCGCCACTCAACACGTAATGCCTCCAGATTTTAACGTAAAAGTGGGGGACGGAGTGTCTGTTGCTATTTTATTATGATTTAAACGAATAATTACTATCCACTTTACAAGTAAAATTATATAATTTAAACTTAAATAAAGTTAGTAATAGACTTATAATAAATACTCAATACTTGAGGCTATCAATAAATCTTGGCACCTCTAAACTTGTATAAAACAGAATCCATCGCAAAAAGCAAAGCAACAAAATATATAGCACCGTTCGTTGAACTCTAAAAATAACATAAAAACGATATACTTTACTTTGAAGTGAAAGATGTTATTAATTATTTTAAAACAAACGTTCTCACATTTTTCGGAATATTATTTTGGTAGTGTTATATGAGTATACTAGTAGCCCTTAACTTTGTTTACGGGGTCTTTAAGACTTTTATGACGGAGAAATCGTCGGATAAACATAAAAAAATAGAGTTAATAAATATATAATAGCTTCCTTCCAGAGAGAAAGGCAGTTGATAAAGGAAAATTCCGTTTCCTTAGGAATTTCGGGACAAAGTTCAGTCTACTAAGACCAGTATCTTAGTCACTGCGTGTCCGTCAGTCAGTAACGGAAGAATTTAAAATATGTTTGTACTCGTAGATTATGTAAAATTGTTTATTTTTTTATAAAGAAAAATGTAGAGATAAAACACTCTTTTTCTTTTCTTCAGATTTCACTGGACTAATAAATAAGATTACCGGTATTAGAAGGTATCTGCTTGGCGCGCGCGGTCGCGACCAGCGCCGCCATCATCACCAATCTCCACATTGTTCAGTCTGTAACAAAAAATAAGATTATTATATTAATGAACTTAATTTTATATTAAAGAAGCCTGATGATTGAAGAAGTTGTGAGTTCGATTCTCATTTGAGAATGAAGGGAATGCATCATTTTCATTGATTCAAATAAAAAAAAAATCAGCTTCACACCGTATCCCGCATACAGCAGGGTAGGCAGAGGGAACCTAGTGTTAAGGCACTCTGTTCCCCACTTTCTGCCGAATTCTGGAGGCATTGCGTGTTGAGTGGCAGAACTCAACGCCGCGCTTTGCCTCGACACCAGAGCGAAGAAATGGAAATATACATTTAAGTAAATATTTCATCTCCTCGAGTGGGAATCGAACCCACGACCAGTCGGTTTTACAGTCACACTTCATGCCGCTGCACTACGACTGGCCTTATTTTCATTGATTCGTTCTGACAAGGTCAACCGAAGCGTGAGTTCCGTCACTCGACAAGTAATGAGTGTCTTAACACTACTTTTCCTCTGCCTGTTCTGCTATATGTGAAAAACACCATGAAACTAAAAGAAAGACAGCTAGAAAAAGCTAAAAATTTTGTAGGTTTTTTATGTTTACGTGTCTGTTACGAAATATTTTAAAAAATATTAAAATCCAGTGTATTTCTTTTCAGGAACCTATCTAAGTTTCATCGAAATCGATGTATTTCTGGAGGGAACGCGTATTATATATATATATGAGCCTGGGTAATTGAATAGGCCGTGATGTAAAGTTTAATGTTTTATTGTATTTATTCTTATATTTTAAATAATAAAAAAAATAAAGGGAACAGAACACGCAACCCGAACTTGAAACGTATAAGCTCTCTATCACTGTACCATAAGGCACTTCTTAATGGCTTAGCAGTTAGTGCATGGATGTCGTAATACATATTAGAAAGATAAATTATATAATGTCTATCATTACTATTACTTCATAAAACGAGTTTTGGTATAAGTACTAATTACAGGTAGGGTGCAGTTCCAATTGCTAGGTGCGAAAGTAACAGATTTGATTTTTGCGTGAGTTTCTTTTATACTAAGAAGAAAAAGAGAAAATCCTATTACATATTTTTATTTGTACGCAAAATAAATATTTACACCCGCAAATTTCAGTTTGTCAAATTTAAGTTAGTAAACTTATGCTTCCATTCTCCTACAATCATGATAATCTCATAATTTTATATAATTTTTCTATTTCAGACTTTTTGCATCAGGCTAAACGCGGCGTTGAGTTCCGCTACTCACACATGCATAATGTCTGGAGTCCACATACATTATTAAAAAGGAGAAGAAAAACTTTTTAAAGAATATGGAGGGCAAAGTGTCTTAACATTAGGTTTCTTTTCCAAATCAAAAATACATTGTCCACTTTGCACAATGGCGAATTGATTGGCAATTATACTGTCATTGAGATTTGAACTGGTGGCCTTTAGATTATATTAGATCATATCGATAAAGCGTTACTGGAACTACAATACTATTTTACCATTCCTAAAGTATTACACATTTAGAAAATATTTATATAAAAACTTTAACGTGGCGGAAATTTGAATATCAGTCAATATTGGCACCTTTCTTAAATATTTTATTATATAAAATATAATACAACTGTGACACAACCATACCACGACGGGCCTTTCTTTTAGATAGACATCAAATTAACCTTGACATGCTATATATGAATACGCTCTCATTTTAATTACATATAAGGTCTTAATTATATATAAGTATATAATGTGAATATAAATTCTTAGTAACCATTTTTTAACTTCTCACATGTAGCAGGGAGGGAAGGAGGAACCCGGGAACTTACTGTTTAGACACTCCGTTCCCCACTTTCCGCCGTATTCTCGAGGCATTGTGTGTTGAGTGCCCGCTTATAGAAAGCCAGGGAGAGTCAAATATGTAATATTTCATTCTTCCAAATGCGACTCGAACCCACAACCAGCACGCTTATAATAAAATTCCGAAGCATCTGCGCTCATATCTTACTTTGCCGCTCAAAAACCAAAGAAGAGTCAAGACACTAGGTTTTCTCTGTCTACCCAGAAAAAATAGAAAAAAGGCGTAACTTTAAAAAAAAATAATCACCAATCTTATATATCGATATATTTAAAGTAGGGCACGTTAAGTAAATATTGTTACAGTGTCGTAACTACAGCCAGTAACGAAGTCGAATTCTTTTGTATGTAAACCGAGTCCGTCTCGGTGCAACTGTTTAAATTTACATTAATTACACATGCTCTCAGTTTTTACTAATCTTGTATAAAATATGTGCAATTTGTATGTATGTTTCTATTAAATTTATAAAGGTGATAAAATTATAATTCCAGGTGAGTCTTGGTGGCGCAGTGGTACAAAGTGTAATTAAACGCGACAGGTTGTGGGTGCGACTCCCACTGCCTCCAGAATTCAGCGGAAAATGGCCAATGCAGTTAAGACACTGCATTGGGTTCCCTGTGCCTACTCTGATAGTTGCGTGTTACAGCGTGATACTTTAAAAAGAATACGAAATAGATTTTATTCAAATGTCCATTTTAATATGTTTTTTCTTTGAAAGGTCGTTTTGTAAATATATAGTAAACTGACTTTGACCCACTTGTCATAATTATATAATCATAAATTCCGAATTCTGGAGGCATTATAGGCGTTTTGAGTGGCGAAACTCAACGCCGCGGTTTGCCTCGAAGAAATCAAAATAATTCTGTTCTCTTAGTCAGAACTGAGCTGAACAGTCAAAAACCGTACCTCTGCGCTACGACCACCCCAAACACTCACAGAAAGTATTTTTAATTTTAATAGAACGATAAACATATCTTAAGCAAAACCTCCTTTTTGTAAAAATATGTTTTAAAACAAAACTAAAGAAACGCCCATCTAATATAAATAAATATTTGAAGTTCCTAGTATGATTGCTCCACGTCCACGTGCCAGGTGAATGGTGATATTGTGTAATACTGCCCGTGGAGCTTTCTCTAGACAACTTTATTGGTGTCTTAGACTAACCAGTTCACCTTTATGGGTATTAAGGTTAAAATATGATAAAAATACCTAATTATAAGGTCATTATACATAAGTCACGTCGTGACGTAGAGGCACTCGTGTAAGCTCGATGGTTATGGATTCGATTTGCACTCGGGGGTAGCAGTTATCTTCGTTTCTTCGGTCTAATAACAACACTTAACGCTGCATTAGGTCCACCCAACACGCAATGTCTCGAAAATGAGTATAAGTTACTCGGTGCACTGCGTAATGTCTTGAAAATTGGGCGGATAATTTTGAACAGAGTGTGTCAACATTAGGTTCCCTCTGTGGGAAAGACAGTGTGAAGCAAAAAACAAATATAAGACATACATTCCTTATATTATAGTTATCTATTACGACGACAAAAATGTACATACATACATTAGCCAAGTCTAAGTGATGTGAAGGACTGATCTAAATTCTATAAGTTATTTAGTACACACGGTAGTGGCATGGCGGTAGTGCATTATATGTGTATTTGGTGAAACAACGACGTAATCGTATTTTTTTATTAAATACTAAACAAATTAAATATGTCAATTTCTCATACATTACTATTTATAAACTTACATTGTATTTTTTGCAATATTCCCGCACACAGCAGGGTAGGCAGAGGGAACCTAATGTTAAGACACTCCGTTCCCCACTTTCTGCCGAATTCTGGAGGCATTGCGTGTTGAGTGGCAGAACTCAACGCCGCGCTTAACCTCCACACCAAAGCGAAGAAAATGGAAGTATAAATTTAAGTAAATATTTCATCTCCTCGAGTGGGGATCGAGCCCACAACCAGTTGGTTTTACAGTAACACTTCGTGCCGCTGCGCCACGACTGGCCTTAAATATTTGGCCTCAATATTTTAAATAGGTGCAAACACACCTTCGTTAATTGTATCAAGCTTTTAGTCAATCTTTATCATTTTTTATATTTTATTATCGAAACCAATCGTGGCGCAGAAGCACACAACCGGTTGTGGGTTCGATCCCCACTCGAGATAATGAAATATTTATTTAAATGTTCGGCGTTGAGTTCCGCCACTCAACACGCAATGTCCCACTGAGTTCCCTCTGCCTACCCTGCTGTGTGCCAAATACAGCGTGAAGCCTATTTAATTTTTTATGTTATTTTTTTTTCTTTTCTACGTATTTTTCTTATTTTCTCAATAGGTCTAATATAATATGAGTCTTTTAATCGTTTTTTAGTCGATTCAATCTAAAAAACCTCGAACATTTATAATGTGTGATGTGTCGCACACATCTCTAAATGACATATTCTATAGATTTTCTTAGTCTTTGGTTTAACTTCACGCTTTATCTCGCACATTACTGGATAGGCCGAGTAAATGTGTAAACCTAGTATTGAGACACTGTGTTCCCGTTTAGACACTACCGGTTTTGATTTTCCACCGAATTCCCGAGGCATTGCGTGTTGAGATACGTAACTCAATAGCTTGGTTTGCCTTGTTACAGAGCGACGAAATTACGTTACATTCACCGGAAAAAAGGAACCCATAACCGCCGCGCCTACAGTGAACACGGTTGTCCCTTGCACGTCAACGGTCTTTTAGTCTTTAAGCTCAATAAATATATATATTTTAACAAAAATAGGTTTCGACTGGTTGTGGGTCCGATCCCCACTCGAGGAGATGAAATATTTACTTAAATTTATATTTTCATTTTCTTCGCTCTGGTGTCGAGGCAAAAGTGCGACGGTGAGTTCTGCCACTCAACTCGCAATGCCTCCAAAATTCGGCAGAAAGTGGGGAACGGAGTGTCTTAACACTAGGTTCCCTCTGCCTACCCTGATGTGTGCGGGATATAGCGTGAAGCTAATTTAATTTTTTTTTATTTATAGGTTTCTATATATGAAAACTTGTAATAATTATATCCTGTTATTACCGACACCCACAATTACGTTTATACTTATACTTTGGCCATTATTTCTTCTTTGTATGTCATGCTCGACGGACCCTGACTTCTTCCGCGTCGACGAACATGCGGTCATTTTTTTTTATTTTTTTTTCACGTGGAGTTCACTAGATTTGTTAAAATTTTAATTTTGCCTTGTTAAATGGCTTAAATATAGTTATGTTGGTGGTCCAATGTGAGGGAACATTATATATATGTTATCGTTGATTCGATTTCCTTGTTTGTTGTAGGCGGACAGACTAAATATTCTAGAAGAACAAAATTTAAATGTAATAATAGAAACGCGTGGCAAGTGGTAGAAAAAGCGTGGCATTTAGGTCCGCTATTAAAAATTCTAAAAAAAATTAAACAGAGGCAGAGAGAGGTCCTAACACAACACAACACCTATCTGATGAACTACTGGAAACCGCTGAACATACATAAATAATAATAAGAAATGGATAAGTACTGACGTCCTCCATCCATAGTCAACCACTGATCCGTCGATCGGGAAACACAACTTATACATATGTACATATATTTCTCAATATTGAAGAATTTCATTCAAGAAGTAAGTTTACACAACATTTCTCGATCGTCAATCGTCCTTCATCATCTCATCATTACATAACTGTCCTACTTTCACGTGTTGGTTATTTTAAATAATAGCACCCTTTTTTTGTTTCAGATTACATGATGTATCAATAATTTAATATGTCCAAAACAACAACAACAACTGGGCTAAGAAAGTTAAAATTTTTCATATATGTAGGTAGGCTAAGGAGTGTAAGGGAGCATTAAGAAAGAAGATGTTAACAGCTGAAAACTCCATTTAACGCCTGAAAGTCCTTGCAATCAACAAATTGCAACGATTACTAGTGGAACCTATTTTTAAAAAGTAGAGCTTCCCCCATCCTATCCTCCTTACAGGAGCGCTCCTCTTAGCAGGATAGGGTAGAGGTCCGACTCTAAATATACTCCATTTTTCAAGTTCTTCTTCTTGATTAGTAGAACTAAATGCTGCGGTTTATCTTTTAAAGCGGAAAAACAATTTGATAGGATAAATTTTACCGTTTTGTAATCGAATCCACGATTGTCGTATTTACAGTGAAACGTTGCCCCGCTGCGACACGACGGCTTCTTGGTTAGCAGGTGTGCAATTTTTAACGTTTTATTTTAAAATGTCGGTGTGATTGACATACATAAGTAAGGTCGTACAACTCCTTAAAAAGAAATGTCATCGTCTTAATTTATCAGTTCGTTTGTGGCTTTAATAAAAAGTAATTATTATGTCACCATTGTCACTAGAATTTATTTTTAAATTGATTTTTCATACCGGACATAGCAGGGTAGGCAGAGGGAACCGTTTTGTTTCCCATTTTAAAGCAAATTCTAAAAAATTTTACGCTACGCTTTACCGCGACGGAATAGCAAATAAATAAATAATAATTTTCGGGAGATCGAACCTACAACCAGCCGCGTTTACAGTCACACATTTATACACATTCTTTAGCTTCACGTTGTTTAATAGATATCGCAGGATAGGCACAGGGCTTAGTGCCAAGACACTCTGTTCTTCATTTTCTATCCAATTGTCTAAACATAATGTATTAAGTGGCGGAATTTAACGCGGCACTCTGTCTTGTTAAACCTCAAAAGGGAGTCGACACCAAAGCATCGACATCAAATACAAGTTCAAAATCAAAAATACCAAAAACTCACACAAAAACTTCAAAACTTCAAATTCAATATTGTACAAGGAACCAACAAAAGAAAAGGCGAACGGCCACCGTCTAACGGAACAGAAAATATCCGATAGTTAGCACTCCCGAGCTGGAATGACGTACAACAATGTTGTAACCGAACTGGTTGCGGTTACAACTAGGGAGATTGATTGTTGCTTCTTGGTAAATTGTATAGAATTGAATAGAATAGAACGTTTCTGGCATTTTTAAAGTATTATTTAATAGTGCCAAAGTACTAGAAAACGAATTGAAAAATTAGTGTATAAATGTGGACTTAGATATATAAGGCCGGAACTTTCCAAGGGATCAGGGTTCGAGACCTGTTACTTCAATTTATGTGTTTTCCAAAATAGAATAGAATATTGTTAAAGTATTACACGTAAATAATAGATATAATATATATTTAATGTGCTTGTGCTGTATCCCGTTTTTCATCATTACCAACGACGAAATCAAAATAATAAATATTTAATTTGCTCGAATGGGAATCGAACCTACAACCTGTCACAGTGGCACGTTCGTGTTTGTGGTTTTCATAGCCAAAATCATACTTAGTATTCATATATTGAATAGAAGATTGTTTTTATTTCTTTCTTCGCTTCTTGTATGTATACTTATAAAATAATAATTTAAATAGTAAAACAGTCGGTCTGTTTAACTGTTTAGAAGATATCTAGATAAACAGACGGGAGAGGTGATTGACTGAACTATTGGAAAGTGTAAATTGGATACTTCCAAACCAGTTTTATGATTTTAAAAAGATATTCTCCATCTACTAAGTCTTAGCTGAGATTTTTTTTTTTAAATTTGATTTGTCTGAAACTTTGTGTGTACTTGATGAAGTTAAATCCAATATCACGTTATTTTCTATTCCCATGGGAACTTCGGGAAAATCTCTTCTGATACTCTTCTTTTCCTACCAATAATTTTGTTTTAATTAATCTTTCTATGAATAGATTTTTTTTTATTTGAATGAATTGAATGAAAAAAAATCTTTTGGTTGCCGCCGTTACCTTTCCATAGTAAATTAACTTAATTTTAAATACAATCTCAAGATTGAACTCACAACTATCAAGTCCCTGTAAGTCTTTGTGCCACTGCGCCACAACATTTTATTTTGTTATTTCTCAGCTTACCCAGATTCCCTCGGCTTACCCCGATATGTGCAGGAAGCTAAAAAAAATATTTCACTCACAAATCAACAAACGTACTCTGTACATTCTTTCTGCTATCTTGAAGCGGCATTGGGCTTTCCTGTTGTTACGAAATACTGACTCGGACAAACGCTTTTTGTGAAATGTGACCTGCTTTTTTGATATTTTCAAAAGGTGAACGTTACTTATGGATTTAGTGTGTACTTTTATATTCAATACTTCTATATTTTATAAAATACGTCGTGTATTTTATTTTGATAGAACAAGGAAATACAATTATTTATATACAAGAAAGCAGTATCATGTAAAATAGTGACGTTTGTTTTATTAAAAAAAATAATATCAAAACACTCCATTTAAGTAGTAGAACCGTGGAAACCGGATTTTTCCATTTTACATGTTTAAATTATGTTTTGGTCGAAGACTAATAAATTCTAAATTATAATCAATATTTACTGTAATTTTCAAAATATAATATATTTTTTAATGTTTATCCATTAGGTCATTTGAATAGTTTTATGTAATCCAAAATTTTAAGTTAAGTATTTAAAGCTGCTACAGAATGACCTTTAAAGTTTGTATAATAAACGTTACCACTTAGGCGCACTTAGACGACTGACGACGGTCAAGTAATAACCACAATCTTTATTTTCTTTTTGTAGTTCCAGATATATTGTGTATTTTATTATTTTTCTTTCTTTAGCTGCACGCTGTATCCCATACATAGCGGGGTAGGCTGAGGGAACCTGGGAATCTAGTATTAAGACACTCCGCTTCCATAAAGAAACTTCCAAATTTTTACGCCGTTATCTGTAGACATTGTGTATTGAATGGCGAAACTCAACGCCGCGATTTGAGGGAGTAAAAAGAAATATTAAAACATTTTATTTCTTTATTTTTTCGAGTGGAAATCGGACCCACAACCACACACACAGTCACAGTTCGTGCACCTGGATTGCGACTGGGCCTTTTGGCCCAAAACTATTTGGAACATCAGTGTTGTCCATAAACGGCTTAAGTTCAATTTCATACTGTCATGTCTTACAAAATATTCCAATAAGACATGAAGCATTTAAAATAAATTTAACTCGTGACTGCGACCTTAGTATTATTTGGTTATGTACTTTTTTCTTTGTAGAAATAACATCGAGGTGGAGTTGATATTATTTGGCCGCAGAAAGTAATTGTGGGTTGTTTGTTTATCTATAAAGCAAAGGAATATCGACTCTTTTAGGAATTCAATATGTAGATATAATATATAATAGTCCTAATACTAAAAATTCTAAGCCTAATTTGAGTAGCAGATAAAAATATATATAATTTTATAATATATATATAATAATTCCAGATTAACAGGAAGTACAGCAGACAAACGGATAGACTAACAAACAAACAACAAATTGATTTATAAAATCAAATTTTCTTTGGAAGTACGAAACCCTAAAAAAATGTGTGTAACGTTTTTTAAACCTTATAAAGGTTTATATTTTTTGTTCATGACCACAATATCGATCACGAAATGTAATTTTCTACGCTCGTCGCGTTCATAACATGTATAACACTAGCACGCAAAGAAGGTCAATACCGATGCGCGTCAGTGACTGCGTGTGGAGCCTGTCACTGGGTTATTGTATCAATTATATGTGGAAAAAATACCTGGTGTTTCTTGAAATATATTGTTTTAAGATTCCGTACCAATAGACAGAAACGGAACCCTTATCACGGATCACGACGCCACGGTTAGTTCTTTTTAAAAAAATTGTGCAGTAAAATAATTATGTAAAAATATTAGTATGGATAGTATGTTTCAGGTTACTGTGACGCAGCAGCAAAGTGTCTGACTATACACCTAACGATTGTGGGATCTATTCTCGCTTAGGGAAGATAAATATTTTAAAGACAACCAAAAAAACTCATGGCTTTGTCTTCTTACTAGTATGAAGACGAAATGTTGTGTCCCACTCAATATACAATGTCTTGAAAATTTTGCGCAAAATGAGATCCGGAATGTCTTATTACCTTTCTGCCTACCCTGCCACATGAAACAATGAGAGAAAAAAAAACAAATATTTGTAGAATAGAATTAAAATTTCTAGTAGAGTCTAGAAATGAATTGTAGACATTAAGAAAATAAATGGAAAACATTCATTTATTAAGAAATCGATTGATCTACTTTTTTTTCTAATGACTTGATATTTGTTAATTTAATAGAAAATGATATTGACCCAATTTACTTAATTGTTTTGTCATTTTTTGTTTGTTAATATAAAATCATTAACAAATTGAATAATAATTTAGATATCTTGGATATTTTGCGTAGTGTATAGTTTTTATTATACAAATTTCTTATTATATTATTTTATTTATATTCCGGAACGGAGTGTTTTAACACTAGGTCCATTGTGTGCGAGATACAGCGTGAATACTGATTGTTTAATATTGTTTAATGATAATAATTTTTGGACAGAGATAAGAAACTACTTCGGACTCCATCGATTCACCTTGTGGATGCTCATCATAGTTGTAGGATGTTTCCTACTTTCTGCTGGAAGGATAAGGAGCTCGGAGCAGTGCCTGGGACTTGGGACCCAAGTGTAGGTTTCAGTATACTCAACTGTCAAAACTCCTTTCTGTACCGAAACCAAAGTCGCACTCCAAGTACATTCTAGAATTTAATTCATAATATTTGTTAGATTGCCCGAGTACTCTGCTATCTCCCGTTCCTCCTTATACCACCTAAAATTTTACACTAGAGTCCTCCTGGTCAGTTCGTTAGTTAGTACGAAAGTATAAATTAGCAGTACCATCGTAGTGTAATTAGAATGATTATCACGACTTACGTGGTCTAGCTGATGGTAGTGGCTTCAAATGTCACCTGCCTTGTGTTTGTCTGGTAAAAATAAATGCCGTTTTCCACACACCGCTCAATTTTGATTTAGTTGCAGCACTACGTGTACAGTTGCTATGTGTACAGTGTTAAGCTTATAAAATGTACTTAGTGTTATATACGTCGGGTTTCACATTACCAGAGCAGGGAAAAGACACACTATATCTCATATAGTAGAAATAGGCAGATAGGCTAGAACACTCCATTCCCCACTTTTCGCCCAACTTTTCGGGGTATTGCGCGCTAGCAGGGAACTCATCGACGCGCTTTGAGTCTAGATAAACCTATGACCATCGATTTACAACGAGAAATCTCATCCCACTGCAGCACAACGAACTGATCATGTAAGTAACTGCATAAAACGCCATATTTCAATTCTTTTTGTCCAAGTCTTGCGTTCACGACAGTTCAACGTTTCACATAGGCCTTTGTTGTTTGAGAAAATTATGAAATCCGTTTCATTTTCGTTTTGCAGTTTTGTAACGTGTGCATTTACTTTATAGTTTACTCGAGTCGTGCTGTTATTATATAATTATTACGTTTATTATTTGAAGTTACTAAAGTGGATGTAAGATTTGATGAAAATGATGATTCTGTGGCTTTGTGACCTGGTCTGTATTTTTATCCGATTTTAGAACAAAAGTGTATCAGTTAATCAGTTAGACATTTTTTTTTCTATGTGGCAAAAGTCTTGGCTTTCTTTGCCAGAGTCTACCTTCTGATTTAACCTTCACTCTACACTCGATACTCCACTTTGTACGGTCTTCAACATAATATAGGATATATGTATTACGACATTCAGCTTGACGTTGTATCCTGCATATAGTAGGGTTGGCAGAGGGAACCCAGTGTTAAAGTGTTTCGTTTTCCACTCTACTGAATTCTCGAGGCATTTCGTGTAGAGTGGCAAAACTTAACGTCATGCTTTTCACCGAGTGAGAATCGACACCACTACCATCGCGCTTACAGGCTTGTGCCACTGCCCCAAGACTTTTTCAATTTTGGTCTTTAATTTTATTAAAGCCAAAAAAAAATCCTTAAATATAAATATTTAATGGAAAACTGAATGTCTAATCATTAGATTACATTAATTTCTCTGTGCTTATTATGCCACATGTGGGAGCTCTGAAAAGCTGAAAAAATCTGTCAAGTATGAGTTGGAGTCTCCCACCGTAAGTGTAGTACTGATCTCAGGATTAACGGGAAGTTAAAGTTGTTCAACTTAAGTAACGCAAACTTAGCTTAGCGTAAGCACTCTTTTTGAACAAAAATATAAATTAAATATTTTTGTTTTTTTCAATGAAAAATCCATATTTTTTATTTTTGACATTTTTTCTTTATTTGTGTAGTACTATACAAAAAAGTTCTCACATGGTGCTTAATCTCATAACTGTAGGTATACGAGAAATATCCTGCAGGTTTTGATTACGCGGCGAATATCATACGAAATGCAGCAAAATGTATGCATAAATGTTCATATGTCTTGACTGCGCTGATTTACAAGCTTACATTTCTTTTGTGCTCTTAAGGGACCCTAGATCTGAATCTTCACGACGATCTCGAGATAAATGGTTTACATACACAGGAAATACCATACCTACAAAGATTTCTTTTTTTCCTTTTGAACGTACGGAACCCTAAAAATTCTTAAACCGAGCTGATTCAAACCCGCAATTATCGCAATTCGGCACGTTACCACATAACCATACAAAACAAAGTAAACTAGCCTCCTAATAAAATTCTCATTACAAACAGTAATTACTTTCATAGATGCAGCCTTGGATTTGCAAAGGCAATTCTGAACGTGACTAAACTTAGTTTTGCTACTACATTACATTGTCATATTTGTTTTACTTTATACGTTGTTTTATATGGGGAAGTAGAAATTGGTTGGTTTGAGGTTCTATTCCAGGTGGAGGTAATCCTGCTAATAAGTGTAAAAACAGATTCTGATAAAACTTTACAGCTACTGACTGTACTTTTATTTAAAAAAAAAAATAATAAATTAGCTTCACGCTATATCCCGCACACAGCAGGGTAGGCAGAGGGAACCTAGTGTTTAGACACTCCGTCCCCCACTTTCTGCCGAATTTTGGAGGCATCGCGTGCTGAAATGAAAATATAAATTTAAGTAAATATTTCATCTCCTCAAGTGGGGATCGAACCCACAACCAGTCGGTTTTACAGTCACACTTTGTACCACTGCGCCACGACTGGCATCACTCTTTTATTTTAACGTTTACAAATAAAAGTATAGTACTTAATACAAAATATGGCGTTGAGTTACGCCAATGACTTAAATATTTTTAAATTCCTTAATTCAATACTTTTTAGGTTAATTTTAACTCGCGCCTTTAGAGTAACTTGAAACCGTGTTACAATCAGCTGAGCCATACGTTCACTTCGAGCTATGACGAAAGGTTTTTGAGTATTTTTTTTATAACTTATTTTAAACTTCGAGGCCGTCACTGTATCTCACTGTAAACTTGATTGTTATGGGTTCGATAACTACTCGGATAATAAATTATTGTCTTATTTTCTCCTATAACAAAGCAAAGCGCGGCGTTGAGTTCTGTCAACCAATTATAAATGTCTCGAATATTGAGCTGAAAGTGGTGTACGGGGAATCTCAACACTAGTCTAGTCAACCCTACTTTAAGCGAGTTCTATGTGTTGGGACTAATAACCACTCCGTTCGCCGAAACATTGCGTGTTGAGTGGCGGAACTGAACGCCGTGCTTTGAATACTATAGGTTATATCAATTTCCGGTGGCAACTATATAACTAATCTCTCCTAGCGTTACAAGGAAGATCAAAGACGTACAAGGCAATCCTCTATTACATATAACCAGTTTAAAAATATCTACAATTCTATACATAATGTACGTTTGTATGTATCTTTCAGTTTGGTTAGATTTTAATACTGGCCTCTAAGACGGCCTTAGCATGTGTCAATTGTTATACAAGTTTTATGTAATGTTTAGCAAATATATAAGAAATATTATGTATTTCCATGATTTGTTTGTTTGTATGTCTTGTTTTTTTGGTATTTAAAGGATAATTGGATCTTTTTTTACAGCTTCACGCTGTATCCCGCGTGTAGCAGGGTAGGCAGAGGGAACCTAGTATTAAGACCCTTGACTCGAAGGCATGGAAATATAAATTTAAATAAATATATATTTCATTTCACCGAGTGGGAATCGAACCCACAACCATACACGTTTAGAAACACACTTTATGCTATGCACCACGACTGGCCTCAATTAATTAAAAATATATATATTTTTCATAACATCAAAAAATAGAAGAAACTATTTAGCATTCTGTGGTAACACCGTACAGGGCGGGTGTGTGGGTGTCTTCAAACCATAAACTCAGGTCCTATACCATATACTCGATCTCTTGTTTTCCTGAAAATTGTATTTCCTTTATTTAAAAAATATATTTGGCCGTTTATATCCCTTATAGCCTTTAAAGGGGGCCAGAATTTGATAGTTCAAATATAATATCACAGTTAAACTAAGCTGGAATTTCAGAAAAAGCTCGAGAGATTTGATTCGATTTTGTAACGAACTCTCGGTGGACGAGCCGGACTCTCGCTTGTCCGGTTTATTTTTCTTTATTATTGGTACGTACTACAACAGGTACGACACCCATCGAGAAACGACTATTCACTTATCCTTTTTTTTTCCATACGCTAATATATTTATCCAGCATATAGCAGAGTAGGCAGAAAGAACAAGAGTGTTAAGAATTCTGGAGGCATTGCGTGCTGAGTGGCATACTGAGTTCACCTCGTTGCCAGAGTGAAAATCGAACCCACAACCGCAACAGCCTCTGCGCCAAGGGCCTCAATGTACATAACCCAACAAAAAAACGCTTAAAAAAATCTAAAATAACCTAAACAACAATCGATCGATCTGTCCCACATTTTTATTATCAAATTGTCATTACTATACAACCCACATACACCTGCTATATGTAACAAATGACAAGCGACGATGACGTAAGCGTGAGGTGACGTGACATCATAGTGTGTTAAGGTCACGCTGTGGAATGAATGGATTATGTTAGGAAGAATATATCTGTAGCTGTCGAGTGGATAGCTAGTTTGTATTGTGTTTTGTTCTATTTTTATGGCTTTATGCTTTATGCGGGGTAAAGTATAGCAGGGTAGGGAAGGGGAACCAGGATCTCTAGTGTTAAGAAACTTTGTTCCCATTAAGACACTCCTGTTTCCTATTTTCCGCTAGATACTGGAGGTTTTACGAGTTAGGTACGCGGAACTCAACGCTTCGCTTTGAGCAAAGAAATAAAAATATTTAATATTTTATTTTTTCGAGTAGGAATCAAACGTACAAAACTGTCACGTTTAAAGACCACGCTTGTACCCCTTCGCTACGATTTGTCTTCTTTGTAAAAAAAGGCAAAGTGCGGCGTTGAAATCCGCCACTCAACGTGCTATGTCTTGAAAAATTAACTGAATGGAGTGTCTTAACACTAGATCTCCTTTGTCTACCTGCTTTATGGGGTAAAGAGTGTGAATCTGTAAAAATCATCAAAATGATCATCAAGTATATGGCACCCATTATTTTATTTATTTTAAAAGATGATTTTTTATTTTAAATTCTACGAAGCGGATGTGTGAGATAGTCATTAAAATATAAGAATACCTCTACAAATAACTATAAGTCATCAAATAATATTTCCTCGTTACTGGCCTTCGTGTATGATTTTTTCATATTGTGAATCATTCTTTTGAATAATTTACTATTATTTTCCCTCATTTGCAGCGATTATGTTAAACTTAGTGTCCATATAAATATATAAAGATAGAAAAATGCTTCAAAATCTCTCCATTTAGCAGAGTTGGCAGACAGAATCTAGTGATAAGACTCTCTTTTTATATTGCTAAATGATATAATACGGTTAAGCATTTTATTTCAACATTTAAAAGGTAAGTTGTGTTTTTTTTATGTCCAACAGTTGTGGTTAGACTTGACCTTCGATTATCGTCTTAAATCATTGCAATAATTTACAATATTGGGATTTATTCTCTCTGATAGTAACAAGTTCACATCGTGCTACATTTTTGTATGATATGTTAATTATTTAGACTTTATACAATCGACATTAAATACAAAAATTCCTACAGAATACCATAGTTGTTTTTTTGTAACTTCACGTTATATACAGTACATAGCAGTGTACGCAGAGGGTCCTAGTTTTAAGATACTCTGTTCCCATTAAAACACTTCCGTTCCCAACTTCTCGCCGAATTCTCGAGTTATTGGCGAAACTCAACGCCGCGCTTTCCTTTGTTCGTCACACTGTCGCACGCTTGTGTCACTGCGCCACGACGGTCTAAGTTCTCGACATATTTTTTTTTCTTAATTTCTTAAGACACTAAAATAAGAAATGGTCGACTAAGCCCTTTTAATAAAGTTTTTCGACCACAATACCAATATTAATAACATTTTTATCCGGCACTGTAAGTACTAACAAATTATTATCTATAAAAAAAATCTAAATGAAATGTACCCACGACGCAAAGGAAAACCACACCTATTTACACTAGTCAAGGTTTATTTTCCAATACAATATTTAAATAAGTTATTGTAGCCACAAACTTAATTATTTATGTAAATAAACGAAAATAAGCTTTATTTCTTTGAGAATAAGGTGTGTTAGAAGAGCAAATAACAATTGAATTTGTCCTCGACTCGAGGTCAGCTATAATCACCTGTAACTTCTGCCTATATAAAGATTGGTTCACATGCTTAGCCTGCTTTAAAAATAGACAATTATGAAATAATATATTAAAGTGTTTTTCGCAAACTTAAATCTTAATAATATAACGCCTTTTTTAGGAGTCCGTACCTTACCAAAAGGGAAAAAGGAACTCCCATAGAATCACTTTTTTATTCGTCTGTCCATTTATCTTAAGATGGTTTGGAGTAACAAAATGAAAATCACGCATTCAAAAGATCAACTCACTTATACGTTTGAGAATTTAAACAAACAATTCAAGTTTTTAATTACAATGTGTCGATTGAGTACTATATAAAATTTTGATTATCTATTACACCACCTAAGAACTAAAATTTTGAAACACACTCTGTAAAGAGGTCGTCGTGGCTCTGTCGCACAAGCGTCCGACTGTAAATGCGGCGGTTGAAGGTTCGAGTGGGTTCACGCCACTTATTAAGCATATAGTAGATGAATATCAGCTTCACGCTGTATCGTGGGAGACAGCAGGGTAGGCAGAGGGAACCTAGTGTTAAGACACTCCGTTCTCAACTTTCTGCCGAATTCTGGAGGCACTGCGTGTTGAGTGGCAGAACTCAACGCCGCGCTTTCACTCGACACCAGAGCGAAGAAATGGAAATATAAATTTAAGTAAATATTTCATCTCCTCGAGTGGGATCGAGTCCACAACCAGTCAGTTTTACAGTCACAATTTGTGCGACTACTAGTAGATGAATAAAAAAATGCATATAGCCTTTGCACAGCCACATCTCATTAAAATAAAATAATTAAATTTACCTGTTTGGCCTTTATATTTACAATTTAAATTGGACAACTAGTTTCTTTGATCATTGAAACGGAATGTTGTTTTTACTTTTAATTTCCATTAAAGACGTGTTCTTCTTCATTGATTTTATAAGGGATTTTATGGTTACCAAGAAACAGCCTGTCTCTTGATATGTAAAGTTCATAAACCTATGATTAGCATACCTTTTTTTGAATTCTCATGTATATTACAGTTTTTAGAGTTGACTTATTCTTTATTTCTATTCTTTATGGCATAGATAAAAAAAGATAGTAAAATGATTTATCTCAAAATTGCGTGAAGGTATCAACGTGAAATTAATATAAAATATTAAAGTTTTGTGGAACACAATAAAATTAAGGTTCGCGCAATTTAAAGATACGAGACGATCCATCTTTTTTGCTCTTTTTGTTGGAAATACGCCGCGTAATCGTAACCGCATAGGGTACTTCCCGTGAACCCAGTGTAATAAAGCTTGACACGGCTAAAACCCGAAATTATCATATGAATTTATTATATTCATATGATATTTTTAACATTTTTAAAGTGATATTCCACACTAAGGAGAGTAAATATATTTTTTTTTTTCAGCTTCACGCTGTATCCCGCACACAGCAGGGTAGGCAGAGGGAACCTTGTGTTAAGACACTCCGTTCCCCACTTTCTGCCGAATTCTGGAGGCATTGCGTGTTGAGTGGCAGAACTCAACGCCGCCCTTAACCTCGACACCAGAGCGAAGAAATGGAAATATAAATTTAAGTAAATATTTCATTTCCTCGAGTGGGGACCGAACCCACAACCAGTCGGTTTTACAGTCACACCTCATGCCGCTGCGCCACGACTGGCCTCTAATATTTTTAAGAACAAAATATTTATATAATATTTAAGAACAACCTAAAATCTATATAATTCTTACGAAATCATATTACTTAATGAAATCCATACAAATATGGTCATAAAAACAATTTTCCATGCAAATGTCAATGATTCATACATAAGTTTTGACACATTCGCACTGTATTTAGAGTCTGTGGGCGTAGAGTAGGCGCGTACATGGACAAGTTGAAAGTGCACTCGATTTGTCAAAATTTAATATCGATTAGTGTTGTAATAATCGAGTAAAGATTATGAAGTTTTAATCGATTATTATGAAATAGGTGGATTAATGTATTTTTTATTTATAGCTCTACTTCGATTCGGTAATGTTACAAAGCTGAAGAATTTGTGCGGTTGAACGCGTTAATCTCAGAATTTATTTGTTTGAGTTGGATTTTTTGTTTTGTAAAGATTATTAATCGCGGAAAACTACAGTACAGTCGTGTGCCATATTTTATGTATGGCCATGTCTTTTCAAAAGTCAAAGTCGAAGTTGCAGATAAATGTAAGTATTCAAAATGTTTTCATCAACCTGTCAAATTGCTTCACTGTAATGTAATGATAATTTCATTCAGTAAAATGGTTTTGGGTACATTTATGTATATTCTTTTATTTTTTTGTTTTGTTTGTTTTTTTTGGCGGTGTTGAGTTCCGCAACAATTCAATGAACACGCAACATAAGCAGAACATGAAAATCGTAGTGTTGTATCACTAATCTAGTGATACAACACTACGATTTTCATGTTCTGCTCTCACTACATTTGATATAATACTATAGATATACATAAATAAAATAATACTTATTTTTGAACTCATATTATAAACATTAATAACTTCGTTACTAAAGTAAATAAATATAAAATAATAAATAAAGAAACTAAAATTATAAGAATACAGAATTACACGTATCATTGCGCAATGCGTTAAACTACTCAAGTGTAATACTTGAGGACAGAATCGAACCCGTTACGGTCACAAGGGCGAGCGCGGGCGGTTGCCTTGGCTGCCTACTTTGTCAACAACGCAAAAACACACTATTATGACTTTAGTTTATTTCTTTGTTCATCTTGAGATATCTACATGATAAATATGAATTTTCTTATTGTTTGTACTTATATGATATAGGATATTTTTAGCTCAGCATGCAGCGGGAATCTATAGTTCAAGAACTGTGTTTCCCATACAATATTAAATTTTTGAGCCATTGCGAGAGTGAAACAATGAAAATACTTAATTAATCTCGAATAGGAATCGAACCCACAATCGTCACGTTTACAATCAGAGGCTGTATCGCTGCACTTCAAATGGCTCTGGTGAAGTCCTCATCACCGTTCTATTCTACTTATGTAAAGCACGTGCTATCAAGGTACTGCTTAGTAACAAAAATCGTTTAAAATTTACTCTTTTGAAGTAAGACTTTTACTTGGTTTACTTTGCACTTTACATTTTATTCAATAGATATTGCAATAATTATTTCTACCCCCAGACACAGTCCCAGTGGCCGTACTAATTTTTGGTGGTAAGTAACTTCAATTCCAATTTTCTAATTCCACATAAAGTTATGTCAAGCTTAAGCAATCTCTTCTTAACAAAGAGTAAACGTTCTGAATTGATACAGTATTTGTTTTTACCGTCTAGCCTCTATATCTCGCATATAACAGGAAAAGCATGAGGAGCCTGGGAACCTTATCTTAAAACACTCCGTCCCATTCAAACACTTCCGTTATCCATTTTTGCTGAATTAAAAAGTAATGAAAACGGGTAATTCCTCCGAGTGAAAATCGAACCCACACGCATCGCATTACCAGTTTTAAATCACTTGTTTATAGTATTATAAATATGTAATAAATTATGAACTATAAACTAATATTACAACATAATGTCTTAAGTTGACACCTTTAGATTACACCCACTACGTCCGAGGATGGCCTGCGATCGTAAACTTACAAAATCAATTTTATTTATATGGTATACCTAATTAAGCATTAAAAGGTTACATTAAGAAGCCTGGCTGTAATGATGGAGGTTGTGGGTTCGACCCCCACCAGGGGAATTAATTGCTTTCGTCGCTCCGACTCAATAAAAAAACGCGGTGATGAGTTCCGACATTCAGTGTAAAATGGTAGTGGTGGGTGTAAAATGTAAAACTCTTTGGACGAAAATTGAAAAACTTTGTGTTTTAACACTATAAGAGAGATTTCAATGTTAACCCTTCTATATGCGGGATAAAGAGTGAAATAAGAAAAAAAAAAACATTACTAATATATTTTCAAAGAATAATTTTGTCTATATAACATGTAATTACATCATTTTAGAACGTTTACTCCTTACGATTGCTTTAAACTTACATAATTTTACGTGGAATTAGTTAAAATTTATGTTGTAGTGTAATTTAAAAAAAAAATGGCTTTTACTTTTAAATAATATGAAGTCTGTCGGAGTTGTAGGTTCAATTTTCGCCCGTGGGAAGTATTTTAACTTAAATATTTTAAGTAATTTAAACTTGGTTATATATGTTAGTGACATAATCAAAATCCTTAAATAAGTAATCTGGATGTTTTGTGTTCTTAGTCTTATTTGTGATACTTGAATAAATCAAATGTAAATTGTAAAAAACGTATTTACGTATCGTTAAAAGAATATTTACGTAGCTCGATAAAAATCGTATCGTATGGCATGGTGATGAGTGGCTGGACAATTACCGAAAGCTACAGGTTCAAGTTCCGATACATCGCCTAAGTTCTTGTGTGTTCTAAATATATATTTTTTTGTCTTAATACTTACTACTATAAATACTTATTTCCATTTTCTTTGTTCTGGTGTCAAGGTTAAGCACGGCGTTGAGTTCTGCCACTCAACACGCAATGCCTCCAGAATTCGGCAGAAAGTAGGGAACGGAGTGTCTTAACGCTAGGTTGGTTGGCTAACCCTGCTGTGTGCGGGATACAGCGTGAAGCTGATTTTTTTTTCTTAATACTTTTAAAAGTATTCAAATGACTGTATTAAGTTATATTTAAGGAAAATATGTTTATAAATATATTATCAACAACATATTATTGCCACGTGCCTGCCTCTGTGGTTTTGATTAAACAAGACCACCATATATGCTAAGGTCAATCCTTAAATGATTTTTAGTTCAAGTATGTTATAAATAAAATACAATTCGCGGTTGGAGCTCGAAAAGTAAAACGAGAAAAGAACTTTTAACAATAAATATGTTATCCAAGATAAATAAGTTTTTTTTTCAGTTCAACGCTGTATCCCACATGTATTACGGTTTGTTAGAGGGCCTAGTGTTGAGACACGCCGTATCCAACTTTCCGCTGATTTTTTAAAAAATTGCGAATTCAACGCCTTTGGCAGTTCGAACGCCTAACCAGAGCGAAATGAAAATATTGATAAATAGTTAATCATTCCACCGAGTGGAAATCGAACTTACACTCGTTGTCCTTACAAAAAATATTGATTCTTCCACATCAGATATTATATAATTATTAGAGCTTTTATAAGGTGGACGTTTCGTTAATATAAAAACATTAAATTCGAAATCTAATGAAAAGTTCATAGGCCCGTGAGTTTTCAGGAATAAATTATGTTATCATACATAATAAAAATAAAAATTACAAAAAGTACAAAAATTTACATTTCACGTCAAAAAATATGGGGAGAAAAACGATGACTTCGGAATAAATTATAATAATTTATAAAATAATACATATGTTATATAAATAGTGCGGCCTTTCTGGCAAGTACCTATATAATTTTCTTTATCACGATATAAAATTCAGAGAAAAGTCATATTTAATTGTAGTTAAGTTAAATTAAGTATACCTAGTTACGCAGAAGTTATATTTTTTTTATTTTTAAAGTTTTATCACATTTGTATATAGAACTTACTATCATAACACTTCTTTCTCTAATTTTCACCACATTTCAAATCATTGCGTGTAGAATGGCGGAGTTAAACGCCGCACATTATCTTTTCACAGCATTTATATTTAAACCACCACACTATTTACAATAAAGCCGAAAATAAAAAAAACAGAGTGATCTGCCACTACATTCTCTCCATCACTTAAAACCAGCCGTCTATAAGATATTCTATAAATGTCACATTTCTTGTTTTTAATTATAAGTAATAGTAGACTTGAAGCGACGCCTACGTTTTAATAGGCGCGTAATGTTATTATAAAGTTTGCTGTTTATTTGCGACCGTCACGGTCGTGTGGAATTGTTGTTTGATGAATAGTTTAGTGAAGGCCAAGATTCGATTATGTAGGAATATTTCACTAGTATTATTATGTCACTAGTTCTCCGCTCGTGACTTTGCGCGGATGGATTTCGATTTCTTCGTAAATTTTGTGTTTTTTTAGCTTCACGCTGTATTCAGCAGAGAGGGTAGAGGGAACCTGGAGAGGACCCTAGTTTAACATCTTTGTTTCGATCAAGTCGCCGTGAGGCCAGTTGTGGCGCAGGGGCACAAATTGTGACTGTAAAATCGACTGGTTGTGGATTCGATCCCCACTCGAGGAGATGAAATATTATATATATATTTCCACCATTCAACACGCAATGCCTCCAGAATTCAGCGGAAAATGGGGAACAGAGTGTCTTAACTCTAGTTTTCTCTCTGCCTACCCTGCTGCGTGTGGGATACAGCGCAATGAATTGAAAACGTAAAATATTTCATTCCCCCGCAAAGGAATGGAACTCCCAACTATTAAAAATCTTAAAATCAATATTTCCTCAAGTATTTCAAAGAAATCATTTAGCCACGGTCAATATATCGACCTTCTCGTTCTCTGTGTACGGGTGGGTAATATGGCAGAACTGCTATTACTCCACTGCGTGACATACAGGCGTGACGAGAATGTTTTGTTTCATTTTACTATTATTATGTACGACTTTGCTTATTTCTATCGTGGGAACTAAAAGGAACATTGTACAAATATTATTTTCGGATATTGTTTCTAATATTTCGAAATTAATTTGTAAATTATTGATTTAAAAAAAAACCCGTTGAGTTTCGTGGTATGGTTAACTTAAGGTTAACTTTAGTGAACTTTAGTTGGTGGCAAACTATTTGGCGTTTCTTTTAAATAATAAAAATATTTGACTTTAACATTATGAAAATAAAAAAGAACAGAGTTTTAGTACAAGAAAAAAAAGCAAGTAAGAAAGAAAAAGCGTACAGCCGAACAAAAAAAAATTTGACCAGTTCGATACATAAATGCATAACGATTCTTAACTCTTCTTGCATTATTTTTTTAGCTTCAAGAAAATTCCGTCTATAGTATACAGATAGCGACGTTAGTGATAAGACACTCCGTTCTTCACTTTGAGCGTTACTTCGCTAATTCTATGTAGAGTTGCGAAAATAAACGCCGATGCTACCTAAACAGTACTTATCCAAAGATTAAAAAAAATAAAAAATGTAATATAAAGAATATTACCACAGAACATAACAAAGGTGAAGACACGTGAAATAGTTAGTATAGTTTTACATAAATAATCAAGTTCCTTCACGACGCTGTACGTATACAGTGCATTGTAACGTGTTTTAAATACAAATTAGTTAACGCAAGTTAGTGACCTTACACTGTCTGCTTATTCAAAGCTACATATAATAAAGAACAACGGTGTTTCGTCATATAGATTTGCATTTTGGGAGGAAGAAGAGACTGATCACTATGTTTTTTAGGAATTTAAAGTTTAAACATAATATAGCTTTACTTTTTCGTTTTTACAGCAAGATAAAATTAAGATATTCAGTTCTCCGTTTTCCGCCAGTACGCCAGATATTACGTGAGTAGTGTATCTTAACGCCGCAATATATTTTTAAGGGGAGGGGGCGGAGTTTTGGGGAAATTAAATTAATATAAATATAATTCTATACTATTTACTAGTTATGAAGAAAAATTGTTCCACAATTCAACACGCAATGTCTTTAAAATTGGGCATGAGCGTGTAACGGAGTTCTTAAAAAAACGAAAAATCGTTTCCTATGTTCCGCGAGAACACGGACCTCGACGCCATGCTTTGTCTTAGTGCCAGAGCAAGGAAATGAAATCATACTAATATTATAAATGTCAATGTAAGTGTGTTTGTTACAATTTCAAGACAAAACTGCTAAACCGATTATAATGAAACTTTGTACACGTATTCGTCGAGGTATCAGGAAGGACATGGGATTATATTTTTTTATTATAAAAATATTATTACATTATAGCTAACATAACGACTTCGCGTTTGAGTTTGAATATTAAATAATTATATTTCTCCGAGTGGGATTCAAACCTACAACCGCGTGTACAGTCACGCTGCGCCACTGCACCACGAACGACCAGCACCTTTCTTACAAGACAATAAATTAATTAAAAGTATTTTATTTTATAATAAGTCAAGGCCCGCCACCCACAGTCGGCCCACACGGTGACGTCACAGCCGGAACTCTAACGACTACCACTCGTGAAGTAATAATATAAAGAAATATTGAATATTGCAAATTTTACCTCGTTTTAAAATATATTAAGGTAATTTTCCTTTTTAAATTTTATATGATGGGATAGAAAACTGATGTAGATTGTGCATCAATGATTGTAGGTTCTATTTTACCTATTATATATAGGTAAATAATAAACAATATTTTCAATCTGGTTAAAATTATTTAATGTAGTGTGTCCTTTAGCATAACTTTTTTTCCGCTTAATATATAATTTGTTAAAATGGGGCACAAGCCTAAGGATATATTATATTTAACTTTCCTATTCTCTTCTCTTCTAGGATACTCTTCCCCCAAAAAAGCTGACCTCAAAAAATTACCTAATTATAAACATTTAAACTGAGTGCAGAGAACATTTACTGTCCAATTTTAGAGACATTGTTCGTAGAGTGGCATCTTTGTGAACGTTGTGAATGCTTCTATAATACCTCAATTTGTGTTTTAACCAGAGCTCCTTTCACCGGGTGGGAGTCGAATCAAGAACAGTCGCGTTTACAGTCAAATACTATGCCGCTGCGCCACAACGCCAACCGTTTATATCTATATTTTTAATTACATTATGTATGTATTACGTACATGTATGTATTACATCGACTTAGTGTCAGTTAAAAGTTAATTGACGTATGTGAGTGATTGTCAGTAAAGCCATTAGCAGCTTATATCTTAAGATTTCAAAGTGTAGGGTGCGCTACATATGCTTAGTGTCGCAACATTGCAACATAATATATTAAGTGACGTATAGAACGTTTTCCTTTTCGAGTGAATTTGCCAAATAATAATATCAATTTCCCAAATATGGAGGAGATAATAGGCTTAAATACAATATAATATATTTATTTTATTTTGCATCAAGCTTTATCTTTTTAGAAGAGTGGACAAAAAGAACGGAGCTCCAAACACTACGGTCAGTGCATACCACAAAAACCTCATCCATTGTCTTTAACCTGCTCTCTTCTCTCTTTTTCTTCGTCTTCGCGCATTTTACGTCCAATATCATTGATAATATGATACCAGTATAAATAACCCATTGAAGTGTATTTTCTTATAATTCTCCATTTTTGTTTCAAATTTCTCTCAAAGCGGTTCACTGATCAAATAAAGAATTTAAAGAAAGAATCTTCTATATTTTGGACGAATATGGTAATTTTATAGAATTTAGTTAATATTATATATGTTTTTTTAAATTTAATTTTACTTTTAATATAGGTAATCTCGAATAATATTACCTTTAATAGAGACGATTACGATCTTTTACTTATTATATTTCCGTCATCGCTCGCTTCGTTGACTTCGATGCTGTGGACTGTAAATTCTAAAATGTTACAACCGCACCCGGTATTCCCCTATATATTTGATAAGCACTAATTTGTATCATAACATAAATCATCTTAAAATCTTTACTTCCTTCATCGGGAACCTAATATTACGATACTCTGTTGCCCACTTTCCACTCAATTTTTGAAACATAACGTTCTGAGAGGCAAAATAGTTAGCCCACGTGGAAATCGAACCAACGACCGTTGATACATATTGCAGTTAACAAAATTTTTCACATATAATATTAATACGTAAATATTCCGTTAAACACAATAATTTATCGACCACCCATCATTTTAGAAGGCAGACAAACAGTTGCTTAACCTTCTAACTTTCAAGTATCTAACATAACACTGATGTAATTGATCTATGACTGTATCTCAAGATCTGTCCGGGTTTCGTAAGTACGTAGTGCCTGTTGTTTTATCTAATAGAGATTGAAAATAAGTGGAGTAGAGTTAAATAGCAAATTCTTATACAAAAGGCAATTTTTATTGATTTTACAAATATCATAGAGGCCGTCGTGGTCTGTGAACGTAGGTTCAGTTCCACTCGAGGGAACTCTCATTCATATTTAATATTTTCATTGCTTTCCTGATAAGCCAAAATGTAACAACTCAACACATTATGCCTCGAGAGTTCGGACGTGGAGAAGGGAGTGTCTTATAACTAGATTCCCTCTGTTTATCCTGTTGTGTGCGGGATACGGAGTGCAGTTTTTGTATTGGTACTAGAGCGAAGAAATAAAAATATTAATAAATGTATATATATTTTACACTGAAAGAGCTACAATAATGTTTAAACATTGGTTTTAAATAAAAACTAGAACATCGTTTGTGAAATGTATAAAAAAATCTATTGTTTTCACACCGTTTTTATATAACATTAACATATAAAAATTAAGATCGTGGATTCGATTCCCACCCAGGTCAAATATTTTCATAATAATTTTAAAACAATTGTTCTATATAGATAGTAATTTTATCTGTTCATGGATATCTTTAGAAGAATATGTAATATGTAAGAGATTGCTTGAAGCAACAAAACTGCCTTTGAATACACAATATATATTACAATAAAATTTATTCTGCCCGGTCGGTCTGGCTGTTTATAATTTGTCGAGAAATATACATACATTTATTAAAAACCGAATGGGAAAATCTTATTTATTAAGAAGTATACTCTTTATGAATTTCTCAAATAGTATATTTCAACTACAATTGATCATTAAATCTATTTTTTTTGATTTACGCTTTATACCGCATATGGGACAGTAAGCAGAAAAAAACTGGAGCTAAGACATTCCGTTCTTCTTTTCTGCCCAATTTTCTAGACATTGTACGTGGAGTAGCGAAACTCAACTCTGCAGTATGTCTTATTACCAGAGCGAGGAGATAAAAAATATCGAGAGCATGTCTCGAGTAGGAATCCAACCTACAACTGTTGCGTTTACTGAAATATTCTTTACTGCGCGCCAGGACGGCCTCATTTTTACACGTGAAATCAATAAAATTGTTTATGATGAAACACTGTTTAATTACTATAATACAAAAAAATCTTTCATTTTCTTCAAAGTTTTTATTCTTTGTGCTAATTACAACGAGCGAAGCGAGCATAGAGCGAAGACTCTTAATTTATTTTTTTTAAAAATATAGAAAATAATCACTGAGTTCTCTATATTTACTTTGTTCAATGCTTTCTTTCCATTTCTTATAAGAAAATTATATTAAAAGTTACAAAAAAAAAAAAAGTTAAATACTTAAAAATAAATATATTTTTTGATATATTAATATATAAGTTTTTAACATTCAGAAAGTAATATTATTTGTAATGGATATGTAGAGCCTATGTCGTAAAAATCCTTGAGTTCGTTCCCTCGTATATCGTATGGTGGTATCTTTATAACTTATTTGAGTAGTTTTTAGTTATTATTTTATATATTTTTATATAAAATAAAGAAAGAAAATAATGTAGTTATCACAAATAAATTGAGATTCTTGGACATATTTCGTTATAACTCTAGATTTACAAACAAAGCCAACTATATAATACCGAATACTTAAAATTAGTGATGAATGAAATATTAAATAAAATTCTTACCTTTTTAAACTTATTTTTAGCCACAAATCTCACAACACTATGCTTTAAGGCATTCACTTAAAACCATTTATTCAAGAACAAGACCACATCCTTGGGACCATATGCTTCGAAAAAAATCCCAAATAAAAAAAAACTTCAAGAAAAAACGTCGAGAACACTCATTTATTCGTAAAATTTTTATTTTAATAGGAAATTTTGTTAATTTTATATTCGTTTTTCGTTATTTCGTCGACTGACATCGCGGCTGCGCGCGCGCACGTCGCCTCAAGTACTGGGAACCGGTTGTTGTAGGCAAAAAGGTCGTATGATAGGATTTTTTGCTGTACCAAATTCGATGATGTCATGGATTTAAACTTATTACCGTAACGGGAATTACTTGTTCAGATTGGCTGGATTTTCGAAGGTTTTTGATATGAATGTGTTTTTAATGTCTGTGGAGTCTAATGTATTGAGTATTACTTTGAGCCCTTTGGACGTCCATACTAACAATACTTAAGTATTTTTTAAGCCACAATTAAATTATATAATAATATAAATTTTTACTTTATCATATTTTCATTCTATTTCTTATTTTTTTTCAGTTTCACGCTGTTTCTGGCATGTAGCATAAGAGACAGAGGGAATAGTGACACTTTTTTTTCTCTTAACGTCTAATTTATAAGACATAGAGTGTCGGAACTCAACGCCATACTATGTGTGTAATTTGGTATTAATATTATATTCAAATATTTTGTTGAGGTTCGCGGTTACAGGTAGTTTTTAGCTATCAACTTTCTGTCATTCCAGTGCCGATAGTTCAAAAAATCGATCAAACCGACAACCAGTCGATTTTACAGTCACACTTTGTGCCTCTGCGCCACGTCTGGCCTCACAAGTATTTGAAATAGCTACTATATTTCTTATTTTTACCCTGTTTTACAGATATTTGTCGTTTAGTGATATTTTCTAAATAATTTTATTCAATCGTTTTATTAAATCAAAAACAAATTAATATTTCAGTCTCTATAATGACAGACTCTCAGGCTTAAGCGATTTACCATAAACAGTTATATAATAATTAAATAATGCCTTAAAAAATATATAGTTGAGTTCATCGAACTATCTAAAATCATATCTCTGTCTTTTAACGCAACAAACAATTTTTTATCAATATTTATTATAAAAGAGAATTGAGGCCCGTCGTGGCTCAGCAGCACAGAGTGTGAACTGTAAACGCGACTAGTAGTGGGTTCGATCTCCAATCGAGGAAATTAAATATTTATTTAAATTTATATTTTCATTTCTTCGCTCTAATATCCAGGCAAAGCGCGGCATTGAGTTCCGCCACTGAACATGCAACGCCTCCAAAATTCGGCGAAAACTAGGGAACTTAGTATATAAACACTAAGTTCTCTCTGCCTACCCTGTTGTATGCGGGATACGTTACCATTAAGACACTTCCGATCCCATCCAATGAAAAAATGTAAATATTAAATATTCTGTTTTCAAAAAAAGGAATTGAACCAACAACTGTCACATTTACAGTCACACGCTTGTGCCACCGACAGGGAAGGACGATTATATAAAAAGTTAAATTTGTATGTTTTTTTTAGTTAGCGTTAATCTTATAACCCCTACGATGATATCGTTGATTAATTATTTAATATTAAGACGTTCCTTGTTACGTGTTTTTCATTAAGACTGTATGCATTTCATGGTGTACCAATATAATTATAGTTATTAGAAGTCCAATTTTGCAGTTTATAAGATTTTTCTCCATTCTCTGTTTATTCCGTATATATAGGTTAGAGAAATCATTTATCTATATATATATAAAGAAGTTAAAATATAAAAGAGAGCGCAGTTTAAAATTGCTAACAAATTTACTTATCGACTTGTAACCAAGACTTGTTGCATTATTAGAATTTATCGATAAATATTTTTTTTATTTATCTTTATACTAGGTTCCCTGTGCGTACTCATAGGGAACCTGGAAAAAACAAATTAACAAATACTTAATTAAGCATAGTATGGTCAAATTATTAAACTACACAGTCCATAGTAGTGGCAAATATTACAACACGACGCCATTACGTGATGAAACATTTTCAATTAAGTTAAAACCTAATTACGACGTACTGGATGGTTCGTGATGACACAGATAGCGATTATGTTAAGAGATTGAACTAGCTTCAACCAGTGGTTTTACCTGTGAATCAAGGAAAGGCAGTTCAAGGCAATGGAGTCAGTCATGGAATCATATAGTTTTTTTTTTACCTTCAAGCTGTATCCCAAACTTAGCAAAATAGGCAGAGAGAACTTGGGAGCATAGTGATAAGACACTCTGTTCTCATTTTAGACAGTTTTGTTACTCACTTTCTGCCGAACTCTGGGGGCGTTATTGACAGGCGGAATTCAATTTAACTCAACGCTTTGCCTCGTTACCAGAGCGGAGAAATTAAAATATTAAATATTCCATTCCTCCAAATGGGAATCGAACCCACAACCGTCTTGTTTACGCCCGTGCCCTTGCAATTTATATACGTTGATGTAAAAATAGAACACAAACTGACTATAATAAGGGCCTTCTGTCTTCACCTTCCTTAAAAAATAAGAGACGATATTCTTTTAAGTAAGATTTATTTATTTTATGTACTTACAAGTGTTTAATGTGAAATAAGTATTTTAAGTAACTTAATGTTTAGAAAGAAAAACAACAACATTTTTAGAAATTGTCGTAATTATGTGTCTTAGTTACGAAATTCAATGCCGCGCTTCGTTTCATATGAGTTTCTTCGTTACTGCTCCAGGTGGTCATCGAACCCGCAACCATCGCGTTTACAGTCAACCTTGCCCCACTACCTAATATGAATGAAACATTACTCGTCTTTTGTTTTGTAGTCAGTTAAAAATTCACTGCACCTAAGATTCTGCAGTCAAGGAGAACATCCAGACGTTTTTTTGTAATGCAAATATTATTTTTAGTTCTTGAAAATCAAGTCTGAGACGGCGTATGTCATTTTATGGTGTAACTTACATATTAACATGTTATTCAGTGAGACAAACTCAACTCTATTCCTTTTTATTAAGGTTCTAAATTGATAATTACAATTTAGAGTTAAGACTTTTACGAAAAATCAAAAAAATTCAAGACCAAACCAATATTATTCAGTTTTGAGTTTACAGAAATTTAGTGTTTATAGCATATACTATAAAGAATATTGTTGCACTTCGAAAAATCTTATTTATGATGTTTTTTAAGTAGTTGTAAGCTTATAAAATAAGACCTATACGACTCAATGCTCAGGATACGGCGGTATATTTAACGTTCGCCCCTTGTATATTTCTTATTTTACGCCAACTTTTGTTTTATACGATTCTTTGACATAAATTTATGATTTTTTAGAGCTACGAAATAATAATAATGTATATATTTTTAATTTGAACTCATTGAGCGAAAAGAGCAATAATCCATATACACTCGTATCTATTTGTATATATATATTCATCGGAAACTGAGAGTATATCTTTAAACATTTTAAAAGTATTATTTTACACTTAGAAAAGAAAAATACTTATTAAGAAAACGTATACATTTATTTTCCAGCTACGTTCAAATTTATATATATATATATATATATCATCACGTTTCTCAAATATCTTCGAGTATTGATAGAATTATAGATTCTAGTTATAGGGAATAAATGACTTTAAAAAAAAAAAAAATACCTTCACGCTGTATCCCGCACACAGCAGGGTAGGGCAGTGTTAAGACACTCCGTTCACCACTTTCTGCCGAATTTTGGAGGCATTGCGTGTTGTGTGGCAGAACTGATCGCCGCGCTTTGCCTCGACACCAGAGCGAAGAAATGGAAATATAAATTTAAGTAAATATTTCATCTCCTCGAGTGGGGATCGAACCCACAACCAGTCGGTTTTACAGTCACACTTTGTGCCGCTGCGCCACGACTGGCCTCAAATATAAATGACTTATTATTTTATATATAAAACAATGACAAATATCAAATTTTAAGAAATTTTACGTTTTTTTTCATTAAATGATAGTTATTGAAGTAGAGCGCATAAAATACACAAGGATATTCCAGGAACAACTTTGCAGTTCAAAGTATGTATCTTCATGGAAGATGGAACCAGTTTTGCGATGGGAACAATGCTCGAAAGACATTTACATTTAAATACTGCTTTATATTCGTATACAAGTTGAGTTGAAATAAGAAAAGGAATTTTAAAATTTATTTTTTGTCTTTATAATTTTTAGTCTATATTTACTTGGGTAGGCAGATATAACTTGTCAATGAGATATTTTGTACCCTACGCTATTCTCTTTTCATAGTCTTATTTTGAGACTGAGTATAGGTAGAACTCAACGCTGTTTCTTACCTACAAAAGAAGAAATGAAAATAATTAAAACAATAACACAGTCAAAAAAATATAAATATAAAAAAAAAATGGAAGAAGATACTTCCATAAATTACCATCCCGCCCAAAGATATATATTTTTTAAATTAATTTCATATTGCATCTTCATAAAACACGTAAAACAAAACGATAAACAAAATTTTCCTTTAACACCTATTCTGATGATACAAAGCCAAAAATAAAATTGTGTTTTTTGTGTGTTCAAATATCATACATATTTGAACACACAAAAAACACAATTTTAATGTATTCTCCGAAAACCAATGTTTACGTCACACAATTTTTTTGTGCAACATTAAAACCTGCATATAAAAGACTTCAACGGGAGCAACCGTCAAGGTCTTATGACCAGTTTTGTCTTTAAATATATATGTAATATGTATTCTTTTAATATAATTATATATAAAGTTTACGTATATTTTAATATGTATGTATGTATGAGTCATGGTTATTTTTAACTTGTTTATGATGATGAGTTCGTCTCAAAATTTTATATATGTTTTGCTATATTGTGTGTGTTTTGTCAGCTTCACGCTGTATTCCGCACACAGCAGGGTAGGCAGTCGGAACCTAGTGTTAAGACACGTAAGTTCTGGAGACATTGCGTGTTGAGTGGCGGAACGGAATCAACATCGCGCTGCGAGTTTTTTGTAGTTTGACGTATATATAATATACGAGTACACATTTAGGTTAGGTGATAAGCAATATATTCATTTAAACTTATTATTTTGTGCTCAAAAAATCTTAATTTGAAGACAGTGTGGAGTTGCGGACCATACAAACTTTTTGTAACCAGAAAACTTTATATAATTTAAAACCTGTATTTACTAAAATACACTACAAAACTATCATCACAATCTTTATCCCCCATACAGCCCGTATAGGCAGAGATACTCTAGTACTCCTACCAATCTAATCTTCGTTACTACTCTACTATACTTCGTTAGTACGAGATTTATTATATTGACTGGTAGAGCTTAACGCCGCACTATATCTTTCCAGAGCAATAAAATGTAAATAATTCAATTACAAATTAAATAATATACTAGCTAAACAGGCTCTATAGCGCCACCTATTTATAAAATTTATAATTTCAAGGCTTTAAATTTTAGGTATCTACAGTTTAAGTTTGCTTAATTATAAAATAGATGGCGTAAGTGACCGTAGATTTTTTTTTTTAATTCTAGGCGGTAAGTGAAGAGTGTTATAAATTTCACGAGACTGTATGTGTATCTGTTTGTTTGCTATGGCATCATAGCTCCAAAATGGATGGACCGATATTGATCGTTTTTTTGGTTGTAAGGTTATTTAATAGAGAAACCGTGAGAAACGTCTTAGCTGTAGTTTGAGTAAATATGTTATGTTTGATGTCTTTTGTAACTGTTATTTTACTTTACAGAGCTTTTTCGAGGGTTAATAAATATTTTTTTCATCATATATACTTCACGTTCCTATAACGCGTTTTAGATATTTTTAACTAGCAAAGATGGTCTTAGCTTAAAATTTTACTAAGGCGTTCGTTTGTTCGCGAAATATTGTATTTTTTGTTTTTAGTTATATAAATTAGCACTTTTAGTATTCGATACCATGAATGGTAATACACAAGTCAAACAGATAAAAAATAATGATTGAATTATTTTTAATTTAAAATGAATAAGTTAAATAACTCTGAAATTGTTGCATCAATACATGTTCTTTTTATGTATATGCTATTATTATTTTGAAGGTATTAAAAAAATAAAAGGTTTCATTAAAATATGTATTATCTTTATTTTAAAAAAGTATAAAAGCATTTATTATTGTAAAATAAATAAATTTATTATAAGCTACAAGATTATATTAATAATTCAGACCACATAGTCTTGAATCCTAATTTAGGATTTGTATAAAAATAACAATTACATTATTAACAAAAATATACAAATATTGAATATACACAAAATGATTATTTAAGTTTCACGCTGTGTCTCGCATATAGCAGGATGCAGACGGTATCTAGTGTTAAGACTCTCCGTTCCTTACTTTTTCTCCAATTTTCTTTGAGTATTGACTGTCGGAACTTAACGTCGCCCTTTTTATCTATAGATGAGTGAGGACGTGAAATCATTCTCCCGAATGGGAATTGAACCCACAACCATTGCGTCTACAGCTTTTTAAGCTAATTTATAAATTAAATTAAACTATGTAGCACCTATTTACATTTACATATACATATAAATAAAAATCATTAAGAGATCTTTATCATAATGTTACAAAATAAAAAAAAAATGTTATTAGTTATAAATATTATTCTTGTATTCCGCACATAGCAGGGTAGGCAGAGGGAACCTGGTAACGTAACATACTTTCCACTACTTTTCGGTAATTGGCGGAACCTAACGCCGAGCTTTGCCTTAATGCCAGGGCGAACATAAGAAAATAATAAACAATTAATTTCCTCCAGTGGCAAGCGAACCCACAAACGTCGCGTTCATACCACATGCTTGTGACACTGCGCCACGACCGCCTCAAATTATAATAATAGTTAATAATATTCTTAAAATGATCACAGGAGGTATATACAGAATATTTTTCATATTGCCCGTAATTTTTTACTTCTAATAAAAGGTCTAGAAGAGAAAAGAAAATTAGATTTAATATCAAATTGCTTAAAAAAATGGGGAGAAAAGATATTTACATTTACTAAAAGTAAGCGGTCACTTGTGGTCTGAAAAAAATGAACCGATTTTAGTTCGCGCTCAACATGACTTATTTGTCAGGCTTCACCTGTAACTAGAAGTCATTTTTGAGGTACATAATAAACATTAATTAATTTATCCAGGGCGCCATGGGGTACAAGTGATCTTACAAAACGAATAAACTTATTGTTTTAAGGTTCCAATAATGTAGGGTACAAGGGACATCACAAAACAATTTACGTACTAACCAATTTATCGATCTAGGTTACAAATAATTACGGGGTACAAGTAAGCTCACAAAACATTATACATAATAATCCAACTTTTCACTTCAGTGTGCCAATAATTTTAGGGTACAAGTGAGCTCACATAACAATATACGTAATATTTTTACTGTCAATCCAGGGTACTAATAATTTTGGGGTACAAGTGAGCTCACAAAACAAACTACGTACTAACCAATTTGTCGATCCAGGGTACAAATTTCTGTATATTAGTATAGACCCCGGGTAAATGTTCCCTACCACATCCAATGCCCCATGACACGAGGCCTATGAGGGTATTGCGACCCTCGTATTTCATGGTTAAGGGTCCCCCTGAGTCCCCCTGGCAGGAATCTCTGCCTCCCTGAAACGGAAATTACAGTTTATATGATTAATGTCTTTGGTTAAAATTATAAATTAAATATGAATGCTTAAATAAATATGTAACTTCGCCCTAGGTAAAATATTTTTTTTGCAGGTTCACAGCCTTTTACAGTATAGCAGGATTGACAGAGAACTTAGCGTTAAGTTACATTAAAATTATGGAGACAATGCATGTTGAATCGCCATCCTAAACCACTGCAGTTAACGTGATTACAGTCAGACGTTGTCCCACTGTTCCACAATTATTTATCTACATTATCTAGATTAAATTTATAAACGAACTTTTCCAACGAAATATAAAAGGTTCAAACAAAAACTTCATAAATAGCAGCAATCCTGCATATACATATATTCTAGAACATCCTCACTCTCACCTCTTTGTAGCCGGCGCACAGGAACACGTCGTGTATGGTCTCGCGGCGCCCGGCCGCCCTGAACCAGCGCTGGCAGCGCTCGTTTGGTATTACTTCCACCTCTACTTCCTGATAATGATTTAAATATATTTTTTAATATAATTATATACAATGACAATAAAAACAATATATAAATTATATATAATTTAGTAAGCAGAGAATATTTAATTTGAAAGAATCACTGTTATACAAATATAGGCACAATTGTGCAATCCACGAATGATGCAGAACACAGCGGGTCTACGAAGTGACACACGAGACAGAATAGAGGGGTGTCTATGCATTGGCGTATCTAGAGATATTTTCTGGGGGAGCTGGCCTCTGGTTTTGAACAGATATGTTCGTGGTAATTTTTCGGGAAAAAAAAATTATTGGGCACCAGACGATTCTAGGATGGGCACGGCCCGAAAAATTGAAACAATGTGACAAAACTGAAACGGTTATTTTAAACAGAATAATTATTTTAAGTGCAAATAATCGAGGTAATCAGATATATCAAGCCTCACAGAGAAATTTAAATAAAGATTAACTGATAAATAATTTTTAGATTACCCTTTTTTTTTATTTATTTTATTTGGTTTGCTAGTGGCTATTACATTTTTAAATAAGTAATTTTACAAGCACAATATAAAATCAGTAATATATAGCCGTTTGAAAGCAAACACTGCATGCGTACATTGCGTCCGGCTTCACAACCATTTCAATTTATACAATGAACTTAAACAAAAAAAACTAAACATTAAAGATACAAAATAAACATAAACTAAATTACAAAAAGAAAAGAAGAGGGAAAACAAAAACATTTTACATTATAATGTTTATATTACTCTTGTTAAAAGAGAAATCTTCATGTTGAATTTGTCCAATAAAAGGCAACGCGAAAAAATCTATAAATTCTATTTATCATAGCTTATCTTAGACGTAGTGACACAAAACCCTGTGATCTAGATTCAAATTTCATCAACATAAAATTGGCAATGAATACGATATTTTACCCGATACAAAATAAAACGTACATCTCAAAAAAATATTCTTAAATTCGAACTCCATACCTGTAAAACAGAAGGCACAGTGCTCTGTCCATGCCTCGTTCTGCCCCACCCGGCGACGGTCGCCATTTTACCTGATAACTTCATCTGTTTTTGTGGTAAACATACCTGGAATTGATAATATTTAAAATTAATGGAAATTATTAAATTACGCTTATACTGATAGTAATACAAATATTTAAAAAAATATAATAAAAAAAGAAAACAAAAAGATGTTTATGCACTAGAAAATTGTTATTTTGAAAATGTACAAATTATATTTTATTATACTCAAGTTAAAAAATAAAAATTAAATTAGCTTCACGCTATGTCCCGCACACAGCAGGGTAGGCAGAGGGTACCTAGTGTTAAGACACTCCGTTCCCCACTTTCTGCCGAATTTTGGAGGCATTGCGTGTCGAGTGGCAGAACTCAACGCCACATTTTTGCCTCGACACCAGAGCGAAGAAATGAAAATATAAATTTAAGTAAATATTTCATCTCCTCGTGTGGGGATCGAACCCACAACCAGTCGGTTTTACAGTCACACTTCGTGCCGCTGCGCTACGACTGGCCTCAAGTTCCTCCACATTAAAGCACAAAGACAGTGCTCAATCTTGTTATATGATATTTCATATTTGGATAAAATTTCAATTTTTTGGAAATTATTTTTAAAAATGTATAACTGAATTGAATTTAGTTTTTTTTTGTTAGTATTGTATATTATGTGCTTTGTTGTTATTTATTTGCAACCAAAAAAAATTAAAATGTTTTATTTATTGGTATAGGTAGGTCATCACAAATAACTTTGAACTAGCAAATAAAACATATTGTCTGATAATATTAATATTTAACGTTTAAGATTTTATTCGACAGAAAATGATAAATAGTATTTCCACTAGGTTTTCTCCGACTCCGTGAAAATACTTTCAAATATCAAAGAAATTAACATACAAGCAATATATAAATTATGCACGAATATCAGCTACTTAATGCTCAAACTCCACACTATGGTCTAGCTGGACTAAAACGACGTCTTTCCGAGAATTCATAAGATGTATGGACAGCTTTCATTTGAACCCTGAACTATAAATACAATGAAATAAGGATCCACAATAAGGACGAACTTTTTTCTTTTAAATAGTTTATTACAAATCCGAAAAAAAATAACTTACAGGCAATATATGCTGTTTAAACACAACACTGTGGTCCAGTTGGACTAAAGCCACGTCGTTCCTAAAGTCTGAAGGTTCATACGACGGATGGACTTCTTTTCTTTGGACCGCGAATTCTTCGTGTGAGTATCTTTCTCCCGCGTCTCGTACGTCCCATTCGCCGAGACGCACACGTAGTTGGGAGTTTGGTGTGCTGGAATATTCGGATTTGAGGTATTGGTTTGTAAAGTGGTAGATATTTTGTTTTGACCAAAGAGGTTTTTTATAATTTTTTTTTTTTTAACCTCAGATGAGAGCGTCACTACGATGCCACTAATTTAGTACTTAGTACTATTTTATAGTAACATAAGTATTTATTAATTGAACATATCTCATAATTTTTCAATATTTAAATCTAATTTTATTTAAACATACCAAAAGATCTTTCAACATGATTTTATTAAAGAATTAAACAAATATACAATATATATATATAACCAATACTCACGTAGCAACGCAATGGGCGGCTGTAATAACCCATCTATCTGATATCAAGGCGCCTCCACACGCCAGCTTCTTACTCAAAAATCCTGATTTTATAAGCGCTGCTTGCCACGGATGGGAACCGAACCCGGTAGAATGACCACCAACGATACGATTTGATCTTGTGAAGAGTTCTCCACAACCTAGAAGATGAAAAAAAATAAATAAACAAGAGAGATATATTATATCGGACTCTAAGTATAATAAGAGATACTTGTTTTTGTATGAGAGTTGGTTTTGTATTTGTCTTTTATTATTTTGTGTATATAAGCGTTCTAACTACTGTGCATTTTTACGTTAAAGTTATCTTAATTACATATATTATGAGATCCCACCCATATCTACATATATTTATTACAGAAATAGTTTCATAAATATGGAAGACTTGCACATAAACATTATCTTGACTTAATATTCATGTATTCAAACAATATTCATCTTTGATGGAAATACAACAATCGTTTTACAACATGTATCTACTTTATTTGATTTACTAAAATTATCAAATAAGTCGAAAATGCCAACATTTTTCCTTCCATTCCAAAGTGTCCTAAATAAAGAACAACAATTTTATTGATTTACTTTAATACATATATTTACATATAATATATTATTAGAACACATACATTATATAATAGTAACTACAAAATTCTACTATAATATAAATACGTGAACCCACCTCACAATTTCTACTGACTTTTCTACTAAATAATAAATATAATGAACTAAAAATAATTCCACAAAAATATAATAACAACATATTAAATATTTTCCTTACAGCTACTTTATATGAACCCTTAACTTCATTCTTATGAATTTCTTTATTATGAACTTCATTCTTTTGAATTTCTTTATTATGAACTTCATTCTTATGAATTTCAATGAATTTCATTCTTTTTATTTATGAACTTCATTCTTTTGAAGTTACGGATTCACTATTAATGATCTCTTTTCAATCTTACATTTGTAAGCTTCTAACTATATTGCTTCGATGATTTTGTGAAAAAGCGACTAAAGCGTGCAACAGAGGTGCGTGATGATTATGAAAACGCCGTGCAGTTAACAAGCAGGAAGGAAAAATAATATTACGAAAACTCGAGAACTTTTATTAATATAATCACTTTTATAATCACTGTGTCATGTCTTCGTTATTTAATTTTTAAAATCACATAAATGTCTATATATTGCAATTGTCCCTAATTAAATATTTTCATAAGATTTGGTTCTCAAGTAGCCGGAGTTACAATATTAAAAAGTAAATTTCATTGATAGAGGCACAAAAATTGTATGTTTAAAAAAAAACAAAATTCTTCGCAGAATGCTTGATTTTTTATCCGTTTTAAAGTATGAAATTAACAAATTAATTATTATATTCAATATCTACAAAATAGATAAGATACATATATAATTACCCTGCAAAATCAAAAGTCCTTGAGTTTTCTTAAACTAATACAGTCAACAAAAAATCACAATCTAACTAGTCCTTATAAATCAGTCTCACCCGGGTAGCTAGGTCTTGGTGGTTTATGACCATTTGTGTGTATCGGCACATAATCATCATCACCGTCCGGTTTTGAACCTATATCGGAGTAGAATTCCGGTAATTGTGTTGTACTTTCGTGGTACGATGGTTTTACATAGTAATAGTGGTTCTGATCGTAGTTTTGTATGCTCCAATCCGGTTTTGGCCGGTTCATGCCGGTTTGATCCGGTTCCGGCCGGTCTGGGACCGGTTTTGGGCGGTTGTGGTGCGGGTTCACGTGGTTTGTATCCGTGTAAATGATGATTGGCTCCTCAAACTGTGTGTTTGTTTGGTATTCGAACGTTTCGTGTGGGAATGTGCCGATGATTTGTATAAAGTCACCTGTTGTGAAATATTTGTTTTACTACGTAAAATATTAAACTAATATTGTCTGTACTGTCTATGTTTAAAATACATTTAATTTATACAATTATTACAAAATAAATATACATATTTTTACAATATAACTAATATCAAAGCAGATAACAATTTATTATCGTGTTATCACGTTACAGGAGCTGCATTAGCATGGTACCGATACCCAAAGATAATTACTAAGAATTACCACGTGGCTAGAGGGAATGCTATTTTTTTTTTTTAACAAATTCAAAGTGTTATTCCACATTTACAAAAGAAAAATATTTTTTAGAAGCGGAAATTTTTATAAATCTCCCTACTCTTTAGAGTATAATAATTTCGACCGCCCAATTACCACGTATCGTGTACAATTTTTGATACATCAGATAGTACCCACAGTAGGTATTCTTGTGTAGTTTTTTTAAATTCAACCTGGATTCCGAACACATAGCAGGATGGGTAAAAAGAATCTGGGAACCTAATATTAAAACGTTCTATTTCCATTAAGAAATTTCCGTTCCCCACTTTCCGCCGCGTTTTAAAGACATTTCATGTGGAGAGTCAGAACTCAATTTCTGTATCGTAGGTTCAAAATTAAAGTTCAACAATTTACATCTATTGTTAAAATAAAATTATTGGGTTAAAGTTATAAAAAATTGCTAATGAAACAAAGCATGAGAAGCAGAAAATACATAATAAGGTTATTACTATTATTTAATCAACAAAATTCTTTGTAATAAATTAAACAATCGTAACTTCCTTTTGTTGTACAATTTGGTTTTCTTTTATTTCTTTGAAGTTATGCTTTAAGAAATTACACAATAGGTTATATAGTACTTACGTTATTATGAAAAGATATTAAAAAAAATAGATTTTTTATGTTTAAGCTTAGATTGCATCGGGTAATTGTGGGTTCCAATTCACTCAAGAAATAAGACTAAAGCTTTTATTGACAAAATAAAAGTGAAGAGAAAGAAATAATATATATCTCTGTAGGTCTCCCTATAATGACAAAATGATGAGGTGTTTGTGGCTCGTTTTAGGATTTTTTTTAGCTTCACTTTGTATTCCGCATATTCTCGACGATTGGGATGAGTGAAAAATTTAATATTTAATTTCCTCGCTCTGGTAAGGAGACAAACAGCGGCGTTAAATTCCGCCACTCAACGCCGCGAAAATTCGGCTTTGTTTTAGCATTACGCAGCTTAGCTCCCTTTGCCTAACCTGCTCTTTGCCTAAATTCACCTTAAAGGTATAGCTATTATACATAATAACCATTTGATTTGATACAATTATATAGATTAGGGTCACTTTCGAATAATTTGTACCGGATGAAGAATTACTTTTTAAATCTCTTAGAGCCATTGTGTTAACGCTTGACTAGGTGCGATGCTACGACTTTCACTGGTTTTCTCTCAAATCTAACAGCCGAGACCAGAAAATTAGATAATTTTATGGTAATTTTATAATTTTATTTTCGTTATTTGATTTATTTTATAATAGTAGATTATATTAAACAAGCAAGATTCGATCGGTACATAAGAAGATAAATTTTCTTAAATATAAACTTTAATAATTTTATTTGTATATATGTTTTTAACTTTAGCGCTAGGGTTAACAAGGAAAACATTATATTTCCTGGCCAATTTTTGAGACGTTCCGTGTTGAATGACAATACTCAACACATTGTATACTACATTGTAATGAAAATAATGCATTGCGTGGAATCGAATCCACGACTTAATTACTTTTATATTTCTAGTAATACAAAATTAAAAAATACATCGCGATATAATATCACTTTTATGATATGCAAAATCACCTTTATAAAATAAAAAATACAAACCCGGTTTTGTATTACGCAACCATTATAGTATCGGGGCCGTTGCGTAACTACAAATACAATCGTTTCTATAGGCGAGAAAGTAAACATAATAATAACACATTACGAAATTCGCTGTGAAGAAAATGAAACGTAAAAAAATGTACTTCCGGAAATAATTGGTAAGCTAATTGCTGAAGCAGTCAGAGCGGAAACTTTGAGAAATAATATATAATGTGGGATAGGCGAAAGCGGATACGCAAAACGAGACGCCTTGAAAAACTTGAAAATCTAACTATTTTTCATTTATTAGGCCTGTCCGAAGTGTGACTGTAAAATCAACTGGTTGTGGGTTCGATGCCCACTCGAGGAGATGTAAATATTTACTTAAATTTATATTTCGATTTCTTCGCTCTGGTGTAGAGGCAAAGCGCGGGGTTGAGTTCTGCCACTCAACACGCAATGCCTTCAGATTATTTATAGAAGTAAATAATATATAATACTCATAAATTGTTAACTTATTAATAATTTCTGATGCTCTGAGCTTACGAACAATCGAACCTAGAACCACCGAGTTTAATGCTGAGAGCTTTTAAAATATATAACGAAAATAAGTTTTATATTTAGCTTCAGGCTGTATCCCACACATGGCAGCGTAGACTCCCCCTTTACGTTGAAATCTGGAGGGATTGCGCGTTGAGTTGCTTAAGAAATTTTCAAGTATTTTAGTTTAAAGTTTCCAAAACTTGTTCTCAATAAGCACCATATGTTTTTTTGCAAACGAAGAGAGATTCTATTGTACTCATTCATTATATTGTTTCATCATTTTTACAAATACATACATTCATATATCTATATGATGTATGAATTTGGCAAACCTTTTGTTTGAGCGTAGACCGAATTTGGGTCAGTTTCGAAATTTTGGCTAAAGAAATAAAATTCCAGACGAATGCTACACTTACATTATGTTTGATGGTAAAAGCAAAGTGGCCTAAGTTAAGTTTGTTTTTTGTATATTTTTTTAAGTTTCACGCTATACATCATGTTATTCAGACGGTACCACGTGTTAAGACACTCCGTTCCCTTTTATTATTCAAAAATATAAAAAAAAAAAATAATTTATATTTTTAGTGCTATTTAATCATTAGTAATATATTTTGTTAACACAACGTGCTTTTAGTTTAAATTATGGTTACTCACTACCAATAAAAGATATTATAACAAAAACACTTAAGATTTTTTCAAAGAAACCCTCAAGAAAGACATAGACTAACCTAACATTACATTTACATGTAAAAATAAATTAAAAATGATATTAAGCATAATCACAAATTAATTTCCATCCTAAAATAAAATTATAAACTAAACAAAAAAAACACCTAAAAAACTTACTAGCATTATGAACGACTGGTGCTATTTCGGTGGGACGTTCAGTCGTTTCCTGTTTGATGCAGCAGGCCCATATCATCCCACCAGAGCACAGGTCAAGGGGCTTACCACCCCCCATAGCACAGGTTATGCTCAAACCGCAGGAATATCGGGCGCCCCTGTAGCGGCAGGATTGGGGTATCACTGGAATTAAATTAGTTGCTTTTAGTATGGGTTTTTTTCTTATATGTATATTGGTAAGTCAGTTAAATTTAAGTGGGTTAAGCTGTACAGCTATTGTGGGTTCGATTGCTGTGCTGGGGGGGTCGAGTTATTTTTATTTCATCGCTCTTATTGTGCTTGATAGAGCAAAAATGTTGTCAACAACATTTTCATTTAAAATGGAAACGATATTTACATTATAAAAAATAATACTATAAGCAAGAAATTCACTCTTAGTACTCCCATACACTCCCTACACATATGACAAATTTCAGTTTCTAAGACCAATAGTTTAGTCTGTGCGTTGTCCGTCTGTCACTCAGTTCGAAAGAATTTTATAAACATATATAGATATAATAGACCAAAAACTGCGTTTTATCTAGATTCGAACAAAAATCCACATTTATCTTGTGATCGTCATATGTCACGAGATCATAACTATTAATAAATCAATTATGCACAATAAAAAAAAACTATAGTAAACATCGCGTGTTTATAAACAAACGTTAGATGAGAGTAAAAGTAAGTAGTGAAGTGAAATTGATTGACCGAGGCCGTTCACCGACCATTGATAGGTTGCGTTACATAACAAAAGATATCATGCGTAGAGGTGTCTTTATTCAGGTTCACGCTCTATCCCGCATATGGCGGTAGGCGGAGAGAATCTAGTGATAAGTCATTATGTTCTTAAAAAAATTGAGACACTAGTGTTGTGTTGCGGAACACAACGCCGCGCTTTGTTTGAACAGAACGGGGATGGAAAAATAATTTACTATCTCTAAATGTCAGAGAACGCTACAAAAGTTTTAATTTTATGAGATAAAGGAGAACTGTTTTTTTTTTTCAATATTTAGACAGAGGGCGCACACTGGCCCTCTGCGTTATATTTTTATTGATTCTGAAAAGGAAGTAGATTAGAAAAATTATATACATATTATAAAACTATATATTTCAATTATAAATATTTAGTTATCCATGGCTCGTTGTGTGCGGAATAAAAATGTGATACGGGATGACGGTGTAAATTACGGAACCTAGTTTTAAGACATTCCGTTCCTCACGTACTGCCCAATTTTGAAGACATTGCGTGTTGAGTGATGGTACAAAAAGCTTTTATTAATAGAGCAGATATAAATAGTTCATTCTAACGAGTGAAAATCAAACCTACAACCATCGTGCCTCATGAAGCGGCTGCACATCGATGGCTTCCACAAATTTAATAGGAAACAATGTTATAAATCAACTTATTTACACTTCAACCATCATTTATATTATATAAACGCTAATCTTACAACGTAAATAATAGGTTTAACATAATTCAGGAAGTAATTTGTTTCTCTGGTGGACTTTCACGAAATACACACCATTAGAAATAGAAAGCATGGTGTGACTTTTGATTTGCACTTTCAAAAACACTTTGTTGTGATATAATTTGTCATTTAGACGGAAACGAAGATAAATTTGATCTTCTTTCGTGCATGAATGACAAAATTGTATTTTTTTTGAAATATCGCACGAGTTCCTCTATATTTTTATAACTGTAAATTTTAAATTCCACGGTTACTATGCTTTCCGCTCAATTATGCAGCATTGAGTAGCGGATCTAAACACTGCAATAATTATCTTACTAAGCCAAACCCCAATACAATGTAAATCAAAATTGTAATATAACCTTATATTACATCGCGTAATTTATTTTAGTCATTTTTGGCATAATCTATGACGCATCTGCCATAAGCATCAATATGTTCAATAGCTTACAGTCATAAATCCAATAGACCGCCGACTCGTACCGCTACAGCGTCTGACTGTGGACGGGACAGTTCTGAGATGAGAGAGTTCGATTCCTCGCGACATCAGGGAAATGAGTTATTTTCATTTCTTTGCTCTTATAACAAGAGAATGTCTTGAAAATTGACAACACAGAGAACTGTTTGGCACTAGGTTCCCTTTGCCTACTATTCTATTCGGGATATAGCGTGGAGTGAAAAAAGTCTGCTATCTGATTGAAGTTTTGGACACACGTAGTAATAATGATATAATTCTCTAAGAATGAAAGAAAATTTACATAAAAGGAGGAGAGGCCATCGAGGTCCACCAGGTGGAATGATGACCTAAAGAAGACAGTGGGAATCTACCGGATTTAAAGAACGCAGGACCGGACGGAGTGACTAACATTGGAATAGATCTCTTTCCGGCAGTCGACTTCAAAAGGCTATATGTGGTCTTTATAACTTCTGAAGAATTTGCCTTTTCAATTCGAAAACTATAAAAAAATAAACCAGCAAACTGTGACGCCCGCGCCGTTGAAACATCAATTGATTCTATATTCAAATCTCATTCGGATGAATTACTGTCCTTTATTATAAAATAAAAAGTCCCGTTTTTTCGATCCTATAAGAATTTCAACAAAACCCTCTCTAAGTGCTCCTCCACACACCCTACCTTACCTTATGCCAAAGTCAAACTTTCTAAGTCCAGTAGTAACGTCTGTGGGTTCTCTATCAATCACTTACAAACGGAAGAGTTTTATATGCACATATAGATATCTATATAATAAATCATTCATCTCTCGCATGACTATTACAAATATACATACTAAATAAGCATAAGTTACCAAGTTTATTATACCGTGTATTCCAGTAATGATGAATATTTTTCCATCAAACAAAGCGATTTATAGCGTCATTTACAGTGTTTTTAATTAAATTTTAAAGATATCTGTATGTATTTATGTATGTTTATACGACAATATTTTATTATATTATCAGGTAGTTGACTTCGTTACGGTATAAATGAGGTGCCTGCACGCGATGATCGTGAATACGAATCTTGTATGAATATTAATATTTAGGTATACATATAGTCTATATAAAAGTGTATACGTGCTAAATCCGTTTTTTGTTGTTATTTGTAAAAAAATATATCTTTTATTATAAATTATACATTTATACTTTACTATCAATTAAAGAAATTGTAAAACCCGTTTGATCATCTGAGGAAATAATCTAATCTAATCAGAGGAAAATGGAGAACTTCACCCCCCGCGTGAGTGAAAAAATCTAAGGTCAACACAAACCGTTTCCTAAATTCTTGACTTTCTGCCTAAATTCTATATATTACGTCTGTAATGGTGGAACCCCATGCTTTGTAACAAGACCAAAGCTATAAAATTAAAGTTATCCATTCAGCCGCCTGGGAATCGAGCCCACACTACCGTCGCGCTGACAGTCAAAAACTGTGACACTACGCAACGGTAGCCTCAAATAAGTGTATATTTTTTTTACATGCTAATAAAAAATAAATAATAGAAACGCCATTGCAAAATAATAAATTAATAAAACTAGCTAAATTATAATTCTATATGCATTCTAAGGCACATTTCCCAGCTTCACCATTGTTAGACCTTACAAGGCCGAGGTTATATAATATTAAAAACACGTTACATTACACTAACGGTGCTATTATATTTTAATGTTTTATACATTCTCGTCTCGTGTCACTTTCTAATTGTATAATTAAATGGGCTTAGGCCTTTATATATTATTTATTATTATTTTTTTTTATTGTGTTATTTAAAAAAATATTTTATGGTTCAAAATGTGAAATTATAAAGTTAAAAATAAATTTAATTAATACTTAGCAATATAATAAATAAAGATAAATATCGTGTAATTTATATAAATTGTTTACTATTTATAAAAATGTTGGTATAATCTGTGATTTCTTTACTTACTTTTCCCTAATAAATCCATAATAGAGTCCTCTTGTGGTGTACTGCTGTGTTGATGCCCCTTTTTCCTTCCAAACGCATCAAGTAGTAATATCTCTTTCTCTTGTCCACTGACTGGCCTCCTTCTATCCGAAACTTCTTCACTTATAGCCAAATTATCTTGTAAAGTCAATACATCATTATCATTTTCTGAACACAATATGACGTCTGTTGTAATAAAGATAATAAAAATTAATAATCTTCTCCGAATTTTGAAGTTCTGTTTTCCCGCCATCTCGCTGACTGTCACTGTCATTGGTTTGTCAACACTCTTTTTGGCACATTATAGACTGATTTAGATCACTGATTTCTTTTTTGTATTTTTTATTAACACTTTACTATTAGCACTTTAATTACAGGAATTATTTTAATTTTGAATTTAGCACTAAAGCATTTTTTCACTTTTAATTAATTTCTTATTTAAAATTCTTAAATCACATTATTTAAGGATCAGATTTTGTATCTATTTGAAAAAGAAAAATAGTTGGGTTAAAAGTAGTATTTTTTTTTATTTTTCTAATATTCTACATATTCTATTTAATCTGTACAAGACGTCTGTACGCGGGAAGTCAGAATTCGGAAGTAAATGTTACGCGCGAGAGTCACGAGTTTTTCACTTTCGTTGGATTACATTTTCACTGTGTTACGTGTTTAAGACGAAATATTTATTTATGTAAATATAAATAATATGTGGAGCGAATACGTATGGCAGTTACAGACTTAAGATGTTGTGAAAAATATTTTTTCGTTTGTGTTTTGTTTATATAAGATTGTAACACGATTAAAATATTAATATCGTGAGTTAAACGCATTAAGAAGTTATACTTTAATTTTCTATTTAGTTTTTAATAGTCAGTAATATTAAGAGTAATATTTACTTTTCTTTTTTTAAACCGACAACCGTGACTAATGGTTAGTAGTTTTTTTAGTTTATTTATCTATACATAGTTACCGTTACTGTAAAATCATTTTATTTTTAATTTTAACTAAGATGTTTTTTTAATTTTTTTGTCTTTTTTAAATCAAGTACATTGATTGTATTAACGATATTATATATTAGTCAATTTTGTAAGGGTTACGTTCATTACGTATTTGCATAAAAAAAGTTTTAGAAATTTATATCTCTATTTTTTGTTTTTTATCGCAAATATTTCCTTAGAAATTTACATCGTTTTTTACTATTTCATTACAAGAAATACTAGTTTATATGTACATATTTTATTTCCTTGAAACACAAGTAAGTATAAGTTTTCTAATTGAACGACTGATACTCGCCCAGTCGTGTTGACATTAGTCCTCTAGTAATATTAAAATGTTGATTTACAATACGTTTAGAGGATCTTGAGTGTTGATTCTAACAGATTTTAGCTGGCGATGGGCCAAATTTGAAATTTGCATTTTTTTATCATCTCGCTTGGAAGTAAAAAAATGTTTAATGTAGAATGAAATATATTATTTTTTAAGAAAAAGCAGCTTCACGTCGAATTTTCACGACATTGCGTGTTAAGCTTACAGCAACTAGTATATTTGTTAATTGTCGATCATGACGTGACCAAAATATGTTTACATGTTTTTAATATTAAAATAAGCACAATTTCTAGATTTTTTTTAAATACATGATCATGCTTCCATTTTATTAAATAGAGCTAAAAAAAATCTAAATTTACATAATTAATATACAGTGACATAATATGTTATATCTTTTATTATATATAAAAAAAAAAACATTTAAAAGGATTACAAAATTATAATTCACGATTAGTATCAAGACTATGTTCACACTACAACCAGCCTCTACTTTCGCTTTAGCTTTCCAAAACACTTTGACCGAATGTAAAACGATTTAAATCACATCTTAATTTACATGGCAAACTCGACCCTATATTAAATTATTAGAGTAGAATTTTCATTGTTCTCAACAATTATGTATTAACAAGTTGTAAAAGAAAATTGTTAATTTGAACTTTAAAACCTTATACATAGAATTGGAATTGCCTTAAAAATAAAAGAAATGCTTTCTTTAAGGTACAGCAGGTGACAGGTGGGCTGACATAAGTTTTTAAAACGATGCAGTGACAGATAGGTTGAATACAGCGGAATAAGTAAAAAAAAATATTCAAATTATAAAGAATTTGACTTTTTTCCCTTCCCTTAGATCCTTTTAGCCGTATTATCCCGTATTTATAAACCGTTCTCAATTCTAAGATCGACCTTCAGAGCGATTTTGAGATGCCATTTTCATTTATAGATATAAGTAATGAATGTAAGTAGCACCTTAAGATCGAAATAAAAGTAGGCAGTTTATAAATACTGACCTCATAGAGATTAATAATAGAGATCGATATCATAGATATCATCACGAATTCTGTTTCAAGTACGTTCAAATTAAAAGAGAAGCAGTTTCACGATTTTTCTGCGATGCGGGGTAGATAGAGGAGACCAACGGTTGAGACAACCCGTCCCCGAAAATTCAGTTTCACACAGTGCCCGCACCGCTGACTTTTCGCTCAATTTTCAAAGAAATCAATTACTTTTTATTTTTTGCCCTAGTAACAAAACAGTGTCGTTGAATTCCGCCACTTAACACGCGATATCTCAAAAATATCGTAATGTATCGTATGTGGAAAACGTAGTGTCTTAATACTAAATTTCCTTTGTTTACTGCTAAATGGTGTACCATATACAGCATGAAACCAATAAAATAATTTTATAAATGGTTTTCATATACATTGTAAGGTTTTTATCTTACACATAAATATAATTGTTATAGCCTTAATTATACTTTTCTTAATGAATGTTAGAGAAATTTTGTTTTTAATTATAATTCGTGGAGATTAAAATAAATTATATTTCTTGTTAAGATAAAAAATTTTAAATTTTAATATATACTTAAATAAATTATAATATTAATTAAAAGGACTCTAATTACAGCATTGTTGAAGAAAATTCAAATTCTGCTACGTAAAAATTGTTCATATGATTTATAAAACCGGACAAGTGCGAGTCAGACTCGTCCGCCGAGAGTTCCGCACAAAAATTGGAGGTCCCGAGCTTTTTCTAAAATTCAAGCTTAGCTTAGCCAGAGCCTGTTCATCTCTCTCACTTGAAATAACAATGATATTTATTCCGTAATCTTAACTAAGAACGGATAAGCTTCTAACGATTCTAACGATTTTAAGTAAACCGATGTTTTTGTGTTCAATCCCCACTTCGGTGGACGAATTATATTTAGTTTCCAAGGCTAACCCAAAAAGAAAGACTACATGCCCAGTTTTAAATAGGTTTACTCTACCTACTCTCCTATGTGCAGCATACAATATAAAATCTGTGAAAAATTATTGAAAAATTATGACTACGTATATTATATAGATTCACACATGTTTAAGGGAAAACTGTTACACTTTTCTCTCCCGTATCCATACAATTATTGATTCCTAAACGATAGTTACAAACTAATATTATCGTCGAAATTATCGTCGAGGAACAATCTTTAAATAAATGTATGATGCCTAAGATACTACAGGAATCTTTTCAATTGCTCTGCGGTAGCAAAACAAAAATACTATTAAAGCTCTAATACTCAGTTTTCTAAATAACTATAAAAAAATAAAGAAATACGGAAGATACTAAAAAGTATCTCAAAGATAAATATTGTACGGTATTGCGAAACCCAACATCCGGTATGCAAAAGTGCTTCTGCAATAGTTACAAATGACATGCATAACGTCAGTCTTTGACGCCACGCACTGATTCCCATGGCGGTGGTGGTTCTTAAGGAAATTCGAAATCTTCAAATAACGTAGAAAGGAAAGAACAATCAATGTCAACATTACCAATTTTTGAAATATTTTTTCAAGCGTCACATATCATAGCGTCATTGTATTTTGTACACAACAGGGTAGAGAGAGGGAATCTAGTGTAAAGACACTGCTTTTTTTCATTTTTCGCCAAAATTCTGGACGAATTGTGTGTTTAATGGTGGAAATCAACGCCGCGCTTTGCCTTGACACCAGAGAAAATATGTAATATTTTATTTCCTAAATGGAAATCGAACCCACAACTTGTTGCATTTACAGTCATACTTTATGCTGCTAGCCTTCTAATTTTTGAATCATGTTCACGTTGCTTTCGGTATAATTGGGTAGTCATAGAAAACGTATTGTCAACTCTATTCTCTTTCCGCTTGAATTGGGTCATTGTGTTTTATGTGGAACTCTATTGCCAAGAACGGGGAAATAATAATAATTCATTTCTCAGGGTGGAAATCAAATCCTGTAGTATTTTGATTGTATATTTTCTGTCAATAATTCAGTAAAGATATCACTTTATGTATACGGATTTAAATATTTAAGAAGTTAGCAAATACTTACTTACTATCAATAACATTGCATTTTTAATAAAAATATAATTTTTTTCATCACCGCAAGTGGGAATTTAACCCGCTACCTATCGCGGTGATAGTCACACACTCATTGCTTTGCACCACTTTGCCTTAATATAGGAGGGTAGGCGAAACCTACTTGATACTAGTGTATTGATATAACACCCAAGCTCGAGACTGTTGAACTCGAGAAATGAAAGGTTAAACTCAGCCGCACTTTACGGTAAGAAATAATTAATTGCTCTCAATGGGAATCAAATCTACAACCTTCACGCTAACAGGAAAACACTGTCCCATTGTACACTATGAAACCTCTAACGGACAGACTTTATTAAGGACTAAGTCTTAGGCTATTAGGCTTTAAAATCAAATTTGATTATATCGCTTGAACGTACTTTATAAAATACTTAATTAAATTATTTTATATTATTTTAATATTTACTCTATATTTTTTATTTCTCGCGGCAGTTTTTTGTTTTTTCTTCCCGCAGTAATATATAATGTTTTTATTTAAAACAAATCGTATATATCAATAACCAATATATACAAATTAAGCAATATAATTTTCAAAACGATTTAAAAACTGTATTTTTCAAAAACAGTTTTTAGACTTACCACTTAAAAATAATTTAATCTATAAATATTTTCTACCACTACCACATATATTAATAACGTTACTAGACCAGACGTAAAACACAAGCATTTTTTTAAATATAAATTTGTTATATTATATTTATTTATTTATTTATTTAAATATAATTTTATACGCGTGTATTATTATTTAGATCACTCGCGCTACTGTTGCTTATGTGACGATACAATCATACTGCAGTGCTGTCAACCTTTTTATTAATATATATTTTTTTTTTTTTTGAATACCTTTTTAATAATTAAAAGTAATATTCATGTTTTTTTGGCTTATAGACGATTTTTTCTTATAGAAGAGAAGAGAAAGGAAACTGCCAAAACTTTTAGACATCGAAAGTTGAGTGGCCGAACTCAACGCCGCGATTTCTTTACCAGAGTAAATATAATGAATAGTCCGTCCGTCACACGCAATGCCTCCAGAATTTGGCGGAAAATGGGATGTGAAGAATTTTAACACTAGGTTCCCTCTGACTACCCTACCCTATCACAGTGATTTTCCTTCATTTATACATATAAAATTGCGAGTTGTTCGCTCCCACAACTGAGAATCGAACCACAAACAACTTGTGCACTGTCAGTCAGTCGCTGTTCCAGCTCATACTGTAAACTAAATAAAATAAAATTACAATGCCCAACCAACAAAACTGTTCTCACCAACTGGCGGCGCCAGAGAGAGGTCTACCGTCTACGGCGAGAGCTCGAAAGCCGCCGGTTTTACTTTTTAATTTACAATCAAGAACTACTTCCGATCTAGTTTTGTATGTTAGGACGCAATTAGCATTTCAGTTATGTGGAAGTAGTTTAGAGTTTTAGAACCACAGTGAACTTGGTCAAATAAATATGTATGTTTTATCAGTTAAAAAAAATTATAATAAAATTAGCTTCACGCTGTATCCCGCACACAGCAGGGTAGGCAGAGGGAACCTAGTGTTAAGACACTCCGTTCCCCACTTTCTGCCGAATTTTTGGAGGCATTGCGTATTGAGTGGCAGAACTCAACGCCGCGCTTTGCCTCGACACCAGAGCGAAGAAATGAAAATATAAATTTAAGTAAATATTTCATCTCCTCGAGTGGGGATCGAACCCACAACCAGTCGGTTTTACAGTCACACTTTGTGCCACTGCGCCACGACTGGCCTCAATGGATCTTTTTTAATTGTTTTAAAACAGTGATAGTAAACGTATCATCGAGGTTTTCGATATATTTCACATTAATTAGACGGTTAAGGTTTAGTTACCTAAAAATCTCCCTCCAAATGTACGAGTAGTTACGTTAAGAAAAGATATTCAAGACATGCAGTATCGAGTCGCGGAACCCAACATCGCGTTATGTGGTACGAAAACATAAAATATTATAGTCTTCGGCATACCATTGGCGATGTCCCACTGTTCCACATACATTCAGAGGGAGTCTGAGAACCGTTTAAAACACTGTGTTCCCATTAGTACACTTTCGTTCCCCACTTCATGCCAAATTTTGAAAGCATTTTGGGTTGAGTGAAGGAATCAGCGTCGCGCTTTGCCTCGTCACCAGAGCGAAGAAATATAAATATTAGATATATCATTCCCCCTAGTCGAAAACGAACCCAGATCCTCGTGTTTTCAGTCGCAGCCTTGTGCCCGTGAGCCACGACGGCCTCATGTATATTATGATAATCATATTATTAAATGAGGCCACCGTGGCGCAGGGGCACAAGGGCGTGACTGTAATGCGACGGTTGTGAGTTCTATTCTCACTCGGGGGATTGAATTATTATTTATTAATATTTTCATTTTCTGTCACCAAGACAAAAGCCCAGCGTTGAATTCCACCACTGAACACGCAATGCTTAGAAAAATCTATGTAAGGGCACAATGCACAATGGAAATTTCCATTCGAGGAAATGAAGTATTTAATATTTTCATTTCCAGCCTCTGGTAACGAAGCATAGTGCGGCGTTGAGTTTCGTCTCTCAAAGCGTAGCGTAATGCCTCCAGAAACCAGTGGAAAGTAGGAAACAGAATTGTCCTAACACTAGATCACTAGGTTCCTTCTGAAGAAGAAGCTTAAACCTTACCAAATTCGAAAAAAAACTCTATCTTCGTATACAACCTACGGCCTCAAGCTTAACAGTCTAACTTAAAAACCACTTAGCCTATAGGCCTACAGGATGCATACTACATAACCTTTTGTCAAGGTTGGTTAACTCACACGATGACTAACACCTGAAGCGGACTCGTGCTCGGACTTTCTCTCTGTCGTAAGATTACAAAACTATTAACGATTAACATTATACGCGATAACATAACAAGTAGAAAGTTGGTGATTTTGTTACTTTTGTTGGAAGATGTTGGAAGATTGATATCTTTTGGTGATATTCTCATCACGTTTTCGTGATAGTGGGTTGGTAGTACTTATGTAGTTCTGTGCTGTGTTATATTTTTTTAAATAAACAAAATAGCAAAATTTTTGATTAAAATATCTTTTTACCTCACCCGATTTTAAATGTAGAATATATAGAGTTTAAGCAAAGCCAAAATAGGTGGTAACGAGTAAAAATAACAAGAAAAACCGTTATTTCTATAATTCACACCCAATCAAGAGCAAGTAGCGTACATTGGCAGTTAGAATGTCAGAATGTCACGCTTTCCGTTCAAATAAATGATGGTGTATTGAAGACAAATATATATATATATATATATATATATATATATATATATATATATATATATATATATATTAGTTCAATGTTATTGATGATGTCTCTAAATAGATAATTTTGTAAATTTGTTTATTTTTGTGTATTAAACAAATCTTCTACATTCTATTTCATTCACATACTTCAAGACGTAATCGAAATACATAATTAAAAGTTATTTATGATACACGTTCTAAATGCGGAAGATAATTCTAAACGCAGATAAAATGGGTAACATTAAAACGATTAACCTGATATACTATAGTTTATAGGTCTAAAGGAATTTTCAAATCAAAAAAATATATAAATTTGAACCTGTTGTAATTCTTGAGATTAGCGCGATCTACCAAACAAACTCTTCAACATATTAATATAGATCAATTATATGAAAATTATATAAATTACTTACATCCAAGTTCATCGAAGAATTTAGACTGCTGCACACTAACATCTTTATTGTCTTGTCCACTATCACTATCATTGTCACTAGCACTATCACTGATACTTATCAAATTACTCAATTCAGGCACTTTAAGTTTCGCTGATTTAAATTTTAAATTCTTTAACTGTCCATCTTCATCTAAAATTGTGATGTCTTCGTAAGAATTAACAACATCGACGTCTTTACCGGCGTTTCTAACGACTTCATTATTGAACTTTTGTTCGTTAATAAGTCTTACGAGAGCTGAATTTCGATCGTGGACTAAATTCTTTGAATCATATAGATTATCATTGATGACATCTTTACAGAAAACACTTTGTGACACAATAATAATAAACAAAATTGGTAAACTCATATTTAAAATCCAAACTAGTTCAAATGGTCATTCATATAAATTATACTATTTTCACTTTTATCAGTACTTTAGAAAATATATAAACACTCAATAATTACAAATCACCGGTAATTTAACGTTTACCAAAAGCGAAAGTGGTCTCTCGTGGAGGCGACGAGGTTGTGACGAAAAAATCGACTTGGAGCAACTTTTGTGATGTTTACATAACTGTTTTAAAGCTTCATAGAACTGCCTAATTGTATTGGTCAATAATAATCGAAGTGGCGCTCTCAAAGCTGTAACAGTAAATTTGACTCTTTTTTAACCGATTTTTAACAAAGGAGGACATATACGTAATAGGATCAATAAAATAACGTGCTTGTAAGAGAATGTGTCGTTATTAAAATTGGATAACTTTTAAGTATGATGATGTATTTAGGCTTCATGCTAAATTTGTATTTATGTTTAGAAGGTAAATATTTTTGTCAATAAATTTCCCGAAAGGCAAAAATAGTATCGAGTCCCTTTTGAATTAAATGTGTTATTTTAGCATTCCGACTTTTAACAAAATTGTTTCCATGATTTGTAAAGTGTTTCCCCCACAGCAACGCAGGCAGAGAACCACGGCTAGTGGGATAATATTTAATATTAAGATACTTCAATCCCCACTAGACGCCCAATTTTTGAGATTTTTGAGATTTGATATTTTGGAACGTAACCACGCGCTTGGTCTGTAAAAGCAGGCAAACTCGAATAATTCCCCCGTGTGAAGATTGAACCTATCACCATCGTGATCACAGTCAGACACTGTACACAACGCCATATCGGTAGATATCACAAACCTCTCGAAAAGTTTATATCTATAATTTCATAACATACCTATATAAACAAATGGCCTTAAACATTTGGAAAATCCAAACATTTACAAGGATCCTACGAAATTTTAACCTTTTAACATTGAGTAATCAATATTTGGTTTTTATATACATTTAAAACCATAAGAGGTCATCGCGGCGAGAGACATTGTTCTTTATAGTCAAATCAATAATTGAAAAATGGACTATTTTCAATTCTCTGCTATGGAAAGACAAAGCGTAGCGTTGAATTTCAAATTGAGTGTTCAGTTCCGCCACTCAACAAGTAATGTCTCGAAAATTTAGCGGAAGGTGGAGAACGGAGTCATACTCTTGCCCGTTGCCTATGCCTCTGTGGCAAGGAAATGAAAATACAAAATATTTCATTCCACCGAGCTGGAATCGAACCTAACATAACAATCACACGCTCATAATAGTAATATTTTTTAAAAATGCATTTTCCATTGGGAACAACATGAAGATTGCCTCATGATATAGGTCAAATCAGAGACTGAACTTATTGCCGTTAGTTCAGTATTTAAACTTTTCTATAACAAAATAAAAATAATTCATATAAACTTCATTTCACAGTTACAGTCGATAAATAATAATCTTTACGTTAAATAATATAGTTAACTACAAGTTTATTAAAATTTCTCTCTCGAGGAAAGTAGGTTTGATATTTAATGAATGATATCCAAGAAACTACTGGTTATATAAATCAATCTCCCATTAATAGATATTAAGATATGAGAATATTATGTATGTATAGTATATAGTTTACTTGAGGTAAAACATCTTTTTTTAGGGTTTTGTACCTTAAAAAAACGGACAAAATATTTATTTCCATTTTATATTTTTATTTCTTCGCTTTATTGACGAGGCACAGCGTGGCGTTGAATTCCGCAACTCAACACGCAACTCCTCGAGGGAATGGGAAACGGAAGTGTCTTAATGATAATGGAGTGTTTTAACACGACGCTCTTTGGTTCCCTTTCTTCCTTTCATACTAAAAAAATATTATTTGTCAACAGACAGTAGAGCATGTGTAACAGATAGTTTAACATTAGATATCAATAAATAATAAAATTTATATTTAATAAAATAAAAAAAGTGACTTTAAAAAAAACATTTATTTCAACATAACTCATAATTTACTACTAATTTTAGCCATTTCTTTGAGTTTCTTACGTATTATTTTTCCACTGGGATTCTTTGGTATTTCGTTTATGAAGCGCACGCCACCACGAAGATGCTTAGGGTTCGATAACTGGAATACAGATAATTTATGTTAATTTTTAAAGGATATATGACAGGAGTGTAAAGATGGATATGACCCAACACTGGCGCCCTGCAACCCTTCAATACCCACCCACGCGATAAATTTATGAAGTAAAATTAAATTAAACCAGTTTCACGGTGTATCCCGCACAAAACAGGGTAGGCAGAGGGAACCTAGTGTTAACCTACCTTAACCTTTTTTCCCCACTATCCGCCGAATTCTGGAGACATTGCGTGTTGAGTGGCGGAACTCAACGCCGTGGTTGGTAGTATTCGCGGACCGGGGAAATTAAATTATTCTCGAGAGAGTGAGAATCGAACCACAAATTGTCGCGCTTACATTACACGCTCATGCCGTGATTGACCTCTCTCCTAATAAATCATTTCCTTCTTATAATCGACGGAAAACAAATATAAACGACGTACCCTCTCTGCAACGAACTTTTTAACATCCTCTTCACTCACGGTACTTCCAGGTTGAATGACAACGTAAGCTCTAGGGGCTTCCCCTCCACTCTCATGGCGAACTCCCACTACACCCGCGTCTCGTATTGCAGGATGCTGGAGGAGAAGTGCCTCTATTTCTGCTGGTGCTACCTGAAAATTTAATTTTCTTTATGATTAATAACTTAATAAGTAATATACAAGTCAGAGTTAAATTTAATTTATTTTAATAAATTAATTATTTGGAGCCAAGAAAATTATTTTTTTTACGTATATCTCTGGAAAAACCATTACAAACTTATACGTGTAGTTAATTTCATAAAAAATATATGCATACACATGTAAACTTAAGAGTGTCAACTTTTACTCAAGTTGAACTATTCATGAAAGTGGAATGGAACCCTTGGTGAACGCGACCGACTCATTTGGTCACATTTGACCTGTCTTTTTTTCATTACAATAATCTAACTCACCTGATAACCCTTATATTTAATCAATTCCTTCAACCTATCAACGATATAGAAGTAGCCTTCCTCATCATAGTATCCTACATCACCAGTCTTAAAGAATCCTTCTTCATCGAAGTCTTCTCTTTTATCCTTACCCACATATCCCTTCATTATCATGGGGCCACTGATGTATAATTCCCCAGGTTTATTTCGTCCGACAGGTTGTTTTGTTTCTATATCGATTATCTGTTAAATATAATAATTGTTAGGAAAACAATATTTAAAATATTATTTTTATAGGCACAAAACGCGATAGTTATAAGGAAATGAAATATTTGCTGAAAAAAGGAGCGTTAAGCTGTTTTTATATTTTACCGCTTAAATGTCAAAGAAACAGCTGATATAATTTAATAGTATTTCAACCAAAAAATTACAAAAAAGGATTTACAACAGGATATACCTTTACAATACAGCTGGTTACGACACGACCGACTCCTTTCGCCGTGTGCTCTGTTTCATACGTGTCTCTCGTCACAGCGAGTGTTGATTCAGTCATGCCATAGCCTTGTAACACTTTCTTTACGTTTGGAAATCTGAAAAAGGATGCTTTCTTTTATTTTTTGTGTTATTTTATTTATTTATTATTTACTTACTCTTCCACAGTTCTTGAGAGTGAAGAAGCATGACTACAAGGCAGTACCCTGGAAAGCGCAAAGAATCGAATCGATCGAAATGACAGAGTGGTTATTCTTAGACGCTGTCCCACATCACAGCGATGATTCCAAAAGTATCGTCTTTATATTAATTGATTAAATTAAACAGTTTAAGTACTTACTTTGCATTTACAGCCTTCATGGTTTCTTCCCTTAAAGGTGCTGCACCAGAGTAAATTAATTTTACACTATTGACGTTATAATTGCTTTCTGTCTTACACAGAGCTACCAACACTGGTGGTGGCACCACCAGTTGTACTACCTGAAACATTTTACAGTGTGGAAATTAGGATACAACAGGAACCTAACCCATAATATTTTCTATAAGCTTCAAGGTGTCAATTTTAGCTTCACGCTGTGTCCCACACATATCAAGGTAGGCAAAGGGAACAAACCAACAAGTGTAAATCTGAGATCCTGCTAATAATAATAGCAATATCTTTTAGAACATAGTTATTCATCTTTTTTTCTTCTATGTATATATATGTCGAAAGGAATCATTTATAACAATTAACAATTTTCACATTTTATACATTTGAATTAAAATCTTTTAAATATACTGCTTTGAAAAAAAATGAGTATAGTTACAACATAATTTTTCAAAGATCTTTTTCCCAGCCAAATTTTTTTTTGAGGTCAGTCGTGGCGTATGTCGTCGTCGGCGTGGCTCTGGTTTCGTGGCAAAGTGCGGCGTTGAGTTCCGCCTATCAACACGCAATGCCTCCACAACTTGACGGAAAGTGGGGACAGAGTGTCTTAATACTAGGGTCCCGACCTGTGTTGTGGGCGAATACAGCGTGAAGCTGATTTGATTTTATTATTTTCTTTAGATTTAAGAATCTTAGGTTGTCTTTTATCTTATTTTGATATACTACTATCATTAGAGAGTAAACCTTTATTATTTTTAACTTACACGATATCTTTCAATTGTCTCCAAGAATTCATTAACATCGAATTTTGGCAAGTACAGCAATGTGTTTCCTGAACATAATACTCGTAAGGCTCCCATTAGACCCATGGTGTGGTACCACGGTGTGATGACTAGAGGCAATTGTTTCGGGTCCACTGTGGAATCTCTGGTAAATATTATTCAAAAATTATATTAGTGCTATATATATAAATGAACTATTTAATATTTTCATTTACTTCCTCTGGTAACAATGGCAGTGAGTGCCGCCACTTAACACTCAATGCCTCCAGAAAAGCAAAAAGTGGCGAAGTATCTTAACACTAGGTTCCCAGGTTCCCTTTGCCTACCTTACTATGCTTGGGTTATAGCGTCCAACTTAAAACACATACAAAACAACTTATCAATATAACTAAATTAAATAAATGTAAAATACTTACAAACGGCAGGTAGTTATAAGATTAAGATGAGTCAACATCACACCTTTAGGCAATCCAGTAGTTCCCGAAGAATAAAGTATAAGAGCGGTATCTTTCTGACCATTTACATCTACAGCTCTAAATTGGCTATAGATAAAACTTTGATTTTTGATCATTTCATTATAAAGTAGAATGTTTTTCGGTTTTTCGTCACCGAAAATAATAATTTTCATGAATCTTAGATTCTTAAAGGTTCTCAAGTGAGCTTTGTAGGCGTTTGGCGAACAAAATATCATTTTTGGTTTGGATATGTTCAAGACGTGCGTCAGTTCATCTGTAACGATTTTTTTAAGTATTAGGTAATAAAATTAGTAGTTATTTTTGTTGCTTGTTTTAGCTTCTTGGGTTTCAGCCTGTGTATGCTTCACTGAACGAACTAAATTACAACTAGATTATTCTTCTGTTCTCTAGAATTAAATTATTTTCACAACAAACAAACGTTTATGCTGGATATTTAAGAGTGAAAAACAAAAAGCATCAAGACCTTTATTAATGTTTTATCCCGAACAAAGAATTTGAATATGGGAGAATATATTAAAAATGCTGGTTTGGGCTGCAGCTATTCGTAATTTAATTTTTCTTAACCAGCTCACTTTTTACAAATTACAAAAGTAATTGAAAATAATTAAAGAGACTGTAAATGTTTATCTATTGAAAAGGAAATTATTATGATATGAAATTTAGACTATTCCCTAAATAATAAAATAATCATCTTTATATGACTTTTAGTTTTCGTGAATTTGTGGAGAAACATGAGGATGCATCCCAGCCTTCAGCACTATCTAAGAGATTTCACGACGATCGAACGATCCACATGGCGGGGCGCCTGCCCACTGAGCGTCGCCCGATACGTATACATCCCAAGGGCCATCGATTCTCCTCATCATGTGTCCCGCCCAGTGTAACTTCAGCTGAGCAATTCCTCGAGCAATGTCAGTTACCTTCTATACCCTACGGATATTCCCATTTCTCACTGTATCGCGTAGAGAAGTAGCAAACATTGCTATCTCTATCGCCACTGTAATGCCATTTTTATAAAATGCATACATAAATAGCGGTCATGTCTCGCTCCCGTATGCCGTCAACACCTACATACACTGGATTTTCATTTTGACACACTGAGGTAGCTTGGTCGAAAAAATCTGTGGTATCTTGTCCATAGTTTCTCCACTTTCTCGAAGATGGACTGACCCAGCTGGATTGTTTGTCTCAAATATATGTATAAAATGGTGGTAAAAATTTCAAGAGTAGCTTTTCCAATACTAAAAGGAGTAGATGCAACATGTTTATCTTAAGACCCGATTTTTTGAGAAAGACTACTGTGATCTTCAAATACTTTTTCAAATATTCAATGATTTTAATAAGTAGTGCCATATGAACAGCAAAATAACGATGTATGTACATAAGGGAGTTGCCCTTAACTTTCATCCAGTATCCAGACCAGAAGCTTGAAAATATCTTTCAAAGTGACTGTTCACTTTACAGTATAAAACATCATATTCAAGTATCCAATTTAAACGAAACAAGTATCCTTTAAGTATACAGTTTAACTCAAAACGATGTTAAAAGCAACCAATGATTGGTGATAAATTTAGTGTCAAATAACTTACGCTTTGTGTATCCCATATTAACAGGAGTAACTGTAGCACCAGAACACATAATACCAACAACGACATTGAAATATTCCTGTCTGTTTTCTGAACATATCGCTATAGTATCCCCCTTTTTAACCCCCATACGGTTTAAAGAGAGGGCAACGTTCATACAATCCTTCGCCATATCTCGATATGATAGTTTCTCGTGAGTTTTCCCATTTATCTGTTAAAAATATTTAAAATAAGATTCGGTTTATTAAAAAAAAACAGCTTTACTTTTTTCCTGATAGTTGCCCTACTAGACACAGAAATCCCATTGTTAAGACACTCAATTTTAGAGACAGCTATCGAGAGGTGGAACTCAATACCGCGCTTTGTCAGAGCGGAGAAATTTAAATAGTTAAAAAAGTAGGTCTCTCGAGTTAAGAACGAATCTACAAGAATCTATCTACCAACGTCTTTGTCATCTCTTACTGCGCCACGAAGGTTTATTTAATACAATATATATTTTTTTGGAAAGTTTTTTTTTGGAAAATATTTTCATTTCTACGCTCTGGTATCAATGCGAAGCGCGGGATTGAGATCATCCATTCAACACGCAATGCCACAAAAAAACATTGGCGGAAAGTGGAGAACGGAGTGATTTAACAATAAGTTCCGTCTGCCTATCCTGCTGTACAGAGGATACAGCGCGAAGTTCAGTATACTTACTAAAGCGATTTTGTCTTTAACGCTCCACAAAATGTCAACCATATACTGTCCAAAATTCAAATGTGCTGGCACTTCAACATCGCCCTCTCCGTAAACGTACAAAGGATTCTTTAACATGTTGAAATTACTTCCTATCTTTTAATGATTTAAATGATCAAATCGCGGCGTTGAGTTCCGCCGCTCAACACGCAATGAAACAGTGACTTCACTCTACGTTCTCTCTGCTTATTGATACACGCAAGATGTACGAAGTTTCTTTTTCGTTTTTTTGATTGTCAGTTTCGTCAGTTTATATTGTAAGTTTTGGTAAATAGAAAACTTATGTACGTGTATTAACACTAGAACAAAGTAAAATGATAATTATATTTTCTATATATGTTTCACAATTTTTAATATAAAATACACCAAAACACGAAATTAAACAAAAAACCACTAAATTTTATTGGTAGATAATGTTATTCCTACACACTCTTAATAAATACTGCTAACAGTGGCACCAGAGGCTAAAGAACTCTATGATAACATTATCATCGCATATACTTTTGCCTGCGACATTGTTTTGTTTTTTTTTTTTTAGTTACGCTGTATTTCTCGCGTAGGTAGGCTGAGGGAACCCAGTGTTGAGACACTCTGCTCCCAACCTTTTACGAATTCTTGACGCAATGACGTGTTGAGTTCCGCCACTCAGCATGCAATGTCTTGAATTTGGCGGAAAGTGGTGCAGTAGGACTATGCCTGATTAAATCGGCTGGTTGTGGATCGATTCTCACTTAGATAGAACTAATTATTTAGATTTACTTTTTTTAAAAACATATGCGTTACGCAATGTCCCAAATTTCTTCGAGTTGAAGTCAAAGACGCTAAATCATTTATATACATATTTCATGAATTTAATACAAAATTTTAGAGGAATTTTAAGTATGATTAAAATAAAAAAAATATATAATTTACAAAAATATAAACGAATAAAATAATAGAACTTTAAACATACATATAAATTGTTAAACAGATAACAATGTTTCATGTTATCTTAGTGTTTAATTAATATCTTTATATTATCTTATTACGTAAAAAAACAGGTTTATCAGACGATAAATGCCAACTACAAAACAACAACTAATATACTTATATATAAAATAATAACTAAATAAACAGGTTCACGCGGTTCTGTCCAACTTTTGCGACATCGCGAGCTGAGTGGAGTTTCGGTTTGTTATCAGAACGAGGAAATGCACACCTCGAGTGGGAATCAAACCCTCAACCATTGTTTTTTGAATCATACGGCATGTAGCTGCGACACGAATGACTTAAATACCGTTTTAATAACTATATATATAGAGAGTTCCAACTTAGAGTCTTTGTGCCGTGTGATCCCGGACTTGAATAGAATCATCCTGGTACTGGTGGTGTCGTAAGAGGCGACTAAAGTACGTGTGGTAGAGTCACGTCCCCAGCAATGGCAACACGCATGGGTAGACTCGACCGGATCATTACCACCCGCCGGGGGTGGTTTAAACCCGGCGTGAAGTAGTGGCTTTATGCCACTGCGTTTCGCATCAGGTAACGCCGGGCTCCGGCGCGCAAACCATCTTGGCGGCCGGCAATGCATTTGTAGCTCCTCTGGTGTTGCACGGGGTCGTGGGCGGCGGTAGTCACTTACCATCAGGTCTCACGCTCGTTTGCCTTGTCTTTTCCATAAAAAAAGACTTTTTCTTCATAGCAGAGTAGGCAAATTAAATAAACTAATATCAAAATATTTTGTTTCGTTGAATGTAAGATTTTTGATTTGATAAATCAGCGTGGGGAAATAAAACGATTTTAAAATAATTATTTTCTATAAGTGGGGACAAAAATCGAACTCACAAGCATCGCGCTTACGTTTCAGGCGTTTTCACAACCTCAGCAAAATTATCACATATTTATTTTTTTAGGGTAGAATGAGGGAACATGATGTTGAGACATTTCGTTCCCAGTAAGACACTTCCATTCCTCACATGCTGTCGAATTCTCGAGGTATTGAGTGTGGAGTAGCGGAACTGTGTCCCGCTTTCGTTCGACGTTCGTTTTATATTTTGAACTCGTTACTTCGTTGTATTTTTTTTTTGCCTCACGCTGTAGCCTCCTTAGGTGTAAAGTATATTTTTTACATAAAAAGCAAATAATCATTATTTATAATAGTTTAGTGTAGCAGCGGCACAAAGTGTGACTGTAAACCGACTGGTTGTGGGTTCGATCCCCACTCGAGGAGATGAAATATTTACTTAAATTTATATTTCCATTTTCTTCGCTCTGGTGTCGAAGCTAAGCGCGGCGTTGAGTTCTGCCACTCAACACGCAATGCCTCCAGAATTCGGCAGAAAGTGGGGAACGGAGTGTCTAAAAACACTAGGTTCCCTCTGCCTACCCTGCTGTGTGCGGGATACAGCGTGAAGCTGATTTATTTTTTTTATTTTAAAAAAAACCTCGTTTTACTACATCAAGTGACAATTTGTATAGAATGCGCTCGGGGCTATAAATTACGTATATAATAAATTATAATTTGTAATAAATTATAATACGAGTCCAAACTCGAATAGTTTATTGGTAACCTGTGAGGAGTTCCAATAAAGGGGTCCTGGCGCCATCATCACAACTCAGACAACTCGTTAATACCAATATATTGTTTCGTCACCTAAGTTACGTAAACTTCCAAGTTTCGTGAGAAAATTGTTACAAATGATTCAGATTTTTAGATCCTTAACATAAAGCTTGACAGCTCGACCTAATAAAAGCGTATAAAAAGTGAAGATTATATAGGAATAAAAATAAAACAAAAAAACAAAACTTTCTTAAATATATTTTTTGAATAAATTTATGTCTTTACATAGAAATCCTGTAAAAAATGCGAAGAAAAAATTACCTACATTTACAAAACGCTTCTGTTTTGAAACGCAATTTTTTTAATACGTTACTATAAACTTTAAAGTTTATATTAATATAAATTTTAAAATCTTAATTTAGAACTTAAGATATACAAAAACCATTTTCGAATAATGTACAATAATAGTTATACTTTATATTAATTTAATTTTAATATCAATAATTAAAGTTTGCTTTTCCGTTTCGCCATTTTCCTTAATTCTCTTCTTAATATTTTACCCGTTTGATTCTTTGGTATTTCTTCGACGAATCTCACTCCACCGCGGAGGTGTTTAGGATTTGACAGCTGTAATGAAAAAAGTTATACATTTATATTTTATTTTATCTTTAATATTATTTATTTAAATCAAAAATCAAGTCAGCTTCACGCTGTATCCCGCACACAGCAGAGTAGGAAGACGGAACCTAGTGTTAAGACACTCCGTTCCCCACTTTATGCCGAATTCTTTAGGCATTGCGAGTTGAGTGGCAGAACTTCACCAGAGCGAAGAAATGGAAATATAAATTCAAATAAATATTTTATCTCCTCGATTGGGAATCGAACCCACAACCAGTCGATTTTACAGTCACACTTTGTGCCCATGCGGTAGGACTAGCCTCGAATTATTTATTTATTTGTTTTAATTTTAAAGGAAAGTAACAGTACGTTAACTCCTGCTTATTATACAGCTGAAATTACGGGATATAGAAAATTGAAGTTACGAACGGGAGTAGTTGGGAAGTATTAAGTAAAAGTAATGTTTGGCTTAAAATGGGAAATAAGTATGGGAAGATGACAGATTGATTGATTGACTTGCTTAATCACAGAAGACATTATTTCTTACCCTTTCAGCAACGTAATCACATATTTCCTTCTCACTAATGTTTTGTCCCGGTTGTAAAGCTATAAAGGCTAAAGGTACTTCCCCAGCAGCGGGATGCGGGATGCCCACTACACCAGCCTCTCTGACTGATGGGTGTTTAAGAAGAACAGCTTCAATTTCTGCTGGTGGTACCTGAAATTTAATCTCTTTTTTGGGTATAAATTGAAAATGAAGTGTCCTATCACTATATTTTCTTTGGCTGTATAGAAAAGCGGAGAAAATGATAAGAAGGGCTTAAATAACTAAATATAAAAAGATTACTTTTTAGAATTGCGTTCTTAAATGCTTGTATCACCTATTTTATCTAAAACTTAAATAAAACTTTTAACTTAAAACTACACTATTAAATTTAAATCAGTTAAAACTATATCTGCTTAACGTACGTTACGTTAAGTAAATTAAATTAGTGTGAAGCTAATTTAATTTACTTAACGTTCAATCGAAAGAAACTATGTAAATACATGCAATGAGTCCCTCTCTTTCGCACTCTGGAGAGTTCTGCGGAAAGTGGGGAAAGTGTCTTAATGGGAATGGATGTCTTAACACTAGGTTCCCAGGTTCCTTCTGTCTACCCAGCGTAAAGCTAAAAAAATATAAAAAAATAATATATCATATGCAATTTTTTTCCCTTGCAAATTAAATCAATGTTTGGGATTTTTTTCATTCAAATTTTGTTTCGTGTAACCAATATCAAATCAAATGATGAGTCGTTGCAACCCTAAAGTTAGCTTTTCTTAACTTTTGCGAATTATTTATTTGCCCTTAAAAGAAAAATCTTAAATTGGAAAAACAACAAATCTGCATCTGTCTACAGCTAAGGGTGGCCACGACTGTAAAAAGAAGTTTCCTAAGCAAAAATTACCTGATATCCCTTATATTTGATCAATTCCTTCAACCTATCAACGATATAGAAGTAACCTTCCTCATCATAGTATCCAATGTCACCAGTTTTGAGGAATCCTTCTTCATCGAAATCATCTCTCCTATCCTTACCTATGTATCCTTTCATCACCATAGTACTTTTAACACAAATTTCTCCTTCTTGATTTGGACCTAGGGCTTCACGGGTTTCTGGGTTGACTACCTGGGAATTGAAAATTTATTAATATAGTATTAGCAAACTCATGTCAGGGAGATATAGGTGGAAAAGACTATAAAAGCAATGATTTCTTTTTCAATCGGGGGCAGACGCTTGTAGGCAAGCGCCCTTATTGAAAGGAAACTCGTGTGAAGTATTGTTACTGGGTGATACATATCACTTATTGCAACTACATAGTACCCCTTTTCAAACAGTTTAGAATCATATAGACATTATGTGTTTTTATCTTGTTTTTTCAATAAAACTTTAACCGTTTCCGTATTTCTAAAAAATGTATTAATTTTTAAATGAACAAGATGAACCCGGGATATTAAGTTTAGCTTCACATTGTATCCCCATGTAAAGTAAAATTATCCCGGTTTTTGAAATAAATCATAAATTTTTGACTTTAAGAAATTGATATTTCTTATTGTTCCTATATAATTTTAAAACATACCTTAACTACAGTATGTGACGTGACAGTGCCCACACTACCGATCTTTTCAGGGTTTAAATTCAAAGTTATAGCCAATGTGGTCTCCGTCATACCATAGCCTTGAAGCACTGCATATACATTTGGGAACCTTTATAAAAGAAAAAAATATAGTTATTTTATTGTGTTATTATTTATATTTCTTATTTAAAACAAAAGAAGTTAAATCACACCACAAAGTTTCCATTTTTCTCATTTGTTGTAAAATTCTATGGTTTTTCATGCTGGGTAGATAGAGAAAACATAAGACATAAGACTCAAAACCTCGTTCGCCTGAATTTAAAATAATGCGAAATAATCGCACTTACGTTTAGGTTCAATACTCTTTTAAAATAATGCTTATATTTAATTTACTTTAATTTTACAAAATGCCTTTGAAACGTTCGGAAACGAAATAAAATGCGGTCCAGTCGTAGCGCGGGGGTACGAGCCCACGCACGCACGCACGCTCGCTTCGATGACCACTCGAGGAAAAGAAATTTTTGATATTCACATTTCCTCTTTCTGGTAACGAAAAGGAATGGGTAGCGCGGCGTTGAGTTCCGCCACTCAACTCACAATGCCTCGATAATTCGGTGGAAGTTCAAAATTTATTTTTAGAGAATGATTCCATAAAAATCAAAAAAAATATACAAGTCTTCACCTTTGCTTAATAGCTTTAGCAGTTTCTTCATACAAAGGGGCAGCGCCACAGAACACCACTTCGACCGAACTAGTGTCGTATTGCAGGTTCGATTTACATAACGCTATAATGGCCGCTGGTACCACTGTCAGTTGTTCTATCTGGAAATTTATATTAGAAAATGAAGAAAATTGACTTCAAAGAATATTTAAATGAGTTGTTGAGATTTAGAGAGAGAGAGAGAGAGAGTAAAAAAAATTAGCTTCACGCTGTATCCCGCACACAGCAAGATAGGCAGATTGAATGTACCGTTAAGACACTCCGGTTCCCACTTTCTGCCAAAAAGAGAGAGACTAGTGATGTTTTATTAAGTTCTACTCATTTTGTGTCAAGTCAAGGGTGTGACTGTATCGCGACGGTTGTGAGTTCGATCCCCACTCGAGGATATTAATTATTATTTATTAATATTTTCATTCATGGCCAGGCAGGCAAAAGGAAAAGGACGGCGATGTGTTTTACCACTCGGCACGCAATGCCTCAAAAAATTCGGAAAATGGGAAACGGAGTGCCTTAACTAATATCCCTCAGCCTACACTGCTTGATGCAGGTTAAAGCGTGAAGCTGATTTATATATAGCATACCTTATATTTCTCAACGGTCTTCAAATACAATTCCACCTCAAACTTAGGCAAGTATATGAAAGTGGATCCTCTCGCGAAAATAGCTAAGGTACTAGTCAGCCCCATGGTGTGGTACCACGGGGTTATAGTCAAACCCTTTAAGGGCGGTAGTGTTGTTGCTGGTCTGGTAAAGAAATTAATGACTTAATAAGATTAGTGGTGACAATTTCTTTCAAATTAAATTGCCTGTATACATATTTTTTACTATTTTATTTGGTCTTTTTTCTGACTACTAAATTTAATAAATTATTATTAAATTTAATAGTCAGAAAAAAGAGGTGGTAAAGAGAGTTGGAAACGTGCATTGTGTATTTAACAGTATCGTATAATGAGAGATATATATCGGTGCCAAGTTCTGTGTTCGCTCGGGATAAATAATTAACCTCAATAAAACACCTTAATAATAGGTGCAAAGAGAGTGAATTGAGTGCGCGTGCACCAGAGTGCATGTACACTCAACGACGGTGAGTGACAAGTGTAATGGAGTGTCCAGACGACGACGACAGGGCTCCATGTAATATTTAGTAAGTAAAAGTTATATGGGAACATTTATTGGTATTAAATATCCTGCTATCATGAGATTAGCGTGGATAAACGCACAGACAAAAACTTCAAAAATCATTGCTTCATGGGTTGTGGATAAATTACGTTGATAAATGTCCACAATAATAGATTTTTCATATATTTTTTTTGTTAGACAGAGATCAGTTACCATTTTATTATATGTATAGATTATTATAGTCTTTTTTTATATTTTAATTTGAATTACGAAGTAATATTATAAACAATTGCTATTGTTTATATGCTGAGAGCAAAATTATGATTACATTTTTACTATTTTTTTTTCCATTGTCTAATATGAGGCATTATACGTTGGTGTGAGGTCGGAACCTAATGTCGTAGTTTGCTTAATTTAAATGTTTGATAATGACAAAATTTCAACTTTTCATCCGTCTCCGATATGTCATATAATCATAAAAAGTGGAGAACTTCACGCTGTATCCTGTACAGAAGAGAAGGTAGAGTCAACCTAAAGCTGAAACACACGCGCAGCTCAATTTTTCAGACCGAATGACGGAACTTAACGCCGCTATTTTTATACGTTGCTGATATCAGAACGATAAAATATAAACAATTCATTCTCCCATGAGATTCGAACAAAAAAACCGTCGCATTTTCAGTCAGACTACGACACGACGGCATCGTACGGCCTCAAGGAAAAAATATAAATAGAAAAAGATAGAAAAATATAATTTATACTTACGAACACAGCGTTAAAACGTTATGATGCGTCAACATAACACCCTTCGGCAGACCGGTAGTTCCCGAAGAATACAAAATAAATAATAAATCACTTTGCCCTTCAACTTCGACTGGAGAGAAATCGTCAAAACTAACATTTTTCATACTACCACTGGCGATCGCTAAATCTTTATATAAGAGGGTATTTGGAGACCTCTCGTCACCAAATAAGAAGATTTTTTTGATGGAAGTGGAGTTTTTGTAACTTTTCATATGAGTTTTGTAGGCGACTGGCGAACAAAATATGTATTTCGGTTTCGATATGCTCATCACATGTTTGAGTTCATCTGCAATGAGAAATAACATAGATTTTAGAAAAAATCATTGGTATCATTTATGGAAATAGATTATGACAAGCTTCACGCTGTATCCCGCACTTAGCATGGTAAACAGAGGGAACCCGGCAACTTTAGTGTTAAGACACTCTGTTAACACACTTTCGTTTTACATTTTCCCCCGAAACCTGAAGACAATATCATTAGTGTATTTTTTTTATTTATAAGTTCAATACCAGAGACACTTGGCCCCTACCCTTTTCCACGTTATTCTTATATCAAATAATCTTATCACATATATTTATTACATTATTGTTTATATATGCAGTTATTATCTATTATAAGAAAATATTATTTTTATTGCAATAAACACAAATTGACATCGAATGTAGATACTTTTACTATTCTGGGGTGGGCACGGACCTCTCGGCACCCCCTATTTTTCCGCTCATACCTACTTTTGTTTATAAAATATAAATTTAATATCATTTTTCAACTAAGCGTCTTAACAAAGATAGCGTTATCGAGCGATAAACGAGCAAATATTGTTTTAATGTATGTTTATATAAACAATAAATAAATATGAAGATGTAAATGCATATAAGATTATTATTTTCAATTTACATCGCGGCGCAGTTGTGAAGGGGTTGACTTTTGACAGTCAGAGACGGTTATGAATTCAAGTTCCGAAATGAAGTTTAGATGCGCCATCTGTTACAAAATGTTTCTGCTGTATAATGTATAACAAACAGGATTTCGATCGTCACTCGATGGAAGTCTAATATTTTTATTTCTTTGCTTTGTTTCAGGTGAAAAAATAAAGCGCAGCGCATTTAACACGCAACTCTCACGAAAAGCAGACTAAGGAGAGTCCTGACAGTAGATTCTCTCTGCCTACCCTGCTATAAACGGGATAACGCGTGCAACAAAAAAGAATAAAAAATAGTAATTAATAGTTACCATCATTATACCATTGAGGCCAATAGTGGCGCAGGGGTACAAAGTGTTAAATCGACTGGTCGTGGGTTCGATCCCCACTGGAGGAAGTGAAATATGTACTTAAATTAATATTTCCATTTATTGGCTCTGGTGTTGAGGTTAAGCGCGGCGTTGAGTTCTGCCACTCAACACGCAATGCCTCCAGAATCGGCAGAAAGTGGGACATGGAGTGTCTTAACACTAGGTTCCCTCTGCCTATCCTGCTGTGTGCGGGATACAGCGTGAAGCTAATTTATTTTCAATTTATTTATTTTATTCGAGGACAAGCGCGGCGTTGAGTTCTGCCACTCAACACTCAATGCCTCCAGAATTCGGCAGAAAATGGGGAATGGAATGTCTTAACACTAGGTTCCCTCTGCCTACCCTACTATGTGCGGGATACAGAGTGAAGTTAAAAAAAAACACTTACCATTGGTATAACTAATATTAATCGTAGTCACGATGGCCCCTACACAAGATATTCCTATTATAGTACTCCAGAACTCCCTTCTGTTTTCTGAACTTATAGCGATCACATCACCCTTCCTAACTCCCAAACGAGACAAGGATATAGCCAGGTTTATAGCTTCTTGTGCTATATCGTCGTATGTGAGCTGTTCTTGTGTCAACCCGTTTATCTGTAAAAGGTACAAAGTTAAGCTAACTTCAAATATTTGTCAATTCCCTAAATATATCTATGTTTCCTGGTAATATTATAAATGTGAAACTTTATGAGGATGTATACATGTACCTATGTTCTACGTTCTTTTTTCAAAAAATCTAATTTTTAACTATAGTATTGAAATTGAAAGCGACATTTAATTATCTCATGCTTATATTATTATAATTTTTTTTTTGGGTGTTTTGTTTCTTTTTTAACCCACGGCTACATTGTTTGTCCTCTCTTTTTTTAAAGTCGTCTAAAAATATTATGGACAATGAGAGAAATTAGACACTAACTTGGTACCAAAATTTGAGTAACGTGATAATTAATAAATTATTTTTTAACGAAAACAAACTGACTTCAAACAGGGAACTAGAAATAACTCGCGTGCAGCCGAATAAGCTCTCCCATACAACGTAAACAAAAAGTGTATCTTTATTTAAAAAAAATAAAATAAGCATCTATGTATGTATCATCCAACTTTCAATTAACCCATTTATCATTTTAATCCAATTACCAGTTTTGAAGAGGCCAGTCGGTGATGCAGTGGCACAAAGTGTGACTGTAAAGCCGACTAGTTGTGGGTTAGATCCCCACTCGAGTAGATAAAATATTTAATTAAATTTATATTTCCATTTCATCGCTCTGATGTCGAAGCAAAGCGCGGCGTTGAACTCTGCAATTCAACACAATGCCTCCAGAAGTCGGCGGAATGCGGGGAACGGAGTGTCTTAACACAAGGTTCCCTCTGCCTACCCTGCTGTGCGCGAGATACAACGTGAAGCTGAAAAAAATATATAAATCTAGTAGTAACATATTTTGTAGTTCTTTAGATAGAGTTTAGGTCAAAGTCCAACTCCGAGCAAAATCCTAATATGATTTGTAGTTTGAACGTAAATAACACGTTATAAAAGACACGTTCAACAATGTAATTAACTTATTAGCGTTTCAGTACAAAATAAGATAAGTGAACTAGTTTATTTGACGTCATTTATTTTGGTTACGTTCTTTAATGTCGCATATTTAGAGAATAATTTAATATAAATCAGCTTCACGCTGTATCCCGCACACAGCAGAGTAGGCAGAGGGAACCTAGTGTTAAGACACTCCGTTCCCCACTTTCTGCCGAATTCTGGAGGCATTGCGTGTTGAGAGGCAGAACTCAACGCCGCGCTTAGCCTCGACACCAGAGCGAAGAAATGGAAATATAAATTTAAGTAAATATTTCATCTCCTCGAGTGGGGATCGAACCCACAACCAGTCGGTTTTACAGTCACACTTCGTGCCACTGCACATAAGTGGATGAACCGATTTTGATATAGTTTTTTTTTTTATTTGAAAGGTTCATTGAGACTGTTCTTAGCTATTCAAGAAAATGATTTCAGCCATTTGAAGAGCTCTTTTCTAATTGATTGATGATTGGTTTTATATTTCGCCTGTATTTACCCTGTCACCTTAATTTCATCCATTTTAGACTTTTTTGTATCGGGGCCTTTTTTTTTAATTTTTAATTTAATTATTAAAAATTATTTCTAAAACCAATCAATTTTTTTGAGTTAGGCCAGTTTACTATACCTTTGAAGATAAACTATTCGATTCAATTATTTTGTCGCTAATATTTGTAACGTAGTTAAAAAGATTTTGTAAACACCACGAAGTATTATATTGCCACTAGGGGGAATGAACTATTTTCATTTCCTCGTTCTAGTAATAATTTAACAAGACTAAGCGCGGCGTTGAGTTCCGCCACTTAACATATTATGTCTCTATCATTGGATGGTGCTAGGTGAACGGAGAGTTTTAACACTGGACTGTATCTGTTTATATACCTTTCTATAAGCGGGATACAGCATAACGATAAATAGTATTAAAAAGTTTAAATTAAAATATTATTATTTTTGTAAATCTTCACAATAATACTCATACAATAGCAGATAAAAAAGATGACAAGCAAAATATATATACATATACAAAACTTATATGTTAGCAAAAAAAAATGTTTCTCCACTACTTATAACAATGAAATACAAACAATATACCATATTCACATTACGTACGCGTTACGCAAATAACTTTTAAATTATACAGCAGTTGTATAGAAAAAATGATATTTTATAATTTATAACACTACATTTTTACTTTTCTTACTCCTAAGTTAAGATTATAAAACTATGTCTACAATTAAATGAAACTTTATATATTAAACTTCTAAATGCACATACACACACACACACACACACTGTAGAGGTGAAAATTAAAGGTTCATTGACATCAAAAGTACTTACCAAAGCGACTTTCCCGCTGTTTTCACGTAATTTACTCAACAAATATTCACTAAAATTAAGATTTGCCGCAATAAATCGGTCTGTGGGACCGTATTTATATTTTGGATTCTTCAACATGGTGACGACCGTTCTGTGTCACGTCTCGTTTAGATTTGACGATTTGAGATAAATTATTGTTTGTGCGTTATTCGCTTGAGTGGTACGAATTATGGCGGACTTTATAAATAGTTTTGAAGGTGAACCGGTTATTTGATTCTGTTTTTCTATTAAATACATCTAATTGTTAAAATAAAAACTGTTTTCGATTTATTATTGCGATTGATTGTAATGTGATATAGAATAAATATCGATTCTATTAATCGATTTTTTATTATGATATATCGATGCTATATTTTTAAATATGAATCGGAAAGGCATGTGTTTATTATTAATTAGTTACAGTTGTAAATTATGTTTAATAATTTATTAGTGTTATTTTTTAGTTTTTATATGAATTTAGTGCCTAGTATTTATTGTTATTTCTTTTATAATGGTACCGGCAGCATATCGAATTAGAAAAATCGATTTTATATTTAAGGCAGTACTTGATTCCGATCCGATGAATTATTTGTCAATTTATGCTTTTCCTGCATGGCAGGGTTGGCAAAGGCAACTAGTATTAACTATTAACCATATGCACTCGTACGTAACCGTGTTGGCGGCACTCGTTGTCTTATTGTCCTCTAAGTTTATTTCTAATATATCTTAATTGCTTTCTTAATTCTTTATTGAGTACATTTATACCTAAAAATAATTTGGAGTTGGGATTCTTGGCAGCAACACATTCTCTGAAACACACAGACAAAAGTCGCTTAACTGTTAACACTTAGATGAACGTTTATGGCGCGGTATTCACGTTCATTCACCGTTGATTTCGCATAGATAGAACTGATGAATTTATTCTCTTTAATACTAAGTTAGTGATAGGCCTGCCTGATCCTTTTGTGCCTGTGTTTGTTCTTTAAACTTTTTGCAATTTGAGGTTCAAGACTTCAAAAATAAACAATAAATAATGCCGATTGCAACACGTCAAAGTAAAAAAATAAAGCAACCGAAGTATTGAGCCATAAGACACATGTTTTATTAAAATACAAAGATTTGTTAAAAATGTTTAATGAGAGACGATCGATCGACGATCCTTTTATTGTAAATTATAGTAAAGAGCCATAAACATAACAAAGTAGTATTTCGTTTTAGCCAAAGCCAATGTTTTTAGTCTCGTCCAGTGCACCAAATAAAAGGCTGCGTAGTGATTTTCGCAACAGTAAACGGAGAAAGGAGTCATTTATGTAAAATGCATAATAAAAAAAAAACAATATTATACCAAAACCCGCTGTAACTCCCACCACGCACATTACACGATAGATCTAAGTTTTTTTTTTGTTACGACCTATATCAATATAATTTTTATATTTAAAATATTTAAATTCATTGTCAACTGTAGATATAGTGTTATTTATATCTACATAGTAATATATTTGATTGATAAAAATTAGTAGAACAGTTAATTCCAATATTAGGTATATTTAATTCGTTCGATTATCTTTATTGCAAAAAAAGTAGTGAAATGTACTCAATAATGTCTTATTTTTTAATCTAAAAAGCCACAAGGTGATGTGTCTTAGTGCATTTTTACCTTATTAACTTAATTTATTTACAGCTTCAAGTTGTTTTTCTGTATAGCACGGTAAGCGAAGGCTCCCTGGTGTTAAAACTCGCCGTTCTCTTCGTACCTTTAAATTTTGGAACATTACATATTGAGGGGCAAAACTCAATGCCGTATTTTATCCACCGGAGCGGGATGGATTGTAATCATACCAATACATTAATATAAGCATACCCCCAAGTAGATGAAACCCACCCAGACAGACACTGTACCACTGCGCCATGACGGCGTTTTACTCCGTACCCAAAGTCACTCACTGTCTGTCACCAGGCTGTATCCCTATCATATATTTATACATATATTTTGTTTTTTATTTGTATAATTTCATGTAACATTTATCTATAATGTGTAGGTTCTGACATCGAAATTATTTTTTCAAAAATATAAAAAAGTTTACTCCCAATGGTTCATCCAACCTCCACTCTCTGCTTCTAAGTAAAGAGAGATAACATGTAAAGATAAAAAAAATGAAAATGTAAAGATAAAATACGTTATATGTAAGTAAAATTAAATTAAAATCCACTTTACTAAACAAAACAAGTATCAAATAACGAGTTTATCGTGACTCAAGTGTTAGATAAACAGAAGATAACTTTCAACGTACTAGTGCTAATGAGTACATTGATCTTAAGAATTATGTAATAAAAGATAAGGCAATAGGTGCTTTATCGATTATTTATTGTAAATACGGCCAAGTTGTACGAAAACCAAAGGCTTTGTCCTGACCAATTCCATGGTCGTTGGTGGCTTTTGATTGCGTTAACTTAGAAATTATTTTTTCCATTTTTTTTTCTTTTGAGGTAAATCCACCGGGCATTTATTTCTATTTTAATCCTATATACTTGGATATATATATATATATATATATATATAGACTATCTAAGAAAGAATTTGTAAGTATCCATAGGGATACTAACAAATTCTTTCTTTAGTGAACCCAAACATTATATTCTTGCCAACCACCGCACCACGACGGTGTTTCATACATATAATTCAAATCACGTTCAATAGCACTGGTAATACTAAATAAAATCATTCTATTTCCTATTGTGTAGCTTATATGTTAATACATCAAAAGCTATATGCGGGATACAGCGTGAACCTGTAGTATTTACTATACCTTCAGTTAAGTAATAATTTAAGTTGACTGAAATGAAACAGTGTCTTAACACTAGGTTTCTACATATACAGATAAACGCGAGAAATAAAATAAAAAAGGTATAAATATAATTTTAAAAAATCAATAAAACACACAAACAGACAGTAATATATGTATTACAATCATGCTAGATAGCTGTAAGTGTCCTTCTCTCCTTCTGCGCGCTCTAAATATTCCTTTTCGATTAATATGTCGATGCATTTCTAGAAAAAAAAAAATAACAAAACATTAGATTGAGTGACGGCAGTCGTGACGCGACAAGTTGTGGAGAAAATAAAATATTTAAAATTTTCATTCCCGCGCTCTGGTCACTGGACAAAGCACCATCCATATATATAACATATTTAAACGTGTATTAAGGTTGTGAGTTTAAATCTAATTCTAAGAATAATAAAAAAGTGTACCATACATGAGGCTATTATGTCACAATGGAAGTGTCCTCGGAATAGCAAACGATTGGCATGGTGGCATTATATTAGTAATAAAATAAAGACCACCGCCATTTAACATGACATCGAGTAGTTCGTTTAATACTGCTTTAACTATTATATAAAAAAAGGTTTGTGAATACGACTATTCAATGTTGTTCAATCACGTTCAAACGTTCAATCTCCAATCGGAGGAGGAAAATATATAAATCATTTTCATAGCAAAAATGTAAGTTCGTAAATTACGGCGGTGGTTTCCACCAGATAGAGAACCTAAGTGTTAAGACACTCTGTTTTCACAAAATGGTAAAAACAAAGTATCTCAACACTAGGTTCTCTGTGTTACCTAATAAACACATATACAACGCAAATTACCTTAATAACAGGCACTCTTGGCTTGAATCGCGAGGACAGTTGGTTCAAAACTTCCACAACCAAGTGTTGATGTTTTAGTGTTTTACGTGTCTTCATTATCCTTACTATGGCAGCCTGGAAATAAATAAAGAAAAATATTGTGATATAATTTAAATTTGTATATATGTCTTATGGCCTATGTCATAAAACATTTTATTTTCCTTGTAAGTTTATTAATTTAAAAAAAAATAGTTTAAAATAAATACCGGTATAGGCATTTTACTTAAAAATACATATCATATATAAGTATTTTACTTTAAAAATGTGTAAAATGTATACCTGTATAAGCATTTTGCGATCCTCCTCGATGTGTTTGTGTGTTGCTTCTTGCTCCACTTTGAGCTCCGTCTTAAGTGGGATGTTTATGTTTACCCTGAGTTTTTTACTGGAAAAAAGTTTATAAAATATATAAAAAGTAAGAAAAAAGTATATAATATAGTATATAAAAAGAATATCCTACACTAATATTGTAAATGTGCAAGTTTGCAGGGACAGAGGGATGTTGGTTCTCCATTCATACTAAAATTATTGAGGAATAAAGACACTATACAACAGGTTAAACTCATACATCAGAATAATACAGTTTACGTAAACATTTTGTATAACTTGGCTATAAAATAACATATAAGTGAGCGAAGCCACCCATTGGTCACTAGCTATTACAACTAACATAATTTAATAAAAATATATAATTCGAAAACTAGATAGTTTAAATATAATTTAAATTTTAAATATTTTTAAATGCACTTGTTGCAAAATTTTAAAAATTTCAGGACAATATTGTAAATATTGATAAAAAAAAACTAAAATTAAACTAATTTTGGAGTAATATAAAACTTTTTACTTACTAAACTAAAATATTAAACATAATACTTACTTTTTATATCCTAGATATAATTCTACAATGGAAGACTCCATTAACTCGGATTCGTCGTCTTGACACACAAGGAGTTTCGCTTTTAGAAGAATTTGTAACACCTGGGGGGAAAAAATAGTTTTTTTATATTATAATTAAAACACAGTTATAGGTGTTTTTTTACATTTTAAAAGTGATTCACTTAAGAAACAAAAATAATTATTTTAGAAAAGGTTAGTGGAAATTTGTAACCAACATTAAAAAAATAGAGGCCAGTCGTGGCGCAGCGGCACGTAGTGACTGTAACACCGGCTGGTTGTGGGTTCGATCCCCACTCGAGGAGACGAAATATTTACTTAAATTTATATTTCCGTTTCTTCTCTCTGATGTCGTGGCTAAGCGCGGCGTTGAGTTCTGCCACTCAACACGCAATGCCTCCAGAATTCGGTAGAAAGTGGGGAACGGAGTGTCTTCACTAGGTTCCCTCTGCCTACCCTGCTAATTTACTTTGAGTACATTTTATGTTAACTGTATAATATATAAGCCATAGTAGCACAGGGGCACAAGATGCGGCTGTAAATGCGATGGTCGTGGTTTCGATTCCCATTCGGGGAAAAGAATTATTTAATATATTTTCATTTGCTTGCTCTGTGAAAGCGCGAAGGAAAGAAAATGAAGGCGGAGGAAGAAGGCGAACTGCGGCGTTAAGTTCCGCAATACCTCCCTGCTATGTGCGGGATACACCGTGAAGCTAAAAAATAATACCTGTATAAGAAAATCTCCCTTAATGCCGGTGTGTTGCTCCAACTGGCGTACAGACCACGATGTGTTGTCATTAAATTGTAGTAGCACTGCCATTTGGAAGGTACTCGCTTGGAGTGTGTATCTAAAATAAGCAAATAGCAAATAAAAAAAATATATTAATTTACTTAAATTATATGTATATTTTGTCTTCACTCTGTTTCCCGAACATTGCAGGATACACATTGAAAATTGAATGTTAAGAGATGCCATTCCCCAATACAACTTTCGAGACAATACGTGTTCATTAGATTCTCTATGCCTAACCTGCTATAGGCGGGATACAGTGTGAATGAAAACCAAAAAAAAACAATAAAGACACTATACCCACCGGTTTTTAAAACAATTGGTCACTAGCTCTCCCTTACTCATATTGTATAGCCAGTTCAATTTCCTACCCGAGTGTTGAGATGAGTAGAAAGTTGTGAATCTGTGTACTGAACGCTCCAACTGGAATAAAATATTATATATGCATATGTACTAAATGTATATTAATATATTAAAAAAACTACCTCTAAAATTGTATCGCGCATAAGCGGGATAAGCAGTGGGAACTTAGCGTGTTGGGTAGAGAAAAAAAACTCTATGCTTGAACTTGTTACCAAAGGAAAGGAAGGAAAGAAATGAAAATAATTAATTTTCTCGAGTGAATCAAAGCCTCCATACCACAAAATACAAAAAAAAATATATTTTATTGCCATAGTCATTCTTCTTACTTTGTCATACACTAAAAGTAAAAATAAAACACAGAATTTTAGCACTATTTTCTATCTCATTTACCACTCACCTCAGTCGGCAGTTGAAAACTGGTGGACTGTTGGAACGGCCAGGACCCAGAGGACAACACTTGTATACTAAAATCGATGTGCAACGGCTGCTCCGAACTGTTTGCCATGTGTTTACGGAAATTCTCGTTAAGATCCTTTGACACGCCTATGTCCTAGAAAAAATAAAAAAATATATATTAGACTTGGAAATGAATTAAGTATTAAGGGGAGTTTTTGTGCGTGTGCTGTGTTTTGTAGCAGGAGATTGGCAGAGGGAACGTATTGGTGTTCATAGTGTTGACTCCGTTACATTCTTGATGCAACTTCTTGAAAGGGCATGCTCTGCGTGGTAACCAAAGCAATTGAAAGTATTAAATACTTCATTCCCTCAAGCGAGAATCGGGCCCACAACCATTCCGTTTACAGTCGCACATTTGTCCTACAGCAGGCTCAATCTTTAAAAAAAATCTTTTCACACATAATTCTCATGCCTTAAGCATAAAACTAAGCGTTAAATTCCGCCACTCTAAGCACAATGCCTTGGATTCAGGAAGAAAACGAAATTTCTTGACACTAGATTCTCTCCACCTATTCTGTTACATGCGGGATAAAAGCGTAAAAGTAAGAAAAAGGTAGAATAAAAAAAAATACTTACTTGGAACATCCTCTGTAACTTGCTTGTGTATTCGAAGCCGCACGCCTGTTTTAATTTTGAGATCATTGAAGCCTGAAATAGAAAAAAAGACATTAAAATTATTTCAAAAAGTTAAATTTTTGCTATGTCCAAAATAATTACTTAAGATTAAAAAAACGGCGCCCTAACCTAAGCAAGGTAAAGAACGTAAGTTAAATGACGCATAAGACCTATATAATATTATAAAAGCTTGTGAGGATAGATGTGTCTTCCACTTGCACGCAAAATCTACTGAACAGATGTATTTAAAATTTATTAAAGGATGTTGTACAATTTGCTAAAATAATAAAATTTGTTATTTTATTATTTGTTTGATAAAATAATAAAATTTGTTATAAAATAACAAAAAGTTTATGAAAGCGTACAAATCTAAAACCAAATGTATTTTCATACAAAATTTCAAATAATACTTACTTCAGCATCATCACTGGCAGATATATGTTGTACCAATCTCTTAGCGAGCATCTTGCTGTAGAACTTCTGGAACACGTCTTTGTCCTCTATGTATTTGAATACCACCATCTGGAAAAGAAAATGTTGGTAAAAAAATTAAATTATTTATATATTTTATTAATAATATTTTTTATTTCATCCTCTACGGATACTTGGTCAATATCTTTTTTTTTTCAAGTTCGCGCATTTCATATAGCAGGTTCCCCTACTTTTAAAACATATGGTTCCGTCCTCGAATTCTGCCGAATTCTCGAGACAGAGACAGAACTCAACATTTCGCTTTGCATTTTTACCAGACTGAAGAAATGAAAATGTAAAATAATTAATATTCTCCTCCTCACAACCGTCGCGATTACACGCTCTTACCACTGCGCCACGACAGCTCCCTACAAATGTACACACTCATTATAGACTAGCACATGATTTTCCACCACCCATTACCCACCACTTGGTTCAAAGTGTCTTCGAGTTCAGCCTCCTCGGGGTTCTTGCTGGACTTCTTCAGCAGCAGGTCACAATACTTGGCGAGAAGTTCTGGACTCTTCGACGAAGAATTCGCTGCTTTTGTTACTGAATTGCCTGTAAAAGGATTTATTAGTTGTTTTACGCTTGTTTATATAACAAAAGTTTCTTACAATGTACTTTCGCATAAATTAAAAGGTTCTTAGATTTTATTACATTCTTATAGCTCGACCAAATAAGAGTGTTATAATCAACTCACTATTTATAAATCTTCCGCAGGCCTTATCTAAAGACGTGACGAAGCCAGAGTCATTGTTGAAAGCGACCAAAACCAATGCATTGTACTTCTTGTGTACTTCTAGAATTGTGGACACATATACTTTTGGATCCTGTAATACAAAAAGTATATAGTAAATAAAAAAAATGCTAAATCGTTGTTAAAAAGATGATGTTGTTGTTATTTTTAACTAAATAAAAGTCTTTATTCTACACTTCGGAAAGAAAGCTACTTTTTTTAAATTTCTAAATCATCTAAGACTTTGACCCTTAAGCCGTCCCATTTAAAATTGGACAGTTTCTAAAGTATATTGTGGTTAACGTGGAAATTCCTTGAATATTTAAGAGATGGTTCTGGTTTCGATTCCCCTTTGTTGAAATGTTCATATTGAAATTTGATTAAATTTACACCGCCAAAAACGAAATGATAGCATACATGGAGTGAAAATAACAACATAAAAAGCATAACTAGCCATATTCTTTGATAGCTTTATTTAAAAGTAGGGACCAAGGGACTGTAAATCTGGATATTAGACATCAATTACAGTCAGATACCTCCTCATATTCCTGAGAAAAACTGCCCTAACAGACAAATAGACCACAAAAGAGACTTATGGGTTCCATTAAATCTTTAGGTACAGGCACCCTGAAACCACAAATAACTCACAGTGTGGGCAGCATCACCGCACTTGTCGACCGCCTGCAGGCCCTGCGTATGTATGTGTTGTTCCAGCAGCCGCCTCAGCTCCACTAGGCCGTCGGGAATGCGCGCCACCAGGTTGAACATGCGGCCGATGTCCTCATTCTTGTCTTGGTCGAGGAGTTTCTGGAATTTCATGAAAATTAAATTAATGTTAAATATAAACACTTTTTTGCTTCACGTTGTAATCCGAATACAGAATATTCAAGGGTAGACCATTTTAAGACGCTTAATTCTCCACACAGCACTAAAGTTACGAAACATTATATGTAGAATAGAGGAACTCACAGCAGTTGCCTTGTCGTCAGAGCGAGGAAATGAAAATATTAAATTTGTCGACACCCTCGCGAGGGGAATAGGAATCGAACCCATATCCGTCGTGTTTATATTCACACGCCGTGCTTATAATGAAATCCTACATTTTCGTTCAGTTACATCGAAGAGTACACTTGACGTGCAAATTTAATTTTAGCAATGACTTTCATATAAATTTCTATACAAACCTGAAACTCTGAATGGAACAGCTCCAGGTGTTTTTCAATCAACACTCTGTCGCATGTTTTGGCCAATCTCTCCATTGTTGTTTCGTGAAGGTACACTTGGACACGCTTGTGTTCTTCTTGGAGACGCTGTTCCGCCTAAAATGTGGGATAAAATTAACAAAAAAAAGACACATTTCAGCAAGGTAGGCAAATAGAACCGCTCTCAACGCATCGCCCAAATAAAAAATAATGTGTCCTCCACCAGAGCGGGTAAATTAATAAAAACACTTTTTCACTATTCATCACATAAAATAATTCATTCCCTCAAGTGGGAATCAAACTCACAATCGTTGCGTTAAGAGTCACAAGCAGTGTCACTGTACTTTTACGGTTAATTAGTAGGGCAGTCTGATAATACTGTGATGATTTTGGATTCCAATTCGGACAAGGGGAATTGACTATATTTTAATCAATTTGATTTCTGAAATGTAGTAATACAAAAAACTGCGTTGAATTCCACCTCTCAATACCCAACAACCCAAATTTAAGCAGAGAACAAAAAATGGAATGTTTGACACTAATACTCTCCATCTCTGTTTAGGTAGGTAGTAGGTTAGGACCCACAATAATTGCGTTAACAGTCAACGCTGTATCACTACGCTATGATGGCCTCTAACACCAAAAAATATAACAAAGAATAGACACTCAATTTTAGAGCTACTTATACATTCATCAGCTTACCTTAATCATATACTCAGTAACCGAATTATTCCTCAAAAATTCCGTACTCTCCCTAGTGTAGAATCTCTCCGTGTCTTCTAAGAATACGGCTTCGAAGGTATCCTTGTATACCGCCAGATTTTGTGCACGGGCTGAGGGTTCTTCATCGTTGAGGCCTAGCGCTACGTAGCAGTCGATTACCTGGGGATATAAACGTAATTTTTATTGAAACACAAGAAAATGAGATGTTGAGATTCGTTACTCAACAAGTTATATTTAGAAAAATGGACGGAATGTCTATTATTTTTAGGTTTCTCTGTGTAGAGCGAAAGAGGGAGGGCCTCTCGAAGTTAAAAAAAAAATAAACAGATAAAAAATTCCACTTTATTTTGTTTCCTTATTTAAGGGTAGGTATATTTTTTTTGTTAATACTTATTATAAACACATAAAATATTTAAAAAAAAGTGTATAGTGACAGACATATAATGCTTAACTTGCTTCGATTCTTTTGATTTCGTTGAACATAGATCAAGGTTAATAATCATAATCACTATCTCTCCCCAACCGTTCACCAAAAAAGCAGTAATTTTATAAAGAAAAATAACATAAAGAAAAGTAGCAGTCGTGGCACAACCGCTGTGGCACAGGCATGTGACTGTAAACATGACGGTTGTGGGTTCGATCCCGCTCGCAGATTTTTGATTGATAGATTTTAGAATATTTTAATTTTCTAGCTTTGATGTTTGCTAGTCAGCGCTCAATGTAGGAAACAGTGTCATACCACTATGTTCCCAGGTTCCCTCTGCCTATATGGCTACCTACCCAGCTATATATGTAGTCTTTTTACGTAATATACTAATAACAAAAAAAACAGAGCCACTCACTCCAGAAACAAGCCTTGTATTGATAGTTTCTCCGTTTCTCTCCTTTTCTATGAGTTTTAGTACAGCATTTGTGACCTGTTTGTTCAAACGCTGAAACAAATGGTCGCGCCACGTGACCAGAGCTAGCTGGTAAATTTCGTATATACCCTGAAAATTGAAAAAATAAAATTAAAAACTAAAATTTATTTGTCGTCCTTTTTGAAAAAAGCAAGTATAATTCAAATGTAAAAATAACAACAAATATTTATTTTAATTAATTTTATTGTTATAAAAATGGCCATTGGAAAATGTTTTTGGAATCATTCATTCAATTATTCGATCTTATTCGATCCATTTAATAAAAAAAAGTTTCATTATTATATAACTAGTGTATATACAACATCTTTATTTAACATTAGTGTATAATAGTGAAATATACAACATCTTTCATACTAAGCAGAATTATAATCTGATATCCAAATGACAACTCTAAAGTGACATTTTCTGCATAAAAATGTTGACTTTTTAACTTTTTGTTTTTATTTATCACAATAAATAAAAAAACCTACAAAATATACTTAAAAAAACCCCAAAAACAACCGTCATACCTTCCTCCCTTCTTCGCATTCGCGTTTCACCCAATGCCTGTTCAAATAAGAGCACACGCCGTTCAAAACGCGCGATGAAAACTGATACTCCTCCCATTGTGTCGTGTAAAAACCTAAGACGTCCTCGCCCATTAGATCTACACCGTGCTGGAACAAAAAAAGAGTATTTTTTTAAAATAAGCTGTATTTGTTTGTTGTAAGTTTGATGTCTGTGTATAGTACGATCAATGAGTCGTGGCCGCCCCGAAGTCGGGAACTTATGCGCATTGTTCACTTGGAAAAAAAAATATTCGGAAGGAAGAAAACTGTATGTAGATGTATATATAAATTTCTGTCTGTCTGCTGTGAATTGCTTAAATACTTTTGCAGAGTTAAAAGATTTTTTTGCAGATTTTAAGAGAAATCGATTTATATCCTGCTATATAAATAAAAATTATTTTATTAATAAATAAAATATTAGTTCATAATGTATAAATACATACGAGTAGTAGTACAAGTTATTTATTAACCTATCAGAATAATATACAACTATGAGAGTATATTTGATTCATAAAAATTAAAAAAAAAACTATCCCAAAATATGTAATGATAAAAATACTGTTACTTAATTGTTATTAGTTCTGGAATTTTTATATAGAATTTTATATAAAAAAATGTAATATAACAGTTAAACGAACCCATTACGGACATTGTTTAGTATGTAATAAGGACAATTGGAGATAAAACGAGCAAATTCTTCAAGACATTTACTTCCAAAACAAAAAAAATCCCTTAAATATAAAACTAAAAACACTTATAATTTACATACAGCTTCACGTGTATCCCGCACACAGCAAGGTAGGCAGTGTGAACCAAGCGTAAAGACACTCCATTTCCCATTTTCCGCCGAACACTTGTTTCATTGCGTGTTGATTGGCGGAACTCAATACTGCGCTTTGCCTGGACACCAGGGTGAAGAATTGAAAAATATTATTTAATGTAATTTCCTCCATCATCTCCCCGTGACCCTCATCCATGAGAATCACGGGAGGGTTTTAAGCCTCAATCTTGTGTCTCTTGGCCACGACTGGCGTCACTAAAAAGAAAAACTAAAAACTCTACAACTAATAATAAATTATATTCCACTCACCTCAAGTAAATTGATAAGATAGTATATGAGGAAGTCGCGCAACTTCTTGTACAGCTCAAGACCAACGAGTTGCGCGCCGCCGTGCACTTGTCCCTGGTGGGCGAAAAATATAAATAAAAAAAATACGTTTATATAACTAGTTCCTTCCTTTTCGTTGAAAAATAAATAAATCAGCACTGACACCTTTGCGGAATAGTTATGAGTTAATTTTTTTTAATACAAACTTTATATTGTTAAGACTCAGTTGGCAACTGCCAATTTTCGAGATATTGTTTATTGAGTGGGCGGATCTCAACGCTGCATTTTTTCCTTATCAGAGGGAGAAAATGGAAAATAATTCCTCGAGTGAAAAATAATTCCAAAATATTCTCGAGTTGCTTTGCCGCCACGCTGCGAATGCCACAAATTAAAATTTTATGATCATTATTTCATTAAATATGAAAAAGAAAAAAAAATCAAAACAAATAGCTGCAGGTTTAAAAATCGATAAGAAATCCTTCTATCGAAGGCACTGGTTCCCAACCAGTGGTACGCAAAATGGATAGATGATGAGGCGAAGTTTCTGTATGATTATCACAGTTATTTTTATTATACCCACATGCATAGTGGCTTCTGCTCCCAAGAATGATATAAAAATGGTTCTTGATTAAGCAAAGTTGGGAGCGCCTGATCTAAGACACCGTTATTAAGGAATCTTCATTAATATAATTAAAAAGAGATTGCTATGCGGGAATAAGCGTGAAAAAGATTTTTAATTATTTTTTTTTATTTAAAAAACTCGTAACTCACCGGTTTCTTTGCATATCCAAACGAATTCCTTGACATGGTTTGAGAATTACTCGAGCCCGATCTCAAACTGTTAGCGTTTTGTTCGTGTACCGATGTACAGTAGTTATATATGTGACTGATATAGTTAATTAAGAAATTATAGTTTATATGACATAAATAAAATAAATAAATCAGCTTCACGATGTATCCCGCACACAGCAGGGTAGACAGAGGGAACCTAGTGTTTTTAGACACTCCGTTCCCCACTTTCTGCCGAATTCTGGAGGCATTGCGTGTTGAGTGGCTTAGCCTCGACACCAGAGCGAAGAAATGGAAATATAAATTTAAGTAAATATTTCATCTCGTCGAGTGGAGATCGAACCCACAACCAGTCGGTTTACAGTCACACTTTGTGCCGCTGCGCCACGACTGGCCTCTTATATGACATATTTTTTAAATATTTCATACTTATACGTTTTAGCAGAAACTACGCAACGCATTCTAAATGTTGTTTTTCACTAAAAGACTAGAGGAATTTTATATCAACAACACTAGTTCCACGCGTTGAGTTCCGCCACTCAACACGCAATACCACCAGAACTTGGCGGAAAATGGGGAACGGAGTGTCTTAACGCTAGGTTCCCTCTGCCTACCCTGCTGTTTGCGGGATACAGCGTAAAGCTAATTTAGTTCCACGCAGATTACTAGTTAGCTACCTATAAAAAAGTTTTTATTAAAAATTATTTATTCTATTTCAGAAACGAAACGCCTATTAAAAGACCAAAATAAAAAACCCCACCAAATTATATCTTAATACATTATATTTTTGAAAACAGTTATTTAATACATAAAATCTTATCATTTTTTTTTATTTCTTCATGTCTATAAAATTATTTGAACATTTTATGTTCTAATAAAAAAAAAGTTTGGAAAAGGATACGTATATAACACCATGTATCTCTGTCTGTCCAATGCACGTCGCGAGTACATTTTTTCGATGCCTTCTCTTAGGTCGGCCCATATCTGTAATAAAAAAAGTTACATTAAAATATTGTTTATCAACAATACTAAAAGATAGAATACATTATATTAATCAATTTATATATAATGGGTTTAAAATTACTTAAAAATACTATAAAATAAATAAGTGAAAATAAAACTAAATATTTAATTTTTTTATTTATGACAAATTTCAAAAAATCCTCATACAAATATTTAATACACCCCAAGTAACCCCAACTGTAACACATGTGATCGAGGCTGACGTGGCGCAGCGAGACAGCGTCCTACTGAGATCGCAGCAGTTGTGGGTTTTATTTCCTGTCGAAGAGAACAAATTGGTTTTGGTCCCTCGCTCTGGCGCGGGATTTAACGTTGAACCAAAAAAAAATTGTATAATTTTGCTATAAAATAAAAACAGGCAAAGCCGTATTGAAATCGCTAGTTTAAAATGGAAGTACAGACAAATGTTTAAAATAGCATTGCATTATGTATGTAAACAATATCGATACTACGCAGGAATCGTAAATATAATAGCGGGTTGTGAACGATATGTTTGTTTCTGTAGCTTTCTCTGTTAATGTTAGGAAAATGTGAAATATAAAATATTATGTACATATATACGTACGTACGTACACCTATGATATTGGCAAGTAAAAAACCTAGTGCCATAATACTCCGTATTCCACTTCTACACCCCTCAAATAAACGATAATGACTAAAGTGATCGGTACTCCGATTGATACACTCCATAAATTTATATTTCTATATTTTAATAAAAAGCTGACGTTCAACCAAATATCGAGTATATTTGGTAGAACGTGCAATAATTTATCGAGTAAAATCATCTTAACTGCGTCATACACAACTCTAAGTCATTTCCATATCACCAGGCCAACGAAGCCGTGTATAAGTCCAAGAAATTAGGGCCGTCGTTGCGCAGCAGCTCAGCGTCCCACTGTAATACGGGTTCGATCCCACTCGGAGGAAGAGTAACCTCGCTCAGGAAACCCAACATCCAACGTCTCGATTAGCGGAAATTTTGCGAAAAGCGGAGAACTGAGCGTCCCAACAATATGTTCCCTTTGCCTAACTCGCTATAAACGAGACACAGCGCGAAACTTAGTACTTGTGTCACATTCACATAAGAAAACATTAAAAACAAAACGTCCACCAATTGTCTTAGAAAGATCGGCCATTAAAGTTAAGTAGCTTACGTAACATAATTGATACTTGAATTGTCATCAGATTCCGGTTCTGTCGACGTTATGTAAAGACTTTTAATTACAATTAATATTTAAATGCAATTTGCAAATAAAATTGTAATTAGTAGTATATCGATAAAATTATGATTTTAATCATTTATTTTATTTTAGACAAGCTCTAATATAGAATGGAAAGCAAAGACAAAGAAGTGGTGATAAGATCTATATAATTAGATAGCCATTCAGAAGGTAGGCAGAAAGAAATAAGAGTTACGACACTAGGTAACGGCATTAGGTCCGCTTTTCGCTGTATTGTCGAGACATTGCGTTTAGAGTGGCAGGGCACTATGCAGAAATTTGTATTAACAACAGAAAGGGAAAAGTATAATAATTTATTCAGAATTGAACCCACGAGCGTCGCGTTGACAGTCACAAGCTATATCGCTGTACCACAACGGCCTCAATCAAGTATATAGTACATAGTGACTCATCACTACAACTTCCAGTTAAAAAAAAACTTATGAAACATAAAAAGAGGCGCAAGTAGGTCGTTACACGTTTTTGATCGTGGAGTGTTTAAGATACAATTGGCAGAACGCCAGCGGATGCATTAAAAATATCGTACTTACTTCTTAATGTATTTCTAAATTTAAGAACCTCAACTCGTGTAATCGGTAGTTTAAGTTATCAAATTTTACCTAATATCGTTTTTTTAATAATATACCACGCATATAGCAGTGTAGACAAAAAGGGCCTAGTGTCAAGACACTTTGTTATTCACTTTCCGCTAGAAAGGTTGATCGAATTCAAGAGAATATAATCGAAAGACAATATAATCAAAATTAAGATATTTTTAATTTCCTTTCTTTTAAGTGCCGTATCTCAAAAGAAAGGAAGCCTTAAAAGATCATTTCATTGTTCGCCTGTCTCTACCCAACGGAAACGGCTGAAATAATCAGCTTCACGCTGTATCCCGCACACAGCAGGGTAGGCAGAGGGAACCAGGTGTTAAGACACTCCGTTCCCCACTTTCTGCTAAATTCTGGAGGCATTGTGTGGCGAGTGGAATAACGCAACGCCGCGTTTAGCCTCGACACCAGAGCGAAAAAATGGAAATATAAATTTAAGTAAATATTTTCTCCTCGAATGGAGATCGAACCCACAACAGGAAATGAAATATTTAATATTTTCCTCTCTCTGATAGCCAGGCAAAGGGGAACTGAGAAATGGGAATGGAGTGTCTCAACACTAGGTTAACAGATTTCCTCTGCCGTGTCTGCGATATACAGCGTGAAGTTAAAAAAAACGTAAACATATGGTACATCATTACAGAGTTGTGCACGATAAGTTAAACATTTTATCGTTCTACTAATATTGGTAAATAAATTAAAATGAAATAAAAATAAAAAATAAGAATTATAATTACAACCTTATTACTTTAGCGATAAAATATATTTTAGCTTGACGCAAGATGCCTCCAAAGAGAAAGTTTTTTATGTAACTGTAATTAAAGGACGTACAAACACATGCAATATATGCACACCAGTCGTGACGTAGTTGCTACATAATTACCCAAATCAACTTCACTATCCTGCATATAGTAGAATACTAAAAAAAACTAAAGATTTTGTAGCTTCACGCTGTATCCCGCACACACCAGGGTATGCAGAGGGCACCTGTGAACTTAGTGTTAAGACACTATATTTCCATTAAGACTCTTCTCTACCTTCCGAATGCGATAGCGTGTTGAGCGGCAATCGTGTGGGAATCGAACCAACGACCATCTTATATAAAATACAGCATCCCACTGTCTTACGGCCTATGGTACGATATGGTAAGATATAAGGTAACAGGTATCTATTTCTTATATATATCTATTAATCATCTTGAATGTTATGTGGAATAGCCATACAAACCATTGAAACGAGGTTTCCTTGTTTAGTTTCCGCCTATCTAAACATATTGCGTATTGACTGACGGAGCTTAAAAAAAGCTTGGAGGCCAGTCGTGGCGCAGTGGCACGAAGTGTGACTGTAAAACCAACTGGTTGTGGGTTCGATCCCCACTCGAGGAGATGAAATATTTACTTAAATTTATATTTTCATTTCTTCGCTCTGGTGTCTAGACTAAGCGCGGCGTTGAGTTCTGCCACTCAACACACAATACCTCTAGAATTCGGCAGAAAGTGGGGAACGTGTGTTAACACTAAGTTCCCTCTGCCTACCCTGCTGTGTGCGGGATACAGCGTGAAGCTGATTTGATTTCATTTTTTGACTGACGGAGCTCAACAATTTAAATATTTTGCTTTATATTATTTGTTCTTCAAGGGAAAATCGAACCTATTTCTATAAAGAGTCAGCCATTTCCATTTTCAAGAATGAGAAACGAACCCACAAACTATCGCGTTTAAAGCACGCACGTGCGACTGGCCCTAATTCGACACTATTTCAAAATCTTTATAAGTACGAGTTCAAATACCGCTACACTTAATTGTTTAAATACAAAAAAATAAACCAATTTAAATAAATACACCATCTTATTATTAAAATTTTAATTTCATATAATTTTAAATTTGCGTCATAATGGCTATTATACACACCTACGTATAGACCATTTGAACTGGCATTGACCTAGTGTTCCACTTTGAATGTATGTTAGATACTATCAATATTATCAAATTCTAAAACTGTACGTACTATATATTTTACATTCCACTGCGCTGTCTTGATACAAGCAGCCTTTATAAGCGGCTTCGCCCGCTTAGTCAAATAGAAATAATCAATAGATCTGTATGATACATTCGTAATGTCTGAGGAAACTCGGACGAAATTCCACTTATAATATTCCTGGATAAATGGACTAATAAAAAAGTTGTTTTTAATAGTCCATTTAATTCAAACCAGTAGTTCCTGAGGTAAGCGCGTTCAAGCAAACCCTTCAGCTTTATAATGCTAGTAATAAGTAAATAAGGTATATAAATGTATTTTTTTATTATTTCACTCCTAACTGCTTATACCAAATTAATTGCTTTTGTTTAAGTTCGCTTGTAACTAACTGCTTTTAAAATTGTGTAATATACATAATACGTAAAAAAACAATATCTTGAAAAGTGGAGAGTGAGTAGGAAACGGAGTGTTTTAACACTAGGGCCACCCTGGTAAGTGAGAAAAAGAACAAACGTGAATCTACAACCACACAAAAAAAGTACGTTTAAAAACCCAAAAAAAAAAAAGAATTAACAAAAACAATGTTGATTCACTATAGATTAGAGTACAAAAACAAAAGAAATAACGGTTACGTAGAGCATTTTAGCGGTGTTTGCGAAACGACAATTGTTGTATGCAATTGTTCGCGATCGCAAGTGGGTCATAGAGACGTATGAATAGGCGGGTCGCGTCACGTCAACGATAAATACTTATAAACTGAGAGAAATCTTTAAATCTGGAGACCAGTCGTGGCGCAGAGGCACAAACGTGCGAACGACTGTGAAGGTGACAGACAGGTTATGAGTTCGATTCCCACTCGAGGAAAAGCCCAGCTCTGGTAACGACTTAACGATGCAAACGTATTGAGTAGTGAAAATCAGCGTCACGTTTTTGATTTATCAGAGCGGGTAAAAAAAATATATAATTTCAAATATTATGTTCATTCCCCCCGAGTGGGAATTGAACCAGCAACCACACTTTTTTCATAACAAGCGGTACATGTATGTGATAAGTAGTTAATATTTTTAACTAGGCCATAGGCGAATAGTCGTAAATGATAAACCTATAAATTAAGGGAAGACCGAGATACGAAGATTGTGTTGTTCTTTGCGCGTTTGAAGTATATAAGTTATGACAGTTTAATGTTATTTAAGAGGCCAGTCGTGGCCTGGACTAGCTTGCGACAGGGTGTGGGTACGAATAACTATTCACGCGAAAACATGAAATATCTAGCAATTTCTTTTTCACGCTTTGATAATAAGGCAAAGCGCGGCGTTGACTTCCACTACTAAACACACAATGGCTCCGTATGTACCCATCATGACATTTCCGTTCCGGGCTTCACGAACTTTGCCGTGCTACTTCACTTCCATTTACCATCCGTTCTCACTTAAATTGGTGGATAAAGTGAACCTAGTGTTCCCCTCGTTCCCCGTCAAAATTGTAGCCTTTGTGAGTTGCAACATAACACCATAGTTTATCTTACAAAAACGGAGAAATAAAACCAACATAAATATTACTATTTCAATTTACTGGCAGTAATTTAAGTTCCATGCAAGCAAAACCGCGGCTAAAAGCTAGTGTGGTATAAAATCAAGTACTAAGATTAATCTAGGTGAGACGTTAAAGGTCATAACAGTTAGTGAAATACTTTAGACTACGATCGTAACGTACATATAAGACGAACGGTTGACAATCCATTTATCTTTAAATAGAGTCCACGCATGTGAGGAGTGAATGAGTGTAATTCATATACAAACATACAATCTTAAAATAAAATAAATTAATCAGCTTCACGCTGTATCCTGCACACAGCAGGGTAGGCAGAGGGAACCTAGTGTTAGTTAAGACACTCCGTTCCTCACTTTCTGCTGATTTCTGGAGGGATTGCGTGTTGAGTGGCACAACTCAGCGCCGCGCCACGACACCAGAGCGAAGATATGAAAATATACATTTAAGTAAATATTTTATCTCCTCGAATGGGGATCGAACCCACAACCAGTCGGTCTTACAGTCTCACCATGTGCCCCTGCGCCACGACTGGCCTCACATACAATCTTAATATTATATTAATATTACATACTCGTACAGTCGTAAAGTCGTCATGGGACACTGCGGCATCGTGTAAACGCAACAGTTGTTGGTTCGATCCCCATTATTGTTCAATAACCTCCTCGTTTTTGTGTAACAAAGCGCGACGTTAAATTCCAACCACACGATAAACAAAGTGTTAAAAATTTGGTGGAAATTGGGGTGTACTTTTAACCCGCGGTTCCTCCTGCCCATCATGCCAATTGTGGGATACAGTGTGAAGCTGATTTAATTTTAATTTAAGCAAAGCACGGTGTTGAATTTCTACCATTCAATAAGCAAATCACAAATTTGGAGGAAATTGGGGTGTAAAGTATTAGCCCGAGGTTCCTCCTGTCTACCATGCGATATACGATATACAGCGTGCAGCTAAACAAAAATACATTATATACGTATTTTGCTTACAAAAATAAACTAAGACTAACTCGAGTTGATCTCAGTAAAATGTGACGACAACTAGAAAGCAACACATCCCGTCACTATGACTTTTTATATAATACCGTTGCGTGGTATTGCGGTTGATAGGAGAAAAAAAAACAAGCTCGCCTGCAATAAATCTTGTAGCATGAACACACTTTTTCTTTTCCTATAATAGTTTGGTATTCAAATCAACGAAATCAAGTGAGGAATCACTACGCATTTTCTTATGCTTATGCTGTATTGGGCCACCAACCTAAGCGAGGCATGGAATTTCGTCACTCAACACCTCTAGAATTCGGCGGAAAGTTGGCAACGGAAGTGTCATAATGGAAACGGAGTGTCTCACCAGGTTCCCTTTGCCTATTTCGCTATGTGCGGGATACATTTAGCGTGAAGCTAAAAAATCTAATTAATTTATATAGACAAAAACTTTGAGGCCAGTCATGGTGCAGGGGCACAAAGTATGTACTGTAAAATCGACTGGTTGTGGGTTACCCACTCGAGGAGATGAAATATTTATTTAAATTTATATTTCCATTTCTTCGCTTTGGTGTCGAGGCAAAGCGCAACGTTGTTTTATAAACGTACGTAGGGAACGGAGTGTCTTAACACTAGGTTTCCTGTGCCTACCCAGCTGTGTGCGGGATACAGTGTGAAGCTGATTTAATATAGAAATAAAAAACGATATACATATTTTTATCATAATAAGCAAGAAAACGAGCAGGTCTTCGTGAAGAAATACTATCTCATATAAAAGCTTAAAATTGCCAAGCAACTAAACTGAACGAAAAACACTTGGAAATCTAAATATTTCACAGTATTGGGTATTGATTTGTGGTCTAACGGTTACTCACCTTCAAAACCGTTATAGTAAGTACACTTTGAGAAAATTCTAGTTATCTAATATAATAAAAGCTAAGAATTAGTATGGCTGTACGCGCTAAACTCAAGAACTAGTGGTAAAATTTTTTTTTTTTATATTGGATAGTCAAGCATTTATCGAGGAAGGCTACAGGCTATACATATCATGTTCATCTTTTCAATGTATCTGTGGTCAGAGTTGCCTCGGACACTTAGGTAGGATTCACACTATAGTGCCCGTCACAGTTCAATCTCAGCATGTTAAAAATATTCTTGTGTAAATGAGAAACAATGTGTATATTTACACTTTTGTTCGACTTCCGGTCCAATCACGTATATAAAAACATTTCTTATACAAGAATATGAGATCCCACCGAGAACGAATCACGACTATAGTGTGAATCCTCCCTTAAAATGAATCATGTGTCAAGCAACGACCACGGAATTGAAGCCCCAGTTATAAGGTAATATTATTTATATCAAAATTGTTTATGGAAATGACAGCATTGTCAGTCCCATCAATCGTCGGTTCGGTAAACAATTTCTATTCTATCTTCGTCATAAATAGTTGTATAAATAGGCAGAAATAAACAAATCATTTTACGGTGTAAAGTATAATATTTTACATAATATGTAAAATTGTTGTATGTTACATAGTATTTAAAACAAGGTGACTTATGACTGACTCAGAGATCCTGGGTCAGCCCAAATCGCAGTTCCTAAAATATTGAAATCTTAAAGAATGTTTCTTGTATCGAAAACTGAGCATTAAAAAAGGGAAAAGAAATAATCCACCCCCAAGAGTAAAATAGGGGTTGAAATTTTATATAAAATACGTTTTAAAAGCAAACTCGCAAGGACAGCTAATCTCGCATAATATGTAAAGATAAGAAAAGCGAAATCAAAATAAACAAAGGATAATTTATTCAAATGAAAACCAAAACGACGTGGGCTCGAACGATAATATGAATATCTCTTATCTAAAGTGCGTCATCGTTGAACACCAACTTTATTTATGGACTTAATACGCAATGCCTCCATAATTCGGTGGAAAGTGTGGAACGGAGTGTCTTAACACTAGGTCCCCACTGCCTACCCGCAACGTGTTGCGCAGGATGCAGCCTGAAACTGGTTTTTTTTTTTTAATTTATGGAGTAGAATTTTAGTCTTACTGCACACACACAATCCACACATCCTGCACGAAGTCCAATCTATATAAGATCAGAAATTACTTAGAGAGGTAAAGATAAATGTTTCGGCCAAAAATCGGCCGAATCATTGGCAGAAACTTAGTAATTGCCAGATGATGCTGTGAAAACTTTTGTAATCCACTAGTAACGAAATCACCCGACTCCGATATAGCGTGATATTCTATAAATAGTAAACGAATATTTTGTAATAATACTTCGGCCAAAATTGAGACCAGAAGCTAAAATTCGGTTTCGGCCTAAAACGCTGAAATTTAATTTTGTCTTACGCATATTCCTTAATGAGTTTAGGGGAACACTAAGAGGGAATTTTATTCTTTATAAAAATAAGACACTCCGTCCCCCAATTTTCATGCCATATTCTAGACGCATTGCGTCATGAGAGGCGAAACATAATGCCGCGTCCTACCTCGACACCAGAGCAAAAAACTGAAAAATATTAATTAAATATTTCATATCGTCGAGAGAAAATCGAACCCACAACCTACCATGCCACACCTGCGCCACGACTGGCACTGACGGAAACGTTTTCCACACAGAGATTAAAACCCTTAATCAACCATTTCTTGCGCTCCGATAACTATTTTTATTAGTACTACCTACATATACTATACTCTACTATAGTACTACGTATTTCTACTAGGTACATCGCGCTCCAGTGACTGATTGAGCCTAGCGCGAGGCGTGCCATCCAAGCTATAAATATCCAGGTAAACTTAATAAATAACGCCATATTGACGACAAGATGTCGCAAATGTTACGTGCACGAGTAAACACCACAAACAGATGGTTGTGAGTTCAATCTTGTTAAGAATTAACATTTATGTGGATAGGTTATGTATTGTTGCCAAAAAAAAACGGATTTTTCTTTCGTAACTTACTTACAATAGCCAAGTTTGCTGTCAGATGCCTCTAGACTTTCCCTTTGCCTACCCTAGTTATTTCCAAAATACCGCGTGAAGGTAAAAAAAACTCCAGAATTCGGCAGAAATTGGGAAACGGAGTGTCTTAACACTAGATTTTCTCTGCCTACCCTGCTGTGTGCAGGATACAGCGTTAAGCTGATTTTTATTCACATTATATCTTCTTAGCTTCATTTTATTTTCAGCTTAGAAAGTGGGGGAACGGAATGTCTTGACATTACTTGCCCTAAAGGAAACAAAAGAACCTTTACCTACTAATTACTAACTAGTAATAGATCACATCAGTATTTTTTCTTTTGTATGTGTTTATTATCATTATTGTTATACTAAAATTAATTTCGAAATACCAATATCTTTATATTTATGTACTATATTTATACAGCAAATATATGAAATTTAATATTTATCCAATTATATTAATCTTTAATAAGCTCCCGTATCACGTAGAATAGAAGGCTTCGCTTAATTAATATAAAGAAAATGATACAAGGATTTTGTAGGAGGCCGTCGGCGGAAAGTTGTGGGTTCGCTTCCCACTCGAGGGAATGAGTTATTTTCATTTCTTCACTCTGGTGTAAACCGATTCCGATTCCGATTGGTGCAAATCGGAAGGACTATGTTTTTGTAGTCTACGTATGTCTGCACTGTCGTCAGACTGTATCTCACGAATCGTGTTAATTAGACAGTTAAAATTTACATAAATGATGTATTTCTGTCGCCGCTTTTACAACAAAACCAAAACTAAATAACAGAATGAAATAAATATTTAAGAGATTTAAAGATAATGGCACTCTTCGTGCGCGAATTCGAATTTAGCCTTTGTTTTTATAATGATCTTTCTAGCGATATACTAAATACTTTCATATTATGGAATCCATCAAAAGACATTATTTCTCAGACAAAATAAAAACTCAAATATATGAAAAGTTTTTACACCAAAAAATTCTCATTTCTATTATTAGTAAAACAATATTCTTTATGATTTTATATAAGAAAAAGAATCATCAAAAAATTATAGCAAAAGACTTACCGGGTCCAAGTCAATTTTCCGGGAGTAACCCTGCGAGGATTTCGAGTGGGAGCCCATCGAACTCATTGTTGTACTAATCACGTTCACCTTTCACGTTTCATACACACGTCACACTATGTACTATATGTATATATAATATATTACAATAACATAATTTGTTTATCCGGGACACAGCACTATGTTTTTTTCCTGGAACAAAAGAAAATAATAAATTAAATTCGATTATATCTATGTAACTGTCGATTCTCACTTGGAGTAATTAAAAAAAAAACAATTTTCTTCTCCGATAACACAAAGCGCGACGTTGAGTACTGCCACTTAAAATTGTCTTGAAAAAAAGTCGGGCAGAAAATGGTGAACAGAACGTCTTGACACCACGTTCTATCTGCCTACTCTAGAAATAGCAGTATAAATGCGGGATAAAGCGTGAATCTAAAAGTAAGAAAACATTTCCATTTTAATTTAAGCTTATTTTAGCGCAAAAAATAGATTTCCAATACCGAAAACAGTTTGAATACGTATTTATTAAATCAGCAGACAGCTTTAAAATAGATTTAAAATCAAAAATACCGCATCCACGTACCTCGATCCTGTTAATTTAAGGCTCGTATTTATAAATCACTCTCAACTCCGCCATCGACTTTGAGGGCGATCTTGAGATGCCCTTTTCATTCATAGATTACAATTGATGAACGTAGATTAAATTTAGAGATCAGTCATGGCTCAGGGGCCCAAATGTGTGACATTAAAGGCGACCGGAGACTTCAATTCCCACTCGGGAAAATGAATTATTATTTAGTAATATTTCAATTTCTTCGCTATGGTAACAAGACAATGCGCGCCGTTAAGTTCCGCCACTCAACATGCAATGCCACGAAAATTCGCGTGAAGCTGAAAGATGAAAATTCAATTCGTATTTACATCTAAACAGAAACTTTGATTACTTGTTGCTCGAGCGACAGATAGACAGATCTATAAATGCTGTATTGATTCACATTATGATCGACGAAAGTTATGGAGACGCCGTAGTGGCGCAGTTGCAATGGAATGTAGCTGTCACTGTTTTATTCAAAGTTAGTTTTGAATTGAAATTTCGATATTTTTTTTAGGTCTAAAACTATAGGGTGTCGGTCATTGTGGGCTTGTTTTACTTAATGAAGTAATAAAAAAAACAATATAGGTATTAATTTTTAAATTATAGCACTTATGACAGTGCTTCCTCATACATTCATTATTTCCTTATTCTACAAGCATATTGCGTGGTTGTGTGGGTTCGATCACCGCTCAAGAAAATTTATTATTTAATATGTTCAAAATTTTTTTTCTTGTCGAGGCAAAGCACGGTGTTGAGTCTGCCATTCAACCATTCAGGGAAATGGACACTCCATTTCCCATTTCCATGGGGAAATGGGAATATATATTTAAATATCATCAAATATTTTTTAATACTTGTCTGTGTTTTTGCTATATTCTGAACTTTATTACATTAAACAGACAAAGTGAGTCTATTGTGGTACAGAATAGAAACATTCCACTCTCTACTTAATTTTCAAGACATTGCATGATTATGACAAACCTTTTTATCTTATTACCAGAATGTGGAAATGAAAATTCCCCTATTAAAGTACAAGGGAGCTTAGTGTTAAGGTCCTCATTTTCCGCCCCTACTTTTAATTATTTTTAAAATATATATTATCTGTTAAAGTGCAGTGTCATTAGGATTGTTGAGTATAAAAGTCCTACTTAAAATAGCTTAGTATTATAAACTTTTATACTTATAGATATATCAAATATATTTTATCAATTTGATAAAAATAGCAAACAAATAAACAAAGGCTAGGTTCAAAAAACTGTATGATCATGGAAAAAAGTGGTAAATATATATTTTTAATCTTATAATTTCTAATTACTTCTGATAAAAATAATACAAATTTGTATTTTTATGTTTACACTACTCTGAAAATAACAAGGAAGGCAGAAAGAACTTAGTTCAAGATGCTTGGTGCTCCGCCTTCTGCACAAATTAAAAACATTGGATGTGTTGAGGGGTTCAACTCAAGGGGTTCACCAAAACCAATTAAGTGGGAAAATAAAAATAATATACTCATTAGTGGGTATTGAACCTGCAACCACTGCATCAGCAATCAAATGCTGTCTGACATTACAGAGTTAAGCTACCAAAATAAAAAGCTCTCCAAACCAAGGAAATAAAATAATCCAAATATTTTCATTGAATAAAAACAAACCTTCAACTACTGTGTGCATGGTAAACAGTACCATTGCTTCATAATTATTGATTGCTTAATATGCACTTCTTTATATTAAGGAAGTGTATTTAATAATATTATATAGAAATCATTTTACACCATCTAAGTTACAATAAATAAAAAATATTGCACAAAATATTGTATCTTTAAAAATATAATGTGGAATAGAATAGTTCTTACACAATAATTAATTATTTACTTTGTATAGATTTCACACAGCCACAAAAGAGGTGGATTAAGAAAATTGCCAATGATTTAACAAATGGTTATATGTTGTGGGAAAAATAAAAAAATATGTTCTTTGGTAAATAATTTAACATTACTCAATTGCTTGTTTGGGTTTTTTATTATGATTTTAAATTACTATTCTATTACTTTAAATACATTAACAAACATTTGTCTGTTACACAAGTACTAAAATCTAGAAATTCTAGTATAACTGCTATTCAGGTTCTAACAAAAACTCACCAAACAACAGTTAAGACCTACTCAAGCATAAACTATGGCCTATTAACATATTGTCTGTCGACGGTTTCTATAACATCAAATATGTTAAAATGTTCAATAATCAACTTTCTACCCACATTCAGAGAAAAATAATTGAAATAGCGGGAAAATTTCACGCTCATCTATAAATGCACATTTTAAACAAGGAAAAGTAAAAGTATTGAACATCTGACAAAGGAATCGAGGTTTTGCAATCAACAAGGGCAAATCAAATCGTGTTTTTTTTCACTTCCTTACACATCTACAACATACCTTAAGTTTTGTTATCGAATATAAATCATGGCACCGTTTTTAAAACTATATATAATTATTTTCACTAAAATACCGTTTTAATAAAAAAATAACACTGATTCATTGGGAGCGTTCATTATACTGTAGGTGTACACCTGAATCTATCTGACAATTGACAGATTTAGTATACTACAAAATTAAATACAGCCCAAGTATTAAGTGAAATTGAAAAATGACGTCAATTTTAAATTTGTTCGTGTTATACTTACGTAGTGATCCCCTTTTACTTTAAGATATAACACTGCACTAAACAATAACTTGCAGAAATCACTAAATAAACTAATAACAATTGTTTATATCATAATTTATAACGTTTATATGCTGTGAAATTGTGTTTTAATAGGCCTTAATTCTATTAAATATTTCACGCAGTCAATTCATGAAATGAAAAGAAATATAAGAAAGAGCAAGAATATGCACTTGTGTGAGAAAACTATATTGATTGCGTTTTATTGACGCTAGGTGACGCTCGAAGTACTTATTATGGATGCGTTCAATTAAGATAGTCATTGGAATACTTGTTTAAAGTCACTATTACTTTATAATAAAGTACTATGGTAATTAATTATATTTATGTAGTTATATTTTATAAATTTAAAATGAATTTATGCAATAGTTAAATTATACATACTGTGTAAAAAATTTTTATACACTTGCGAGGTTTGGCGGTTAAATAAGCTGTAATGATGTAGATGCAAACCCTCTCACACCTCATACATATATCCTTTACGAAAGTTATATCAGCGTCGGTGGTAGATAGACTTTTAGTAAAATCATACAGTTAATGAATTAATGAATTTACCTCGTGCAGGATCGAACCTATAATCTGTTCATCAATCGTTTGCAGTCGCACGCTTTTGCTTCCTCTTGATCAGAGCTGGTTGTCAACTATTGTCAATTTTTTATTTAAATTGCGATCCTTAACTTTTCCAGTTTCACAAGTTTTTATATTCCGTGTTATTTTAATTTTATTAGGAGAATTTTTCAATTCAATAGGCAATGCCTCCAGGTTTCGGTGAAAAATGGGGAACAGAGGTGTCTTAATGGGATTAGAGTGTCTTAACCCTAGATTCCCTGGCCTGCTATATGCAGGATATAACGTAAAGCTATAAAAATTTTACTCCTTATATAATATACACAGTATCATAATAATTTGTTTACCGCCGTTAAATAAATAAGATGCCAGTCGTGGCAATATGTACTTACATTTATTTTTTCGTTTCTTCGCTCTGGTTTCGAGGCTAAGCTCGGCGTTGAGTTCCGCCACTCAACCAATAATTACTCCAGAACTCGGTGGAATGTGGGAAACGGTGTGTCTTAACACCAACTTCCCTCTGCCTACCCTGCTGTGAGCGGGATACGGCGTGAAGCTGATTTCATTTAATTTTATTTAATTTTTAAATAAATAAAAAAGTAAGTCATCAAATATTATCTGTGTATTAGACTTCATACACAATTATTTAATTCTACTCACTGACATTTAGCAATTGACAACAGCATGCTATAATTTTTACTTTCGACTTGTATATTTATATATTCATAGACCTAAATAATTACCATAACCCGTTAAAAGTGGACACAATATAATAACAAAACAACAATGTGCTACGTAATTATTACCGGGAGGAGTTTAGCGTGGTTGTTGTTAAGTTTAGTCGCATTTATGTTAATTTTAACCGGTATTATGACGCCCAAATGGCTTTTAGGTCAACCTATTGTGTTAAATGAGAATAATGCTACAAAATTCTATGTGCCCAGCGTAGGGATATATAATAGGTCTGTATATAGAATGTTTTGTTAATATTAATCATGTGTTCAGTTATGAATCATAAAAAAATCTAATAACATAAGCTTTGCAAATGATAAATTAATCAAAATCTTATATTTAAATTTGTCGTCAATATAAATACACAATTTTTTAAAGACATCACAGTCTAAGGATTTTCACAGCACGACAGTTAAGAATCTTATTACCACTTTGTAATGTAAATATTTACTTTTAATCAATATATGATTGAATTGAGAAGACTTTCTGTAAGTTCTATGAAAAGAAAATTAGTAAATTACAGTAGTACCTTGTTTGCTTTAAGTTTACAAATTATATTTTTATCTTTATAGAAACTAGAAAAAATAATAAATATAACATTTTTTAAGGACATAGTTAAGGCCATTGTGGCATAGTATGATATTGTCTGATTAAAGGTAATGGTTTGAATTAGATCCCCACTCAGGACATATATTTATTTTCATCTCTGCACTGTGATAAAGAGCTTGTTTTTTAAATTTAAAATTAATTTTAACAAAACATATCACACAAATATATTAAATAGAACTAACTTCATATTAGCTTTTCCTACAGCATTATTAATGCATATACATCACACACTTTTTGGATAAAATTGCAGTTATTTATAAATAGAATAAATGCCTTTATTCAATTTATAAATATTGTATATAATTTTCCAGATGCATCCGCATGAGACATGATCATTATAACTGTGCACCATTTTCTTTGTATGGTCTCGCAACTGATTCAACAGTCTATCCAAGACCTTGGAAAGCTGCTCTATTCTTTTTATCTTTATGTAAGTTTTACTTGTTCATATTATCGCGGCCTCCATTTAGCTCATTTATAAATATCATTATGTATAAATGAGCTTCATTGATATGTATTCTGCAATATATAATATTATTCTAAAGTTTTCTAATTAGAATGAAAAAAATATTTTCATAATGTATTAAGATTATTTTTGTTTTCTAACTCTTGTAACAAGACAAAGTGCCAAATTCAATTCTGTTTCTCAACATGTAATGCCTTGTAAATTCAGTGGAAACTAGGGAATGGAGCGTCTTACACAAAAAAGGGGAAATTCAATCCAAACTATAAATATATAAATATATTCAATGATTAAACTGAATTCTTAGAATACAAGTCTACCAAAGTAAGAGAACTTTTTCATTGATTGAAAAATTTTGAAAATGTAATGAAGAAGAGAATGAAATCAATAAAAGTATTTTAAATAAATTATAATTATTTTTGCTTTACCAGCCATTTTCATTGATGCTTTGTGCATAGCACTTAGGTGGCTCCTTCTACTTCTTAAATATTTTTCACTTATAAACATTGTAAGTGGAGTGGAAGTTGAACCCATTACAAATGCAATGTATGCTAAAGAGTTTAGTTAAAGATTTCTGTAGTATTTAATCTGTGTCATTATCTGTCTTTTTTTTGCTTTGTATAAAATAGAGAGTTATTGTTAACATTAGTATACAATGTCTTTTAAATTCATTTCAGGTGCAGCAATACAATTCTCTACAGTGTTAGCTGGTGTAATGTCATGTTGTGTGCAATCTGTATTTAAAAAGAGTGTTATATCACTAGCGGGTGCTACTCAAGCATTGGGAGGTAAATTCTATTTTTTTTTAGCTTCATGCAACCTAGTTATGACACTTCCGTTTTCCACTTTCTGCCGAATTTTTTGAGGCCACAAACATAAATATAAATATGTAAAAAACTTGAAAAAAATACTACAAATAACATTTTCTACAAAAATAATACTTTATTTCTTATAAAGAATGATCTTTTACACAATAATCAACCTCATTATGAAATGTTTAACAAAATTTCATACCAATTAAAATCACTTATAATGCCCCCCTGCCTTCCCATTGCCAACCATGTATACTTTGGTTTTCTGCTTTTAAATGATTATGTATGATATGTCAAAATATTTATGTATGTCAAAATATAATTATCAATAGGCATGACTTTATATGATTTAGACTTGGCCGCAAATTGGTTAACTTATCATTTTTTCAATTTTTTTTCGGTGCTACATGCATAATTTTTTTTCAGTGCTACATACATTATTCCACTCGACTCTTCTAGTCTTTTCTTTTTATCAAAGGTTGTCTTGCTTGAAGCAAAAAGGCTGCCTTTGCATACATGTTTTTATTAATCTTTTTTCTGTGCTATATTTTTTTCTTATTTGTGTTCTATTAAAGTATTGTAAAAAATATTACTTTTTTTTATGTATGTAATATATTAAAGCCCACATAAAAATTTCCAGGTCTTTTTGGAGTCTTAGGGCTCCTGCTCTATCCTTGGGGATGGGGTGCTCCAAGGGTCAAAAGAATGTGTGGTGAATATTCTGAACCTTATATACCTGGGGAATGTTCTATAGGTAAGATTTTTTATTAGCAAACTGGTTACATACAGGTGCACCACATCCCAAACAAAATTCTCCAAAAAAAATGTCTTCCATTCCAATAATAAAAATTATAATTTTCTCTCTAATATTTAAACCCACTATCTACTCCATTCCAGGCTGGGCTCTCTATGTAACAGCCACAGGTGTAGCACAAGTGTTTATAGCAAGTGCATTATCAAAGCCAGCTGATAAGGCAGCCAACTCAGATAAGGTCCAGTTCCAGATGGATGAAGGGAAACAACTTATTTGTTTGGTTTAGTTTTTAAATAAGGAACAATTAAATTATACATAAAATGTTTCAACAACTAAACATAGCACTATAAGAAAAAAATCTGATAATTTTTAAACAGATGCACATATTTTCTTAAATAACTAAAGAAAAGAAGTCATCTTTTAAAAAAGATACAAATCAAGATCGGTTTATTCGTTTAGGAGCTACGACGCCATAGACGTCTGTCTATGGCGCCGTAGCTCCTATACATGTGATATACTTATAACACCCTACCCTACTTATAACACCACAAAATTATAACACCCTCTCTTCCGTTGGGGCTTAAAAATAAAAATTATAAGGATTTGGTATTTTTTTTTAATTTATAATTTATCTTCTATTAGTCTGTATTAAGGCTATCATCAGATTTGTTGAATTCGATTGGTTTTATTTGGAACAGGAGGCCAGTGTCTCAGTCACCTTGCTGAGCATGTATAAAAATTTATGCCTCTTTTATTATTTTAATAAAAGTTAGTGTAAAACACTATGTTCTTGACTTCCTGCAATTTTTATTAAATTGAAAATACATAATCTTTGCACCAAATGAGCAACATGAACCCTGTGCTTTATCTTGAAAGGTGATATTTCTGTAATTAAATATCATTATTTCTTGAAAATAAATATGAAACTCACAATCACTTTATTTATGGTGAAATATTTAACCACTGTGCCTTTGTAGCTTTATCAATAATAATAATAATAATTAAAATACATAATTGATAAGAAAAAACGCATTTTGCTTTATAATAATATTTAACTATATTACAAGACATTTTTTGGTAAAAAAAAATATTGTCTTTTCTTATCTTTTATGTGTTCTCATATTTTCTTATATATTTAACTACATGATTCCTTAACAAAATATTTTATTTCCGAGATTTGTATGGGATCATCCAATGTTTTTTTCTTAATATTGACGATATTCAGCATTTATTAGGTCCGGCTGTAACTAAGTAACTATGTAATAAGATCTAAGAATCTGAACTACGTACACTTCTTGTATCATCCTGAAACTTGGCAGTTAGATGCCATTATAATATGGTTCCATCAAACTGGTCTGATGATGGAGTAGTAAAATGGCTGATGGAACCATGAACTGCTTACCAGTAAACACATCGACTTTGTACTCATTGATGCGATCTTTTGAAACAAGCCTGTTTTTATTTTTTTAAATGATTTATTTATTTTTCGTTTCATATGTACAGTAGGAATTATGTTCTATATTCAGTAAAATTAATAATTTTACTAGTCTTTTCCTTTTTTACTTTTATTTGAACTGATTATCTCCTTTTTGGCCTTCGAACTTTAAGAGTTTTTATTAACAATTGGGAGTTCATTAATTGACTTTATAATATTGTTTTCTACTACTACTTCTACTACTTCTTTCCGTTAAGAATGATCTTGCTCTATTAAATTTGTATTTCATTTTACTTCTATCATTGAGTCTTTTCCTTTTACGGTAACAATAAAGACATTTCTGAAAAAAAGGAGTTTTATCGATTTATTGGCTTGGGTACGTCGATGCATAAAAAATATCATTTTTCATTATATTATACAGCTTTATTTTCATAATCTTGATTATGCTTTAAAATAAAAATAAAAAACTATAATGAATCTCTTATAGAACTGATTCTTGTCTATATTATTTTTTATTTTTTATTTTCAAAAGAACTGACCAGGAATAGGTTTAGAGTTAATTTATACGCGATATAAGTAGGATCGAGAGGTACAATATGGCCGATCAGTTGTGGCCGCCCTGAAGTTAGCAGTAGGTAACCAGTTTCGGTTTTAAGTTTTTTCCTCATATTGTTATTATATTATAATAATTATATGACCATATCCAATTTTGTGGGTAAACATAGGTGCTTGAATAATTCCTATAGAATATACATTTTTATATAAAAATTTAATATATATTATTTTTACTACAAATACGTATGTTACCTAGTAAATCTAGTTTTTTTAACAGTCACAACTATAATAATTGATTAAATAATAATATTATTTACAATGGTGTTACTGAAATGCGGGGTATTTTTCTTTATACATACTTTTTTAGTCACAAATTTAAGTATAATATTATGATTTTATACAATTTTTTTTATATATACATATATAGTCGTTCAAGTATTTCGTGTATCTGAAGATAAGCTTTGAACGTTTGGTGTGTGTGTAAAGGCTTTTTTCTTTCTTAGGGCAACTTTTTTGTTAGTAAACTTTCTGGGGTGGGCACGGTCCATCCTGCCCATTCCCTCCTTTTCCTACAGCCATGAGGATTGATCTAAAAAAAAACGTAACAAACATTTCATCAACAAATTTTGTGTAGTGTATTCCTTAATTGTTTGATTTAAGGGAAGTATTTTGTTGTGAACATCCATACTTATATGAAGTTATGATTTTTTTCACAGTATCTGTCAAATAGTGCCATAGATTACAAATGTTTTGCTTTAATTATACAAAATCAGTATTATTTTTTCCCTGATCTGCAAAAAATTTGGTTGTCAACTATATTGAAACTTTGTATTGTATACAAAAAAAAAATAGTTTTCAATATAAAAATAATATAATTTTAAGGTTTTTTAAAAATGTTTTTGACTGTAATTTACATTTTTGTATTCTATTTAGTCTGAATTGTACTGCCTTTTATGTATTAAGTTATATTTTATAAGTCATTTAATCACTTTGTTATAAGCATAATAACTATATTTTAGATATATATCAATATACTATTATTTTTATAACTCCACGCATATTATCTCTCCGAAAATGTAGTATAGACAAAAGAACAGAGAACGCGATGCCTCAACAATAGGTTTTATCTGTTTACCCAGCTATATGGGATGAGATGCGTGATGATAAAAAAGGAACCAATCAGTCCACAAACTAGCATCTAGTATAAAGAGAGTGACGTAACTATTTTTGACTATTTTAGAATAATAAATAATATTTTATACATTTTATTATTTTTGATTGTATTTTTAATCTTTTATTATACAATGTAATATTTGTTTTTGTTTTATTTTAATACCTTTTTTAAATTTAAAATTATTATTCGGTCTCTCCAGTGATATACAGAGTGAGGACAGCATCTGACTGTGTCAGAATGGTTGTGGGTTCGATGCCACTTAATACACAATGTCTGGAAATCGTGAAACTAGGTTCTCTTTATCTACCATGTTATTAGGTAAAAATGTGTAGTTGAAAAAAAAAAAATTTTTTAACACCTGCAAAATCAGTAAATAAAATCCTTGCATTTATACAAAAAAAGAGATAACCTTTTTGGCTTTTTTGTATATTAATTAAAGATATGAAATGACGATCAATATTGTTGTTAATACAAAATGCCGGGTTACCACTTTGACGTGCACAACTTACCTGATATGGTTACCAAATGAAAAAAATCTAGAGAACTTGTTTAGGCAGTCGTAGGAAAGCGTGTAACTGTTCTATTCCCATTCGAGGTCTCTATTTTAATTTCTTCGCTCTGGTACCAACTGAGCATGGCGCTGAGTTCTGCCACTCCACACGCAATGTTTCTAGGATTCAGCGGAAAGTGGAGTATCTGAACGCTAGGTTAAATCTGTCTATCCTGTTATCTGCGGTATGAAGCTAAAGAAATATTGTTTTCAAAAAAGGCTTTTTTAATCAATATTTTTCATATTTATTATACTTTCATAATTGAATTACGTATATTAAACGTTCACAAAATAAAACATTACGTCGCACAACTTGAGTGATTCAAATATAATTATAATTATTTATTCAGGTGAGACCTAAATATGTTTAATTCTACGACAAATGTTTCAGTATTTTTTTTTTTCAACTGCAAGCTGTGTCCCGCACACTAGGCTAGGCAGAGGGAAAGACACCTGTGTTAAGACACACCTTTCCCCATCCATTCTAAAATTTTCTAAATCTTTTTTAATATTAAATAGTATAGTTTGTATGGTCAACTGTGCCAATCTCAGCCCAACCCATCTCAATCCCAACTATGGTCCGATTTAAAGAAATCTTTGTGTTCTACGTCATTCGTGCAATTCTTTTAAACTTACTAGTTTAAGGTTTTATTAGACCTTAAAAGTGACTATAACACCACAAAAAAAAACTCATTAGAAGTCGGGGTGGAGCTTCCAGTTTACTTAAATACCCACCTAGCTTACCATCCAATTAATTTGCCGACAAGAAATCCCTAAATACATAAGCATTCTGATACGACGCCACGTAAAGAGCGAATAAAACAAAAATTATACCCCTATTTAGTAAAACATCCCTATAATTTACATACATATATCTATATTCTATATATATATACAGATACAAAACGTCCGCCATATTATGTCAATTTCAAATCACAATGGCGGCGTGACAGCTGTCATTTAATTATGCAACCCCTAATCTAATGAGTTCCAACTTTCAAGTTTCACAGCAATTATTGTATAAGTTGTAATTTTCTTACGTTTTCCTATTTATTATGACTGTATGTCAATTTGTATGTAAAGTTGTAATTAACCAAATTCAAAAAAGGAGGAATGTTCTCTATACGTTTTTAAGGTATTGGTATTGGCAAGTTTTGATCTCCTTATTTCTATTATTTGTCGGTTTCTAGATTCAAATTTTGTTGCTTAAAAATTTGTTACAAATATATTTTTTTTATATGTCATTCTGTTCTCCGTCATTTGTGAAACATATTTAACATTTATTTAATGTTATTTTTAAACGAACTTGCGCCTATTTTCTGTATAGGGTAAATGCAACAAATACTTTCCCTTCCTCGTTTTTACTAAATATACCTACCTATATTAACTAAGACAATGGCAGCGTCGAGTTCAATTATTTTTTTTAATTAGAAATGGCGCAGGGTCACACATGATCGATCAAGCGCTCAAACGGTTATGGCTTCGATTCCTATTCAACGAAATGAAATATTTTTAGAGAGGTGTGTCTCAGCACTCGGCTCTCTCTACATACCCTGCTACATGACAAACACAGCGTGAAACTAAAAAAAAACATTAGTACGTACCTACATCAAGTTTATACAAAGAAAAACTTCATAAATTTCAAAAATGACTGGTATAGGTACAGTACCTAAGCACAATTATAATTTCAATAATAAAGTATACAAATCGACATTACCTAATACAACGTTGTATGAAATTGTATAATAACATAACAATACCGATTTCATTTTAATACATACCCGGCTTTGTTTTAATATGTGAAAATTATATGCGAGACTAAATTAGTGAAACTAAAGAAACATATGTAATTGTTATAAAAGGAGATCTAAACATAGAGTCACTATAGCGGAATAGTTATAAATGTCTGACTCTGTACGAGATGGTTGTGGGTTCGTTTCATATTTAAAAAATCGAGCGCGCGAGTGGGCTCGCCCGCTGAGGGAGGGAAAAATTGGAGGACTCTTTTTAAAATTAAGCTTAGTTTAGCCAAAGCCATTTCATCTGATACATGATTTTGCGGTTAAAGCATTTAAGATTATAATTTAGGGTCAACCGGAAGTACCCTATTAATTTTGATTTTTTTATATAGTGTCGAAATACGCCGTATTTTTTTTAAGTAAATGTAGAAATACGTTTTTTTTTCAGCAAATTTTTGTGCCGTAGATTTGAGTATATGGTTTAAATTTCGACTCGATATCACCAAGCGTTCCTGAGATAAAGGCTCTCCACAGACGGACAGACGGACAATAAAGTGATCTTATAAGGTTTCCTTTTTCTCTTAAAAAGTATGAAACTCTAAAAATATTAAGGTTAATTTTTTAAGACGCTGCGCTATGTTTTGCGTGTTGGTAAGGGAAGTCAATACCGAACAATGTTTGCCGGAGCGGGATAATCAAAATAATTAACCGCCTAGTAAGAATCGAACCCACAACCAACACATTCAGTCAAACGCCATTTCAATGCGATTAGACGGTCTCAAATATACTATTGTATTAATAAAGATATCTGATGATATGTTTTAAGAAAAATTATTGTCTCTCTCACAAATATAACTTAGGTAATAAAACCGTATGCCACCATTTTTCAAACAAACATTTAAAAAATTATAGGTACACATATAATATAATATATGTTATTTTTATACCTTTAGGGTAAGTAGCTATATTAATAATAGATTCGAACCCAAAACCATCGAAGACATTTAATAGAAACAATTTGTAATATACCTATACATACATACATAAAAATATTTATATTCCCGTCACGTGACGTCCGAAAGCTGTAAAATTTGCATAGTAATGAAAATTTCGTATCGTGCTTTTATGAAATAATCAAAATATTCTCTTATCTCTTAGATAACATCGGTAACGTGTTCAAATCCAGTTTTTTTTAATAAAAAAAACTACAACAAGGTGTTATAAATGATAATTATTGACTTGACGTATGTATATACTTACTTAATGTTAAATTGAGTAGAGAGTATGTTTATCGTGTTGAAATTAATATTTAAATTATTTTTGTAGCGATAGCCTTCTATAGAAATAAATTGCTTTTAATATATTCACCAAAAGCGAGTAAGTGACACGAGAGGGCAGGGGACTTTCGGGAACACAGTATATACGATAGTAGAGGAAGGTCTTGTAAAGCATGAGGATGAGGACCCTCCGGTGGACATGTTTGAAGAGGTTGATGACAGTGGTGAAGGTTACAGGGGTGAAGCTAAAAAAATAAATTATTCACCATAATAAAAAACTTTTAAGCAAGCGAATTCTATTCCAACCAATTATTTAGGTTTTTACGTTTTTAAATTTGCATGCCATATTAAAGGAAGGAAGTGATCTTTTTACAAAATTCCATACATACCAAGTAATTATAGGATTTTTTGAATAATTAAAAGAGCTATTATTTTTATAATTTAAAAAAAAAAAATGTACGCATATGACTACTAGGCTATATTTAGAAAGCGATTTACGAAACCTAATGTGCCTTTTAATCTCACTGGATAGGAACAATAAAAAATAAAATAAATTTAAGTAAATGTTACGAGCTACAACGTGAACAGATAAAATATCCAAGCAACAACAGATTAGGTTGATTCTAGAGCGAGGACATGAAACTAATTCATTCCGCCGATCGAGCATAGAATCTACAACCATTGCCACATATATACATATGGGCGTAGGATCGGTCGTGCTGACCTCCTTTTTCACATTTTACAACCAAAAAATGAAAAAAAATCTCTATATCCGCTATATATACATAGACACCAAAACGTACTAGTATTATAAAAGACATAAACACTATTTAAAATTCAAAGTTTTATTTCAATGTATTGTAAATCAATCACTGTAGGTACGGCTGGCGTACGACCGACTCAGCCGCGGGCCCTCGGGCTGCACTCATCAATCAAACGATCTAATCCTCCATTTGTTACTGTAATTCCGTAAGTCCTCGAGCTTTACTTTAACATCGACGATTATGTTGCTTTTTTTTAGAAGATATCAGAAAAAAATATGTTTCTGATATCTATGTAAAGAATAATGTCTCTATCATCATACGCTTGGGAAACAGAGTGTCTTAACACTAGCTACCCTCCACTTATCCTGCTAAATACGGAATACAGCGTTGAGCTATTATATTATTTTCATATTTTCGTCCTGATAACAATTCCACATTGAAATTCAAAGTTATAATGTTGCAATACATAATGTTTTTTTTTATATTAAACTCATTCTTGACGGTGATGTAAAACTATAATTTTCATTTCTTTCAAAATTTATCAGTAACAGACGTCATTTGTACAGAATCAAAAATCATAAATCATATGAGAATCCTTTACCTCATTGCATTTGACACGCAAAAGAAAAAAATATTAACATAATAAATCGATGTTGTGCCGATCAACCAATGAGAGAGCTTCAGTTCAATTCGGCGTGTTATAGTGTTGTCCTTTTCTTGAGAAGTACTTCTATTGTAGTACTAGAAAGAGAGAAAAGCTGTAGTGATGTGTCACTTTCTTTTACATAAACAAAACTAAAAATTAGATTTTTTTTAAATAATCGATTTTATAAAGTAGTTTCTTATATTGTGTTGGCATGTAGTTAAACTTAATATTAAGAGGTCACCGTGGTGCAGTGGTACAGCGTGACTTTAGACGGTCGTGGGTTCGATTCCAGATCGGAGGAGGGAAATATTTTCATTTGAGCGCTCTGGGAATAAGGTAAAGATTCAATGTTTCGAGGATTGGACGGTGTGTAGGGAACGAATGTCTTGACACTACCTTCCCTTCGCTCACTATACTATATTTGGGATACAGTGTGAAGCTAAAAAAATATAAACAAATTGAAAAGCTGGACACGCCTACAACATTTTTTTCTGATTATAGTAGAGAATCCTTCTCTTTCTGTTGCTCTTTCAAAATGTAGTATTAATACAATGGCTTCCGCCCAAACTCAAAACATTGCGGGTTAAATGTCCAAAAATATAAATTCATTAATTAATAAATATTATCATTTCCATGAATGAGAAGGAACCCACAACCATTACTTTCTAAGTAATGGTTTACATTACATACAAGTCAATTATAATTTTAAGACCTTCTTTCTTTTTATTTCCACAGGTAATAGACGTACACTAATATCTATAGATGGGAAAAAAGTATAGGCTGGAGTGTTTTGTCACTATATTTCTCCTTTAATTTATCCTTAAATGCTGTTTTTTTTTTCTATTCTATAACAATGTCACCAGTAACTTTAACGGTATAATTAACCATATGTTAAATATTCGTTAAACCACATTCCTTTGTTTCAAGAAATGCAAAGAAAATGGGACACATGGTGTTTTATGATTTTTTTTGGTAATAATACAGTGTTAAGTAACACTGTATTATATAAAAACCAATTATTCTTCCTTCTCCACTTTCAACCCGTTACGTGTTTAGTTTCGAAACCTAACGCCGCCTTTTTTTTCTAGCTTCATCATGTATCCCGCTCATACAAAGGCAATCCGGACCCAGTGTTAAGGCACTCCGTTCCCCACTTTCTTTTGTGGAAATCGAACTCATAACCGTCGCGTTTATAGTCGCTCGTCGCTTCTACGCCACGGTTGACATCAAGTGAGAGTAGTGTACTATAATATAATAATATATTTTAAATGTCCAAAGATTTTTTAACCAAAGCGACATTAACGTGCTGTATACGTATAGCCATTGGCCTATTCTTGTAGCCTTTTTCACAATATGGAATACCTATCATAAAAATATATTTTTTCAATGTGAACGAGTAGTTGAGATTAGCGTGTGCAACCAAACACCCTCTTCAGTTCGATAATATTTAGTATAGAAGTAAAGATTACTTTAAAACAATCTTTTGTATTTGAACCTGTGACCTTTGAAAAAGGATAATTTTCTAATCCTTTATAGCATTCATCATCCGCAATAAATCTAAAACTTTTATTAATGTTATATATTTTTTTCCATTTATTATGAAGAGATTTTCACGAGTCTAAAATAACATACAATTCAAATTGCCTTTGCGGTTTGCCAGATGAAGTAGGGTGACCAATTATGTGATAATTTATATATATTTGATCTCTGTGTATGTAGCGAGGGAGGCAGAAAGAATCTATTATTTTTCTTGTTCAGCTTCACAATTTATGTAATGAGTAGGGTAAGTAGAAACTAGTGTTAAACCTAGTTTAAATTGAGTAGCGGAATTCCAATCATACGCTGCCCTATTGCATAGCGTTTCCCTTTACTCTTTAACCTTCCTTCAAGCCATTTTTCAGTTTTTGCCACTAATTTAGTAACGTAGTAAAATTATGTACATTGATGAATTTATACAATTTATTTGATATTTTTCTTAGATAAAATGGGGAAACAACTCCTGTCGCTAGGTTTTCTCTGGCTATCCGGATTCTATATGCGGAATACGGCGTGAAAGTAAAAAATATATATTTTTCTCAATACAAACCAAAAATCCTACTACACCTCTATAACGCAGCCACCCTACTCACATTCACCCCGTTCAATACATCAAGCCGCGTGAGAACTGAACAGAATCGAACCCCCTATAATCAACCAATCGCACCGCAATTAGTACTGGACATTCGAATGTATGTAATGTATGTATATACATATAGCTATACGTGGATTGGTAATTAAAACGGACAGATTGACATTACGCTTTTATATACATACTGTATATATGTAGTTGTTGATACTTAGGGAGAGGTTACATTTATAAATTATACGATTATTCGAATTCGAACTAATGTAAAAGCAGCGTAAACGTAGGTAACAAAGTTCATTACATCGATCTGGTAACAACATAAAGCGTAGTGTTGAATTCCGCCACTCTGCACAAAAAGACTGCTTCACGCTGTATCCCGCACACAGCAGGGTAGGCAGAGGGAACCTAGTGTTAAGACTCACCGTTCCCCACTTTCCGCCGAATTCTGGAGGCATTGCGTGTTGAGTGGCGGAACTCTACGCCGTGGTTGGTCGTATTAGCAGACCGGGGAAATTAAATTATTCTCGGACCAGAGCGAAGAAATGAAAATATAAATTTAAGTAAATATTTCATCTCCTCGTGTGGGGATTGAACCCACAACCAGTCGGTTTTAGAGTCACACTTCGTGCCACTGCGCCACGGCCTCAAGGATACTTAAGGTATGATATGTAAATTTTAATTCAAAATTCTTTATTTACAAAAGTATTATTGGTGACATTGAAGTGTAGATGATTTTTTATTACCATATCCATATTATATCTAGATTTTTAGTAAGGTGCTGATTTACTTGTCTCTTAGACTTCTACGTTACATATTGAATATAAATAAATAAATCAGCTTCACGCTGTAACCCGCACACGGCAGTCCCGGTAGGCAGAGGGAACCTAGTATTAAGATACTCCGTTCCCCACTTTCTGCCAGTCCCCTCTCCGGTAACAAAATGTTTCTTTGAGTTCCGCCAGTCAAACCTTAATTTTTCGAAAATTGGACGGAACATGTGGAACGGAGTATGTTTACACTAGATTTCTACTGCCTACTCTGCCAAATTGAAACAACCTACTTTTCAAAGTACATTAGTACATAGGTCAAAGTTTCAAAAGAGCTAAAAATGAAAAATATTTTCATAAACACAGAAAACATATTTTTCCACAAAAATCGAATTGAACATATTACTACAATAAATAACAATTATACCATCATCAAATCTGCTATTAAACGATAAATCAACATCAAAAATCGTAATTTTAAAACGTAGAAAGAAGAAACCTTTTGAAATAACTTGTGGTATGTAGAAATTCGCCTAATTGGAGCTAATTCGAGCCCTCGGGGTGCTATTACCGGGACTTGAAGCTGTAGTCCATGATGTGATTTATGAAAGTTTTGTGATATATGATGTTTTCAATAAATATATACCGTATATATTTTTTTTCGGCTTCACGCTGTATCCCGCACACAGGCGGGTAGGCAGAGGGAACCTAGTGTTAAGACACTTCATTCCCAATTTTCCGCCGAATTCTGGAGGCAATGCGGGTTGAGTGGTGGAACCGCGCTTTGCCTCAACACCAGAGCAAAGAAATGAAAATATAAATTTATCAAACTTACAACCAGTCACGCTTACAGTCACACTTGTTCACCTGCGCCATGACAGGTCTCAATACCATATCATATTTATACACATATATATGATAGCGTTTACCGCTCTGCTATATATGTAAATTAATATGCACTATCCCAGCTTTGGCGTTGTGCTCCGTTACAAAAAACGCAATCTCGTTTGCTAAAAAGGTGGGAAATATGACGAAACAGTATTTTCTATTGTTACATTTCCATTTTAATTTGGTTTCCTGAACCCCCGACCATTTACTATGTAGTACATCCTATTTGCCACATATCATATATAGACACTGTGCCACTGCGCCACAAGCTCCTCAATCTCAAAGCAATCTAAACATATAAGTGTTTTCACGTAGAACTGAACTCGTTGCGTGTTCGCGTGCGTCCGCGCAATTATACCGACATTCCTTGTATAGTTTATCTTTTATTCTTTTACTTGGTTATTTCTTTGTTTTTTTTTTTATTAGTTTTAGTTTTTAGTTTTAATCTACTCTGTGGTTGCGTTTGATCATTGATGGTGTAGATTTTTTTTATTGCAGCTTAGATAACGATTTTGCGTGAGAATTGGAATATATTTTAAAGTAACCATAGTGGCGTTGTGGCGATGTCTGACTGTAAACGCCGAGAGTTGTGGGTTTGATTCTCATTACGCCTTTCAACACGCGATGTCTGGAAAACTGGGCGGAAAGGAAACATAGTGTCATAGTACTTACATGGTTTTCGCATATCCTGCCTATTCTCTATATGCAAGATACAGCGGAAATCTAAAACTAAAAAACGACAATTCACTAGAAATCATTGTCAAAAAATTATTCGAATAATCTTCTGATTTTTTATTTCAGTACAGTTTTAGTTTTAAAACTATAAAATAGGTATTTTCTTTAGACGAAAATTGATTAAAATGAACTTTTGTTTGCTCAAATGATATTTTTTTGAGGTCCTCGTAGCGCAGTGGCACAGCCTGTGACTTGTGTCTGTTTAATATATTAATTTTCCTCCCTCTGGTAACAAGACATAACATCTCGGAAGTTTGCCAAATGTGGGGAATAAAGCGTAGTACTTGGTACCCTTTTACTATCTAAAGTCAAAAAACGAAAAATAAACTTAGTGAAATATAGAAGAAGAAACTTCTCTGTTCTGTAAACAAAATAAGATTTACAATATCACCAAAAACTCGAATCGTTTTTTACTTGTTCGAGATAATAAAAATAAATTCGAGAATCAGATTTGAACCTGCTAACATCTTCACCTATTCTACAGCGCACTCAACATTTAGGTGTGCATGTATGACTAACACAAAAACAATACTAAACAAAATCGAAACGTTAGATATAGATCGATAGATTAATTATCGGGTAGTGAATCCTAATAACACGTTATATGTAAAATGGATTTATTGCCATCCTTGATTGATCGGTGATCGGTGATCAATACGATTTTAGATCAAGGAAATGTGTGGAATCGATAGTAATGTAAAATTTTGTTTATAGTTTCTTGGATTTGTACTTGGGAAGTTAATTATTTTTATTTATACTAAAGACAACGCGCGGTGTTGAGTTTCGCCAAATACCTATATTTGGTGAAACTCAACACTGCGGTTTGCCTGTGCAGTCCAGGGCATGGGTAACAAAATTTATTAAAATTAGTTACATTTTCTCTGCCTACTCTGCTATATGCACGATACAGCGTACAGTTTAACAAAAACTTCCCTTGTCGCTCATTCAACACTAACGTAATTTAAATTAATAAAAAGGCAAGTTAAAACACTTTTTGAAAACTGAATCTTTCTAGTATTATTTGAAAAGTACAAATGAATATGTCATTAGTACTTTATGAGCGATATGTTGTTTTAATAAAAATATAAATTTATCGATTAAAAAATATAAAAAAATGAATAAATTGCATAAAAAAAGCTTTAAAAAAATCAAAATATTCTTTATTTACATATACTTTTGTTGCCAAATTAATATAAAGCCAAAGATGAACATCTGACGGAACCGGGAAGGTAGTTCAGCTAAGAAGAGCCAGTACCCAACCCAACAACTGCTTTTTTATATTAAAGTCACAGTTTTATTGGTAAATATCCTGTATGAGATTCATTACATATTAAAAACGTATATTTAATTGCTTACTATTCCTGAACAATGAAATTTTACTAATTAGTAATTTCTTTAGTCTCAAATTCAGAATAGATTGCAGATTTTTACTATAGACACGTATACTCTGAGCCATAAACAATTTATTAAAAAAAAAAAATCTGAAAAAAAATAGTTCTTATTATCATTGAAGAGGTTGTTGTTGCAAAGGGATTATATCTTAGGAGTAATTTGAGCTGGGAAGTTCGAAATAGGTATTATAAGATGGATAAGTATATATAATGACACCTGGGCTATTAACTATTAAGGAGTTCCTTCATCTAAATTCAATTCTAAGTGTAGAATGTAGTGTAAGTGTAGTTTAAGTCTATGGGGTTTTACAAGATTGACCAAAACTAAACTTTCGATTCACTAAAAATGAAACCATACGAGTAGATCATGGCCTCCAAGGCAGTAAGCGCGACGGTTATGGGTTCGATTTCCACTCGGGGAGTTAATTATTTTGATTTCTTCACTCTGGTACCAAAACAAATTGATGGGGCCCGAAGTCTTTCCTCCTGTATGCGGGTTACAGCGTGAAGCTAAACAAAAGAAATATTACACTTTTTTATAGTGTTTTGTAGGATTGAGTTTATGCTGAACATTCTGAAACCTAAATTGAAATATGAACCTTTTAATATAAACCTTATAATTTTAAAATTATAAACATTACCTAAATTTAAATATAAATTTTATATAAAAATCCACTCCACACTTTTCCCAGTTAAGATTTTAATTGATCGTTTCCCTCACTCTTATTTTCCAAAATAATCTTCATACAACAAAACCCGACTGATTTACAGCCTCGAGCGTCTGACGTGATGGATACTAAATTTATTGTTTATACAGAAACATCACGGTAACTTTGATATTTTTTGAATATTTCTTTGTATCCCACCTACGCTTTATATACCTGTTTGTTGTTAACTGTGGAAATAAATAAGAGTTTTATATGTTATATATTTTATATCTATCTACTTATAGGTCTCAAATCTGAAAACGATTTTGAGAGCGATCTTGAGATGCACTTTTCATTTATAAATTGTAATACGAAATAAATAGTCTTTTGAAGATTGCTCTCAAGATTAATCTTGGAGTTGAGAGCGATTTATAAATTCGGGCCATGTAAATAAATAATATTAAAGGAAATGTCTGCGAAAAGTGGGGAACGGAGTGTCTTAACACTTTCTTTTAGGGTTCTTTTATCCTGCTATTTGAAGGATTTGTCAGTTTTGAGCTAAATAACGAAAGAATGCCATAATTTTAAAAGGTTTTTTGAGGTCAGTAGAAAGAACTTACTGATTAATTACTATTTTACAGCTATGATATCTGTAAATCGTGAATCTCTTTCACGCTTTACAGATAGACAGGAACCTAACGCCACATTAATTTTAATTGATAAATTAAAATATATTGTTAGCGTCACAGTGTATTCCGCATTTCCGCGTTGTATGTCGCATACAGCAGGTTTGCGTGTTGAGTGGCGGAACTCAACGCCGGCCTTTTGCCTTGGTGCCAGAAAGAAAAATCGAAAATATTAGGAAATAATCCTTCGAGTGGTGATAGAACCACACCACAACCGTGGTGTTACAGTCACACTCTAATTGTTAAGGTATTTTGTGTTAAATGGCAGATTCATCGCTGCATTTTGTCTTGCTACAAACTTTCAAGTGAGGAAATGAAAAATAATTTGTTCCCCTGAATGGGAATCGAACCCATCGCATCTTCGATCGATCGCGCTTACAGTAAGACGCTGCGCCACGACGTTTTAAAAATCTATAATTCTGAAACAAATGATAAGAATGAGTAAATTTTTTAAATATTGAGCTTAACAATATTAATAAAAAAATATATAACGGAAATAAAAAAAAAGCAGCCAGACGCCTCTAAGCAGACCGACCGAGAAATATTTTTTATTTAAAAATCACGTTTCGAAAATGGCCGCCGGCACTTTTTTGGTGTACAGATAGAAGAACCAAAGGCGAATTATTTGATAGTTTAGTTATTGATAATATATTGTAATTATTTTTAATATATTTTAATTATCTCAACTTCATTCTTCACTTTCCGCCGAATTCTGAACGCATTGTGTGTTCAATGTCGGAATTCAACGCTGCGCTACGTCTCGATACCAGAGCGAAGAAAGAAAATATAATGCAAATAAATATTTCATTTCCTCAGGTGGGGATGGAACCCACAATTAGTCGCTTTTACAGGTATACTTTGTGCCCCCCGCCATGACTGACTTCAATATATAAAAAATAAAATCAAATAAATCAGCTTCACACTGTATCCCGCACATAGCAGGGTAGGCAGAGGGAACCTAGTATTAAGACACTCCATTCCCCAATTTCTGCCGAATTCTGGAGGCATTGCGTGTTGAGTGGCAGAACTCAACGATGCGCTTAGCCTCGACACCAGAGCGAAGAAATGGAAATATAAATTTAAGTAAATATTTCATCTCCTCGAGTGGGGATCGAACCCACAACCAGTCGGTTTACAGTCACACTTTGTGCCGCTGCGCCACGACTAGCCTCGGACTGGACTTCAATATATCATAGATAGATATTTTTTTTTCATAATAAGCTTGGGTTAAGGAGAGAACTTTTAAATTAAGTGCATTGATACGACTACGCTTTCCTAGATAAAGCCTACATCTCTCTTCTTTTAAAGACCCCTAAAATATATGACTTACGAAAAAGATACTCCAGGAAAAAATATATTTGAACATATTTTTTCTCGCTTTAACGGATTTTTTATAATTTGTACATTAGTAAGAAGGCACCAATTTTGTTCTCCACTTACTGTTAATTTCACAGACATCCTGCGGCTGTCTCATCTGTATAGTGTCTAACTGGAAAAGGATTACCCCTTTCCAGTCATTGTTATTCGAAGTAGATGATGAGATAGATAGACTGTTATCGTGATTAGTTAGGATCATCACTACGATGAGGCCAGATTGAGGCCAGTCGTGGCGCAGTGGTACAAAGTGTGACTGTAAAACCGACTAGTTGTGGGTTCGATCCCCACTCGAGGAGATGAAATATTTGCTTAAATTTATATTTTCATTTCTTCGCTCTGGTGTCGAGGCAAAGCGCGGCGTTGAGTTCTGCCACTCAACACGCAATGCCTCCAAAATTCGGCTGAAAGTGGGGAACGGAGTGTCTTAACACTAGGTTCCCTCTGCCTACCCTGCTGTGTGCGGGATATAGCGTGAAGCTAATTTAATTTAATTTAATTTTTATCACTACGATATCCCATTCATATTATACGAAATGATAAAACTTGAACTGGTATATGTGTTCAAACTTGTCGTTGCATGTTTACATGGATTTAGGAAGTGTGGGGAAGCACTAAGAGAGGATTCCTCAAAATTTCTACGGGAGCGGGAAAAAAATACATTGTTAATTTTATGTAAAATGTTTGTTAACATTTTTTTCTGCTATCCCTACAATCCAGTACAGCAGTGTTGTTACCAAATTTTCTCAGTCACGATTATAATAATTTTCAAAATTTGTAATAACAGTATCGCTACTGTTTCACCATAAATAATAATTTTTCGCCTCTTTAAAAATCACTTTCATTTCATTATACTTTATTCACCTCTTACAGTTAGCGGAGTTGGTGGAGAGATAAAAGTGAAAAGTCACTATGTAATAAATTCTAAGAAACTGAATTTGACTCACTTGTAATATTTGTATCATCGTGAAGCTTTAGTAACAATACGATAATATGACATCATCGAAGGTCTGATGATGGAGCCAGGATCTGAGTTCAGAAAGTCTTCAGAGTGTATTATTAAAACACTCGATGGGGTTTATATTATTCTATGCAAAGTATGTTTCTAAGTTTACTTCATTTATTTTTGTTCATTTTGCGTGTTTGTATATATCTGTAAATAATTTTAAGAAAACTGTAAAAGAATCTACTTATCATTTTATGAGTAATAAATAGGACAATATAAAATAAAAGGTCACTGTAGATGGGTTATTAATATAATTATAAGTTATTATACTTAGTTTCAGGTTTAAATTTTTCTGTGCTCTCCGTTCTGATCAAAAAAAAAAAATATCTGTTCTGTATTTTTCATATTGCTATCTATATAGGTATCTATACTGTCTATATATGGTAGGCAGAAATAGGCCAAGCCAAGCAATAGTAACAAAACACTTCGTTCTCCGCTTTACGCACAAATTCGAGATATCGAAAGTGAGGAAATAAAAATAATTTATTCCCAGAGTGTGAGTCGAACACACACTCATTTCGTGTTTTGTGTTTTGCAAATTCTTTAAAATACTAGAACTATAAAGAAGACAAAACCCGCCAAGGACTGTTCGGACTCGTGCACGAAGAGTTCCGTATCTATGACAGCAACAAATAAATAGTTTTGTAGTATTTCCTTTTAATATTTTATTTATTTTGTTTTTTTTTTCAGTATTTCATAGTAATTGTTATTTTAGCGGCGACAGAAATACATAATCTGTGAAAATTTCAACTGTCTGACGGTCACGGTTCATGAGTTACAGCGTGGTGACAGTCGGATAACGGACTGACAGTGAAGTGATTTGTAATAGGATCTGTTTTTACCCGTAAGGTATCCCCTAAACCCTAATAAGTTAAATAAAAAATAAAAAAAAAACAGCTTCACGCTGTATCCCGCACACGGCAGGGTAGGCAGAGGGAACCTAGTGTTAAGACACTTCGTTCCCCACTTTCTGTCGAATTCTGGAGGCATTGCGTGTTGAGTGGCAGAACTCAACGCCGCGCTTAACCTCGACACCAGAGCGAAGAAATGGAGATATAAATTTAAGTAAATATTTCACCTCCTCGACTGGGGATCGAACCCACAACCAGTCGGTTTTACAGTCACACTTCGTGCCGTTGCGCCACGACTGACCTCAATAAGTTAAATCTTCTATAATATTATACAATATACAAATCCAAATTCAAAAAGCGTCTAAATATTTTTAACAAAAAAGAAATAAAGTTTAAAAGAGATTATTAGGTGTCGATAAATTTATAATTGGCGGTTTTGAACCGGTACTTATCGTGGTAATCGATCTGAATGCATCAAAATCGGGACGGGCTTCCGAAAGTTAGACTAGTGGTGTTATTTGGCTTTAGTCGAACGGTTTTGAGTAACAAATTATAATTGTTATTAGAAACATTTTGGATTTTTCCTAAAATATGTTCGTGTTTCTAAAAAAATATATAAGCAAACGTCGGGTCTAAAAAATGTATTTTGGAATATCTTGTACTTCACGCTTTATCCCGCATATAACAGGGTACGGACAGGCAACCTAGTGTCAAAACACTTTACAAAATTTCTGCTCGATTTACGAGACGACTTTGTTTTGTTACCAGAGCGGGGAAAGGAAAATAACTGAATCCCCCTAAAAGGAATCGAACCAACCGTCGTGTTTTGAAGTCAGACGTTAATACGTCACTTAATTTGGCACTTGTTGCTTTTAACCAGTATAACACACGTAGATAAAATAAAAAAAAATAAAATAATATACCAGGTAATATGAACCCACGACTGCGTTCCTATATGAACTAAAAGGAAAATGCCAAAACTCCATCGACCATAGAACCAGTGCATATAAGTAATATAAAATATAATTTTCTATAAAAAAATCTTGTTGTAACTTATGACATTTTATATTGGAAACGATTTACGTTTAAAGATGGGGCATAAATCATTATTTAAAAAAAATAAATCCCTATATTCCCTTTGCTACACTCTAAATTGAGCCTTATATAAATAGAAATAGAATTAAAATTGGATCGTATAAACTTTTTATCATTCCTATCACTCAAAAGATTAAAAGACGAAACGTTTTAAGTCAAGCGTTTTGTTTTCTTGACTTTTATTTCTTAGACTTAAAAGTGTATTTCGTTGAATTCCTTTATTATTATTCCTAAAGCTGTCTACGAGGTGTAGGTTCGATCCCCGCCTGAGGCGTTTTATACTTATATGAATTATCGAAGGGTGCATGTTGAGTGTTTTTTGCTACATTTTTTTTTTTCACTTTTATAGGCAATAGAGCTAGACCGTTGGGTCGTAAAGTAGTTTTTACTTTTTAAAAGGGAAAACGATGAATAATATAATATGTATATAAATGTCAGAATCTAGATTCTATTAAGATAAAAGTTTACATGGTCACAACTTTTTTTAGTTTTACGAGTTCTTTACCATTTTTACTGTTTTAAATGGATAAAGGTCTAAGCTGTAATGACTTAAGACACATTCTTTTTATATGTTGTATACCGCACATCAGGGTAGGCCTAGGGAACCTGGAAACCTGGTGTTAAGTCACTTCGTTCTCTTTAAGGCGCTTCTGTTCTCCACTTTTCGCCAAATGCTGGATATGTTTTGGTTTATGTATTTTTTCAACATAATTCCTGCATTTTTTCTATATACATAATATGTGTGAAAGTAAAACAAGCGGAGACACTCGTTTTTTCCTGTGCCGTAGAAATTTCAAGAAACGATCTCTTAGCGCTCCTCTTCACTACTTCGCCTTCCAGCATACAAAATTTCTATTTTTCAAATCTACTTAATTCGTTTGTATGTAGTCTACAGTAAAAAAATAATTTTATGTAGGTTCATAAAAATCTATCTTTGTAATTTTTTTCCTCTTTTGCTTTTGAGTTTATTCGTTATCCATTTTCTATCGAAACTTCAAGACATTGCCTTGCATGATGAAATGAAAATAATTTGATTATAATCAATAAGTCAAAACGCAGTGGACACTGCGTGTGGCTTTAATCGAACAATCACAGGTTTGATTATCTATCGGATGTATGATATAATTAATATCTTTTCCTCTGTTATTTAGATTTTTTTTATGTTATCTTAACTTACTTACTTACCTTCCCTTTTGTTAATAATTGCTTACTTATTATTTGAACCACTGAAAAATATTTTGTCACAAAGAAACATATTCACACTGTCACATTTTTACCACATTTTTGAAATACGTGTAAAAAAAGTACGTGGCGCAGATGCACAAAGTGTGACTGTAAAATCGACTAGTGGTTGGTTCGATCCCCACTGAAGGAAATGAAATATTTACTTACACTGGCGGCGTTGAGTTTCGCCACTCAACATGTAATGCTTCCGGAACTTGGCGGAACTTTTATCACTACGCTGGTGTGTGCGGGATGTAGCGTGAACATTTATTTATTTTATTTACTAAAAATATAATACAAGATGTATTACTGGCACTCCTACTGGTGAGGCCACCATGGCGCAATGACACGGTGAATGACTGTAACCGGACGAACGTGGGTTCGATTCCTACTCCTTGATCTGGTAACAAAACAAACGCAGCACAGAGCTCCACCACTCAACACACAATGTCTATAACATTGGGCGGTGCTTGGGGAACGAAGTGTCTGAGAACTAGGTTCCTCCATCTTGCCCGATACATGCAAGATGCAACGTGAAGAGATATTCGGGAAAAATCATTACAAATATTTAAAAAATATTTTTCATAAACATATATTATTCAAGGATATATGTAAATGTAGTTTAGTGAGGTATACATATGTATGATAGAATGAGGTAGTTGTAGGTTTATATCCCATACAGATTGAGATTTCTACCTTTACCACTAACGCGCCAACAAAAAGAAGGATTCAAAAAATCAAAATACATATGTAGGTAGGTTAACATTTTGAAAATCGTGGCCGGTCTTTTATTACGGCGGCATTAGAAAAATCAAACATACTAAATGTTACGTTACCGAGTTATTAAATATTCAACAAATGAACGCACGATATATCATTATAATATATTTCAGGCCAAAAGCGAAAGAGTGGGTTACTATACAGTAAACTTCTGGAATTTTTGTTATACATGGTGCTCTAGATTGTTTTTTATTATAATTATAATTTGTCCCAATACCTTTTTGTAAGAGTCGGTCAAGATTAAAGTTTAATAAGATCTTTGAACACGTATATGTATACGATTAATACATTTTAAAAGTTTAATTTAGAAAAATTTTTTTGGAAATGTTAATTTAAAAATATAAAATCGTTTTTTTTTTTTTTATGGAAAAGGACAAGACAAACGAGCGTTCGGGTCAGCTGATGGTAAGTGATTGCCGCCGCCCACGGCCCCGTGCAACACCAGAGGAGCTACAGGTGCGTTGCCGGCCTTTAAGGTGGAGATAGACGCGCTTTTTGAAGGTACCCATGTCATATCGACCTGGAAACACTGCCGCGGGTAGGCCATTCCACAGTTCCGTGGCGCGTGGAAGGAAGTTCCTACAAAACCGCACAGTAGTCGTTTTGCTAATTCAATAAATCGTTTTGCTAATTAATAATAATATACTAGACCTGTGTAGTTGAATCTTAGTCGTAGCTGTAATAGTACGTAGTTATTAGTTCGAATACATTCTTATAGAATGGAACGGATTCAAATGGATTCAAATTGTTTTTAGGGTTCCGTAACTTAAAAGGTAAAACGGAAACCTTATAGGATCACTTTTTTGGCCGTCTGTGCACCTTTTAAATATTTCTTTCTAAAAAAATGCGTAAATCTGAAATTAATATCAAATATTCATGTCTATGGTCCCTTGACGCACAGAAAAAAATAAGCATTAGATGCTTGCTTGCTAACGCAATCAAAATCATTTATGCATCGTTTTTGATTCATTCATAGAGTCATAGAGTACTTACTACCCATAAACTCACAGTTATTAAATTTGACACGAACTGGCAACTTACAATACATATAAAGGAAAAAATGCGTAAGCTGAAAAGTTATAGGTATTTTATAACAGAATATTTGTGATTAAAAAATAAAAATTATATTTGTGATTAATTTTATATAAAATGACTGCATAGCTGCTAACTTAAGTTTGTCATCTTTTATATGTTGTAATTCCCGTTGATCTACAATCATAGAATTGGTAAGGAAACTTCGGTGGGTGAGTCCTACTTATACTTAACAGTATATTAGAGTCGGAAAATGCGATGGCTAGAAATTTGATTTCCACTACGAGCGAATTATTTTCATTTCCACGCCTAAATAGTGTAACTTAACGCCACGCTGTGTTTACCAGAGCGTCCTCACTCGGAGATGATATTTTTTTTTATTAGTAAATGAAAAAAAAGTATCATCTCCGAGTGAGGATTGAATCCACAACCTCCACGTTTTCAATCAAACGTCCTATAGCGACGCGACGGCCACCAAACATTTTTATCTAGATTATTAACATATTTTTTATAATTCTTACAAATCACTTCTTAAATAAAATAAGAATCATAAAGATTCTCTTCATAATTGACGAAAACAGAACATTCTGTATAAGCAGTTTTCGCCTAAGGCCGTCGTATCATACTGTATAATTACAAGACCTTTCGGAGAACAGCAGCCTTTGTTTGCTACCGTGATTAGATGCTGGAGAGATAACAGGGAGAAAAAAATATAGTGCTATATGTATATCCTGACTTTGTCCGTGTTTTTAAAGGATTTTTTTGGGTTTAAATAGAGTGTTTATACCGTTTCTGTAGGAGATTTAGTAAAGTTTAAACTCGAGTTTGGGTTTGATTTAAGTGTTTTGGTTGGCGTCCGCAGAATTGCTTGTGGTGTCCATTCCTGAATTTCACGATCAAAAATTTAAGGAAGAAAAATAAGAAAAATTTAAACACAAAAAGATCAGCTCAAAACTAAATTGGGGGCCTCGACTGGAGAACACCTCACCTCTCCCTGGTGAAAATATTAAATTTCCGCTGAGTGGAAATTAAACCTATTATAAATTAAACCTATATAAAGAGTGAGAAAGTGAAAATAATACAATCACCTTCATCGCGCGGAATCGACATCACAACCATCGCGTTTACAGTCTCGTACAATACAAGTTTATTAAAAAATATATCTAACTAAAGGATCAAGTGACTTAACTCTACCACATCTCATATTTTTTTTATCAGCTTCACGCTGTATCCTGCATATCTGCAGGCAGAGGGAACCCAGTGTTAAGACATTCCGTTCTCCACTTTCTGCCCAATTCTGGAGGCATTGCGTGTTGAGTGGCAGAACTCAACGCCGCGTTTAGCCTCGACACCAGAGCGAAGAAATGGAAATATAAATTTAAGTAAATATTTAATCTGCTCGAGTGGAGATCGAACCCACAACCAGTCGGATTTACAGTCACACTTCGTTCCGCTGCTCCACGACTGGCCACGATCTCATAATTACTACTTTTTATATTTAATTTTGTTTAAGCTAAAGGTGTTACAAAGTAAATTATATTTTATAATGGAAAATTATTGTTTATAGTAGACTATTTGAGCTTAATAGACGACCGTGTCCATAGTAAAAACATTGATTGGTTGGCAGGTGGTGTATTATATAGAAGATAAGCTAAGGAGAAACTTATAAAAATATATATATTTAGTGTTTGTTCTCTTCACACTGTATCCCGCATATAGCGGAGGGCATCTAGTAAAATTATTTATCCTCCCGAACGGGAATTGAACCCGCAACGCGTTTACAGTAACAAGGGCCACCATAGCCTCACTTTATACATCCAGAAAGAGAAAACACTTCATATCACACATATTTAAATACTAGTCCCAAACACGGCTTCGCCCGCTTAAGTTTATTGTTATGTTCTATATTCAAATGATACAAAATTTTGCATAAATTGTTTTCTAGTTATTTTGATATTTTTTTGTTTTTTTTTTGTTGAAAAGTGGAACAATCATCCATCCTCACTAACTGTAGCATTTATAATATTCACTAGAATCGAACCCACAACAAGTCGATTTTATAGTCACACTTTGTGCTCCTGCCCTCGAGACTCTATACATTTATATATAGATATGTATTGCGTTTGTTAATTTCACACTGAACATTGGACGAGGACGAGGAGAGGAAGGACCTCTCATTTTGAAAAAAATAAAGTAACTCATTCCCTTGAATGAGAATCGAACCTATAACTGCCTCGTTTTCAGACAATCGCTGTGTCAGCCTTCAAAATAATTTTAATACAATATTTTATAGTGCGTAAGTATATTATACTAATATTTTTATTATCTATGTAAACATGGCGTCCGACCACACCTCGCGGGGACCTCGCGGGGTGGACAGTAAGTAATGTAGGGGGAGTTATTACTAATTTGTTATATGCTAAGTGTCCCATTTTGGGGTATTATTGTTTATAGTGGTATATATATATAATATATTAACGTAGGCGTAATTGGAGCCATCCTGGTGTAAGGGCACAGGGCTGTGGGTTCGATTTCTAGTCGAGTAGATCGAGTCGATTTAGTATTTTCATTTCCTAGCTCTTGTAACGAGGCAAAGCGCGGCGTTGCGTCGTGCCACTAAATAAGCAATGTTATGTTTATAAGCTGCTAGGTACAGTGTGTACCTAAAACAATAAAAAAGCAAGCGCGAGTTTGGCCCGTCCACCGTGGGTTCCGTACAAAAATTTGGGAGGTCTCGAGCCTGGTTTGACACTCGAGCTTGCTTAGCCAGAGATCTGATACCTCGCTAGAACTAGCTGCTTTAATACCAAATTTTGCTCTACTTTTTAAGGCTATTATTTTTTAGAATTTAACTATAAATTTTGTAGTTTTCAGATTTTCTCCTGATCTACTACTACCTGTAGATGCTACCTACCTTATTAATTTTGATTTCCTTTATAGTGTCGAAATACGCGTTTTTTGCGATATAAACGGCCGTGTAGAATACGATTTTTTCATGAAATCATGGGACCATAGGTTTGAGTATGGTTTGTATTTTAAGTCAATTTCTCCAAGCGTTCCTGTGATAAAGGTTCTTGATAGACAGACAGACGGATAACCAAGTGATCTTATAACGGTTATTTTTTGCTTTAAAAAGTACAGTAACCCTATATTACCTAACATAAACAAAACAATATTTATTACCAAATTTTTACCATTTCAATAGAAACTAAGCATTCACATTAGTCTTTAGTACCTATCTATACATTTAAATTATTTAAGGACGAATTAAAGAAAGTTACCAATGCCGTGCCACTCCGTCGTGAATAATAAACGTGTGATGTATTAGCGTAATGACGGACAGACAGACTTATTGTACGTGTTCGAGTTATTATTTCTTGTATAACTTGATTAGAAATATTGAACTTAAATATATTTTTCTATACTATTTAGGGTTCCCCATCTTTTAATACAATTTTTTTATGACAAAAGGAACCCTTATAAGATGATTTTGTTGTCAGTCTGTCTGTCAGTCTCTGAAGAATATTTGTTTAAGGAACGCTTGGAGATATAAAGTTTAAATTCAAATCATATATTCTCAGATCGACATTTACTTAAAAAAATGATATGGTCATTCATATCGCAAAAAACGCGTATTTCGACACTATAAAGGGAGTTAAAATTAATAGGGTGCTTCCGGTTGACCTAGAATTACGAAATTTGGAAAAGAGCATCTTCGTTAAGTATTTAGTTCAGGAAAAAAATAAAAAAATTTTGTGGTTGAATCCTGAAAATAATACCTTTAAAAGGGACTATAGTTATATAAAAAGCTGTATTAAAGCTAGGACTTGTAAATTAGGTATTATCAGATGGAAAAGCTCTGGCTAAGCTTAGCTTGAATTTCAGAAAAAGCTCGAGGCCTCTTCGGAATTTTGTACGGAATCCTCGATGGGCGAGTTCCCCCTGCTTCAAATACGTCATTGTTGCACCGAATGAGTGACTTGAGAGGACTTCTGTATCCTGTAGGATATGTATACAATTTCAATGTATCTATATTATATTTTTATCAACGAACTGGTGCTCCTGCCACGACTGGCCTTTCGTAATTGTATTTTAAAAAAAATCACGTCGTTATTGCACTAATAGAGCAATATAATTTGTTTCTCCAATTTTATTATTACAAATATGAAGTTAATGTCAATACTCAAACTTGGTTTAAATTTACCAACGGACTAAACAGGAAATGATTTATGTAGAGTTCTTTTAGAGGCTTATCTTTTCCCCACACGAGTAAAAGAAATAAGCATTTGTTGAAATTTTCATTTTGTCGTTCTGTACACAGTATAAGTAGATACGAGAGGTATAACAGCGAAATCTTTCTATAATCTACTTTTAACAACCGATCTGATGATAATAATGGTAATAATATTTGACAACGACTTTGGAAAATAACTCTTAAGCGTTAAATAAAAGTGTGTAAAGGGCCTTAATGTACAAGTCAGTTAATAAATGTAAATAGGTACTATTATAACAATTTGGTTATAAAAGAAACCTATTTTCATTTATTTTTATCCCGTATCCCGTATTCCCCATATAGCAGAATAAGTAAAAGGAACTAAGTGTCAACACACTCTGTTCCCCACTTTCTGCTTAATTTTCAATATATTGCTTGTTGAGTGACGAAACTCGACGAGACAATGAAAATATTAAACTATTAATTCCCCCGACTGAGAATCGAATCCTCAACCGTCGCTTTTATAATCCACACCTCGAGCTCTAACGTTGTAATATATGTAATTTATATAACTATAGTCCGAGCTAGCAAAATCACGAGCAAAACACGAATTTAAAACTATAAATTATAGCTTCCACTACTCACTAACAGATGGCGCCACCGGTACGTTTTTTCCACCTCCCTCCCAACAATTCTAATTGCGTTTAACTGCTTTTAAATTGTCTTACGCGAATATTCCAGCGGTCAATCGGTTTTTGTATGGAGACAATGCGGCAGAAATGCAATTATATTAAGTTATTACTGCACAACTTAGTCCCGCGACTTTGTTTCGCTTTTTAGTCGTTCAAATGAATCGACTCAAAATTATTGGTACATTTAGTTAATTAAAATACTATTTTATATATTTTTTTTAATTTCAGAATTCAATATATGACTTTCAGTATAATAATTGAACGTATAACTTTCAATACAAATATGTTAATTAAATTGTCAATGAATATTTAGAAGGAGAGATTGATTGAAAGCAAAATCGATAGTAAATTTATGATAATTTTCTAAAATAATATTGTTTTATTTCTTAGTTAATATTATTTTTTTATATAAAATTCAAAATTATTTAAAAATACTGTATATAAATTTTGACTTATAGCACATCCTATAATTAATTGATCATATAATCATTAGGAAGCAAAAAAACAGGAGTTTTGTTTATTTATTTCCTCAACGCTAAATGTCTGCATTCGGGAGAAAAGTTACCCATGTAATTAGGTTCCTTCTGTCTACCCAGCTCTTTGTGGAAGATAAAAAAACAGAAAATTAAAAAAAAATACAAGTTGCTTTCTTAGTTATTATTTTATAGTAATACATAATTTAAGCTAAAATTAAGATATAATAATTTGCTATAACATTGGAAGTAATGAGAACAATATAAACAATAATATTTAGTAAATATTTCGAAAGGATCGAAAGGTATTACAATATTAGTTGATAGTTAAATTGATTTCAATATGATATACGAGGTTTTTTTTAAAAAAAGCTTAAAAGAAATAAGTAAAGAAAAAAAACTGAAGTAATAAATTTATTGAAAATGTTTGAAAGATCGAAATGAAGATTAATCCTATTTTGACGTACTTTGCAAGTATATTTCAAAATTATAATAAAAATGAGTTTTCATATACTCCGTTTAAAAATTACAAAATTTTTGTTTATAGTATTATATTAATAATTTTATATTATTTTGTATTCTATATTAAGCACTCTTGGACAATGAGCAAGTACAATATATTGGAGCAAATACAATACATACACAATATTTATTTCTTTAAGTTTCACGCTTTATCAGCAGGACTACTATCAAGACACTGTTTCACTTTACAATCGAATTCGAGCCATTGTGTTGAGTTTATATCTCCCCGAATGGAGATCGAACTCACGACCGTCGCGTTTACAGTCAGACTGTGTACGCTTACTAACATAATAATATAATATACATAAATGTATATATATATAAAATATATATACTTATATACATTCTTATACAAACATTTTCAAGGATAGGATGGAAAGAAACTTTTAATCATATAAAAAAAATATTCCATGATAAAAAAAAATCGACCATTACTATATTCAAATTTTACATATCTAACTTAGTAATAAAAGAAAACAAACAAACATACAATTTATCTATCCCATATATATAAAATGATAATAAATATCAATGAGGATATAAAGTAGACCGATTAAAAGGATAATGCCTTTTTTCTAAAGATATAAAAGGTTATTGTGACAGTTGCAGTCTCAATAAACAAGCGGGCGTGTTGTATTAAAATAGTATTGTAATATATCATTTTTAGTACATATTTAGCAATTATTTCATTAAAACATTTTAATTAAAAATACATAAAAGATATAAAAACTCTATATAGTTTTTAAAAAATTCTAAAGAGCCATATTTTAAAGGATTGCTCTTAAAATACAATAAAAAAAAACCAGTGCATTAATGTCATAAAATGTATATTTATTTATTACCATAGTAAAATATGAAAATTGTAAATAATAATTAAATAAATGATAAAAATGCAGCTTCACGATGTATCCCGCACACAGCAGGGTAGGCAAAGGTAACCTAGTGTTAAGACACTTGGTTCCCCACTTTCCGCCGAATTTTGGAGGCATTGCGTGTTGAGTGTTTTTGCCTCGACACCAGAGCGAAGAAATAGAACTGTAAATTGAAATAAATATTTCGTTTCCTCGAGTGGGGATGCAATGCCTTCAAAACTCGGTGGAAAATGGTGAATGGAGTGTCTTAACACTAGGTTCCCTCTGCCTACCAATAAATGCATTATACAATATAAATAAAGTAAAGGTATTCCTTTTATATTTAAAAGCATCAGTTAAAACGTTTAAAGTGTCACCTACCTTGTGCATTTGCTACCATTTTTTACTTTTAATTTCTTAAACTACCCTTGCATCACAAAATATTTAATACTGGTTTGTATTGTATTAGGTTATTGTAATTTTCATCTTATTACTATATACGCGTATTCGACATATTTTTTCTAATTTATGTTGCGTAATTTTCTCTGTTAATTGAATTATATGAAAATGTTTTGAGAAAATAAATATATCTGATCGTAAAAAGATATTTCGAGGTCAGTCATGGTGCAGGAGCACAAAGTGTCGACAGCTTGTGGGTTCGATTTTTCACTCGAAGAAATGAAAAATATTTAATATTAATTTTCTTTGTTCTGGTGTCTGGGCATAGCGCGCCGTTTGAGTTTCGCCACTTAACACCCAGTGCCTGAAAATTGTAGGCTCGATTGGGAATCCAGGTCTAATTTGTCACGTTTGAAGATAATGTGTCATTTGTGGGGAAACGAGTCCACACATCACACAGCACACAGCAGCTCACACCGTGAGCACCGCCTTATTAATGTCCACAGTCTGGTAAAAAAACAAAGCGCGACTTTGAGGCCGCCAACACGCAATATTTTGAAAATCGGGCGAATGTTGGGGAACAGAGCGTCTTAATTTCCAGTTTAACCTCGATTTTATGTTTAATTATCTTTATTAAGTAATTTAAAAATTTTAAAGTAAGATTCTATTTACTTTAAAGTAGTGACATTCATATAGGTATATCTATTTCTTATAACTTTAAAAATAACTTTATTTTCATGATTTATCAATAATACGATCAAAAGTCATATTTGGTCTAATCTAAACAACGAATTATTTACAAATAAGAACATTCCCGTGATTAAAGAACGGAGCTGCATTCATTTAAATTTACAGTCAAAAATTTATATTAAATCCTTGGGTTTGAATTTGGTTTTTCCCGTATACCAAGTTAGACGGAGAGAGATTAATGTTAAGATACTCCGTCTTCTTACCGATTCATTTTTGAGAAATAGAGTTTTAAGTGGCGGAAAACACGCGCTGTGTCTGTCCGCGTCAAGAAATATAGGCAAAATTTTAAATTCCCTCGAGTGGGCTTCGAATCCACAACCTTCGAGTTCACAGAAATGCTCACCCGCTGCCCCACGACGATTCTAACGATCGTATAAAATAAATATTATAATATAGTAACATTATCTTTATACAGAATAAATCGAAGTTTAATAGAATCGAGTGTTATGTTGGAGGCTTTTTTGTTCCAGAGCACAGGAACAGCGGCACGTCGCTTTGATGTCACAGATCAGCTGTGGTCCAGACGCTGCGTTTATCTGAAAATATATTTTCTTAATTAGTTACTTACTTATCGATGTAATATGTATAATTCTCTGAGAAAATAATAAAATATAAAATTCTCCATATCTTTTCATGTATTTGCAGGTAATAATTTGAGCTATCATCGTTACCTTTGGCTGTAATTTCTTAAACTTTTTCTTTATGATAAATATATTTTTTATTTCTTGATTCTTAATTTAATTTTATGGAAAAAAATTCAGCTTCCCGCTGTATCCCGCACACAGCAGTGGGAACTTTTGTATTAAAAACACTCCGTCCGCCGAATTGAAAAAAAAAGAACGAAAACGCCGAGCTTTGCCTCAACACCAGAGCGAAGAAATGAAAATATACATTTGAACAAATATTTTATTTCCTCAAGTGGGGGATGTGGGGGGTAGAATTTCAGTAAATTTTAACATTTTACATCCACATAATCTTATATTAAATTTTCTTGTTGATACATCCATAGATCAATTTGTGTTCAAATTATTTACTATTATTACCATTAAAGGTTTTTATCTCTCTAATTATGGAATTTGGTGAAAGTGTGATACTTTCTCAATTGTCTTTCGAAAATTTAAAGCTAACTAAGAGGGAGAAGTTGCATATCAAATATTTTTATTTTCCATCTGATTCCAAACTTTAATAACTGGTAAAATACGACATCAGCCGGCCATGCGCTATTGAGGCAAGTCGTGGCGTAGAGGTATAGAGTGTGACTGTAAAATCGACTGGTTCTGGGTTCGATCCCCACTCGAGGAGATAAAATATTTACTTACATTTATATTTCCATTTCTTCACTTTGTTGTCGTTGAGTTCCGCCACTCAACACGCAATGCCTCCAGAACTCGGCAGAAAGTGCTAGGTTCCCTCTCCCTATCCTGCTGTGTGCGGAACACAGCGTGAAGCTGATTAAAAGGTTTTCTGTATCACTCTTCACACCATTTCATTTCAAATGTCTCTAAAAGACTACAACCATTTAACTACAAACCTATACCCAAATATGCATATCTATCTAAACTCGTCTTTGTCACCAAGTCGCTCACCGTACAAGTCTCTGTCTCAAGCGCTCTGCCTCTTTCTAACAAACGCACCGCGGTTTTTGCACTTGATTCCAAGACTAACTCTACGTTCATTATCACTTGGTTATTGTATGGAGAAAAATTTAGATGGAACACACCCTTTTTAAAGCGCTTTTATTATCGTCGGTAGTATCTATCTATCTATCTATCAATCTATCTATCTATATTTTTATAAATGAAACTTTGAATATGATTTTGACCAACTTTGAAATGTTGGATTAATTTAAGGGAGTAGGGAACGGAGTATCTTAACACTAGGTTCCCTCTGCCTACTCTGCTGTATACGGGATACAGCGTGAAGCTGATTTATTCATTTATTTTTAACATAAGTCATATTTTCCAACATTCATCCACGGCAACTCTTTCTAACAAACCCACCGCGGTTTTTGCTCTTGATTCCAAGACTAATTTTGCGGTCATTGTCACTTCGTGAAAAGAAAATAAAATTAGTATGATAATTTTGGTCTTAAGTACACGCTCATCTTGAATTAAGTGTCATATCATTCTATTTTTTGACGAATTGCAGGTTAGGACTTTGTCTATTAAGAGAACCTGGGAACCTAGTATTGTTAAAATAAAGTTTAAATAAATAAATAAATAGTATTAAGACACTACATTCCCAGTAAGATATTTGTGTTTCCCATTTTCCATCGATATGTTGAAGCTTTGCGTGTTAAGATCACTTATGGCGGCTTTTACGCCTTTACACCATACGAACTGGTCAACTTTGTAAGATTTTAATACTAACATTGTATTATCAATTTTGTGCAATAAAATGTTTTTGAATTTGAGTAGCGGAACGCCTTGCTTTGATTCGTTGAGAGAGGTAAAAAAAATATTATATTCATTACCCCGAGCGGGAATCGAATCCACAACCGTCGCGGCGTTGAGTTCCGCACTGACTCAAACTGGGGCAGAAAGCGAATCATGGAGTGTCTTGACGTGTTTCTTCCCTAGGTTTTCCTTGCTACTGACATAAATGATATACAAAGTGAAGCTAATAATAATTATTGAATCCAATATTTGTTCTCTTTCTTTATAAAGATTATAACTACAATATAATTTTGTAACGTATATACACAAAAAAAGGAACTAATCACAACTACTGTACAAAATCAAAACAGTCCTCAAATAACAATGGACCGTCCATCTATTCACACTTAGTACGGGGTTCACATCCGTCCAAACGGAATAAACCCGCCACGCGACCTTAATATGGGGTCATGTTAACATAAAGGACAATAAGAATCTTATTGGGGAATAAAAAAGCGTATTGAGTTTAATAATTAATTGTAACGTATATTGAGTAAAGTACGTTCATTTTTGTATCTTTGATATATTTTATGTGGGTTAGATGTATCAAAGTTAAAAATGTGGTAGCGTAGGCAGAGGGAAAATAGTATCAAGACACTGCGTCGCCCGTGTGCCGCCCAATTTTAACGTTCGGCGTTCAGTTTCGTGGCGCAACTGAACGCCGCGCTTGATGTTGTTACTAGAGTAATTCTTACTTATTTAGAAAATGTAGAGTAATATGAACACAGCGGGACTCGAACCCGCAGCTCCTGGACTCAAGTCTCGTTACGTTGAATTTTTACGTTTTCTAAATAGTATTTTTGTTTTAGTATTTAATGGTATTTTTCTTTCCTAAGTGTGGAATAACAATTTTAAAATTTTATAAATAAAGTTATTCTTTTCCCTAATTAGAATCGAACCCATGAGCGGCAACGGTCGGCACGTTTATAATTAGACACATACACAGTGCCGCTGCGCCACGTAGGCCTCAAAAATATAGAGATAAATCTCTCTATACTTTAAAATATATAGATTTGGTTAAAATATATTTTTTTATTTTGCAATAGATTAGATGTGTATGACGTAAGATAAATTTCAACACACAAACTATTTATAAACTTAGATAATCTTTTTATCCCGGTACTTGTAAATGGCTATATACATCCAAAATATAATAAATTATGCTAGAAAATGTATACGGCGTTAAGTTCCACCAATCAACACACATTTCCTTGAGAATTCGGTGGAAAGTGGGGCATGGAAGTGTCTTAACTGCCTAACTTGCTATGTGAGGAGTGGGAATCGAACTTACAACCGTCGCGTTCACAATCAGACCTCATTATAGTATTCGAAGCTGTACTATTAAGTAAATAATGAGTGAATCTCCATACAATTAGAGACACACGTCACTTTCATTCGCTCTGCGGGGGTCAATTCGATGAGTCAAAATATTTTTGTTAGGGCGCCTATACTTTTTGATAGTCAACACGATGTTGTAAATTTTGGATGTGGTAGTTATATGTTTGTGCTATGTGGTTTTTTATAATTGTATTGAATGGAAGCCAGTCGTGGCGCAGGGGCACAAAGTGTGACTGTAAGCACGACACGTTGTGGGATCGATTCCCACTCGAGTAAGTGAAATATTTAATATTCTCAGTTCTTCGCTCTGGTGTCGAGGTTTGCCTCGAGTGCGGCGTTGAGTTCCTCCACAAAATAAAATGAATTGAATTTTTAGAGACTGTAAACGTAGCGGTTGTTGGGGTTATAATTTAAGTATAGCTCTTGATCTGCAAGACAAAATAGCAGTTTCGCAACTAAACTCAATATCTCTAAAATGAGACGGAAAGTAAGGGACGGAGTAACTTAAAACTAGGTACCTTCTACCTAATTTTTTGCCTACCTTACTGAATGTGAGATACAGAGTGAACTTACAAATATATCATATAATTATAATATAATATACTAAAGCAAATTTAAATAAAAAAGTTTTTTTATTATCATTAAACTAAACAAACAAAAATGCCTTCTCCATAAAATAAGCCTCTAATAAGATTTGTACATATAACTGCATCTCGTGGGACATTAGCGTCGCCGTTGTAATCCTCCCTAATACAATACGTCTGTCGTAGTTTAGAATTCATTAGGGTTTTATTGATATTTAATTTAATACCATTTGATTTGGTTACTGTTGTATAATGAAAGGAAATGGCGTTATTTCGAGGTATTTTCCTCAATATGTATATTTTTTATGATCGATTGTCTTTTTTCTTTAAATAAAAAGATACAAGATATTTTAAGGGTTTATGCAGCTTTATCTATTAGCTTTATACAAATATTCAAAAGCATCGCGTTAGCCTCCTCCAAAGCGGCACTGGTGAGCGAGTCGAGCAGAGAACGAAGCCGACATAATCTAAGTGGTTGAACGAGGTCAAACAAAGGTTATGTATGAGTGTATATTTATATATATGTATGTATGTTTGTGTGTATGAACATATATTTATATGTTGCGTATATGTATTATCTATTTATAGGGTAATTTTTTTTTTTGTTATTTTATTTATTAATTATTATTATTATTTTAATGTTTTAAATGTGCACTAGCCCGTTTCTATTAAGACTAATTACTTTCTTCAAAAGTTGTCTGTAAGAGATTGCTGTCAGCAATAAGACCGCCTTTGCACGCTCTGGAATTATTTGAAGTTTGTTCTCTATTTTTATCTAACAGCTTTGTGTGCAATAACGTTTTTCTATCTATCTATCTATCTATCAAACTGATAATGATGATAATAACGACGATATCGTTAACATTAACCTGAAAAACAAACGAATGTAAATTTTTAGGGTCTATGTCATATTATTCTCGAAATAATAACTTGAGGCTAGTCGTGTCGCAGCGCGAGTGTGACTATAAAACCGACTGGTTGTGGGTTCGATCCCCAATCGAGAAGATAAAATATTTACTTAAATTTAAATTTCCATTTATTCGCTCTTGTGTCGAGTTGAGTTCTGCCACTCAACACGCAATGCTTCCATAATTCGGCAGAAAGTGGGGAACGGAGTGTCTTAACACTAAGTTCCCTCTGCCTACCCTGCTGTGTGCGGGATACAGCGTGAAATACACCAACCGCCTAATATTTAACAAAACTCCGAAAAAACGAAGTGTTTTAACACTAGGTGCGTGCTATAAACGACAAAATATATATACTTATAGGTACGTGACGGTTACATGTTCAAATCTCATCGAAAAAAAATATTATATTTATTACAAGCTTTGCCTTCGGCTCCACCTGTGTGGTCAAAGAAAATAGTTAAGTATTGTGTTTGAAACTTGACATATTCTTATACCCACGAGGGGTAAATGTACCCCACGATATAGGAATACTTGAGGGCAGTCGTGGCGCAGAGGTTCAAAGTGTGGCTGGTTGTGGGTTCGATCCCCACTCCAGGAAATTAAATATTTATTTACATAGATATTTTCATTTCTTCTCTTTATATTTTTATTTCTTTGCTGTGGTGTCGAGGCAAAGCGCGGCGTTGAGTTCCGCTATTCAACACACAATGCCTCCAGAACTCGACGGAAAGTGTGTACTACCACCTATTCTACTACTATGAAATGTAACAAAAATTGTTGATGCTGTTTTGTTAATATATATGTACGAATTTTCATTGCTTAAATTAAGTCGTTGATTTCCACCATTTAAGACGCAAAACTTCTCGAAAAATAGGTGGTAACTGGGGAATGGATTGTCTTAACACAAGGTTCCCTCTATTTACCGTGCTATATGCGGGACACACCGTGAAACTAATACAAAAGTGCTAAAAAAACCAGTTAGATCAAAAACAACACATTTTTTCCTATCACACCGAACTACATCCTTAAATTTGACAATTTACAAGTAAAAAATCACAATTTTCCATCAACAGTTCCTAGCCGACACCAACACACAACACAACACAGTATATTATTATCAAAAACAAAAATATCAAAAAAGGGTCGCCGACTGATATTCGTAGATACGAGGCAAAGTGGATATTTTTTGCCGATTTTCAAAATTTTAAATGACACACACTTACGTCCGACGACGGTAAATTGCTCTCGCGATATATAATTTGAGACTATATAATTCTTTCTGTTCTTTTTTTTTGTATGTTTGTTTGTGTCTAATTATGTTTTGGACGGTCGGATCTTTCCGGTGCACCTTTTTTTTTCTAATTTCGGTTTTGATCGGCAAAGGCACGCGAGGGTTAGGTCGTTTCAAATTGTTTATGTCGTGTTGTCGTGTTGACAGCGGCGTTGAGTTCCGCCGCACAATACCGAAACTGGGTAAAAGGAAACGGAAGTACCTTAATGGGATCGGAGTGTCTTAATACTAGGTGCCCAGCATCTATCCTTCTACTCTGCCTTGCCATAGCAGGGTTATGTGTACAAAGAATAGGGTGGACAATAAAGGGAAAGTTAGGTCGTTTCAAATTGTTTATGTCGTGTTGTCGTGTTGACAGCGGCGTTGAGTTCCGCCGCACAATACCGAAACTGGGTAAAAGGAAACGGAAGTGCCTTAATGGGATCGGAGTGTCTTAATACTAGGTGCCCAGCATCTATCCTTCTACTCTGCCTTGCCATAGCAGGGTTATGTGTACAAAGAATAGGGTGGACAATAAAGGGAAAGTTAAAAAAAATTAACTTATATACTTGCTACATGGTGACTCTCTTAGATTTATATTATTATGTTTCTCATAAAGATATTTTTTTTTCATATAAAGCGCGGAAGGAAGAGGGAACCTGGTCTTTTGACCTTCCGTTCCTCTACCAAATTTTCGAGGGATTGCATGTTGCAAATTATCAATCATCATTTCGCTCCACTTCTTGTTTTTTGATATTTTTATAGCATGATCTTAATATTCTCAGAACAACGATTTTTTTTTAATTTTTAATTTTTAATAATTTACCGTTTATATAGAAAACGTATAAAAAATGAAAGTTTCAAAAAAGAATTGTCTTTTCTCTATTGTAAATGTAGAGTAACTATTCAAAAATATAAAAAGTATTGAACAATGTTTCTAAGCCTATGAATGCGAAAAGATTTAAATTAAAAATATTAAATTAGCTTCACGCTATATCCCGCACACAGCAGGGTAGGCAGAGGGAACCTAGTGTTAAGACACTTCGTTCCCCACTTTCTGCCGAATTTTGGAGGCATTGCGTGTTGAGTGGCAGAACTCAACGCCGCGCTTTGCCTCGACACCAGAGCGAAGAAATGAAAATATAAATTTAAGTAAATATTTCATCACCTCGAGTGGGGATTGAACCCACAACCAGTCGGTTTTACAGTCACACTTTGTACCACTGCGCCACGACTGGCCTCTGGAAAAGGTTAACACTATATTTTTTCACCTATCCTCTATAGCATAAAATAATACCGAGATCGTTGTGAATAAAGCGTGTGACTTTAACGCGACGGTTGTGAGTTCAATGCATATTTGGGGGAATACATTATAATTTATAAATATTTTCATTTTTTCGCTCAGATAAGGCCAAAGTGGTGGTGGTGACGGTAGATGGAACTTAGTGTTAAGAAACTTCGTTCCCCCACGCACCACCCAATTTTCGAGAAATTCGGCGGAAAGGGGAGAACGGAATATCTTAACTCTACATTCCCTTTACTTATCCTGTTATATACGGGATACAACGTGAAACCAAACCGAAACTCTACAATACCTAAATATAAAAAAAAAATCAATAAACAAACAGACACACTCAAAAAAAAAAATCCCCAACCGGATCCCCGCAGCAGAAACATCGATGGAAAGCAAATGAAAAGAATGAAATTGCTCGAGAACACTCGAGTGACACTCGAAACAGTTTCGAGTGCTTTCTAAAGGGTGCTTTGTTTCTACGCATTATTACAAAATTTCCACTGCGTTACCGTTGTACTGTGGCCACAAGTTAATTATGCCATCTGTCTCCGTTTTTTTTTTCTCCTTTGTTTCTGTTATTTATTGTCTGTATAAGCTGTGAGGTGGGTAGTGGATTCGATTTTGTTTGGTTTAAGCGTGTATTTGTATGAATAGTTTGTGGGTTCAATTTCCAGTTGAGGTAAGGAAATAAATAATATTTACTTGGTAACAAGACAAAACACGGCGTTTTGCCAGTAAACATACGTAATGTCTCGAAAATTGGACGGAAAATGTACAACGAATTTTCTTAACACTAGGTTCCCACTTCCTACGTAGTCAAATGCGGGATACAGCGTGAACCAGTTTATACATAAAATGAATATAAAAAAAATATTTAAGTAGGAGTTGAATCCACTACTTCGTTAGTATTTTATACCTGAATTAAAATCAACTTCACTAGTGACACCAATATACAGATTATAAACATTAATTGACACCAATAAAATCGATATTTACACTCAATTCTGTTGTAATTGGCCGATTAATCGTATACAAATTGACGTTGTGCTGTTGATATATCGATTACAATTATAGTTAAAATGCCATCGATCATCGATATCGATCCCGTTATATAATATCGATAATTTATATAAATGGCTTTATTAAAAGCTTTAAATTATGATTCATTTAAATTACTCTCTTTAAGTGTAAATGTTTATGTTTTAGTTTTTTTAGCGTATAATATTATTTTTCTTTTACAACACGCTTCAGCGTTGAGTTCCGAAACTCAACGTGCAATGCATCCAGAGTGTTTAAGACACTGGACGCACTAGGTTCCTGCAGATACAGCGCGGAGCTAAATAAAATACGTTTTATTTTGAATCGACTTGTAATCGAAATGTAATAAAATGTAGGAACGATGATGACTCAATTGAAATTAGGTATAATATGATATCTCCGGTCCTGGTGTGATAACAGAGTCTGGACCTGAATAGTGGAACTCTTCAGAGGTTACTATAATCTATTCGAGTTTAAGTTCATATTTTGTAGCTCCGAGTAGGAGCAATTAGAATTTTATACTAGGTATAAGCACTTGATATACAAGAGAGTTTTTAAAATATAATAAATTTTTGTACTAGTGGGCGCGCGCAGCTTCACCCGCTTTTGTACCCTTAGTAGTGAATTCTAAAAAAACCACGGAACATGTGTTCAATTAAATATTTTACAGAGCCTGAATTGCAAATTTTATGACAATCGGTGACGTTTTAAAAGAAATCCATACAAACTTTTAACCACATTTTCATCCCTTTATGGTAAAAACTTTTCAAAATCCATTCTTAGTGAATGTCCAGATTATGAAAATAAACATCTGTCCAAATTTTACGTTTCTAAGCACAGCGGTTACGGCTGTGCGTGCGTCTTACCTCAGTCAGTCAGGTACATGTCCTTTTATATATATAGATTATATATATAAAAGGCAAACTAAGAACAGACAGACTACAGACTACTGTAACATTTTTTTTTAATTTTTGCTTAGGACAAGATAAGCTGAAGGTTTAGTTACCGCGATATGTACCTATCTTTTTGAAGGGCTTTTTTAATATGATTTTAAATATTCTAGTAGTTACTTACATAATTATAATTATATAAGTATCTGTAATTACTATGTGTATATATTACTATCTGTAATTTGTAAAATGAACGGAAGGGTTAGAAAGGAAATCATCTTTTTATTTTACGCTCTCCTGTCAAATACGACGGTGCGAATAGAGGTGAGGGTAATATCGATTTTTTTTTATATAAACATTTAGCAGTGACTTTTTGCTATACTCTTTATCTCGTCAGTTAGTAGTATAATGGTATCAAAATACTTACTTAATATACAGTACCTACATATTCGTCTATAGTGCGAATTCAAAATGTTGCGTATTGTATACAATATGTAAGACATTTCGCCGTGTTTCGCCTCACCCTTCTTGTGTTGTATAAATAATTTTTTATATTACATTTAAAATAAAGGCAGTAGCGTGAACACAATCTAATTTCCACTATTTCCACACGGAAGGGATTGAATGAGAGAATATATTTTGTGAGAAGTATTTTAATTTCCTCGCCTTGATGACTGTCTGGGAGCTAAGAAAGTCTTGAGGACGGAAATGTCTTAATGGGAACGGGAGTGTTCTACCACTTAGTTCTTTCTGCCTCGTGAAGCTCAAAAAAATTCTTTTGAATATATTTATGGGTGTAATGGCCAAAATATACAGATAGAAGATTTAAGATCACTGCCTTTTACATTAAAGAAACTTCTTTATACGATATCTACTGTAGATATATTGGTAGATCTAAAATAAGACACTGTTCCCATAAAGGCATTTCCACTTCCCACATACCGCTGAATTCTGGAGGCATTACATGTTGTGTGGCGGAACTCAACGCCGCGCTTAAAAGTGAGGAACGGAGTGTCAACAAGGTTCCCTCTGCCTGCCCTGCATTTGAATTAATAATTTTAATTTTATATTGCTCATACATAGCAATATCAGCTTCACGCTGTGTAACGCATATATCAGGGTAGCCAGGGCTAGTGTTTTTATTTAAATATATTTTACATAAGCACTACTGGCAAGTGGTTTGTACCTTTTTTCAAATCTTCCAGAACGATTACTCAATTTTGTTTTAATTTTATCTTTAAGGTCTATTAACTCGAGGTTATTAACGTCTGTAAGAGTCCAAAAATTTGGTTTGCCTTTTTCTAAATATTTAACTTAACTTTTACAATAATTATCACAATCAATTTATTGGTAATATCAATTAAAAGTCAAGCGCAAAAATATTTTATTTTTATTTTATGGTACACAAGATGAAATGAAATCAGAATTTTTTCTTTAAATTAATTTATATTAATTTTTATTATTCTTTTTAAATTAAATTACTTTCACGCTATATCCCGCACACAGCAGGGTAGGCAGAGGGAACCTAGTGTAAGACACTCCGTTCCCCACTTTCTGCCGAATTTTGGAGGCATTGCGTGTTGAGTGGCAGAGCTCAACGCCGCGCTTTGCCTCGACACCAGAGCGAAGAAATGGAAATATTAATTTAAGTAAATATTCCATCTCTTCGAGTAGGCATCGAACCCACAACCAGTCGGTTTTACAGTCACACTTTGTGCCACTGCGCCACGACTGGCGCAAACTGGGGCTAAAAAGAATAATAAATTAAATAAAATTTAATATTGTGTGCGGGATACAGCATGGGGCTAAAAAGAATAATAAATGAAATTTAATTTAATTTATTATTCTTTTTAGCCCCATGCTGTATCCCGCACACAACAGGGTACCAGAGGGAACCTAGTGTTAAGACACCCCGTTCCCCATACTACATCATTTCATTTAATAATTATGTACTTACTACTATTTTACAACAACGTAGTGTTAAGACATTCCGTTCCCCGTTTCCATATTTACAAGTATTCTAAATATAGACAGACAAACATACACATATAAGTAAAAAAGGGCCTAAAATTAAATTTCCTGAACAAAAACCTGTTCAACTGTATCTTGACAAAATAAATTCTTATATAATTTTAACCCCTATGTGCGCGACGTTGCCATGGCAACCGACGGGGGCGGGCCCTTCCGTAAGGGATGGGTGTACGTGAAAATTTACCTTGGCGTAATGTGGTTTATTATTATTTTGTTCTTAGAGATCTTTTTTTATAGAAAATTGAAAGTTTGATTCATTACACGTTTTCTAAAAGAGTGTTTTTCTTTCCTAAGTGTGAAATGAAACATTAAAAAAATTAAATTAAAAAAAAAAAAATTAAATTAAAAAGATGCTGCTAACATGCATAAGTTGGAACAAACGTTAAAGAATACAGATGTAGCTTCATGAAATCGTATGGCTTAACTATCAGAGCGCTTTGGACTGTTTCCAAGAGGCATGGTTAACCTGGGAACCTTAAAGGTGTTTAAGCACTCCATTCCCATTAAAAAATCCCACTTTCCGCAGAATACTGGAGGCATTGCATGTTGTGTGGCGGAACTCAACACAACGCATCGTAGTTACCAGAGCTAGGAAATGGAATGGAATGGAATTTATTAGTCGCGAAATCAAATCCACTACCGTCGCGTTTAAAGTTGGAATCTGTCTAGATGCACCACGACACCGTGCTCAATTCTGTCATACATATTTATATAACTATTTATAATATTATCTAAATTTTACATTTCTACGTTACCTAAGAATCAACAAACTGATATCCAATAAAATCCTTTAATTATAAAACTAAATCCAGAACTAAATCACAATTTAATACTTCATTAGAAAACGTTGTTAGATAATTATAAAGTAGTAAAGGCCAGTCGTGGCGCAGGGGACTTTGCGGCTTGGGTTTGATTCCCACTCGAGGAAATATGAATATTTTTAATTCCTGGCTCTCGAACACTCAATGTCTAAAAAACGCGTCGGAAAGGAGGGACTGGGAAACGGTGTGCTTACAGTAAATTCCCTCTGCCTACCCCGCTATATGCGGGATACAGCGTGAAGCTAAAAACAAAATAATAAAATATTTTCAGATGAATAATTTTCCTATACCTCATTATTACTGTAAAAGCGAGGTTGTGTTTCAGAATATTTTAAAGGCGCTCCAGTCAAATGAAGAACGGCTTTTATTTATTGGGTTCAGTATTATGCACATGAAAACCTATTTGGGGAACAAAAGATTTATTTTTGTTGCCGACTCGCTTTTGTATGCGTGTTTTTGATTGAAATATCTCTTGCATTTTGCACGAGTGGAGACTTAAATATATAATAAATATAATTTGGCTCAGCAAAGTCCAGCAACAAGATGGTATCTAAATTAATATTAATTATTATTAATCACCTTCACGCTGCATTCCTCACATAGCATATAAGGCAGATGTAGGAACCATGTTAAGACACTCAGTTCCCCATTTTTCCTCGAATTCTAGAGGCATTGCGTATTGAGCGGCGGATCTCAACGCCGCGTAAATATTTTATTTTCTGAGGTGGAAATTGAACTTGTCGGCTTATATACATACATACTTTGTGCAACTGCGCCACGTCTGGCCTCAAATTAATAGTTTAATTTTTTTATGTTTTGTAAGCTGGTCAAGATCACTCGAAGCTGGTGGATGTGGAAAGTTCAGAACCGATTGTCGTAAAAGCCCTTGAGAGCACGATGGGTCTGCCTGTCTGGACATAAGTACAGCAATAGGCGTGCAAAAGGAATAATGATTATGTTGATAGAGTACCTAGTGAGTATAATAAGATTATAATAAACAAGCGACCTAAGTGCAGTTGAAACTCATTTTAAAGCCAAATTTTACAAAATCTTTACATAAATTGTAGCCTATGAATTTAGTTCTGATATACAAGCCAGTACTACATTATAGTAAATTTTCATCTGAATTCGTTCAGTAGTTATTGAGTAAAAGTTAAGCAAACATCCATCCTCACAAACTTTCACATTTATAATATTAGTAGGATAATGTTAAAGTAAATTTAACGTTATAAACTTCTAGTTATACTCTATTTGAACATTGGTGGAGCTTTGTATGTGTTAGAGAACATGCTTATTGTATTTCCTAAGGTAATGTTTTAACAATTTCTGTTTAATTAAACGATTAAGGATTGATATTATAGACAACAAGAGAAGAAGAAAGTAAGAAGAGAAGTAAAAAATGTGAAGAACAAATGAGAGTCTAATAACGTTTTTTTAGCTATTGACTACTTTGTAGTATACTTTGCTAACGAGGTAGAACGCGGAAGCTGAACATATGATGCCCCCAGAATTCGGCGGATAGTGAGAAACGAGTGTCTTAATGGGAACGGAGTGTCATTCCCCGGTTTACTGTGCCTATCCTGCAATATGCGGGTTACGGCATAGAGTTGAAAAAAGAATTATTTCTTTATATGTTTAGAAATAAATTGTATTATGTAAAGTATCAATGTTTAATTAAATTCTGATGTTACTTTATAAGTTCTGCTGTTTCTTGCTCTGAAGATATAGATAGCATTAACTCCTAAATCCAACATTTCCTCTTAAAATCCCAACACAACCCAAACCCAAACAAAAAAAATCTACAGAACCCTCTACAAAAACATTATTTCTATTTCAACAACACAAGCAAAATAAAAAAAAAGAAAAGTATATAATTTTCCACCGCAAAAATTTTCCTTTTACAGTAGTTTCAATATTAGTGCTTAAGACTCCTTTACAAATACTAACATCATCTACATACCTTGCCTGGGTTGCCGTTGTTATTATGGAGGAAGCACTATCCACGTTTTATATGAAGTTCACTTGATCCTATATCATTGTATTACGTGGAGTGCCATTTTGTTCTGTCGCAGTGAAACATCATTTAAACATCATAAAAAATGCGATTTTAATTTTAAATAAATGTTTGTTGAGGAGTTTTCGGTTCAATTTTATTATTATAAATATGATATGATGATTTTTAGAGCTAGGATTGTTAGAATGAGAATGTGGTATTAAAATTAAATTATGTTTCGTATGAATTTTCTATTATATTTTTTTTGTAAATTTTCATATTAAAATAGTAAAAAATATCTAATATTGTTTTATAATATAAATATTATTAAAATAGCATAAGCGAGGACATATTGTAAGACACATGACGTGTAGGTATAAATAAAAAAAAATTGCAGTATTACGTTTCTATGTGGATAACAGGAGGGTAGAAAAATCCAGTAACCAAGTCCAATATTAAAGATGCTGCGTGGCGGAATTTAACCCCCCGACCTTTTTCTTAGTCGAGCTTTTTCTATTTTAAAATTGAAGTTATTGCCTTTAAGTTACTGCCTACTTTAGCTGGATGCATTTTAAAAATATTTTTTAATTTGCATTCTGCCATTGCTTTGGACATTTAAAAGATATTTTTTTTAGCTTCACGTTGTATTTGTATTTCGCACATAGAGTGGCACAGGATAGGCAGAGGGACCTGGTAACCTGGTGTTAAGATACTTCGTACTCCATTAAGACTTTCCGTTCCCCAGGTAGGTAATATTACCTATTTACTTAAAGAATCAAAGTGAATGAAAAAGAAGCAATATAATTTATGTTTTTTTGTATCAATAGAATTTTTACACGTTTCCTAAAAGCGTATTTCTTTTTTACGTGTGGAATACTTTATAAAGTATACTCCATTACCAAATGATTATGCTTAGCTAACTATCTTTGGGTAGCGAAAATTTGTAAAAATCTCAATACAGCATGCGTAAGTTCTCATCGACATAGCTCGATGAGAACGTATGACTTAGTGGTGAGTGCGCTTAGATGGTTCCCAAGAGGCGCGTGTTTATATCCTGCTGGCTGCAAAATTTTTTAATACAATTTTAAGAGAATTTGAAACAATAGGTTGATGCATGTATTGAAAATATAAAAAAAAAAACTGGTAATCAAAATACAGGCTCTTCCTAGCAGTTTTAGAGACATTACATATTGAGTTACAGATCGAGAAAATAGAAATAATACATACTTCCGATTGGAAATCGAACCCACAACCGTTCTTACAACCAGACACTTTGCCATTGAACCGCGACGGCATTAACAATTATTTAACTGCACTGTTATTATTAAAAGTATTTTAACCTGGCGTCCTTCAGTTAAACGTATGTAAGTGACGTTGTATAGACAACGCAAGTATCGTCATTAGATCAAAGCTAACGTTGTTTAAGTAAAAGCAAGCTTAAAAAGTAATTTAGTATAATATATGATAACATATCTACTTGTTGTGGTCGTCGTGGTGCAGGGACAGCGATCACTGTGAGGACAGTTGTGGGTTCGATTACTATTCGGGGAATTAAATTTCGATATTTGCATGCAAAGTTTTACGTGGAATTCTAACCAATACGCAATGTTCTATGAATTTGGGGCCACGCTGCCTACCACGCTGTGTAAGGTTTACATCGTGAAGGTAAAAATATCAATTAAAAAAATGACTTGTTAAGTTTAGGTTAGGCGTTAAGGTCCTAGCGTCAAGATCGTCTAGAAAGCCATCGTGGTGTAGTGGGACAGTAAATTACTGTAAGCGCATAGTGTGGATTCGATCCAAATTATTTATATTTCCCTGCTCTAGCAAGCAAATCAGCATTAAGTTTTCGCTTCTTGAACGCGGTGACAAACATAGTGTCTAGGTTATCTTGTGCTAGTTGCAGTGTCTTATTCCTACGATCTGCCAACAATCTCAAATAAAGAAAAGTTACGGGAAATTATATAAACTTACTAAGTATTTTTTAGCTTCCTGTATCCTGCATAATAATTGACAGAAGTATCCCAGTTATGACAAACCACACTTCAATTTCTATCAAATTTTCGAGACATTGAGCGTCGAACTCAACCCTGCGCTTTGTCTTAGTACTTGAGGAAGTGAGTAATTTATTTCTGTAATTGGAATCGAACCCACAACCGTGACAGTAGTGTTTACAATAGTGATCAATATAAGTATAGGTACCATATTAAATACTGATGACATTTTTAAAGAAAATTCAATAAAAAAATCTAATGATTCTACTATTTTATAGTTCAGTCAGTCTAAGACCGTACAAAATACAGTCTAGATTTAAAATAATATATAACAATTATTTAATTTTTTATTATTTCCTTTGTTCATGTACATTTTTTATTCTAACAATACTTACTAAGACGTATTTTTCTTTTTTAATTAAAAACTAAGAAATACAGAACCATAATATTATGTAGAAAAAAAATCTAAGGTTAACGCCTCTAACTTAAAAAAAAATATTCAACTCGATACTTCAATGAAATAAAAGTCAACGCACGTATTGAAGCAACAATATTTTCATACTAATATTTCATACCATCCATCTCTCTCATACACATAACTCACAACCATATAAGAAAGAGACAGCCCTATTCTATTATATCCTACTTAAACTATAATGAGATGCAATCCGCCTTGCTGCCATCTCATTCCAACTTAGAAAATTCTATAAGAAAAAGCAAGATGGCGATAGGTTATGTTGTTCAATAAAAATCATTATGTGGCAGCCATAATAAATTGAGCCGTCCTCGTCCAGTTTTTTTGAAGGTTTCCCGCGCATTTTCAAGGGGAGGAGAGTCCAATTTAAATTGGACTTCCATAGTAATACTTCATGCCAGCAAATATGACGGATAATAAATTTTATTTACATTGAGTTGACAGTTGTAAATTTTGTTTTAATGGCCGTAAGTGATTTATTAGATTTTGTTTAGTAAAAAATATATAATATATGTATGTAATAAATATAATGTTAATTCTCGAATGGGTTACAAAAAATGTGGCGACTTGCTTGTGGCGTTTTTTAATTGAGAAAAGTGATAAGTGATAGTAATATAATTTTGAAGCCTAGAAAATTTTTTTTTTTGAGTTCGGGTAATTCAAGTTAGGGAGAGGGAAGCTGGGAACCTAGTGTTAAGATACTTCCGTTCTTTACTTGCCGCCTGGAGATATAACTAAAAAATGCACTTATAGCTTACTTAGTAAGAATTGTGTAGGTACGTGCATACAATCTCCGACTCCATTTACTTTTTAATAAAACGTAGTGGCATTTGATCCAGCGCCTCTTGCTTACTGTCCAAACGCTCTGACCACTAAACCATACGTTTCCCATCGAACAATGTACGTCGAAATTCTTATATTCCTGTTACAAATTTTTTTATGTTGGAAGACATTGATAAATTTCTGCTATTCAAAGAAAGAACTATAATTTCGACTAACAAATATATGAACAAATTGATAAATTTCTAATACATATTTAACAAAGCACAACGCTTATTTTTTGATAAGATTCGAAACTATAGTTAGGGTGCCTAATTAGGCACAAATACCGATGTGTTTTTTTTTATACATAAAGGATATAGATTATGGGAAAATTTATATAAATCTTATTAAATGCTACCAAACATTAACGTAAAAAAAATAGTTTTTCCCGCTGCACGCTTTATCTGTATATAGGAGTTGTTTTATTGAACGCGCTTACCTTAGAATCTACCAGCATATATTAGCATTAGAGTTATTGATAACAATTAATTACCCAGGTGAGAATCGAACCCACGGCCCTCGAGTTTACAGTCAGACGCTGCCCCAAATCTGAATATTGTGAAAGTTATTACTATTGCTCCATGTTTTTCATATTATAATAAGTAAAGTGTGCAACACCTCATGAAACACTACGTTTTTCATTTTCCACCCGAATTCGTCAATATGTTCGTATTGGGGACCGTAACTCAACGCTACGAATTGCTTTATATACTTTTATAGGACTTGAAAGTATTTTTTATTTCCTAACTGTCGACTAACATTTTAAAAATATTATAGAGGGGTGAAGCTTATTACAATCAAAAAATGTACTAATAAACTGAAAACATAAACAAATATATTTATATTCGATAAAGGAATATAGAAATGTAAGGTAATTTCATACAACCCTTACATCTAACCCCATATTTCACACACGACTTCACCCTTACAATTGCATTGATTGACCGAACTACCCTTCAGCGAGTAACCGCTATTCTATAAGAGCCTTAATTTTCTATATATTTGAATATAATCTAAAGAAAAGTTTGAGGCAATCGTAGCGCAGTGGTTGCGTCTAACTGTAAATGCAACTGTCATGGATTCGATTTTGTTTCATTTGACTCTGGTAACAAGAAAAAGCCCGGCGTTGAGCTCCGTCAATTGTCACTCAACGCCTCGAAAATTGAGTCGGGCTGGATGATCGATATCTTAGCATTAAGTTTCCGGTGTCTATCCTGCTATACATGGGATACAGCGAGATACTGGATAAGGATATAAAATTTTCGAAATGATTCCACGATTTTGAAAAATATATATTTAAAATATTTTTTATCAAACTGTGTGCATTCCAAATAGTAGGTTACATTAAATAATGTGAATGAATAAAGTGACATGATGATTCAACACGCCATCTTGAAAAATTTATAAGGCGCATAATTCTCAAAAAGTATGAACTAGAATATGTATAAGGCAGTCACGCAGCATCCCGCGCATAACAGGGTAGGCAGAGAACCTGGGAACCTAATGTTAAGACACTCCGTTCCTATTAAGACACTTCTGTTCCACACTTTCCGATTAATTCTTGCGTGGTGAGTGGCGGAACTTAATCAGAACTAGAAAGGAAATGTGAATATAAAATATTTCATTTTTTTAAGTGTAAATCGAACTTACAAGCGTTTTTAATCACATGCTAGTGCCCCTGCGCCATAACTGGCCTAAAATATATGCGCTACTCTATAATGCACTAGATTTAATCCAAGGTTTCGTTTTTTCCTTGGTCAAAGGAAAATACATTTGAAAAGCCTGAGGTAATTCTGACGGCAGGTACAATGGACTAAACGAAATCATCAAAGATCTACTATAGCCTTGCTTGATTATTGGACTATCCGATACAAAAAAATACCAATTTGAACCGTAGTAACCGTAGTATATGAGATTAGTGCGCTTAACTAAACATATTCTTTTGTTTTATAGTACTAAAAGTTTAAATAGTATACATACTAACTAACACCATTTAACACTCCAAACAAACGATCTTTCTTACATCTTAGCCAAAACAATCTAACATTCCCTTTTATACATAAAAATAAAATACATGGCCTCCCCATACAAAATACGAGTGAAAACCCCAAAATTTTCCCCCTCGTCTTACCCCCGTGACGGTTCACGCTCGACTGACGTTTCACAATGGCCCTGATTCGCCAACTACCCGCCTCGCTGATTGGTCCTTACAAATTCTCTGTTTAAACTACTGGAATAATTCTCTTGTTAACTACCTTTTTGTTATTTTATTTTTTAATATTTTTTATTATTGGACTATTGTTATTATTTTTTAAATTGCACAGATAATAATGGTAAATTGTATATTGGTAAAGTTAATTGGTTGATTGTATAGATGATGTAATATTTATTGTAATTAGTTGTCTGTGAAAGGAGACGTTCCCTAATTTTTCTTTTATCTGTGCACGTGTTTGGATAAAGTTGAAAAGTATAAATGCTAAATAGATACAGATGGAATATATATCCTTTTTTATTTTTGTGCATATAATTAGGGGGATTGTTTGTTTAAACAATTAAAATTTAAGTTTAATTGACTAGTTAAAGAATAAAAATAATTAACAAATTTATATGTTAGGCATAATATACACATATTCCTCAGCCTCATTTGTCAAAGTTAGGAAACAGCCACAACTCGTGAGGTGGTGTTCTTTTTGGAGCTAAAAATTGCAGAAAATTTAAATTTCGAACCTAAACATTTCATGGTTTTTTAATAATAGTACCTACCTATTAGATTGTCATTCCATTAGAAAATTAACGTTACCATATTATTAGTGACCAAATTTATTGGTAACTAATAGATATTATAACATTTGTTTAGTTGAATGAGCTAATCTCAGAAACGCCTGTTTTGACAATTCTCTGTGATAAAAGTGTATATTATTGAATAGTCGATTTATTGAGGCCGTCTATAGTCTATATTAAAACACGTTAGTCGTAGCCGTTGTATTTTCTACGAAAAACGCAACAACAGCCAAAGCATGATGATATAATTCACAAGAAAATGATGTCGACACGCTTATACTATCGATCTTATGTTTAAGATATTGAAGATTTGCTTCAGCTTCAGCTTCACGCTGTATCCCGCACACAGCAGGGTAGGCAGAGGGAACCTACTGTTCTTAGACACTCCGTTCCCCACTTTCTGCCGAATTCTGGAGGCATTGCGTGTTGAGTGGCAGAACTCAACGCCGCGCTTAGCCTCGACACCAGAGCGAAGAAATGGAAATATAAATTTAAGTAAATATTTCATCTCCTCGAGTGGGGATCGAACCCACAACCAGTCGCTTTACAGTCACACTTTGTGCCGCTGCGCCACGACTGGCCTCAAGATTTGCAGAGTATATTTAATAATATTTACTACTGAGGTCGTCGTGGGCCAGGAGCATAAGGGTGTAACGATTAACGTAATGGTTGTAGATTAGATTCCCGCTGGTTGGAATGAAATATTTTATATTTATTTCTGCGCCCTGATGACTATGCAAAGCAAGGAGTTGAGCTCCGCCACTAGACGTGCAATGCCTTCAAAAATTGAATGAAAATGAGGAATGAAAGTGTCGTTATAGAAACGGTTCTTAACACTTGGTTCCCAGGTTCCTACTGTCTACGCTATGCGCGGAATAGTTTTCACATTGAATTGATTCGATAGAATTCCAAATATTTTAAAGTAGAAAAAAGAACGTAAACTGTGTTGTACGAGATACGCTAGAACTAATCAGGTCAATTAGACAACTATTGCTAATAATTTTGCATAGAATTGATTAAACTATTACTAAATAAGAATTTTAATTTAAAAAGACTAATTTTATTAATTATCTTTGCCAAAAAAATATACTTTTTCAACTTCAACCGGTTCCCATATACAGATCCTAACTTTCATCAAACTTCCCTTGAAGTATATACTTTCCAATAAAAAATCGTACGTACGTACATATACTTAATCCAAATTTACGACTTATGTGATTTTCTTAAGGATACCATTGTCAGAAATGGACTAAACTAAAATGGGACTACACAGAAAGCACTAGCTTTAAAAAAAAAACATAAAAATCGGTTCAGCCAGTTAAAAGTTCTGAGGAAGGAACAGTCGAATTGATAACCTCCTCCTTTGACAGAAGTCCTGTAAAAAAGAAAATCGTTATTAGTTTAAAATCCTCTTTGAACACGGGAACTCACTCGCACTCAATGTTTCCATACATTTTAAGTTATTTTTACATATTTGGGACTAATCATAATTTAACTATAATATAATGAATGTTAAAACATAGCCCAAATCAAGGATTCATATAAACGATCTTAAATTATCCAAAAAAAAAGGAAAAAACTTCAGTCTATGATCACTTTTTAATAGCCAAGGATGCTATTACATAGTAATTTCAAATTCAAATTTTCGTATGCGCAGGCGCCGCACGTCTGTGTCGATTTCGTTGCGGTTTAGTAAAAAAAATATAGTCATTCGACTTGGATAAATAAGGGTAGGGTATTAAATATTGGTATAGGGGTTCAATTTGGTCTGCGGTCTAATAATTGTGTTCAATGAAATTGATTTTTTGTTTTTTTTTATATTGTCAATGATCAATTTGACACGAGATGGCTGTAGGTTTTAAAAATATTTTCTTTGCTCTACATGGTTTGACAAAAAAAAGCGTGGTGTTAGGTTCCGCCACTCAACGCGTGGTATCTATTATAGTGGTAAAACGTTAATATTGTATGTGATTGTAAAGTATAAGGATTACGAACGATTTTAATCCATCCAAAGTGACTTTAAATGTATCAGTAAATTCTTTTGTTTTTGAAAGCAACGTTTTAGTGGTCTTTTTGCTTCACGTTGTATCCCGAACATGGCAGGGCAGCAGAGGGAACCTAGTATTAAGACACTCCGTTCCAATTAAGACTCTTCTGTTCTCCACTTTCCGCCTAATTCTTGAGAACTTGCGTGTTGAATGGAGAAACGCCGCGCTTTTGCAAATATTTAATATTTCATTCCTCCGAGTGGGAATCGAACCCACAACCATCGCGTTTACAGTTTGAACCTCCCTCACGATGGCCTTAAAAAAATAACGTATTCATAGAAATCACAGTCTAATCAGTGTAACGACTCTTGGCGCCATTGAATTATGTTAAGCAGCTATTATGTTTTAGTTAACATATTAATTTTGTACTAGAATGCTTAAATTGGTCATTTTGTTCGACTTTTGTAGGTTATTTTGAGCCGACAAATAAAAAAGTATTTAAAAAAAAATATCGATTTTAAATACTTGTATTTTATACATCCAGTTACTCATGTATGCTTGAAGAAAAAAAAGAAAAGCATGGATTATCACCCATCCACGAATATTGTAGATAGAATTGTATGAAAAATGTATAGTATTTTAAATCTTTTATCAAAATAAAAATATTTTTTTTTAATTTTACCAATTAGCCTTAAATATCTATAAGAAAATCCCCATTAGAATTGAGTGAATACACATTTTAAAAAAAACTTAACTGATTTTGATTAAACTTGAACTGTTCCGTAAGTAAGAATATACCATATTAAAATCTAAAGGATCATGTCAATATAACTTTAAATTTTGAGCAATTTGCGGACAAATAAACATATACTTATGAACTTTAGGCTCGTACTTATAAATTACCGTCAAGTCAAAAATCATTTTGAAATGTACCTAGATATATTGATTTTGAGATATATAATTTATGAATGAAAACTGAAACTGCATCTCAAGATTAATCTCAGGTTTGAGAGTGGTTTTCAATTCCAACAATATCAAAGAAAAAAAAATATAATATCACGTATATACTTGCGTTTTTTGTGTAAAAGTGAAAATAATCTAGATTTCGAATAAGATGGTATGATACCATAACCATCAGTCATATTATACTTTTGTCGTGAATGCACTTGAAAAGTGGATTTTTCTTAATTTTTAAGACAATTTTATTTTAAAATAGAATAGGTAACGTTGAAGAGTAATAAAGAGATATAAAAATATTTAAATATATATACAAAAAAAAGATATATTTAATTCGTCCTATAGGTAGGTATAGGAAGAGGATTCCCGTGTACCGTCTAATTTTTGAGATATCGCATGTTGAATGACGTAACTTAACGGCGCGTTACCAGAACGATAATAATTAAAATTAATTAATTTCCCTAAGTAGGAATCGAACCCACAACTGTCGTGCTTACAGTCACATGACTTGATACTGCGGCGTGGCGGACGCAGGTAATGTATTAAAAAAAAACAAAAATAAATTTAAAATTTTTTACATACTTATTTTATCCAATTTTTTCTTTATTACTTTATGAAATATTAGTACAATATTGAGAAGATCGATGCCAAGTTCCAACTTCTCGAAATATTTTTTTTGGCGGCGTCGAATTACGCAACTTACCTAAAATGCAATGTCTCGAAATTTGGGCGGAAAGTGAAGAAAGAATTGTCTTAACACTAACTTAGATAAAGTGAGGAGCTGAAAAAATCTTTTTATGTAAAAAGATAAATATTACTTTTTTCTTTCTATATATCCATTAAAAAATACACAAAAACACACAGAAAATAAAAAAAAACATCACAATAATTAAGAAAATACAACTGTCACTTTATACTGTACAACACACTTCCGAAACATATACACATTTCCACCATTAGTTCTTACAACAAAACCGTCTTTATAACCCCAGTGGTCACAGCTTCGATTCCCGCGTCAGTATATATACAGAATTTACATATAAGAAGTGGTCCTAAGTATTTTTATGCGACTCGGTCCGCCCCGGTAGACGAGTAATGATAAACTATCGATACTTTTGCGGTTGCACCCAATGCTATATAATTTGTAAGGAAACACGTAATTTCATGCTATATTGAATTTTGTATAATGTGCCAGTTTTGATTATGTTTTCTCATTAATAGGTATATGACGCCATGGGAGTGTTGGCGACTCTGTTACCGAAATGGTTCTGGGTTTGATTTTCATGACATTAATTGTATTTGGATTTTGGAAGATCTCCGAAATGTCTCAGAAAATAGGCGGTAAGGGTAAAAATAAAAAATAAGTATGTCGCGCTAAACGTGACATTATATTTGTCTTATAAATTCACACAGAATCTCGCAAATAGTAGGGAAGGCAGAGTGAATAGTAGGTAGAGTTAAGGCACTCCCTTCACAACTTTCCGTTCAACTTTCAAAATATTACAACTCTAAGCTTTGCGTGCGTGTGACGAAACTACAATAATTCATTTTAAATTTTCATCAAGTAGAAATCGAAGCTACAACCATCGCGTTTATAATCAGACAATCCAATGGCTTTAAATATATAGATAACACTTAATATAAGATAAATATTTAAAAAAACACAGCAATTACAAACAAAACGACAAATGACTGAACTTTTTACTCTAGTTCAATTTTTTTTAAATCTCTTTCTCTTATATGGGATTTGAATCGACTACCATTCACATACTGAGTCACTACGGCACAAGCTATGGTTTTTTGTCACAAACAAGTTCTCAGTATTCTCTTAATATATTCATAAGTATTTTATAGGACAGATGTATATCACATTAACTCAGAACTAGCTCTGTATTAACATAATTTTGTATAGACGACGCAAATTATAGAGGGTTAATTTTTATATTATAATCGATTTTGTAGGTAAATGTTGTTTTTTAGAGGCTAATTGTATATGCAGATGCTGTATGCTAGAGACAAAGTGTGGCGTTGAGCTTCGCCACAATATTCCATTACAATATTGTAATATAATCTATTTAAATAATATTTCAATCTCGACTTTTATTGTCTACAGCTTTTCGCTTCAACTCGGGTAAGCAGAAACAACCTGATATCAAAACACTGCATTTTCTGTTTGAGACATTTCGTCTTGAGTGACGGTACTCAACGCTGTATAACGCTTATATTTACATTAAAATTATTTTATGCATTATGTCAAAAATTTAATCAGAAATATATGTTTTTTTTACCAGGATTTGAATCTCCAACCCCTTTAATAAAGCATCACTCTGTCACACAATTGCTCTGTACTTTGGTATGTCATCACCATTTATATACTAAAGTTAGTTACCAAAAAACATAATAATATATCTTGATACAAAATGATGAATATTAAATCGAACTCACTATACACGGGCATGGTTAGCTGTGCCTTAATGATAATCATAATGCAACGATTATACGGTTTTGGGTTTTATGCCAGTGAAACACTAAAGGTGGTTGCTATGTTAAGATATGTTTTAAATATAGCTTCAAGCTGTATCCCGCATATAGCAGGGTAAGCAGGATACAAAGAGTGAAAGTAGAAGGAAGGATAAGCAAATTAAGACTGGGTTTAATGTTATGACACTTCGTTCTCCAGTTTCCGGTTTAGTTTCAATTTCAGTTCCAGTTTCAGTTTCAATTACAGGCATTACGAGTTGAGTGTCGGAATTCCATGTTGCGCTCTTCTTACCAGAGCGAGGAAAAGAAAATAATTAATTTCTTGATTTCCTCGGGGAACAAAATATTTATTATTATCATTTTCTCATTCTGGTAACGAGGCAAAAGCCTGGCCTAGAGTTTCGCTACTCAACACGCAATGACTCGACGATTAGGCGGAAAGTGGGGGACGTAAATGTCTTAATAAGGACGGAGTGTCTTAATACTACATACCAGGTCCCCCCTACAATACTATATGACAATGTGCGTTATATGATGGTACCAGAAGGATAACATATTTATCACTCGTTATTTTTTTATAAAAGGAATACTAAAATACGCTATAGCTTAGCTTTAACTGCAAGCAAGCTTTCAATTTTCGGTAACATCGCATCGGAAATTGTTGCCCCGGCGTAGGATATGGGAAAAATGGTATTTCCAGTTATACCACAGTACCGTGATTAAAAAACTAAATTGTACGATGCAAGCTCTTTATAATATTAATACAAGTTTTCAATATTTTTTTTTCCTTTATAAAAAAATGGTGGATCTTCTCAGAATATTCGTCTAAATCAGAGCGAATTATTTTAGGGTTTAAGTAATGTTATTATAATTTAGTATTATAATTTTGGATCCATCCATCCATGATGATACAGGACAGCGTCTTATTGTAAACGTGACGGTTGTAGGTTCGATTCCCGCTAGCTAGAGTCAATTATTTTCATTTTCCCACTAGTTGCTTACTAAATAGCTACTATGTACATCCTGCGTATGGAAGGGAAGGCAGAGAGAACCGATTGTTTCTTGCATTCAGTTCCTTACTTTACATCACATTTTTGAAACACTGGACATCACTCAACACCTCGATTTGTCTTGTTACCAAAGTGAGGAAATTAATCTAATAAATTCTTCTGAGTGAAAATTCAAGCGCAAATACCTCTCCAATACTCTCTAATGCTGTGCCTAATCAACCCACATAAATAGCTCTCCGTGTATAATCTCTGAGTGCCGCGAAACTCAACGCTGCGCTTTGTCACGCCAAAGCATAGTAATATTTATAGCACAAATATTGTCGTTTCTTCGATCATATGAAACGAGGTGTAGAGTTAGGTTCCGTTAGTCAGCACGCTATATTCCAATTTGGGCGGAAAGGGCTAACGATCCGTGAAATACTTTTCCTTTTTCATGTTTTCCTAGAGTTCGTTTTTTCTAGTATTTTAAAAAAATATAAAATAATGATTTAGTTTTTAAAATGTAAAGAAATCTTTACCCTGTGTGCCACGACGTGGTAGGCAGAGAGAGTTTTGCATGGCGGCTTTGTCTCGGCAACAGAGCGAAGAAAATGAAAATACAAATTTAAATAAATATTTCATTTCCTCGAGGGGGGGGGGGGAGTGGGGGGTTTCCAACCCACGGCCAGGATGAGGATGAATTCTTATAATAAAGTCGTTAGCTTTATTGTGAATATTTTGTAGGAAAATTGGGACAAATTTTACTAGGTAACTTGAAAAGTTGAAATTATTGCAAAGAATGACTACATTTAGTAAGAGTATTTGGTAAGATTTTTTTAGCTTCACTTTCACGTTGTAACCTGCACATAGCAAGGTAGACAGAGGGAACCTGCAAAACCTAATATTAAGACACTCCGTTCCCATTTAGACTCTTCCGTTCTCCACTTGGCGCTGAATTCTGGATGTATTGCGTGTTGAGTGGCGTAATAACTCTGCGCCTTGTCTCATTACCACAGAAATTAAAATATTAAATATGAGCCACGGCTGGCCTAAAAGCTAATAGTACAAAAATTCAAACCAACGGGATTTCGATCCACCCATACAACTTCTACAACAACTTTGTATGATCCATACATAAAAAGAGAGAAATGCACAGCTTTTATAGTATTAGTGACGGTATGTAGAGATCGGCTTCATGTAATGACCACCATTGACGTAATGGTGTGTTTATTGCATAATAATGATAGAGTTGCCCACATATGTACGTAGATTTAATACTACTTGTGTTTTCATACAATTTAATATATGACAGTGTATGGGTGGCTTGGTGTCAATTTGTCTGTTTGTTAATATAGCATCGTATGCAGAGGGAACCAGTGTCTTAACACTGAACTTAACTTAGAGAAAACAGAGCGCCAAACGCTACGGTCTCTACATACCTCTTTCGCCTCGTCCACTGTCATCAACCACTTTATACATGCCCTCCGGGGGTTCTTCGTGCTTTTTACGTGATCTTCCTCCAGTATCTTTGATATTGTGTTTTCGAAGGTCAACCGAGGTAGTTTAAGTCACTCCGTTCCTGATTTCCTGCTGAATTCTGGAGGTACCGCGCCGCGCTTTGCTTCGACATCAGAGTGAAAATAAATCATATGAAATAATTCCTTTGAGTAGGGATCGACGTAACTACCGCAGTTAAGCACTGTCAAACACTGTTCCTCTACACCACGACGGCGGATTTAATTTAATTTAATTTTTTTTAATTTAAATATTATGAATATTATTGTCCATAATGTAGATAATGAATACAATTCCTTGAAATTGTTTTGAGTGATTCCTGATCTATTGGCAATAATATAATAATATTTATTTTTTAATCCTAACCTAATCTGTATCTAAAAACCGAATCCGATCGAATCTATGGCTGTTCCCCCGAGTGGGAGTCGAATCGACAACCGTCACATTTTTTTATCTACTCAAAAATAGTATATGTTCAATATAAGGAATTTTCAAACAAATTGTTATATAATTTTGTAGATTTTTTAAATTAGGTTTTCTCTTTTGCGCGTATGGTATGGTAACTACTTCGAACTTCAAACCACTAGTTGCTGAGCGTCCAATCAAACAAAATTTTTAGCTTTATATTATTATTAGTACAGATTATTAAAAAATGTCACAATATTATAATAAAAATTATATTATTTTTATAACTATAAAATTATTTCAATATCATTTCTAAGTTGCATGCATTTTTTTTCTATTGATCTATTAAACAATAAATCGATTTCGATATGAACCTTATCGATTAATCAGCGCCATCTATCGATGAATAGCTTTATTAGTGTTCATGGACTGCTTATCGCTATTATTAGCTTGAATATATTTTGCTTTCCATTTCTCTTATAAAACGAGAGCTAATAGAACCTAGTGTACTAACACTCCGTTCTCAATTTTCTGTCTTTCGAGACATTGTGTGTTAAGCAAACGAACTCATATACAAGTCAATTAAGTCTATATTATTTCACATACAAACACAAATTCACATAAATAGTTACTATTGAAAATCTCGAAAAGCTTATAAAGCGCCTAGAAATATAAAATCATTCAATTTTCTAGAAATATAAAATCATTTCACCTAGGAACCTAGTGTATACACTACATTCCCATTATAATATTTCCGTTCCCCACTGTCTGCTGGATCTGGACCAGAACGCATACCGCGCTTTGCCTCGATATTTAATACAAAATTTTTCATTTCCTCAAGTTGGAATCGAACCTACAACCGTTGCGTGGATAAAATCGGTTTTAGTAATTAAGTATTTTTATATTTTTAACTCAAAGATGCGCTTTATTTTACAAAAGCTTAGAAAAAATAGCCAATTAAGAAAAAAACAACCATCTGGAATTGAACCCATAATCATAATCACTTGAGTAGTCAAACATTAAATTCAGTCATATTTCAAATTTTTTTTTTTAACAAATTTTGAAATACAATTTTTGTATGATCATAAAACTTGGTTTTAATATGGAATACATAAGTTAGATGACTGAGCGGTCTTAGCACTAGGTTCCACTGCCTGCCGTAAAAGTACGCGTTTAGTACTTTATTTCAAAACGATATATTTCAATTAATTTCACGAATTTCCACACAAAGCAGGATAAACTGATCCGGCTATATCTAGTGTCGAGACACTCCGTTCTAATTCCTCTGTAGTAAATGAACTATAGTTTTTTGTTTCGTAATACATAATTCGTATATAACAGAGTGTAGCTGGCGGTTAAAGTCAGTATATAAGTGTCACAGAACAAATGTCGTGTCGACGTCAAACAGAGGTGTACTCCATTAAAATAATCAATAATATTATTAATGATTAATCAGCTTCACGCTGTATCCCGCACACAGCAGGGTAGGCAGAGGGAACCTAGTGTTTTTAGACACTCCGTTCCCCACTTTCTGCCGAATTCTGGAGGCATTGCGTGTTGAGTGGCAGAACTCAACGCCGCGCTTAGCCTCGACACCAGAGCGAAGAAATGGAAATATAAATTTAAGTAAATATTTCATCTCCTCGAGTGGGGATCGAACCCACAACCAGTCGGTTTACAGTCACACTTTGTGCCGCTGCGCCACGACTGGCCTCACATTAATATTATTAATAAATATAATTATTTTTATTGCAAGATTTTTTACTTAAGCTTCACACTGTTTTCCGCATATAGCAGTCAAGGCCGAGTGAACCTAGAGTTACAACACTCCGTTCCCCATATTTTTTAATGTATTAATGGTAACGTCGTTATAAAAGTTAATTTAGTACCCCATGTACATTTAAATAGCGAAATGTGTGTTATTATCGTCTATTTGTATTTAATTTAGGAAAGGACATTCACATTGTAATAAAATCTTTAATTAAAAAAACCTTACCCTTTTTCCGCAAAGCAGGGTGGGTAGAAGAAACCTAGTGTTAAGACATTCCGTTCGCAAACGATACGTTCGCGACGTTACGCGTTGCCAACATCCCGCTATGTCGTTCAGAACAGGGAAATGACAGTAATTTAAACCTAATCTTTCCAAATGAGGATTGAACCCAGGACCGCGGCGTTTACAGTCAGATGCAAAAAAAAAACATTATAAATATTATTTATTTTGTAATCTTATATATCTTGCCGTCGGAAATGTGTTTTTTTTAATCTATGCCTATTTACTTTATATATTGTGAGATAAGTACATAGAAAGAAATTAGTGATAGTTAGAACTTAATGCCTTCAATTTTAATGCAACTAACTGTAAGTTATGTTCTTCTGGGATATTTTGTTTATCAAATATTAATTATGAACGATTAAATAGACGAAGAACAGACAAGATTCATTAAAAAAGGGATAATAAATTTTATACCCTCAATAAGATTATGATGATTTTTATTAATATCTTCTAATATAGCAGCCCCTCCTTCTTTAAATTTAATAGGGGAAATTAGTTTAATTAATAGATTAATTAGATGATCCAGGCAGGCCACGGGGTTTGAGGCCTGTCGTAGCGCAGCGGCACAAATGTGTGACTGTAAAACCGACTGGTTGTGGGTTCGATCCCCACTCGAGGAGATGAAATATTTACTTAAATTTATATTTTCATTTCTTCGCTCTGGTGTCGAGGCAAAAGTGCGGCGTTGAGTTCTGCCACTCAACACGCAATGCCTCCAAAATTCGGCAGAAAGTGGGGAACGGAGTGTCTTAACACTAGGTTCCCTCTGCCTACCCTGCTGCGTGCGGGATATAGCGTGAAGCTAATTTTAATATTTTTTTTTAACTGTAAGTGCGGTCAGAGTTATCTCGGGAATTTAGATTTATGACATATAACACACAACACAAAAAAAAAATATATTTTTTTTGTCACACACTTCGAGTAACTATTTTCATTGGACGATGCAGGTGAAGCTTCAGGTAAAATCTAGTTGTACATAAATATGTTCATTTACTATCCCATCGTATCATTTCATGAGTAGTGTAAACCACATAGATATATTAGGCACATATTTTTTTATTGATCAGAGACGGAAAATTTAAGGATTTTTAATTTTCTTTTTGTCTAATTCGCAAAATGGATGAAATACATAAAAATAAAAAAATAAATATATATTTATATTTTATTATATAATAATTAATTATTTTATATATATTAATATAATAAGAGTCCATACCTGTATAAATACCGTGGGAGCTACTATTTGACACACGCTATGTCGTGACGCGACAGGGACAAAAGCATTTTCTCTTTCGTTGTATTTGTAAGTAACAAAGAAACTAACTTCTTGACATTTTTATATGAAATATGTTACTACAACAATTTTATTTTTATAGCTTCACGCATTTTCCCGCATATAGCAGGATAGGTAAATGGAGTCTAGTGTTAAGACACTTCTTTCTTCACTCACTGCCCATTTTAAGATAGATGGCGTGTTGAGTGGCGGTGCTAAGCTCTGCAGTTTGTTTTATTAAACACAACCGTCGCATTTACAGTCAGTCACGTGATCATAAGCATAAAAGTTAATAATATAATAAATCTACTTTTCGCCAACATCTTTTTGAGAGTGGACTGACTCAATGAGTAAAAAATTCGATTTCATTGGAATTTCGGAAAATCCTCTCGCTCTGCACTCCCCAAGGACCTGACAAGTTACAGCGTTATATGCCGCTTAGTATCATCAGTACGTTGTATGTCAATCAGTCGTTAACAGAATGGTTTTATAAACATATGTATATCTATATAAATAAATAATAAATAAAAAGCCTTTTATTTCTTGCTTCTTTGGTTAGTAGTTAGTTCATTTCATAAAATAAATATACAAGTTTTACGATTAGTGTTAGTATTATTATTATTAGCATAGTTCGTAAGTTTGTTGGTTTTTTTTTGCGTTTATTTCCTAAAATTTTATTTATTTATCTATTTATATATTTTTTTTTGTTCCATTCCTTTCCATGTAATATTTTTATCTAAATTAACTTATTTGATTTTTATTTATTTATTTTTGTATATATATTTATATGTTTTTATTATATGTACATATTGAAGTATGTGTTTGTATTAGGCAAGAACCCCTGTGCAGGTGAAGACCTCCTCCAAAGATGCCCAGTCACCCACCCCTCCAAAGATGTATATCTATATTTCGATGTAACTATATAGTGAATTTGATTGTACAAATTCCATTGTATTTTAATAGTCCAGTTTCAGCGTTAAACGCCGCATAGGTCACCAGTGCGTTGTCTGTCAATCAGTCGGTAACGTAAGATTTCTATATTTATATATAATAGAGTAACATAAATGAACTTGATCTTATAATTTCTATGGCACTTTTTCGTTACGCCATAATGGAGCTACTGTTTTATTATAATTGTATTTAATTAATACTTGATCGATGTATAGAGACCGCCCCTTCGTCTATTTTACTTATGTAATATGAATTGCTTACACACATACACACACACAATATATATATCTCTTTCAAATCGTCAATTCAGACGAAGAACAACCGTAACAACCGTAAAGTTGAAAGTTGGTGTGTGTTGTGGTCAGGGAGTTTAGGGGAGCACGATAAGGATTTGTCAAAATTCTCAAGGAAACAAGAAAAAAACGGGATTTTCCTTTTTAGATCTTACAATCTGCGCAAATTTAGTTGTGGGTGACTACTAGTATGGTAATAAAAACCCTTCCACCGGAGTACGATGTCCACTCAGAGAAATTACTATTTAAATTATTTTATTTTCCCGTTACGACGATTTCAGTTATATTTTACAATACATAAGTAAAATAGATAAAAGGACGGTCCGTTTTAATATAAGTTGCATAGTTTAAGTGATAAAACAATGAAACAGAGAGAAATGACTGTTCTTGAAACTTTTGAAACATTACAGACAAGTCTTAAAATCACAAAGTGTGACTGTAAACGCGATTGGTATAAACTCCACTTACATTGGAATTTATATTTCCATTTCTTCGCTCTGGAGTCGAGGCAAGCGCGGCGTTGAGCGTCGCCACTTAATACGCAACGCTTCCAAAATTCGGCGGCAAGTGGGGAACGGAGTGTCTTAACACTAGGTTTCCTCTGCCTACCCTGCTGTGTGCGGGATACAGCGAGAAACAGTTTTTTTTCTTACAATAATTTGTAGGGAACTTTTATTTTTATTCATAGTGTTTTTAATATAGATTCTATATATTAAATTATACTATTCTAATAATTTACTAAAATTTTATAAAAGTGAAATTACATTTTTTTCAACAATTACATAATAAAATGAAATGTATTTGAATATTATTTGAAAATGAACATTTTTATTTATATGTTTGCCAGTGTTTTTTTTTAAATATATAAATCTATCGATTTTCTTGTATAGTTTCGCTACTGATATATAGATGGCGCTAGTAGTCTTTTAATAGAGAAATATACATACATACATATGTTGATAAATTATTATTTTTTCTTTAGTTACGCTATATGTTTCCTTAACATAATACACTAATATCAGTGATGCGTCACTATTTCCTCCTCCACCCAATTAAATCGGAACACAGCGTGAAGCTAAGTATATATATAACCTCATATTATTTCACATTTGTATAGGCCATTGTGATGCCGCACCACAGCACCTAAAAACACGACGATGGAGAACGATTTTCTCTCTCGCTCTGGAAATAAGACAAAACGCGGCGTTGGGTTGTGCCCCTCAACACGCAATATCTTAAAAATTGAAGAGAAAAAGTTTTAAATAGAACTCACACCAGCTTTGCACTGTATGGTAGGTATACTGCATTTAACACGGGCTTTAAGGGACAAGAGTGAGATTGTAAATACAACAGGTTGTAGGTTCGATTTCTATTGGACGAAATTAATCGCAATGCCTCCAGAACTCGGCAGAAAGTGGGGAACGGTGTGTCTTAACATTAGGTTCTCTCTGCCTACCCTGCTGTGTGTGGGATACAGCGTGAAGCTGTTTTATTAAATATTTAATACATTCATATCCTCGTTCTGGTAAAGAGTCAAAAGTGCGTCGTTGAGTTCCGCTACTCAACATGCATTGCTTCAGAATACGGCGGTATATTATCACAACCTACCCTGCTATATACGAGATACAGTGCGAAGATAAAAAGAAAAAATATATTAAAAAAAGAAAGTCGAAATTATAAAAATATTTCTTTTGTAAGTTCATGCTGTATCCCGCATATAGCAGGATAGGTTGAGGGAACTTAGTGTTTACACTCCTTTTCCAACATAACCCAATGTTGACGTTGATTTCCGCCTTTCAAAACAAAACATTTTGTTTTGAGAGGCGGAAGTCAATGTCGCTTTGTCTTCTTACCTATCAGAGCGCGGAAATAAAAATAATTTATTTTCCGATAGTAAATCGAACCCCATACCGTCACGCTTACAGACAGTCGCATTGCTGCTGCGCCACAGTGGCATCATATCATATAGATTTCAAGGTTCCCTCTGCCTACCCTGCAATGTGCAGGATACAGAGTGACGCTAGCATAAAAGTAACTAAAGTATGTGAAATGTGGAGGACGGCGTACCCAAACACTGGGTACTCTCTTCGTATGAACCCTTTGAACTTAAAAGACTCTAGCCAATATTATTTTAAAAATTTTTTGAATTACTTGAAAGTAAGGATACGCGTGTCCTTAAAACCGTACATTTTTATAACGTTTGGTCACTCGTCAGTAAATTTGGACATTTTCCAAGGGACACAAGTTCGAATCCCGCTACGATACAACCTTCATACGTTTCTAAAAATGTTATACTTACCGATACCCAACAAACAGTCCAATACCGTCACGTGTCACACCGAACTATCAACCTCCTTTAGAATCATCTTAAATTAATCAAATTGATTTGATTTATCTCCGTGTTGCACCCCTTTTCCTGCACTAGAGGTCAAATGGTTGAAATTGTGAAATATCAAAATTAAACTTTATTAATACACGAATAAGATTAAAAATCTATTGCGACCTCAATACTGGTGATGATCATCTCGAGACAGAACAACCTAAGTTTTTGGTAGTTATTTTACTAATATTAAACCTTATTTCCTGTAATTTGAGTATATTTTCGTTTGTGATCGTGTCAAGTGCAGTCAAATTGGGAGGAAGACCCAATTACTGTCAATTCAGCTGAATTAGACAAACAATGGGATTTTCGGGAGCCCCGGGATATTGTAGCGAAGGCCGACACTTTAAGACTTCCTAGACGGCTTAAAATATATTTTGTAATGGACATTGATACCGTTGAGTATAAAATTGATTATGTCTTTACCTATAGATCCGCGGTGGTCGCGACTTCGAATCTAAATTTGGTTAAATTTTATATCCAAAATACTGGTGTTGGGCTCTACCTTTCAACACGCAATATATCCTACGTTTTAGATTCGCGCTGTATGAGAGAACTAGTTGTAAGGGACTTGGTTCCCTAAAAGAATTTTCCACTAATACGCGTTTAGTGGCAGAGTTCAACACCGCGTTTTGATACAGCGAACAAATTAAAATATGAGTGAGAATTGAACCCACAACGGTCGTGCTTACAGTCTGAAGCTCTGTCGCAGCAACATGACGGTCTTTTAAAATTGATAAACAGTTTTGGACTTTGACGCCGTCGTGAGTTAAGTAAATCTGATCTTATAGTTTATTCGATGGTAGTATGTTCCTATTTCAATTGGGGGAATGTTTGTATCTAAGTATTTATAATAGATATAAAATAGTTTGCTCAAGCTTAACAAAAAAAAGGGTGGTGTTGAGTTTCGGCAATAACTGTGAATTCTCATTTTAGTACAACGATTATTATAGATGGTTTATAGCCAACTTTTCAAATGTCATAAAATGTATGGAGAGTATCATCTTGATACTCCATAGTTCTGTTATTATAAGATATCATGTATTTAATATTTTCTTTCTCCACCGTCCGAGTAATTTTCGATATCTTGCTTGGTGGGTGATGTGGCGGAACTCAACGCCGCGTTTTATCTTGCTATCAGAGCGAAGAAATGAAAATAATTCGTTCATAGGACTAGTATGCAACGAGGTATATTTTATAACTTTTGTCTTATATTTATAAATATATTTTTTCCCAGCTCTGACAGCAAGACAAAACGCGAGGTTCAGTTTCGCCATTCACTCGCAATGACTCGGAAATTGCACAGAACGTAGGGAATGAAGTGTTTTAGCAAAAGTTTCTTACAGCTTACCCGATGTAGACGAAAGAGTGAAGCTGTTTTTTTGTATTTTCGTAGTAATAAATCTATTAAAAGTTGAAATGTATGCTAATATCCCATATTTCCTAATAATTATATTCAAGATAAAAGCAAGATTATATATGCATTGTTTAATGTTTTAATACATTAAATAGATCAATCAAATACAATAAAAAATCTTTCTTTTTATTCCGCACTCGAATCCACTACCACCAAGTATCGCTTCATTTATTAACAGTTCGTGAGTGTACTCGAAGTTACTGAAAGCCCTACACGTCACTGTTTGAAAATATATAAAATATTGAAATTTGAACTTTAATTAAAGTGAATAAAGTCGAATTTAAGTTAATTTACTTTTTTTTAGAACTAAAACTTGTATTTCACTGACTTAGGAATTATGAACTTTAACACTATTATAATAAGATAGGTATAGGGTTCGATTCCAAGAGCTCTCAACTCAAGAGGTGCCCATAGATCTCATACATCTGTGATTTGTATTAACGTTATATCTTTTTGTGCTTAGTGCCTGTTATGGTTTGAGTGGTGTAGTGGTCAAATGTTGGTAAAGCAACATTATATGGGATTGTAAGTGGATTGGTGATCGTTGAAATTGGAGAGATTTATTTCTATTTACACTTAATAAATACAGTAGTAGTAAGTAGGTATCTCAACGCCGCGCTTAGTCCTGCTGCCTGAATGTGAAAATGAAAAAAAGTCGTTTCCCTGGATAGTAACTATCGAACCTACAACTGCTAACTGCTGAACCTACTACTACTGCGCCATAATAGAAATTTTAAATTTTATTTATTTTCAAAATTAAAAAAGTTATTCGAAATTCGGGCGTAAGGCGGAGAAGAGAAGTAGGAAAGAGAAAAAATGTTTTGGCTCTAGGTTGTCTCCGTCTCCTTTGATATAACGAAATACATGATGAATATGGAAGAAATTTTATATATTTATTGTATTTTGCGGGATAAATAAAGATTACCTACGCTTTCCCTTTTACAAATTACAAAACAGATTTTAATGCGGTTTCAACAAAATAGAGGCCAGTCGTGGCGCAGTGGTATAAATAAAATGTGACTGTAAAACCGACTGGTTGTGGGTTCGATCCCCACTCGAGGAGATGAAAATATTTACTTAAATTTATATTTTCATTTCTTCGCTCTGGTGTCGAGGCTAAGCGCGGCGTTGAGTTCTGCCACTCAATAAGCAATGCCTCCAAAATTCGGCAGAAAGTGGGGAACGGAGTGTCCTAACACTAGGTTCCCTCTGCCTACCCTGCTGTGTGCGGGATATAGCGTGAAGCTAATTTAATTTAATTTTTAATTTTTTTCAACAAAATACAAATTAAGGCAAAAAATACTACGGACATTATTATTATATTTTATATGTATAATATTTGTATGTATGTTATATTAGTGCTAGCAGTTGACCACTACTTTTATGTACATTGGAGGTAGTGTAGCTGGCTGGAAGTGTTAAGACACTCCGTTCTCTACGTACTGAAATAAATAAAAAAAGTACCTACACATAAAAAAAAACTTCGAGTTGGAGTTCTTTAGATTTAGCAACAGTTCAGGTTTTGACTTTGTTTTTTTTATTGTTTATAGGTGTGCCAGTTTATCCAATTTCGCTTTATTCAAACTTTGGTTAATATACCATAAGATTTTCAATAAAAATCAATTTGGTGATTTGGGCACATCGAGAGAATGACGAAAGAAAAGCAAAATAAGATTTATTATGGGAAATTGAGGAATAGGGAACGCAGAGGATAGACCTTAATGGATTTTAAGAACACAATGCTGATATTGGATGAAGATTAACACACACACCTATTAACTTATCTCTCTCGAAGTAGGTTATCCCGCTGATTTTTCGCCATAACCCGGTATTAAGCAACAATAGACTTACGTCGCTCGAGTGAGCATTGCTCTCTTTGTTGGCTACCTGTGTAAGCATGAAGACTCCCTGGACATTAGACGAGGTAAAAGAATAGTAGTGTTTGGCGCTCCGTTCCCTTTGGTTACCTCGTTAAAAATAAAACGTGAAACAAATCTGTGTAACAAGAAAGAATGATAACCAAAATAAATTTTAATCTATCTCATCCGGGCACCGAACGTGTATACCTAACGTTAATGCTATATTATTATGGATTTACCATACACAAACCATATTGCTAGTTTATTCACATTGTAGGTAAGCAGTGAGCCGTTATACAAGGGTTGTCTAATTGCACCCAACAATGGATATGTCCACATCATTTTATTTATTCCATCAAAATCCGTCATAATCTCCTCATAACAGTTTGTTGTTGTACAGTTTTGATCGAAAATCTTGTGAAATTTATGTAAAATTTGCTACTAAGTTTAAAAATACCATATTCTTTTCTTTTTCTTTTGTAATTACGTTTATGTTTATTTTGTATCTATGTTCAGTTTTTTTTAATTCATTGTATAAATTGAAATGGTTGTAAAGCCGAACGCAATATGCAGTGTTTGTTCTCAAACGGCTATATATTATTGATATTATATTGTGCTTGTAAAATTACTCATTTAAAAATGTAATAGCCACTAGCAAACCAAATAAAATAAATAAATAAGTGGTCGAATAATACAAAAAATATGTGATTAAATGATTAAATCATTTTGCAGTGAGACAGCGTCTACAAATACGATGGCTGTGGATTCGATTCCCACTTAGAGAAATAATTATTTTTATTTGCTCACTCTGGAAACAAAATGAATCGCAACGTCGCGTTATTGAGTTCCGCCGCTCAATACATATTGTCTCGAAATAAGGAGGAAAGTGGGAAGAGAGTGTAAATCAGGTTCCCTCTACCTACTCTCTAGCTTCACGCTGTATCCAGCATTGCTATATACGAAATAAAGCTGGAGGTTTTTATTTATAAAAAAATAAACATTACAGCGTTAAGAATAAACTTTATAGAATCTGTAATAGTTTGTGTCTAATGTCTTATTTATTTTATTAATACACACACACACACACCTATTAACTTCTCTCTCTCGAAATAGGTTATACATTTTTCTACCCGCCACTCCGGCTCCCGCTGATTTTTCGCCATAACCTGGTATTAAGCAACAATAGACTTACGTCGCTCGAGTGAGCATTGCTCTCTTTGTTGGCTACCTGTGTTACACACTATGTGGTTATTTCACAATTATTCCAATAATTTTTGGGATAACACGTATCCCGCAGTAAGCAGGGTAGTAAGGGTAAAGAAATGCATCTTATTATTTCATATATTATAAAAAAAAGGCCGTCAAAGTCGTGGCGCAGCGGCACGAATTGTGACTGTAAAACCGACTGGTTGTGGATTCGATCTACACTCGAGGAGATGAAATATTTACTTAAATTTATATTTCTATTTCTCCGCTTTGGTGTTGAGGCTAAGCGCGGTGTTGATTTCTGCCACTCAACACGCAATGCCTCCAGAATTCGGCGAAAAGTGGGGAACGCAGTGTCTTAACACCAGGTTCCCTGCCTACTGTGTGCGGGATACAGCGTGAAGCTGATTTGTATTATATTTTATCATTTAAAATTTATAAAAGTAAATTATTCAGAGTTTATAAGCTAGGTAGCAAAACCAAACGATTTATAAAATTACATTATATTATAAACACATAGATACTCAGGCTGTGGTGGCGCCGACACAGTGTTTGGCTGTCAAGGTGATGGTTGTGGGTTTGAATTTTACTCGGAGGAATCATTTATTTATTTTTGTTTATTTGCTCTAATAGCAGGGCAAAGTGGGACGTTGAGTTTCACCACTCAGTACGCCAAAATTTAAGTAATATACAGCGTGGAGTTTTTTATTTTATACAAATATTGTACGTACATAATTAGAAATATAAAAAAATATATATTTTTTGTTTTTACTTTATTTGAGATTACAGATATTTATAAATATATAGAAATAAATTTTATTCAAAAATCATATAGTGTAAATCGACAATTTCAATAGCCTACCGAACATTGTATGAAGATATTTTGTAAACAGTATCAAAGGCCATCCGGGTTTTTTTATACGAGTGGATATTTTGTTGTATTCAACAAAAAAAAAACTGATATCTATGAATAATATTTTTATTCTATTTATAATGCTTTTATTTCAATATGTAATATCCTTTTAGTTTTGCTGAGATGTAGAGCTTTAATTGTAATGTGGACAAATTTTCTTCTTGTCTTTCTCTACAGTGGACGGTGTCTGACTGTAAACCACGGTTGTCGGTTCGATTTCCACCCGGGGATTATTTAAATGTCATTTATTTTCATTTTCATCTTTGATAGACCTAGCGCAGCTATCAGTTCCGCCTCTCAAAACGAAATGTCTCGAAAAAAGGACGAAGTGACGGAGTGTCTTACTTAGCACTAGGTTCCTCTCATACTGTCTGTCCTGCTGCTTTTCTGACAAGATGAATATCAATCAAATAATACATCTCAATACATGAATATCTATAATACCTACTAATATTTAAAGCTATGCGGCGTTGAGTTCCGTCACTTAACACAATCGAACTCCCCATCTTCAAAGTTGTACAATGATCCTCATAACAAATTATGATAATGATTAATATCCGGTATCAGGAATTGAATCTAAAAACCTTTAATCCGAGTATATCCTTAGAAACATTGGCCACGGTATTGTTTTGTTTCCACGCTCATATTGAGATTTGATAAAAAGTAATGTTTACGGGTGTGTTCCACTTTGACTAATGTTACAAAGCCGAAGAGTTCGTTTGATTGTACGCGCTGATCACAGGAACTGCTAGTACGAATTGGAAAATTCTGTAGTCAGTTAGTAGTTTTTGAGATATGAGTAGAAAAAGCAGTTTTGTAAGGGAAATATTTTTAGTTCAACCTAATTTTTCATTTACTTATATTTTAACAATATTAGTAATAATTGTCGGCCTTTTTTTAATCAAGATCTAATAAAGTATGTCGTGGTGCAGTCGGATAGGATTTGACCGTAAAAGCGTTGGTTGTGGGTTCGATACCCATTCGAAATAAATTTATTTTCTTTTCTTATAAGAAATTTTAATAAGTTTATAAACTTAACAGTTAAACAAGCCTTAAGAACATGCATATATAAAAAAATATATATGCATGTTCCGTCGTGAGGCCGTCGTGGCCCGGTGACAAAAGTGTAAGATTTATTTTTAAGGCGACGGAGGGACACAGTGGGACGATCTCCAGATTCTCAAATATAAACAAAATAAAATATTTTTTCCCAAAATATCACATCCACAATACAAAAGTGGATCAAACCTGCGATCTTTCCGTGTCTAAAGACGAAACGTAACAAAAAACACATTTATATGAATATCCATCAAGAGAGTATTAGCGGCGGGCCGCGGTGCACAGAAGCAGCGGCGTTTTTGTGTGCGCTGGGGGTCCTTAAAGGTGGAAATTTTGTTAATATGACGTTTTGTATGGAATATTATTAGTTTTTCCCTATATTATGTACGTTGGTAGTGGCCGTCGTGGTTTAGAAAGATAGCGCGACGGTTGTGGGTTCAATTCTTATTCGGTGGTATGAATTGTTTTTGTTTTTCTTCCTTTGATAAGTCAAAGCGCGGCGTTGAATTCCACCATTTCATACATAATGGTTTCTCCACGTATCGTAAATCTAAGTGGTTTCTGCCTATCACGCTACATGCGGGATACAGCTTAAAAAGCTAATTAAATTATCATAGAAACTTTTACATGAACAAATGAACAAAAGTTTTAGGGCTAAGAAGGTATCTAGGGAACCTTTAGAGTTAATAGAAGAGAAAACTTTATAATTATAAGCAAGTGACAAGATGCTTCTTACTTACTTGGATTTACCCCATCACCTCAAATGTAGCGAAGTAGACAGAACCTATAAACCTAGTGTTAAGACATTCCGATCCCATCATGACATTTGCGTTCCATACTTTCCACCGAATTCTGGAGGCATTGCGTGTTGAGTGGCAGAATTGAATGCCGCGTTTTGCGTCATTACCAGAGCTAGGTAACGGAAATGTTTTATTTCCTTGCCTCGATTGGAAATCGAGCCCACAACCTGTTTGGTCTTATAGCTGCACGCTTGTCTCCCTGCGCCACGACGACGTATCTTTTTACTTAGTATAATATGTATATAAAAGTCATCCACAAAAGGATTATTATATGGAAATATATAATGGTATTTAGATCGATATACCTATTTGAATTCAAACTCGATTCGAACTGTGGCCAGTATAGACACAAAGTGAGATTGTAAATAACAGGTTGTGGATTCGATTACTACTCAAGGTAATGAAATATTTAATATAATAATTTCTAATTGGTGTCGAGACAAAGCGCGGCATTGAGTTGTGCCTCTCAATGTAAAATTCCTCGATAGGAAATCGGCTAAAAATGGGAAACAGTGTCTTAACACTAGGTTCCTTCCTCTCGTTAGGTTACAAATAATAATTTCTAATTGGTGTCGAGACAAAGCGCGGCATTGAGTTGTGCCTCTCAATGTAAAATTCCTCGATAGGAAATCGGCTAAAAATGGGAAACAGTGTCTTAACACTAGGTTCCTTCCTCTCGTTAGGTTACAAAATATTTTTGAGATGCAACAATATAAAAAATCTTTATTTATAAAAATACAATTTTATACTGAACCCGCTGCAACAGACAAAGGGCCACTTGCAAAAAATCTGTATAGCGATTAGGCAGAGGTCACAAAGAGAGACAGCGGGGCGCCCGCAGTCCGCATTAAACAACGTGTGAACAGTGGCTTATTGGGGTGGCCTAAGTGAGAGATGTAAGCGATTGAGGTGGATAGAACAGTCGTGAAACACTCCGCTCTCCAGTTTTATAAGCATTTTTATATAAAATACTTCAAAAGACATAAAACGGAAAAACTTGTTTCTTTTTATTCCAGTAGAAATTTCCAGATATTCTTTCTCAGTCTTATAATACAACATTCTAAGTTCGGAAGTTTTGTCTATTTGTTATATGTCAGTCATTCAGTAACGAAACTCGACATAAACGTATTTTTGGAAGATTTTCAAAAATACGGAATAGGGATAGATATTTATAATATAGGAGGAAGTGGAGAGCAGAGTAACTGATTACTACTCATCATCAGGAATTTTGCCTGGGACGATATTGAGAAAAACATGATAATGTATAAAACTAAGCATTAAGCAGCTTCACGCTGTATCCCGCACACAGCAGGGTAGGCAGAGGGAACCTAGTGTTTTTAGACACTCCATTCCCCACTTTCTGCCGATTTCTGGAGGCATTGCGTGTTGAGTGGCAGAACTTAACGCCGCTCTTAGCCTCGACACCAGAGCGAAGAAATGGAAATATAAATTTAAGTAAATATTTCATTTCCTCGAGTGGGGATCGAACCCACAACCAGTCGGTTTTACAGTCACACTTCGTGCCACTGCGCCACGACTGGCCTCAACGTAACATTAATAAATAATAATTAATTTCCCCGAGTGGGAATCGCACTCACAACTATTGCGTATCAGTCACATATTATGCTCCTGGGCCACGATGGCCTCCAGTTCAATATTAAAACGAATAGAAAACCGCTGTACCTTATATTTTGGACCACTTTGATGTTCTTTTCATCGGCTTTGTTAAAATGCATCATTACAAGGTATCACACTGAGAAAAGGTGTTATGACATTAAGGGGACGACATAAGAAGCAGATTAATACATTTTACTTTGAAATTATATATTTTTTTATTAGCTTCACGCTGTATCCCGCAAACAGTAGGGTGGGTCGCAACAAACTAGACTCTTTCACTTTCCCTCCTGAAATCGAGGCATATTACATGGATAAGCGGAATTCAACGCCGTATAAACAATAAAAATATAGTAAACTGCATTATAATATATAATAGACAAGGATGATTAATTGGTTTTATATAGAAACTTTATATTCAACTAGAATTAAATGTAATGAATATTTATCTAAACTCAAGTGTATATGAGAGAACTGACACTTGGAGCAGTGAAATAATTTTATTTTTTCACCCTAATAAAGAGACAAAGCGCGGCGTTAAGTTCCACAAATGAACATACAATGTCTCAAAAAGGACGAAGTATAGGGAAGAAATTACATTCTCGAGTATAACATAATATAAGAAGCATTTTTATATAATAGGATCACATTTTTTTTATTGGAACAGTCCGAGCAGACAAACCCGCGAACCAAGCACTAGTATGTACAATGTTTTACTCTATACTATTCTAATATAACAGTATTATTTTTGAAACGTGTAAGTATTTTGTATTGTGTAGTAACATGATCTCAGGAAGCCATTGTAAGGGTCCTTTTGTGCTTTTTTAAGGTTTTTTAAGGGACCACGCCTTTTCCCTTTTATTGCGGAAGTAAGGTGAGAGGTGATACAAAAAATATTTTCTATATATATTATATCTCGTTTATTAAAGTAGGGATGCCTAAGGTTTAGAAGAGTGTCGCTATCTAAATGGCTCGAAAATAATCAGCTTCACGCTGTATCACGCATACAGCAGGGTAGGCAGAGGAAACCTCACTAGGTTCCTCTCAAACATACTTTCTGCAGAATTTTGGAAACATTGCTTGTTAAGTGGCTCGAAAAGTTAAGTAAAAATAGTTTTTATTGATATATTGTGTATAATTTGGTTATAACTTTAATTTTAGCTTAACGCTATATGACGCACATTGTAGAGTAGGCAGAGGGGATCCGGGAACCTAGGGCTAAGACACTTCTGTTCTTCACTCCCCCTCGAATTCTTTAGGCATTGAGTGACGGAATTCAACGCTGTGCCTTTACTCAGTAACTCCCTCCCTCCCTTTGAGGAAATTAATGTATTAAATATATAATTCTCACGAGCGGTAATCAAACACACAACCGTCGCATCTACAGTCGCACTTTTGTGCTTTTGTGTCACGATTGCATTATTTGATTAGTAGGTATTTTCCAGCTTTACCTTAATAACGCTATACGTATTCTACACCAGAGTGTTTTACGAGTTAGGTATGGTTACGGAATCCGTGGCGTTGAATTCCGCCAATTATTTGGGTGTTAAATTGAAAGATAGATTTTTATGAAACTGTTGTAGGTTATATCTGCTACTTTTTGCTTAAAAATGTAAAAAGAAAGAAATAAATGGATAATATCAAGAGATACTCTTGATATTATCCATTTATATAAAAAAATATATTGTAAAAACAAAATATGGCGTTAGGTTCCGAGACGCAGAATGTATGGATAATTTAATATATATTTTTTACAAAAATATAACCAAAATCTAACAACTATTCAACAGTTCAACTACAAATATTAGAGAAAAAAATCGCAAACATTCACTACAACATTCTATAGAAATAACGCATAATAGTAAATGTACACCACGCTTCCTAGTTTGGTAGGCGTTACCCGCTCCGGAGCTTTTATTAAACCGCTTTTGATAAAAATCTTCTATACTATAGGCACTATACGAGTGTTGGGGACAATGAGCTAATCTGGTTTTAATAGCGACTAACATTCGGATTTACCTGCATGTTTGTATAAAAGACGGGTGACTGTATACGCGACGTGGTCGTGGATTCAATGTCCAATGGAGAAAATTTAATATTTATTATTAATCAGGACGATTAATTTATCGTTAAGTCAAGTTTAGCCACTCAGCATGCAATACGAACAGAATGTCTTAACTTTATGTTCCCAGGTTCCTCTGCTTACCCTGTTGTGTAACTGGAATTGTATGTAATATGGTGTCTATGCCTGTAATCAATTGCAGAGAGTTTTTTCTTTATTTGAACCAATAGTTCCTGAGATTAGCACGTTTAACCAAACATATTCTACGGCTTTATAATATTAGTTTAGCGTTTGTATACGAAGAGAGTAGATTCATAGCGTTTATCCACAATATATTTTTTTATTTGATTTAATCTATAGTAGATAGATGATCTTATGTAAAAAATCTTAGGTCAGCATATTTTTAGAATGTTATTTTTAATAAACAGACAATTTTTTTTGATCTCAAAATCAATTATAACGGAGAAAATTTGATAAACTATAAAACAAAATATTAGTTTACTAAATATGTATTACTTAAATAGATAGGTTTATTAGTTGTTAAATCTATGTTGAGTGAACTGAACGCCGCACACATTCTTACCAAAGCCAGGAAACGTATTTTTATTTATTTATTATAATTTAACAATTTAGTTCCTATCATCGACGTCCATAACATCTAATTCCAATTTTCAATTAAGTTAAACAGATTTTTTTTAACACTGACATTCGTTCTTTCTATTGGCAATCGAACCCACAACTCTCGTTTACAATCAAACGCTGTTCTTTATAAAAAAATCTATAAATTTCTACATACATATAGGCTAAAATACATGTAATTCTATAGTATATCATTAAATATAGCGACACGCGCCAAAATCTGAGAAGTAAATTATACCTTCTTGGTGTATTGTTCATTTTGATTCTGATCACGGGGAGAATTTCGATTTTAATTTTATTTATTATTGTGAGTTAAAAAACACCTTTCAATGATTTTGTAGCACTCAGAGAGGGTGATTAGTGTTTGATTGATGTTAAGTTCGGTATGAATAGTTATATAGACGCAGTGGTATAGTGTGTGACTGTGATCGTGGCGGTTGGTTTCGATTCCTAGTCGGGAAAAGGAAGGGATCCCATATCCTGCATATGGCGGGTGTGGTATGGGGTACCTAGAGTTAAGATACTCCGTTACCTATTTTCCGGCGGATTCTGGAGTCATTGCGTGTTGAATGGCGAAATTATTCATTACCTCGAGGGGGGATTGAACCCACAACCTTCGCGTTACAATCATATCCTTGTGTCCCTGCCCAACGGCGATCTCAATTAGCCAAATTAAATGACGCCGTTTTGTCGCAGTAACACAGTCTGACTGTAGACGCGACAGTTGTGAGTTCAATTCCTCGACAAGCAATATCTTAAAAATTAAATATAGTGTAGGAAACGGAGTGTCTTAACACTAGGTTCCCTCTGCTACCATACTATAAGCAGGATACAGCGTGAAGCGATTTATTACCAACATTTAATAAAAAATATATTTTTATCATCGGTCACATCATTTAATAAAGATCAGTTCACTCCGAACCGGCGGCCCTCCCAATAACAACGCGTCACACTGAGTTCTAAATTAAAATTAGCCAATACAATAACACTATTGCATTATTAGTTAATTATCAGATTTACTTGTGACTGAGGGGGTAGCCAGTTCGAACCAGCGGGGTGTTGGCACGCGGCCTGCATTAAAAAATAATAAATAAACTACAGCGTTTTGGCTTTAAATGTTGAAATTTAATATTTTGTTAGGGGATGTAAGTTGCTAATAATTATTATGTAAGAAGTGGGTTCGATTCTCAAATTGTTATATACGTGCGAAACGCTGTGTCGCACCGCCGCGGTTGCCTCAAATATTTTTTATTTGATTTTTTTGTAGCTTCACGCTGTAGCGGTGGGACTTAACGCTGTTGTTTTATTAGAATAATTAGCTTCCTTATCACGCTCTGGTAGACAAGGTGCGGCGTTGAGTTCCGTTAACAATACGTAATGTTTCAATTATCAGACGGTCTAAAAGGAATGAAATGTCTTAACACTACGTTCACTGTGACCAAAAGCGCCAACCAGCACAATAAATTAAATAACAAATGAAGCCACAATTAAAGAATCAAATAGAAACGAACCTGCTACCCCAATATCTAAACGTACTACCACTACATTATAGTTATCAACCTAATCAATACTTTAACTTAGACATTTCCTCGTCCAAGGAACCTGGCAGCTGCCATACAAAAATGCATTCGCCATTCCCAAAAAAAAAAAACCGAGCCAAGCGCGAACCGCCATACATACACACACACAAATATATTTCGAGAAGAACTTTCCGCACGATGTGCCGACATTTTTGGACTTTAAAAAAGTACTGGGCAAATTTCTAGAATTGTTGCGGTAGGGTCGTTTCGATGGTTTTTATATTTGTAAGAGGATCTCTGGAATAGCGCGCCGTTTCCTCTCGACAGTAAGAAAGAATCGTTTTCATGTAAAAAAGTAAGTGATGTATAGGAGGTTCCTGGGCGGCGGTATCAAAGCGTGCTTTCGGTTAACGGGTGAAGCGAGGTTGATTTGGATGTGGTATGTTATTTGTAATATTAAAAATTAATAAATCAGGTTCACGCTGAATTTTGTACATATCGGGATAGGCAGAGGGAACCTAGTTAAGAGAGTCTGTTCGCCTTTTTTTCATTATATAATATTTATTTATTATAGTTTTTTAATTAGAGGCCAGTTGTGGCGCAGGGTAAAGTGTCAAGTGCGAGTTGGAGTAACGCGCGTAGAAATGAAATATTTGGTTATTTTTATTTTCCTGGCTCTGCTAACGCAGCGGCGTTGAGTTTCGGCACTCAACACGAAACACCTCCAGGATTTGGCGGACAGTGGAGAATGGAATGTCTTGACGAGAACGGAATGTCTTAACATTAGGTTCCCAGGTTCCCTCAGCCTACCCTACTATGTGCATGTACAAGCTAAAATAACAGCCGCTCAAAAATGCCTTCTCCAAATTTCGCCATTACAAAACGGAGAACCGAACTTGATATTTACGCGACAGTAAATTTCATCTTAGCTGTTGCGCCCTAAAATTAACCACTGCGCCATCGATCACTCAGTAGTGCTTTCGAGGCTAGTGCAGGCAATGAAATATGATGATACCGAAGAGATACATAGATGTATTTTATGAGTAAAGTAGGTCATAAATTTTAGTTAAGAGTAAAATTGCAGGATTTTGAATTGAAGGAGTTTTATATGCATTTGTTTCTTTGTTGTGTAAAAAAAAGAAAAAAAAGTGAGTGCTGGTAGTGTTGGGACACTCTGTTCTTCATTTTTGACATTACATAGATATGATTTATCATGATTTATGTATATGTTTTTATCAACACAGCGGTCTTCACTTTTCTCCTATATTGGAGACATTGTTTGTGTTGAGTGACGCAGTACAACCCTGCGCTTCGTCTTGCTAGATACAGTTAGGTTCTGTGATAGTATGATAGTAAAATATAATTTCAAATAAAATATAATTGGGTTGTGGAACTTAAATTCACATGAAATTACTATTTATATCAAAATTGTGATTCATTATCCCAGCGATTTGTGGGCCCACTGCTGGACATAAAATTTCACCATTCTACTCATCATCATCCATCAGTCGTGGCGCTGGGACTCAAAGTGTGACTGCAAAACCGACTAGTTGTGGGTTCCATCCCCACTTGAGGAGAAGGAATATTTACTTAATAAATATTTTCATGTCTTCGCTCTGGTATCGAGGTAAAGAGCGGCGCTGAGTTCTGCACCTCAAGACGCAATGCCTCCAGAATTCGGCAGAAAGTGGGGAACGGAGTGTCTTAACACTAGGTTCCCTCTGCATACCTTGCTGTGTGCGGGATACAGCGTGAAGCTGAATTAAAGTATATTTACATTGGTAAGCGACTTATAGTTCTATGTATGTATTTTTAAACAATATAATTAAATAATAACCTTTTATTTAATCACTCAATACGCAATATTGTAAAATCTTAAATAGCCCTGATAACACGACAAAACACAGCGTTGAGTTCCGCTGCTCATTTTGCAATTCCTCAAAAATTCGGCGGAAAGTAGATAACTAATTTGAACAGCATATTTCTTCTGCCTAACCTACTATATGTGGGATACAGTGTGAACCTAAAAAACGATTTTTTACGCAGAACGCAGTTTATTTTTTCCAATACGGACACCTCCTGCGTAATACAGGTTCGATGCTTAGTTTATGCATTTTGTTATGCTCCTGCGGTGTTTCCAGATAGTATAAGAAGTGGCTTCCTGATCACATATCGAGACATTCTTAGTACTGGTCGTTCCGCTTAGTTACTAGTGCAGTGTTTTTCTTATAGTAATACTAGAGAATTGTAGTTAGGATTAGTTGAAAGTAATAGTTGTGACTTTCGAATTTCTCATTATATTTACATTACAGCTTACGCCATTCCTTTTGTAATAAACTAGAGGGCTTCGCATACTGTTCGCTTCGCTCGCTGATCTTCGCTGCAATTTTTTTTAGCTTCTCACAATCTATAGGGTAAAACCTAGTGACAAATTCCGATTACCATGCATCGTCCAGTTTTTGGGATGTGTTAAGTGGCGTAATCCAACGCCGCGCTTTGTCTTGTTTTTAGATCGAATAAATGATAATCACTACTTCTTCCAAATGTTAATCGAACCTACAACCGTCACGTTTACAGTGACGAACGACGAACGACGACGAACAGTGGCGAATCTTCTTGTGATCAAGTAGGACATTGTAGGGTCTTTGGGGAGTGACGTGCTTCCCTACACCCCAACCCCAAGAGTAAGAAGTCAAATTTCAGCGTTCTGCACCGCATGGTTTCAACTGTGCTTTGCCTATCGATCGATCGGTAACAGAAGATATTTTTTTTTAGTTAGACCGAAGTCCAAACAATCCCATGATCCTCCTTTTACATTAAACAATTTTACATGCAATTCAATTTCCTTGAAAACTAATTATTTTTACAAGCTTACAAGAAATTATGTAATACATTGCGTCTCTTTAAGAAAAACCGGAGTTAAATATGTATTGAAAATCGTTCGCCCGATCGGTTTTAGTTCGAAACTTAAGAAAAAGTTTCATGTTTTACGATACTACTTTGCATACTACCGTGCCTTAGTAATTTGTCATCCCTGCAGTTATTTAAGGTTTAGGCTTGGTGCAGTATGTAGTAAGTTCGATTTTTTTTCGTATAGCGCGTTGCAATCCGCATATAGCAGAGTAGGCAGAGAGAACCTTGTATTAAGACACTCAGTTTATTTATTTTTGGCCTCATTTTAGGAATAGTGGAGGGATTTTTAGTGCCACGGCTTTTTTTTGGTGGATATGAACATGAGTATTTTGTCCCAAGTGGAAATCGAATACATGACCGCCACCTTTCCAATCAGATGTTGTGACACTGTACCTCAACAGCCAGCCGCCTACACGGTACGGTGTTTTTTTTAATAATAAACTTTCATAGACTTCTCGAGTAAATATTGTCTAGAGTTCTATTCCCAGTCGTTGGAATAATCATTTATTTCTTAATTATTATATTTCCTCCCTAACAAGATAAAGAGCAGCGTTAAGTTCCACATAACACGCAATGTTTCGAATTGAATTTTTAATTTTATAATACAGTGTACACTATTCTCAACAACGTATTCAAATGAGATGGTTCAACCGTCTAAATTCCTAACAATTTATCTCTGGAACTGCCTTTTTTGCCATTTCGATGTGCGTGAAGATTTTATTGTTTTATTATTATATATTTGCGTTGTTATTTTTATTGTGAAAGTAAATAAAATGTTTTGTCTGTATGTTTGTTTATAAATAATTATACTAATGAAAATTATCTTTTAATTATATTTTAGTCTTGACTCAGCAGTTGTGCATTCGATTTATTTAGAAATATTCATTATGTATTTTATTTTTTCGCTCTGATGTAAAACAATGCGCGGCGTTAAGTTGCGCGTCTCAAAACGCAATATCTTGAAAGTTAGTCTATCCAACGATATGTGGGATGCTGGAAGCTGTTTAATTTGAATATATAACAAAAATTGCTGTATTAGTACAAAATTCAGCTTATAGCATGATAGGTAGACAGAAACTAGGTTTGATCCTCGCTTGTCGCCCAATTATGTACTCGAGGGTGACGAAATCTATCAATAATAGAAACTGAATAGAATTTACACTAATATAAAAGTACATATTAGTAAATAGCTAAAAATAATTTTAAATTGACATTACCATGTTATATTGATGACTGGTCTAGTTGTAGCGCACGGGCATAAGCGTGCAACGGTTGTTGACGCTCAAGGCTTAAGGTTCCAAAAAATTGAAAAAAAAAAAATTTAAAGAATTTAGCTTCATTTTCATTCTTTTCTTCCACTTGGTCTATACAAAAAAATCTAGTTAGTTAGCGTTTCGCTTATTTTATAAACATTGTATATGAGGTGGCTCTACCCGAAGTAAAGACTGTAGATCAGATTTGAATTGAACCCACACTCAATAAAAGCATTCATGGTAACCATATTTTTTAACTTCACTGCACATGCCAGGCAGATGGAACCTGGAAACCTGGAGTTTTAAGACGCTCTTTTCCTATTAACTCTACCGTTTCGCATTTTCCGTCGAAGTATTGGGGGCATTGCGTGTTGAGTGGCAGAACTCAACGCCGCATTGTCTAGTTACCAGAGTGAAAAAATGAAAATATTCAATATTTCATTTCCTCGAGTAGAATTTGGACAAGGTTCAGTGGCTCCAATAAAAACAACGTCACTAACACAAAGAATGCCATCGTCAACCATTGGATCGGATTTTCAACACGATGATTATGGATTTGATTCCTACTTGGAGTAATTATTTATTTTTACTTTTACTCAAACTACGACACTGAGCTCCGTTACTCGGCATGCAATGTTTAAACCTTTAATTCAGACGGAAACAGTTTGTTAAAATGTATAAAAATCACAAACATCAAATATTAATTTAGTAGATTAAAAGCTTTTATAATTAATAAACATATAAAAATTTTCTTAATTAAATGAAGGCAGTCATGCCACAGCGGCACAAGCTCTGGCTATTAACACCACGGTTGTGTGTTTGATTCCCATTCAGATGAATTTCTTATTCTATTTTTCGCTCTATTATTAACAAGACACAAAACTGCTTTTAGTTCCAACACTCAATGAAAAATGGACAGAAAATTTGGAATAATATATGATAAATCTATTCACGTATTAATCTCTTTCAATTATTCACAGAAGTAGAGATATAATGCAGTACTTTGTTTAAACACATCATAGAAACGCTAAAAAAAATGCCAGGTGCAGCGTTGAATTCCGCCACCTAACTAGTAATGTTTTGGAGCCGACGAACTGACAACGGAGTGTCTCAGCACTAGGTTCCCTCTATGCATCCTATTTCTTAGCGTATCACGCGTGATGCCAAGGAAATACTCCTTCGGGTGAAATTTAAACTGTCAACTATTATTAGTAAGTAACATATCTATTCCAATGGCACCATAATTGGATTGAGCAATTTACTTGAAGTTCTTATAAATTTACATTGAATTTAAAATTGTAACAGTATTTTTCTGTTTCCGTTTCATTCTAGGTATTTTTCAAATTTAATAAAGTACAATTTAAAAAGTTGTCCATGTTGTCATATGTGTCTACTGGACTAAGGGACTACATAAAGCTATTAGCGTATTAGTTTCACGCTGTCTCATATCAGCAAGGAAGGCAGAGGGAACCTAGGTTTAGGATACTCCGTTTCCCACTTTCCGCTAAATGTTTCGAGGCATTGCATGTCAAGTAACGGAACTAAACGCCTTGCTCTTCTCTTAGAAAATATTAATAAATAATAATTTCGTTTTAATGTTAGGGAATCGAACATACAACCGCCGCGTTACAATTGCACCTTGTTGTGCTAACCTCCTGTATATTACAAATTTAAATATCTCCTTATAAGATTTGAATCCAAACCATCACGTCCACCAACACCAAGCACCTGCCCAAAACCTAATTAAAAATAATAGTAAAATTCAACCTCCATCACAAAAACAACAAAAGCACTCCGTACATCCAACAAGTTTATCCATAATATCTAATTAGTACATTTCACGGGCAAAGTCAGGTGCAAATTTTATACGAGTCCTCCTATCTATATGTAATTAAAATGACGATGTTCCATACGTGCTCTTATTGATTTGTACCGTCCAGACGTACATTTTTTTATATAGCGGCGCCGACAAAGGGATGACTCGGTTTTTGCTCCAGCATCCAAGTGCAATATATGGTTTAAATGTACAATGTAAGTTCGCATAGGTTCTCTGTATAGTTTTGTTGAGATGTCGGTTTTGTTGGTGGACGTGTTTTTGTTTGGTTGGTTGTGGGTTTGGTTCTCGGGTGTTACAAATAATATGTTTATTAATAATAGTTCTTTTTTTTTTTTAATCTGATATTACAATGGTGATGACAGTTCATTCGTTATGACATTTAAACATATATATGGCAAAAGCTATCCAGGCGTTTTAGCTACAGGGCGTCGTGCTAAAGAAATTAATTTAGCGCAATATTTTCGAAATGGGGGGAAAGTAAAACCTTCATTATCCCTTTATTTATTTCATTATCCCTCCGCTTATCGTGCTGTGTGGGAGGAAGCCTGACGCTGCCTTATTTCTTTTACCAATGAATATATTCTTTTCTTTTAATTCATATGATTAAAAATAATGAATTTAAAATTTTTTTCTTCAGTTCTTCAGTTATGACGTTCCAATTGTCCCAGTTGAACACAAACCGCTACTCTAATGTCATGTTGTATGGAGAACACGCGGAGGGGGTTTTATGATAAAAACAGATGGATCTTATTAAGATCTTATTAAAAAGGGATAGCTTGGCACAATTATAGAATGGCTTTTTGCTCAATAGAATCTTTATACTTTTTTAGTTCAAAAAATTTACGTATAGCTTAGCGGTCAGAGCGCTTGGGCGGTTATGAAGAGGCATGAGCTCAAATCGCCGTGTCGTGGCGCAGCGACACGAAGTGTGACTGTAAAACAGACTGGTTGTGGGTTCGATCCCTACTCGAGGAGATGAAATATTTACTTAAATTTATATTTCCATTTCTTCATTCTGGTGTCAAGGCAAAACTCGACGCTGAGTTCTGCCACTCAACACGCAATGCCTCCGAAATTCGGCAGAAAGTGGGGAACGGAGTGTCTTAACACTAGGTTCCCTCTGTATACCCTGCTGTGAGCGGGATGCAGCGTGAAGCTAATTTAATTTATTTAATTTTATGAGTTCAAATGCCGCTACGTTCAAATTTTTAAACGTTTTCCAAGAAAGTATTTCTCTTTCCTATGTGTGGAATAACACTTTAAAAATGTTGAAAATATAGAGTCTGTATATCTATAAATCTCTTCTGTGTGATGGTTGCAGACACCACTTGGGGGAATGGTTATACATATTAAAATCATTTAAATATCAATAATCAAATTAACTTTTTAATTTCACATAATTATTTGTTATTTGTTCATTTCCGACGGGTAACGAGTTAAGCACATTTAAATTTAGTTTAAATTATTTATAACATTTTATTATTTATTTAATTCTTTCTAGTGCCTTGCCCTCCATTGTCAAATGAAACCAAGTAAGAGTTGTCTATGAAACACGACTCATTCTATTTTTAGGTGCAGGTGATAGATAACTCTGACCAGAGTACCAGGTACAGTAGAATACTTATTTACAAAACGTATAAAAATTTAAACGCAGCGGGACGCGAACACGCTCCTCCTCGTCGGTTTCCGGGAGGTGTTATTTAAAAAAATCTCACTTTTTTACTCTTTTAAAATAAATAAATATAAAAATTTCTTTCCTTTGTTTTTATATAATACTTTCAATTCAATATTTTATCGTGTATTATAAACTATTTTATTATTTTCCATGTTTATTTAATTTTTGTTTGATATTTAATATTTTTTTCTATTGACTAAAACATTGTTGTTGTATATATATGAACTTATAGTTTATTATCATAATATCGTGTAATATTTATGTACCTGCTACAAAAGAAAAGAAATATATATTCATGTCTTGCAAAAAAACAATTTCACGCTTTTTCCCGCATAGTAACGCGAAGCAGACAGAATATGATGTTCCATACACTATTTCCTATTTTTTTCCAATTTTTGCGTGATTTTTGTGTTGGATTGTGAAATTCAATGCCCTTTGTAAAATAGGACAGAAAAATTAAATTAATTTTAATATTAATATATCTTGGCCTCCGAGTTACGATCGAACCTATAACTATCAGGTTAACAATATTACTGCACCACGATTGCCTCTCGTTCGTTCGCTCATCAAAGAGTATTTTTTTTATCATACAGCGTTCGAAGCTAGCCGGCGAAGTCTTCGTATATAGCGTAGATTAAAAGATTTTATGTGTTGTTTTATTTCTTTTAAGTCAGTATTACAGCTTTATAAATATACCAGAGAAACGTCAACAATATCTTTTGGGAATTAATAAATAGTTATTAATATTTTCATTTCTTCGCTCTGGCACCAAGGAAAAAACCCGACGTTGAGTTCCGCAACTCAATACGCAATGCCTCATATTATTCGGCGGAAAGTAGAGAACGGTGTATTTTGACACTAACTTTCTTCTGCATACCCTGTAGCATGAGGGATACAGCGTGAAGCTGATTATTTTGAAATTTGAGGCCATAACTTTGAACTAGATAAATTTCAGTTCTATATCTTTATAATTTTTTTTGAATATTTCAGGAGTCGCAATCTGAGGTTGTTATTAGTATTTCCGTATATTTTGACATATTTTACTTCATATTTAAAAAAAAATCCTATTATAATTAAAATGCAATTAAGTCATTGTTTCAGCCAATAACCGATGCATCCATTTGAAATTATTACAATATCTAGTGAGTTATGGCATTTTAAAAAAAATAACGTTCTAAAAAACAGCATATGCAAGCAACGCCCATTGAGTGCAAAGTGTCACGTTTTAACATCGAGAAAAAAGTCCCCAAAAAAATTGAACCCCAAAACTAAAATACGAATGAAACGGAAGTCCACGCCCACGGAACCCTTTTAAAAAATAATAAAGTCCCACAAAACGTGTTTTTGATACAAAAAGTATTGAAAGAGGGCTTTTTTAGTGTAAGTTATGTACATGTTGTATATACCATCTGTCTTTTAGTAGTGAATTGTCATTTTTTTTTTTGTAAATTTTAGCTTACAGAGTTGATGTTAATAAGTTTATTATTTTTGGTTTACGCAGTAACTCGCATTTTGCAGTCTAGAGATAAAGGGCCTATGCCCATTTTTGAGATTTGTCCAGAACAGAGATATGAAACTGATTTGTTCCGGCGTGTAAGAATCGAACCCACTATCGTCGCTTAAGGCAAAACGCTGTGTGGCTACGACACAACACGATTGTTTGTCTTTTATAAAATATTTTGTAATATATAATTAATTCAAATAAAACGGCGACAAGAATCGTTCATTTTCATTTTAGAAGGAGAGGAGAGAAAAAGAAACTAAGGACAACATTATATTGCCCTTGCCTTTGACTTGCCACCGAAACCCTATGTCAGATTAGACTTTGGAACGAATCAAGTAAACAAGGAGAAGTCAATGTTAAGATACTACGTTCTCTGCTTTCCTTCTGTTCGAGACATTTGTGTTGTGAAGCTCAGCTCAGTCCTGTATTTTGCCATGTTACTACAATCAGTTATGGTGCAGTGTTACAAAGTGTGACTGTAAAACTGACTCTTTGTGGGCTCGATCGACTCGAGGAGATAAAATATTAACTTAAATTTATATTTCCATTTCTTCCTTCTGGTGTCGAGGCAAAGCGCGGCGTTGAGCTATGCCACTCAACACGCAATGCCTCCAGAATTCGACAGAAAATGGAGAACAGAGTGTTACGCTAGGTTCCCTCTGCCTCTGCTGTGTGCGGGATAAAGCGTGAAGATGTTTTTTTTTTACTAAAATGAGAAAATAAAGGTAAGCAATTCCCTTGAATGGAAAACCATATTCTCTGTCTTTATGTAGGGTACAGCGAAAAGCTATTTTGTTCGTTGAACATAATGTTTCGTGTATATGTTGAATAATGAACATATGTAGGTGAATACTTTGCTTAGTTTCTTATTTTATTTGTTCATATGATGTAAGTTACATTTGATAAGTATTTTTTTTTACTAATTTAAATTCTTTTTAATGACATTTATCATTTTTGATTAGACGTCATGCTGAAGGGTGGTTCTATTCCCGTTCATGGGTATAAATTATACTTATTTCCTCGCTCTGGTAAGAAGACAAAGCGCAGCGTTGTTTTCCGCCTCTCGTCACGCAATTTCTATAAAATTAGAGCACGCGTGGGAACCGGAGTGTCATTTTTTTCTTCTGTTTAAAAAATCACTTTTTTTTTTTAAAGAATACTCAAAAAAAAAGGTAAAATAAAAACCCAAAATGAAATCTTTTTCAATTTTTATTTGACAAAAGAAATTAATTCACTGTTTTTTTTTGTTTCCGTTTTCCTTATATATTACATAGTTATAAAGTAATTATACTATCTAAGCTAATATGTATATGTATATATTCTCTATATAATACAAAACGTATGTACAAACCTCCCGTAAGACCCATTCTAAGATTTACAGCATATTTTCAGTAAAAAAAACACATTTTGTAAATAAATTTCATACATTTTTTCTTTAAATTTTGGATAAAAACAAAAAATAAGTGGTATTTTTTTTACTTCAAATAAGCTGTATTTACACATAAGTTCAATTTGCTTTAAAATAATAACAGCTTAAATTTATTTCATCAGAACACAATTTTGAACAAACTTTTACATTCTTCATTTTTTCATTCTTTGTCATAAATATAATTTTATAGTTCAATTGAAAAAAATCAACGTCTTATTAATTGATATACATATATTTTAATTTAACAAAAAATTAAATAAAAAATCAATTAATAAGACGCCATTTTAAACTTAAAATTATGTATCACAACAGACTGGTTTGTGCTCCCGTTTGTTTCTTTATAATATTTCTAAATAAATAAAAAAATCATCTTTAAAGCTTAGTTAATATTTTAAATGGTATTAATTTGTAATACTTTATATAAGAAAAAAAAAATAGTCAGCACCAGTTTTAGGCTGTTTGGAACTTTCACACATACAAATTAATATTAATGAAGAAGAAAAAGAGAAATTAACCTTAGTCTATTTTTGAAGGCCGTCAAATGATTTTTAAAAAGACAAGCAAAAAAATATTTTTTATCTGTCCAAAGCTGCCAACTGTTTTTTTTTAAATTTGACATTTGTAAGTAATTTAAAATTACATATTTTTATATTGTGAAGTGTGTAATATTTACACTTTTTACTATGAATATACTGAAATTTCGTAATAAATCTAAGTGACATTTCTGATACGAAATTTCAATACCTTCTATATTTATTAAAGGTATATAGATTTAGATTTGTTGTTGGCAATTCAAATCTAAAAAATTGTTTCATAATAATCCGGTGACCACGCGAGGAATAATAAAATACAATGAAGAAGCACAAAAAACAAAAGAAATCCACAGATTATTGCACAATTTATTGAAAGTGACATTTACATTTAAAATCGTTAAAATATATACAAAAAGTTTAAATTACTATAACATACATTTTGACGTTACTACATATGTACATCAGTCAAAATCGGAATCGCTTACACTATTTTGATAAAACTTTAATGGCATACACCACAGAAAGAGAGCAAATTTGTGGCCACCGACGGTTAAATATATTTTACATTAAATTTTACAATAATTATAAACATTTAAACCTATTTTATTAGAAATTTACAGTGATTTTATTATTAAATAATATTCTTATCTTATGTTGGTTGTGTAAATCCGCCATTTTGTTTTGCATTAAGAGGCATTAAAATTTGAATGTTTTTATTATATTTTTTTTCAGTTTGTCCGTCGATCGTTACACGGCAGGCCAGACCCTGTAGACAAACAATTTTTCTATTAATAATAATTTAGAGCCAAATCAGAAAAGACGTAATTTAAAATATTGCTTTCTATTACAAAAAATACTAAAAATAAAAAAAAATTACGTCCTCTCATTATAGAAAAAAAAAATCTCTATTTAATTGTCTATTGGTGTATGCCATTATTTTTTTACGATGAAATTCAATATATAAAGGAACAATACGGCTGAGATATATTGGCGAACTGCCAAAGCATTTTGTTAGTGAAAAAAAGAAAACAAAATAAAAAGAAAAGACAAAAAGGCAATATGCCAAAGACCTCAGCCATTGTTCCTAAAATAATATATTTAGTTTCTAATTAATTCTAGTTTCCAAAATTCTTCAGCTGTCATAGTTATTCTGCTCATTCCCCAAGAACTGACTTCTCAAACCCATGCGATGGAATAGTGCAAGACCGTTATCGCTGTAAATAATATTTTGGCTATAATATTTTATAAAAAAATTATATAAATATTAGTTTACTTTTTGATAAATAATAGAATCGAGAGATGTATAGACAAAAAATATATATTATTTTACTGGTTTATGTAATTAATAAAATTTATTGATATTAAAAGTATTTTATAGGTTATAAGGTATTCTTGTGCAAAATTTTAATTCAATCAATCCCTTTAACCATTTTTAAATCTGTTGAGTATAAAATATTAATGTGATATTATTTGTAGAGATAGTCAGTAACTTTCTTCTTTTTGAAACTGATTAAAAATTTAATACAAAAAAATACACGCGGCTTCCCTGCTTAAATTTATTGTTATACTATTGCCAAATTACACATAATCTTTACATAAAATCTAGGCTTTATTTTAGTCTGATTTAAAAGCTATTTTATTGTAAAGTTTCGTCTAAATCCGTTCAATATTTCTTGCTTGAAAGTGGAATAAACATCTATCGTCACAAATTTTAAAATGTATAATATTAGTAGAATAATCGGATACTCACGTCAGAAGTCCAGGGTTAGCATCAGCCTGGTACCACGAGTACTGCGGCACGTACGGCGGGTGGGGCTGCGGGGCACCCTGGTGGAGGGCGTGGTGGCCCTTCATGTCCCACGGTCCTGGTGGCGCGCCCTAAGGTATAAAAAGGGTTAACTGGTTAGTTATTGGGAAGTTAATTATATCTCTGTTCCATTATTTGATCATTCCAAAGTATAAGAGGTTGTAGGCAGTTATTAGTAGAGTTGGGCAAATTTTAATTTCAATTGACAATTGAATAGTTAATAATTGGAGTAGAACTGTTGATTATTTTACAAGTTCATTTAAATTATTTGAACATCAACAAATAAAACCGGATAACGGAGATTAGGTTAGAATTAAGTCTCGCTTAAATTGATATATATAGCTTCACGATCAAAATAATCTGACTCTAAGTGGAGAGCGGAATGTTTTGAAATTAAATTCTTTCTACCTATCTTGCTACATAGTACATACAGCGCGAACCTGACAAAATTATAAATTATAAATGCTATATTTCTACCTCTGGTCACAACTTATTATATGTTATGATATTATTTATTCTTATTACAATATTTACACAACACAGAAATCGAATTGCCCACTAGCTACCGTCAATCCATGCAATTATAGATATTTATCAAAGGAAAATAATGATAATTATAAAATTTAATCAAATAAAATGTCATTATGTTCGCGTGTTAGTGAACACACACACTGTAGGTATAGGAATAGGTATAGGGGCGTGACCCGCCACACCTCACGTTTTACATAAATTGAATAGATTCCACTTTTACTAAATTAACTTGGTTTCACGTAATGGAAAATATACAAGTATCTATATATTTACAATATTGACTCGTAATTAATATAATAAAAAGTAAGAGCTCATAAAAAAAAATGTATGTCGGTTTCGTGGGTTTTGTAGGGGAAGCAGGCCTACCCTGCTTTATGCAGGATAGCTGTATCCTATGATATATGATATAGGAAAACCTAAAAAAATCGATCAAGAAGATGATAGACTTACATATCCAACTCTTGGATCCCAGGATTGTTGATGAGGTGGTTTCACATCACACGAAGTTCCGTCTGGAGATCGGCCTGCTGTAGGCTGTAACAAAAGTCTTAAATTATACTTCGTCTATGAAAATACGTGGAAAATTATTAAATATTTTATTTTTAAATATAAATTTTATATAATAGTTAAAGATGTAAAGTTACATGTTTATCGAGAGATTAATATAATATAAGTTGGATTTAAAACAGATGATGATCAAAATTTGAGATCCGATCTCTAGATAGATCAGATTTGTTAGAACAATGCGCCACGATAGAAAATTTGTTATATGTGGGATACAGAGTGAAGCTAAAAATAAATATGTTGCATTAAATTTTTTATATTGAGGCCAGTCGTAGCGCAGCGGCACGAAGTGTGACTGTAAAACCGACTGGTTGTGGGTTCGATCCCCACTCGAGGAGATGAAATATTTACTTAAATTTATATTTTCATTTCTTCGCTCTGGTGTCGAGGCAAAAGTGCGGCGTTGAGTTCTGCCACTCAACACGCAATGCCTCTAAAATTCGGCAGAAAGTGGGGAACGGACTGTCTTAACACTAAGTTCCCTCTGCCTACCCTGCTGTGTGCGGGATATAGCGTGAAGCTAATTTAATTTTTTTAATTTTTTAAATTTTCTATATGCATAACTCTATAAAAATGTTTATTAAGGAAGCACAGAAATGTTCCTAAGAATAATATTCCAACAAAAATCTCTTACATATCCAACCTTTACATCCCAAGACGGTTGTGGTGGTTGTTTCACGTCCCACGGTGTCCCAGTGGGAGATAGTCCAGGGGAGAGCTCTGATACTGGTGTAGAGCTGGGCGTGGGCGAGTGGGCTTGCGTGGGCCCGCTCTGGTAAGCTGATGGTGAATGTTGAGAACCGCTTGAGCTACCGCCTCCACCTGATGGCAAGGAATAAAGTTTCAAAAGTGTTATTTACATGCTAAGAAAAAAAAATATACAAACTAGCGACCCACTCGCGATTTCAACCTCTTTATTTTTTAATTACAGCCAAACTTTATAAAATTTTTACATAAACTGTAGCCTTTGTTTTGTTATTGTGATGTATAAACTATATTTCTGTTAAGTTTCATCAAAATCCGTTGAGTAGTTTTCGCGTAATAGTGGAACTAACATCCTTTCTCTCAAAGTATCATAAAAATAAATCAAATCAAAGTATCATATTTATATGAATACTACGATTATTAGTAAAATACGATGTGATGTACATTGAAAGGAAAAAAAATCTATATATAATACGCGACGTAAAAACTTAGTACCGCCGAAAGAGATACTTTTTTTAAGTAATACAAAACAATATTAATTTAATATATTTTAAAACGATTTAAAGCCAAGAATTTCGCCTTATGCACTTTTATAGGTATTATTTATTCTTTATTGTTATTCTATTTCCTAGTACTGAATATATACAAAAGTAAACAAAAAAATAATTTCTTTCTGTTAAAATGTATTTTTCGTCTAAATCATAGAAAAGACAGCTAAACATTTACGCTTACCGTGTAAAAGCTGATTGTTATTGGGCGGGCTGCCAGGGGGTAGGCCGAGCCCAGGCGGCGGCGCGCCCACCTGGGCGGCCTTCATCATCTTTTTGTATTTACTACGCCTGTTCTGGAACCAGATCTTGACCTGAAAGAGAATAGGTAAGTTAGAATTTGGTACAATGTGCTATTATTAATGTATGTGTATATTGCAGCTTTTGCTGATATAGCCAACAGCCTTCCTCTATAAATGGAATATAGGGCGTAAATAGCTTATATTAACTTTTTCAGTCCATAATTAAAGGGTAGTTCCTGAGATTAACGTATTCAAACAGACAAACTCTCCAGCTTTATAATATAAGTGTAGACTAGAGGCCTAGTCTAGTAGTTGTTAGGTTGAGTGTTGGAAAATTTTGTGAAACGAAATCATATAGTCACTTCTATACACATAGAAATTTGAATTAATACTTGACTTATTTATAATTAAAAGATCTATACACATAGCTTCTTTTTAATTTTTAATACAATTTTAGTGCTGAGAGGACAGAGTAACTAAATATAACACTTTCTCCTAAAAGATTTTTTGCTGCATAAATTCTTAAAAAAAATACAATTTCTTCTAATACATAAATATTTACACATACATATGTATATCAATCTATAAAATTCAAATTTACCAAATGATACATTTTTTTCCTAACAACGCAACACGCATAGGGTTGCGTGATAGAAGGCGGGGCGAGGGCGAGCTAGATGTAGTGATGCGATACGTTCTATCGATAATAGAAAAAAAGTAAGTTAAATACTATTGTTTTATATTTGGAAAATGTCTAACTAAGTGCAAATGATAGTAATCGGTTCGATTGTCACACTTTTTCTTTATTTTTTTATGAGTTGACTGTGGAGCAGTGGGATGAAGGTGAAGCGTGACGTTCCGCCATTCAACTCAAGCGATGTTTCGAAAGATTGAATAGAAAATTCAGAAACGCGGAAAAAGTGTCGTTGCGCTTTTTTATGCCAACGCTTTAAAAAGTTTTTTAAAGCATTATATGGACAAAATATCCTAATATTTCATTTCACAGTAATTCTAATGAAATCTTCTTTTGAATAAATTCAATGTTTTGTCCAAATAAGGTTGCAAGTATAGTAATGGAAACCAATTCTAGACTTTCTTTAATAAAAAAGCCATATAAATCTGAGAATATACCCATATATATTTAACGTAATATAATCATTATATGTAATGTTGTTAATAAATATTGTGAATATAGTGTTTAATAATATTAAGTTAATTACCATAAATCAAGCCGAAATCATGTTTTTGTATAATATTAAAATCAATCAATCTTTTCATACAATTACAGTATAATTGCTGGTTTTGTAATATATAATCAGAGACATATATTATTAAGTGTTTAATTGATAACGAGCTGTCATCATGAAAGAGGCATAAGTCTTAATTGGAATATTAAAAAAAATGTTATTTTAATGCAGCTATTTAGATTTTACAATAGAGTTAATGCCAATTTTGTTAAAATAAATTTATTTTATTTAGAACTGTGGAATCGAAACCCACCTATAGTATTATTTAGGTTTATAAACGTATTTTTTATTGGTTTAAATCGACAAAGTATGAAGTTGTGCTACCCATCACGTAACCTGTTAAGTGGAAAATTGGAGAACTAGGCAAATACGTCACTATCTTCTCTATATACTCTACAAAATGGCCGTCATAAAGCTGTGACATGGACACGGTTACTGAAGAAATAGTTGTACGTTTGATTTTCGTTCGAGAATTATTTTAATTTGATTTAATTTCTTCGACAAGCTTTTGCTTTTTGTTCTACAAGAAAATGTTTATTAAAAGAAAAAAAAAAGATTTCAATACATCAATATTAAAGTTAGTTTTCATACAATTACAACTTCTGACATTTACTAGAAAGCTAACGAAGTGTTATTTAAAGTATCGCGACACTTTATCGTTGCAAAGACAAATTACTCACAACCAACAGGTTATTGCTTATTGACACTATAATATTATCGTTTTATATTAATTTTATGTAACATTCAATTATATAAGCTAGTGATTTTAAAAATATGGCTGAGTTTATTTAAATATAAATAATGTTTTTTTCCGTCACTGCAATTGAGAATGCTAAGCCGTAGACATGGATTCAAATTAACTCAAAATAAGTCTTGATAAGTAAGTATATCAATATATTAAAAACTGGTCTTAAACATTGAAAAAACAGTGTAACAACTTCGAATATTACCAAAGTAAGACGTCTAAAATTTTTTTTCACATTAAAGTATTACGTAAACAGTTTTTTTGCAATTATATGCTATGTCATCAAAAATAAGGAATGCTCTAAGAAACATTTAGTTGAAAACGTCAAAAATAAGCAAACCCAAGACCTCCCACCCCCCTACAGTGCTTACGTAAAACTTGAACGGCCCCTTACTCCCTTTTTAAAATATTTTTTTTTACGTAAATGTATCAAAAACTATATAAAATATTTGGAGAGGCAGCATAAAATAAGCGAGGTCTAAATACCACGATAGTAAAAGGACTGAGTGATTCGCAAGGTCGTTTTGTGTTATATTTGTTTCATTATATATTCAAGCCATCGAAGTGCTAAATGTATTAGTTTCATTGAAAATCTATAATAATTTAACGTAATATTGAAAAGATAAAAGATTAGTAGCCGTCGAAATTTTTTTTAATAAATTGTGCGTTGTTGAGAGCGTTTCTCTTGATAAAGTATTTCTATCGGGATATCAAATGTACTCTATTTTTTTGCTTACACCAAAAAACAATTTAATAAATAAAAATCAAATAAATAAATCAGCTTCACGCTGTATCCCGCGCACAGCAGGGAAGGCAGAGGGAACCTAGTGTTTTTAGACACTCCGTTCCCCACTTTCTGCCGAATTCTGGAGGCATTGCGTGTTGAGTGGCAGAACTCAACGCCGCAAAAAAAAAAAACAATTTAATAAAATCGTAAAATAAATAAATTCTTGCACATTAAAATAAGTAGAACGATACACGAACCAACGTCCTAAAAAAGTCCCAATAAACAATTTATACGTTAAAAAAAATATATTTGTCGATAAACGTTATATAACATCACTACGCTCCACCCCTGTATTAGCCGGGTCAAGTCACCTAACCTAACCTATTCTATTGGTATTCACTCCAATTGACTTCATCGCAAGGTTATATCGAAATTGCTTTATATATTTTTGTATTTTTTCACCTTTTTATATTTGTTCTTGTATTTAATTTTATTTATATAGAATCTATTGTGAAATATATTATATAAACGTTAATACTTATTTATTTATAAATAAAAATATTTAGTTAACTCTGTATTCATTCTTTTTTTACTATTAAAATAATATGAAAATATATATAGTAATAATAAATGTTCAACATTACAACTAAAGTTATTATTGGTAGTATAATATTTAAAATAATAAAATAATTATTATATAAATTCACCGTAGCGTAGGCTGAACGTAACCGCACTTTGCATGACAATGCTCTAAAAATTATAAAACAAAATGGCCGCCACCGCAACCATATGGACGACCGCAATGGATTATTACCTGTATTATTATTGTATGTACAACAGATTGTTTGAAATATAAATATGGAGAAGTTTTTTAAATTTATTTTTACACTAAAATAATGTTTTCTTAAAGTAACTTCCGTGGATTAATCTGAAAGTGAAAATATCTCGCAACAATGTAATGTTATATAATAACCCATGTTATATAGACCGTCCAAATCTATGGTTTTTTCAACAAATGGACCGTCTAACACAAAAAAAATCAATGCCAATAAGTACTTCCATAGATCAGCGCGTTCAACCAAACATACTTCAGCATTAGTAACCTGTATATAGGTACATTAAAAATATATTTAAAAAAAAAACTAAATACAAAAAATATATATATAACAAAGAAAAAAAAACAAAAAATAAGTATATCTCCACAATTTTACTAAGTTTTTCCGTTTCGTGAGGCCGGCATGCACCGCCATACTCCGTCCGACCGGCGGCGTTTTCAAAGGAATATCGCGCATAGACTGCATAGCACTAAGAACTTTGTGCTACAGCTATTCTACCACTTGAATGGATGGTATTATGCGGTACTATATTAGTTATATTATCGTTATTAAAATTAAATCAAATTCACGCTATATCCCGCATATAACAGGCTAGGCAAGGGGAACTTAGTGTTAAGACACTCGACTCCCTACTTTTTACTGAATTTTTCGAAGCATTGTGCGTTGAGTGCTTGTACTCAGCTTGCATCTCCATTAGAATTATCCTCATTTCCACAACCGACACGACAAAATGAAGCGTTTAGTTTCGCCGATACTTCTACGATATCTCGAAAATTAGGTGAAAATAGAGAAAACCGAGTGAATACTAGGTTCTATCTGTCTATATTGTAATGTGAGCATGATGCTTAAATTAATTTATTTCAAAGTTTCCAATACGATACAATTTTTAAGAAGAAATTTTATATAACGTAATGTTCAAAACAATTTTCCTGCTCATTTAATATTAAAAGAACTATTATAAAAAAATGTATATCGTAACTCAAGAGGAAAACACAATTTTTCTTACAAATATCCCGAGTGAGAAATTTAGTGATGAATAAATTTACTTCACAATAGTTTTTATAAAACAGGTCAGCAATTGCTATTTCTAGTGTCCTAGTCCATTTCTTTGAATTTGCGAAAAAGTTTTATGCAAAAGCTCGCCTTGTTTCGTTGTGTAGAATATATTGCATATCGTCGGCTTAGAGTGTAAGCCTTCTAAATCCGTTTTCGTTCCACACTCCTACATTTTTATATATATTTTTTTCTCAGCATCATGCTGTACGCTTAGAAAACGTAGCAGGGTAGGATATAGGTGTGAAGACACTCCGTTCACCTCTTTCCTCTGCATTTTTTGAGGCGGAGGTGTTGAATGGCGGAACTCAAGGCTTTGGGGCGTTTGCTTTAGTGCCATAGCGAATAAATTAAAATATTAATAAATAATGGCCTCAACCATGAATCGAAAGTGTAAAAATCTAAAAATAAACCTTTATTTTATTATATATAGTATAGAATACATAATAATTTTTGAAATTGTAAAAAGTTTCTAATAATATCTTATATAATCTGTTCTCACAATTTTTAAAAACGCATCAATTTCAAAGATTTTTTTTATATAATTTGGCAGAGAGGGACAAGGTATGACTGTAAACGTGACAATTATAGATTCGATTTCCTGGGTAAATTATTACAAAAAAAGTTTTCATATCCGGGGATATCCTTTGGCGAGTTGAGATTCAACACTCAACATACTCAAAAATTGAGCAACTGAGTGATACAACACTATCTCCACTATTTTCTTACCCTACTTTGTGCAAGACAAGTGTGAAGTTATTATTTTTTTGCAATTCTTAGAAGTAGAATTTCTTAACTTATATTTACTTTAACTTCACTTACTCGGGAAATCATATTATATAGGAACAATTATTGTATGTTGCTGGTTCATTTCATCAGAACTATCTTGGTAAGCCGGTGGTACTTGTCCTGTACAACTGACACTACTGACATTTTTATATAACTTAACAATTTAAAACTGCTTGTAATAGAGAAGAATATTTTAATTTTAATATTAGATCAAGCGTGGTGTTGAGCGAAAAGCGCAGAGTGAAGTGTCTTTACACTTCGTCCAATAAATGGTTTAATAAATTCGCTAAGTTTAAATACATTGTTCAATCGTGCATTACGCTTTTCATACTTTTTTTCAATAAAAAGACGGTAGCTGGTACAAAACTGCATGCCTCCGCCGGACACTGAATGACGTGGAGACGCGTTCCTTTTGAAATTGTCTTTTATTTTATCCAAGATGCTATTCCGCGGCTTTTTTTTTTGTAAATTGTGCTCGACTATGTACAGTTTTTGTGTTTTTTTAACATATTTTGAGAGGTATTTTTATATTTGCTTGAAATGAGTATTTGTATTACAATGTATATATTTCCATATAAAGGTTTATAATAATCCTAATAGGGAGCGGAACATTAGGTGCTCAGGTTCCCTGCCTACCCTGGTAGGTGCGGGATATCCCTATAACGCTATATAGCGCGATAAAAACAAAAGATTGTTATGATTTATGTTGCCAAATAATATTTCATACATTTCTCATAAAATTGTAGGTTTCTTGATTATATTTTTTTTAATTTGGTCATTTCTATTCTAAATATGCTTTCTATAGGTCAAAATTTATAAAAAAATATATATATAAAACAAAATCTAACAAAACGTTCCACAATAATAAAGATAATACAATAAGAAAAATAAGATAAGATAAAGATAATGTCGAAAAATCGTATTTAAAAAAAACCTAAATCGACTTTAATTCTGGAAAGGTTTTACTTTTTACCAGCTGATCCGTTACACTATAGAAATGAGTAGAATCGACCATTAAAATATTTTATAAAAAAACACCATTTAAAAATCACAGATGGAAGCGCCTTTGATTAAATGAACTGACAATGATGTCCTCATAAATGATAATTAGTTTTTAGTCATTACCTAAAATAGAGCGAAAAACGATTTCGATGCGATTTTAATGAGACCACCTCAAGCGTTTGAGGAGTGACTGAAATTGTTTTAATATTTTATTTAATACAGTTAATTATGTGAAAGAATTTATAGGTGTAATATTTTGATCTTGGTGAAACGAATAATAAAATATAATTAAATAAATAGGTAACGGAGAATCTTAACACTAGGTTTCATCTGTGTTACCTGCTATATGTAAGATAAAAGCCAATAAAGATTTAAAGTTATCTAATTGCGATATTTAAACTTTAAGGTTTTTATTTTTCGTAGTTTTTATCGTTTTTTTTTATATATATGTTAGAAAATTTGTTTATAAGTAAAATTACTTTACATCCAATTATAAACATCATTGAATGCAAACTGTGCCACTATGCTTTCTATTATAAAAATAATAATTTCATGCAAATGAAACCGTCAGCCTCTTCCTGCCATATTTTGAGATATTTCGTGTTGAGTGGTAGAACTTAACGCCGCGCTTAGTCTTCTTACCAGAGCGAAAATATTTCCCCGAGTGGAATCGAACTCACAACCGTCGTGTTCGTAGTCACTCGCTTTACCGCTCCTCCACGACGGCTTATAAAAATTGTTAAAAATATAAATTATATATAAATAAAGTTATCTCTACATTTTCCAATATCCGCTTGGCATAAATACGTCAAGTCATCGTCGCGGTCGCGTTTGCCGATTCCAGTTGAATTTGTCTTTATTTTACTGTGCAAAAGAAAGAAAAATGAGTCAATGATAAAAGTGTTTTTTACTTATTTTCTTCACTCACGAGATTTACTTAATTATTTCTATATCATACTGGGATTACGTGAAATAGCATGGGTTCGATTTTTATTTGAGGGATTTGTTATTGTCAATTCTCTGGCCTGGAAAGAAAAGAGAGCAGCGTTAAGTTCTTTTTGCCGCTTAACTATTGGATTCGGGCGGAAAGCAGAGAGCGGAGTGTCGTGATACTGTGTTCGCATTGTCTACTCCTCCATAAATGGGTATATATACTGTAAGTGGTTTTAAATAAATTTTATTACGAATATTCATTGATATCTTTTTTGTTATTTTTTGTGTTTGATACTAATAGAGTAATATTTCATGATTGTTAAATTAACTCATAAAAATAAGTTAAGATAAAAAATCTGTATAAATTCCTTACTGTACATGAAACGCAGCAGGATGTGGGACGCAAGTATATGGCTTAATTGGCTAGTACAGCATCCGAGAGGTGCGGCTTTGGTTCTATTTATTTATACAATTTCTGCGTGCTTAATACCTACTAAAAAGCAGCTTTACTCCGCATGTAGGATGGGGAAAGGAAACCTAGTAGTAAGACACTCCGTTGTCCGTTTTCTGTTCAATTTATAAGGGACACTGTCAGTCTTCAGCAAGCGACGACTATAGGCGCACTCGGGCTTATTTATATTTATTTGTTTTATTTTTTTTCGTTCGTTTTCTGCCACATAGCACGTAATGTCTGGAAAATTCGAGGAAATGTCAAGATCGGAGTGTGATCCGATGATCCACTTCGTCTATTTTGCTATGCGAGAAAAGCTTTTTAATAACTTACCATGAACGGAATTCGAATCTACAGCCGTCATGTCCACAGTCAGACACCGTGCACATTCTCAAAATTTTATATTCCCAAAAAACTAGTAAACCAACAAATAAATTATTAATACAGCATACCAATATTTCGTGTTAAATGAATTTGTATGTAACATGTACTTGTACTTATATATGTATGAATAAAATCTTATTTCATACATCATACATTATTGATAACTAATCACGTTTATAGCGTATCGATGTCGGCAAACAGATTTTTTATCGAGCCCCGACCGTCACTAATGGGTTCCGCAATGAAAATTTATGTCGATACTTTGTCGAGACGTATATGGAGTTAATATTCTTTTAGCATAACGAGAGGATTTTTATTGTTGCTATTATTTTGTGTGTGTGAAATGAAAACGTTTATTTATCTTTTAATGAAGATATTTATAGTGTTGTATTATTCCGTTGATGTCGTCGTGGCATCAACGGAATTATACAACTCTGACTTTAAAGGTGACGGTCGTAGGTTCGATTGTCATTCAAGGAGATTAATAATTACAATTTCTTTTTATCTGATAACAATACAATGAGTGGCGCTAATTTCCGCCACCTAAGAATTTTCAATGTATTTTTTTTCGATTAATATTCGAATTTACAGCAATAGTGTGTATAAAAAAATCATAAATACGTACTCTTGCTATTTTCATGAAAAAAATACACTTTGAATATGTTAATGAGAAAAAGTATAAATGAGGAATTGAATTAATATATTAATTTTAATTTAACAGCATTATTTTTTAAGTATATAGAACCTGCGGCTTTGCCACCCTAGTCATGTACTCAACAAAAATAATATTTCAATTCGTACCAATAGTTCCTGAGATTACACTATATTAAATATTGCTTTATTATGACCCAATTTCATCACAAAACATAAAATTTAACCTTGTCATGTATTGACATGACATACATACATATAAACTCGAGGCCATGTGCCATTTCAAGCAACAGTCAAAATCAGTAAAAAGTGAACCAACTTTTTATCGGTGTAAGTGAAAGCTCGCGGGTCTTTCTCAAAATGTCTTTATATTTGCCGACGCAGTTTTATTAGTGACGCGAAAGCATTTTATTTTTTTTATATTATACGTCGGTTATCTTTTATCGATATAATAAAAAAAACTTGTTCGGACATCACTATTTCATTGCGAATGCGTTTGTTATAGTGTTGACAGATTCTTGTGTTAGAGATAAAGATGAATCGATAATTGAATTGATTTTTGATTTATCTCTCTATTAGTACTGTTTTAAACGACATATTCAATCAAAATCAAAATGAATGAAAATTAATTTATTATGAAGTATTAAGTACAATCATTAGGGTTCTGTATCTTTTAAGGAACAAACGAACCCTCACAAGATTATTTTGTTGTCCGTCCGTCTGTCTGTCTGTCTGTCTGTCTGTCTGTCCAGACCCTTTATCTTAGGAACGCATGTAAGCGTGTTATCGAGTTAAAATTCAAACCATATACTGAGGTCTACGCTTCCTTGTTTTTCTAAAAAATGGCATTTCTACATTTACTTAAAAAAAAGATATAGCCCTTTCTATAGCAATCGAGACTGAGAATTTTTGTATGGAACCCTCTATCGGGAAGCCCGATTCGAGTTTGTCTGGTTTTTTTGTTTTGTACTTTATACTTTATTATGAAGCAAGCCAACGAAATATGAATTAATAATTAAATGTATTTTTGGATTATACGTTTATATGCACTTATTTCAAGACACAACGAATCCAAAAGATTTTTTTATCATCATAAAAGGCCAGTGGTAGTGCAGGGGCACAAAGTGTGACTGTAAAATCGACTGATTGTGGGTTCGATCCCCATTCGAAGAAATGGAATATTTATTTACATTTATATTTTCATCACGCAACACGCAATGTTTTTAGAACTCGGCGGAAAGTGGGGATCGGAGTGTCTTAACACTAGATACCCTCTGCCTACCCTGCTGTGTGCGGAATACAGCGTGAAGCTGATTTAATTTTTTTATAAAAAAACGATTGCATGTTTAGCAAGGAACCTAGAGTTAGGAGAGATATTTTATTCCCAATTTTTCAACATATTTCATATCATATGGAAATCGAACTAGTGACCTCGGTCTTAGTAAGTTATGTCTATCCATGTGTTGTATCATAACATCTATACACGTCAGTTCGGTTTTCAGAAATATTACTGCAATTAATATTCACATCACGATCGATTAAATAAAAACCATGCAAAACGAGTACACCTTGGAAGAAATTCTTAGATTTCAATCCGAAAAAGGGAGTATTGTGGGTGATACTCCATAACGTCTTGAAAAGGAGAAGCCGTTTTGGTTTTAAAGAATATTCTTGTATTTATCCAACGGTTGTTTGATATATTATAACTTTGGTTCAAGTTTAAGTATGCAAGATCTTAAGCTGTTTTTTTTTTAATTTTCATGCCTCTTTCTCTCTCTCTTTACTCTGAAACCCGCATAAAGCAGTGTAAGCAGAGGAAACTTAGTTTCAACATATATCATTCCATATTTTCCGTTCAATTTCGAGACAACTGCACTTTGAGTGGACACCTCGCCATGACTATTTATTTCAATATAAATTATTAAATAATATTGAGTGGTAGTGTGAAAGAAAGTGTCTTGTTAATGAGGACGACGTGTCTTAAAACTAGCTACTCTTTGTAAAAGGTGAAGCTAAAACAGAAACATTAAAAATATTGTCACCGTTAGTTTTTAACAAAAAAACCGATTTCAAACAAGGAACTCAAAAGTAAAAAATCATTTTACATATATAAAGTAAATCGTACTTTGATTTTGTTAAACAAAAAAAAATATGAACAAACAGACTTAGTAGATCGATATTGTAGAAAGGTTGACACCGACTTCGAAATTATAAAATCTTTTTTTTTTATGTGATAGAAATGGGACTACACGGTAAGCACTAGCTTTCAAATAATAAAAAAAATCAAAATCGGTAAAAAAATATATAGTCGAATTGATAACCTCTATTTCTTACAGAGGTCGCTTAATAAAAGGGACAACGCGTTTTCTTATTAATATAAATTAGTTGATATGACAACTACTTCTTACAACGAAAGCACCTGCAGTAATAAAAGTTACGTTTTATTATTTATAGCGCACTCTACATAACTGCTCATTATATGATAGATGCCGCAACTTTGTTTCGTTTCCGTGGGTTTTAAGATGTGAAATGGAAAATCCCGTTATGTGTACCGTTCCCGTTGGAATTTAGGGATATATTCTTGTAAAGCTTCAATTATTTTCTAATATTATAAAAAATCTATGTCCAGTAGTTTCGTATGTGCGTTGTATGTCAGTCACTCGGTAATGGAAGTGAATAATGCGACTGTAAGCGGTGGTTAGGGATTCGATTCCGACTCGAGGATATGAAATATTTAGTATTTTCATTTTCTCGCTCTGGTAAGGCAGGCGAACCGCAAGTTGAGTTTCGTCACTCAACACGAATTTCCTCTCCGATCGGCGGAAAGTAGGAAAGGAATTCTTAATCAGAACGGAGGTTCCTAAGTTCCCTCTGTCTACGCTGCTTTGTGCGGGATACACCATGAAGCCAAAGAAAAGAAGAAAAAGCAATTATTTTTTTACTCATCGAAGGTGAAACTTTACCACGCGTTACAAAAAGTTTTTTTAACTTTACCTGTATTCCTTCTTTTTTATTTCTCAAAATATCAGACAAAGTGTCAAACTGACGCTAAATACTACTTTCGTATCAGACCATCTGCTGCAATATGTTAACTTCGGTGTTTTGTTTAGTATAAAAAGATCACAGTGGCGCAATGGGACAACGTTTCACTGTAAAAGCGATGGTTATGAGTTCCATAACCATCGCTTTTACAGTGAAACTCCCCAAAGGTAGAAGTAAAAAATTAAATTCAAACAAACTCAATAAGTTAGAGTTTGTTGTTTGCTCAATAAGTTAGAGTGTTTTATATTTAAATATATATTTAATAATATACACTGTTTTATATTTAAATAAGCCAAATAAAATATAATTCAATTTCGACCTGAAAATAAAGATCTTTTCTTGCATTCAATAACTCTACCGTCGGCACAGTAAAACTAAAAAGGTGAAATTTAACCAAAACCGAAACAATTACGGCGAATTTGCCCAAATCAAACGACCACGGCCACGACCACGGCCACGCTTTAAAAGAAACCAAATGAATATTAATAGGACGTAAAATCAAATTTAACAGTGTCCAAAATATATATAAATATTTACTTTTTACTTTAATTTGTTGACACGATGGAGTGCGCTGTCACATGAATAATTCAGTTTTCTTGCTCTGGAACAACCTCACTAATTTTCGGAATGATGGCAACGTGTTTGATAGAATTTGTATCTTGTTACATCAATACATACGTTTTTAGGCTGAGTTTTGTATAATGGTGGATGATTTTACTATATATTAGCTTTTACGTTTTTATTAAAAGAGAGTAAGATATTCTTGAGGCCAGTTATAGGGGAAAAAGAAGCACATGCGTGGGAGTGAGCGACGTTTAATATTTTCATTTCTTCGATCTAGTAACGAAACAAAGCGTGGCGTCGAGTTCCGCCACTCAACACATAATGCTTCTAGAATTCGGTGGAAAGCAGCCAACGGTAGTGTCGGCAGCTACTACATGAAGTGTCTCGAATATGGAAGGAAATCTAGGAACGGAGAATCTTTACACTAGATTTTAACTGATTTTTTTTTCATTCTTTTTATTATTTTTTAAACCTAAGCCAATCAGGGTCAAATACTCAAAAAAAATTTATACAATTAACACAATAAAGGCCTTGATTGATCAAACAAAGTTATATAATAAAGCTAATTGTAATTGGCGGGTTGGCTATAATTTTCTCTTAGGGTGTTTCCAAGGGGACGGTTTTGGGGCCTAATTTAAACATATGCTATAAATTTTCGGTATTATTTTTAGATTTGACTAGTGAATAATTTACTTGGTAACGGTGGTGGTTTTTGATTTCAATAATACAGGTTGATGCACATTCAATTTAGGATGAGCATTTAAGAAACCTTCTTTATGAAATATTTCTTACATCTTGAAAAGAGGGCGGAAAGCATGAAATAAGATGTTATAGCACATTTTTCTTTATGCCTACCCTGCAATATTCGATAATACGTGTGAATCTACTTTGTTTCAATGCTTAAGATTTTTAATATTACAATAAAAATTTTAATAGATTGATATTTACCAAATTCCTATACTACTATAATAAATGAAACAATTGTGTGTGCATAAATAATAATAACATATAAGTTAATGTTGTATTATGATAAACAACTAAGATCTAACGGGGAATTACCATTTAAAAGATCAATATGAATATATAAAAACAAAATTAACATAGTAGTTAATAAAAAACGTTGAATCATACTAAAGCCATAATATCATATACTGTATGGAAAATATTTCAGTATCATATATTATACTGAAATATTTTCCATTCCATTTCCATTTTACAATTTCCATTTTATTTTAAAATCTTACATTCGTATCATTTTTTCCTTTTATCAGGATAATTTTTCATTAATTCAATTGGTTTCGATTCTTGAAAAATTCTTGAATAATTGACAAAATTCAGATATTCTACACACCTATTTATTTTCGAATGAGTTCTACTTAACCAAAACAATCAATATTATAACTAATTTTACTATCCCAAGCTAACTAACTATACAGATGCAATTACAGTGTATCGTCGATCCCATTCAAGTTTCATCTTTCGAGGGTGATCGGTTCAAATCTCATTATTTTGTAACCAGAACCCCTAGTAGTTAGTTAGTTAGGGTTAATAAATAACTAATATTTAGTAATTATTGGATCGTATTCTAACTAAATTGTTCTTTGATATACAATTTTATTCATGCTCATATAACGAATTAGAGTTATTAGATTTGAATTTTTTTGTGTATATTGTATCGTTGCTATTGTAATGGCCTTTACTCGTATCTTTATCACTTTTCAATATGGTTGTGGGTTCGATTCTCACTTGGGTTATGTTAACTCGCTTTAGAAATAAATCAATTCTCGGCATTAAGTTTTGCTATTGTAGCAAAAATTTAATTTTATCTAAAAATAGATTTTTTTTATATAAAAAAGTTTCTGCATAAATCTAATGTTATAATTTTTCTAAAGAAATTATCTTAAACAGTATTTTTTTTTCGTCAATAAAAATGATAATGAAGCTCACAAAAACAAAGTAACAACTTCATAGTATTACAAGCATTGCTCTACCAAAGTATCGTAAATTATAAAAATTTACGACCGAACGTGTCTTTGCTACAATAAATTGTAGTTTTAAAAGTAAAAAAAATAAAATAACTTAGAAAATAGCGTGCGAAACGTCAGTTTGGTATCAATTTAATATAATCTATATATAAAACTCTTCCGTTACTTAGTGACTGACAGACAATGCACAGACGAAACTACTTCACTTAGAACGAGGATATTTGTATGTAGGGAGTGTAGCGAAGCAATACACGCTGTATATCATGGTGGTCTGAGGGAACCTGGGAACCTGTATTGGATATTTTAAATGTAGGTTATGGGCTATAATTACATAACATTAATCGTTTCAATTTAAGTCACTTTCCTTACGTATGGTCAGAAATGCCTCGGGCACTTAGAATGTGTCATGTGTCATATAAAACTTTTAGCTTTTTTTCCATTTGACCAAACAGGCAGAGCTACAAATGGAAGTTACTAGTGAATAAGGTTGAAATTATATTAAAAAAAATATACAAATATAATACATACATATATTTTTTGTTCTGTAATACCTCCCACTAAAACACGCAACTAAGCAATTGTGGTTTTTCTCCAAGACGGAAGTGGGTTCCGTAATTATATTCGAATTAGTTACTATTTCAAAGATTTTGGGATTGTCTACGTTTGTCGTTGGGCCGTGAGAAACTCAGCGTTGTAGAAAATTACAACAATTTTCATCAAAAATTTTAGAAATTCTGTTTCATTATAACTGTATTTTTTTTTGTTTTTTTTTTCTGAATGAAGTCATCAGGGTGACAGAATGTTACTTTTGATAGCTGTTAATGTTACATTAATGTGTTGTGGTTTAGTGAGTTTGAATCTAGTTTTACTAGGTTCCCTTTTAGTGCAGACAGTACTAAAAGCGCGGAAAAAAGCGTGCGTGAAAAAGTTTATTAATACGATTTTACTTTAAATTATTAATTTAACATACATATAATATATCTTTATTATAAATTAATATCAATTTTACCTCGTCTTAAACCAAAGTGGTCCCAGCTCTCAATGTAAGAGTATATGGAAAATATATTATATATTATATAGAAAAAAAATCGCATATAATTTGCCTTTAAAATAATAAATCTGCGACCACTGACTTTATATTCAATTCCTTTATTTAAACAATATAAACAATAAACTTTGCCTTGTTATAAAGGCATGACCTCGACAGGACCTAATTTACTACTAGACGTGAGCTGTGAAGGCTGTTCTGTACTATTATATCAATGTCGTGTATGGGGATTTTTTTCTATAATATAAACGGATTTCTATAATAATGATATTAGATTTTCCTTAAAGAAAATAAATTTAATATTGATATAATATAATATATGAGTATGTGTGTATGGTATGTATGCATATCTATGAAACTAGTTTTTTATTCAAACTAGGCTACAATATAGACCTGCACGGCATAAATTATGGAGCTAGAATTAATTATTAAAACAATAAAAATCTATATCTATAGTGGGATAGTGAATTTAAGCGCGACTATTGTAGGTTCGATTCCCACTTGTATGTACTTATGATTATTGTACTTAAATTATTTTTATTTTCCCGTACTGGTTGACAAAGCCCGGCATTAAGTTCTTCTAATCAACAATCGAAATTTTAGTGGAGTGTCTCGGCACTGGGTTTTCTCTATTATCCTGCTATATACGGAAGAAAGCGTTAAGCTAAAATACAACTTTCTGATATACTTAGTTTCTTTTATAATATCTTAATTCTACGCAGTAAGCAGTGAGATAGCTAGATAGTTGATTCGATTTTGAAGATGAATTGAATGATTATAAGACAACGTGCAGCGTTGAGTTCTGCCAGTCAAACACACAATCTTTTAAGACGGGGAACGGCGTGCCTTAACCTAATCTAATGTAATTGTCTTGTATGTAGGGTGAAAGCATAAAGTTGAAAAAAAGGTAACTACATTTTTCACTCCATCTTATTAGATCTTATTTTTCCTATTTTCCATTTCACTCATATTTTAAATACAACTACTCTATAAGAGAACTCGTACACAATGGTTTCTAAGAAACATGGAAAATTGTACATATACTAAAATGTCGTTTAAAGAAAAATATAAAATTTATATTAGAAGGGAACATGTCAACTTCTCACTGCGTTCTTTATATATGCATTTTTGTTGCAAAACTATAAATGTATGAATCGCTCACATTCTATGGTAGATTGAATCGTAATGCTACTTTGATGTATGATTCAGTGGTTAGATATACTATTATGGGTGGAGATTTGATCTCCGGTTTAGTTTTATAGGATTTTTTTAGTGTAAATATATTCTTCGATATACGCCAGAATTCAATAATTGAACTCAATGCTGCATTTTGCTATAATTTTATATAAAAATTTACAACAAAATATTGAAAATACAATCCATCACTTTGAAAATGGATGTTTTAGTATATTTCATTCAAATCAATAGATATGTAGTAATATGTTTTATATCAAAAACAGAACATAGAGTAGCGATTAGCACCCGCACGGTGAATCCATGGATTGCTAAGTGACTTCACGCAGTATCTCGCATGTAGCAGAATAGGCAGAGGGTAGGTAGTGTTAAGACACTCTATCCTTTATTTTTCAATTTTCGGGACATTGCGCGCTAAGAGATGAAACTCAACGCCGCGCTTTGCTGCTCAGTAGAATTAGTTCTAGTTTTTATAAAAAATATATTTATATAAAAATAAATATTTTCAAACAATTAGTCGCGTTACGTGATACTATTTAATAAATAGTATAGTTTTGATTCATGTTCCGTTATCACTTCTTGGAATCTGACTTTTTCTTACTCTACAGTGTACGTAGCGTCTTACAATACTTGATGATAAAATCGTGTTTCGATGGAAAAAAATCGCTTCCACTCGCCTAGTGTTGTTCTATTATTTTAAAATGTAAAAAAAATATTTTTTATATTGTATATTATTTAAAAAATATTATATTTAAAATCTGTAGGCATCAAAGAGAATTAAGGAGGATATAGAGATAAATCGCTCTGTTTTCTAGTGGTATTAGATTTATTGTGCATCGTGGTGGATTATTAAATGAAATATAAAAATATAAATTTTTTTGTTCACCTTCACACTGTATCCCGCTTGCGGCAGGGTATGCAAAGATAATCTATTGTAAAAAAAACTCCTTTTTCAGCTTTACCTTGTCTTTACTCAATGACGTTAAATGTGTTGTCAGAGTAGGGAAATGAAAATAATTCATCCCTTCATCACCCGGTAAGGATGAAACCCATAACCATCGCGGTTATAGTACTGCGTCACTGCGTCATAGTGGTTTCATACACATACCACAAATAAACCTTTGACCATTGACACTTTTTAATTATTTTGATCTCAAGGACTCTATCACTGAACAGAATTTTAATGAAATTAAGTACAATATGCCAGTCGTGGCGCAGTGGTACAAAGTGTGACTGTAAAACCGACTGATTGTGGGTTCGATCCCCACTCGAGGAGATGAAATATTTACTTAAATTTATATTTTCATTTCTTCGCTCTGGTGTCGAGGCAAAGTGCGGCGTTGAGTTCTGCTACTCAACACACAATGCCTTCAAAAAATTCGGCAGAAATTGGGGAACGGAGTGTCTTAACCCTAGGTTCCTTCTGCCTACCCTGCCGTGTGCGGGATATAGTGTGAAGCTTATTTAATTTATTTTAATTTTTTTAGTACAATTTAGAGAAAGCTTATACATCAAAAAGATAAAACTCAATTAAAAACTGAAACTGGCAAATTTAAGTATTTTGTTCAAAATAAATAAAATAACTCAAATTAATTAGTTAAAAATTAGTTAATAATTTATATTTAAAGTTCACCGGAAAAGTTGATTGTATATATATATATTATATAGATGTAATTATTTTTATATCAACAGATATAAGGCAGATACAAAGGTTTGGCAAAAAATATTTTGTTATTAAATTAAAAAATAAAATCTAAAAATTCGATCGCATTTCATACTAATTCTCCATTTACCACTAAAAACACACTCCGCTCTCCTTTTTAAATCTTATTATTATGCAACCAAGGTTGCTAGTGGAATAAATTATAATTGTCACAAAGTGCCGTGGCATTGCATCGCTCACGTACACTCGACTCGAGTCGAGTCGAGATCTGTCATTATTTTGATAACACCGTCAGTTTGTACGTGAGATAACTGTACAGTGTATCGATGGGTAGAGGTAAATTGTTTATTACATAGAAATATAATATGTTATCTGAGAGAAATTAGAGTTAAAACACTACGTTTTGTATATTTCGAAACAATTGATAAAGTAATTCGTTTTTTGGACATACTTATGAGAATATAATTAAAGATAGTTATCATATTTTATAGTAAGAACATACAATATCTTTAGTGCATACAGTAACGGATGCCGTGTATTCTTGTCCAAGCAGACAGAATAAATATATAGTGTAAATATTGTAATATGCACGTAAGCACTCGAACCTACAACTACGGCCTTCAATTACATATCCCTTAATTCTATTCTGCCACGATGATGTAATCAATGATTTCATTGTAATATCAAATTTTATTATATTTACTTTTTTATATTAAAGAAAAGTATCAATCACAAGACTAATATGTTTTTTGCGGAAACCACTGCACTTTTTAATAGTTAATTATTTTCTATAGAGTAAAAAAAATACGGCTAGTAGGATGACATAGAGCAAATAATAAGAAAATAGAAAAATGTCGTAAATATTAAAAAAATAAATAATATCGACTCGATAAACATGATGTCTCATCACTACACTGTATAGCTAAATATATAGCAGTGTTTGTAAACATATAATTACTTGGTAGGTCGATGCATATCAATATTGCTTTAGTGTGTGTGAATTTTAACTAAGCTTAAACCATGGTTTGTCTATTTTAATTACTTTAAAACTACTGTAATAATGTTATGCACTGTTGATGAAATGGTTACGAGTTCAATTCCGTCTTTTGGTACTTTAATTTATCGTTCGTCGATATTACGACATTTCTCTATTTATAATATTCTATTTATAATTTAAAATATTTTCTTATGACTTTAATCAGATTAAAAAAAAATATGAAAGTAGTATTTAAAATTGTAGTATTGTTTTAATTTTTTTATGCACATGTTCCTCATATAACAGAATAGGTAGAGACGACATAAATTGAGATTTATTTATTTTATCGAAGCTTATATTTGTTTAATATTTAAAAAAATCAGCTTTACGCTTTTCCCACATATAGGGGAAGTAACTAATGATAAGACTCTCCGTTCTCCACTTTCATACAAATTTTCAATACATTTCGTGTTGAATGGCGTAACTCAACGCCACAATTCGTCTTCCAAGGTAGGTAAATGAAAATATACAAATATTAATCATTTGTTCGTGTGGGAGTCGAGTTAATGGGTGTTTTAAATTGTCAATTTAAATTATATAAAATTTTGATATACACGATATTTTTAAAGTTCACTTTAAGTAACATATTTTGAAGGCAAATTACACCGTTATACCTTTATCATTTATATGTGTGAGTTGCACAACTTATCTATGTAGATGTGTATATTTATATGTTTTTACACAAACTCACACATAGAAAGTTGTTTGTGTGTGTGTTTAAAACTAGTTTCTTAAGATTATGAGTGATCGTAAATCGACCACATACGATGTTTATTTAATTAATTTATTTATAGTACGTACTCTGTTTATACTGGAAATGATAACGGGTTCAATACGTGCTGGCAGTTTTCAAAGTATTTTTAAAGTGTTTTATGAATTATTTGATATAAATTTAAAATTTGGTTTTTCAACAAAAAAAAAAGTAATTCAATGGGATAAAACAGGTAAAAAGAAGGGAATGTTTTAACACTAAGTTCTCCCTTTATATCCATCCATACGTTGGATAAATGTAAAGCAGAAAAGAAACAGATTTTTTTTATATATATAAAACACTAAAGATTATGCAATACTTATATAACTGTTATTAAGAAAATCATTGCGGTTTTGAATTCTAGAACCAGTTGTTGTTATACTCATAAATTACATAAACTAAATAGGTTGTATATAATACTTGTTTAAATGTGATTAGTAGTTTGATGTTCAGAATGGCGTAGATAATAAAGAGAGAAAAGAGAGATCTGTACATCTATAATAAACATTTAAAATTTAAGAGTTTGTTTGGTTGAACTTGCTAAGCTCAGGAACAAGTGATTCCAATTGACAAATGTGATTATCTTGAATAATTCACTTATCGAGTAAGGCTAAATATAGGCTTTATAAGATTGCCTTAATTGTGTCTGTATATCTATCTTTTATATCTCAAGCAGTTAGACGCAATATTAAGAGGGAGGGAGGAAAGAGGGCAGGGAGGGGACAAAAATACCGTGACTTAACTTATTTGAAAAAAGAAAAGGAAGGATTGCAAAAAAAAAAACTCCAGAATCAGTATTTCAATACTGCGGAATAAGCTGAGCGAACCTAGATCAAACTCTGTTCTCTATTTTTCGTCAATATCGAAACATCTCAACATCATGAAAAGGTAACGCACGAAAGGTAACGCACGAACATATTTCACATACAAAATTAAAACTTACAGCCGCCGCAGTTTTTTAGAACAATAAATTCAGATTTTTGACGTAGATCATAAAAATAAAAATCTCCTAAATTAATCTATTAACTATTTAGATTGTATCTGCCATTATTTCTATGTGTAATTGTTGTAATTGCTTATTATTATACGTTTAAACTAAACTTTTGCATAAGTAACGACCCGTGAAATAGATTTGTCTGTGTTTTGTCTATTTATATATTAGAACTATTAACTGAGTGTTTGGTCTTAGCCAAATTGAAAGAACGTGACACCTTCTAAGGTCTATATAGAAACTCTGACAGGACAGCGACTCTTATTTATCTTTTTGTAACTTCCCGCAGGGAATCTGAGGGAGCCTGGGAACCTAATGTGAAGACTTTGTTTGTGTTGAGTGGCAGAACTCAACGTCGCGCTTTGCCTGGTTACCAAAGTTGAACCGCTACCTGTCGTGCTTACAGTCAGATGCCTGTCCCTGTGCCTTGACTGGTCAAAAAAAACAAATTGGTATTTAAAATATTAGCAAAAAATATATTTAGAGCCCGTTTGTGGCATAATAGGACTGCGTTTCATTGTAAGTGCTATAAATGATTATATTTTATTATTTTTATATCCTTGCTCTGGTGAACAAATCGCGGCGTTAAGTTACGTCACTCAACACTCAATGACTCTGAAATTGGGCTGAAAGTGGGAAACGGAGTGTCTTAACTCTGGGTTCTCCCTGCTGAGTCTGATGTATGATGTCAAATATTATAAAGCTGGTTTTTTATTAATGAATGAATAAAATATCAACAATTTTACTTTTAAGCAAAATAGATTAAATATTGATTAAGCATTCTAAGAAATTTCATATAAGAAATCAAAAATATTTCTGAGAACCGTACCAAAAGTTGTTTTGACACAATTATGTATGTGTTTTTATATGAAAATAATTAGGAATTCTCGTTGAAAATATTATGTTGAAAAAATTAGAAAAAAAACCTTTTAATAATAAATATTTAAATAGGAAACAGTCATGTTATTGTAGATTATTTACGTAGAAGTTTAATGCCGCGCTTTACCATATAACATTGGGGAAAAGAAGCTAAAAGCTAAAAATAGAAGAAAGAAAAGAGAAACGTTATTTAATTTCTTGTAATTCTAATGACTTCTAAATAGAGGTTCTGACGTTGTGGATTTGATTTCCACTCGGGATACCCGAGACATTTCCCGGCTCTGGTAACAAGACAAAAGTGTGGTGTTAAGTTCCGCCACTCAACACGCAATGTCTCGAAAATTGCACTGTGCATAGTGAACGGAGTGTTCGGTAAGGGTTAGAACACCACAATGATCTCTCTACCTACTCTGCTATATGCAGGATTTTGTGTGAAGCTATTCTCATGTTTGTATGTATGTCAAACAATTTCGTCAAAATTAAATGCAAGTGAAAAATTTCGCAATTCAGTGTAGGTTTTTTCTTCAACAGAATGCCCGCTCGTTAGTAAGACATGACCTCCGAATCGCCCTCGAGTGTTCCGCGCGGTGCTTTTATAATTGATGGGCACATACATACATACATACACGTTGGGGCTATACAGCACGTTTAATTTTAGTATTTATTTATAGCTAGCAGTCCAAACGCGGCTTCGCCTGCTTAAACTTATTGGTATATTATAGCTAAGTTATATAAAATCTTTTTTATAAATTGTAGCTTCTGTTATTTATTTTTATATTTAATCTTATCTAAATTAGTTCAATAATTTTGCGTGAAAATGGAACAAACGTTCAACCATCCGTAATTTACATTTCTCTTATTAGGTTATATTATTATTTTATTAATTATCTTTACTATAGATTGACATCAACTATACCGAACAGTGTTTATGCATATTTGATCTTTACTTCTAATATACATAAATATTTTTTGATATAGTTAAGACCAGTTGTGGCGCAGTGGTACAAGCGAGCGCCAACAAACGCGGCTGGTTGTGGTTTCGATTACCACTCGAGGAAACTTTTATTTTATCGCTGTAGTAACGAGGCAAAGCGTGGAATTAGACGGAAACTGGGCAACATAAGTGTGCTCGAGGAAGCAAATCTTAAGGTTTTCAGGTACCCTCTACCTACTCTGCTATGTGGGCTAAAGTTTTCAGTTAAAAAAATATGATCCAAACCCACAAAAAAATATTACGCATAAAAAATTAAATTATTCAATGAAATCACCGAATCACCGAAAAAGAAAAAAACACACACACTATATACAAACAAGTTTTAGAAAGCAAAGTAAAACGTTGCAATTAATCAATCATTAGTGAACATCCTATATAAACACAAATGTACTCGTACGAAGCAACGATGCGTAAATTTATTTTGTATGGACAAAACTGTTATTTTAAAATAATAATTGATGTGCACAGTGTTTGTCCGTTTGTCAATACAGTTTCCCCTTTATTGTACTAGCGTTGTATAGGAAAAAAAATTACACAGTCCATACATCCGCAAGGTACAGCGCATGTGGCCGTCGTGGCGCAGTGGCATAGCATCTGACTATAAGGGCGACGGTTGTGAGTTTGTGTCCTACTGGGGTAATAAGATGTTTCGAATGAAATTTAAGTGGAAAGGGGGAAACGTATACTTACTACTGAGGGAACCTACCTACTTTCCTTTATGAGGTATAATGCATCTTCAGGCATAAAAGTTATAGCGCAGTGGGATATTATTTAACTACGGTGGCAGTTGGTGTATATTTAATACACAGCGTTATGTTAAGCGAAGAAGGAAGTGCCTTGATTTGGTTTTTCTGCTTATTAAGTATGCAATATGAGTTCATAAATTCTTTTTTTTTTAGGCGTTCAAATAAGCTCAGAGAGCTCTATGAAATTGGAGAAAAACTTTTATACTATTTTACATATTTTAACATACATAACAGCACTACTCATTAGTTTAACTAACTGAATATAAAAATAATGGAAAGAAAAACCCAAAGATTGTCTTGAGTCAAAATTGAACCCACACCCACCTTTGCCTGCTGCATTTTTTTATAAGTAAAAACTTGTATAGGTTACTTGTATAACTCACTTAATATACAATTACTATCAATGAGTTGTTTGAAGAATGTTTAACGGGTCAATAAATATTGAAGGGTAGTTTAATTTTTAATTGATGACTCGTATATATTATAAATAAGCATATGATAAATAAGTAAGTCGTAGGTAAACAGAGGATCGCAAGTTCGAATCATTTTCTATATTAGTGAAAACGCAGTTTTCTTGTTTTGGCTTAACGCTGTATCCTGTAGATATCAAAACATAATCCATATTTTCCTTGAACTTGAGACATTATTGCGTGTTGGGTGACGGAACTCAACTGAGTGTTTGTCTTGTCAGAGCGAGTTTAATGAAATAGTTATTTTTCCCGAAAAGGGAAGCGAACCTGTAGCTATAAAATTTACTGGTAGACACTGTCATACTATGTCCCGGCCATTTGCAATATTTTTTTTAAATATTTTAGCTAAAATAATTATTATGAAAGAACTTTTAATTTTTTTTTATAAAATTGTGGTTTATTCATACATGATTTTTCCGTAAAATAATATTTTTTTTATGATTTACTAAGAATAGACTAAAGAATTTAAAGTTTCTACAGATAAATCGCTAAAAATTGCTCGGCAATGCTCATTCAATAAAAAAAAAACATTATTTTAAATCTAACCCACAACCATCGCTTGCATAGTCAAACATCATCCCACTGAGCACCCATGGTTTAATACTTCCTAATAAACTTTTTCATATATATTTTTTTCTCTATCATCCCCTATACTAGTGCTGGTCATTAAAGTCGCATAAATAAAAGAGCATCTGTTCCTGTTGACATGTAGTAGGGTAAATTAGTATTTTTTTAGCTTCACGCTGTATCCCGCATATAGACGAGTAAGCAGAGGGAACCGAGTGTTGAAACACTATGTTTCCCTTTCGAGACTTTCGAATAATATGGCGAGTACCGTAAGTAAGGCACTATGTCGCTGTACCACGATAGATCTTATTTTGACGGGAAATCGCATTTTAATTATTAAAATAATAACTATATATTATAGAAATTAACATTCACGAACCTACATCCAGGTACTCTTTTAACTTTCCACAAATAACTACTGTACTATAAGGTAAAATAAAAAAATATATAATAATATCTAACAAAACGACCATCTGTACAGGTGGCGTATCACAAATTTTGACAGGTTCACAATAGAACAAAGTTTGAATTTGACGTTGAAAAGATTTTTTTTATGGAACATCCAAATATATATATCGAAAGCTTATTTATTATAAAGGACAATGGTTGTAGATTCGAATTTATATTTAGGGTAAAAAATGTATCTATACTAATTTTATAAAGCTGCCGAACCTCAGGAACTATTATTTCAAAGTTTCGAGGTAAACCAATGTTTTATACATGACATATATTATTATGAATAGATATGGTAAATTGCAGTGTTCTTTAATTCATTGATTCTAAATAGGCTTATAAAAAGAGTGAAATGTCACTATATTCTCTCTGACTTCGCCGCGTAATAGCATTCCATTCTCCACTTTCCCCGTGAATTCCAGACATTGCGTGTTGAATGGCGGAGCTTAACGCCACACTTTAACTTCTATGACTTGACGTAATATCGGATTAATAAATAATATACATTTCTTAAAATAAACATAAGCACACATAACACAATTCTTTTCTTCTCTTTAAAACAATATTATATCTAAGATAATATTTTATTACTAGCAAATTCCTTATCTAACTCATTAATATTATAAAGCAAGTTGGGCATCAAACCCGCTTCGCTCCGTTAACCATGTGAACTAATAGTACAAGTGACGACTGCTGATTCTTATACGTATCGAGTTGTATACATTTTAATGTATATAGATCAATGCAATAAATCATTCCATCACATGGTATTGAAATTGAAGACTTTGAAGCGTTATTAAAAATTAGAGAACAATGTAAAATTAAAATATACGTAATAATAGTCTTTATTTATATATTGAAGTAGCGCTAGCTTCTATCGAGAAATCTGATTAAATTATACGAAAAAATATATTGCCCATACTATCATCTATATATATGTTTTTATTTAAGAAGAATAAGAAACTGTTGTACCTATTAAACAATCGTTGATTAAAAAAAGATAGATATCCATTAACACATTTTAATACCACGCTGCATACAGTTGCTACCTACTTGGGGAAGGATCGCTCTGGTAACAACAAAGCCTAGAGACGGGATACATCACTCAACACACAATATATTGCGTGGAGAACGGAGTGTCTTAACACTAAGCCCCTCTACCTACTCTGCTATATGTGATATATATTACGTGAGTGAATCTATGAATATATGATTTTCTCAACATTTGCCCCCTAGACTACAAACATGAATCAAAGATATAAAGTAAAATGTAGTACAATGTATTTTCAATTTAAACTAAACATAACGTGAAATGAGTAACGGATCTTATTTTATACTAGCTCTTCATTTGTTTTTGTCTTCATATAAAAAAAAATAACTTATTGTTTAGATGTAATTGCGAAATTGATATCTATATTGTTAGAAATCAGAAGCGGTCAACGTTTTAAAAAAAAACACGTTAAAAACACACATCGTCTATATGTTTCTAAACTATTTGGAAAGGGATACTACGTAATTGCAATAGGTGATATGTATCACCTACTAACAATACTTCACACTAGTTTCCCTCCAATAGGGGCCGTCACTTACAAGCAACTGCCCCCGATTGACACAACTCTATTTATTATTTATTTATTTCAACTAAATAACTACTCTATTTTATAGTTATTTTCAACTAAATAAAGTAAAAAAATAGTATAATATTTTTTATTATATTTTAAAATCTGTGTGAAGTAAACTAAGGCAGAATACTTAAATAGTACGAAATACAATGCTTATTTCGCTACGGATGCGATTTTCTCTAATAGATGATAGTTATTGCTGTGTTTTTGTATTATAACTTGGCTACATAGAAAGATTAACAGAGCTCATTCTTTAACTAGTTAAATTATACATCTCTATCAAGGATACTAGTATCCCCATAAAATTTAATTGGATTCCGGCTGGCAATCCCTCTATTTCGCAAAAAAAAAAGCTTATGATTTTTCATTGTTGTTTGTGATAAATTTATAAATCTTATATTTTTTAACTTCTCTCTCGTCTCTTTTATACAGGAGAACAGGTAGAGAAAACCTTTAATAAACGCCACGTTCATATCGTTTTTATAGAAAAAGAAACTTAATGGTAAGTGAAGGTGTCCCTTGGATATACTCGAGCAATCTCAAGGAATTGCGGATGCGTTGTCGAAAGCCTAATTCAAATATATTCTCCGCAGAGTTGCATAATAAAAAAAAATAAAGAGACCATTGTACTTCTTTTTTTAATTTTTTTATTGTTGATAGGTGAACAATTATCCGTTATCTCACCTGGTGGTATCTGTTACCTAGGTAATGCCTGTTCACTCTTTCCTTGAAAAGGTCCAAGTTATACTTATCGGGGAATAGTTCGGCAGACAGGTAGTTCCTTCTTTAGCTGTTCGCACTAAGAAATTGGAGGCGAAGCGCTGCGTACGAGAAAGAGGTACATAGACGACGTATGGGTGAAATCCCAGCCTACGTCTAGTGCCCTGAAGATGGAAAGGAGAAGAGGATACTAGGACATGCAGTACTGCTGCACACTCTCCGAAATATGTCTTATAGTATACCGTCAAGAAAGCAACTTTTTGTCGATGTTAAAGGCCTTGCAGCTTTGCCTCAACAATCCTGTGGCAAAGTATATGACTGTAAACGCTTCCCTCTGGTATCCTATAGGAGGATACCAGGGTATATAGTGTTAAACTAAAAAATATATATTTTTGAGGTCAAGTTCGTACTATTAAAGGCTGTAGCACTTAAGATAAAATGATAAAACCGATTACCGTGTGTGTCAACCGTGACCGTCCGTCTATTAACATCGCTAGCTACTGTAATAATGGGAAAAATATGAAACTAAATTGGTTTCACGTTTAAAATTTTGTATGAATATATGTATGTTTGTTTGTATGTGTATATGTGGACCTTCTTTGACAGGATGTTGTTTTATTACGAAATGTGCTTTGACAATTGAATTTAATAGCGTTTTTCAATGATTTTTGTATGGGTATCCTATAGCTGCGTAAACAGTGGGAAAGAACCCAGTATCAAGAAAATTTATTCTTCATTTTAAGTTTCATTTTTGAGATATCACTCCATGATTGGCGGAAGTCAACGTCGCAGTATGTCTTAACAGAGCGCGTTAACAAAAATAATTCATTTCTCCGAGTAGGTATTGAAATGACAACTGTCGTGCTTATAGTGAGAACCAGTGCCGCTGTGTCACGGGGCCTCAAGAATACAAAAGTACGGAACATTTATAAATTTTTTTTATAACCCCTTATCAGCCACAGACAATAAACAGAATAACAGTAAAACATTATTAAAAGATACATAAGATTGTGAAGCGAAAATATAATTTTTATCAGAATCATCACAATGGAGTGAATTACTATTAAAAACGTTTGTTTTTTCCTTACTTTGTTTTGTCGGTGAGTCATGATTTTTGATAGAATTAAGATTATCTAATCTATACTTAATGTAATGAAGCCAAAGAGTTTGTTTGGTTGATCTCGCTCATCTCAGGAACTACTGGTCCGTATTAAAAGTTTATTTCTATGTTGAATAGTCCATTTATCGATGTAGGCTATATTACGTCGTAGTATAGTAGGGTTATGTTACGTCACGTTTATTGTTGAGCTCCTCCACTCAACATAGGAAGAAGTGAAAATTAAAAAGGAAATGGGGATCGACGTGATTTAACACTTAGTTCTTTCTGTCTACCCTGTTATAGACGGGATACAGTGAAGCAAAAAATACTTATTTTTATAAGTTTTTCACGCTGTATCCCGCGCGTAGCTGGGTGGGCAGAGAGAACGTGGAACCTACTGTTAAGACACTCCCTTCCCAGATCCTTCCATTCCCCACTTTCCACCAAATATAAAGAAAAAAATATAAATAATTTCGAGAAGTAGATTGATTAATAGCATTATCAGTTTTAGAAGAAATCACCTATTTTTTCCATAGATTAGGCAAAAACCTAAAAAACAGTCTCTCAACAATAATGGTCGAACAAACCTTATGCTAATTAAGAGCTCCATACCTGTAACAAAATTTATAAATATTAATATAATACATCGGTACGTCACTTAGAGTTAATAAAATTAATAAATTTTATTTTTTTAGCTACACGCTGTATTATGTATATAGGAGAGCCAGACACTTTTTTGAGATATTATCTTTTGAGCGACGGAACTCAACATCGAGATTTGCAGAGAGCCCTCTCTCTCAGATGTAAGCATTTATTTCCACCAATAGAAAATCGAACGCACGACCATCTAAATACCAATAAGCTTAATGAAGATGAATGTTACACAACAATTGAACAAATAAAAACTATAACGTAATTAAGTTACCAACATTTGGCGTTTGACGCGGGCCGCCATAAATTCATGTCTAATAAAAAAGCAATCAAAAAAAATTTAAATTTGAAATTTAAACCAAGTTATCTTGAGCCACCGAGAGAGGGGAAATAGAAGAAAATGTGGATTAACTTTAAATGGACGGTAGGTGACCACGCGACCGTGACGTCATCGTTCAGTAACCACGCTTGATGTACAGCTAACGTGAGATTTCAATAAAGACTTTTGAGTTTTGTTTTGCGTAAAATGTGGAATTGAAAGAAAAATGTAATATTTAATAGAATTGGAAGAATGCTACTTCATTACTTGACGAACGGCGTTAATTTCCGTTCAATGTCTCGAAAATTACGAATCATATACTAGGTTCCATCTGGCAAGTTTCCAGAATTTTTTTTTTCAGAATTTTAAGATTTTATTTCTTAATAGGGATCAACACACACTCCCAAATTTCAGCGTTTACATCAAACTAGAATCGAACCTATATATTATCACTATAAGAATTCAGTTACTTGAGTTCCTTTCAAGTATAAAAGAAAGATAAACATAAAACAAGACCGTCTGTCGGTTTTTGGAAACGGAAATGTCAAAATGTACCGACCTAGTAATTTTTGTACGCGTCATGCCTCGAGGCATTTTTGTATAAAAGCGTGTTTTTATTGATAAATTCTTAATATAAAAAAAATGTTGACACAATCTTTGTCGACACACTTGAGAAAATAAATTATTAAATATTTTTACTTATTTGCCCTGATGGCGAGGCAAATGCTTCATTTCACCGAGTAGAAATCGAACCCACAACCTATTGCGTATACAACACGCTTGTACTCCTGCGCCACGACTGGCCTCATTTCTCAATTTCTCGAAAACAGGAAAAAAGAAAATTTTAGTATTTAGTTGCTGGAAACGATTATATGACTTTATTATAAAATAGTAAAGGATCGATCCTCCATTTAAACATAAAAAATAACTTAAACTTTAAAGTTCAAAAGCCCTTCGTTTGTCAGTTAAGGTTTTTACTACATACTAATACCAAGGTTGTAAACGGACGGTCTGAATGGAAGTGACATAAGTTATATTTTAAAAATATCGAAAAAAAATACATATACCGTTGGCTTGTATAATAAAAATATTAGTAATGTTAAATTAGAATCTGTTTATAGTTTTTTTTTTATATATTTTAGTAGGTGAAATCTAAATTTAAAGAAAATATAAAAAAAGCTTTTATATTAAAAAGATGCATAGTAAGCAGTTCCGTCACTAAATACGTAATGTGGCAAAAGTTGGGAGATTGGAGAGAAACGGAGTATCTTAACACTTCCCACTACCTATCCTGGTTTATGCGAGATTCGTGAAAAAAAGAAATCTTTATAATATTAATATATATATATTTTTAATTATGTAGTTTTTGAGTTAAGCCACTTTAAAAACAGAGGTATTTGAAGCTCTAACTAATTACCGCTAATGATGAAACACACAAAAAAGACATCAACGTGTAGATCAATCATTCATTTAAAAAAATACGGCGACCATTCAGATATATTAAGTCTTTTGTTAACGTTAGATTATATTTTGTTTTCTCATATCACAGAGAAAAATGACCGTCCGTTCTCTACTTTTCGTATGATTAGCGACTAATATTTAATAGTATCTACTATTTAACAATTCGAAGAAATGAAAATAATTTTTGCCCCCGAGTGGGAATCGAACCCAAGCCTTTGTCTACGACGCTGCGTTACAGCGGCCTCTCTACATTCTTCTCTCTCTCTCTCTCTCTCTCTCAACATTATTATTTTTATCAACAACTAATTCTTATGGCAGACCTGAGTCCTAAATCATTCCATACTCCTTTTCCTAAACGAAAACACAATATATGTTAAGTACCGGAGTTTATATACCTTAAAATTTTCTCTTTATTCCTTTTTCTACTTTCCCTAAAACAAATTTTGAATCCACAACCGTTGCGTGCACCAAAACAAGTGTCAACATTACCAAGGTGTTACGTCGTTATTTTATTATTAATATAAAAATTATTAAAAGGACTAATTTCAAGCCTCATTGAGTTATAATTGACAGAAGTCATGCAAGCAAATAATGTATGGAGGGATTTAATATTATAACCGTTAATTTTTAACTGTACTTACAGTATTTTTTTTAATATCCAAGTTATTTTTTTAACAAAATTAAATCAAATTACACAAATACAACTTCACGCTGTATCCCGCATGCAGGGTAGGCAGATAAAACCTAGCGTGAAGACACTTTCCGCCGAATTTTTCAAAATATTGCGTGTTGGGAGTGGACCTTAGAGCCAGAGCAAAGTAAAGAAAATATTAGTAATATGTAATTCATTCTCCCGATTGCGGATCGAACCCACAACCGTCGCGTTACAGTCACATCCTTGTGCTCCTGCACCAGGAAGGCCGCAATTAAATTTTTTGATTATTTTTCTTATAACTTCACCTGTAAATCAAAACTTTTTGATTTCTAATCTAATTCTAAAACAAACGATGTATATCTCATTATAACACGTCATAATACATTTCTCATACACGTAACTAATGACTTTATCATATTAAAAAGTTCCATAAGAAATGTATGTATGTATGTGAATGATATGTTTCCCATAAACAGAATACATGCGACAGACAGACGCGATAAGTGAAATTATTAGAACACTTATCTAGTCTGGCTGTTAATGCGATAGTTGTGTGTTCGATTCCCACTCGGTGGTATGAATAATGTTTATTTCTTTGGCAAGAACACAAGCCGTGGCTTTAAATTCGTAATTCAATACGAAATGTTTGAAAAATTAGTTAGAAAATGGTGAACCGAATGTTAGGCTTTTGCTTTGCTATATGCAAAGATAGAGTGGTACACTAAAAAAAAGTCAAGGGATGGTGATCACTGATAGACGACATCGCTTCTAAATATGACGGTTATAGGTTCGATATCCATTTGGAGGAATGAATTATTCTCATTTCCCCACTCTGGTAACACAATTACAACATTTTTAAAATAAATAATTTAAAAGCGGTTTTCTTTTACTTATGCTGTTAACTAAATGCGAGAGATAGAAACTAAAAAGAAAAATAATTGTTATTAGCATTAAAAAAACATCAGCTGTTGATCATAACCTTTTTAATGACTATAAAACTTTGACATTCATTTTTACTATTGAAAAACAAAAGTTATAAATAAGTAAACTTTATGTGATATGAACTTAATTGCTATGGTATTTTTTTTTTGGAAATATAATAAAATATTCTCATATTGAGTTTTTTGTGAAAAAAAAGGTAGGCAGAGTTCTTATCATTCCGCTGAATGTTGGCATGAAGTGTTAAGTAGCGGAGCTCAACGCCTCGTTTTGTCTATCAAAGCGAGGTCACAAAAAATGTTAGAATAAAGAGACGGAAGATTATTTCCCCCGAACAGGAATTAAACTCACAGCCTCCGCAATCACAGTCTTCTTCATAAAACGTAAACATATTCATAAGCCAAAATTGATCTCTGCGCTTCATCATTAGTCCAAATAACTTTTAATCCAGTCGAAACCAAACCTGCAACCACTTCCATATACCCACAAACCAACATCAAATTCGTAACACACAAATTTAAACAGGAATAAATCTCAGTGCTGTACGCTACTGGAATAATCAGGAAGTCCCGATTAAACTCATAATGTGCTCAACTCAACTGTCGTCCTAGTTGTTAACTGTACCAATATATACTGACCTTCCACGCTCCCCCCCTTTTCGTACAAAGTGGGGCTGAACCCAACAAAATCATACTCCAAGATGGGTCAATTGAAATTGGCCATCATGTCGACCACTTTAGTAACCAGCTCCTGTAGACCCATGGATGTTGGAACGTTTGTTCCGAATGTGGCCAAAACCAGGAGCTCCAGATTATCTGGTGGCTATATTGGCTCTATTGGTTTACCGGATGCTTGCTCAAGACGCCGGTGTTAGTTTTTTGTCGGTATCGCAACTTTGCGTCGAATAATAACCTTGTGTTGTTTTCCCCGATGTAATCGTTTTTGTTTAGACTTAGGATGTAATAATTAAGAAAAAATGTGAGAGAGAAAATCCTTAATTTTGTTTGGTGAGAACGTAGAATTAGGACACTAAGTGCTCCGTGGTAGTTGTATGTAAAGGTAGGACACTCTATAATTTAACTTTTCTATGTAAAATAAAATGTTGCAAGGTAGAGCTCAACACAACTGCATTTACAAGATACAATACTTCGCCTCAAAATTTAACAAATTAAATTGTACCTGCATTAAAAAAAATGTCTTACTTCAACCAGGAGTCGTATCTGTATATTAATATTTAAGCCACGTGTTGATTTCTTGTTAACATTTACATAATACATGCAACTATACACATACACAATACACATACATACAACCATAATATACAACCTACAGTATACAGTTTTTTATAATATTTTAGTTTTACATAAATTTCAATAACATCATAATCGTAAATTAAAAGAAGGATAGTTTTTCTGCCACCATTTTATAATGGATATCGTGTTGTAGTAGGGCTGCGTTTGATAGACAGCAACGGTCGTGGGTTCCATCTCCGTCCGGAATTTGCGGCGTTAAGTTCCATCAATCAAGGGAAGAAAGCGGAGAAAGAAGTGTTTAAACAATAGAATTTTTCTGCTCTGCTTTATTTGAGAAAGAGAGACCAGACATTGTTCTCCGATTTTAAAGCCATTGCGCGTTCATTGGCAGAATTCAACACAAACAAATCGATTATATTTAAAACCAATTAATTTTCACTCTTCTACTCTCCGTTTTTTTCTACATGGAACTGAGAACGTAGTGTCGTACACCAAGTTCTCCTTACAATAAAAAAAAAACATTCACAATAACCTTTACATAATACATACAGATATCGAACCCATTACCTATAAAAGAAAACCGTTACACAACCACTCCACATTGTAATTTAAACAACATATTTTCGCTATTTTTTACTCATTTACCACAATAATTAAATGTCGCTACAAAATTATTTATCATTAAAAATATCTCGTATTAAACCGTCTGATACCATCTTAAAAAGCCTATACTAAAATACAACTACCCACAATTTAGTTCTATCTTAGATTGCTATAGAAATATAGTCTTTTCATGTATATAAATAAGAATTATATTTAAATGTTAATATTATTTTGTGATACTGCGTAGGGGCTAGTGTATACAGATTAATACTGTTTTTGTAGTAGCTAGATAGATAATGACATTATTGCTTTTTAATCAACTCGATGTGGGGGCAGAAATTGTAAATGCATGTCAGTTACGAACAACCTAGTGAGTTTTTATGGTGGTGGCCCTTCAGGTTTAGGAGCCCTTCCGTACTAGAGGTGCGGGTTCAAATTTTAATATGTTTTATTGCAAAGCGTTTTTTTTTTCTAAATATACATTAAAAATGGCGAAAATCCTTGGAGTTTTAAGAACAGTAAGGAAGCGATGGTTGTAGTTTGTAATCTAGATTAGGGAAAGGTTTTCTTTGTATTTTCATTTTTGAGCTTTCGTGCTTCAAAAGAGAAAAGTATTATTGTATGGTTCGTTTATCTATCTGTTTGTTCGTTTGTCAAGACATTTTTAATTTATCTTGTCTTCCTATATATCTCACATATAAGAAAGTAGGCAGAGGGAACCTAATGTCAAAATATTACAACCTTTCTCCCAAATTGCAAGACGTTGCGTGTTGAGTAGCAGAAGTCACCGGCAAGTTTTATACGCGTACTAGAGCGAAGAATAAATAAATCAAACAAATCAGCTTCACGCTGTATCCCGCACACAGCAGGGTAGGCAAAGCGAAACCTAGTATTAAGACAGACCGTTCCCCACTTTCGAGTTCTGGAGACATTGCGTATTGAGTGGCGGATCTCAACGCCTTGCTTTGCCACTAGAAGTCTAGAGCGATGAAATTAATAAAATCGAATTTTCCCAATGAAAATCAAACCCGCAACCGTCGCGTTTACGATGTGCTATACTACGACGACAACCTCGTATACATCGATTTTGCAAATTAATTACTTTGCGTCGGCAAAACTAAAAGACAATAAATAAATTATAAGCTTTCTTAGATCGCTTCTTTAATCCTTGGGTACTTCTATACTGAATTCTATAAATTCTTGTATTACAATGTTGTACTTTCATCTTGCCGTTTCAGTTACTTTGTCGAATCGATCGAAACCATATCGGTATTATACCATATCCGTATATTAGTTTCTTAAGCTTACCTTTAGTATTAAGAAATAAAAACTACATTAAGAAATATATTAAGTTTCGATAAAAAACCTTAATCCATAGTAAACGAATTCTCTTAACCCTAGGTTCTCTCTGCCTACCCTGTAGTTTTTTGCTGTGTTGCATGAGAGATGCATGTAAAGGTAGGTAATGGGAATATCGTTCCCATTACGACACCTCCGTACCTTACTTTCCGCCTATTGTTGACGGCATTGCGTGTTGAAAGACGGTACTTAACGCTGCGTCTTCCCTCGTTATCAGAGCGAACACATAAAAATATTGATTTTTTTTTTTTCCTCGATTGGAAATGGAACCCACGACGGCCTGTCGCTTGTGCCCCTGAGCCACGATGGCCTCATAAAAACATATACTATCATGTTCTGTTTTATATATATTCACGCTCCATATAACATTAACTTATAAAAAAAAAGTACAAGAAAAATTATATTACGGTATATAATATTGTTAATTATTATAGTAGAAAGGAAAATTAGAAATTATTTTCATTTGAAGATTTTAATAAATATGATAAAAGATTTTTTTCTTTAACATTTTAACTAGACGTTAAATGGCAAATGAGTGGTACATAGGTCGTCGTGGCGCAGTGGTATACAAGCATGTACTGTAAACGCGACCGTTGTGGGTTCGATTCTAACTTGGGGAAATATTTTTTTATTATTTCGCTTTAGTAATAGTGCAAAGTCTCACTCTAAATGAAATGTCTCGAAAATTCTATGTAAAATGGAAGAAAAGGTATTGAATTTTTAAATTGCATTTTAAATAGTTGCTTGTCCTTGAGAAAACATTTAATATTTATTTTTTCAAATATTTGTCTCGGATTCACCCACTAATCCACATATAGCAAAGAAGACAATGAAAAGCTTTGTGCTTGAGTCAGGACACTCCATTCTCCCCATTTCTGGAAGTCTGAATTTGGGACATCATTCTAAATGACGAATCTGAACTAGAAATCGAAACAACTATCATCACGCATACCGTCAAACTCGTTGCCACTGCGCCACAATGGCCTCAAGCATAGTTAAAAACTAAGAAATCGAATCCAAAGCGAACGAAGTATGTAATAAAGTATAGGTTTTAACCAATTTACATAATACCTACTCGTTACGTCTATGCTATGCACCGATCATGCGATGCGGGTTTCTAAGTAAAAATTCTATACAATTTTTTCTGCGCATTCTTGTTTAGATTATTTATTATTCAGATTTTTATTATACATACAAATACATATGTGAAATATGTATGTATGTGTAGTTTTTTTTTTTCAATTTCACGTTGTATCCCGAATATATCTTTTACAGGAACCTAGTGTTAGGACACTTCACACTTTGTTCTCCGCTTTTCGCCTAATTCTCGAGTACTGAGTGATAAAATTCCACACCGCGTTATGTCTTGTTAACTATCGGAGAGAGGAAATGAAAATAATTTGTTACTCTGGTGGGAATCGAACCTATACGGTCACGTTTACGGACGTGACGTTACTACGGCCTGATGACAACTTCCCTGTACTATTAACCTATATATGTAATATATTACGACTCATCTGTCAAATTAATCTCACAAAATCTAAAAGATTGGTAAAAAAAACGCCGCGACAACTCCACTACTAAAAACCGTCTCAATTAAAGCGTTATTTGCAATTAATTATCATTTTTATGATTTCCAGCGAACGAAACTGCGGGCAAAATGATATACAAGTACTATGTATAGAAAAGATAGAAAATTTCGCAGGTGTGCGCTGACTAACTTGACGTGGATTTATTTACAAGGTTAAAAGGTTTTTTCTGGCTCTGGAAGATCAAAATTGTTGAAATCAATATGATTGATGACGTGCTGCAGTGGTACAGAGTCTAGTTGTAAACACCATGTTGTATTGGGGGTTCCCTTGGGTGGAATGATAAGTCTCGAAATTGCGTAGTAAGTGTATTAGTGAGCTTTAGACGTATGATAAATATGTTGTATTCCGCAGATAACTGGGTACTCAGAGGAAACATTGTGTTAGGACACTCCTTTCCTTGAACAAGATCTAAATTTCATTCAATTCTTTCACCGAAAGCAAATCGAACCTATGACCGTTATGTGTACACTCAAACGGGATCTTTTTATGTTCTAAAGTCAAAATAATGGTTATTTCACAAGTAAGTAATACGGTACTTAGTTACGTGCCTCTATATAGCGTTATGAATGAAACGGGCGGTCCTCGTGACCTGCATAAAACAAGTACTATCGGGAGATAAATCTGTTCATTTTAAATATAATAAATATGCATAATTTTCATGTAAATTGACATTTATATTGGTAAATTTGTTGTTTTTGTTAGTTTATAATCTTATACTATCCTGCTAAAATAAATCAGGATCACCCTGTATACAACAGGGTACGCAGACGTAAACTAGTGTCATGGCACTTCTTCGCTTACTCGCCATCGATTTTTTTTTGAGGCATTGTGTGTTGAGTGGTGGAACTCCAGGCTTTTGGATTGGTATCAGAGCGAAGAAACGAATGTATACATTTAATTAAATATTTCATTTCCTCGAGTAGAAATCGAACCCACAGTCAGTCGCGTTTACAGCCATATTTTTTGCCCCTGCGCCACCACTGGTATCTTAATAATAAATTATGTGAAACTAAATAAATAATATAATAAAATTAAATACCACCGAGACGCTAGTTAACTACTTATATAGAGATAGTTGGGAGTTCGACATTTAGAGATCGGAGTCGTAAAGGTGTTTTTAATCTAATTTTATTCATTTGGTTTGTTTTCCAACTTTTCAAACTATTTTTTTTCTATACAAATAATATTTAACCAACAGTTTAAGATCAATTTAAACTAAAGTCACGTTACATAAGTAGTTTTAACTGTAGTTTAAGTCGCGGCGCCATTGAGACGGCTTATCAATATCAGCTTTCTATCAAGCGGGAAATTATGCGAAAACAAATTAGTTATTACGTAGAATATAGGGTATAGTGTAATATATATTGTATAGTAGGTTCTATTCCCGGTTGGTAAGGCTTAGTATTGACGATAGAGACAATTAAAGTGGAAAATAATTTTTTTGTAGGAGCGTCTCGCCATATTTTTAATTGGGGGTAAACTGTTTTATGTTAGTTGTTGTAATGCGGGAAATATCTTTCTGTATTAATTAAGCATTTATTTAGATAAAAAATGAATGGATGAAGAATGTAGGTATGTATGTTTTTTTTTGCCTTATGATAATTTAAAATATTTTTTTGCAAATATTACAAAATTCCAATAAAATTATATACAGTGGCAAAACGTATTTTATCAAAGTGTCGTAAACACGTAGATTGTGCGTTCGGTTTTCGTTCGGGAAAATTAATAATTTAATAAGTATCTCCGTTTCCGCGCTCTGGTAACAAGACAAAACGCGGCGTTGATTCTGTTGTACATCCGGCATCTCAAAGATTTTGCAAAAAGGGGGGAACGGAGGGTCTAAACACAAAGTCCATCTACCTATATAGGTAAACGGGATCCAGTATGAGGCAAAAAAAAAGAAACGTCAAACCGATAAACAAAAGTCGGTTAAGAAACCGTTACATCCACGAATGTACCGAAATCTGAAATTTTATATTAAACCTTTGGCTCTTAATGTTTTTTTGTCAATGTCATTTAAAAGTCAAAGTCGACGAGTCACGTTACCACTTTCCCCGTTCAAAGTAAAACGAATTTCGCACATTTTATTACATAATTATTGGACGCAGGTGTTGTTTTTTTTTTAAATATTTTATTTTTTTTCGGCTTCACGCCTTATCCCGAACAGCGTGATTAGCGTGTGGTATCAATACGCTTTTGCACTTTCTATGAAATGTATATAAATCTATGGATTCGAGGATATGCGTGTTAAGTGAAAAAAAAACCGTAGTATAATGTATTTAGTATTGAGTAAGTTTTTTCAATCGTTAAATCTTATAAACTATATATTTCTCGCTTATATGGACATCACGCCTTTTCCCGCATAATAGAGTAAGCAGAGGAAAGCTAGTAGCTTAAGACACTGCGTTCCCCATTTTTGACCTGATGTTGAGTGGCGGAACACAACGCCGCCCCGGCTCACTACAGCAAAAAAAAATCATAATAAAAATGTATTCCCCGATTGGCAATTGAACCAACAACCACTGAGTTTACAGTCAAATGATAGATTCTACTTCCTCATAGGCGTATACATAAAGTACAGGTTCATATCCATTAATTTCAACACACAGACGATCGCTTAACATTTATAGAACACCCTATATTTAATTGATAGACTCTATTAACATGAAAATAAGGCATATAATAGAAATTACAGTTATTTTTTTACTTACACTGTAAAATCCATAGTGCGTGACGATTTTTTTGTCGGCGAATTTTTTATTAATTGCTATAGGTACATACATTTTTGATGTTGCCTCTCTAGCGGGTATACTTAGTTACGTATCAATAACTTTCACGATTCGGAAAGTGAAAATTATGTATATTTGAAGCTGGTTATTTGAAATCGGTGTTTAACGCTGCAATTAATATTCCATGTTTTATAATATAGAGTGGAATGGTATGCGTATGGTAGCTTTTATTAAGGAAATCTAGTGCCAGGCACTATGGTCCACAGAATCTGCATCAATTTTAAATATTATGTAAGCGGAGTGTCTTCACTCTACACACTTCGTTGGACTTCCGTTAGGTGAAAAATAAGAAGGAAAAATATACTTATACTTTTTTAGTGCTTTCTTTACACTCTTTAAGTATTCAAAATGCCAAAATTTTGCCTTCTACGCCGTAATTTCTTATGTGCTTTTAATTAATTAATTTTCATTTAAAGTAAAGAGGCCATCGTGGCGCAACTGTGGTTATGGGTTCGAATCTTATTATAGTAGAGATTAGTTATTTTCTTTTACCCAACCATTAGTATAGTATTTTTTTCAAAAACTTTTACTTATAAAACAACTTCACGTTTATTCCGTATAGATATATAAAGCTCCGTTACCCACTTTGGCTGTACTTAACACCAAAAAACATAGAAATGACAATTATTTAAAAATTATAGTAACTCGAGTAGAAATCGAATCTATAACTATCCAAATAGCCGTTAAAAACTACAGAACTACAGGCGAAACTAGCTCGACTTCATTATCAAAGGCGCAAGATTTAATTATTTATATAAACTGCGGGCTATCAATTACTAACAGATGTTTCTACATAAATAATATATTTCTTATATTAAGAAAGAGAAAATATACTTTCCTTCCCCATTTTGTCGGATAAGCGGTGTTAAGACACTCCTCTTTCCACTTGCTGTACAAATTCAAGAAAATACGTAATTGAGTGAGTAAATAAATATAGTATATTTATACTTCCTAAGTGAGAATTGAACCCAAAGCCATCGTGTTTACAGTAAGATCAGTACTTTCGCATTGACGGCGCAATATTTTAATTATTTATGTACACTGCGGGCTATCAAAATGACAAAATGACTTTTTTAGTAAAACTAGTATGACAAGTTTATATGTAGCCGTCGTTTTTAATTTCAATTATTTATATATACATTAAAGGTGAGTTATTATGATATTTATGGAGAAAATAGGCTGTTTGTTTGTTTTTTTTTATTATTTACTAGTATTTATTATTATTAAGCTTATAAAAGAGTACGCAGATGAAACGTAGTGTTAAAACACTCCGTTTCCCACTTTCCGCCAAATTTTTCGAGCCATTGCGTACTGAGTGGAGGAACTCAAGGCTGCAATTTTTGCATTAATACCAAAGCGAAGAAATTAAAATATTAATAAATAATAATACAATCTCCAAGTGGGAATCGAGCTCACAGTCACAGTTACATGGCCACTGCGCCACGACAGTCTTTATTGTCGCATTCGATTTTTTTAATAAATTCTTCACATAATGGTTTGTAAGTTAAATGAGTTAATTATTTTTATTCAATAACATAATTTAGTCAGTTCATTTATGTATGTTTGTCCACGAATATATTGGTGACTAAAATTATATCGAGAAAAAAATCGAGATGATTATTTTTTTATTTCAATAATTTTAGTTGTACCTCACAACTTCGGAGATCGGTCGAAGTAAGTGAAGTGAAGTAGTCCGAGATCTAATGAGTATTTCAGTAACGGAAGTTATTTTTAAATTTTTAATAACTTTAACATGAAAATCAGCCTTGAGGCCAGCCGCGGCTCAGGGGTACAAAATGTGACTGTGAATCGACTGGTTGTGAGTTCGATCCCCACTCGAGGAAATTAAATATATATTTAAAAAGTGGAGAAAGGACCACTAGGTTCACCATCTGCCTACCCTGCGTGCAGGATACGCAGGAGGAGGAGCACCACCACAGTAGGAGCACGCACCTAGTGAAGCTGATTTAATTTTGATTTCTCTATTAAATGCACTATCCAACACAAATAAAAATCACTTCGAGCCCATAGTTCCTGAGATTAGTGCGTACAAACAAACAAACTCTCAACTTGATAATATTAGTATAGATAATTACTATAAAATACAAAGTTCTTTCTATACAAAGTCGCCTCTACAAAGCAAGAAACCATTGCCAGCAAAAAGGACCAACGGTTTTCCCTATAAAGGATTTACACACAACAAAGTACCAGGCGATCATGAAACAAAAAGAGTAATACTTGGAAATCGTGGAAGCAACGTGACACAACGATTGCTTAACGTACAGTGTCTGACACCTGCTCTAGCAAGTCTTAATTATAGAGTCTAGTTTTAAAACATAGTGTTGAGACACTCCGTTCTTAATTTTGTATTCATTTATATGACATTACATATTAAATCGTGGAAAAAAACGCTGGTTTTATCTTTAGGTTTCATTAATAACGAAGCAAAGAATCATTAATTTCTCGTGTGAGAATCGAACTTACAACCATAGCGTTTACGATCAGTAACACGATGTCCCACCGGGCTACTGTGACATCAAGTAAACACGTTTTTTTTTAATTTCACGTTGTATACCGCATTTAGCAACAAAGTAGACGGAACCAAGTGTTAAGACACTCCTTTCATACTGCTCAATGCTCGAGACATTACGTATTGAGTCGCGGAACTTAACGTCGCTCTTTGTCTCGTAACCAGAGTGAAAAAAAAACAAAAGTAATTAACTCTCTTGAGTTTGAATCGAACCTACAACAATCCGTTTCACGTCACCGCGCCACTACGGGATCAAGTAAACGCGATAAGTAAACGTTGATTACCTTGAAGTACTGTGTTTTTTGTGTTTCCCTCTCTTTCTAACGTTGGTTGCGAAATTAAAGAATGTGGACGAGAGGTACCGATGTTTTCTATTAGTAGGTAATATTTTTGTGAAAATAATCAATCATTTTGCTGTTATCTGTGGCTGTAATCGACGATTGCGGGTTCGATATCCAGCCGGTGAAAATAATTATATTTCTCGCTCTGGTATCAAGACACGGCGTTGTACTAATGTCAGAAGATTGGGTAAACAGTGACGATATGAGTGTTTTAACATCGGGATCTCTCAGCCAAGCCCGCTGTGGCGTGATAAAGCGTGAAGCAAAAAAAAAGGATTTGTGTTTCCGTCGCTGACTCAATATTATAGTGATTAATAAAGTTATTGTGCAATGTTTATTACCGTTTAGCTATGGCCGCGAAATAAAACGGCCGTGTCGGTGTAACGTTTAACATTTACTTATAATTGCTGTGTGACCCTATTTTTATTGAGAAAAAAAAATTGCACATGTCAGGTATCGAACTGGTTACCTTCGGCCGTTAGTTGTTTCTTTTTATCTTATTATTTATAATGAGGAAAAAGGAAATTAAAAGAAAAAACTATGTTTTATATCATTGCGTTCGTTTGTTTGGAGCTATTTTCTATTAAAGTGTTAAATTCATAAAACATTTTGTGATACGGAGTAGCGTATTGAGTAGTGGAAGTTAACGCCGCGTTTTGTTTTGCCAGAGCGGGGAAATGAAAATAAATCATATCCACGAACGGTATCAAACCCACAACCAGTGCTTTTATAGTAAGACTCTTCCACTGCTGTAATTGTGCTAATGTAGCCTTTTAAGTACCTACAATGTAGCAACTTTTTTTTTTAATTTTATAATGCTAAATGTTTTTTTGCTGAAGCATTCGTGACGCAAGAGCAAAAGACGACTTTAAACGCAATGGTTGAAAGTTTGATTTCCACTCAAGGTTCATTCCTAATATTTAATATTTTAACTTTTGCTCTGGTAACGAGGGAAAGCGCGGCGTTAAACTCCACCACTCAACACGCAATGCCTTTAGATTAGGAACAAAAGTGTCTTAATCGTAACGTAGCTGTTACACTAGATTCGCAGATTCCTTCTGCCTACTCTGTTGTGGGCGGGATACAGTGAAGCTAAAAAAAATGTTTGTTTTGATTACCGCACTAATCTCGGGAACTACTGGTTAGAATTGAAAGCTTCCTTTTGTGTTGGATATCTACTTATAGGGGTAGGCTTGCCTAGTCTACGTTACCTCACGTTAGTCGGTTTTATTTATGCCACTAGATATCTGTTTATGAGACATGTATCCCGCACATAGCAGGGTAGATAGAGGGAAAATAGTGATAAGACACTCTGTTCGCCACTTATCGCCGAATTTTGGAGGCATGGCGTGATGAGTGGCGGAACTCTACGCCGCGCTTTGCCTCGACACCAGAGCGAAGAAAAAGAAAATTAAATAAATATTTAATTTTCTCGAGTGGGGATCGAACCACAACAGTCACAGTTCGTGCCTCTGCGCCACGACTGGTCTCAGAAAAGTCTTAACTTATATATAAATTAGGTAGCGTTATCACAAAATCTGTGTTAAGAAATTAATCGATTTGAACATCGATAGCATATATATTATAAATTATTTAACACTTTTTATTAAATAATTAAATCACTTATTAATTATAAATGTTAGATGGAGCGATATACATTTTTTTTCTAAAATTTTTTTTTTATTTCCGATGCGGATACAGCTGTGCGAGAGCCTTGTACGGATTTTAATGACTTTATCGAGAAATTGAGATGATTTTTTTGTAAGTTTTGCATGTATGTATCTTATATATTTTATTTGTATATACATATATACATACAAACGACGGTCGTAGGTTCGTTTCCTATTCGGAGGAATACATTATTTATTTCCCGGTTTGAAAATAATAAATATTCCATTTTTTCTTAAAGTGGGCATCGAACCTGTCGGGTTTTCATCTTACTTGTGCACATATAGTACCCCTACGACTGGTTTTGGTATTTTTTTGTAAAGTGCAATTGAGTCATTGTTGCATCAAATAAGCCATATAAATATATTGACCACCGAATAAATAAGTTAAATTTTTAATTTTATAATTTTTTTTATATATTACGTTAAAATATTTTGAATGTTAAAATGTTGTAATCTAATTGAAAAATATTTTTTAAAAAATGAATCTCAAATATTATAGTCACATAATTCTGACATATAAATTTAATACAAAGTTGCCATATTAAAATCGCATATTAAGTAAAGGTATTTCTTTATTATAGACTGTAAACGCTATAGTAGTGGGTTCAATAACCACTTACACAAATTATATTTTTAAATTTATTTTAAGTTTTTAATTTTCGTCACTAAACATTCAATTCCTTGAAATTGGGTGAAAAGTAGGAAACAGTGTGTCTTGATACTTGATCCCCTTTTCTTTTTAACACAATTTAAAACAACACATTATCTAGAAAATAAATAAACATAAAAAAAATGAAGTCATGAGAAAATCCAAAGGAAGTGACGTCATAATCTAACAATACTGCGCATTATAATACTTATATACATATACAAATACATACATACATACATATATTTATATATAATGTATTCATAATATGTAGCATGAATAAGAAACCTCGAAGTTGTTTAATTGCAGGAAGCGCACACATTGACAGTTACGCACACAGGTGGAGTGATAACTCTGTTCAACTGTAGAGACAGAAGAACAGGACGTATGTCAGAAAAAAATTATATATGATAGTAAAATGACTGATAAGAGATTAGGAAAGGAAGGGAGATTGGGCTTGTAAGACAGACTCATTGTGAATCATGGGCTAAAGGTAAATGGTCTATGTGTAATACGTGAGGCTTTAATGGGGGGTAGATATGAGAAAATTGCTGATACTGGAAAAATATTAATAATGCTTTTATAATAAAGGTGATTTTAAATGAGCTATTAAAAGATAAAATAGTGTTCAGTCACCCAATTTCTCCACTGTTCCGTCCATACCTTTTAGAAATTACTTCTAAAACCAGTTAGAAACACCATTTTGCATTATATCGGTACTGTATATAATAATATGAACAAGAAGTTTAGAATCGACCTACTTGGTTCATCTAGATTATAGATTGCTACTTGAAGTCTTGTAATACTAATAGATAGTGAGTCATTGTAATGATAGTAAATTATAAAGTACCACCTTTGCTCTAGTTTACTTGAAGTGTAGAATAATTTCTGTATATAAATATATAATATTAAATAAGTTATTACGGTATCGTCGCGTCGCGTCGTGTGGTTGAGAGAACTGAATGTTATTTAGTTGCATGTTATTGTAAATGATATATTTTTTTTATTTATTACTTGGCATAGAATCTGTGTGTAGATTAAATTGATTTTTTATTCATGGCACTGAAAAGAAATATTCATTAAAAATATGTAACAATGAGAAAAAAATAAATATATTTTTAAGTCCTATATCTGCTAACTTTTTACAGGGTGAAATATGTATTTTTATTGTTATTTATAAAAACATCTATTAAAAATTATAATAAAAATAAATATTTTCCTTTACCATTATAAATTTAGATACATAACAAAAAAAAACCCAATAATAAGAAAAACAAAATTTATCATAATTTTCGTTGCTGACGCTCCAACATTTTCCTGCTATAATGAAATGCATCTAGATTGAAGTTAAACTTACAAGATATGTATATGTCAAGTATGATAAAGCATTAAAATATTATAATTTTAATGAATATATAAATAAATAACCAACTACTGTATTACCGATAAACAGAGATGGTCTGATAGTTACAATGATGATGTTAGAAGATGATATTGGGTTCAATTCTCAGTTAAAAAAATGTAACTTGAGTAATTTTTCTTATATATATATATATATATATATATATATATATTATATATATATATATATTCTTTTCTCTATTATTTATCTTTTTCGCGTTTCCCCTGTTTAGTAGGCACAGAAAATCTAGTATTGGGTATTGAATTGAATTGAATGGTGAAACTCAATACATTTTGTCTATCGCAGCGAATGACAATAATTCAAATCCCCAAAAGGAGATCGTGCCCAGAATAATCATGTTAAAAACTGACACTATAAATAATGTAGTGATTGGTCACTACCTTGCACTTGTCAGAAATAGAACACCCGACCTTTAAAAACATAATATATTATAACAATAAGCTGCATGCCCTATTACATTATTATGCTTGTCGATGTTGTTTAAGTAAGATTCATTGGCTTTAGTTAAAAGGTCTGTTTATATTATTATTATTATATTAAAATAGTAATATAATAGATATGTGGATTATAGAACATACATAATACATCACTATTTTATAGAGTTAAAATATAATAATTGTTTTTTTTTTATTTCACGCTGTACCCCATGTTTAGCAGGGACAGAGGCAACCTAACGTTAACTCACTTCGTGCCCCACAATTCATCTAATTTTCGAGAACAAAAAAAAACGGTTGTTAATTAAAAGAAAAAAATATTGAAATTAATATGGAACACGCTACCTTTGCTTGACGTCAATCAAAATCTAACTGCATCGTAATACCGTCAACAATTTAATTTATTTATACATTATAAAATTATGTTTAGGTTTATACCTATATATAATATGTTTTTACCTTTTTGCACCTATTTAATAAAATCTGGAGAACAAAACTGAGGCGAGCTGATCTGATGATGGAGACAGGATCTGAATAGTGGAAATCTTCAGAGATTCTAGTAAGCCCCGAGCACATATTAAACCATTTTTTTTAGTACACGATGATATTTTTTAAGCTATAAGTATATTTTTTACTAACCTTTTTTAACCTTAAAAATACTTTAAAACTAACTGTACAATGTATACCTGTTTTGACGTAAAACAAACGGAGCGGAAATTTTTTTTAGCTGACACATACATTTCCTGTTTTAATGATATGTATGCATTTTTATCAATTTTTTTTAAAAGAGTTGCAGGTTAAAATTTGATAAGAAATTTAAATATTTTTGTGACACATAAAGCGGTTTCTCGCTTTGGAATAATGACGAAAACAAAGAAAAAGAAAAGACACAATAATTTCGCTTCGCTATTCTTGCTTACTCTTGTAAAATAATCCCTAAATTCAGTTTGAACCCATAACATTCACAATACACTACACATCTTAGCTGAAAGTTGTATACTGAAACATAAAGAAATTAGAGGCATTGCCAATTTATTAGAGGAACTCACCGCGGCACTTTGTCTTACCAGAGCGAAATATTGAAAATTCATTCCCCCGAGCCGGAATCGAATGTACAACTATCAACTTTACAATCAGACGTTGTCAGTATTTAGTACATAAAGGAACTGGTACAACGACATTCAACGTTGCGTTTTTCCCTTGGCCCGCGACTTTTTATAGGGCCTTACCTACTACCTACTAAATCATCTAGCGAAACGGTAGTGTCACCATTTGTACTTGAAAATTGAGGAAAAAATGTTATAATAATAGTTTTAATTGTTTTGACGTTTCTTTACGTATGACTTAGTGGTCAGAGTCCTTGGACAGTTTCCAAGACGCGTTAGTTCAAATCAAGGTACGTAAAAATTTTATATGTTATCTAAAAACGTCTAAAAGTTTTCTTTTTAAACCTTACACCTTAACAAATTGAATAAATTTTATCATTTTTTTTGTATACAGTGAGAAAATAGTAAAGCATCAACTTGTAACATATTTAAGTGTATTATTTATTGTCATGGGTTTTTTTTTTCAAATTATTTTTTAAATATTATTGTATGTGTTTTTAGAGGAAATAATTTAAAAAAAGGTTAAATTTATAAAACTGTATAAAGTACATTTGACTGTGGTTGTATTTTAGTTCTTTTAAATAAAATATAGGTGTTTAAGAATATCCGTCCATACTATCATATTTCTTAAAATTCTAGTATAATAATTAATTCATGGAGGTCGTCATGGCGTATCGTCTAACCGTAAAAGCAACATTTGTGGATCTGATTCCTCTCTGATTCTTGAAGAATGAAATATTTTAATTCACTCTCTCTGAACACTCAATGTGTCTTAGATAAGACAGTCCATAGAGAAGGGAATTTCTTAACTCTAGATTCCCTCTGCCTATCCTGCTGTTTGTATATATATATATATATATATATATATATATATATTACAGAATTTTTATGTCCCTCTATCGATAAGAGAGATCAAGCACGTCCTTTCTGCTTTCTCTACTTAATACTAAAAGTTGAACAAAATCCCGATGATCACATTGTAACAGTTTTTTAGTAAAACATATTCACCCTAGTGCCTCTATCTCAACATTACCATACAATGGCCGCGCGTCCTTGGCCGTATCTATCCATCTTCCGATCAAACGGCTTATCTTCACATGCTGCAGGCGTAGCCAGTAGTGAAAATGTTGTTATTATACCCACTGAATTACGTTATTACAGGTGTAGAGAGAGAAGTAGTGACAGAACACTCCGTTCTTTTATTTTGCAATAAGACAGGCAGTTTGTGTTTAGTGGCCAAATTAACTTTATTCTCGAAATAATATATAATAACTCGTATAATAAAGCTGTTTGGTTGAACGTGCTAATCTCAGGAACTATTCGTTTTAATAGAAAAAATATTGTTGTGCTGGTTAGTCCATTTATTGGGATAGGCTATATAAGATATATTACATCACCTTAATCGGTTCAATGTATAGAATAATGAAGCTATATTTGTCATGTGTCATACATACACTACTCTGTCAGCCATTAGTCAAATCCTTGATAAAGGCGTGATATATAATGAAGACTAGTTGTCGCCTGGAACTTCACTTGTGAGGATCTTCTGACCCATGTCAGGCTTCTTCCATTTACTACCTACTCGTTGTTATCAGAACTTGTAGTGATACGTAGTGCTAAGACACACTGTTTTTAAGCAATTCACGGTTTCTTACCTTTCATTGGTAATATGATGATTAACTATAAAGTTGATATACTTTATCAACTTTATAGTTCACATATACTCCCAGTACTGGATTTTCAGTATAGTAAACTTGGCTCTCTTTTCATTTTTATACTTAAACTTAGATTTATATAGTTATATTAACAAAATTTCTATGTATTTCTTAAAAGTAGAAATATAATAATTTATTTTATATTAATTCTCTATAACTCCTGTTTAATCACTACCACGTGTTACATTAAAAAAAAATTTTGCTCTATAAAAGATAATGTCCATCCAAGTTTTTTACTCAAAAGGGAAGTAAATTAACTTTTTTTATCTACATGCGCAGTTATTTTATTTTTTTTTTTCTTAAGTTAAAAGCAGTTCTTGGTAAATGTTGTTATCTCATTAATTAGCGTAACGTTAGAGGAAGGATGTACCCTGCGGAGATTTCGTATAATTTTACATATTAAGTAACTAACAGTAGCTTGTACAAAATATATATTTTACATTTTTTCCTATGAATATTTTTTTTTTGTAAATAAAACTTGTAATTATAATAACATTATTTTGTAAGAGTAGTTGCAGGTTCGAATCTAATTTAAAGGGAAGAGGATATTAACATTTTTTTTATTTAGCTTAACCGCACATTGTAAGGTGGAAAATCTGGTAACCTAATTATAAGACACCGCCGAAATCTCCAAAACATTGCGTGTTAAGTGGCACCAGAACAAGAAAATGAAAATAATAAATAATTTATTCTCCAAATAGGAACCTAGAACCTTCGCGATTACAGCCACTATATACATATATTTTAAAAATCACGATACAATGTCAACACAATTGAAAGATTGCAGAATCTAGTAGTAGATCACTCCCTCCTTCTCTATATCATAGTAAAAAAAAACATAGCTTACCCAATCGAAATAAAACCATACGTTTCATAAACAAATAACATTACGAGATATAAAATTTAATTTTTTTCATATAAAAAGTTTTTATTTTTTAAACAATATATACCTATATAAAGGTATAACTTTTATTAAGGTCATACGAGCGGGGTCTCGGAAAGGTCAAGGAATGGTATTTTCTGTGTTATATATTTTTTTATATAACTGAACTTATATACATATATATTAATATAAATGTATAGATAAGGACGTCATAAGTTCGATTCCCGCTCGGGGGACTAAAATTGTGCGTGAGGATCGAAGACAAAAATTAATGAAATGCATGAAGTGAAACAAATATATCAGAGTGTCCTAACACTAGGCTCCCTATGAAAGGAAAGAAAAAGAAATGAAAGGAAAGTAGAGCGTAATAGAGCAGAGCAGGGCTCAAAATTCCAACATGTTTAGAAATTATAGGTAACGCTAAGCTGCGGAAACCAACACCATACTGATATGATTAAGGATATTTTGAAAATAATTATAAAAGGAATTGAACCCACAACCACTACTGAAATTAAAAAAAATCGATATGCAGTATTTCAAATTTAGAGAGAGAATTGATAAAAGGGGAATGGAGTGTCTTAACTGTAGAGATATCCTCTGGCTAGCCTGCTATGTGCGTGATTCAGCGTGAAGATAAAAAACCACACACACACACACACGCACAAACATTGATATATACACACACCATATATGTGTGTATACAGGAAACCAAGTTACATTTAAATGTAAAACGAAAGCTAAATAAAAAAAACAAGTTAAAACAGATTGGATCGTCGCGTAATAACTTAATTTAATTAATTACTCAATTATTCAATGAATCAATTAGTTACAAAGTAAAATATGTTCAAGGAGATTGGGAAAAGTTTAAAATTGTTAAAAAAAATTACAACTTTTTTTTTCACTTTCGCGTTGTATCCCGCATGTAGCTAGGTAGGTTTAGGGAACCTAGTGTTAAGGCACTCCGCTGTATTTGTTTCACTTTATGCATTTAATATTTTTTATTTCTTTCATATTTACATTAATAACAAGAAATATGAACCTGTTATCAGCTTCTTTATATTTAAAGTTATATTTATTTAATAATAATCGTTAATAGTAAAATATTAACATATTTCAAGAAGTTACTTCTAAGAAGTACTGGATACTCTCACTAATTTATAAATATTCCACAGGTACACACACATTTGACCCTTATTTCTATAAAAATAAGGTATAAAATAGAAAAAATCTTAGAGGTCTAGATAGATTTTATCGTAAAATCTAAGTTAAGTCCTAGTATCGTTGATTTACAGTAGTTTTAATTAGTACTAAAATTAAATTGGTTTTATGCGATGTTTTTAATATATGTATATTGACAGGGTTACTTATCTATATATTATGTTCGACGGGTACGAGTCCTATAAGAAACTTGTATTTTCCTATGACTTCGCTTCCCTTGTTAAAGTAAATAAGTAAGGAAGTTAAATAACTTTCATGATAGTCGTGGTGTAGGAGCGTGAATGTATACGCGAAAGGTTGTGGGTTCGATACCTCCAGGAAATTAAATAAAATAAAAAAAATGTAATAACTCAGTAGCGTTATGTAATATATATAGCATAAAGCCAGTCCTCGATTTACACCCCATTTACCGCTCAGTTAGGAATTTTGTGAATTGAGTGGAAGTCAGTGGTCATTCGTTTTGCCAGAAAATTAAAGTAATGAATGCTAGTTTGGCTGACAAAATCCTTCTACAACTCCGGAAAAAATTCTGTTTCTCACCTTTCTTCGCTCTGGAAACCAGGCAAAGTGCGGCGTTGTGTTCCGGAGCTAACACACAATGCCTTGAGAATTCAGCTGATAGTGGTGAATAGAAATGTCTTAATGGGAACAGTGTCTTAATAAATAAAAAAATCCCTTTGTTTATTCTGTAAATGTATAAGCTCATATGTCTTAAAGTTCTTATTAATTATACTAAGAAAGTTTTATAAAGTAACTGAAACTAAAATTATTAACTTCAAAACTAGAAATAAATGCTTTTAATTACTATCGGACTTGAAACTATAGAGAAAAGTTGCAGGAATATTAATATTAGATTTCAAGAGACCGTATACTAATGTTTGTCGGTGGCTTCTTCCGTTCATAGGGGGTTAGACAAAGAGTTTATGAAATCGAGACATTGCGTGTTGAGTGGCGGATCTTAACGCCACGCTTAGTAAAGGGAAATGAAGATATGTATATGCTGTGAGTTATGTGCTGTTTACTTACTGAGTTGAAATTGAATTTTCAAATTTGGTTTATTTTTTATCGCAGGTTTATATAAATTATTATGTTACAGAAGTTAAATATTATTTGACAAGTAAGTAACTTAACAAAGCTACTTTAAAAGAAACGTTTTAATTCAACAATCGTTAAAGTATTCCACCAATTGGTTCCCAACTTTGTTCAATTACAATTAATTGTTTGAATTGAAAACAATTTTCCAATTTACTTTTGTTTTTCATGTAGGTACTCTACATTCATTTGGGTTGTAGACTGTAGTATTTCATAAAATTATAAATAGAGCTATTGTAGGTCTAAAAAAGTTTTATTTCGTTGCAGCTGAAGTCACTCACTTTAAAAATTTGTTTGATTGAGCGTACTAATTTCAGGAACCATTGGCAAGAGTAAAAAAAAACAGCCTTCCTCATTAAATTAAATATCATCACGCTACGTACGGCAAATGGGAGAACTTGAGATTTTCCGTTGCATATTGTGTAGATACAGTACAGTCGATGTGTTGTGGCCACTTATTTGATTATGGAAGGATTTTCTTACATTTCATCTTTACCCAACGAAACAATCGCAAAAAATCAGAAAGCTTAACTACACGGTGGCTACGACACCTCAGCTATACATTTTCTTATGTTTCCGCAGGCGAAGCCGCGAGTAAAATTTAGTAAGAAATAAATAAACCATACCATACCAAAGTAAATAAGAAATAAAAAAATATAATAAAGAAACAAAAGTAACGCTCATTTCATTTTCATTTTATAATGATTCAGCCATTTCATAAAAAGCCACTTTAACAGAAGCCGATATTTTTTATCTATTGTACAATTGTCAAGTCACCATATTTGAGGGGCCGTGATTGGTTGACAGGTGATCTTTGACGGCCAATCAGAGCGGGTTCCAAATTTGAAAGTCATCTTTTCTAACATTTTAAACGATGACTAGCATTATCTTTGTATATATAGAATGATATATATTCTATTATTATAATATATAACTAATACATGTTATGTATTTTGTGTTTGTTATATTTCAAAATTAAATAATTTTATAATGTATACATGTTGCTGTCTAGATAAAAACTCTACTATGGAAAGAAAGCTGCTTCACATTTTTTCCCGCATAGCAGGATACCCGGAGGGAACCTAAGTTCCCTCCTCCTCCCTAAGAGGCGGAAATCAAGGCTGTGCTTGGTCTACTATAGCGTGAAAGTGTAAGAAAATAATCCAGATTCTCGAATACAAATCTAATTAACAATTATTCCAAAATGCTCTGAAAAAAATGTACTTAACTTTGAAGTGTTGTTTTTCTTTATATAAGGTAGCCAAAAATGACGAACGTAGGTTAGGAACCCTGGTATAATAAACTCTTGGTTAACACCATGTAACCAAAACCATCTTTGAAGACTAATCATAAATTTAAAAAAAAAACTTTTAAATAGGTTACGAAACGACAACCAACGCGTAAAGCCGAGCTCTACCCAACTACATCTACCTCTGCAATCATTAGATTTTCTCACAACAATTTTTAATCTACAATTTCCACTGTGAACGTAACGGACAAAGCAGAAAATAACATTACTAGAAATATAGAGAGGCCGCGTTTCGTCACACGGTTGCCACGCTGCTCTTATACTTATTACGAATTAAAGTCATCCATCATCATTTCATACTGACACGACGCCTTCCGATCGACAAATGAGTTTTTTTTAACCCCGCGGTAGCTTTTATATTGTTTTTTTTTTTCTAAAATTTTTAGTCTATTGTTTACAATGACACCTTACTATGCCTTTTGTTATCTGTGCGTTTGGTTCAACACGTTTTTTTCGTCTGTACCAAATTGACGTTAGTTATGTTATAGGATAATGATGTGGATTTTTAATTATGTTTGAATAGCCCTTTTTTATGGTTTCTAATTTGATTTTTATCTGTTGTGTTAATTTGTTAGATGTTGTATTATAGAGATACTCTATGACTACTTAATATATTTAAAAATACATAGCGGTTAATATTTGAATTGTAAAATATGGAAAAGCTTTTGACACCTTGGTAGTGTATAAACTATAGCTGAATACTAAAGATACACAAATATATATTAAAATATACGTAATCAAAATTTCTTATTTGTAAGTGCAACTTTTAAACTGAATCAATCGCTTATATTTAGCTTTAAACATTTTTGGAAAACCTATGTTTCGAACACTTTCCAATATCTAGTAGAATGGGGTAGCATTCTTTTGTTCTTTATTTATCATATAATGAAATAATAAAGAAATGTAAGAAATAAACTAATTAAATAATTTTAAGGCCAGTCGTGGCGCGGTGGCGAAAGCTTATTACTGTAAATGCGATACTGTAAATGCGAAATTTTCCCGACTGGGAATCGAACCCACACAAAGTTGGGAAAATGGAACATGAAATATTTTTATTTCCTCACTCTAGGTAACAAGTTGAGCCAATCAACATGCAATGCTTTCAGGAAAATGGCTTCGGCAGAAAGTAGAGCATGGAGGAGTCTTAATGGGAACGGAGTGTCTCACACTTGGTTAAAATTACGACACTGTCCTTTATCTACGTCGCTTTGTATGGGATTCAGTGTAAAGGTAACATAAAATAATACATCATCACTACCGTGTCCAGTTTCTCTGTTTTTTGCGAATATTCTAAATACACACGGTACATTAATATTATTTACTATTCAGGTCCCTTTGACTTTTGTTTTTTCCAAGGTTATAAGCAATAAGGTCAAACGTAAATCATTACATGTAACAAAAAAATGATTGATCGATTCAGCCTTTCACTACAATTTTGGGATACCTACTTACCTACTTAAGGTTACGAAACTACAGTATTTATTAAGATATTAACGTGTTTTAGCAAAGTTTTTTTGTGTATATGTATATGAAATCCTACTGTTATATTATGGAAAAATTCTAGTGTTGTGAGGCGGCGGTGTTGAGTTACGACACATAACACGCTATATCTCAAAAATTGAGAGGGTGGGGGAAAATTGAAAAAGTGGAGAATAAAACAAACTACTGTTTTACTTTTAAAGTTACTATGTATAATATTTTTAATGCAGATAACATAAAATATAGCCTCACCTCCGCTAAAAAAATCAAATTAAAACGTAAAAGACAACAAAATAATTTGTCACTCAATCCTTATTCAACACCATGCAAAAATTCAAAACATTAGTATAAAACAACCAAACGAACCCACGACATCCGTCAAATAAAACAAAACCAAAGGAAACGGTAGCGAGGTAGGTACCGAAATTGATAAAAAAGCACCGGCTCGGCTCATCAAAGTGCGTCGGACGATATGTGAGAAAAATTAAATTATAATAAAATTAACTTGAGATTGCTATACCGTTAGCGTACTAAGAATCGTTAGAGGGAACACAATTATATGCTTCACTTGTGTATCGATAATTGTTGTTTTTTTCGTTATCGGCTTATCTTTTGATTTTTTGGTTTTGGTTTTTGTGTTGTCTTGTATTGTAGTCATTGTTGTGCATGTGAGACGTGATTCAACATGGTAATACTCGACTTTAAATTCAAGAAAATATGATATTTAAAATATTTTACATTTTAAAATGTTAACGTTTTAACGTAATTTCACTAAATGAACGGTCATTTGAATTAAATCATTTAAAATGATTTTTCTTAGCTTATCCTTCAGTAAAAGATTGCTGGAAGCAATAACTATATTTTTGTGGTCCGTGTTATTATTTATATCGTGCCTCTATTTTTTTCGTGTTGTTTGTATTTTTTCTGTGCAGTAAAATATATTCTTTTTTAATTTGAACACAAAATGTAGGTACATATGTTAACAGGTAAAATATGAAAATTTTAATTTTCATATCAAAATTTAAACATTAAACTCAAAAGATTATAAAAATACACAAATTTATGCAAATGCTTGCATTATTTAAATTTAATTCTCTTATAATTTTAAATATCTTTGCCTTTTTTGGGTTTGATACCATCATTCACATTGATCAGAAATTATCTGAAGATATTATGTTGATGAAATCATTAGTCGCAAGTTACCATCTGACTTGAGTATAATATATACATATTAAAAATATTTCCATTCTAGTTCAAAAACTAGGAAAAGTACATGAAAAGAAAAATAATACACAAACAAAAACTATCTACGACCTAATAGCAAGTACAAGCATACACTCAAGCACCAATTAGAAGAAAACATAATATCTAATTATCTATTGTACTAATTAATACTAGTACTCTATACTTCAAGATTTCAAGAGTTTTTTCTATATTTTTTTTATTTTCTCCATCAAGCTTAACAAGACAGAGACAGAATGCTTGGTATATCCGGCATTTACATAACATGGCGCCCGAACTAATTAGAAAAATTTACATACGTCAAGGGAATTTCTTTTCTTTTTGTACGTCGGTACTATTTTAACTTTGAAAGTATCATTTAAGTATGGAAAAATTACAAGATCTATTATTATATATTGTAATGCACACTCGCCAGCTTTCATTATGCGTGAGCATGTAGGGAGTTCGATTACCATATTAATTATTATTAGCATACGGGATATATTATTTTTATTACAATATATTTTATATCTCTTCATGTCTCTGATAAATAGAAGTGAGATAAAGAGAAGTAGTTATAATGTATTTTTGTATTTCTGTGGTTTCACGATTTTAACTACCAGTCAGTACTATAAGTTAGGTTAAATATTTTTACGCTGTTCTCACCGCTATCGTTGCAGTCGTAATATATTAAACGTAGTATTTTTGACAATTAAGAATTAAAAAATCTCTATGAAAAAAACGTAACATTTTTTTTACTCTATTTAGATAATATGTATAAAAAAATAGCCTTCAAATAAACTAAAAAAGAAAATAACCTAACTATCTTATTATTTTTGGCTATGTTAACAAAATTTTATAGTAAAAAAATATATATTGTATTAATCAAGTCACATCTAAACATTCTAAGGTCTGTGGCACCAGCGCAGCGATTATTCATTCTACACGGTGACACATAACGAATCAATTCTTTACGAACCAATCGAATTGTTACGTACGGCGAAACATTTTTATTTTTCCATATTATAGTATGTATGTATGTACGTATATCTTCTTTATTAAAATAATGTAAAGCTCAATAAAGTTTTGTAACTTAAGAAACTTTTCGTGTTAATTAACAAAAGTTGTGTATAAATGATTGAGTAAAAATGATTTTTTGAAGCTTTTGTGTTTTGTAAACTAAAAATCTTACGAAATTATGAATTTGTAGTAGCAAATTCAGTGATAAGTCGCTCCGTTCTCTACTTTCTCTTTAATTAAGAGTACATTGCGTTGGGAAACTCATTGTTATATTTCAGCGAATAATATTAATAATAATATTTTAAAGAATAGAATAATTTGAAGAATAATATTTTCGTGACGCAAAAGAACAACAACGGATTATAAATGCAATGATTGTGAGTTTAATTTTCATTCAAGGGAATTAAGTATTTTCATTTTTTGGCTCTCGTAACAAGACAAAGCGCGACATTATCCAAAAAATGGGCGGCACGTGGGTAACGGAGTACTATAACACTCGGTTCTCTTTTCCTACCTTGCTATATGCGGGATACAGCGTGAAGCAAAGAAATGCAAATACAGTTGGTAAAACACATACCTATCTTGTAACTGTGGTAAATATTAGGAATGAAATACAGTTTATTGCATAAAAATAAGTCTAAACGTAATAGCGTAAACGGAAACAGAATAACCATTACAAATCAAATGTCAAAACATACATCAAAATGTCATTCTATTTTTTTTTCTTGAAAGTCGATTTCACAATAGCAAAAGCAAAACAAACACTTGTCTATGCACTTAAATATTAAAGAAAAAAAAAAGAAAAAAAACCATACAGCAAATTGCTATTTCTAAACGCCGCTATCCGTCACAGATTAGATAGGAAAAAAATTGTTGTCTTTTAATTACACGTTATATCTTTAATGTACTACCGACTTTTCGTTTCAGCTATGTTATTTTGACACTTAAGTCTTAAGAAACAGATTTTAAATTCATTTATTAAGAATTGAATAGAAAAAATACAAGAACATACACACTTGTTTAATTATTACCTTCACGACATAATTACTAGGTTTCGTTTTTACTTTTTTATTTTATTTTATTTTTTTTAAAACTGGATTGATAAGATTTTTTTTATTGAGCCACAGATAATAAATGTGTTTTGATCCTCCAATATGTTTTCGGTATGTAGGTAGGAAGGTATGTACCTATTGGTATTTCGTCGAATTGTCTAAACCGTTGAGGTCATTGACTTGTGGTGGAAGTGTGGAATTAAAAATTTTCGTCGAAAATAGTTATGAATAAACCTATTTAATTTGCATCCTTTACTATTTCCTTCAGCTAAAGGTAACGGTAAGTAAATACAAAAATGCCTACATCCGTCAATTCTTGAATTAATATATTTACATTAAACGATTTTGATTTTTAAAGAAATGAAAACGCAAATTTCTTACCATACAATACTCAAAATAGAAAATACAGATAAAATAAAAATAGAATATATATAAAACGAAAGATACCTCACTTACCTGTGTCTGAGTTAACCCTAAGCTTGCGGCTAGTTCGGCCCTTTCGGGCAAAGCTAAATATTGTGTTCTTTGGAACCTCCTATTCAACTGTTGGAGTTGGAGACTGGAGTAGATCGTCCTAGGCTTCCTCATCTTCTTCCCTTTGCCATTCACTCGTAGGCCAGGGTCATCGGAGAGACCACATTTTTCTGTAAAAAATTAAATATAGATAAAGTTAAGTGAATAAAATAAAATTGAACCGAATGACGATTTTTTTAGAATCAATACTGTAAAATAATGGATTAATTGGTAGTGAATTTGATTTATTTGTTTTTGAACATTTAAGCCATTACAAGTTAACTAACATGACGACTGGAATGGATTATTATAAAATATGTAATAATAGTAATAATGAATACTTAAAGCCATTTAGCCCTATATTATATCTTATTTGAGAATTCATTCTTATATATGTATGCCCTTTTTTAATTTAAAATTTGGAACCCACATCCACTTTGGGTACCCACTGTTGATGAGTCACATTTCTCACTACCGATTGATGTAAAGGAAATTCAATATTTCATATTATAAATCACTAGCTACTTGTACATAATACGTAAGTTATAATTATCGATAACAATCGATCTCCCGATATATTTTGTTATTATACGTGGTGTCTTATAAAGGAAATATATAATGTGTTATCGTACTGAAGTTTTAAATAGTTTAAGGTGTATTAAAAATTATTTCTACAGGTTGATTAGAAAAGAAAAATGAAAAGATGAACAAATGTCCTTGTCTGAATGATGGATCAACAATGGATTAGAAGCGTAGACTATCGAATTTATTAGAAATCTAAATTAATATCTAGTAGTGAGTAAATAAATATGGAAATTATGTTTAATTTTTCTATTAACAATTATTACAAATGGAAATAACAAAAATATTTTTAAACCACTAGTTTACTATTACTTATTTACGAAAAATCTAAGTTCAAAATATTTTCATTCAATTAGGACATGGGAGACGGTACATGGAATGTCAGTAGTGTCAGTCCTAAAAAGCTACTATCAAAAGAGAGCCATCTAGACAGGGCTGATCTTTCAGCCCTGTCTAGATGGACATATCCCATAATTCAAAATTCCAAACTCATATATATATATTTTTAAAAATAAATATAAAAGTAATAAAAAGTTCTTAAACAAAACACTACGCTGAAGGAGTATGCTATAGTTAGAGATTGTCATCAAAATATCTTTATGGCAACAAATCAAACGAAAAGTATATCACTTAAGATCTCGTGATATGTAATTACATGTTAACCGATGATTATAAAGTAGCTTCATACGTTTCTATACGGGGGATTTATTGCAATTCGTGTGAACAGGATCTTATACAGATCCACACTATATGTACTTAAGATAGAACAATATATATATTTTGCTTTGTATAATATTTTATCGGCATTAAGTTTCAGTACTCAACAAGTAATCAAAGTGTCTTAACACTAGGTTCTCTCCGCCTCCCATATGCCAACATATCCACGGTAAAATAAAAAAAAATAAACAGAAAAATAAATTTATATGTTTTGGATTTTAGTCAATATGAATTATTTTAGACAGTTTCTTTAAGTAAAGTAAAATTTCCAATATTATTAGCTTACATTTTCTTAAATACCACAAGAAACACAAACGCGCGTAATGGATATTCTTTAATCTATATATTTTTTTAATTTTGCTAAAGTTTATTCCCGCGCAAATAAATGTCATGTGTCATGAATAAAACAAAAACGATGTAAAGATTAAAATGTGTTAATAGCAACACCTGCTTCTCATTCTTCTTTAGATATAAAATATTTATATATCGATGCCACTGTGGCACGATTTTTGTGTACCTATGTATATTTCTTCCTAATATAGTTGTGGGTTCAAATCTCGTTTGAATTTGATCAAAAGAGAAACGATTATATTTGAAATATTTGTAGATGTTTTGAAAACTAACGAAATTTGTTTACTAAAGAGAATATTTAATATATCATTTTAGTAGGGCTTGTCGATTAGCATGTGACATTAATCCTTTCTCCCAAATGCAAATCGAACTGAGAACTGCCGCGTTTACAGTCAGAAATTAACACACAGTGCCACGACGGCACATATAAATATTTTATATGCACATCATATTTCTTATCATAATAGGAGTAAAGTCAGTTACGTCAGTACGGCGTTTGATATACGAGTATTGCTTGAAAACAAACATTTATATCTTGTTACCCAAAGTATGGTGGTAATAAATTTCACGTTACACTAGTTTATGGAAATTTTGAAATGGAGAACACAATTATGGAATAGCTTTACGATTACCGCATATAACAAGATAGAAAGAGAGTCCTTAGTGTAAAAACACTCCGTTCTCAATTTTGCCATTGCTCGTTTAAAATCAAATACATACATTTTTTTTACTTAAATTGATTACCCGATTTTGTTATATAAAATGTGTTAGATTTGCAATTTGTAAATATTATTAAATTCCATTTGCTTCTATTTTCAAAATATTGTTGGAGAAGTTAAAAAAAATAGTGCTTGTCATTTTTAACCGTCTTTAAGTTTTTAAGGATTAATTAAGGCTAATAACTGAACTCTTTTTCTCCAAACTTTAGTAAATTAAAAAAAGGCTTAAGTGGCGCAGTACAATAAAATATACTTCAATTGATACTTCAGGTAGTCCTAAGTACTTTTCCATTGAGAGGCATTCCCATGGCTATTCTATATACATAGCTATAAATATATATACATTTACATTCAAGTCGGCTTTACAAGACAGGACAGACAGACAAAACAATGCGAGCCCGAGGTGTAGACACACCCTACTAGTGATGTGACTTTTGTCGATATGCTAGAGACGTATTTAATTTTTTTTAATAAAATACTAGTTCTGTGGCTCTCCGTTATTATAATAGAGATAATATGTTGGGTAGAGTTTAACTGCATTATGTGAAAAAAATATCATTGAAATTTAGTGATATATGTAGGCAGATAAGGCACAGACGAAACTACTGGATTTCGAAAGCAGTAAGTTGGCATATAGGTAATATGCCAACTTACTGCTTAGGGAGTATGGGGGAGTACTACGAGTAGAAAACAGGATGTTTTATTTTATGCTGTAAAGTATGGTCTTAAAGTACAAGCCATACAAAAAATGTATATTTTAAAATGATATTCTTTTAACTTTTTTTACTTTACGAGAAACTAGTAATAAATATACTAACTTAATGCGTTAGCTAAGTATACTATCCATTATTCATATATTTAATTCGTAACATACATTAACATTTTAAAGTTAATTATGATAATGGTAGCACTCATAGATGTCAATTAGTGTTTGAATGACTTTAACATGTACTTTGTAGTATTTTTAGGCTACACTTTTTTGATATACATTACAGTATAAAAAACTTTTTTTGTCTTTAAATTAACTTAAGAAAATAAGTAGCTATTCTGTGTCTCCATTTATGAAAAAAAAAACAGTTATCCCTAATATTTCTTTAAGTTACCCAGATGAACAGAACAAAAATAATCACTCTTGTAATGTAATTTGTGTAGGGAAGGGATTCCCTACTACTACTTTTCCCTCGATTATTTTGTTTTATAAGATAAAATTTAACTCTATAACATCTTAGAATTGAACCTACAACCATCCCAAACTGCTAAATTTAATATTTCCTTAAACATAAAGGTCTTTTGTTTTTAGAAAGAACACCCAAAAACCGTTGAGTTATATCAAAAGCATGGTAACCCCATCGCGTCGAAAGTGCCCCGCCTATAGAGACGCCTACCGAAAAGCGAAGATAAAATGAACTAAAACAATAAAAGCTTTAAAACTCATCCACAAAAATACTTTAAAATATATTGTGAGGTGCAAACGGGCGACTTTACATACAAGTATATTTTATAATTTAATGTGAAATTTGACAGTAGTATCGTTTTATACAGACTGAAATCCATTCCTTCTTCCAGGATCCGGACTTTCCGAGCATTGCACATTGAATTCAACGCCGCGCTTTGTTTTGTTACCGGATCGAGAAAAAATATAAGATACTTATTCAATAGTCACACGCTGTGTCACTGTGACATAGCAGCCTCAAAGAAACATTTTATTTTAATCTTATTTTCTTTTATTTTATAATTTTGGACTATAAGTAGAGATGAGTGACTATCTTATCCGCTGGTCTTTTGTATGAAAGGTTTATAAAGAGTTTTCTTTACGCTACATAATATCTGGCGAAACACAGAATATTTTAAAATAATCTTTTTCTACCAAAAAAAAAATAGTATAATAATGTTCTTTCTTTTTATATAAAAATAAACCTAAGATCTGTTATAAAAAAATGCTAATTTGAATGACCAGCTCAGATTAGACTAATTTTGTATATCAAAAAACAACAATATTCAAATCGCACAACCCTCGAAATTACGCGCAGTGGCACATATGTGTGACTGTAAAACTGTCGTGTTGTAGGTTCGATTGACATTTAGAGCTCTGCTAATAAGGCAAACTCCGACGCTGAGATTCGTAGCTTACCGTCCTATACATAGTCTCGAAAATTTACCAGTGAGTAAAACGGAATTTCTTAAAATTTCGTTCCTTCTGAAGCTAAAAAAATATATTCATATTAATATAATTCTCAAAACGCTCGTCTACTCAAGCCAAAAGGCCGTAACTGACGCGCTTCAAAAAACGACAGCGCACACGTAATATAATATGAGAATCAAATTATAATTTTTAATTACTTTCACTACATATTAACTTGTTAATAAAATTAAAAAAAAAATTAACGTGTTCTCTTAAAACATTATTCTTCATCTATAAAGTGGTTTACGCCCATATTGCCAAAATAGTTGAGGCGTTTTTTTTTATTACTAGCTATAAACCTCTCTTAATATATTGGTTGTCTTATCTTAATGAATTTTCTATGATAGCTTCACGCATTTTCCCGCATAATCAAGAAATCAGAGGAATCTTTAGTGTTGTAACACTCCGTTCCCAAATTATGTAGCGTGTTGAGTGGTGGAAATAAATTTTGAATTTGCGTTTCCGATTGTTACTGCGTCGCGACAACCACGCTGTGTATTTTTTGTATTACATGAAATAAATAAAAGATAAATGAATAATACAATTTGTAAAGAACAAATCTTCAGTCTTTCGGCTCATAATTTAGCTCATAAATTCTATGTGAAGTCTATGTGAAAAAAGTAGAATAGCTGAAAATTTGTTTTATTATTCCCCTAATTGATTAGAAAAATAGTAACGGAGTGCTCTAGGACTATATAAGTTTATTGTTGCAAAGCGCGCCGTTGAGTTCCGTCACTGACAAAAGACGACACTAGGTTCCCTCTACCTAGCTAAATTCGGGATACAGCGAAATGATTTCATGTTATCAAGACGGCGAACCTAACAACAAGATCATGACGTAACAAACATATAATTACATAGAGTCACAGATTCAAATCCGGTTGAGGTAAAAAAAAGGTTACACGTACCGCGCAAGTCATTTTTTGTGATCGCCGTCATTTCTGAGATCAAGATCGTAGTAAATGGGAGTTAACCGCCGCAGGAGTAAAGCTGTTTTGGTTGAGGTGGACGTGAAATTTTATTATTATTTATGATTTTTAAACTGTGTTTCGTGTATTTTTGTTTAGAATATTGTGTTTTTTTTAGCTTAGAAGCTAATATAGAAGCTGTATTCCACATATCATAACAGACAAAGGGAACCTAGTGTTAAGATTCTCCATGTCTCCAAGACGCGCCAATTACAAGACATTATAAGTTTATTGGCAGATCTCAACGCCGCAACGCACGCAATTTGATTGGTTGGTATATGGGTGCACGAAGAGATAATTTCTGGAAAACTTTTAATATTGTCAGTTCATCGCTCTGGTAAGGGAACAAAGCGCGTTTTCCAGAATTCGGCAGAAAGTGAGAAATGGAAATATTACACTAGGTTCCCGGGTTACTTATACCTTCCTTCTATTTGTGAAATACAGCGAGAACCTAAAATATAGATGTATATAAAAAACGATAGAGTACAGCGCTGCTGTCTGTATGCACACACGTGCTTCCCCAAAGGGTCTTTTTTCCTCAAAATGGTTAAATCTAACAGCAACTAGTAATTAAAATGCGTCCGTAGTAAGAGCGCTATTATGTAACGCTTGAGGCTGAATGTGGTTTTAAATATGTTACTTTATTAATATACGAAAACGCTATATATTTTACTTTTTGTAGTATATGAACAGATTTTCGTGGTTATAAACAAAACTGTTTCAAGTAGTGTTCCGCATATAGCGAGGAAGGCAGAGGGAACCTAGTGTCAAGACACTCCGTTGAGTGTGTGTGAGTTGTTAACTTAACGCACGGTTTAAGACCTTTAATAAGTTTGAAAAGCAAAATAGATTGTTCTCACGCAAAATCTCACAAATGGAGCAATGTGTAAAACGAAGTGTCACTATTACCTAACACTAAGTTCCCTCTACCTTCCCTGTTACATATGGGATACAGCGTGAAACCACAGCTCCAATCACCTCAAAACAAAAAAAATCCGTGAAAATAAAAAAAAAGGTACAACAAAAACAAACTAATCCGAACATAATGCAAATTAACACTTTAACAAGAGTTAACTAATTGACAAACTCGTAGCCGAGTTGTAATAAGTAATTATATAATTAACTAGACGCTTAACTTAGATTTATGAGTGTCGAAATTGTTTGAACAACAATGTGTTGTTTTTTTAATGGCATACATTTATAACTATAATAACACTACATTTGACTCTCATTTGGGGGCAAAATATATTTTTAGATTCTCCATCTTGTGATAAGACAAATTGCGATGTTAAAATGCGTTTTTTAGCCCGGAATATCTTGAAAATTGGGTGGAAAATAGGAAAGAGTCTCTTAATACTAGGTTCCTTCTGGTTACCCTATTGAAAGCAGGGTGCAGCGAGAAGCTTAACGTTTCAAGAATGGTTGTTTTTTTTTAATTTCTGTTTGAAATAATATCTACAGAAATATTGCATGTTGAATAGCTCAAACGTCGAATTTCGTCTTGCCAGAGCAAAAAAAAGCAAGAAAATAACTTATTTTACTCCAAGAAGAAATCGAACCCACGCCAATCGCTTACACTCCACTACATCATAATCATCTGAATTAGGTACAATGTACAAATACAGTGTATTAAACGTACGTTTTCATATTATTATTTACAACTTCAAATTCGGATATAAATTTCCATCCAGTCAGTTCTCCTTGAGAACGTCCGCTCTTCTGAATTTTCAGATTTCTACTTTCCATATCGAAGGTCTTGTATAGTACGTGCATAGGTTTCTTTTTTTAACATGACTTATTAATTACGCGCACGCGATGGTTGTCGGTTCGAATTATGCGTCTATTGATTACATTAGACTATACCTATCTATTAAAAAAAAAATAGAATAAATTGATCTAAGAATATAATTTTTTTTCTTAAAATTTACTCTACACGCAATGCCTCCAAAATTCGGCAGAAAGTGGGGAATGGAGTGACTTAACATTAGGTTCCCTCTGCCTACCCTGCTGTGTGCGGGATATAGCGTGAAGCTAATTTTTTTTTTTCCTAAAATTTAGTGTTATGTTATCGTGGCACAAACACATAAGTGAACGACTATAAAAGTGACGATTGTGGGTTTGATTCCCGATCGGGGCATGAAACATTTAATATTTTCATTTCTTCACTCTGGTAACGAGTCACAGCTCTTTATTGAGTTCGAGTATTCGGCGGAAAGTGAAGATTTATTTGCCATTTAATGTGCTGTCTAAAAAATTGAGTGGAAAATGAAGAACGGAGTATCTAGAATTTTAGATCTAGAGTTAAGACACTGCGTTCTTCACTTAACCTAACCTAGCCTGTAGAGATTCCCATTATCTATCTTGCTATTAAAACGTAAACCTATAAAAATATTCAAATAAAAGTTAAAAAAAAGAAAAAAAAACAGCTATTCCAATAGAAATGAGCGAAAAATACGTTTAAAAAATTCACCAAAGCTAAATTATACACATTCACATCGCATAGAATATTTAAAACTGGGGGACATTACGTTACGACTGACACACGAGTGGGCGTTTATACGATGCGACTTTTAGAAATAACTATTTTAAATATAAATATATTTTTTGTTAATAAAAATATTAGCTAATTGTCTATGAACACGATGATTGCAGGTTCAATTTCCGCTCTGATAAAGGTGTAGTTTTCATTTCTTCGCTATGGTAACAACATAAATCGTTGAGTTTAGCCACTTTATGAAATGTTTTAAAAACTGGGCGGAAAGTGGGGAACGGAGTATTTAGAGTATAATGTAAAAAAATTTCCAAAACATATAAATTTAATAAATATTATGAAATGAAAGAACTAACGGCAAGGTCATTCTCTTGCGTGAAACTGAACTGATCACATCCAAAGCCTACATCTTTAAAAACTTAAATTATTTATATAGTATAGTAACCCAAGTTGTTTTACATGAAAGATGCCAGCAAAACTAAAAACTCAATGGGTTACTAAAATACATAATGTAACAGATTAAAATATGCATTTAATATTTTTTTTTGCAATTCTAATACATAATTTAATGTTACAACTTTTGTGTCCTAATAAATAAATAAATATAAAGACTAGATATAAAAATATATCTATTTTATCAGGAATTAATGAACAGGACATTATAAAAAGCTTTCCTAATTAAATATTCAACGTATGATATGTCATTGGCTGACGGTGTTGTGACGTGCGATGACATGAGTGTTTTATACTACACGACTACCATACGATTAAATTATTGGCTAATGTCTTTATTTATTTTTTTCTTTAGCTTCGCACTGTATCCTGCATTAGCAGAGAAAGCGTAGGGAACGAAATTTTGAGACACTCCGCTATCTACTTTTACTGCAAATTACGTTTTTAAGCAAATCTTTCGTCTGTAGGTATTATAGGACTAATATAGAAAAAAAATTATGATTGGATTTTCATAATAAACACAAATCACACTGTTTGTATATTATTTTAATGATGAAACTAAGGCTTCTCTGAGGCCGACTATTAACAGTTGTGAGTTCGATTACCACTCTAGGGAGACGAAGTATTTTAATTTTTGATAACAAGGCCAGCATCCAGGGCCGCCACTCAACACGCTACGTATCGAAAATTGGGCGGTGACTAAGAAATGTAGGGTTTTAAAACTGGGTTTCTTCTGGTTATCTTGCTACATAAGAGTGAAAAATATATTAAATCCCCTTTCATTGAAGCATTATAAATTCAATAGAAAAGTTATCAAAAATATGACATTTAATTCGGATATCTACTATTTTTTATTCAAATTTTCTTTATAATACCTGTAATATAAGACAACGTTTGACGCCTCAAAATGACTACTTATTAGCAGTTATATAACACTATGAAGAAAAATGGTAAAATATCTAAAATTATGGGGCAGAAGTGACATAATTTAGGAGGAAATAGAGGCGATTAACAATAATAACCTATTATTTTATATTAGTTTTGTGACAGTTAAATAGTTTTTCTATTGAAAAAGCAAATAATATTATTTTCTATGCTTAAATTAGAACATATTTGTTAAAGAAAACATCAGCTTCACGCTGTAACCCGCACACAGCAGGGTAGGCAGAGGGAACCTAGAGTTAAGACACTCCGTTCACCACTTTCCGCCGAATTTTGGAGGTATTGCATGTTGAGTGGCATTTAACGCCGCTCTTTGCTTCGACACCAGAGCGAAGATATGAAAATATAAATTTCAAAAAATATTAAATTTGATCGAATGGAGATCGAACACACAACCGTCGCGTTACAGCACATATACACACACCTTTGTGCTCCTGGGCCACGACGGCCTGTATTGGTTCAGTGTTCTTAATGTATCTAGATTTTGAGATAAATGAAAAACAGTTTGATAGATTACATGATATTTCACTAAATTTATAATATAAATAGCAATAAAAAGACTTACCATCTTTAGGCGGACTTGCACATTGTGGAGCATAGGAACCTAAGTGATAACCATACGTGTTTTGGTGCATGGGAGGAAAAGGATACCCTAAAGACCTAGGACTTGGAAACCCTGACGCTTCATGAGGATTCTGCTGACCACCAGGACTTCCAAAATGATGAGGATGTTGATAACCACCTTTGAAAGGACCATAACCATGTTGCTGAAGCTCTATGAAGGCTGATTTTGATGAAACATTTGTGGGTGTGGAGTTTGTCGAGTTAGATATATCGTGAGGAGTTTGGGAACCCCCTAGATGGTGATGATGATCTAACTCTTGGGTGGTCATGGCAGGTTGGGGGGTGGATGGGCCCCCTCCGTCCGAAGACTGAGGAGGCCCGAAGGGATCTGAGAAACTCAGGGTGCCGGGTTTGGTGTTTGGGGATTGAATTCGTGTAATTTTGAGGGATTTCTGCTGCTCGTCTGGTATTTTGCCGCTTGATGAGCCTGTAAAGAAGAAATAAAATGTAAGCTTTTTTTATTTTTGATATTGTAGTATATGTAAATAGTATCAGAATTAAACACGTCTACAAACGTTGAGCTGATTTTAATCCCGAAATGTAATTTCTTGTTTCCGAGTGTAGTTAGTCTATACTTTTAACTGATTATCTAAGAAAACAAATGTGTGAGAAGAAATCAGGTCAACGAAACGAAAAAAATATATATAAATCATTCCATAGTATATACACAGGAAACCTAGGCCGTGACCCTTAAATATTACCAAAATCACCCAAACACTTAAACCAATCAAGGGTAACGGTGAGATTACCCACATGAGGTCAACAGAGTTCACAGTTTTCTGGAAAACAATTTGTACGTCACGCTCAATTGAATCAACATCGTATTGGAGTTAAATAATTTGGAATGCGCCTTTGATAATGCCGATGATTAAATTTTTGTTGTTGATGGTTTTTCTTAGGTTTTTTTTTGGTTTAATTGTAAACGGTTGCTAATATTTGAATCAGGTTTTTGAAAGTAACAAAGTTCTATATTTTTTTAACACGAGGTACTCTGATAAATAGGGAACCGAATGTTTATAAATCCCTTAGTGCATGCAGGAAACAAAAACAATTGAAACATATACTATAATATAGATTTAACTTTTTTTATCTTCGGTTTTAAAAAAAAACAACATAAATCCAGTAAATTAACAAATCATTTCTTTAGATTTCACATGTTTATAAGATAATAAATTGATTGCGTTAGTTTTAATTAATTCATCATAAGTTCTTAAGCACACCTGTACATATTATTATTATTTTTATTATACAAGTTTAACCATATTTAAAATAGTTATAAGAAATATCATTTAGAATACTTTAACACTTTACGAAGGATAAGGATCAATTACGGTGTAATTTGAATACAACGTTCAGCCTATAAGGGCTTGGCACCTACAGTTGAAATGTCTAAAAGACTCTTAAAATATCTATATAGCGTCATTAAGCTTATGCAAACTGGCGCAGCTATCTAATTCAGTCAGTCTATATAGCTTTTTTGAGATAAAAGTTCTTCATTTCTTTGGGCTACTTTTAATGGATTTTTTTTAAAATTTCACGCTCCTTTTCGCATAGCAAGGGTTAGAGAGAATGTATAGTGCTAAGACAGTTCATCCAATATTTGTTACTATGTGGAACTTAACGCCGCGATTTGTCCTGTTACCAGAGCGAAGAAATGAAAATAATTCGAGTGGAGCTCTAACCTGCACCAGTCATATATACAGTCAGACGATATACCGCCGCTGGGCCAAAAACTTGCAAATCAATATACAGAATACAAGACGCCGACACATCGAATCGCTCATTTAATTTTATTTCTTTTGTTTCATATAAAAAAAAACTAATTGGCTCTCGCCTCAGAAACATTCAAGGAACAATTTCTCACTAAACTAACGCGAGAAAAGTTGGCCTTATTGTGCTTAGTGTTCTAGTGAAAGCGTAGCTATGGATATTGGAACAAAATGGTTTTTTTTTCTTCTTATTTAGCATCACACGTAAATTAGTATCAAGATCCTGCTTTCTGACTATGGCTCAGATTTGAGGTACTTGTTAAGTAGCGGAACTTACCACGCTTTGTCTTACCGTGCCTCGAAATGGAAATTAACAGAACGTTTTTAAATGTAGACGATTGGAAAACATAATTCATTATTGCTTTTATTATATATTAGTATTACCATCACTTTGTGAGATAAACAGAGAAAATTTACTGTCATATCAGTCCGTTCTCCTCATTTCTCTAAAATTATTTCACTTTACTTAACTATATCTCCTGAATTCTTGAACCAACCATTACAATAAAACTATCAATAATTGAACCTATTCTATACATAACTATTATAATCAAAAAAGACTATATTTATTTATGTCTTTGCATTTATATAACTCCTTATATTGTAAATAAAAAAAAATTAAGTACGTACAATGACACGAACAGTGCGTGTAGTTTTTAATTTCACAATGGACGATCGAAGCGTTGAGGTGTGAAATAGACAATGTTTATATTTTGCTATATCAATCAGTATGAACTTTAAAAATGATAGTTGGGAGTCACTTACTATATACTTACAAATAAATATCAAAATGTTGATTGATATGATTAGTATTATAATTTTCCTATTATGAAAAATTTTCAATCTGCCAGTCGTGGCGCAGCGGCACGAGGTGTGACTGTAAAACCGACTGGTTGTGGGTTCGATCCCCACTCGAGGAGATGAAATATTTACTTAAATTTATATTTCCATTTTCTTCGCTCTGGTGTCGAGGTTAAGTGCGGCGTTGAGTTCTGCCATTTAACACGCAATGCCTCCAGAATTCGGCAGAAAGTGGGGAACAGAATGTCTTCATACTAGGTTCCCTCTGTCTACCCTGCTGTGTGCGGGATACAGCGTGAAGCTGATTTATTTAATTTATTTCAATCTGCTCAAAAAACGCCAACCACGCGTTTTCTTCATACAAAATTGTGGATCGAGACCATCATAAAGCAGTGGTAAATCATCTGAAATGAGGTTGTGTTTTCGATTCCCTATTTGGAGGATGCTACTGTTTGCATTGTTTTCATTTCTTGCTGTTGTAGATGAAATGCTGCAGTCAGCTCTGCCATTCAATGCACGCTATTTGGACAACCAAGCGAAGTTTGGGAATTTTTTGTCTTATCAGTAGGTTCCCCCCTCTGCCTGCCCTGACCTCGCGAAGCTTTAAAGACATTCATACATTACTTCTCATTGACAATTGACTAAACAAATTACTGATCAATAGCACAGCATAGCATCACACACACAGTGGACAACAAATACCAAATAAATGACCCAAGGAATTAGTTTAAAAAACCCTTTTCGGCAAGCTCTTTGAGTTAATTACAGCATCTTCCATCCCTTTCATCTTGCACACGTCGTAGTATATCCATTTCGTAAGATCATCTCGGCGCTTGTAAAGGTCGGGTCAAAACGTTTTGTTGTTTTTTTTTTCTTTATATATGTTTGTTTGTCCGATGATAGCTCCGACCAGTAATAATAATGTTTAGGTTTAGGGGAAGTTAATTGGTGTAAAGTTTTATTGAAAATTATTATGTCTTTTGGTATCGATTAATTTATTTTGATGTGTATTGAAAGTTGGGGGGTTTCGTCTTATTTTAGTGTGGGTTGGAATATTGAGAATCCTCCGAGTGGGAATCGAACTATGACGTAAAATCATATGTTAACTAAGTCTTAACTGAGTCATAATAGTGTCGCAACAGAAAAGAAACTTAAAAAGTGATTATTTAGTAATTTTTTTCATTTTTTTTCATAAAAGTACGTTACACTAAAACGTGGCGTTGTAAACTTATCTTATCTTTTGAATAAAATGTTCATGTATAAAATATCGTATAAATCAAACGAAACTGGGTCTTCATATAACTTACAAGTGAGTGAGTAACTTAAACGAACAAAGAGTACAAAGTGATTCACTTGATCATCCGGTTGTCTTTTGAAAATGACAAGAATTTATATCTAGTGAGAAATTACGTCATTGGGTAATATGTATGACATATTTAAAGCAAGGAGTGACACGACAATAAATTTTCTCTGCCTACTCTGCCTACTCTGCTATATGTGATGAATGATGAGTGAGGACAGCAAATATGTTTTTAGTTTCACGCTGAATCCTTCGCTGAATCGCATAGGGAGTGGAAACCTAGTGTTAAAGCACTCCGTTCTTTACTTTCCATCGAATTCTTAAGGCGTTGCTTGTTGAGTTGCGGAAAGCCCTGTCTTGTTACCAGAGCGAGGATGTGAAAATATTGAATATTTAATTATTAATTCACACTTGCACCGTTTGCCCCTGTACACCGACGACCTCAGGCCTTAAAAAACATGAAACATCTATACGCTATATGGTCGTTTCACTTAGAAAAAACTTCAATTTTAAAAATATACATAATAATACTTTAATAATTTAATTATACTTTTTAATTCTTAGCATTACCCTCAATAAAAGAAACAATAAAATAGATTTTTTAAAATAAAAAAAAAACATAACGTTACTATTTTAAAAACAGTAAAAAGGTCTCACTATTACCATTTTTTCAAACTACCCACAAATAACACTTAATACCAATGTCTAGCATAAAAAAACTTATTACATTAAAAATACACTTAAAACCAAGTGACAAATATTATTTATCATTATATAACATTTGAAGCGATCGTAAAGAACTTCCTTAACCCATAAAGAGAACAGTAAAACCTAAGATTAGGTTAATTACTTCGTACATTCAATGAATTTATAATTTTGCAAAAACCCATCATCCGCTCACTTTCCAGAGTAAACGTCGCTTTACCTGCATAGTGTAACCCCCTATGACATTTCCAGCCCTTCGCATTTGTTGGAAACAGTATGAATATTAATATAATATATATATATATAGAAAACAACTAAAAACTAACAAAACTTGGCATCTAGTCGTATTTAGTAGTATTTTTTTGACGAGATTAATAGTGGAGGCCAGTCGTGGCGCAGCGGCACAAAGTGTGACTGTAAACCGACTGGTTGTGAGTTCGATCCCCACTGGAGGAGATGAAATATTTACTTAAATTTATATTTCCATTTCTTCGCTCCGGTGTCGAGGCTAAGCGCGGCGTTGAGTTTTGCCACTCATCACGCAATGCCTCCAAAAAAAGAAAATGGGGAATGAAGTGTCTTACGCTAGGTTCCCTCTGCCTATCCTGCTGTGTGCGGGATATAGCGTGAAGCCAAAGAGATAGGTTTTGTTTATTTTATAACTAGCGGGAGCCTATTAGGACACTTGGTTTGTCACTTGTCCGCTTAATTATCAGGAAATTGAGTTTTGAGCTGCGAAATTCAACGCCGCGTTTTGTCTTATAACCAGAGAGAGTAAATAAAAATAATGAAAAGAGATGATTTTGAGTTCCACCCCTCACAAATTCTGATTTCGAGGGTTTAGGTTTGAACGAAGTGCCTTAACGCTAGGTTGAAACCTAGTTCTCGTTACACGAGTGGCGAAATTCAACGCCGAGTTTTGTTAGATCCGCCATCTTGAAATAAGCCAGTCGCCAAACAGGTCAAATTTACTTCATTCAGACCAAACCGGAAATACAGGTGGAGTTCAACCCCACAGTGACCACGATCACACACAAGAACAGAGTGTCTTGATATTTTCCTTCTAAATACGAAAAAAAAATGTTTAGATTTTACTTAAATAAAATACCTATTAGTTCTTTTAGTACGTCTTCTACACATAGTACGTAAGTCACCCGTAACGACGGGGTCATGGGAAAGGAGCCGTAGGTACCTACGATAAATAATTGAAACTTATAAAATTGTATCAAATATTCATTGAGTGAACGCATCATTGGTTAGAATTTGACGTGTTTTGTATGTAAATAATGTCTTTAGTTAATTTTGTTGTCAGATGGGAAAAAAATAGAGATTGATTTCTCTGTTCCGTAATTTATTCCTACATTAGGTTTTGGAACGAGTCGAATTATTTTTAAAGCTTAAAGCACTATTGCCTATAGGCTGAATGTATTGTTACTCATTTTTTTTAAATTAAGCTAAGATTTCTTGTCTTAACACTAGACTACCTGGAAGCTACATCACTGTGTGAGGAATACAGCGTGAAGCGTTTTATGTCCGACTGTAAGCACGACGGTTGTGGGTTGCATTGCCTCAACTCGGGCTAATGAATTATTTTCATTTTCTCACTTCGATAACAAAATAAAGTGCGGCGTTGTGTCCCGCCATTCAATATGCAATTTCTTTAAAATTTCCTGTGATATACAGGACATAGCCAAAAGCTATTTTTGATATATTTTCTTTATATTTGTTTTTTCTGTATTTCTATCAATTTTAATTCTTTAAGCATTACTTTAATTATACTCACCTTACAGTGTAAAAGATAAATGTTTTCAATAACAAAAATGTTCAAGTTAGTCAAATAAATAACTATTTGACATGGGTACCTTCAAAAAGCGCGTCTATCTCCACCTTAAAGGCCGGCAACGCACCTGTAGCTCCTCTGGTGTTGCACGGGGCCGTGGGCGGCGGCAATCACTTACCATCAGGTGACCCGAACGCTCGTTTGCCTTGTCCTTTTCCATAAAAAAAAAAAAAAAAAAAATAACTATTTTCGATTATTACCAATGTGTACTTTTTCTGGGCCTCTTAACCAAATATATACTTGGTTAGGTGAGGTTAAGTCCTGAGTACCGTACTGAGCTCCTCACCCTGCAACAGCGAATCCATGGAATCCATAGAATGATGATAAAACCTCACCCTGCACCACGCTTAGCTCAGGATAAGCAGAGGGAGTTTAGTATTAAGAAAGTACGTTGCCCACTTTCCGTCTAATTTTCGAAACATTTGCCATGTAATCGGAGTCAGGAAAAAAAAGACCTCCTTCCTCCTCCTCCGACCAGAAATCAGGCAAGCCTACGTTTACAATGAATCAAATTTATGAGTTAGAAAACAAAAACACATAGACAAATTTTTCAAATCAACACGACACTGTTATAGCATTAATTAGAAGATAGATACTATAAAACATAAGTTTTTATTTCTTCTTATCAATCAGTTCGCGTGCTAGCTTTATGATCGAAAATCGTGAATTGGTCACGGTATCTATTGCTATGTATGGTAATGGACGCGGCGTATTTGAAGTATCCGTTGGATTTTTATAATAGTTTATAAAAATACATTTTTTAACGGCCTTGCCTTGCCTTTAACTTGGGTTAACTCGTTTTTGATATTTGTTAAAATGTCTTCTAATTTTTTAGTTGCTTTCTGGTATTCATTTAAACCTATTTCTTTTGGATTACTGACAAATACTCCATTTGAATAGACATTTTGAATGTAACTTATTATATATAGTAATACAATATAGAGTACACTAGTCTTTCGAGTGGAAGAAAGAATGAATCTCGCAATGGTAACAAGACAGTCCGGCGTTAAGTTTCGTTACTCAACGAGCAATACCTTGAACAGTGTACGGAAATGTGAGTAATGAAGTGTCTTAATAGTAGGTTCTCTCTGCCTTTCCTGCTATATAGCAGTATCCCGCATATGCGGGATACCGCGTGAAATTAACAAGGTAATAATGGCGCACTTGAGATGAAAGTCTCACATGATATTTATATTTATCTAGAAAGGATTAGATAGTTTGATTTTCTGCTCTGGTAGAGAATGTTATATTTCACTACTTATCAATTGTCTCGAATTCAGGAGAAGAGTGGAGAAGGGAGGAGCTTAACTAGTGTTAAGGTATTCCGTTCTCATTAAGACACTTTTGTTCCTTACTTTCCGCCAAATTGTTCAGTGGAGGAACTAAACACCGCGCTTTGTCTTGCTAGCAAAGCGAAGTAAATTAACCCGTCATTGCTTATAATCGCATGCTTATGTCCCTACGCCTTGACTTTATGGGGGATATAATCAATCAAGATAAAATATACATTGAAGCATCTAAAAATGACTATGTGATAAAGAACGTAAAGTAATATAACCCTAAATTTGATCCCTCACCAACATTGAAATATGTATGAAACGTTTTAAATGTCCACTGCAATTTGTAATCCAATCTCTTTAGAAAAATACTTGATTATATTATGTTTGTTTATATTAACGCGTAACTAGTTAAATTGTCATCATATAAATCAAAATGTCAAGCTATTTGTCACTATTAAAACGCCAAGAATTTTACTTTGAAATAAATAATATATATTGGCTAAACGATGTCTATTTATTTTGTACTCTCTAATTGAGAATGACGTTTTTACTTCTTTTTAGTAAATTTAATAGACAGATTAAAAATCTAATAATATATGTGTAATAATAAAAAAAAAACCTTCTATTCCATAGAACAAAACGCGGTAGCTCATTTACAACAACGACTAAGAAGTAATAATTTCTCACAATTAACTTAAAATAACTAGATGAAACCTATAATTTAACAAATACTAAACTTATAATTACAATTGGCTGTACAGTCGCGTGTCGCGGCCATTTTGAGTTAGCTGTTATTGACAGTGACAGTTACGGTGTAATGGCCGCCACTTGTTGCGCGGGAAATGTCATAACAGTGTCTTCACTTTAGATATTAAGAGGATATATAGTGACGGTGTGTCTAATAAGCGAACGATTATGTTATTAAAGAAATGTTAGTTTATTTAGACATTATTATGCTTAGGATTTAATTTTAGTTTTCTAATTCAGATTTTTTTGAAGATAAAGGTAATTTAAGGGTAGGAATCTCTCTTCTTTTGTCTCTACCTGCCATATTGTTGCGTCACACTTAGTAAAAAAAGAGTATTTTAGGAAATAGTGACAAGTACCAGATGATTGATTCTAACAACTTACATATTTTGCATTTAAAAAAACGCGTTAAAGTGTCAACTTTTGCACTAAATCAAAAATGAAACACAACTAACACGGTTGTTAAAGCATTTGTTAAGCTATTGCGGTATTAAACGCCAAAATCATTGTTTACGAAGTTAAATATTACCACAACTTACCGTCACCCGAGTGAATAAGTGAAAATCCTCCATTATCCCAACTGGAAGCCGAACCCACAACCATGGCGTTAACAGTCAGACGCCAAGCCACTGCACCACGACGGGCTCAATGCAAGAAAAACTTAATTCCATTCAATATATTATTATTATAAGATAATTTCTACCGATATGATTAATGTATTACAATCCCACTGTTGACTGATAAAGATGGATCTTTATTCATTTGCTATTACTTACAGTATAATTTAACTTAATGTTCATTTTTTTTTAACTTTTCCCACATATTATGGTAGGCAGAGGGATAGGTGGTGTTGAGATATACTGTTCTCTACTTTCCACCCTAGGCAATGCGTGTTGAGTAGCGGAACTCAACGCTGTGTTTTGTTTGCCAAAGCAGAAACATGAAATTAATTTAAATATACTTCTATTCTATTTCCATTGCGTTGACAGTAAGACGTTGAAAGGAATATTTATCTCTATAAGTAAAATACTGAGGTCTTCGTGGCGCAGCTATTGTAAACGCGGCGGTTGTGTGTTCGATCTTACTAGGGGGAATAAAATATTTTATTATTTTTATTTTCTCGCGTTGAGTTTTGCTACTCAACACTCAACGCGACGAGAATTCGGCGGAAAATAGAGAACGTGAGAAAAGAAAGGTTCTCTCTACCTTACTATGTGCGGGGTACAGTTAAAAAGTTGGAAACTTGATATTAGTATCAAGATTAGGTAGGAAACTTAGGGAACGAAATTCCTATGGAAATAGGTACGAGGAAAAGTGCACGCCAAACGTGCGACGTCAAATTAGGTACTTTTAGTATTGTGTTGAGTGTTTTTTACTTACAATTAGGTATTTTTTACTGCATGTAAAAAAAATCTATAGTATAAAGAAAATGAAAAAGCAACATCAAAACAAACGTCTAAATTAAAATGGGCGTGTCTGATACAACAAAAACTTTTGACAATTATTACGATTGATGACATTTTGTTTAATTTATCATGTTTCTTGTTTTATCTGTTGAGTATATCTTTTGGTTATTTAAAAAAAATAACTAATTAACATCTCGTGGGGTGAAACAATGTGTTGATTAGAGATGGTTGTGGATTCGAATTGAGTTTGGGCAAACATTGTATATATAAACTAAAAACCTCAAAGCGGCGCGTTTGACTGTAAACGCGAGGGTTGTGAGTTCGATTCCCAGTATTAGGCAAGTGGGAATTAATTATTTTCATACCAAATTGGGCGACAAGCGAGTCTGTCTTAACATAGGGTCATTCTGAGTCTGCATACGCAAGATACAAGGTGAATTAAAAAAAAAAGCTATTAATCTCTCCATTTCACCCTTTTTCATAATAAATAATAAAATAAAATTCAAATAAATTATATAATTTCATATTTTAAAAATTTGTACAAAGTCGAGTGAAGATATAATTTAAAGTATTATCTGATAATATCATTTTATCGTTATATGCAGCTGCAAGTAAGTTATTGACTATCACTTAAGTTCATAATTTTAATTTTTATTTCACATAAAAAAACTTTTTTACTTTTGAATTAATGTGAGAATTTTATTAAGAAACTGTCACGGCGTAATTGAAAACTGTTACATTGTACATGCAATGGTTGTGAGTTCAATCTCATATAGCTAAATAGGCAGAAAGAACTTAATGTATTTTTACCTAGCAGAGAAAGAGATAAACTCTTACTCTAAATACTTTCGAAACTTTGTGGATTGAGTTGTGAAAAAATTGCAATTTATTAAGAAGAATACCTAGATGTGTTTATGCTAGTAATCAGTAGTATGTATTTTAATTTTTAAAATTGTTTGTTTCTCTTAAAGTCAATTCGGGGGAATCTAGTCTTAACACACTTGGCCAATTTTAGTTGAACGGAGAAAATAAACGTCGCACTTCGTCTGAAAATAAAATAATTCGTTCCCCCCAAAAAGACATCGAACGTACAATCATCGCGTTAACAGTAAATGGTTAATATAAGATATAAGTAAAATTTTCACTTTCGATTCACACTAATACAAATAATTTCTAAGCTCGATGGGATTTCAGATAAGCGACGACGTATCCGATGTAGGATTTCACTTTAATAAGAGTCTAACGGATGTTTTGTATGCAAAAGGAAAATATTTCAACTTTGTGATTGAACACGATAGTTCTGGATACAAATCTATTTATAGCATATTTTTTAATATAGACTGTAGAAATCTATAGGTTTTTTAAGACAAGTGAAAGCCGAATGGAACGCACGTTTTTTTTTCGCTTAGCTGGGTAAGTAGAGGAACCTAATGTTAAGTTTTCGAGACCTTTTGTACCGTTACTCAACGTGGTACCATTTTGTTACCAGAGCATAAAAAGGCAAATAGTTCATTCCTCCGAGTGGAAATTGAAACCAAAATTGTGTAAATATACAGTCAGACACTGTTGAAACAAGTCATCTAGATATCACTTTTGCGGCGTTGAGTTGCGCCACTTATTAAGCAATGCTTGAAACATTCGGCGGTAATTGGGGAACAGAAATATCTTAATGGGAACAGAGTGCTTACCCTGCTATGTGTAAGATACAGCGCGAACCCAAAATATAAACCATTTCTAACAGATTTGAACCTAGATACTATTGCCAACAATCTTTCTACTCACAACGCAACTTCTATAGACGAGTTATATACTGCACATCGCGTGAGATAACCATCGAGTATCTAGTATACAAAAACACATATTCTTTACTCATTACGTTTTATGATTGCACACCGAAAAAAAAACTAAAATATCGCTCTAATACAGTCGTATACAATGCGATATTGTCGAATTTTTTTGTTAAGCGCATTGGGACTGCAACGGTTATGGGTTCGATTTTAATTCGAAAATGATTATTTGTAAGGTATTTTCATTTATTCGATTTGGAACATGAAATACGGCCTTTAATTATGCCGCTCAACACTTGACGCTTCAAAAATTTTATTAAGATTCTAGAACTAACAGTAAGATCTATGTCTATACTGATGTGATAAAAACGTGAAATGTGTTATTTTTAAGTATTTTTGATAATTTTTATAAGAAAATTAAAAGATGAAAAATAGAGAACAAAATACAGAGGAAACTTAACGTTAAAACGCTAAGTCAATTCGCTACTTTTCCTTACAATTGGATACATTTTATATTTATTGAGGAACTTAACACTGCGCTTTGCCTTCCCAAAATGGAGAAACGTTATTTATATTTCTCAGCATCTTCATTCTTTTAAATTTCATCAAATACAAATCAAACCCACAACGATAATTAACGCTAGACGTTGTCCCGCTGTGCCACGTGTTTACGTCCATACACTTTTCAAATAAATATTAAAATATATATATGGACGTCTCAATATTTTACTTGGAATTGGAAACGTGAACTGCTGTTAGTTTTTTTTTTCGAATATTTGTAGGTCAGAAGAGAAAGCATAGAAAATAAACATATTTATAAATTTTACGGTACGAAAACCGATTTTTAACTTTAACGAGCAATTAATCGCATTTCACATGTTTTGACATATCGACACTAGCCGTAACGAATTTTTTCTAAAATCTTAAAAAAAAAATAGACTCTCTTCCTTACTAACGTAAGGAAGAACATTTCATTACGTGTGTCTTTTTAATGAATGTCATAGCGGTTCTTTTATAAATTTATTACTTATTGAAACACGGTACATAGACAGTATATAAATAAATAAAAAAAATATACAAATATAATTAAAACTCCATATTAGGCCGCCAAATCGAAAACGCAAGTACACATTAAAAAAAATAAACAAATAAAAATGGCGGCTGTTATGACAAACGTCAATACGTCAACATGGCGTCTAATTGTAGTGGAATTAATTGCGCCGCGCACTTATTGTTGCGATTGAGATGTCTTACTTTAATGAAAATGTAATGACCGCATTTAATTAGGTATATGTGAATATGATTTATTTACTCGAAACTAATAATATAATTTTTGACGTTTAACACTTGTTTTATTTATCAGCTTCACGCTTTATCCCGCGCTGTTTTGCTAAGACTATATCACGCATGTAGTAGGATGGACAAAGGAAACATTGTGTTAAGCCATTCCGTTCTTGAATTGCTTGTTGCCTAATTTTTTGAGATATTGTGGGTTGATTGGCGGAACTCAACACGGCTCTTGGTGCTGAAACGGGGAAATAATAATATTTAACTTATTTCTGTCGTTTTTACGGGCAAATGCTGTCTCGATGTACCACGATAGCCTATAGAATATAGTCAATAGATAAATTTTATTTTATGTGTAGGTGATTTCCGCCTGAACTGATTGCATTAACGGAAACTTGATCTGAAAACTATTTTCACGCTTTTTTTAAAAGAAGATAATAATAAAAGGTAACAGAAATGATATTTTTCACATTATTTTGGCGACAAACAGATATTTTATTACTTGAAAAAAAAAATATATATATTTTTTTTACAATATTTACAAATTCTACGATGTACTGGCATAAACAGACCGAAATCAATAGTTCGGTCAAGTTCATACATCAGACACAATATTGGTTGCCATTAAAAAGAGAATAACCATAGAGACAAATATTTATTTTTTTGTAAGTTAGAGTGTCAAGAATAGACAGATATTTTTTTTTTGAAGTTAGAATCGGTCGTCAGTATACCACTATCGAGTTGATTGATTTCTTAAATGATGGCGTTTTGAGCGTGCCAGTTGAGCACATTTCATTTCGCCAATGTCACGTGGTATGGGAGACACACGAGGGAATTTGAACGGTAAAAAAAAGATAACTATAACACTATCGAGTTCTTAAATCTTAAATGTTACCTACGGTCTGGCTCTAAATTAATATTCTCATTAGAAATGGATTTAAAGTGCGGGTCTGTGAAGGTAACGTTTCGGGGAGATCAGCTCGGGGCAGTACCCAGTTAGTTGTGACCCAATTGAGTATGAGGGATAAAAGACCTTATAAGAATTTAAAAGAAGAAAAATTTTAAAGATATTTGTTTAAACGACAAAAATTCAAGTACTGACTAAACATCACAACATTCTCCCTGCACATTTAAAATAATACAAAACCTGGTTTGACATTAAAAAAAGGAAAAACAGAAAATCAATCAAATTAAATATTTTAATTATATGTTAATACAAAAATTTTTAAATGTAAATTTGTCAAAAGCGGGAAACAAAACCATTCCTTTTCGACTTCCAATGAAATGTTCGTTTCTTATAAAGACGTTAAACATTTTCTTTTTAACCGATAGCCTATATTAGGTAGTTGTGCATATAATTGATTATTTAACTAGTAAATACATGCATATAAATAACTTTACTTGAAGTTCACTAAGACAGGAATAGTAACATATTATGGTAATAAAATCAAATTTATTCATTAGTGCTTGAGAAAATTTTAATCGGATGTGTAGTTTTTGTATGTAAATAGAGTTTTCTCGTTTAAAATATATTTTTTTCAATTTTATTCTGATTTCGCATGTAGCAGGGTAGGCGGACGCTTCGCTCAGTAGTGTTAAGACACTCCGCTCCTCTAATTCTAGAGGCACTTTGTGTTGAGTGACGGAACTTTGTGAAAAGCGTTGTCGGTCAGTCAGTAGAGTAATGGAAGATTTATTTTATGTTATTTTATTTATTTGCATTTTCTTTTTTTAAGTTTCATATGTTTTCTTGTTGATACGATTGCCACACCATTCGAGTAGGCAAACTGCGGCCTTAACTTTTTTCACTCGTAATACCTCGAAAATTCTGCAGAAATCGGGGAAAAAGAATAGTAACACTAGATTCCCAGGTTCCCTCTGCCTACCCTGCTATATACAGCATACAGTGTAAAGCTCAAAAACAGATACAGCTTCTTTGTTATCTATAACAATTTGGTGTACAATTAGATATAATATATATAACACCTAAAAGTTGAAATGATTTGTGTCAATACTACTTTCATGAAAAGACAGTATTATTTAAAAAATACAGTACCGACCCTGTCTTAATACTGTTAATAAAATTTTGGGAAAATGATTAATTATCCTAGGTACAAGGTAAAGTGAGATGGAACGTTATGAAATATTTAACTATTTTGATTTCCATTACCTTTGGTACGATAAAATACAGCGTTGAATTCCGCCAATTTTTTAAGAAAAAGCAGTGTTTTAACACTAAATTCCCTATGCCTACTAAATACAGTATGAAGCTAAAAATATCTCATCTTTACAACAAATAAAGAAGGACATCCAGATATATTTATTATTAGTGCACTAAAGTCAATTATTCTATAAGCTTCTATAAATAAACTGGTACACTCAGCCCATTACAAAGTGACTAAACGTCGATCCTATTGAAATTTGCCATTTTGGATATACCTTTATTTGGTAAGAACGTCTTTTGTTCAAACATGATTCAACAATTCAAGTATTTTTGTTTATAAAGAAATATTGTTTTTTTCCTGCTCTATCCCGCATCTTAGGGTAGACCAGGAGAATGTCTAGTCACTTTACTTTTAAAAGATTGACGCAACTTGTCGCCGCGCTTTGTCTTTAGGTTATATTCCCCTAAAAAAGAAACGAACTCACAAATGTCATGCTTATATACAGATGCTGTCCATTTTACACTATGGCTAAGTAGTACATTTATTGAACGGGTTGTGAGAGTAAATGTCATGAAAATGTTAACGCTATATATTTCTTTAGAAGAAACGGAAAATGTAGAATGTCGAATAGATAGATTTTCTTTACAAACATTAAGAAACTTCTTTACAATAAATGTGAAAAATTAAGATAAAAGAAGTGATTGGTTCCAAAGCTGTATCCTGCAAAGGTATATTTAATTCTACTAGTTGCAACGAAACTCAAGATATACATTCCGCCAGAGAGTGGCAGAACTCTGCGCTGCACTTTGTTAATTTTTATTTAAAAAACGGCCGGCGTTTTGATACGTTTATTAGGGATCAGCCAACAAGTTTAGGTTCACATATTGATATACATATTGATATTGTCCGTTTGTATATTACTATAAATGATAATTTCTAAAGTATTTTATTTAGTCTAATTTTTTTACTAAAATGTTGCGTGAGGAACACAGTGTACCTAAATTTATGTTTTTTTGTATTTCGATAGCGGAACAAGTAGAATCTAAGACCATTTCATATCTGGTGTCGGTGGAGAGGATCTCGAACAGTGGAAATGAACGTTATTAAGAATTTAAAGAGGAGCCTCCTTTGGATCCAAGTGTAGGTTACACTTGGGTATACTTTCCAGGCACTGCTGCAACGCGATAGGAACCTATGAAATGCGGAGTAGTCTCTTCAATCGTTAAGGTAGTTCAAAAATTTTGTAATTTAAGATCTAATATATAATCTTATGTGAATATTAGTTTTTTTTTTATGCCTTAAAGCTGTATTCCGTATATAGCAGAGTGGGCAGAGGAAGAAGAAGAAGAAGCCTTTTGTAAAACACTCCGTTCTCTAATTTCCATCACATTTTCGGGACATTTTTGTTAAGTTGAGAGGTGGAACTTAACGCCGGCAATATTTATTTCTATAAAAGTTCCGTAAATTTAAAGATACTCCTGGTATTATAATACGTATGTAGATACATTAATTTATTTAACAAAAATATTAATTTTGAAATATTTATACAAAAAGTTTTAAATGGAAATATTCAATAAATAATTTCACGCTCTATCCCGCATATAGCAGGGGAGGCAGAAGAAAATTTATATCAACACACCCCGTTATACTACTAATAATGATGTTTTAACGTATTTCAAAGGTAAAGTCGCTACTATTTTAGAGTGTTGCTAACCAATATGTTTTTAGGCGAAAATTTTAACGGTTATATTTTTTTATTTAAATATATTTTTTTAACTGTAACGCGACGGTTGTGGGTTGTATCTCCACTTGGGAGAATGAATTGTTATTTATTAATATTTTAATTTTCGTCTTTCAAGGCAAAATCCCTGCGTGAGTTCGGCCAGTCAATGCCTCGAAAAATTCAGCGGGGATTGGGGAACGGAGTGTCTTACCACTAGGTTCCCTCCACCTACCCTGCTTTATGCGGGATACAGCATGGGGCTATTTTTTTTTCATTTTAGGGTCGAAGCTATCATCGCAAATTCGGAAACTGACGGTTTATTATCCACGCGACGGTCATAATTTTGTTTTCTATATAAATATATTTTTATACTTAAAAGTCGTAATGTACAACTAAAACGAGCGGTAAAGATAGAACACAGTGGCTTATTACCTACTAGGCTCTTTTATTCACAGTGCGGCATATAATAAACATATAATTTGAATATAAAAAGAGACAAGTGATTACGTTTCAGCTTCACGCTTTATCCCGCATGTAACAGCGTAGGTGGAAAGAACCTAGTGTTAAGACACTCCTTTCTCCTCTTCAACCAGAATTCCAGATATTGCGAATTTAATGGTCAAACTTAACCCGTGCATTGTGGAGTCAGGGTGTAAATATAAAAATAATTCTTCCTCGAGTGGGCATTGAACTTACAACCTTCCAAATCCTTATAAAATGGTTATCCCACTGGGAATTTAGTAGTAAAATTAAACGTTTCTAGCTCATTTATGAGTTAGGGGACATTGTCGGTTGTAAATAAATAATTTGAATCGATCTGTATTATCTTTGTGTTACCTTTTAATAGAACACTGTATTTTAGTTGTAATTAGTGTATTTTAGTTAGTTATTTTGAATTTAACTTGATTTGTTTGATTTGTATATTATAATTATTGATTTTGTGTAATATATTGTACAGTTTCACGCTTTTTCCCACATAACAAGATAGATAGAGGAAACCTAGTTAGTTATACGACCTTCCTTTTTGTGTCCAATTTCCGTCCAATTCTTGAGGCATATCATGTTAATTGGTGGAACTTAACACCGCATTTTGTCTATCAAAGTGGGGAAATTAATTAATTTAAATATAGTCATTCTCACGAGTGAGGATCGGACTAGCTTGTTTGCTGTCAGACGTCCCACTGCGACGCGACGTCTCAAAAATGTATCACTACAGTTAAATTTAACTGTATTATTTGGTTTTCTTTCAATTCTGTCATAGATTCATAGACATTTTACATTTAACATAAAACCTAATATATTTTATATTGAAATCAGTTATCGCCCACAGCTTTGTCAGCGTGGACCTTAAGACGTGGAATGGGAAATCTAGTTTTTTCTCTTCCCCATAGTAAATTCCGCCCCTACCTTCCCTAACCTACATACAAAATTTCTATATTTTAAGTCAAATAGTTTCCTCTGTACGCTGTCTGTCCGTCACTCAATAACGAAATATTCCAATTCTTTATATAGATATACGAACAAATTCAATCTAAGTTACATGATAATATTATAGTTATTTTCTAAGTAAATTTAGTTTCATATGTTTTAATTTTTTTTATTTTTGTATGAAAAAAGATTTTTTTTATTTTATATTATACTTTTACTATTTCATTTACTGTCTATATATTAACTGCTATGAGACGGTTGTGTTAGATTCCTTGATTGAATTTGGTAAAACGACCAAACGACCACTCAACATACCATGTCTCAAAAATATATGAGATACAGCTAATGTTATTTAAATAAGCAAAAAAACTGTAACAGCGTAATACCAATTTAAAAATAATTCAATATAGCTTTCAATTTTGAAATAAACCAATAAATATTTTTAAATATGCTAATAATTGTCATAACTTAGGAAATATAACAAAAATATATAATAATCTTCTTCATAAAACGAAATTAAACAATGAAAAGTTATTTAAAATGTCAATTTACTTAATTTTTATGAAAACCAACAATATATATTTATGTGAGTATTTAAAATCCTTTTCGCTCCCATGTTTTAGTTTCTTATTAGAATCTATCTCAGTTAGAATTTTTTTCTGTCTAATAATATGTACAAATGTACAGAAATTCAAAAAAATACAATTATATTATTAAAAAAACTCTACTATTAATAGTAGAGACTATTGTATAACGTATTAACATACGAAAAACTATTTTCGTGAAATTGCAATGTATGTTTTACGCTTAAGATTAAAATTAAAACTAAATTTAAAAATATATTAGACTTACGGTACTGTTGATGCGTTAAACTGACGGTCACAGCATCACTATCACACTAAACAATTCACACAAAGTTCAACACACGGCGATACACAGTTGCCAAATAAAATTTGATAGCCAAAACCAAATTGGGAGAGCGCGGGCGTGTAAATCTATAAAATAACAATCGACTCTATCAAAACGGGTACAGCAATTAAACAAATCAACAAACAATTTGTATTATTCTAGCACGTGGCGTCATTTTTTAATATCTATCACGTCACCGATGTCATTTTCGATCACATACATACTAATGTCCGATATAGTAGTTATTTATCAGCACAGGCTCCACCGTTCACTATACGCGAATAACAGTCATTTCGGAAAAACAGTCAACAATAAAAAAAAAATCAACGCACACAACCACAAATTTCTGTGCAATTAAAGATAATGTTTGAAGATTTTAATAGCGCACCCCTCCGCAGTAACCCGACACAACCAACTCCCGTTGAATTTAAACACTTAATGATCGGTTCGAAGGAAATTGTCCGAGAAACGAACGGCCCAAGATATAGGTTTCTCTTTCTAATTAGTTCCCGGGCACGCCGCTTGTATAGGGATCGTGGCGCCAGTGTCGTTTTGGAGGCGGAGTGTGGTTCTGGGTGGGACACCGTGGAGGAGAGGCATGTCCAGCATTGGTTGGATGGTATGGCGCGATTTTTTCGACTCTACATGCACAGTGTTTCGGTTGGTAAAGCGAGATCGATTGTAGAGCTTAGGTTGCCATTATATTTTTTATGGGTATTTTTTGACTGTGCCCGGCACTTAGTAACCTGTTATGGGGGCCACGCCCAACTGTGTCGTAGAACGTGCGGAGACGGCTCTCCATAGAGACTTCGGCCGTAGGCTTTTCGTATTTTTTTTCGGGGTGCTCCTTTTTTTTTAGTGACGGTGTCTTTGATTTTGTGTTGTGACTTCTTTTTAGATTTCTTTAGTTTGTAAGTATGTTGTATTGGTAAATAACAAATGTGTCTATGTGTATGTATGTGCCTTTTACATTTTTCCATTAGGTGGTATGCATGTTGTTGGAATTTTTATTGTTGTATTCTTAGAAAATTATAATTATATGTAATTCTTCTATAATTTTTTTACACGGTAGCACCTCGATGTATGTCAAGGACTTGGCCAATATTATCTTATATCTACATCTCTATTTAAATATATTACAATTCTCATTGAACCTATCAAGTTATAAATTTTGTACAAAAAATGTTAGTTATTAATGTGCTAATGTTAAATTACATAATGTCACATATAATTTTTTTTATGAATATTTTCTTTGGACATAAATAAATCCAATTAGAACTAAATATAGATCATTTAAGTATATAATTGAATAAAATATGAATAGAAAACCTTTTTAGAAACTTGTTTTTTTTTTCTACTATTCTAGTCTGTAGATGTTTTTTTTTTTATGGGTCATTTTAGATAAACTGTGTAAAAATTTCTAAACCGCCATTTTGTTTCGGCGGCCATTTTGAATTAGCAACAATATTAATTATATATAATTTAATTGTCATATGAACTGTCATAATCCAAATTTCAGTTCAATCGTTCGCTGAAAAGTGGATCAAATTGAGCTTGCAAGATATCATATACACTAATTAATACACATACTATTACGGCAAAGTGAAATAAAAGCTTATAAAAATAAAATAACCTAATTAATATAAGCTTAAACTAAAATAAAACCAAAAGCATGAAATTAAATTGTTCATTTTAAAAGAAAAGAATTAAGGGCAAACTTTTTTATTAATATTTAGTTTCAGCAACATTTTTTAGTAATATTAAGTGTAAATATATCTGTCATTTGACTGTAAATGTCCGTCACATTTACAAGAAGGTTTGATTTCTTTCTGAGGGTATGAATTATTTTCACTTTCACGCTTTGGTAACAAGACAAGGCGCGGCGTTGAGTCCCGCTGATTAAAGGGACTAAATATACAATGTCATGAACGAGAGTGGAAAATAGGGAACGGAATTTGTTAACACTAGGTTCCCTCTAACTAATCTAAGGGATACAGTGTAAAAGTAAAAAAAAATTAAATCCATCATTAATTTCTAGTACTTATAAGTTTTAAATTTTGTCTTTTTTAATAAAATATTACCTACTGAGCGAATAATTATTTTTATTACATTTCTATTTTTGTATAATAAAAATATAAGCTTAAACACTATATTTACAATAATATATTTTCAAAATCATTCAATATGTTATTGTATCAATTAAAATATATATGTTAATAACTTAAAAAAAATGCATATGACATTAAAAATTATTTTCTACATATGAACATATATTTTAAATAATTGAAAATTGTAGTATCTCAATCGTGTTAGTACCTATATCTAAATAAAAAAAAATTAGAACTTAAAAAATATTTGGACGAAACTGTCGTTACGCTTTCCCAATCATAAGTAGAGCAAGACCACTATTTTAATATTAAACTAGCTGTCGCTCGTAACTTTACGTGGACTTCAAGATGTAAAATGAAAAATCCTATATATTTCCCATTTCTGTAGAGATTTAGAGAAATCTTTTGTCTCCCCTGCACTCCCCAACATACTCAGATGCCAAATTGTAACATTTTTTTCAGTCTCACGCTGTATCCCTGTATATAGCAGGATAGGCAGTGGGAACCTGGCATAAAGACATTCTGTTTCCCATTTTCCGACGAACTCTGGAGGCGTTGCATTCTGAGTTACGAAACCCAACGCCGCACTTTGCCTCGACACCAGAACGAAGAAATGAAAATATAAATTTAAATAAATATATGATTTTTTCGAGTGGGAATCACCAAAAATGGAAGTTTCATATACATTCAATTAAATTATTATTTTTTAATATGCCAATAAAAGGGGCATTCACCCTGTATCGCGCATATAACAGAGATTCTAGTGTTAAATCCCTTATTGTCCCCAATTTTTTAGTATTCAAAAAGATGAAATTGTGTATCAACGTAGTTTAAAATGATAGGAAATTAACACGCGAAATTCAATTGAAGTAAAGTAGTAAAATAATTATGCAGCTTCAACACATTCAACTAATTTGTTTAAAAAATAAATAATATCTCAGGTCAGTAATGGCACAGGAGTACACGCACTCAACCAATTTGGAGGGATACTATCCCTCCAGATTCCTCCAAAAATTTGTTCCCTTTTAAATTCAAAGCTAAAAAAAGTGTTACCCATAAGCAAACTAAATATTTAAAAAAAATGCATAAAAATGAAAGACCGAAAAATCGAACCTGCTTCTCTCAAAAAAAGACGCTCTAATCGCTAAGCCTTAGGTCCTTATTAAGCTACATCACAATTATAAATAAATAATTCAAAGAATAATATAACTTTTTAAAATATTTTAAAAGAAATATTATAAAAAAAAAACACATTGTCACTATTTCTTGTGAATAAATTATTTCTTCATTCTTGCTTACTAGGCACTACTACTTTTCACTTTATTTTTACGGTGAATTTATATTTTCATGTTAACAGTCTATAAGTATATTAAAATTCAAAATAAACAAAGAAATATTTTTTTTTATTTAAATTTAATTAATTTAATATTAGTATTATTTGTATTGAACTTCCATAAAACAGTAAGGTTACTACAACGTATATTCCATTCTGTTTCACACATCAAGAGGAATCGAACCCCCACCTAAAAATCAGCCTTCCATCGTCCAGCCTACAACAATTACGTCGAATAACTAAAATAAATGCACCGATCTTTTACGGAACAGGGGAAACAAAAACGTAAAAAAGAAACCGGTTGACTTTTCATAATGATCAGAGAAAATGTAAATGCATGAATCGTAAAAAGTAAAACAATCAGTATTACATATTAGCACCGGTCCTGTAATATGAATAATTAAAATATATATATAAAAATATATAAACCTCGTTTGCTTTGTGACTGACAGACAGAACGAAACGACATAACTTCTGGGCTTAGTTGGTTAATATGTGGCATTGGTTGGGGAGGGAGTGTATTAAACGGCTTCAAGCTGTATCCCATATATAGCAGGGGGAACTTAGTGTCAAGACACTTTCTTCCCTACTTTCCGCCGTATTATTGAGGCACGGCTTGATGAATTGCGGAGCTCAACACCGCGCTTTGCCTTGTCGCCAGAGAGTAGAAATATTAATAAATAATATTTTTTTTATTCCACCGAGTGCGAATTGAACCCACAACCGTCGCATTTACAGTGACATATTTAAAATTCGCATTCATCGAGGGTTTCTTGTAAAAACGAAAAAACTAACTTTTTCATGTTACATACAAAAATCTACTAAAGCACGTCCGTATATTATATATCAACATAATATAATGTTAATTTAAAAAAAAAACAACCAAATAGAACACAAATGCAATTGAGTGTATTAAATAAACAAAACATCGCGAAACTGTAAAAACGACGGTTGTGGGTTCCATTCATACTCGGGGAAAGATTTTTTAGTTATTTTTAGCAAAGCAAAGTTCAGCGTCAATTTACACCTCTCATCGCGTAATGTCCCGAAAATTTGGCGGTGCGTGGGGAACGAAGTGTCTCAACACAACGTTCTCTCTGCCAAATAAATAAATAAAATAAATAATCAAAATTAAAAAAAATAAATAAATAATCGCGTTGTTCAACCAGACGATGCCGCGGGCACGTCGTTAGTTCATTATAATTATACTTGGACAAAACAAAAAAGTAATTACAAACTAATAATACAATGAACTTCCCTTTACTTAAAAGGTCTTGCGGGTTTTGTATGAATTGAAATATAAATATAACGCCATGGTGGCGCAGTAGGGAAATGCTTGAATACACGCGGTGTTTGTGGTTTCGGTTCCTATTTGTGGGATGATTTAATTAAAATTGTTGCTATTTTCTAATCTGTTAGATAAAACGCAGCGTTATGCTCCGCCATTTAATACGCAATGTCTCTAAAAAAAATAATTAGTTGGAAAGCGGAGAATCTCAATACTAGATTTCTACTGCCACCATGGCTATGTTTAACTATTTTTTAATTTTTTTTTTCAGATAAAGCTCATTGTCCAATCAACAATAACAGACATACGACAAGGACAAGAAGAGAACCTCGAAATTGTAATACAAATACATACATAATTACATTTCCGTCTTTAGTTATTAAATTCAATACATCCTTTTACATTTATTAATTTCACATTAATTTTGAACTTCCGTTGATAGTAATCCATATTTAGATAAGATAAGGCTTCGCTTCGTATATTTTTTTCTTATATATGTATATATATATGAAATTTCGGTTTCTGAGTGACTGACAGACAACGCACAAACGATACTAGTGGACTTAGAAAATTTAAATTTTACATATAGGTAGACTAGGAAGTAATAGGCAAGTACTAAGCGAGGATTGCTCAAAATTCCTACGAAAACGGGAAAACCCGGGATTTTCGATTGTAAGTTATAAAATCCAGAGATCAGTCGTGCCGAAATGGCGCAACGCGACACTTTGTTAGTTGGGTTCCCTCTGGAAGAAATGAAATATTTCGTTTACGTTAAGTTTCGCCAATCAATACGCAATGACTCCAAAATGCAGAAGACTTTATTTAAATGAGTGCCTTAACCCAAGGTGCCCAGGTTCCCTGTGCCTACCCTGCTACGTGTGGGATACAGATAGAAAAAAACAAAAAAGTTTCAAAATCTACGCAAGCAAAGTTGCAGGTGATGACTAGTTATTTACGAACGTGATGACAGTATGATAAACTACTTGAAGCCATTTTCTGTTTTACTTCCTGTCTTCCAATAAAATGTTTATGTTATAATTATGATAATTCCAATGTTACAATTAGTACTAAAAATACATATATTATATTTGAAATATGAACGTAGTGTAGGTTCAATCTCTTTTAGGGGAGTGCTGGTGGTGACTCCCAGAGAATAATATTTTATTTATATATAAATTATATATCTTCTTTTAATATCTCTAAGATGAGTTCCAGGTTTTAAAATGCACCATTATCATCATCAGCCTGTCCCCATCCACGGGTGGGCATAGGCATCTCCAATGAACTCGATCTTCGGTTGCGTATATCATAATCCCATCTAGCTTGAGGATGTCCACACGTTTGCCAAGGCGCTGTCACTTTACACCAATTTTACCCAACGGTCATCATGGAGGATGAAAAAACGTGGAGAATCTTGGAGAAATCTTTTTTTACAACTTCACGCTGTATTACGAATATAGCAGGGTGGGCAGAGGAAACTCTCCGTGCCTCCATTCGTAGTAGGAATCGAACCTATAATCGTTGCGAAGGCAATGCCACGCCGGCACGCTGCTACATTTTTTCAATCCAAATACAAAGTACTAATAAAATAGCAATAAAATATCAATGTAACATATTGTGATAATATAATCTTCATTATACTACAAGAGGAAATCTCTTGTAATATAACGAAGAGCCTACCTAATGGCTGTTATATAGCTAACTTTATTACTAAACGTGGCTGTAAGTTGTTTTAATATGTATTTAAAATCGTATTGTATTGAATATATCGGCTTCACGCTCTATCCCGCACACAGCACGTTAGGCACTTACTTACTCACTCTTCTTACTTTACGTCGAACTTTTCAGGGCGTTCATTGAATGTTGAATGGTGGAATTTAACACCGAGATTTCTCCTAGGTGAAGTGAGAGCGAAACATTAATAAACATTCACATTATTCATTCCCCAAGTGAGAATAGAACTCACAACCGTCGCGTTACAGTTACAGCTTGTGCTCGGCCCGGCGACGGCCTTGTATATATTATATTAAATAAAATAAATAAATCAGCTTCACGCTGTATCCCGCACACAGCAGGGTAGGCAGAGGGAACCTAGTGTTTTCCCACTTTCTGCCGAATTCTGGAGGCAATGCGTGTTAAGTGGCAGAACTCAACGCCGCGCTTGGCCTCGACACCAGAGCGAAGAAATGGAAATATAAATTTAAGTAAATATTTCATCTCCTCGAGTGGGGATCGAACCCACAACCAGTCGGTTTACAGTCACACTTTGTGCCGCTGCGCCAAGACTGCCCGCACTATATTAAATATAACAATTATTCTTATAGAATAACAGAGAAAAAGAATATTTGGTTAAATAAAGTGTTTGGTCACTATTTTTTTAACACGTCTTCATTCTCGATCTTCTTAATATGTAACTTTGTAACTATGTAATGGAATCTAAGAATTGCAACCGCTTGTAATACCACGCTAGGATACATCTTATATATTTTTTTAATATATATATTTTTAGTTTTAGTCTATATGTACGTATTATTGTGTAATAAAGGTTCCTAAGAGAATTGCTTATTTTTTAAAACGTCAAGGATGGTGTGGGAGCTTCGGGACCAGTGTCGTCGCTACAAATTGTCGTATTAAAATCAAAATTAAATAATTTTATTCAAAATAAGAAGTTAGTACATGCTTCATTTTTTGATCGTCAAATAATTTACCACCAGTTCAATAAAGTTAATGCCTCAGACCTGAGAACAACCGGCGCGAGAAACTCGGCGGGATTTATTTTAAAATTATATATAATGTATAATATACAAAAATAAAGATTTTAAATACTAAATGTTCTTTCTCTTATAATAAAATAATATAAAAATTATATGAACGAAAACTAAAAGCGAAGTAAAAGTAGTTTCACGCATTTTCTCGCATAATGTAAGGGTAAGCAAAGGGAACACAGTGTAAAAACTCCGTTCTCAAACACTGCTCAATTGCAAGATATTGCTTGATGAGTGTCGGCACTTAACGCCGCGTTTTGTCTACCAGAGCAGAGACAATGAAAATAATTGATGTATATTCTCGAGTAGGAATCGAACCCACAACCACTGCATTTACCATACATGCGTACATTTCAATACAAGTCATATTTATTTTTAAACTTAAACCAAAATATTTGTTTTAAATGTGAAGAATGTATCGAAATTTTAAACACCGCAACTAATGGATTTACTACAGCTATTATAGTAATTACGCGAAATTTAAATAGAATGTAATTTCCTACATAAAAAATATTGTAAAAGTGTTTGTATAGTATATAAATATATACATTTTTGTAATTTAAGACCGAGTAATTCTTTTTAAGAAAACGTTTAAACATTTGAACGAAGCGGGACTCGAACCTCCTACATCAATATTTTCATATGTGCGCTTGTTAGGTACTTATTTTTGATTACCAAGCGGGTGCGGGTTCAAATCCTGCTATGTTGATGATACGATACGATTTCTAATAAAGTATTTTCCTTTTAAAGATTTTAAATAAGTGATAAATTGTTAAGAGGCGTAGTAATGAAACGTGAAAATAATATATTCATATTTCTATAGAATTAAAATATACGCAGATGTTGAGACCGTCGTGGTCCATTGGAGCGTCGGATTCTAATCGCAACAGCAGTGAGTTCGATTTCTACTTCGGGGAATGATTATATTTTGATTTATTTTCATTTCCTCGCTCAGGCAGACGAGACCTAGGACCTAGGAGGCGTTGTTTCAGCACTCAATACACAATGTCTCAAAAATTCGTCTGGAAAACTTATTTCCCTGTGATTACTCTACTATGCGGGAAAACGCGTGAAGCTGTATATTGGTAATAATTGAGGCCATCATACGTAGTGCTTATTTTAAGCGCAATGGTTATGGATACTCTAATAAGATTTTTTTTGCTTCACTTTGTATACCGCTCATAGCAAGGTAAGCAGAAGAGAGGAACCTGGGCATATGGAGTTAAGACACTCCGTCCCCAATAAAATACTTCCCCTCCCCAATTTCCACTGCAATGAAAATCTGATAACAAAAAGTTAGTGGAAAAAATATATGCATGTTATTAAATTAGGTCATCTAAAGCACTTTTGAATCAATTAAAGTTACATAAAAATGTCAGTAGTGTCAGTCCCACAGGAAGCTACCACTCGGAAGGCAGTTCTGCTTGTTTTTTAATATATGTATATTAAATTGATATATATTACTGCAAATAAGATATATTTCAACGCCATTTTCTCCACATAAATAAGAGAAAAATGACACAAATTCAATTATAGACGAAACCTTCTATAAAGTTAAACACTAACAGTTATCATTCATAAAACTTTTGTAATGTTTAATTTTATTGTTTGGAAAATTTAAATTTAAACGTGGTTTAACAGTAGTTTAAGTATAGCTTAAAATTAATAAGTCATTAAGTCGTGTTGTGCATTTGTGATTCTTTCTGGCTTTGCTTAACGTAAAATTCATATCAATAAGGTTCCCGTGGGGAATTATTCATATTTTTTTTTGCGCGCTTACTCTCTTACTTACTCCGTCACTAAATTTGTAATATGTCCAAAATTTGACAGAAAGTGGGAACTTAAACTGGTTGTGATTTCAAAAATAAAAACTAGTTAAATGTGAGACGAATTTCAGTATGATAAATCAACGGGAAGTATATTTAAACAGTAGACATATTTAAGTTTACAGACATATGCACTCATTTTATATGAAATGAACTACAGATAGTATAAGATAATATATTTTTTTCTATGAAAGAAATATACATTTTAGTTTTTCGAATTTTTCGTTTATTTATATTGTACTCAGTGCGAAATTTTATAACTATAGATCCTCGGGAAGTACCATCTAAGTTCATATAAAATGCAGCAAAAAATCTAAGCATAAATGCTCAGCAAAATGAATAAATACTAAGCTGTCTTTGCATACTCTGGTGTGTACAGGATAGATCTCACAATACAATATCCCTCCTTTGGCTATTCAATTAAAAATAAATCAAAGCGGGCGAAGCCGTGCGTTTTTGGGACGCTATTCTGCTATATGAGAAATACAGTGTGGTCTCGTTTAATTATATGTTGTTTCAATTGTTACACTCTATCATTCTATACAATTAAAAATAATAAAAAAATCTTCTTCGTTTACTCATTCCAGAAATCTACCTGTAAATATTTAAAATAAACGTACTTTTGTCAATAAACTTGGTGTTTAATTTAACATATAGAAACCTTCGTAGCGCATCGGAACAACGTCTAACTGTAAGCACAACGGTTATCGGTTCAATTACCACTCGGCAAAATAAATTTATTTTATCGCACTGGTAACTAACGCGTCGTCTAGTTCCGTTACTCGAAAGTGCGCGAAAAACGGAGTGTCTCAACACTAAGATTCTCTAACCTACCCCGCTGTATGCGGGATAGAGCGTGAAACTAAAAAAAAAATATTCTAAAATCCATTCAAACACCCCAACAAATCTACCTGCGAAAATCCTAAAAAACAAGTATTTTCGTCAATAAATATGTTCTTTCAACAGTAGTTAACAACGCTTTGTAATACTTTACGACATCCAGTTTTATGTGACATTTATTATTTGTTACTACTTAGTTGAATTAGCCGTGAATAATTCGGATATATTTTGGGTGGACCATACAACGTGGTAGGTTTTTGATGTTTTTTTTTGTGATTTTTTTGTATAGAACCAGCGAATTTTGCAATTTTTTTTTCGTATCACGCTGTATCCTGTATAGAGAATCTGCCGGCGGAGGGAATCTGAAAACGCTAGTGTTTAGACACTCCGTTCCTATTAAGATACTTCCGTTCTCTACTTTCCACCGAATTCTGGAGGCATTGTGTGTTGAGTGTAGCACGAGGTCAGGAACTCAACACCGCGCTTTGTCTATTTACTAGAAGGAGCAAATGAAATTATCAATTTTTTCATTCCCCCAAGTGGGAATTGAACCCATAATAGTCGCGTTTACAGTAACACGACTATGTGCCACGGCGGCCTCATGGATGCAAAATGAAGAGTAAATTATCCATTAAATATATATAGAGTCGGCTATTATTGCACCTCTTTGTTTATTCTTATATACCTGATTGTAAAAACGATGGTCATGAATTCAATATCCACGGGTATCTAAATTATTTTTACTTTCAAAGCAAATCGTTAAGTTCTTTTATACAATACGCATTGACTTAAAAATTGGGCAAAGCTATCTGAGCTGAGCTTTGCGGGAAACAGCGTGAAAACGCATGCGAAAACATCAAAACAACAACCAACATTATAATTTTATAACTAGAACTTTTACGACAAGCGTTTCTAACTAAAGGGTTGCCCAATAAAGCTTAAGGGTGACTTTAGAACTGTAATTGCCGCAACCCTTAAACCTAATCAAGGGTCCAAATTGGTCTAATAATTATATTACAATTATAATGTAAATAAACCGCATTTCCAAGTAAAATAAATAAATAATAAAGTTATAAAATGTTTCTAAGAACGGCGCTTCTGAGGAGTTTTTATTGGTTAATAAAATTATCTGTGTTGGTTCGAGACCGCAAAGACAGATGTGGAGTAGGTATAGGTAGTGATATAGGTTATGGGTTTGATTTGTTTTTAAATATTATGGTTTTATTTTATTTTTTTAGTTTCACCCTGTATCCTGCATATAGCAGTGTGCGCAGGGAACATAGTGTTAAGACCCTCCATTTCTCCGTATTTTTGAGTTATTAAATTTGAATGGCGCAACTTAACGCTGCACTTTGTCTTGTCACTTGAGGGAGTGAATGAAATATTTAATTGTATTATTTGCTCGCTATGGAATTAGCGCGACATTGAGTTCCGCCGCCTGAAGCTATAAAAAATCTTTATTTTCTCTTTAACTGTTACATATTTAGAATTGAACCCACAACCCACACTAGACTAAACAAAACTTGTATACTCTACAAAGGTCGATACTTAATTAGCATACTAGGATGTTAAATTTACATAATTAAAGTTATTCTAAGAGATAAACGGTTATAAAATATGAGAAAACATAACTTTAATGGCGGTTATATCGAGTTACAAAGAGACATTACTTAAAACTATAATAATTTTATATCAAAGTGTATTTTACTTCTATATTACGTATAAGTAAATATTAACTGGCGCAATTATGTCAATGACAAGTACAGGTTCTGTTCCACTTGGAGGGTTTTTTTAATTTATAATTTGATTCTTCAACTGTTTCTGCTTCACGCTGTATCTCGCTTAGCAGGGTAAAACGGATAAGGACAGTGTCAAAAACTCCGTTCTTTGTTCCAGTCCATTTTCCAGATATTGTATGTTTACTGGCAGAATTCAACGCCGCACTATATCGTAACAGAGCTCTGTTTAAGTTGAGGCGCATGCGGTAAGCAGTAGGCTCTGCAGTGAGCAGAGAGAACAAAGAGTTAAAACATACAGCTTATATAATTTGAAATCAACTTTTAGGCTGTTGATTGATGGAACTCGAAACCTCATTTTAAAATCATCATTTTAATATAAGAATATCACAAAATGTATTATGAAACTGAACGGCTTCTATGACATCAATTTAAAATCAAATATGTACATAATACATCTAAAACTAAACCAAATGTTTACGAACGATCATTTAAAAGAATCGAACCTGCATCCCTTTCGGCAAATTGGATAATAATGTACTGGTACCGTATGCAAAAAAAAGTTGAACAAAAAAAGTCTTTAGCCTAACGCCATGCGCCATCTCGGTACTGTCACTAAAAATACAATAGATCCGTGTGGTTGCGAATTTTTTTCCAATACTTCTATAGAATTGTGAAGTCCTTGGACCCTTGTGTGGAGGGGCTCGCTTTTGTGTTTGAAGAATGGACTAATAATCTACTTTTTTTTCTTTATTTTAGCTTCACGGTGTATCCCGTATGTTGCGGAGTAGTAAAGGAACCTAGTGTTAGTATATTACACTCTGCACTTTCCAGTTGTTTATGGAGATTAGTTGATGTACTTCAGGAGTAAATTAACAAATTAATATGTGATTAAACACATAATTACTTTTAAAAGAAAGTCAAAGTCAAAGATGTCCTTTCCTCGAATGGGAATCGAACCCAGAATCTGTTCACGCGTCGCTACTTGCCTCATTATTGAGACAAATAAAAAATATTTTTATCTGAGCTTTTCGCTTTGCCAATGCTACATAAAGCACGACAGGCAGATAGAACCTGGCGTCAGGACACTGTTCTCTCCGCCTGAATTGGAGGCGTGACAGAATTCAAAGCCTTATTTCGTGCTAGTAGAGCCGCAAATCAAATAAATCAAAATAAAATCTTTATTCAATACGATTATTACAATTACTTTTAAATCATACAAAAACATAAAAATATACTACAGGAACTAGCTTCCTCAGCGACTCAGAAGGCAGTTTTGCTGGTAAAAGATGGCAAGAAACAATACATTTCCTTGATTAGGAATCGAACCAAAAACCGTCGAATTAACAATACGACGCTTCTCAAAAATCTGATCTTAAAATTATTTCATAAAACAAAAATCTCAGCTACCGCAACCATTTTACACAAAATAAATATTTATTTTTACAGTTGCCAAAATGAAGTGGCCACGACGCGATGTGCCAGTCATCTAATGCATACATTCTGTCATGTCATCTCCATGACACTGTCATAACATCTTCATTTAAAAAAGATATATTGCTATAGAAATATTTACTTTTTAAAATGATTAATTATTATATATATATTTTTAGTTTTTGTTATTTTATATGAATGAGGCGAAAATTTATATCTTTATTAACTAATAATTGATTGTGTAATCTAGAGTCGAGATGTATTTTTTTTATTTCGTATATTTTTGGCATTTTTTACTAAATAAAGTACGAAAATTTATATAATTTTGTGTATTTTAATTTAAAATCTAAATTATGTTTATTCAATTATGTCAGTAGTGTCAGTCCTTTAGGAAATTTCCAACGGTTTGGAAGGCAGAAGTAGTAGAACTCTACTATTTATCTCATGAAATATATTGTATAACAATCATTAGCTTTCCGAGTAAATATCAACGACATTTAAGTCCACGTATAATAAAACCAAATCAAAATACGAGAAATGCAACTATTTTGAGCAAGTTGAACCCACTACTATATAACTATAGCAACAAAGAACCAAACTGATTCACAACGGCGTAATTTACTTAAAACATCATTAATATTAATATAAATAGGTTTTAAAGTAGTAATCTCAAAACAGGTAGCCTCTCTAAATATAATATTATTTCTTGGCACAATCAAATAAACTATAAAATTTGTTTTACACTAATATATGGAATGTTCTATATTATTTTATTATACGAAAATACAAAAATGAACTTTAATTGCATTTAAATACAGGGTATTTTGAAATGTACAAGCTAAAGTTTTCAAAGGATCTAACAAGGTGAGTTTTAATTATTTTTAAACCGGTGTTAATTTATTTTTTTTCCATCGGGCCCTCTTGTGTAGCGGCGCCTTTATTGTTCATCTATTTTTTTGTGTAATCTGTGAAATGGCATGTTAGCGCCATTTTAGTTTGATCTTTTTTAATTATGTTGGATATTCGTATGTTTCCGGTCGTTACGTGCTTTATGGCCACCCAGAGGTTATGACAATATTTATTTTTTTTAACTTTCACGCTGTATCCCGCTTATAATAATGTCTACAGGGGAAACCTAGTGTTAAGACACTCCCGTTCCTTACTTTCCGCCTAATTTTCTACCGGGTTTTGTAATATTATTAATGTATTTACAATTTATAATTATATCGAACAGAATGGTAGTAGCTTCAATTTTCGCTTAGGCAGAAAATCACATACATATATTTTTTTAAATCTTTTGGCTTTTTTTTAATAGTTTTCCGCTTCATCCCGCATATATCGGGTTAATCAAAGAGCCTAATGCAACAAACTCTGTACTCCGCTTTCCATCCGAACTCGAGACACTGTCTTAGAAGCGTAGTTAAACACTGCAAACGAGCGGTAAAATGAAAATTGCCACGTTCAAACACCTGTAATATAAAGAAAATATATATTTAATTTAATGGGATTCAAACCAACAACCCCTGCATTTAAAGACTGACAAGCCAAAATAGCGTTAACCGTTGTCAATTTTTGCATATTTTTTTCTCTCGTTCGTATACCTTTTGTCGGTACTTTCGGTACCTTCGGTACTTTCTCTAAGAGAAATGGTCACCCGCTGGGCCTTAACGGTGTTCTATGATTGATGTGACAAGTATACGGCTAAATAGTTATTAATACATTTTTTTTATTTTCACGCATCTCTTGTAATTTGGGTTGTAAAAGATAAGATAGTGGCACATCACTACACGTTCCTCCCTTTTGGCCAGCTTGGAAGCAACTGAAAGTTACGCGATAGTTTTAAGTTCGATTTATAGTAGAAAAAATGAATAGAATAGAATATTATCGTTTCTTTGATCTAATTTTAAAGTAAAACGGGGCGATGAGTTTCGCCAATAAATATTCAATGCCAAATTGGGGAAGTTTTGTGGGGAACTTAAGAGTAACAGTAGGTTCCCTCTACTTATCCCGCTATATTCGGGATATAATATGGAGCTAAAGTAACATTAGTTTTGAAAAAGCGAACCCAACGCATTTTTTTTCGTAATTGAAATCTAAGAAATAGCTTTATTGACATCTTTAATTTGAAAATCTTCAATCATTTCATCTTTTACTTTAACATAATATGCATATATTAAAGTCAGTGGCATGCGACAGTGGCAAGAGCGTGTTTGATGAGTTGGGGGTTCGACGCTCACTTGGGGGAATGAATTATTAATTATGAATATTTTAATTTCTTTACGTTGGAAACAAGTCAAAGTGTGGAGTATGTTCCCTCTGCCTACTCTGCTATATGCAGAATACAGCGTGGAGCACAATAAAAAATATTAAACTACATTCTGAGGCTGTGCTCTGATGTCGAGGCAAAGCGCGGCGTTAAGTTCCGTCACTCAGCACGCAATGCCTACAGAATTCAGCAAAAAATGGGGAGCGGAGTTTCTAAGGTTCCCTCTGACTACCCTACTGTGTGCGGGATACAGCGTGAAGTTGATTTTATTCAATTTTTTTATTTGTATAAACCATATTCTTCTATCACTCTGACTATTAACCTAAACCCCATTAAAATTCGTATTTATTATACGAAAGCTTTAAAGTCTAAAGCACTGGTGAGTATATAAAACACTGGTGACAATATAAATCAGTTTCACGCTGTATCCCGCACACAGCAGGGTAGGCAGAGGGAACGTAGTGCTAAGACACTCAGTTGCCCACTTTCTGCTGAATTCTGGAGGCATTGCGTGTTGAGTGGCAGAACTCGACGCCGCGCTTAGCCTTGTCACCAGAGCGAAGAAATAGAAATATAAATTTAAGTAAATATTTTATCTCTTCGAGTGGGGATCGAACCCACAACCAATCAATTTTACAGTCACACTTCGTGCCGCTGCGCTACGACTGATATTCTATATATTTTTTTTAATTGATTTTTTTTTTAATTTAATTTGTTTTGTATTTAAAATATTGATAGTAAAATATACGTTTTACTGTTATTTAACATATAAATATGATTTTGTTATGTTTTCCTTACTTAACTAACTTAACGTTGTAACCAACGTACAGCAAGATAGGCAGCGTCTGACTGCAATAGTTGTGTGTCGATTCCTACTTAAGACAAGGATTAGTTCTGCCCTCAAATCAAATTTAAACAAACCCTATATCTAATGTAGACGGTAAGAGAAAAACAAAGTATCTCAATACAAGGATCTTCCTATTCTGCTATCATGGATAAAGCATGAAGCTGGAAAAGAATAGAAAAATCTAAAAACGAATAGAACAGTGTCCTATCTTTTAAAACTCTCTAATTTCTCTCTCTCTCTCTCTATTCTACTTATACTTTAAATGTAAAGGTTCATAAGGATGAATGTTTACATAAGAATATCACTTAGGCTACATTTTTTTGCAATTTTCCTGTTATATTGTTTTGTATAGTCGGCGTTGAGTTCCGTCACTCAACGCATAATGCCACCGGAACTCGGTGGAAAGTGGGGAGCAGAAGTGTCTTAATGAGAACGGAATATCTTAACACTAGGTTCCCATTTTCCTGCTATGATATAACAATACGTTTTAACGGGTGAAACCGAGTTGGACACGCTAGTCATACATAAAAAACAAATAAAACACAAAATTTCTTCTACAAATTCGTAGTGTGTATATAGTTTTGGGGTTTTTTTTTTGGCTTTCGGCGCACCACGTCCCCATCAATCATGTTGATAGCCGCGCCCGGTGAAAGTTAAATAAGTTTCAAATAAACTTTAGTTGTTCCGATTTTATGTATATAAACAGTATTGTATATTAAACAGTATTTTTTGTACAGAACAGGATATGAACCTGCACCGTGTGTAGATATATTATATATTTGTATAGCTTACCAGCGACCCGGTGGCTTGAAATATGCTATTATTTATATACTAATCTGAATTACAGATAGTGATCAGTTACAATTTTATTAAATCAAAAAATGTCAGCTTAGGCAGAGGGAAGCTAATGTTAAAACACTCCGTTTCCCATTTTTCGTCGAATTCTTGGGGCGTTGTTTGTTAAGTGGCGGAACTCATCGCCGCGCTTCTCCTCGAAACCATAGCAAAGAAATAAGAATATAAATTGAATTAAATATTTAATTTCCTCGAGTGGGGATCGAACCACAACTCGCACATTTGCCACGACTGGCCTCAACAATTTTATAAACTAAACATTATATATGATTTAGGTACGCACATTTCCATCTATTATAGATTGTCGACAGAGCGAATCTGCTAAAAAGTATCTTTATTCTCCGCTTTCCACCCGTTTAAAGACAAAAATGCCGCATTTTTATATAATAAAATAACAATATAACGGTCACCCATCCGAAATACGACGACAAAGCTACCGTTGCTTCCTCGGCTCTAATCTGGAACGGTGAACGAGTTTCAATAACTAATCCAACTGTACTAAATAATCATATTAACAACGTTCGGCTGAACACATTTTGATTGGGTTGAATAGATTTTTGTTGAACAAAAAATAGTTTGGAAGATTTACTTTGTGTATTTTGTTTTTATGCTAATATTATGTAGATACATTTTTAAGACTTGCATTTTTGATAGTGAGTTCAAATCCTTTTTATTGGGAGATATTTTACATTTAGTAAATATAATTCTGGTCAAGTAAAACGCAACGTAGTATTGCACGCAATATTTGAAATATCTTAATTATCTAAATTTTAAATAAAAAAAATAATAATATAATTTACCCCTAGGTGCGGTGCTATATGCGGAGAGGCTAGTGTCAAGACACTGAGTTTTGCACTTTCCGCCTTAGACATCCGGCCAAAAAATAAAAAGAAGATATATTCCATATCTCAATCTACATATATATTAAGTTTTCAAAGCTATTTTTATATATACAATTATTTATTATAATTGTATTATTTAGAATGATGGCTAATATCGTTTTATGAGGCTTAGTGCTAAGATGAGGACATGACTACTACGTCCCGATTATAAATCTTTACGTATAGACTTACGGAACTAAGCGCCGCAAAAAAACTGAATATCTATCTAAAGACCAGATTATATCTTAAAATAGCCTAGAATAGCATGAGACACATCTATTATGGTTGCACAATAAAAAAAACAGCAGTTATCCAACGATTTGTCTAAATTCCCATAATTTACTAGTTTCACTCATGCAATGTCAATTCATTATGAACATTTGTAGCAATTTGTGTTTAAATTGATGGTAAATAAATTGTCTATGTTATCCTTTATTATGGTACTTTTATGGTGAATTTAGATACTGCGCTTGTTTATGGTGTTTACTTGATTGTTTTTTTTCAAATAAATAAATAAATCAGCTTCACGCTTGTACCCCGCACACTGCAGGGCAGGCAGAGGGAACCTAGTGTAAAGACATTCCGTTCCCCACTTTGTGCCGAATTCTGGAGGCGTGTTGAGTGGAAGAACTCAACGCCGCGCTTCTCTTCGACACCAGAGCGAAGAAATGGAAATATATTTAAATTTAAATAAATATTTCATCTCCTCGAGTGGGGATCGAACCCGCAACCAGTCGGTTTTACAGTCACACTTTGTGCCCCTGCGCAAAAACTGGTCTCATGATTTTTTTTATTTAATATAAAAAAGGGCGGACGGAGTATCTGCATCTATACAATGCTTTTTTCCAACTTCTTGTGGAGTTGAGTATTTTAATTTCCTTTCTAGATTTTTGATCCTCCCGAATTGTAATGTGGCAAAACCGTCGCGCTTATAGCTAGATGATGTGCTACCGCTTTTTTTATTTTTCTCCTTTTTCTTATATTATTTTAAAACAAAAAGCAGGTTCCTCATACTCTTCATTTGCAGTAAAGCAACAGTTATTTTTATTCTTTTTAGATTCAAACTGTATAACGCACATAGCAGGGTAGGCAATGTGAACTTAGTAAGACACTCCATTATATTATTTCCACCGACTTTTAAAGACTTAAGAAGTGGCGGAACTCAACACCACACTTTTTGTTTCAAGAGTATGAAAGTAAAAATTGATCCCACAAACATCGCGTTCACAGACGCTACACTGCGCCACAACGACCTCATTCATATAACTGATTATAATTTAGCAAGAAATGTCCTAATACATTTTTGGCGGATTTAACAAAGCAATAAAACTAATACCTACTTACCTCTAAATAAACATAAAGTATTTTTTAAATTCACAAACAGAATATTGCAAAAAACATTTCGGTTATACGGTTACCATCTGTTTACGACGTATACAATGTACATACATACATACATACATACATTCATTACATAATTGTCCAAACGTACTTAAAACTTTCTACAGCTTTATTTTTTAACTTTTTTGTGTAGACAGTCCCACTTTTAGAATAGTAGAACCTAATATTAAGATTGAAAAAAAATAATAAAACGTTGTTTTAAATATCAATACGAAGCGGCGAGTATCACGACTCAACACGTGTTGCTTCAAGAATTCAACGAAAAATGAGGATACTTCCGTATCTTAATGGGGAACGAAGGTTCCGCGGTTCCCTCTGCATACGGGATACAGCGCGAAGCTAAAAAAAATTCAAAACAAGACGAGATTTAACCCACAATGCATTAAAATAAATAATTTATACACCTATTACTAAGTCTTGTCCATTCTTCTGTATATAGTATTATAAAGCTAAAAAATAAAGTATAGATCTAGAAAAGAAAAATCAAATAAATAAGTATAGACAGAAGTTACATAATAACTCAGCATATATTTTTTTGTATTACACTTTTTTCCGAGCAGGCCAGGCAAATAGAACGGTGTGCTGAGCTGCGGAACCCAACACCGAAATTTGCGAAAATAAGACATTTTAATTACAAAATTTTCTATTTGTATTCCAACCATTATTTCGCTTATACAATAAAACAACGATATCGAAATCGAACTTAAAACAAGGTCGATTTTTTTATATTAAAAAAAAACGCTCTTTTCATACAAGAACCCTTGCGTGTCCATACAAAATGTATGTATGTATTTATCTGGTGTATAATTGTATATAGCACAATATATATATACATACATAACTTTATGTATTGTAAGTTGTAACGTAATTTGCGTGTGCGCCGCTCGTCTAATGACAGGGCGTAGCACGCATGCGTTGTACACGGGGTGGTTTAGTCTTTGGATTTTTCAATTCTTTTTTTCATTTTGCTCGAAATACAGCGTGTATTCCATATACAGCAGGGTAGGTAGCAAACATAGTGTTAGAACACTCCGTTTCTCATGCATCAGCTAATATATATTTGCTGGAATTCTTTTTGTAACATTAATTATGTAAAACAGTTTTTAATTTAATCGGAACGTTACAATTAGTCTTCAGGTTACAATCCAATATAATATGTACACAAAACATTAGAAAAATGGAGAACTTAACGACGTACCTACTCTGTGTTGCCTGAGTTCGGAAATGAAAACCATTCATCCCCTCGAATTAAGAACCACAACAATTCTGTTTCCAGTCAAATATAAGCCCATTACGCTACGATGGTCTCATTTTTTTTTAAAATGTTATCGTTAAAGTAAGCAAAATGTGTCAATATTAACAATTTTTTTTTTTTTTTTTTTTTTTTTTTTTTTTTTTTTTTTTTTTTTTTTTTTTTTTTTTTTAAATTAACAATATTGACGCGATAAATAGAGGTTGAAAAATATTTAATGTTTTTAATGAAAAGAAGGAGCTTCACGCTTTTTCCCGCGTAGCACAGTACGTAGAAGGAAGCTAGTATTAAGACATTCCATTCTCGACTTTTCGTCCAATTTTTAAAAAAATACTCGTGTAGTGCGGAATTTGCGGAACTCAATGCCGCACTTTAAGTCAAAGATAAGAAAATATATATTTTTTAAATAAATATTTATAAATGATAAAATAGCAAGTACTGTATATCGACTTCTCTGAGAGACGTAAAAACAATCGCGTTTCCTCCCGAAGACGTGATTGAAGTCGTCTATTTATGTACACTCGGACAGGTATTGTTGTTATATTTTTTTTTCTTTTTCTTAGGTTCACGCTGTATCCCACTCATAGCAGGATAAGCAGAGACATTGCGTATTGAGAGGCGTAACTCTACGCCGCGTTTCGTCTTGTTATCAGAAAGAGGATATTGTTATTTACCTTAGTGTAAATCAAACCCACAGCCATGACGCTCAGTCAGATACTGTGTGGTTGCGCTACGAGCCTCATTCTTTATTATATATTCCTTATTCATTTTTTTTTAAATGCAACGATTAGATTGTTCAGTTTTCTTTCTCAATTTTAGTTTTTTTACACCTGAAAAATTTAATGCCACTACTTCAATTTGAATTAAAATCATAGTAATCAACATTTTTTTGTAATTTAGATGTGTATTACATACTAAAAACGTCGCGACTCTTGGACACTTTCCAAGAGAAAAGGGTTCAAATCCTAGTATTTTTAATTTTACATTCTTTTGTAAAAGAGTGGATAAGTTTGCAGCAGAATGTTGGTCGAAAAATGGGAAACGAAGTGCCTTGAGTTCATAATAAGACAAACGGCGAAATTGATTTTTACCACTCAGCACGCAACAGAAAGAAGAAGATTTAAGTAAAAAATTTTACCCTTTTATATAAGAATCATTAAGACAAAATATTTTTTAAAAAAAAAAAAAATCAGCTTCACGCTGTATCCCGCACACAGCAGGGTAGGCAGAGGGAACCTAGTGTTTTTTTTAGACACTTCGTTCCCCACTTTCTGCCGAATTCTGGAGGCATTGCGTGTTGAGTGGCAGAACTCAGCGCCGCGCTTAGCCTTGACACCAGAGCGAAGAAATGGAAATATAAATTTAAGTAAATATTTCATCTCCTCGAGTGGGGATCGAACCCACAACCAGTCTTTTTGCAGTCACACTTTGTGCCGCTGCGCCACGACATATTTTTTTACTTTTTTCTTAATAATATTTTTTCTCGTCCCACTGTACACAACAAGTGGCGCCATTTCTTTCATCGCGCTCTCTCTTTCACTATATCTATCTCACTCTAACACAATGTCACTCTCACTTTCTAAATACGAAAGCAATAATTTTCGTTCTTGTTTAATTTTAACTTTGAAACTTTAAACTATTTTACAAGTATTTAGCTTATAATATTACAATCACGGTTAGGTGATCTAAGATTCAAATGCCGAAAGGTGACTTTGTCAATCATATCATCAATTCATCATTCTTCAAGGGTTGCCACTCCGTTTCTCACGCACCATCCATTGTTGAAATAAAGCGTGTTGACTGGCGGAGCTCAACGCCACGCTTTTTCCTATTACCAGACCAAGTAAATATAAATAATACATTCCCCATATTCGTATCAAACCTACAATTCTCTGTCCATTTTAGAAACATTGTGTGTTGAGTGGCGGAACCTAATGCTAAAATGATTACATTAATATGATAAGGCAAAACATAAAAAGGTACAAACGTCCCCCCAAATAGAAATCGAATCCACAACCATTGCGTGTATGTTGTCGCTTGACAAAGTTAAATTTTATCGTAAAACAATGCTTCATAAAAGATAATATCAAGTAATTACATTGTGATAACAAATCGACATTACATTATCAGTCTTTTCACCAGTAACGCAATGGAACAGCGCCTGATTACATGCATAAAATCGTGGGTTCAATCCCAGCATAGAGAAGGACAGAAAATTTTCATTTAAACATTTAGAAAACGTGTAAATGTTATCGTAGCAGGATTGAATCTTAGCGTCTTGTTAATTCTAAGCGTCCTGACCACTAAGCTATACGTTCCATTTAAACAGATCCTTGGACGTATGGCTTAGTGGCCAGAGCGCTTGGACGCTTTCTAAGAGGTAGGGGTTTAAACTAATAAAGTTAATATTTAGCGTGCCGTTCCTTGGAGAGAACTCGTATGTCAATTTTTCTTTATAATACAACGAAAAGTTTTGGAACCTATAAGATGCACACTTCTTACAGCGAACACTATAGTTGTGAGTTCGATTCGTTTAGAGTCATAGCGCAGCGGCACGAAGTGTGACTGTAAAACTGACTGGTTGTGGGTTCGATCCCCACTCGAGGAGATGAAATATTTACTTAAATTTATATTTTCATTTCTTCGCTCTGGTGTCGAGGCAAAAGTGCGGCGTTGAGTTCTGCCACTCAACACGCAATGCCTCCGAAAATCGGCAGAAAGTGGGGAACGAAGTGTCTTAACTTTAGGTTCCCTCTGCCTACCCTGCTGTGTGCGGGATATAGCGTGAAGCTAATTTATTTTATTTTTTATAATTATTTACATTTTCTCTCTCGTAAGAAGACAAAGCGTTGAGTTCCACAATTCAAATATCAAAAATTGGGCGGCAGGTGGGAACGGAGTGTCTTAACACTAAATTCTTCCTCCTATCCTGCTATATTAAACAGGATGAAGCTTTGACCTAAAAACAAGCTTATTTAATCAGATATAGTCAAATGTGTCATACTATATATTTTTTTCATTTTCATACACATATTTTGTTATTTTTGAAACAAATTTTAACCGACTTCAAAATGGAGGAGGTTATCAAATTCGACTATAAATTAGATTTTTTATAGAAGGTATCTATTAAAAATCACGTTTGACAAGATTTTAGCATAATAAACCTGACGTCGTTATATACACATATTTACATTTCAATTTTAATAACCGTAAACTTAAATTAAAACGTTGAATTGTGATAAATATAATGATACTACAAAGCAAATTAAAATGGTTTATTACTGGTATTTTCATATATCACAATGTTGGGGTAAAAAATAGAGAATAGTGATTGGGGCCAGTCGTGGCGCAGGGGTACAAGGTGTGACCGTACATGCAACAGGTTGTGGGTTCGATTTCGTTTCTTAGCTCTGATGTCGAGCCACTCAACACGCATTGCCTCCAGAATTCGATGGAAAGTGGCGACCGGAGTGTCTTAACACTAGGTTCTACTTACTCTGCTAAATATGAGATACAGTGCAAAGCTGCAACAAAAATGTATCTAAACAGTGATTGATACATATTTTTTTCAGGAGTAGTTCTATTACATCACGAAAAAAACACAAAAACATAAAAGATTTTTAGAGACTAGATTGTTATTGTATTTTTAAATCGAGTTAGTAGAGTAGGCAGAAGGAACTGAATGGTAAGGTATTCACCAACCACCGAGATAGAGACGTTACTGTTGAATAGTGGAAGTTCCACTTCCATCATACAATTACCTATAATGGCAATCGAACCTACATACCACTATGTCCATAGATAGGTGCGGTCGCACTGCGGCGCTATGGATATAATTAAATCGAGTAACAGGATTCATCGTTCTTCCTATAAGGATAATTTACTCAACTTAAATAGTAAAAAAAACGCGGAACTAAACAATTGGATTTGACCTTTAAAACTTCGACATTTGACAATTCATATTTTATTTTAGGACTAGTGGTCTGCCTCCGGCGTCACCCGTGTGTATAAGATGGTTATTTCGTTACTTTCCAACATGACATTTTTTTCGTCACATAATGACTGACAAGTGATTTAAAATGCACAGATTTAAGAAAAATAAATGTGGTTTGTAGGTAGATTAAGGAGTACAGGATAGTACCAACACAACAACAGGGTTTTAAGGCTCTAAATTCTGGGAAAAAAATCGATTCGATTGTCATACATTTAAAATTTCCTTTCCTGCATTTTTCATTTTCAAAATCCGTCGCGTAAATTGTAAATTTTTAACATACATCGGTAACGTAACCTTTTTTCAGCTTCACGCCTTGTCCCGCATATGGCGTGTTAGCAAGAACCTAGTACTAACATACTCTGACAAATTTGAGATATTACGTGTAAATGACGGAATTACAAGCTTTTTTTTGCCTTATCAATACTTTGCCGTGCACTCCTCCCGTGGGGATCAAACTCATTACCTTCACATTTACTACCACTGCACTATGATGGCTTCAAAACATAAATTTAAATAAGTAATCATTGATTTTGATTCGCTCATAAATCGCTTTTAAATATGAAATTGGCGTGTAATGATTGTGAACATTTTAAATTTAATTTTAAATGTCTCAAATAGGTCAGAGTTTAAGTTTAAATAAAAAAAAACTGACCTTCACATTGTTTAGGTCATTTGATTTATTTCCGCCTTATATTATGAGGACAAAGCGGTATAACCTCAATATACTTTTTTTGAATGGGACAGAGGCAAAGGGAAACAAGGGACAACACGTTGTTTATATTGCGTATTTAGTGACGGAACACAACGCTGCGAATTGTCCTGTCACTAACGCGAGGAAATGACAATAACTCATCCTCCAGAGTAAAAACAATACTGCAACCTTCATCATCGTTGAAAATCAGATGCCGAGTTGGAGAATATTTAATTATAATTAAATAATTTTAGGAACCTCCGCGTCATTTATAAGGAAGTATGTATAGATAAAAAAAATATTTTACTTTAAAAAAAAATAAAATATGAACATAATATTTTATAATTATTAATTAATTTAATCGTTAAGACTACAAATAAAAAATACTAACAGTAACATATAAAAAGGGCAAATAAAAAATATTCAAAGAAAAGACAGAACCAATATTATTTCAATGACAGAGCATATCTGTCACTCAAATATTATAACGGTAGCCGTACGTGGGAACCTTAAGTATAATGGAGGAAAAAAAATGTTAAACTATGATACTGTACATACAGATCTTTTATTTGGTACCTAGTTAACTTTTTTTAGCTTCACGCTGTAAGAGCAGGAGCTCATAGCAGGTTAGACAGAGGGAACCTGTGAATCTAGTGTGAGGACACTTCCGTTCTCAACTTTCCGCCGAACTCTTTTAATCGTGTTGCTATAACGTAACCGTAAGTTGCTATAATGTAACCGTTTTTTACCTTCACGCTGTACTCGTATAAAGCAGCAGCAGAGGGAACATAATATTAAGACACTGTTTCCCACTTTCCGCCAAATTTCGAGACACTGCCTTCTGGGTGTACCGAAGTGGAGAATGAGAATATTAAATATATCACTACCCCTGTTGGAGAAAATTAAACCCACAACAGCCGCGTTTGCAATCAGTCAGACACTAACTATGCTATGATGGAAAAAAAAAACTTCGTGAAATAAAAAAAAAGACAGTTTAAATGTATGAACATTTACTGTACAAATTAGTACTTTCATACACAAACAAAAGTTCGAGAAGAGAGCTCGAAATGGTATTGATTAACTGTTATTTAATTGTTAACCGACTTTGAACGAAAAGTTAGTAAGCCAGAGAGAATTGCCTAACGGTATGATCTCTACATACCTCTTTCGCCTCGTCCACTGTCATCAACCTCACGACACATGCCCTCCGGGGAGTCCTCATGCTTGTAACCTTCCCTTAGTCTCCTGAAAGGTTAAATAAGGTCGTCCCTGCCTTTCTTACAGTCTCATTCTATTACTATAATATTTCTATTTTTCTCTTTTAATATCTGAGAACGTTATGGCTCAGGGGCATAAGCGCCTTATTTTTATTTTTATTTTTTATTTTTATGCATCGCTCTTCCGATGCTCTCGATGGAATGATACTAAATATTTTCTTTTCTTCGCTTTAGTAATTGATATGAAAACATTTTATCTTTCCGTTCCAATTCACGACATTGTGTGTCGATGGCGCTTATACACACATAATATGAGGTTGCATTTTGAGAGTCAAAGCAGTGCGTAGTGTAGTAGGTATATGGGGCTCCATCAAATTTGTTTTAATACTCAAATATACAAAATATTCTATATATATTTTTATAAATGGTGGAAAACATTGAGTAATACTATTTTTTTAAAAAGAAAATAAATTTAAAACACGATTATATAAAATTACTGTAAATTAAATTAAATTAAATTATTATGATTTGTTGATTGATATTTACATTTAATTTCAATGACTTTTTATTGTATTGAATGCAACACTCACCACTCAACACGCGATGTCTTAATACTAGTTTAAGTTTGATTTTTTTTTGGTAAAAGACATACTAAAGATATTTAATTTTTTAAGATAATTTCTACGTTTTTACGTTATATAACTTAACCAGATCATTTGTAGACTGCTGTGGGTGTAGAGGAACTATAGCTTCGTCCCTACGCTTCATCACTAGCACCTTGGTAGAGATGAAGAATACTCTCACTTTGTGTCACTCCTTGGAGACAGCTATCCAAAAACAAATTGAACAACCAACCTGACATGCACATCCTCGTTTACCATCTGATTGGATGTCAAACCATGGCGGCATACCAGCTCCTCTCCTCCTCCGTACAGACTGAGTGATCTCTGTAAAGATTTTACAAGGCTTCGCTCGAAATTTCTCATAATTTCTAGAACGAAATTCACAACCCTGTCAAAAGCAATGACCTGCCGCGACCCAGACACTAGTCACTTTTCATTCCGTAGTTGTGAAGCGGTTGAAGTCAGCCACTCATGGAATTGGCGACCACCAACTTACCACTCTTGGCAAATTTAAAAGCATCGACGCACCAAATACTAACCCATGGGCCTAGGGTTGGACTGCCTTAATTCTAGCTTATACGTAGATATACAGATATCTACAATTTATATGCGAAAACGTCAAAATCGAACCCGCTCCAACCCCAATAATAACATATTCCAAGGACGTTATAGTACGCGTGTAGGTACTAAGTGTAGGTACTAAGCTTAATACATATTTACTAATCCACTTTTACTATCAACGTTAACAATCGAGTTAATTGTTGAGGAAAATCTCTTAAACAATAAACAATAGGTTTAGAAAAAAAATAAGTTGAGTAATCGCTGTGGATCCGTGTTTTGAATTATGTATGGAATTTACCTTGTGGTATAGTGGTTGTATTATTGAAGGTAAGTAGGATCGATTCCTGGCTATCATACTAATAAATTGCAAATGTGAAAGTTTGTGAGGATTGATGTTTTTCCCACTTACACGCAAAACCTACTAAGTGGATTAAAATGAAACTTTACAGAGATATAGCTTATATGTGTATATCAGCACATAACATAGGCTAAAGTTTATCTAAGAAAATCAACTTTACGCTGTATCCCGCACACCCCAGTGCAGGGGAACCTATTCTTGAGACACTCCGTTCCCCACTTTCCGCCGAGTTTTGAAGGTATTGCGTGTTGAGTAGCGGAACTCAGCGCAGCGCTCAACCAGTCGATTTTACAGTCACACTTTGTGCCTCTGCGCCACGATTGGCCTCTGGATAATTCAATTTTGGTTTAAATTTTCTAACGGAATTCGTGGTGCAATGGAACAGCGTCAGGATGTAATCACGACAGTTGTGGGTTCGATTTCCATTCGAGAGAATGAGTTATTTATTTACATTTAATCGCTCTCGTAACAAGAGAAAACCTCTACTGGACACACAATGGCTTAAAAAGGCGGAAAATGGGAAACTTAAGACTCTATTACCCACCACTCTATGACTCATCTGATACATGGGATAAAGTGAGAAGTTTTAAAAAAAAAATATTGAGTAGTTAGTCATTTAATTGATATAGATTAGTACAATTATCGCTATTTTTTTATTAATGTCTATTGTAACATAAAAAACTTTGTAACGTAACTACTTTGTACCACTAGAGCTATAAATCAAGTTTATGATGAAAATTATTTGTTTTGTTTTCAGCTTCCCGCTCTATCCCGCATACTTCAAGGTGAGCAGAAGGAACCTAGTGTTAAGACACTCCGTATATAGTGGCCAAACTAAACGCCGCGCTTTCTCTTTTCAGCTATATAGCCATAATGAAAATTATTAATTTCTAACGAGTATAGATCGAATTTACAACAAAATTTACAATCAGATGCTATCGCACTGCACCATTAAAGATTTAATAAGAATTATGCAGTTAATAATTTAATTGATATTTATTAGTTCACTTATCAATCAATATTTTTAGTTATAGTGTATGTATTGTGACTGAATATATCAGTACTATAGCTATAAATGAAGTTGGTTTTTTTCTTTTCTTAATCTTCCCTTTTTTGCCGATAGCAGAGTAGGCAGAAAGAAGCTGGGAATCTAGTTTCTGTTAAATCACTTCGGGGGGGCCCCCGACTTTCCGCCGAATTCATGAGTCATTGCTTGTTGAGTGTCGGAATTTAACGCCGCGGTTATCAGAGCGAGTTATTGAAAATATTAAATATTTCATTTCCTTTGTGTTTACAGTCGCACGTATAGGTCCTGCGGCCCAACGGCTCTTGATTAGATTAGTAGGTATTATACCTAGATATTTGGTTTTTTTGTTTTTATTGATAAACCGTCGTAGAACCATGGCAAAGAATCTGACTGTAAACGAGACAGGTGTCGGTTCGGTTTTCATTTCCTTGCTCTGGAAACAAGACAACGCACGGAGTTGAGATCTACCACAACACATACAATGTCTCGAGAATGGGGACCAAAATTAACAATGGCTTATTTTCAAAAGTAAGATATTTTTGAGTACCACCCTAATATGCAGGAAGAAACATGGATCTGCTTTATTGTTTATTTTTTGGTATTTGGTTCCTAACGATACTTAAAAATATACATTTTTTTATATAGCGACATTAGTTCCAACTCGTGCTATTCATTTTTCTAATCAGATAAAGAACAGCGTTGAGTTATGTCAATACCACAATTATAACCTTTACGCTCATTCAAAAATATGCACATATTTTTGAAAGTGAGAAGTGAGAAGTGAGTTTGCGATAAGGCACAACGGGACTTACTATATACTCACATAAGCGCGGCGGTCGTGAGTTTGATATCACTCGATGGAATGATTATCCCACCACCAGAAATCAAGCGTGGCGATTCTCAACTCTGGAAAACCTAAAAAAAAAACATTTTTTCTTTTTTTTTATTAATAAAACTATTTTTTTGCTTTTTATAATTACATATTACAATCCAGGTGCCTAAGACTAAAAGTCAACACGCACCTAGTATATAGAGGTAATATTACAAACTAAAATGAACACAAAACACGGCGCCGAGGGCGTGTCGGAACCACAAAACCTAAGTGTCAGTGGCGCCGATGCTTTCCGTCTTCACTTTTTATGTTCCCGACTTTGACTTACAGATTTTTTTTTCATGTTTTTTTTTTACTTCTTAACTCGGTAAAACGACGATAATTTAATTAGTTAATGGCTTTTATGTGATTTTTGAACTATCATTTAGGGTTTGAGGTTGTAATGGTGCAGTGGAACACCGTCTTAATGTAAGGGAATGATAAAATTATTTAAATTTGTTTTAATTTCTCCATTTTGGTATAAATTACGAGGCGTTAAGCCCCGTCATTGCCTCGCAATGCCTTGTAAGTTGTGCGGAGAGTGCGAATCCCGGCTAAACAAGGTTAAGTGTCTGGTGCCTCTGCCTAGCAAGATAAGCAAGAAAACGGGAAAAATTTAAACCTGCCAAAATTTTACTAACTAAATTGATCGTCGAATCAAGTCCTAAAAAACAATGTGCGTATATCTAATATTTAGGACACATTGATTCATCAATTAATTAAATGAGGAGAAAAGTGTCACTACGTTATCTCGATAAACAATGTCTCGAAAACTAGATGGAACGTGGGGACGGATAGGATATTCTACTATAATACACATTTCATAATTATGGCTATAAATTAACGCCGAGCTCAGTCTAAGCAGATCTATTTTTCAAACCCACTATCATCAATAATCAACAACAACTCAGCCAATCTTGCCAAATGCGCCACCATAGCGCGCCCTAATACATTACATGTCGCTCATTTAGTGCAAAAATAATGTTTGGCGGGAGAGTCGATGAAAGTTTATAAATATTTTTTTGCATACATTTATATATTTGATTTGTTTTTTTTTAGTGCAATTATATCATTATTGTACCAAATGAGTGATATATTTTTACTTACAACGAAAATTTTCGGCGAATAACTATTTTTTCTACAAAAACTCGCTGCCGCCAACAATTAGGCGGCCCTCTGGAATACGTAAACCCTTTAAATGACTGTAATTATAAACGATTTTATTAAAACAAAAACAAAAATGTTACACAAAGCACGCGCCGTGCCCGCGGGGTAAGCAAGATGGCGCCACTGTTTTGGCGGGAAAACCTAACGATAGATAAAATAAATAGTTGATATAAATAAAGCAATAGTTATTATTACACAAGTTATTAATTTAAACATAATATTCAAAAAATTCTAAACGAATTTGTTTATAATTTATGTTAGTATGAAAGAAGTGAACTTTTACCTTGGCTTCATATACTTAGCTATAAAATATATATCAAAAATCTTAAAAATAAACACACTGACTTCATAGGTAAATTTACAAGATCCTACTATTTTTCCAGCTTCACTCTACAGCATATAATAGGGTAGGTAGGCAAAACAAATCAAGTATAAAGAGTAAGACGCTAGTTTTCCTTCAATTTTGTCTTATTACCAGAATAAGAATATTAAAATAATACATTTCTCCAAGTTTGAACGGAACTCACAGCCATCGGTACAATCAGACCCTTTGCGGCTATGCCACAATGGCCTTATTAATGTTTACCTGTTTTATATAAATACATAAGCCATTCATGAATAAAACAATAAAATCGAAAACGTTATACCTAGAATAAGTCCCATTCCCAAAATTTGAGTCCAGACGTATTATTACCAGCATTCAACACGCAATTTCTCTTTAAAAAAATCCAAATCTCTAATTTACCGAAAAAACTGTATCATTCACGATCCTTTACATTTTTTTTACCTTTTTTAGTATCCGAACGCGTGACTTTTGACTGACTGTTTTGGCCCTCGGCAATCTTCTATCCTAATTTAAAAAAAAATAAACAAAAATGGCGCCGACGCGTGCTTTGGCGGGAGGGCTTTCGAAAAAACTACTTTTACCTGTTGTCGGTCGGAACAAAGGTAATAGAAATGAACTAAATAGATATATAATTATTTTTATTGGTCGCGTAAGTTATTTTTTTTGCAATTTGGAGTTTTGCGGTTAAATAGGATTAGAAATAAGAAAGAAAGTAACAATTATGTGTGAGGTTTGGTATAATTGTCAATATTTTATCTTCCCAGTAATTAGCATCGGAAGTTTACCTTTTATAATGACAGTAGATATATTTTTTCAATGAAAATAAATTATAAATTAAATATTATAAGTTTTTCTTGGCTTAACGAAACTGTGGTAACGTAAGTGGCGAAACTCTAGGCCACTCATTGTCTTACCCGAGCAAAGACATGAAAATAATAAAAATATACATACGTAATTATTGTCTCTAATAGGTATTGAACCTACACCACCGTTCGCCATCGTTCAACCAATGTCCTACTTCGCGAAGACGGCGTAGAACTCCACGCTACAGTGATCGAGTGGGGATCAAACACATAACCATCGCGCATACAGCCATCAGCCGTTGTATCAGTCCACCACTCCAAGCTGAAGAACACCAGCTCCAAGCTGTAACCCGCATATATCAAAGTAGGTAAAGACAACCTGGTGTTGATATATTGCATGTCAAGAGGCAGAAGTCAACCATATTGAGTGCAGATTGAATCTACAGTCGGATACTGTTCCAATGCAATTTAAGTAGTTATATATCAAAATGCTTAATTTAAAATTAATAAATAATGAATATATTTATGCTCTATAGATAGGCATATAGCATTTTAAAATTAGTAACTTTGAAAAAATATGGTCAACACATAGTTTATTGAACTGATATTTTCCCAATGTAATATTAGTACTTATTGTTGTGTATTGTCTCATTTACAGTTTACATTACACTACAATGTTAAATTTAGCTTTTTACTCCTACAAAAACACACTGAGCAAAGCTGCATAGTGGTTTTGTAGTGACAAATCAAAAAAGGGGTGTTGTGTCTTTGCTCAGGATTCAAATAAAAATAAGATTTTAGGTGTCAAATTTGGGAGCTACACATTAAAATTAAAAAAATAGACAAAAAATAAATTAATTTACTTAAACTTAGATTTTAGAAAATAAATTAATCTCGCAAAGTCTGTTGCACTGGTTTTTCTCAGTTCTGAGGCAATAACTTTAGCTATGCAAAAGAAAAGTCTTTCAAATTCAAAAACTTTGGATAATTTCGTCCAAATAAGCTCTTTAGCTTTTTAATATTATTATAGTGGATACACGGATTTGATAGATATACTATATTAATAAAAAGAAATATACTATATTAATAAAAAGAAAAGAAATATACTATATTAATAAAAAGAAATAATTAAATCAGCTGCACGCTGTATCCTGCTCACAGCAGGGTAGGCAGAAGAAACTAGTGTTAAGATGCTGCGTTCCCCACTTTCCGCCACATCCTGGAGATATTGCGTGCTGAATGGTGGAACTCAACGCCGTGCTTTCTCTCGACACCAGAGTGAAGAAATGGAAAGATAAATTTAAATAAATATTTCATTTCCTCGAGTGGAAAACGAGCCCAAAATCAGTCGCGTTCGGCAGATCGTGGCTCAGGGGCACAAAGTGCAGATATGTGAATGTTGATTGTGAATTTTGTAATTGACCAACCTCTGATTTTCTTCTTTAAATTAAATAAAATAAATTAAGTATTGGATATAAATTATTTTCACAATTACAATTGTTCAATTCAACAACTCAACAAGCCGTGTTTAAGCAATTGGACGATGCATGGAAACGGAGTGTCTTAATACTAGGTTTTCTTTGTCTATTTTGCTATGCGGGAAAAAGCACGAAGCTAAAGAACTAAAAAAAAACATTTAAAGGCTAAAAAACTAATCCGTGAAACGAAACGCTCAAACTTGACAGATGACACTGACAGCTCACATAACAGATAAGCACTTATCAATCTAATGTCAAAATAACTTTCAAATATTTTAAGAAACAACTCAAAGGTTAAAATATTTGCCATTCAAGACTTATCTAGAATCAACTATATTATAAATAGATAACGGCCGGCATTTTGATACTTTAAATTATTTCGCATAAAATGGCACGTAACATATTGAAATTGGGAGCTTTGGAAGCACAAAAAACTGCTTTTCTACTATGTGATATTCAAGAAACGTTCAGGCCGCATATAAAACACTTCGGGGAAGTCGTCAAAGTTGCTAATAAGATGGTGTGTATTTTGATTACGTAATGTTTATATGATAGAAATTTTATTTTATAAAAAAAAAATACAATGATCATTTTAACTTACTTTATATTAGTTATTGTGGAATTATGCAGTGTTGAGTTCTACCATTTAACGTTTCTTTTTTAATTACATGCATTTTTTATTACAATAACATGTTTTAATTAGAACTAACCAGCATTGCTAGATTTTGTCTTGGTGTAAAGTGGGATTTTAAGCATTTTTTGAAAAAGGGGGATGCTTTCGCCAAAAGTGGGACAAACAAATTAAAACAATAATCATTTAATTTATAATTTGTCTTTATTTTAAACTAAAGTAAAACTTCCAATATAAAATGTTATTTTTTGAAAAAACTATTTTTAGGCAATATGGTTTTGATTTACCAGGAAGGGGATGTAAGGAAGTTAGATCTTGAAAATAACTATACATTATTGTCATTTCATTGCAGCTTTGATATATGGAATAATTATGTGCTTTTTTAAATACATATTTATAATGGCTTGTGCTTATATGATTAAGGTTTATATATATATTTTTTAGCTGTACTAAAAATTTGCTGCTGATTTATACCTAGCGGGTTAACCAGAGAACAGAGCAGTCAGTATTAACATATGTTTAATAAAAAAATATCATATTCCAGGTGGAAGCTGCAAAACATTTCAATATACCAGTCTATGTATCAGAACAATACCCCAAAGGGCTCGGTCATACCACAAAAGATATTAAAATAGATGATGCTGCATTAGTGTTTGAAAAAACCAAGTTTTCCATGTACACTCCGGAATTAGAAGAAAGATTGAAAAAGGATATACCCAATTTGGGATCAGTAGTGCTTTTTGGGATAGAGGTAAATGTCTCTTTCAAATTTTACTATATTTTTTGGTTATATTAATATTATTATGATACACCATTCCCTACTTTTCGCGTGTTTATTATAGATCGTAAAAAAAAACTTAAAATAATTTATTTTAAGAATAATTTAGTTTTTATTGATGTAGGTATGATTTCCACTCAGATTCATCAATTTTGAATATTTTAATTTCTTTGCTCTGGTAACAAGACAAAGAGCGCTGTTGAGTACCTATTTTCCTATATGCGGGATACAACATAAATCTAAATATAAGTCTCATATATATTTACATAAAATTCCAGGCCCATGTATGTATAGAACAAACAGTAATAGATTTGCTCAATCAAGACATAGCAGTACATGTTTTGGCTGACGGAGTGTCCTCCAGATCTTTGATGGACAGAGGATTGGCTTTACAAGTGAGTATTTTAAAGCTATATTTATACGGAGTAGGTAGTGAGCGTCCAAATAAAAAAAAAATTGAGTAGGTTTTTTTAGGTAAAAATATTTATTTTGTATGATTTGATACTAGTTAATCATGTTTTTTGTATGAATCATGTTCTTGTTATATTTGTCCTTCATTTTCATTCTTAACTTTTTAATCTTTTTAATACTTGATAATTTATTTATAAATACTTTTTATTTTCAAATATATAATTTTATATCTATTATATTTCATTATTTTATATATATTTTATTTTTTTCACAGCATGAACCTGATCTACTTGCCAAAACACTGAATAAAAGTATTTATATATAACAAACAAAATATACTTTTTTCATTAATTTTTCCATTTCGTAAATACTTCTCGGCCACGCTTTGCCATTGACTCCAGCAAAGAAATGAAAATATGAAATATTTCATTTCGTCAAGTGGGAATCAATTCCACAACCTGTAGCATTTACAGTCACACGTTTGTGCCACTGTGCCACGACTGGCATCTGTTCTATTTTTCATTTTTTTTACAGCGCATGCAATCTATAGGCTGTTTTATAACGACGTCGGAAAATGTTTTATTTAAACTTTTAAAAGACAAACAGAATCCAGCATTCAAAAATATATCTAAATTGAATAAAATGCCTACTGATGATGCACTTTACTCTAAATTATAATGTATGTTGTTACTTATGTTTCTAATAATCTTCACGCATTTGCCTTATGCCTTTTTTTGAGAAAATTGCTTTTGGTGTTGGTGGTAGATTCTTATAGGCATGACAGGACTAAGTTTTTATTTTATATTAAATCAATATTTACGATTGTTCTTATTAGTATATTTGTATATTTATATTTATGGAGATTTAAGCCATTTTTGGCCAAAAAGATAGAGAATTGAATTCACAGCCATCGCATATACGGTTCAACATTTTCCAACAGTGCCACGTAGGAGTATAATTTTATACTCATAAAGCCGAACACATGACATTATATAAATGAAATAAATTTCCTATCCCGATCCCTACTCAGGGGAGGGATCGAATAGGGAAGAAGGAAATACATATTTTTTTTATTACTTGCTTTGGTAAAGAGGCAAAGCTCGGCATTGAGTTCCGACACTCAACACAAACGTGGAGAAAGGAGTGTCTTAATGGGGAATTGAGTATCATAACATTGTGTTCCCAGATTCCCTCTGTTTCTCCTGCTATGTGCGGAATACAGTTAAAAAAAAATAAACTAAATACTATATGGTAAAAACATAAATACAAACACTAGGTATTATATGTAACTATTATAATTATAGCTTATTTGCCTAAAGCTTGGACGATATAAATGAAGTGTGGGTTCAAATCCTATAAATTTATTTGTTATTACGATATTGTAATATATTTTTCTTATTTTTTTTATTTTCAGCGTCTCCAATCAATCGGCTGTTTTGTGGGTACTTCGGAAAATGTTCTTTTTAAACTGCTTAGAGATAAGAATCATCCTGTGTTCAAACAAATATCTAAACTGAATACTGCGCCTACTAACGATGAATTGTTGAATTAAAAAATATGTATATACAAAAAATAAAATATGTATTTTGTATGTTGGTAGTAATATATAAATAATAATAATAATAACAAGTAAGTTGACAAGATTATTTAAGTTTGAAAAGTAGTGGTGGTGGTTATATTTAAATATAAAGTTTAGTTATCAGGAGATCATATACAAATAGCAAATATTGTGTTTAAATTGTATATGAGACTTCCCAATTATTTGCTATTCTATTCAATCAATTAAAAATACAAAAATAGATCTTTCAAAATAAAACATAATATATTATCTATTTTTTGCATATATTTGAAATATCGAAACGAAAAGAACGAATAAGAATAATTTGAAAAATTTAAACCGTATAAAAACAAAGCAACCAGTGAGGGCAAGAGAAAAAAATGGACCTTATATTTTCTCTATTGAAGCTATTTTAATTAAACTGTACCCTAAGTTGAAGTATACCTAGCTTAAATTAAAAATCATCTCGATATGACTTCGACAGAAATTCGTGGACTAACATACAAACAAACATACACTTATCAAATTAAGCACACTGGTGCTTGGAAACCTAAATGGATCTTCATAGTCAAATATCATTTGATTCCAATAATATTTACCAAACTGATAACCTCCTTTTTTGAAGTTGGTTAAAACCGATTGTCAACCTACATCACAACTACAAATTAGAAACTTCGATATTAAAAGGATATTAAATGTAAATAAAGATATTATTTAAGAGAGGCCAGTCGTGGCGCAGTGGCACGAAGTGTGATTGTAAAACTGACTGGTTGAGGGTTCGATCCCCACTCGAGGAGATGAAATATTTACTTAAATTTATATTTACATTTCTTCGCTCGAGTCGAGACAAAGCGCGGCGTTGAGTTCAACTCGCAATGCCTCCAGAATTCGGCAGAAAGTGTGGAATGGAGTCTTAACACTAGATTCCCTCTGCCTACCCTGCTGTGTGCGGGATCCAATGTGAAGCTGATTTTATTTTGATTTATAAAGATATTAAATAAAATAAACATATATGTTATAATAATTTTATTAAATATATTAAGTTATTTACATGCAGTTTTACTTTAGAAGCGACCATTTCAGTTGTTCCTTTGCCGATTGCAGCACCTAGAAATAAAAAAATATATATATTAAGTAAGTATATTTAATTATTTATGCCTTCGTCGAACTGGCAATGCATCGGTTGTGGGTTCAATTCCCAATCGGGAAAATTTACTTATTTCCTCGCAATGGTGACAAGACAAAGCACAGCGTTAAGTTTCACCACTCAACACGGAATGTTTCAAAACAGTGGCGGCAAATGGAGTGCCATAACATTAGATTTTTAAAAAAATTAGCCTAACCAGTTATATGAGGGATATTGCGTTGAGCTATAAAAATATTTAATAAAAAGCACATAATATCAATTGTTAGTACAAGTAAAAGCTTAAAATAAAAGTGTTTTTTATTAATAATAAAATTTCGAACGAAATATTAAGATATGTACTAAAATTATAACCTAAACATTATCAGTTACCTATTCTCCTATTTCTTATACTAGCAGTTTTCATACTGGGTGAGTAAATTATATTATAAATGTTTAAACATAAAACGAAAGAACGGAGTGTTTTGACACAAGGTTCTCGCGTTCAATCACTATGAACGAAAAATAACGTCATTTAAATTAGAAGTTTATTTAGTTATTAGCTGTAAGTTTATTTTTTAACGTCAAATAATTTACCACCAGTTTACAATATTACTGCAACAGACCTGAGAAGAAACAGCGCAAGAAAAGAGAGCGAGCCTTTTTTTAAAAATTAAATTGAAATAAATTGGGGTGAGAATTCCGTATAAAAAATAAAATTATTGATTTTTGTAAACATACGTGACAATATCTAACATACGTTCATATGTTAGAGCTATAATATTATATATTTATTACATATTTCATCAATATTATATATTAATATTACATATTTCATCAATATGGCTTAACACAATTTTACATAAACCTTTGCATAACTATATTTAGATATGACAACATCTTTTGGAATGAAATTATAATTAAAATAAATATTATACAACAATATTATAAACTGTATGATTTTGAAAAACAATATATACAAAATATTTAATAAATTTCTTTTTGATTTTTACTCATTTAAGTATTTATATACATATATTTTTTTTAATTTAAATTTTATAATAGAACTTATTTTTGTTAAAATGAAGATATTAATATAATGAAAATACCATCATACTTAAATGTCGATCAATTAAAATATATACTTAGGTACTTTTGAAAATAATAAGTTCTTTTTAATCTGTGTTCCAATTCTTGAAACAAAACAAAGCGAAAATTTTAAGCAATTTATTGTATTTTTCATCAATTTTATCATAAAAATATTTAAATTTATCAAATTATATATCAAAAATATATAATATATTATATTAAAAAATTTAAAAAGCATGAACTTGAAGGTTATAAAAAATAAAAACAAAAATTAAAATTGATAATAGATATATTCTAAAATACAATAGCATATAAAAATATATTTAACAACTATTTGTGTAACACGTTAAGTGTTGCCATATATTGGTCGTATTTTATTAATTGCTTATCATTAAGTTGAACAGAACCTGAAATATTTATTTTATATTATCAACATAAAATCATATTAAAAAAATAAGAAAATTTACTGGTGTAAAAAAAGCAATTTTCAAACATTACGAAAAAAAAGCAAAACAAACTAAAAATAGCTACAACATACGTATGATGGTTATAATCTCTGATAAATGACATTTTAAACCACAGAACGGTGATATAAATAATAATTAACAGTTATAAAATGATAATACAGATAAATAATGTTGTATAACAACAAAATCAATAAAAAAAACAACGCATCATGTTACATGATGCGTTGTTTTTTATATGTAATATTAGCACACTACGCATTAAAGCGGACACACAACATACGAACAGACAAAGGGGTTTGTTATGGGATATATAAAGAAAAAAATGTAAAATATTTATGTGACATAAAAAAAGACTATATTTCTTTCGAACGTATTTTAAATGTTTGTTTGTTTACTGTTGAAGTAATTTGTTAAGTTCACAAAAGGAAGGGTAAAACATTATTTCAATGTCCTAATTATTACAAAAAAATTACGATGTCAATATAATTTGTTATTCACTTAACAAAAATTCTTACTCTCATTTAGTAAGTGCCTCTATAATTTCCTGAAATTAGAAAAAAATATCACGATCTTTGATTATTATTATTATGTATCTAAAATTTATATACATTTAAAAATAAAAAATACCAAATGATAAAAATATTATCCCATAACAATTCCACATTAAAATGTATGTTGACAGTAATGGATGTATGTTTTGTTAAATTAAATGTAAAAAAAATAATATGGCACTAATATATTAATTTTTTTTAGTAGCACTCGTAACAGGGTAGGCAGGCGAAATCTGGGAACCTGGTATTCAGACATTCTGTTAACATTAAGACACTTCCATTTTCCATTTTCTACCGAATTATTTAGTGCGTTGCGTTTTGAGTGGCGGAACTCTACGCCGTGCTTATTTATTTTTGTTACCTTTATAACAATTTATAAAATTTTTCGATATGGCAATATTGCGATTGAAATATTTAATAAGAAATTAATGGATGTATTTCTTTAATATGTTTATAGAATTATTAAAGTAAAAATAATTCAAAAGAATAGCATTTTTTTTATTCTATTTTAAATATACAATTCATTTGATTACACATAAACTTATGAACTAGTGAATATTAGTAATTTTGATTCTTTTGTTTATTAGATATGACAAAATGATTAGTATTTATATTTTACATGGTGTTTAGTGAACTTGAATTTTTAATGAAAAATATCCTTATAAAATAACTGATTGTAATATTTAAGTTTTTTTTGTTCTTTATATTGTGTATTTTGTTCCTCTCTGACATCACATTGAGTTTTGTTTGCACTTTCAGTAGTATCTATATTCCATATCGTTGTAACAACTACAAATTAATAATATCATCTATTTATATGTGGGTATATGTATAATCATTTTAATTTGTTCTTGAGACTTTAGAAATAAGCTTGTTTAAAGCAACGAAAGGAATGTAATCATTTTAATCAAAATTTATTAAAATAATGTTGTATGGTATCAATAATATAAAAATATATATGTATAAAATCAAATTACATACATACTTGAAAACATAGAAATTATATTCTCAATTCTAATTCAAATAAAAACTTCACTACATACTACATAATTCGTTTTTCATTCTCAATTAAAACTACCAAATACTGCCAAATTCTACCATTATACTGCCAATTTCTACCATTTCCTACCAAAACAACCGGTTAATCTGGTCCATTACCTGCACAACGGTTTGTTCGCCGAGCGGCACGTCGTCCGTTCTCAGAGCGGCGCGACCGACTATTGAAGTCGGATCGGAGTCGAGGATGACACTGTAATAGACGAGAAAAGAAATAAGTCACACCAAAGTTTTTTGTTATCAGCACATATAAAAATAGGTAGCTCGAGAAAAAAGAATTTGTTTTTATGTTTTTCCTTTCTTCAAAAATGACAGATATTCAACGCTATGCGTGTGACGACATGCTGCGTATTGCTTGCGCTGGCGCTGCTTGGCGTTTGTGTAACTTCATATTTTGGCTCGTTTAGCTGTGTCTTTATAAATTCAATTGTTTTTCTAGTCAATAAATAATGGTTAAGAAATATTGTATAGTCCCTAGGGGCCAGTCGCGGTGTAGGGATACAAACGTATGACTGTAACCGCGACAGGTTGAGAGCTCGCTTCTCACTCGAAGAAATCAAATATTTAATATTTACATTTCTTCACTTACACGCAATGTCTTCAGAATTCAGTAAAATCTACTTTTTGGTAGGCTATCCGACTGTTCTTTTACATAATTCAATAAGAATAAAGTCGAAAATAATATAAATAAGCACAATAACAAAAAAAAATATATAAAGTGCAAACTACTTTACAGACCAATTTCTTGGACACACGACGCCGCCTAGTTGTTCTAAATTTATATTTTTTAAAAAAAGACACATTATTACATACGATATTGGCTTCCTATATAATGAAATAAAAATAAATAAAAACTAACAAAAGAAAAACTCAATTTTTTTCTCATTACTCTGGTTAACCTGCCATCAGTCATAGAACAAGAATAAACATTGATAGACAAAAAGACAAGGCCGTGGCCTAGTGTCTGACTGTAAACGCGACGGTTGTAGGGTCGAATGATTTACTATCACATCGCTCCTGTAACAAGATAATGTACGGCGTTCAGTTCTTCACTCTACACGCAGTATCTTGTATATTGGTGTTCTTAACACTAGGTTCCTTATATCCCGCTATAAAGCGTTTTTACACTTAAATAAGCGTGTTAAAAAAACACTTACCCGCCATCACAAATCTCATCAAAGGCCAACATAACTGCATCCAAATTGTCCAATAAAACTCTTTTCTCCACATTTCTTCTTAACAGAATACTGACTGATTCGTATAGAGCATTGAGCACCGATTGCAGGATTAACTGTGAATTGTATAGATAATTTGGTTTATATGGGAGGATTTGAAGCTAAAAACATATTAAAAACCGGAATAGCGCGAGTCGGGCTCGCCTACCGAGGGTTCCGTACGAAAATAACGGTACGGTATCGAGCTTTTTCTGAAATTCAAGCTTAGCTTAGCCAGTGCCCTTTTATCTGGTACCTCAATTGAACTAGTATCTTTAATACCAAATTTTGTGTCACCACAATCATAGCGCTGAGGCTCAAAGTGTGATTGTAAAATCGACTGGTTGTGGGTTCGCCCCACTAGAGGAAATATAATATTTATTTACATTATACTATTTACATTTATATTTTTTTTTATTTCTTCGCTCTGGTGTCGAGGCAAAGCACGGCGTTGAGTTCCGCCACTCAATACGCAATGCCTCCAGAACTTTGCGGCAATTGGGGAACGGAGTGTCTAAACACTAGGTTCCCTGTGCTCACCCTGCTTTGTGCGAGATACACCGTGAAGCTGATTAACTTAAATATTAAGATACCTAAAGACTGCCCTAGAGTAAAATATTTATTTACACATTAAGTTTAAAGTCTGTATTTGATATTTGTAGCTTATATTAACTTATTAAGATACCTGAAGATTGTCTAAGATAAAACGTTTATATTAATTTGGACATACCTTGATATACTCGGTTTAAGTATTAAGTTTCAAGTTTTTATATTACTGTTTATAGGGAATCAATATCTTTGTATTCAATGATGTTCAGTTAATGTAGATTTTTAAAGGGTTAAAAAGAACATATTACACATAAACACATGACACATTATATGCCCAAAATAACTTTGATCTGAAGTACTGTAGCATGCTTTGAAACCTTATATAATCTATAAGTATCCCCAATAGATTGACAACACAAAAATATTTTTCCAATTCAAACTAGTAGTTCCTGAACGTAATGCTACTAAAAGTTATAATAAGTTAAATAAACATTATTATTAAGTAATTACAAATATGTTGATATTTTTTTAAATAATTCTGAATATCATTAATATATTTTGAAAAAAAAAATTGTTAATTTAATACTTAATTTAAATACACACCTCATTTTCATGTGAACTTCCCATAACATAGAAATACAAGTCCACATTACTCTTGTACACACAAGTGAGGCCGTCTAGCATTATTATTTCTGCATTTGCTCTGGAAACATAAATTGTATGCATTTCCATATTTTTTTTTACACTCTATACCACATGTAGCATAGGGAAGCTAGTGCTGAGGTACTCTGTTGTAACTGCTCAATTTTTTAATTAATTGTGTAAATAAAGAAACAAACTATACCTATGTGTTTTATTGAAAAGATTCTTCTCAAATGCCTTCTGTTCTTTAGCACTTGGTAAGATATCTTTGTCATAATATTTAGCCAATATTCTGTTGCCATCATTGTCAAGAATGCACATCCCTTTTACAATGTACAGCGTAGGTTCCTGTAATGTATAAATTTAAATAGATAATAATTTAAATTATTATTATACAAAATCTCTAAGTTTAAATGTTCCAGTTTAATTAAAAGTACATATTTATAAAGCAATACAATTAATCATAATTTATACTATAAAATATTTGTAATAAGTGTAATATTTGAAGTCATTATTTTTAAAGTAATAAAAAAAAGTAATACAAATAATAAACTAAGATTTTTTTCTGTTGTGGCACATAAGGACTGATTTGATTGTAATTGCACTGGTTTGATTCCCCTTAAGAGGATGTTTTAGTTATTACCTTTACCTATTCACTAGAACAGAAAGTATCCTCATATATATAATAGACAAAAGCAAAGCTCAAGACCACGCTTTGTCTACCATACCAAGACAGCGTCTTTGCTGTCTTGAATTCAGGAAAGGATTTTCTTCTTAATCCATGTTCTGTGTGCCTATTCTTCAATACAAGAGAAGCTGTTTAGTGCATTTACATAGGTGTAAACCTTTCTAGCGGAATAGTGGTTATATTTAATTTACTCATATTTAATTTAATCTTTATAACTAATACAGTAAAATTAATGATATTAACATGAAATTTGCCGTATTAAATATATTTTATGACAGAAAAACTTGCGGGGTCGGCTTTACTTGGCAATTAGTACATAATTAATAACTTCTAATTCCACAATTTAGATGTATAATTTATACGATACTTACAAATAAAGAGCCTTCTATTGTTCCAGTGTGAACCATTTTAGTTTTATTTTAAAATATTTGCAAAAAACAACCGATTTTTACGGATAGTTGACGTGTTTATCTCAAAGTGACAATTGACAACTCATAGATTACCACAGATTATTAAAGTATTACTGGATAATGGATTATACATTCCGATACACAAAGCAATTTTTCATTTCGTTCCATGATTATTATAAATAAGTGGTATAATAAATATTCCTCAAACAAATAAAATCATCTTTATTCCCTGGATTTTTTGTAATATACTCAATCGACTCAAATTTTAAAAAATAAAGATGTAATTTGACTATAACTTTATTGGACATACTCAAAACATTTAATAAATTTAATTTGTTATTACTTTTGAATTTTTTAAATTATATTCATTTAGATCGAATTGTATATTACTACCATGTGGTAAACAGAATATTCTATAGCAACATTTAATTTAATTCATGACCAAGAACATCGTGTTTGCTTTCCTAGATGGCACCATAATATTTTAAGGTGCCGATTGCCTTAATTAAAATATCGCTTGTTTATTAGTTTAGAGATGACATTTATGTCAATTTCAATTTGATATTTGACATAATTATAACTTATATTTTTGTTCCTCTGTTCTCTCCAGAATAACTGTGGCTATTGTGTAGACTGCTTTCTGTTTCTCGAAATTATACAATATTTTCGTAAAGAAAAAAATTATTTTCTATTATAACAACTTATATTTATTTATATATAGGCGTTGAGTTCTGCCACTCAACACGCAATGCCTCCAAAATTCGGCAGAAAGTGGGGAACGGAGTGTCTTAACACTGGGTTCCCTCTGCCTACCCTGCTGTATGCGGGATATATATACATATATATACTTTATAAATATAATAGTTAAGTATTACTTATCATAATCACTCAATCTATGTATCTTATGTCGAGTTAGACGAATTACATCTATACTTAAATGTCTTAAAATGGAAGTAGGTACAAAGCGGTGAAAAATTATAATATTAGAATTGATAAGATAAATGTATAATCTATTTTTATTTACCACCTATTAATTCTTAATATTTATAATACAAAAAACTAAAGGGAAAAAATATGAGGAATACATTTTGTTACAAAATTGGTCTTTATCATTTTTAAAATTAAGCTTTCTTGAATCTTACCATTTGTTTTCGTTTTATTTTTAATTACATTTAAAGAGGCACTCTTTTTATAATTAGAAAACGAGTAGGATATCGCTTAAATATTATATAATTCATATTATGAAAAAATTATAAAAATGCTTATAAAAGTTTTTCTTTTTTATTTGTCGTAAAAAAGACCGGCTTACAGATATATAAATTCACTTGGAAATCGCTGTTTCTTGCTTAATATTATGATAGGTACAATATAAAACAAAAATTATGCCCAAAGATCTTTGACTTCACGCCAATTAAAAAAAACAAAATTGGTCATGTTAAAAATATCCTAATTAACACGAAACAAACGTCTAAATATTAAAAGATAATAAATAAAAAAAAAGTAAATAATTTCGCGCCATAATTTGACACAAGGCGGAAGACAGGAATAGAGCTTTGATGTCAGCGAATCAAATTACTAAAGACATTCCTAAATTAGACGAAATTTAATGGATTTGTGCATTTAAATTGTTTATTTTTGTATGTTTTATAAAAATATTTTGCCACGTTTTATAGAAGTATGGTAGAGCATCAGAAAATAAGATTAGAAATTAAGGTTATTTATTTTGAATAGTTTCTTTTTTTGTTAGTTATTTTTTGGATTAATTTAGAATTATTTTTGTCACCAAGGGTAATATTTAGAAAAATCAAATTTGTCGTAGATATTCTAAAAAAAAACAAAACTATAATGAATGCTGGGAAAGTGATTTTTTTGTAGGATATGCAGAATTAGCTAGATACTGATTCGGTCAGAACATGCTCAAGTGCCGCAGAGAATTCAAGTCGGGAAAATAAGTGATAACAGAATTTAAGAAAAAGATTTATAAAGTGAGTATGAGTAAGAGGCAGAATGAGACCTCGGTTATCCTTCGAGAACACGGTATCGGTGATATTGGTGGAAAAGGATGAGGTTTGTCCGAAACAGGTATGCAGACTATTCTCTCTGGCCGTTAAAAATATTTAAACAAGAAAAATATATGGACAGACTAACATCGGTGTTAGATTTCGCTAGATGGCTTTAAATATTATAAATTCTAATAGATACAATAAAAAAAAACAAATAAAGTAACATCCCAAACGTAAATCACAACCCCTTCCTTATTACTCGCTGATCCAACCACAGTGTAACATTTCACCGGCTAATTACCACAAAAACAGTTTTAACACGACCCGGAATAGAATCTTGAACCGAAACGATCTTAAACGATTTTCCAACAAAAAAAGCTCAACCATTCAAATAAACTTGACCTTTTGCTCGGTTTAACTGAAACGAGAAAAAGGGTCTGAGTAAGCTGGACTGTTATTTTGGTTGTATTCATAAATTTCTCTGCGCTAGGCTGATCTAAATCATTTAAACGCCAAAACTGACTTTAAAATGATTTCTCGTTTCGTTTTACACTGTACGATACGACTTTCCAGTATTTTAAAAATTATAGTTCAATAATTATATCAGAAACGTAATGGCTACCAGTTCGAATTTCTTTTTTAATTTAATCTTTTAGTTAAATGAAAATCGTAAATTAGAAGGATATTTTCGGTGCCAATTGTGACGTAGGAGTTTACCCCACAGGCGTGCGACTGTAAGAGCGAAAGGTTGTGGGTTCGATTCACGCTCAAGGAAATGAAACATTCAAAATAAAATGTTAATTTTACCATGCTATGTTCATTATATAACGTGAAGATAAAGGAATAGGATTTTTTAAAATTAATAATTAACAATTAGGTTTTGTCTGAATACTTTGCACAAAATAATATAAGATGCGATGTGTAGAGTAGACTTGTAGTGTAATAAGATTATATCTTTTTATAACTATATCAAAATATATTGTAATAGTTAATTTCTCCGTTAGAAATCAATCGTGTGAATTTCTGCGATTCCGTTCTATCTATCCCACAATAGAGATATTGAGATCCACTACTCAAAACGCAATTCGGCAAAAGAATTATAAAAGACAGTTTTAACATTACTTTTCTCCGCCCAAAAAAAAAATAGAAATGAAAGGCTTAACTCTCCTTTCCTCTGCTCATATACGGGATAAAGCGTGAATCTGAGAAAAAAAACGGAAATCGTGTCATCTAAAACCACCCGCGTCACTCGAATCAATGACAGATGTCGCACTCGTACCGCATATATCACGACCACTGAACTAATATCGGCGGAAATATCCAAACTTTGGCTTTATATCGCTGATGTTTGATGCTTTACCGCAATTAGGCGTGCTTTGGAATTCTTGTGTTCGTTACAAGTTTTATTGTCGGTGTGATTGCCTCTCAGGGGAATTAATTGTTAGATTTTTTTTTATTTCCTCGCTCAGGTAATGAGGCTTACCACGGTGTTGAGTTTCGCAGCTAAGTTCATAGAAATCAGCTTTACGTCGTATTCTGCACATAGCAGGTTAAGCAGAGGGAACTTAGTGCTAAGACACTTCGTTCTCCATTTTCCGCAGAATTTTTCGAGTCCTTGAGTATTTAGTGAACTCAGTCAGTGTCAGCCTTAGTAGGCAAAACCCTGACACTTAGTTCACTAAATACTGGCACTGGCACTGGCCAGAACGAAGAAATGAAAGTATAAATGAATATAATTTGTTCCCTCGAGTGGGGATGGAACCCACAACCGTCGCGTTACAGTCACACCCTTGTGCTCTTGTGCTACTACCAGCGAATTCAGCGTGATGTGGGAACGGAAGTGTCTAATGTTACACTAGGTTCCCAATTTTCCCCTGCCTACCTCCCTGCTATGTGCAGGATGCAGCGTGAAGCTCAATCAAAAATCAACAAATTTCTTATATTATTTCTTATAACAACATAAATTAATTGCAACAAATTTAAAAATTATAAGAATTTCGACAAAAAACAGTAAAAACGTATGATAATGTTAGTGGTGGGAACTAGTCATAGCATAAGGATTAGATGGTTTTTAAGAGGCGCAGATTCGACTCCCGCCAATTAAAAAAATACACGATTTCTAAAAAAATTGACTTGCTACTATCCCACACAACCCTCCTCTCAGCAATCGGTTAAATAAATACATGTAGGTCTACCTATTGAAAAACTTAAAGCACTTAAGCCACAAAACCAGTTTTTTATAGCCCCATACAAAATATCTATTAATTTAGTTCATTGTATCTCCGACCGTTCCATTGTACGATGTCACGGTGTGAGTTGATCATCACTAGTTTTAGAAAGGTGTTGTTAAGTGTGGTACGATAATATATTTATGGTTCCGTAGTATTTTGTGAGGCTCTCGCGGTGAAGCGGTATAGGTGTATTGGCTGGCTGTAAATGTAATAGTTATGGGTTCGATTCCCATTCGGAAGAATGAAATGTTTTCACTTGTTACCTCTGGTATCAAGTAAGGCGCGTTTTTTGGGTATGCTTTTTTCCTTTATAGAATCTTCTTTATCTTCTTTCTTCCTACTACTTGAACATTGAACGGAAAGTATTGCATGTTAAGTAGCGTAGTTTAATGCTGCGCTTTATTACCTATCAGAAATAACTCTTAAACAGCAAGTAATTAATGTAATTCTATTTTTATTTTATTTATAAAAGTAAAATACCATTCTTAGGGCAGTCGTGGCGTGTACCCCTGGTACAGGGTGTGAAACTCGAGGAAATGAAATATTGAATATTTTAATTTCTTCGTTCAAAATTCGTCAGAATTCGAATCGGAGAGCTTAACATTAGGTTCCCTCTGCCTCCCCTGCCACACGCGGGATACAGAATGGACCTGAAAAAAAAAGAAGTTTCATCCAAAGACCAAACGAACCCCACAAGCAAAGTAAATTGAGCGGCGTCGCAAATCGATCTCATGGCGACTGCTTAATTGTTACAGACATTTTTGTTTTACCATTGTGACTATAGTTTGGCCTATAGCCTTTGATTCCACTTGATTGGTCGTGCATGTGGGTGGACAAGTGTTTCTATATTAAGAAATTCCTTGTCAAAATCAGATTTTGTGGAGGCCTTTCGTGATGCCACAAAACGAGAAAGGTTTGGGTTCAATTTCTATTCGAGGATTTTTTGGTTTTTAGCAGCACGCTGTATCTCGCGCATCCATGGCTAATGATGATATATGCTGATGAGATAGCACTCATTGACGAGAACAGATAGTTGCTGGATTGTAACCTAGTGTTAAGAAGTTGAACAATGTAATCACAGAAACTACTAGTTTCAATTAAGAATAATAATTTTATTTTAGATAGTCTTTGTCCATTTATCAAAAAAAGGGCTATAAGAGGTCATATTATTTATCGTTAATGCTTTTCAGGTAAGCCCGCTGTACTTGTGCTGATCGGTGCTGCCTCAAGAATTTGGAATGAATCACATGTCATACACAATAAGCTATTTTCATTTGACCACGTGAGTATCAGGGCGTTTAAAGCTTTTATATTGGCTGTCGGAAAGTTGAGAACTGAGTGTGTTTTGTCGACTAAGTAAGTGACTCTAATTTATTTCTTAAAAAAAACTTTAATGTCACTTACATGTATTTTTAAAGCCTTCTAGCATTTTTAAATGTAAAAAAGAAAACAACCCAGCCCCCTTTACTTAATTTAAAGACAAAAATTGTCAAAAAAAACGCAATTTTATAATTTTAAAAACCTGCCATTATCACTTCTAATGTAAAAAATTGCATTCATTTTTACCACAATCACTTTGTCCCCAACAAAGGGGTTATATGACTTCCTCCATACATACAAACATACCCACATGCATTTTTTTTAACAGACAACCTTTAGAAACTTTTAGTTTTAGTACATTTAGCAGTTTAAGTGTAACAGCCATACATTAAACGCGATTCTATTTAATTTCACTATTTTTAAAATATTTTAAGAGGATTCTGGCCCCCATGCATCACATTAAGATAATGTCGCGGTAAGATTCAAGTTCTACAGTACGCTTGACGAGTCGTGGCTCCGTTAAAGTACCTACACCCTTGGCATTTTCCTTACTTTTCATTATTTTCCTCCCGAGCGAACAAAGCGTATAAGTCCAGAAAATCTAACTTCGCGGTGGCCACGACTCGTCGACCATTTTACGGGTAGGTGGAAATTAAAAGTACCCTCGAAATAGACGCTTAGCGTTTTGCCTAATGTTAATGTTAACAAGTAACATTTAGTAGATGGGTATGGTAGATTTTTTTGATCTTTTAAATAGAATTTTAGTTTCTAACTTTTCAAGACAATATTGAAGTTGACTGTAATGGTCTGTTTCAAGTTTTGCATTAGATAGTGTTTCTTTGTATTATGGTCTTACTTTTAATGAATATTATTATGTACAGTGTATATGAATACAACGTTTGCTGAATAGGCACCTATTCAAAAACGTGTATTATAAAATAAAATATTATTTAATTTCTTATTCACTATAATCTTATTCACTATAACTTCACATGGACGAGTATGTATTAAAAATGTTATAATTTTTTTCACAAATTAGATCTCAGTATCTGTTCTCCGTTTTCCGTCTAAATTTGAGACATTGTGTGGAGTTCTTTAATATGTCAAATTCTTTGATTCCTAACTGACATATAGACCACATATGGACGAATCTGCCGGGCATAGAAAATTGATATTTGATATGTTAAGTTAGGTAATGGAGTGCAAGGGAGCACTAAACCTCATATTTATAAATGGCTCTCAAGTCTGAGTTTCTTTCATAAATTAGATATTTATGAATAAAAATGGCATCTTAAGATCGATCTCAAGATTGAGTGATGTATGATTACGGGTATGTGTAATGGATTTCCCATTTTACGTAGTGAAGTCCACACAAAAGAGTTGCGGGCGACGACAATATAGATATAATAAACTAAAATAATTGAATAGTTATCTATATATTTTAAATGTATGTAGGTATGTATATAAACATTTATTCTCTTCATCAAACGTTGCCATTCCACGTGTCTCCGAAGGTCAGCTTTCTATATTCCACTAGACCAGCGATATTTCATTATAGATCATTTAGAGACAGATCCTTATACAGGTGGTTCGAAAATGGTAATATTGTTCTTTTACTATTTTATATTAAATATATTAGTTTTTTTACATTTACAAGTTTGGTTAGTAATATGATTTCCATTTTGTTGTGATTTCGGTGTAAACACTCCTGTTATCAGAGAGAGGAAATGAAGATATTTAGTACCCGAATTAAACCCACTACCGTCGCGCTTGCACAAATACGATGTGCTACTGCGCCACGTTGGTCTTCTTTTTCTATTGACCTATGTTGATAGTATGTTTGATAGTATCGTGACCTTATTAGGATCTATTCAACTGTTAGCAAAATTTTTTATTGAATCCCAGTAGGATTATATAGGTGCTTACTATTACTAATCCATCATTTCCTAGTTCTTTAAATTAAAACAGTGTAAAAATCAAATTATTTGAAATAGCAGAAAACATAATAATAATAATTTAATTATTGTTATTATAATTTTTCATATGTACTCGTATATACGTATATTGTTTTTAAATATTTTGATATGTTAACAAAAAATATACAAATTGGCCTAGTTTCCATGGTCAAATAGAAATGATTAAAGCATGCTACATTCTAAGTGTCTGAGGTATCTCTAACTGCATGTACAGTGGGACACATCAACGTGAATAACGTGATGACACTATTAAAAAAATACTATCCAATCCAATTATTATTAATATCCAATTTAATTAGAACCGGAGGAGATCCTGTGGAGTTCTCTGTTTTAGTCTTTTGAATAATCTTGTAATTTTTTCTAAGTACGTTAAAAAAAATAACATTTAATATCTTAAATATATTTAAAATTCATCCTGTATAAGATGAATGCAGACATTAATATCATTCCGCTGCCATCCATCAAGTACAATCGCGTGGAATGGGAAGAGTTATGAATTATTATGTATATTAGCAAGGTATTCTAAATAAGCTTTAGACAGGTTGACTTTTTTAGCCTGGATTTATATGAAAATGTTATAAAAAATGATAGTATATTTCCGGCCTTTTTTTATATAAACGTAAAAGATTTAAAATATTAGGATTTGAACTGGCAACCTTCTCGAAAGACAGTTTAAGCACTTAGTCATACGTTCTCATCAACATACATTCAAAAATTTTATACATTTTCTAAAAAAAGTAATATTCAAAATTAAAGATATAAGTTGAGTGGCAGAACTCAACGTCGCGCTTTGCCTCTACACCAGAGCGAAGAAATAAAAAAATATATTTAAGTAAATATTTCATCTCCTCTAGTGGGGATCGAACCCACAACCAGTCGGATTTACAGTCACATTTTGTGCCGCTGCGCCACGCCATGGCCTGTAATCTATACTTTTATATAAATTAAATTTTGTTCTCATAAAGGATGATATATATTTTTTTTGCTATTGAATGAAGAAATACTCTGGTCCTCCACTTTTTAACGTTTTAAGTGACGAAATCAGACTGAATATTAAAATGAGCGAAGATGAAATGGCTTCGCTTTCTACTCGCTTCGCTCATTGAATTAATAAAAAAAAAACTTCTTAAAAAAATATGCTTTGCTGCTTTTTCTACTATAACATAATATAAACTTGGAAAAATGAAAACTTACAAGATTTTACTTCCTAAACGTGGTGAAATAACTTATTTTTTCACACTTTCCGTTGAAGACATTGCGTGTTGTGTGGTGCCAATATTCAATATTGAATTTCCTCGAGTGAGAATCGAACTCACAATCTATCGCGAAGCAAGTCAAACGCTTTTGGCCCTGAGCCACGACTGACCTCAATATCACTTCAGAGATGGTAAAAAATAAGTAGCAACAACACTTGCTGAAGGAGATCAATTAATTTGAATAATATTACAATCGACATTGAAAATTACAACATTCGTATTGTAGTACAATGTAGGCTGATTGATAATATACTTCGCGTGAGAATTGTATCGGATCTTTTTATTTAAAGGTGCCTATTCATGATGCGATATTTTTTTTAATAAAAATATTGTCAGTCTATGTATCTATCGTGTAAATAGATTGATATATATTTAAATATACAGATCGAACGAATAAGTAACGAGTTTAATAGGATACAATCCATTACAAGTGTTTTTTTAGTTTCACGCTGCATCCCGCAAAAAGCAGAGTATGCAGAGGGAACCTAGTGTTAATATCCTCCGCTCCCCACTTTCTACTGAATTCTGGAAGCATTGCGAGTTGAGTGGCGGAACTAATCGCCGCGCTTAGCCTCGACACTAGAGCGAAGAAATGGAAATATAAATTTAAGTAAATATTTCATCTCCTCGAGTGAGGATCGAACCCACAACCAGTCGGTTTTACAGTCACACTTCGTGCCGCTGCGCCACGACTGGCCATATTAAAATTTGATTAATTTAAAGTAAGTTTATCTTTATAATATGTATCTGTGTGTTGTGGACAGTAGACTTTACGTATAACTATCAATAAAGCAACAAAAGCACACAAAAGATCTTTAAAAGATGACTAACACTGCGTCAATGAGACCGATTGTGTGTTACAATCGTTGATTTGTTATTGGTTTGTGTTTTGTAAAAATATTTTTAGTGTTAAGGCACTACGTTCTTGACTTTCTGTTTTAATAATTATTATTGTCAGGGAAAATCTTAACGCTCCGTTTTGTCTTATTACCATAGTGATGAAATGAAAATAATTCATTCCCCTGAGAGAAAATCAAATCCTTAACTTTACATTCAGATACTGTTTCGCTAAGCTGTGCCGGCTCATTGAAGCGAACGTTTACAAACTAAAAGTAAAAATGGGAAAAGCAAATAAGAATATTATTAATAATAAATGCCAGCCATTGAGGCCAGTTGTAGCGCAGCGGCACGAAGTGTGACTGTAAAACCGACTGGTTGTGGGTTCGATCCCCACTCGAGGAGATGAAATATTTACTTAAATTTATATTTTCATTTCTTCGCTCTGGTGTCGAGGCAAAAGTGCGGCGTTGAGTTCTGCCACTCAACACGCAATGCCTCCAAAATTCGGCAGAAAGTGGGGAACGGAGTGTCTTAACACTAGGTTCCCTCTGCCTACCCTGCTGTGAGCGGGATATAGCGTGAAGCTAATTTAATTTAATTTTTTTTTAATTAATAATAAAGAATAGTAGCTCAATCCGAGAGTACCGATACGGTATTAAAACACTCCGCTCCATATTTTCCGTCATCCTTAGGCATTCCGTGTTAAGTGGCGGAACTCAACGATGCGCTTTATCTCGTTACCGGAGTGAGGATATGAAAATATTATTAAATAAAAGTAAATATTTCATTTTCAAAAATGATAAGATCAACAATTCTGGGAAAAATATAATCATAATATTACTTGATAAAAAAATACAATTTTCCAATAATATTTTCCCTTAAATTACATAGATCAAAGCGTTTCGATGAAGTTTGATGTCTACCGGAAATGCCGAGCCGGCCATCTTGCCTTGCGACCGGAAGTAGACGTTTCGAGGTGTCAGCGATTGATAGTAGATCCACGAATGGTTAGAGAAGTCAATAAGCAAACATGTTTTTTACGTAAGTATATTTCTTATATCATCCGTCCTACAACTTAGTGATAAATTACTCCGTTTTCTATTTCTCTCAATATATATTTATTTTTCCCCATCGTAGCACTTTAACCGATAGTTGGTAAGATGGATAGATTAGGATAGGTAAGATGGAAAAACGATTGCTATCCTACATATGTATATTTTTTCTTGCTGGGATTTGAAACCACAACCAAACTTATCATATTAACGAGTATTATGGTCAAATTGACGTCAACTCTCCGCTCTGTATTCTTCCTGCCTACTCTGTCATATGTGGGGCTTATTATTGATTTTTTTTCAGCATCACTTAATTGGACATGCAAAGTAAATGTAATGTCAAAACATTTCCTAAACTTTTCGTCATTGCGTCTTTCAGAGCGGGAAAATCAAAAGTAAATTAAGTAAAATCATTCCTCCAAATTAGAATTGAACCCACAATTATCGCGATGTTTGACTATTCGTCTATTCAACTATCGTGTCTATTCCATTCTTAGGTCTGTTTCTAGTTAGACGCGTCCATCGGAAGCAGGCGTGGCGGGCTTTTACAATATTGCCAGATGTTACACTGTTTTTCTTTTTTCGTCTAATAAAGTGGGAAATGCATGAATGGTGGAATGAAATTGCATTGTCATAGCTGCTTTAACGTTTTTTTATAATGTTTTGTAGAGTAGAAAGCCATTGTGAACTAGTTTTTACCGGTGGCTTCGTCCGTCTGGTCTAATAGAAATAAGTGAGAAATAATTAACGTGAATACAAATATTTTTTATTTATTTGCAGTAGTGAGTTCTTTAGTTTTATAATAATAGTATAGTTCACACATCCGTTTCCCACTTTCCGCTGAATTGTAGAAGCATTGCTTGTTGAGTGGCGGAACTTGACGCCGCATTTTACCTCTTACCAAAGCGAGGATATGAATTAACACAGCTTCACGCTGTATCCCGCTCACAGCAGAGTAGGCAGAGCAAAACCTAGTGTTAAGTAAAACTCCATTCCGCACTCTCCGTGTTGAGTAGCGGAACTAAACGCCACGCGTTGCCTCGACACCAGAGCGAAGAACTGAAAATATAAATGTAAATAAATATTTCATTTCCCCGAATGGGGATCGAACCCACAACCAGTCGATTTTACAGTCACATCTTGTGCCCATGCGCGGCAACTGGCCTCTACAAATAAACTTATCAGCTTTGTAATAGAATAAAAATATAATGTAATAGAATATAAATAGAAATATAAATAGAATATAAATATAAATAGAATGGATGTTTAAATAGACATTTTTATTTGGCTAAGCGCGGCGTTGAGTTCTGCCACTCAACACACAATGCCTCCAGAATTCGGCAGAAAGTGGGCAACGGAGTTTCTTAACACAAGGTTCCCTCTGCCTACCCTGCTGTGTGCGGGATACAGCGTGAAGCTGATTTACTTATTTTAGTTTATGTTTCTAAATTTTAAAACATTCATACTTACATAACTTTAAAACAAGACTGCTGATCTTTTTCTCTATCGATCCAACTTTAGATGTAAGATCTGGTAAACAATAAGTTTCCTAAAAAAATAACATTTTGAATGATTCACAAGAATCGATTGATTGGTTCAAAGTTTATTTATTTTGAACTTCCGCAATTAAGAATAATATTATACCTTTGATCTCGCTTAAATATAGAAGTGCCAAAGGTAGTGATGGCAGCTATAGTGAAAGATTAATACCAGATTGTAATCTTCATACTGTATCCTGCACACAGCAGGGTAGGCAGAGGGAACCTAGTGTTAAGACACACCGTTCCCCACTTTCTGTGACGCCGAGTTCTGGAGGCTGAAATGAAATGTATTTACATTTATATTTTCCTTTCTTCGCTCTGGTGTCGTCGCAAAACGCGGCGTTGAGTTCCGTCACTCAACACGTAATGCCACCCGAACTCGGCGAAAATTGAGGAACGGAGTGTCTTAATACTAGGTTCCCTCTGCTAACCCTGCTGTGTGTGAGATAAAGCATAAAGCTGATAATTTTTTTTTGTACTAAAACTTAAGAACTCGAATCAAATACGCCCGCTAGTCTTACCACTGAGCAATGACGATCATTAATATCAATACAATTACAAAAACAATTTTCAACACCCCTCCATATTTCTTAATGCTAAACACATTATGATGTTATTATTTGCAATTAATATCTTGACTTGAATGAGATTGAGACATCGTCTGTGGCGGGATGGCGGTAATAAGTTACGCTAATGCATAGAATATTTCACCTTAATAGATGTTGGATTGTAAACCGGTTCGGGGTTTGATTCCGTTTCGGAGTACGTCACGTTTTTGTTTGTTTAAATGTTTAATAAAAAATTGTACAAAATAAATTATTGTCGTGGTGCAGGGGCGCAAGAGTGCGATTGTAAATGCGATTGTTTATGGGTTCGATTCCTACTCGAGAAAATTAAATATTTAATGTTTTCTTATTCTGGTAAAAAAATATTAGTCAAGCGAGATGTGATATACAGTTTCGCAATGCAAGGGACTTTAGAAACAAAAATAATTTCTCAATTCGAGTCAGTAATTCTTGAGATGTGCTATTATCCGAAAAAATGTGTGTTCGGTTGTGGGAGTGGGTTCGATTTCCACTCGGGGGAATGAAATATTTAATACTTTAATTTCGTCGCTCTGCTAACGAGGCAAAGCGCGGCGTTGATTTCCGCCCGTCGACATTCAACCCTTCAAGAATTCGCCTGAAAGAGGGAAACGGAAGTGTCTTATTAACACTAGGTTCCCAGACTCCAACATAAAACTATACAAAAAAAAAGTTATATTATTTTATATAAGATACGAATATCGTGGAGTAATGGACACAAACAATGTAAGGCAATACAATTTTTCCCACTGTCGTCAAACATCGTTGTGGTCATTCCCTGGATCTGATAAGCTTTATTAATTGGGCATAATGCGTACATATTTAATAGAATTAAAATTATTTTCTATTTATTACTAAATATTTTTTGTTTTTCAATTGACAGTTAGAAATTGTTTTATATTAGCCGTTTGGCTTAGTAGTTAGTAGTTATTGGATTGGAGCTACAAGCTGGAGGTCGTAAGTTGCTTATTCTTAAGAGAATGTGAAATAGATGGTTTTTAAATAAAGATACAATCAATCTTTCTGTCCTTGGTAAAGAAAATTTAATATAGAACTAAAAGGTCTATATAAGACCTTTTTTAGAAAGTCCCAGTGCTCTGATATATATATATATATATAATATTTAAGATATGTTATACCGGTCTTAACAAAGAAATCATAGGCTTAGAGGTCAGAGCACTGTCAGAGCACCCGAGTGTATATATATATACACTCGGGGGAATAAAATATTTAATATTTTCATTACGTCGCACGTACAACGTTATTTACTATTATAATTTTTATTAGGAAAACATAGCAAGTATGAATTTACTATAGAGTTGATTTGGAACAAAAATTTAAACACGATACTTTCTCTTCTCTTATAGAAACAGTTTAAATAGGTAATTATCAATATAATATTAAGGTAACGCTTTTGTTATGTTCTAACGTTTTACGTGTGTAAATTATTAATTTGAGACTGTCGTGGTGCATGCTTGCAACTGTAAACGCGACAGTTGTGAATTCGATTTCCAGTTGGGGGAAAATTATCTTAGTGCTATGTTCTCTCTCAGGATACTTAGAAAATACATTTTTTAATTATCATAGTAATAGGAGGATCTCTCTGCCCGTCTTCTTTATTTGTTGTATCTTTCATGTTTTTTGATTTTACATAAAATCCTTAATATAAATTTCTCTCTCTATAAAGATTGAGTTATCAGATTAGCCTTTTTCCCGCATATAACAGGATAGGCAAAAGTAGAGAAATAGAGTTAATACACTCTGATCCTCACAAAAAAACTCTATAATAACACCTACAGACAAATTCACTCCAAATATTTCTTTCACATACAAATAAGATGAATAATTTGAAATATAAAAATTTCTCATCAACACAAAGCTAAGCTGTCAATGTAACGATCGATATCTGAGATCGGTATTATCGACAGTAATTGCTGTTGTACAACTTGGATCGCCTCTCAACGGGCGATTTTGGGTAGTGTCTAGAATGTATAGAATGTACATGGTGAAAATAAAAAATAAATGTAGGGAACTATTTTCATTCTGTGGAGGAAAAGGGCTTGTATACAACTAGGTACTTCCCAAATGTCCCTCGATGATGACACAATTAAACATTTTTTACATTACATTTCTTAAGCGATTACCAAACTTTTGATAAAAAGTAAAAAAAAAACATATTCCAATTTTAATTCATACAATTATTATAAAATTCTGAGAATGTTTTTGATCTTGAGAGAAATCGTCTCTGGAAATGACACTAAATTAGAAAATATTTGAAAAATAGTATCAAATTCGTGGCTATCAAATTGAAAAGAAATTTAATTTTTTATATTTAAACGTGACAATGAACGGAGTGCTTCACCATTAAATCATCTAAGTTATCTCATATAATGTGCAAGACATGTGGCATATTAAATTGCCGTTTTAAATTATGAAATATTATCATATCTCTTTTTGTCATTTAAATGATAAAAAAAATATTTAAATATTATAATATTTCATATCTATCACTTACAATGTCTACATTAGTGAAGTCAGTCCAGAATGACGCAGCACTGGAGGGCCGCGGTCGGTCACTGCAGTTCACGGAAATAAAAACATTGGAAGACTAAATAAATATTTTTAATATAGAAACCTTAGTTAATATTCGCAGATTAAAAAAAAAACATATTTAACATTTTTTGTCGCAATACGCGGCGTTGAGTTCCGTCACTCAACACGTAATGCCTCCCGAACTCGTCAAAAATTGAGGAACAGAATGTCTACCCTGCTGTGTGCAGGATAAAGCGCGAAGCTGATAATTTCTTTTTACTAAAACTTAAGAACTTGCATCAAATACGCCAAAAAAATATATTTAACTTTTTACTCTGCCTACCCTGCTGTGTGCGGGATACAGCGTAAATCTGGTTTATTTAAAATATTTCAACTAAAGATGACTAATTACAAATAAGTTAAAAAACAAAAAACTGCCGTCACAGCATGTGACTATAAACGCGACGATTGTGGATTCAATTCCGACTCGGGAAGAATTACATGCATTTTGCTCGCAATGGTAACAAAACAAAGCACCACGTTATTTTCCACCATTCAACAGGCATTCGCAAATTATGTGGAAAAATTGGGAAAGGAGTGTCTCAACACTAGGTTCTCTCTGCCTACCCTGATTTATTCAGGATATAATAAAATATAACAAAAATAAGAAAATTAATCGCATCTAGCAACACTAATTCAATGTTGCCGAACTTTTTCTATAACCGACGAGTACAAACAAAGACTGTCTTTGTAATGATAGCGGCCGATATCTATCTAGCTTTATATTGTATATGCCGATTCCCGATATGCCGATATGCCGACAGATCACCAACGAACTCATGTTTCTATTATTAATTAAATTCTCTGGGTGGTTTTGGTACCGAAAGAGAACATTTTTAAAAATGTATATTTATGTATGTATAGGTACTGATTTTCTTTTTTTTTTTGTTTAGCTGCTTTGATAATCGGTGTCCGATAGATAGTGGCAGATGCAATCCAAGTATGCTTGTAGTAAAAGCATACAGGTAAATAGCGAACACAAGCTTTCGAAAGCGACGGGTTTTGAGTTCGATTCCCATTCAAGAAAATTTTGTATTGCATATTTTCATTTCTGGTACCGAGGTAAAGTGCGGCGTTGACTTCCACCACTCAACATGCAATGTGTTTACATGCACTTAATGAAAACTGAGTGTCTTAACACTAGGTCCCAGGTTCCCTCTGTGTACCCTGCTGTGTGCGGGACATAATTGAAAAAAAAAACAGCAGTCCTGACAATTTCTGTTGTCACACAAAGAATAAAATTGTCGGGATTGCTTTATATAACTAAATGTTTTTTTTTAGTTCATTTTCTCCCTCTTTAAAAGATGAAGTTAGCGACATTATATCTAACAATTTATCGGTTTAGATTTTATCTCAATATTAATTGGAAACTTAAAGTTATAAACATATTGAAACTAAGTATATAGTGACAGTAAAGTGTAAAAGTAAAAAACAAACTCACTTACATTTAGAACACCAAAGAAAAGACATCATTATTCTCAAAGAAATGATAACATTTTCTTTACCAAGCATAGCAGGGTAGGCATACGGGAGCCTGGGGACCAAGTGTTAAGACACTCCCTTCTCCACTTTCCGCCGGATTCTGAAGGCATTGTACTGGCTCCTTTACCATAACGAGAAAATTAAAATATTAAATATTTCATTTCTTTGAGTGGGAATCGAAACCAAAACCGTCGCGCTTACGCCTTCAGTTACGCCTTACGCCACGACTGGCCTCAATCATATCATTCAATTATTATTAAATAATAACTTTATTTCAGTTCAAAGCGCTGTCTAGGTTGAAATATAGACGTATTTCAGGACCTAGGTAGACCGAAACGTACTGAATTATTGAGTGCTCCGCCGATGAGACCTTTTTAACTTCAATAGGCAGCTAATTTTAAATTACATTTTCATTTTGCCGTTTTGACACTTCCGAGAATCTGTTAGATACTATTTTTAGGTATAAAATGTTTAATTTTTAATTGAAAAGATCAATCTTGTTTTAAAATGAGGAATGGAATTATATTAATGGGAACGGAACGGAGAGTCTTAGCACCAGGTTCCCAGGTTCCCTCTGCGTACCCTGTTACGTGTGGAATACAGTGTAAAGTTTAAAAAATACTGAACTGGCACGTTCGAAACTCCATAAACGAAGAATTGAACAGGAAAGAAACCGAATAGAAATGTCTTTATTTAAATTAATTTCTTCTAAGGCAAGAGAGAAAAATAAAAAAAACCGAGTGACGTCAAGTACTTATAAGAAATTTTAAATCAATTATTAAAATCTATTCAAAACTAAAGAAAAAATAAGTGTGAAATGGAAACTTGAAAAAAAAAACATAATTAATTAGCATATCATAACAATAAATCCTTTAAAAACGAATCCGAGAACTTCCATTCAATAAACTAAAAACCAATATCGATCCAGACAGTGTTAAATTCGTTTTCTTTGTGTGCCCGTTGAAAATTCCTAAGCCCACAGCAGTCGGCGGTCCGTACGTACGTACGTCTGCGGGAAAATACTGATAATGTTACTATGAAATGATTCAGAGTGCATGTCAGACTGCCAAAATTTAGCCTTTGGTGTAGTGAGAGCGAGGATTTATTGTTATATATATATTTTTTATTTCACGTATCTCGCACATAACAGGATAGACAGAGGGAACCTGGGAACTTTGCTGTCTCAACAACGCGATGCCACAATTCGGCGTGGCACGAGTTCTGCCGCTCAACACGCAATGCCTCCAGAATTCGGCAGAAAGTGGGGAACGGAGTGTCTTAACGCTAGGTTCCCTCTGACTACCCTGCTGTGTGCGGGATAAAGCTTGAAGCTGATTATTAAAGAAAATATAGAAGATTATCATTATAAATCCTTTCTAATAATAAAAATAATAAATAACATAGTTCTCTCAACTAAGTGTACCACCAGCACAAGGAACCTGGAAAACCGTAGCCGTAGTAACAGACGGACTCCGCTTTGACTATCGATTCTCATTTTAGTGATGTGCATTAAAAATTAAGTTTATTTTTAAATATATTATTTAACACAAGATTTTGCAGGTCTGTTGGCAAGTTGGACTGGAATCGATCTTTTGAACATTCATTAAAAAAACTAATTTCACGCTTTATTTCACATAACAAAGTGGCAAGGCAACACTTTGTTCCACATTTCTACGTAACTCTTTAAGCGGCTTAACTCAATGCCTCGCCTGATCTTGTCTAGCAGTGGGGGGAAAAAGAAGAAATATTATTATTTTCCCTCGAGTAGAAATCGAACCTGCTGCAAATGCAGTCAGACGCCGTACCACCACACCACGAGTGCTTGCTTCTATGGTCATAAATTGTTATAAACATTCACGTTAAATCAGGGCGGGTTACTCTATAAATAAACGTACTTAATCAGTCGAATATTACCAAAAGCCAATGGTTTCATCCAAATTTAATTATAGATTCGAAACAAAGGCCGTTGATTGTATATCGTGAAATGCTTTAATTCGACACTAAAACCTCTAATTATAAAAAAAAGTTTTGAAGCGCGAGTTGGACACGCTCACAAAGGGTTCCGTCCTAGTTTCATAAGATGGCTTATACAAAAAAAAAATTAGCTTCACGCTATATCCCGCACACAGCAGGGTAGGCAAAGGGAACCTAGTGTTAAGACACTCCGTTCCCCACTTTCTGCCGAATTTTGGAGGCATTGCGTGTTGAGTGGCAGAACTTAACGCCGCACTTTTGCCTCGACACCAGAGCGAAGAAATGAAAATATAAATTTAAGTAAATATTTCATCTCCTCGAGTGGGGATCGAACCCACAACCAGTCGGTTTTACAGTCACATTTCGTGCCGCTGCGCTACGACTGGCTTCTTATACGACTTACAAATTTAAATTTGCGTTCGTATACATTTATTTTGTATGACATTAACTGAAAATATAACTTTTAGAATAGGTTTTTTGTGATATATCTATAATTTGTAGTACTTAGTAAGTTATCACTTCTGGCCAAATTTCTTAATTCTAGACATGTGCTTCTGTTTTGTGACAAATTTATTTTTTTATTGCATTGACTAAGAGGCAATTTTTTTTCCTGTGCTCCAAGGAACTGTAGATATTTGATATTAATTTTACCGCCCCCTTTGGGCAGGGACACAAGGGTTGTGAGTTTAATCCTAACTCTAGGAATTGAATAGTTATTTATTATTATAGACACGTATTACGTCGAATTCCGACACAATTGTTACCCCGAGAAACTCAGTAGAGAGTGAGGAACGGAGTGTCTTAATATTAGGTTCCCTCTACCCACCCCGCTTTGTGTGAGATAGAAAGTGAAGTTGATTTATTTATTTTATTAAACTGTACCGCAATACCTCTACGCGTTCTTAAGAAAAACCTATATATATATACATATATATATATATATATATATAAATATATATATATATATATATATATATATATATATATATATATATAATATATATATATATATATTTATATATTTGATATTTTTATTATCGAACCCTAAAAAGCTTTAGAGTAGGTTCTTCGAACATTTGTTATTAATTACACTAGAAATATTTTTTATACAACATTTTATTATTATTGGGACCGTCGTAGCATAGCGGCGTCGAAACAACAACAATACTCAATCGAGAGGCTGAATTAAGTAATATTAATAACTATACAAAGCGCGGCGTTGAGTTTTGCCACTCAACACGTAATGTCTCAAACTTTGGCCAACGCGTGGGGAACGGAGTATCTTGACACTGGGTCAAGCTTACCCTTAGCTTAGCGCGGAGATTTTTTTTCTATTATTTTCTACTATTATAAAGCTATAGCTTTACACATTTGTAGCATATAATAGGCTAGACGGAGAGAACCTAGTATAAATTACGTACTCTAAACTGTTACTCGTATAACAAAAAAAAATAACAAAGCAGCATTTATAAGAACTACCTTTTGAATTTGTTTTGTATACAACTTGTTTTAAATACTTATTACTGAGATTTTTAAAATACTATTTTTTTCTCTCTGCCTATCATGCGGTGTGCAAAAACAGTGTGAAGCTGATTATTTTTATTTCCTCGGGTGAGAATTAAACCCATAGCCTCCCGCATTTACAGCCGTACGTCTGTGTCCCTACGCTACGACTGGCCTCAACTGTACTGTATTTTGTCGACATTTTAAATACACAATTGACATATGAAAATGCTGAATACTTCAGTCAGCTTTAAGGAAACAGTTATAAAAAATTCATCCCTTAAAAGGTTGAGGGGAAGAGACTGGGGTAGTTCCATTATAAGGTTATTAAGGTATCAGCTTATATACTACGTAGCGCAGACACAAAGTGCTTGTCTATAGACGCCATAGTTGAGGGTTTCTATCCAAAGCTTGAACTGTTTGTTTTAATGTTATAAACATTTAAATAAATATAAATGCAGTGGCGCAGAGGCATAAGCATGTGACTGTTAATGCGACATATAGTGGATTCGACTCCCACACGACGACATAAAATTAATGTTTCCTTTTCTTCGTTCAGTTCAGTCACCCAACACGAAATGCCTCCAGAATTCGGCAGAAATGAAGACTAATACTAGTTTTCAGAGGTTACCTCTGCCTATCCTGCTATGTGCTGGTTACAGCGTGAAGCTACAAAAATTGTTTAATATCTCAATTTTGTTTTCCAGGATGGGTTAGAAAAACCGCGATCTTAAATGAAGTACATTTTAATACTATATACATTTTACCATTTCTCATATAAATACAAAATTTTAATTTTATTTTAATTTATCCCCTTTTGGCAAATAGGCAAATACATTAATTTTGAATGATGATTTTACATCATCCGATGTAAAATAAATCTATTTTAAAAAGAAATCAACCATATCTATTTCTCAATAGCGTCTGTTTTCTTCCCATTCCTTTTTTTTTAGCTTCTATGTATCCCGCGTGCTCAGGGTAGGAAGAGAGAATTGTTGATAAACGCCTGAATTTGAAAACTTAAGGCACTATGAATATCATGTGGTGGAACCCAAACCCCACACCATGTCTTAGCGGAGCGAGGAAACGAAAATCAAATATCCCCCTTCACGAGAATCGAATCCACAACCAATGCATTTACAGTCAGACGTTATCACTGCACTGCTGGTCGTAGAAGTGCAGTGACAGCTTTAATAAAAGCGCTTTTCATTATACAACTAATCATTTTTAATTCGTGAAATCACAAAGAGTCCCACAAATAGAGTCCAGCCATTTCGTTACAATTTCTCTCATTTCAATGTAAATTTCACGCGGTATTTTTGAGTAAATTTTAAATAAATGCCTCTTTAGTAGATACGAGTCGTGAGTTAAGAGGGGTTCTCTCTGTATCGACAGACACGGCCTAAGATAATTGATTATACAGCATTTTATTAAAAACGTTTTTATATATATTGTATTGATGTTGTGATTTTATTATTCTAAGTTACTAAGGTATTTAATATATTTATATAATACAATGAGTTTTAATCCGCTTAATGTAGAGAGTGAGTTAAAATATGTATGTCACTATGTCCTTTTTCTCTTACTGGCAAAATTTTGTAGTTAAATAAAATGTAATAAAATTTTAAATTGAGGCCACTCGTGGCGTGACGTTTTAGTTCTGCCAATCAACACGCAATGCCTCCAGAATTTGTCGGAAAGTGGAGAACGGAGTGTCTTAACACTAGGTTCCCTCTGCCTACCCTACTATGTGCGGGATACAGCGTGTAACTGATTTAATTTTATAAATTATAAATTATTTTCAATGTCAATATTAGTTATTTAGTAGCGAAACCCAATGTAGCGGTTCGACTCATTAGACAAAAAGCAAAATTATTTACATTACTTTAATATAATTTATTTTATATGTAATTAATTTTATCTAAAAATCTAATAAGAGAACAACAGATTTATCTTAACAGAGAAAACGAACTTTATATTTGTCATACCTAATAGAGTCATTACACAGTTGTGCTTTTTGAAGCTGCAAACTTTTGATGCATTTTCGAGCTCACTTTGACAGAATTCCTGCGATCTCTAATTACATTGAAAGGTGAATTTCTTGTACGTTTTTAGGGTTCGGTACCACAAAAGACAAAAACAGGAGCAGTGCGATTGTGTTTTGTTAATAATAATGAGAATCGAATCCACAACATGTCCTGTTAACAGCCACATGTACAATGGCACAGATGCCATTGTACTTATCTTGTTGCCAGTCTGTCTGTTTTTTTCCAAATCGAGTGGAGGTATCCAACTGAAATTAATATCGATCATTTATTTATATACTCTCTTGAAGCACAAGAGAAAATGACCTTTTAAGTCAACGCAATAAAGAGAGTTTATACATAATTTTTGTCACAATGTTGTATGAAAATAGCCACATAATAATACTTATGAAATGCTACATCCCGTGGAACTACAAATATAAATTTTGAAACCGAGAAATAGAAATTTATAAATATATAAAAATATCCATTATGAACAAGTACCTGTAATTCATTTCATACGTTGTTTCGTATTTTAGCGATATTATGTTGGTCAACTTTTATATGTAATATATATATATATATATATATATATATATATATATATATATATAAATATATATAATTATAAAATTTGTATAGAACCCTCGGTAAGTAAGTCCAACTCGCGCTTAACTGGTTTTTGTAAATATCAAATGAAGACTTGCAAGGAAATAAACTTTTATACTAATCTTACCGTGACTAAAGCTTGGTCGCATTTAATTATTATTTAGACGGCTGAGAAAAAAGCGAGCTGTGAACTTTGTAGGAAATCTTTGAAACATCCTTATATTGTTAAGATACGAATTACGATTTCGAAAATGGAAAATTACTTTACTTTACTTAACTTTTTTTATGTTCTCGTGGTAATTTCGAAAAAAAAATATCTTAGCACTCCCCTATATTCCCTAATCAAGCCCTAATCCCTAAACCCTATATGCCATTCATTCTGCTTACATATATACAGATATTTATTTTTTAGCTTCACGTTCTGTTCCAAACATAGCAGGATATGCTAAGGGAACCTGGGAACTTAGTGGTAAGACACCTAGTTCTCACTAAGACACTTCCATTTCCCATTTTCCGCTGAATTCTCGAAGCATTACGTGTTGAGTGGCGGAACCCAACTCCGCGCTTTGCCACATTACCAGAGCGAAACAACGAAAATACGAAATATTTTAATTTCCTCGAATGGGAATCGAACCTACAACCTGTCGCGTCTACACTCGCACCGTTCTGCCGAATAAAAACATTTGCTCTACACTAAACCAGGATGAGCTTTCACGAGTTATTTCAGCATAATTTTTAAAACGCGAAATATATTAAGATAAACCTTTTCTCTTTTTATCAGAGTGTCACAAAAGTTTGTTTTTTTTTATTTACAACACGGTTTCCCTTTTACAGTTACGTTGTATATCGCGAATGAACTATTTTTTTATATTTAAATTTGAATTTAAATATAAAGATTTTTATTTTTTATTTAATGCACTTTAGTGGATTTTATGGAATGATCTTTTATTTTATTTGAGTAAAATGAAATAGTTTATATTGTCATTTTTTCGCTCTACTGTCAAGGTAAAGCGCAGCGTTGAGTTCTGCAATCAACACACAATACCTCCGGAATTCGGCGGAAAATGCGGAACGGAGTGTCTTAAAACTATGTCCCTGCTGTGTTCAGGGTACAGCGTGAAGCTGATTTTAGTTCAGTGGATAAGGGAGGGTTAAGATACGACAGTTAGTATTATTAGTACGAGTATGTGACTGTGTAGTGCTCATGCGCCACAACTGGATTCAACTATTATAATAGAAGGCTGTACTAGAATACAACAAAATAACAAGCAAAACGAATAATAAACATTTATGTAAAAATGAAACGCTATATTTAAAAGAATCAACATCGCAGCCAGTCCGTAAGCAAAGGCCTCCATCCAAACGACAGGATGATTTAAGTCCTTGCAGACGAATGTATAAGTAAAATGTAATAAATTCCACGATTCTACCGCTTTCTGAATTACAAAATAGGCCTATCTATGAAAATAGAAGAAATAGTTGAGTTATTTAGACGTGGGCTTTCTGTTTTTTTTTTATTCTAGTATATAGTTCGTTGTTTTAGTGGCAACGTTTTGTGTTGAGAATCGAACTCGCAGTCATCGTTTCGGAGGTAATTTAAGAACGCTACCGTAGCTTACTGTACTATACGTAGTCTTACTGTAATGAGCTTTCCCATATTAAAATTTAAATAATTTGATACAAAATGTGATTTTTTTGCACTATAATTTGTTTACAGACAGCCAAGTTCCATATAATTAAATACATAATATTATCACTGTATAGAAATTGGGAAAAAGAAATCTTATTTAATCTCTTCTAACTTATCTCAATAATTTATAATGTAACGGATTTTTAGGAGGAGGCAAGTCGTGGCGCAGGAGCACAGAGTAAAATGGACTGTAAAATTGACAGGTTGTGAGTTCGATCCCCACTCGAGGAAATTAAATATTTATTTACATTTACATTTTCATGTCTTCGCTCTGGTGTCGAGGTAAAGCGCGTTGAGATCAGCCACTGCCCTGCCGTGTGCAGGATACAGCGTGAAGCTGATTTTTAATACTTTTACGGGACAGAGGTATACCTAATAAATTTAAAGTTCATGGCAGATATCGATCCTTGATTTTTTACTAATACATATATTTAAATTGAATTTTAAATAAAGAGGAATTGCGTATTGAATGCGGTGGGAGCAGATTGAGCCTAGTGTTATGGTACTCCACTCCCCACTTTCCGCCAAATTCTGTAGGCATTGCGTGTTCAATAATGGAACTAAACACCGCGCTTTGCCTCAATACCAGAGCGAAGATTTGAAAATATTAAATATTTTATTTCATTGAGTGGGAATCGAATCCAAAACATGTCTCGTTAACAGTTTACACACTTGTGCTCTTGCGTCAAGACTGATGACTGATAAAATAATGGAGTAAAGATTATAGTTTCACTCGATAAATAGACTAATCAACACAAATATAATTTTACTATTAATTCCTGAGATTAGCGCGATCAACCATACAAACTCTTCAGACTTATAGTAATACTATATCTAGTTATATAGAGTTCGCTAACCTCCCGCACTGTAGAACGACGTTGTTACAAACAAACACACAAGCTTACAAGACACAAATATTTTACATACAAAACATGTAAATGACGGCAAGACTGATTTGGATTCATACTGCGATGCGCGGGAGCATTCAATGTAGAGTGTGGTAGGGTGACAATTTATATGTTGTTTTGTTTTTTTTATGTATATATATATATATATTTATATATGTAAGATTGTCTTCTGTCTTGGAACTGATGTTGACTGGTGTGAAATGTATCGTTTTGGATAAAATAGGTTTAAGGCAGATGAACGAATTTAGTAGACGGTTATTTGTTAAAACGTGTTATTCCAAGTTTTGAAAAATAATGCACGGCTTACAAGAGGCGTGTGTTTAAATTCCGCTGCATTCTGATTATATATCAAACGTATGAAGAATTTTCTGAAAAAGAGTTTTTTTCTAAAAATAAATTCGATAGTTGCTTTAATATGTTGATTAAAAATTAATTTATAATCATAAAGATTTTTTCTTTATTTACAACATCACGCTGTATCCCGCATGTAGCTGGATAAGCAGAGGGAGCCTGGTGTGAAGACACTTCTCTTCCTACTTTTTGCCGAATTCTAAAGGCATTGTATGTTCAGTGGCGGAACTAAACGCCATGCTTTACCTGAACACCAGAGCAAACATTTTAATATTATATTCCATCCTAATATTATATATTTCATCTAGTGGAAATCAAACCTACAACACACAACCTGTCTTTCGCGTTTACAGTAACTACCTTGTGCTGCTGGCCTCAAAATATTCAAACAATTATACCTTGTCACCCTATCAACTTGCTCGCATATATGAAGCTTGGCCGACGTAAAATGTCATCGTATTAGTTCACATTTCTCTACATATTACCTCTCGTATCGCGGATTCGAATCTCATTCCTTACATTTGCTTATTAAGACTTCTATTTAAGGAAAACGCGTTTTTAGTGTTTTAGAAGGATTTTTAAAGTTCATTTCAATCAAATTCAATTTAGCTTCACACTTTATCCCCAGCGGAGTAGCCAGAGAGAATGGAAAGAGAGGAGAGAAACGCTAAGGTCTCTCTGACATCTATGGCCTCGTCCATTGTCACCAACCTCTTTATATATGCCTGGTAAGGCGTCCTCAATGCTTTTTACGTGACCTTTCTCCAGTACCATCCATGCTGTGTGCTCGAAGGTCAACAGAGGTCTCCCCCGTTTCCCTCACCACTAATTCTTGAAACTTTATTGTATTTATATGCATTGTTTGAATTTTTATGCACTTTCTTGGCGAGATAAAACGCAGCGTTAAGCTTCGCCGTTTAGTACGGGATGTCTCAGTAATTTTGCGATTTAATTTTTTGGGGATCGGGGTGTCTTAGCTATAGGCTCCCACTGCCTACGCTGTAATATGTCTCTGCGTAACTATTATTAATATTTTTTTTTACTTCCAGCTGGGTATACTACAAATTTTGTATGCACCTACAGTGAGATCAATGAATCGTGGTCGGCTTGAAGTTAGCTGTGCAGAATTGATTTTAGGATTTTTCTTGCATTTGATTTCTTTTGAAGTGAACAATGCGTTTTGGACTTTAGAACTAGTATCAGGGCGGCCACGACTTGTCGACCGTACTATAATACCTTAGAAGCAATTAGCGATCGCTAACAGAGCGCGTACACGACACCTGACAGACCGTCTCTTACCACTTCGTTAAGGGACATATGTCAATCTATATAGATAGGTTAGAAAAGGGAGAGGCGATGGTAACTCAATTTTATAAAGGAATATTGAAAATTAAATAAGTAAAAGAAAAGTGAGTGTGAGATAATAGGTGCACAGTGAATTAGTTAAAAATTATATTATATTAAATTAATAAAATCAGTTTCATTCGGATACAGCGTTCAGCTGCCTACTGCACACCGCAGGATAGGCAGAGGGAACCTTGTGTTAAGACATTCTGTTCCCCACTTTTCGCAGATTTCTGAAGACATTTCGTGCTGAGTGGTGGAACCCTACGCACTTTGCCTTTACACCAGAGCGAAGAAATGGAAATATACATTTTACATAAATATTTCAATTCCTCACTTGGGCGGTTTCCAAAGGGGCGTAGGTTCTAATTCCGCTATGTTCAAATTTTTATACGTTTTCTTAACGAAATTTTTAATTATGCATCTTATAATCCATACAAACAAATTGCCGGCGACCATTAGTTGTCAAATATTTAAGAAATATTGATACCTCTACAAGTTTACTCACCTATGTTTAATAAGGTGTACCCACTGTGTTTACCATATTCATCAATCTGTATGGTGCTAAAATACATTTTTAATGGATGTGAATTATTTAAACAATACGTTTTCATTATAATGAAGCGATCGTTGCGTTAGTTACATTTAAGTGACAAAAAGTTGTTAAAATAAAAGAAAATCTGTAAACGATAGCTTGTGGGTTCAATTCCCACTCGAGGTAATGAAATATTTGATATTTTCATTTCTCCGCGCTGGTGTCGAGACAATGCTCCGCATTGAGATCTGCTACTTAGCACTCAATGCCGAAATCCGGTACATACAAAGCTGAGTATCTTAACACTATGATATGGATACAGCGTGAAGGCAAGAAAAAAAAGTAAAAACAAAAAAAAAAGTCCCCATATAGTAAAAACAGTGAACAAAAAAAATTATTAAGCATAAGTAATTACACACGATACGTACGCGTATACATGATCAAAGCTCACTTTGCGAAGTAACAAAACGGTGCGACGGTAACGAGCGCCATTTACGAAAATTTAACAATTACTTCATATAACGGCTTGCCTTTGATACTTAATATTAGTTGAAAGATATAATTCTCTTTTGGACGATAATATTTATTTTGACGTTGATTTATAAAATATATATTGGTAGAAGAAAAAAAATCGATATTAGCGATCCTAATTGGACTTTTTTAGGGTTCCGTCATATCGAAAGAAAAACAGAATCCTTATAGGATCAGGTTGTCCGTTTGTCCATCTGTTTGTCTATCAATTCCTAATTAAAAAATAGGAAAAGTAATATATATATATTTGACATTTTTTACTTTCTCTCCTTTTCTTTCTGTTCCCGTACTATATATAGGGGGTTCTCCCTGCCTAATTCTTGCATTACACAACATACACGAAATGTGTAAAATATCCATACGCTTGTATATCTATGCCGCAATCGTCCTCACATTTCCTAAGATGTGCGTACGTAAACAGATAGACAGATAAAAAGCTGAAAAATGTAATACTTCGTATTTTATTAATGTTTTTTTAACAATTTTAATGTATTATTCCATACTTAGAAGAAAAAATGCTTTTAGAAATTATTTCTAATTTGTGTTTTTATTTTTTTTATTTTTTCTCTTCATTTTAGTTGATATGTAATTCAATTCAACTTTGATAAGGCAAGCTCGTACTGAGCATATGAAAACAAATTCCATAAATTAAAAATTTATAAATGATGGTATTTTAAAAACTATTGTTCTCTTGATATATTGCATCGTCATCCGCAGATATTTGCATTTTGTTGGTGAAAAAAATATAAAAAATAAATGACTGATATTTTTTTTTTCCATTTTACGCAGAGGCGGAGGTAACCCAGTGTTAAGAGACTCCGTTCCCTACTTTCCTCCGAAATTAGCAGTGCGTGGCAGAACTTAACGCCGCCTTTTGCCTTGTTTATCAAAGCGAAGAAATGAAAATATCACCCTAATAGGAATTGAACCTACAACCGTCGCGTTTACAGTCACACATTTGTGCCACAGTATCACGACGGCCTCAAAAAAAAAGCTTAAAGCCAGTCGTGGCGCAGGGACATGAGCGTGTGACTGTAAACGCCACAGGTTGTGGATTCATTCCAGGAAATTAAATAAGTAATATTTTAAATTCTTCGCTGTGGTGTCGAGGAAAAACGTGACGTTGAGTTCCGCCACTCAACACAAAATGCCTCCATAATTCAGCGAGATAATGGAGAGTGCAGTGTTTCAAAATTAGGTTCCCTCGGCTTACTCTGCTGTATGCGTGATACACCGTCAAGATAAAAAAAATAGGCTAGAGTAAATGACTTAACAAACAATCAGGCTTTCTCAATGTTTTCATGAAATATAATATCGTTGTCTAATGTCTTAAAAGCTACGTAATACGATCTAATCCTTTTAATGTTTCATTTCAGGCAGTTTCAGAAATTTGAAATGTCGAATGATAAAATGGAAATCATTTTGAATTAACATATTTATCTATACATACTTTCTATATACATGTAATGTCTCCAAAATTTGACCGGAAAATGGAGAACGGAGTGTCTTGACACTGAGTTCCCTCTGCTTACCCTGCTTTATGCGGGACACAGCGTGAAGCTAGAAAAAGTATAGACTTTAGTGAATTATTACATGTTTTCATATACAACTCACTGTCCCCAATAAAAATAAATCTAATGGATACTCAATCGCTTTAAAAGTCCTTGCTCTTCATCAAAAACAATATCAAACTGAAAACAAATTAAATTGAACTTTAACATCATAGCAATTGAGTTGAAAATTTTATAAAACTAGCAATTTTAGACCAACCTTACACATTAATATTTATTTCGACTCTATTCTCATAATGATAAAGTTGAATATCATTTGGCATTTCTTATTATGTTTTTGTAAGGGGTTAAAGAGAAATGAGGATATGGCACTTGAAATATATTGGATGTGGGATTATTATAACTTATATTATTCTACTTAGGTGTGTTTATTTTTTTATTTTTACTCATCTCTCGTATTGTAGGGTACGGGGAAAACTTAGATTTAAGACACTCGGTTGTTCATGCAAAAGCGCGGCGTTGAGTTCCGCCGCTTAACATGCAATACATACAGAAATCGGCATTAGGTTAAGGCTTAACATTAGGTTCCTGCCTGTGTGCGTGATACAGCGTAAAGCTGATTTAATTTAATTTTAGTTTTCTACTTTCCACAATCCGCTTCCGCTTACAGATATTGATACCACATGGGTTATTGAATTATTTTTATTCCTCGCTTTGGTAACTTGACAACGGCATTAAGTTTCGCCACTCAACACGCAACGTCTAGAAATGGAGTGTTTGAGCACTAGGTAAAAGTAGTGTAGTGTAGTGTAGTGTCAAAAGTGTTGGGGTGTTGCACGATACCGTGATTAGACCAGTAAGGTCTTGGAATACTGGCGACAGGAAGACGAGATTTTTTTTTATATTCTTAATAAATAATAATTTTCGAATGAATTTTATAGTTTTTTTTTTTAAATCGGGTGTACAAATAAAAAATATCACTTAACATCGTCAACGAATAACGAGCAATTAAATTGATATGTATTAAATGAACATAATTATGTAGAGGCCGTCGCGGCGCAGGAGCGCCCCTGTTAACAACGCTGGTTGTGAGTTCGATTCTCACTCGATATTTCGGTGTAAAGTAGTTCTCTCTTCTTATTCTGCTATGTGTAGGATTCAGTATGAAGTTAAAAAAATATGTTTTTACTTTCAGCCTGTATTCTGCTCATATAGCAGGACATATAATGAGAATTAATTGCTAAGGAGTCTTCATTTTCGCAACATTGAGTGGAGAAACTCAACACTGCATTTTATCTCATTACAAGAGCGAGAAAGCTGATATAATGTCACCCATTGAATCGAACCTGTAACTCAAGCGCCGTTTAATAGTCAGCTCAAGTATGCCGATTGCGACATGACAGTCGTCAACAAATAAATTATTAATATCATAATATCTGACTGAAATTTCGCAAATTTTTCTTATCACATTTTGCCGTTAAGAGGGTTGAGCCCTCTTTGTACCAAAAATATCGTTATAACATTTGCTTTTACCAACATAATATACATTATCTATGTACTTAGAGGACAAAGTAGGCTTTAATGAGGACAGGTAGATGACACGGGACACCATCTTAGGAGGCGCGGTTCGTTCCGCTTGTAATTTTTAAATTTTATAAAAGAAATATATATATCTATTCACACTGTTCCTTTCACCTGCATACAGCAGAATAGGGCTACTGGCGTTTAAGATGTTTGGGTTGAGAAATGGGTACACAGTATCTGAGAAAGTGCAAGCACTACGTGGTTGCTTGAGCGGATGTCGTCGGTGATAAGGGCATCCCCGCGGGAGTCGAACTCTGTCGATCGGGCTGAGCACGAGGCAAGCGATCTTGAGCCTCTTTTCAATAAATCACGTGTCGAGTGGCGGAACTCAACGCCGCAAGTAGTCTAACAGAGTGATACAAATGAAAATAATATCTAAATATATTCAACCCCATCATAATATTATTTAAATTAATTAAAATTCATCTTACAATTTGATCCAAGAGGAGTAAACCCATTTACTCCCTCATACCCCAGATATTGATTTTGGTTGTCAAGGATTATTTACGACTGGAACGTTTGTTAGGAAAATATACAAATATTTTTGAGCTTTTGCATTTCGTTGATTCCGTTTTAACTTCTTTTATGTCCAACTTTAGTTTCAAGGGGTAGCTTATTATTTTTATTTAGCTTATAAAATAGGTATATATAGATAATATAATATATAGGTAATATAATAGGTTTCAAGTAAGTAGAGAGAGTCTAGTGTCAAGAAGTTCACAAAGAATCGCCCCCTTTTCTAGGCGTTAAGTGGCGAAGATTCGAAAAGAATCCACAACCGCCACGGTCACAGCAGACGTACCACTGCGCCAAGATAGCCAATTACATAACACGGAAGCGGAAATAAGCCGAAAAGTAATCTTGCTGAATATTATTATAATATGTATGTATGAAAATTATATTCAGGCTAACGGCCGGTCTAGACGTAGACTCAAGGGTTTTAGTTTGATTAGACGCTTAACTGACCTTGCGTTTACTTTAATCGCTCTAAAAGGGTTCTATCGTTACTATTTTGAGTAGAAAATGGTTTTTTGTTCAAATAGTCTGTAATAATAGTTAAAATTATATTTAAAAAAATATTTAAATGGAGAGTGGTCGTGGCGCAGGGGCACAAGGGTGGCGCGACTGGTTGTGTATTCGATCCCCATTCGAGGAAGTAAAAAAAAAAAAATCAGCTTCACACTGTATTCCACACACAGCAGGGTAGACAGAGGGACCCTAGTATTAAAAGAATCCGTTCCCCACTTTCTGCCGAATTCTGGAAGCATTGCGTGTTGAGTGGCAGAACTCAACGCCGCACTTTGCCTCGACACCAGAACGAAGAAATGGAAATATAAATTTAAGTAAATATTGCATCTCCCCGAGTGGGGATCGAACCCACAACCAGTCGATTTTTCAGAAGTAACATTTTTGTTTAAATTTATATTTTTAACTCGCTCTGGTGTCGAGGCAAACCACGGTGTTGAGTTTCGCCACTCAACTTCCAATGCTCCCAGAATTCGGTGAAAAATGAGGAACTATCTATCCTGCTGTGTCTGGTATACAACGTGAAGCTGATATGAAGAATGACCACCGCCCGAAGAGCATATACAAAGAGGTTGATAAAAGTGGATAGAGTGATAGAGATATGAGACTGGCGACTTGGCGCTGTTCTCTTTAGCCACTTATATTTTTTTTATATTTTTCATTATTATGAATTAGAAAATGTTGAAAGACTTTTTTTCGCTTTGGCAACTTGGCAAAGTCTGCCTTTCTTTTGTTTCCTTATTGAGTTCCGCCACTCAATACGCTATATCTTGAAAATTCGGCGGAACGAGGAAGGGAAGGGATCGGAAGTGTCTTAATGGGAACGGTGTGTCTTAACGCTAATTTTCCAGTTTCCCTCTGAGATAAAATATATATTTTCCCGCTCTGGTAACAAGACAATGCACGGTATTAAGTTCAGCAACTCATCACGCAATGTCGCAATGTTAGTTTTACGTAACAAAAAATATAAAAAACTTAACAATTTAAATCTTAAGACGCGCCTCTTCTAAGCTAAGTTTAAAGACAAGACCGTCGTTACTTAGACGGCTATCTCTAAGAAAATGCTAAAAAGGGAATGTAATCCACTGTAAAGATAAGCTCATAAAGTCTTTTTGTACTACTTACTAACGGCCTGAGAGCAGTAGACCTTTGTCATTTTATATGCATATATATATTTTTTATTTTAACACTTCCAGATACGGATAAAACCTAATACCTGGAATATGACCAAGTTACAAGAAAAATCAAATCCTCTACTAGGTACTGTTATACCAATTCTCGCTATGATATCCGCAATATTGATTGATTTAATTTTAATTTAGTTGAGGCCAGTAGTGCGACTGTAAACGCGGCAAGTTGTATATTCTTGCTTTAGTAAGTGGCGAAAGTCAAAGCGCGGCGTTGATTTCCGCCACTGAACACGCTATGCCTCCAGAATGCGGCGGAAAGTGAGATATGAAAGAATCGGAAGTGAAATACCGAAGAAAATTATAAGAATTTGAACTGGAAAAACACCTACATATTATGCACACTATTATATATAACACTAAGTCCATATTATAATATATATTTTCTAGTCACTTCTATCCCCTATCCCTTGAGAATTATCTCGGAATACATTCAATCTCGTGATGAAAGAACTCTATCCACGTTAAGGCTATAAGTTATATTACAATCTTATAAGAATGCGTTAAAGCTATTGTGGTGCAGTGGTAGAAGAGTGGGATTGTAAACCTGACAGATTTTGATTAGATTCCCACTCGGGGGGGTGAAATATTTTATATTTTCATTTATTCTGTCTCTGGTATCCGGGCAGTTTTATTCGAGTGTGAAACTGACAGTTATGAATTATTTTTAACGGAAATCGAACGTATAACCATCTCAATTACCTTCATACAATGCGTCAATCACCAAAAGACGGCGCCTGCAAAAAAAAAAAACGTAATATTTTCATAGTTTTAGCTTCTATGTATGTGTATAATAGCCCTTAGCTATCTCAAAATATATTCAACGACACGAAGCGTTTTCTTCTGCATATGATGAATTATAATAAAATTTAAATAAGTAGGAGTTTATATTTTGAAACATATTATAAAATAGCCTTGAATGAGTCGTGGCAGTATATTTAATACTAGATTTTACCGACGGCTCCCTCCTTGTGGTCAAATGGAGATAATTAAGTTATATAGGGCATATGATACTTTGTAAGGAAAGTACTTATCGTAAGCTCGCAACTCTGAGATCGATCTTGAGATGCCGTTATCATTCATAGATATATAATTTATATGTGTTAAGACACTCCGATATCTTTAAGAGAGATCCCAGTATATTTTTGGCTACTATACGGTGTTACGTTAAAAAAAATCCTCCAAATGGGAACCGAGCCGAGATACTTTTTTAACTCAATAAAAGTAAATTTCGAACATATAACAATGTTACAGGTGTTTAATTTCACTTTTACATCATTAAACAATCGCTAGCTCCAACTTTAAATCCTCATATAAGAAAGTTTTAATGGAATAAATAAATAAATAACAGATTTATTACGCGAAGTATTGATTAAATATTTGTAACAAATAATATTTTAAGAGGGCAAGTCGTGGCGCAGGGGCACAAGGTGGGACTGTAAAACCGACTGGTTGTGGGTTCGATCGCCACTCGAGGAGATGAAATATTTACTTAAATTTATATTTCCATTTCTTCGCTTTGATGTCGAGACAAAGCGCGGCGTTGAGTTCTGCACCTAACACGCAATGCCTCCAGAATTCGGCAGACAGTGGGGAACGGTGGTTCCCTCTGCCTACCCTGCTGTGTGCGTAATATAGCGTGAAGCTGTTTTTTTATAAATATTTTTATGGCCCTGGTGGCTCAGCGAGATAACTTAACAGTAAACTTAACGGTAGTGGGTTCTATTCCCAATCTGGGGGATTGACTTATTTAAATTTTCTCACTAAGGCAACAACACAAAAAGGAGACGATATCATGTCGTCGAAGTACCGTGTCTGGATGCACGCACATGCGTTGGTTGAGGATGGTCGATCTTTGGGAAAATGATTCACTTTTTTATATATGTAAAATTCTAATTGGCAAAGGTTGGAATAATTATTTTTTCGGTACTTCAAGAGACCATAGACCTGAATATTTGGCATCAATTTCAGCTGGATACTTCCACGCGACCTCAAGATAAATGGTTTAGAGTTTAGACGAAAAGATAGACAACAAAGTGATATTATAAAGCTTCCGCTTTTGTCTTTCATAAATAATATTTTATATTTTATATAGATAGTAAGTAGTGAAATAAGAATCAAATAAATGTTCACTTTTATTCGACTCTATTCAACGTACATTCTATTCTAGTTATATCCAAATTCCTTAAATTTCCAGACTACTAAATGGTTGTTACAGTATAGCTGTTGCAATTTTATTGAAAATTTCACAGTTTCAATAAAACGTTGCCGGTATTTGAGGCAATTTGTTTTTTTCTTTTTGAGATTTTCCACAATAAAAAATAATTTAATATTTCCCATTTGTTTTTTTTTATGAGATATGGAACCTTAAAAATGAACAAAATAATCAGCTTTCTCCGCACAGAATGGGAGGCTCTATGTTCCCTCTGCCTAGAGAAAAAATGACTCCGTTCTCCGCTTTCCGCCCAACTTACGTCAACCTAAACAATTTAAATTTTAATCTTAAAATTCCTTCAATATATTAATTTCACATACAAAGTTGACATAGGCGTTGACGTTTGGCTGATGCAGCAGGGGCGTTGTCATGGCAACCGTATCTCGGTTTCTTCTCGACTGCTTCAATATGGCGTACCTGAACCACTACTATAGGAAAAAATTAAATATTTAATTTAAAAAAAATATTTATTATGCGAGGTAATTTAAAAATATTAATTATTATTTTATTATTATTAACAGTACTTATTGATGCTTTTGTGGCTCGTGAAATAATGCATGATTACATTTTTGGAAAATGTTTATATAAAAATTTGTGATTGGCGATTGGTTGAAATTCAGAGATTAGAACCCGCGCCTCTTAGGGACAGCCTAACAATTAGACTACGTTTAAGTTTTAAACGTTTTGGAAAAGTTTTGCATGCCCATAAGTATACACTTAACGGTTGTAATTTCACAAGGAGAAATGTTTAAGTTCATTTTATTCTGGTAACATTTATTACACACCGGTAACCTAGACTAAACAAAAATATGTTTTATATGATATTGTTAAGCGTGTCTAGCAAATACAAAGGTTTGATTTCTGCTGCTATACTCGCGATATATGAAAACTGGAGATCAGAGTATACCAAAACTATCACAAAAAAAAATAAACAAATTCACAAATAAAAATTTATGTCACGCTATATCCCACACATAGTAGAATAAAAAGAGAAAACACATTGTTAAGACACTACGCTCTCCACACGACACACATTTTTTTAAATATTTTAAGTGGCAAAATTCGACATAGTAATAGCTAAACCCTCCCAGTGGGAATCAAACCCACCACAACCCGTCGCGTTTATAGTCAGATATTGAACACCACAGGGCAAACATGGGACAAGCAAGCAAAAGTAACAGAGTGCTAAGACACTACATTATTCATAATTTTAAATCTAGAACGTGATTGACAATCGATTTCACGTAGTACAACATCCTTCCTGTCTCACCCATGTTACCTATTTGACGTTTCGGTAATTAGGCCAAGCCCAAACAGTTCGAGGACTTTTGAGACGTCCTAAATTGTGAAATTATAAGGATTTGTTCGATTTACTTATATTTTTATTTATTATTTAGTACTTATTGTGTTAGGTTAGATAACTGACTGCAAATACGACGCTTACGGGTTCGATTACCTTTTGAGGGTTTGATTTATTTTTTCGCTGTGGTTAGAAATTATGCTCCATTGAACTTGAACTGAATGAAAAATGAACTCGATTTCAAAATTTTCCAGATATATCATGTCGATCAGTGAATCATTCTGAAATGTCTCGAAAATTAGACATAAAATGAAGAATAGAGTTTCTTCAAGCAAGGTTCCCTCTGTCTACCCTCGAAGGAATAGTTATATTTAAAATTATTAAGACAAAGGCGTAAGTGTATTCCCTCTGCCTACCCTCCTAAGCGACCAAAAGTGTGGAGCGTGATTTAAAATACAAGAGCACTTGAAAAACACCCAAAAGATACAGGTTCAAACCCAGCTACAACTAAAATACAAAAAAAAAAAACCAATTTCTTAGAAACAACACAAAAGAGCAAGCGTGAACTTCATAAAAATCTTATTAGATAATGAACAAAACCACTTAAACGTATTTCTTAATCCACCGCAGCGACCACACAGAGAAACAATAAATTAGGTTAAAACCGACAAATGACAATGTCCTGATAACAGTTGCATTAAGTTTCTTATCATTTAAAAAATGACCGCATTTAGGTTGTGTTCACACTTTCGAAGCAAAACTTTTAGCTGTAAAGGATATATTATCTTTTTTCAAGCTGCTGCATATAACATGGGCAGATGGACCAAGTGGTGAGTGGAGTAAGTCAATACTATAGCGACGTAAAAATAATTAATTTAGCTAGGTGGAACCCACATCCGTGTGTACAGTCCAAACTCTGTGTGGCTGAGTAACAACGGTATCATATATTCACGTATCTTAATTTACAAACTAAGGACCTTTTAATTTTTTTACCTTTAGCAGTGTCGTACATCGCCTAAAGCAGGGCAGACAAATGGTTAGAGGTCTAGAGTGAAGATACTCCGTTCCCTATTTTCCACCTGATACAACGCATATTGAATGGCAGCACTCAACGCCGCGCTTTATTTAACCGGAGCTGGCATACGAAAATAATTCATAACTTCCCTTTGACACTAAGACCGTATCCCACTGCCTCTCCGTACCTTTTGGCGCAGATTCATATCCAGACATATTTACGTTTTTAATATGATTAACGCAACGGAACGGAATGACTTTACATCAGGTTCCCTCTGCCTACTTTGCTATGTACATGGTAAAGCGTGATCTTGATTTGTTTCTTTTCTTTTTAAAGGGTGTGAAACACGCCTAACTTTCATGTCACTGGACGTGTTAATAGCATCTTATATCTAATTTTTTTACACCTTTGTCCAAATCGACTTTTGAACACGTCGTAAAAAGTTTTTATAATAATGATTTTTTAAAACAAAAAAGTGGTAAATTTCCTTTAAAATAAGTTTAAAAGGCAATACTTTAATATATAAAAGATATTCGGTTATGGTACAGTCAAAATTTGATTGAACTTCAGTAAAAATAAAGTATAGGCATTTGAAATTAAAAATTAACAGGCGAAAAGTTCTCCGTTCTTCTCCGTTTGCATATTTATGACGTATGTAGTAATTTTATCGCGCTGAATGTGGTGGTATTTGTAATGTTAGTTTCTTCTTCTAATAAAACAATGCGTGGATGATGTAGATATATTTGCGAATCTCAGGAACTATTCATCACCATCTTGCGTCACCACTTTCCTTTCATTTAATCCATTTCACCACGACCTTGTAAAACAGAACGGAATAAAAAAAGTTTTTATTGAAACATATATATCCAATAGAATATCGTAGTATTTTTTTTGTAAAAATAATTTCTGTCCGTTAAACGCCAGAAAACAGTTAAAAGTAGACAAAAGCTAATAAATATGGCGCCGATACAAAATAAATTCAAATTCCTTGAATGCTAAGCAAAAATGATTCTTACTTTTAAAAAAAATAAGTATTAAAATCGCGTACGTTTAATATTACATGGTGTTTTTTTGTATTAAATACTTTTATGCTATATTTTTGTTTTATTGAAACATAAATAATTTACATAAATTTTTAATATATAAAATGAATAAAATGGTGTTAGTGTGGTATAACTGGTATAAATTCGATGTGATTGTTGGTTCACCCACAGCCCATGTGGGATATTTTGATTATTTTTACGCTGTATCCCGCATATAGCAGGGTGGGCCGAGGTACCTAGTGTTAAGACACTCCGTTTTGTATGCACCGTCTATCATTAATGTTGAGTTTGAAGCGGAGAATTATTGATTTATTTCTGTTTGTACGTCTGTCTATACATGACGTGTTTTATCTATAAATTTATATTTATATACACGTATGTGAATTCAATTTATATTTTGGGAAATCTATTTTTAGCTTTACGCTGCACGCTGTTTTTCTCATCAATAAGTAGGTAGTTGAATCTAGTGTTAAGACACTCCACAATTTCCGTTTAATTTTCGAGACATTGCGTATTGAGTATCGCCCAGTGTTGTACTTTGTCTCCTTTTTAGAACGAGTAAATGAAAATACTTGATTACACCGAGTAGAAATCGAACTCACAGCCTCCGCTTTTAAACCCAAATCCTGTGCCGCTGAATCTATACCAAAACATAAAAGAATACCAAACAAATTAACATCAATTGTCCAAAAACCCACAATCAGGTGATATTTTAGGACAGTTTCCGTTCTACACAATTTTTTCTACAACAATTCTACACCTCTATTGAACAAAACTTTAAGTCAAGAAGTATTAACAATGGACACTCCATCTAATGTCAATTATTCTCTCATACTACTCGACTTTGGTTCATATAACAAAAGAAAGTTTACATCTGCCGATTTTTTTTGGCCCAAAATCTTGAAAAATCTAAACTAAAATTCTTTGAAGCGTTAAATTTTGATCTATAAAATTTAACAAAGGATTTGCCTTCTTTTGTTGTGAGAAGGAACTAGCTCCAAAGGGTCTAAGATTGAAATTCGTATGGTTTATATCGTATTATTATTTAATAGTAATGGGAAAAGTGGAATTACATTTTGCGCAAAGTATTAAGTTTCATTGATTGCGGCTCAGCAATTTTGTGTTTGGTAGTTTTTTTAATTGCGGTAATATTATACTTTTATTATAATGATTTGTATACCGATTGGAGAGATGGCTCCTTTTAGATGCATGGTACATCCTGCGTGTTATAATTTTCTAGACATTGTGTTTTGAATGGCGGAAAACAACGCCGCGCTTTGTCTTATTATCAATCAAAACTAAAATTTCTTTCATATGGGAATCTAAGTTTATAACCGATTACTGAGCCAAAAGCTACACCACAATGGTCCCTAAATATGTAAAATACTGCCCCGATAGGAATCGAACCCACTACCATCATATTCACGCTACGATTTTCGTTTTCTTACAATAATATAGAAAATATGAGCCAAGAAAATACAAAGCAAATAAAATAAAACAGCTTTCATTGAATCATTAATTTTCCAAGTCCTTATAAATGATTGGTGAGATCAAATTTCGCGTAAATATCAATATCACGACGGCTATACTATTAAATTAGCATATTATTCAATTGTTATGGGTTTATATAAAAAAGAATTGAGTGGCCGCGATGGTTTGATTCCCACTTGGGGGATGACGATATGTATTTTTCTTTTTTTTTTTGCTTGACTCTGTACCTTTTATTAGCTGAGTAGGCTTGGGAAACTAGTGTTAAGACGCTCCGTTCCCCACTTTCCGCTGAATTTTTGAGGTACCTATTGCGTATTGAGTAGCGGAACTTAAGACCACACAGACCTCATATTCACATTCTTTAATCTGTTGCAGAAAAAAGCTTTTCGCTATAAGACTAAGTATATAATAAAAAAAAATCTTTTTTCAATATATTTATCTTTAAATTGCATTGCAAATTATCTCAATACAAGAATCTTTATATACAAAACATTTATACGTTACAAAACGATAAAATACTTAATTTCAATAAAAAGATAAGAATTAAAATATAACTTTATACACACAATAAGTAAAAATTTAAACGTCGTAATAACCATATTGTAAAAGTTTATCTTTTCAAAGAGATCATTCATCAAATTCAGGAATTAAATAAGGCATTTTCATACTTTCTTCTTTTATAAATTAATATATTTTATAAATAATTATCTTTTATTATTTAAAACGTGACTGGTTGTAGGTTCGATTGTGACGAGGACAACCGCGGATTAGGGCGAACGTGGGGAACGAAGAAATAGAGCGTCTCAAAATGAGGTTTCCAGATTTCTTCTGTATAAATTAAAAGCTTTTACCCTGTAATGGGGATAGAGCTAAAAGTTATGTAACATACTGCAACTTTCACTATACACAGTAGGTTGTATCAAAACGATTACCGTGTAATATAGCGTAAATATAGCCTTCATTGATTAACGGACTGTGCAACACCAATATATTATTTCAATTTCTACCAGTAGTTGCTGAGATAAGCGTTTTTATCTTTACAAATATTATAGTTTTTTTTAATATTAATGTAGAACTACAGGAGGATATTTTTTTTACATCGATGGAACCTGGAATCGTAGTATTAAGACAATCCCTTAAACCCTTTTCTCCGAATTTTTTGATCAACTCAGCTTCACGCTGTATCCCGCACACAGCAGGGTAGGCAGAGTAAACCTAGTGTTAAGACACTCTTTTCCCCGCTTCCTGCCGAATTCTGGAGGCATTGCGTGTTGAGTTTTTTGAAGCGATTTTCAATTATTCGAGGTAGAGAGTGAAACTAAAAAAAATACACACAAGTATGCATTAACCCTTAAAAATATAAACATTTACAAAATAAACAAACGTTAGATAGCATCGCACGTAATAACAGGCAGAGATTTTTCGACGTTTCATATGAAATATGCGAATTTTTGCGGACCGGCTATCTCTGATCTAATAGAGTGCCCACCAGTTTTGTTTAATTGGAGACAAATATCGAATTTATAAATGTTGAAAATATTTATTAAATAGCATTTTCTCGTAACAAATGATAAAAATATATATGTTGTTATATGAATTTATATTTGGTGAGAGCGTATGGCTTAGAGCGCTTTATCAGTAAACAAAAACCTTTGGTTATTTAAGTACTTTTGAGATAATCCAGATATTACAATAAAGATAAATCCTAAATATAGATATTATAATAAAGATAAATTAAAGTAAGGATAGTAAGTAAAAGGAACCTAATACAAAGACACTCCATTCCCCATTTTCTATTAAAAAAATTGTGTGCTTTGTATTAGAACTTGATACCACAGTTTTGTCTTCGTACAAGATCGAAAAAAATTAGAACAACTCATTTCTCTGGGTGAGAATCAAATTCACCACCCTCGCGGTGTTTATAATAGGTTGCTGTGGCACGACAGTCCACATTATCTACTGCCTCCCTACAGAATTAACATACAACAATAGTTTTATAATTTTAATATAAAATATGGTCACCCTAGCTCTCTTAATCCGATACTAAGGCATCGAATTTACTTTAGTATTAATCGAAACTTCGCCATAAACATATTATTTTAAATTTCGGCCACTCTTTACTTGTATGGTTCATACATTCGATACGGGTATAATGTAAAATTTTAATTTCTGAAGGCCTAAAATAAGTTTTTTTACCCATTTTTATAAACGGTGATTATTTAAAGAGATTTTTTTTAGCTCCACGCTGTTTCCCGTACATAGCAGGGTGAACAGAGGGAATATGCAAGACAATAGACTTAAGACACTCCGTTATCATAAAGAAACTTTCGTTACCCACTTTTCGAGTAGCGCAACACAACGCCGTGATTTGCCTCGTTGGCAGAGCGAAAAAATGAAAATGTTAAATATTTCATTTCCCCGAGTGGGAATAGAACCCACAGTCGTCGCGTTTACCGTGTTTTTACGCTGTATCCTACGAATAGCAGGATAGGCAGATGGAATCTAGTGTCAATACTCTTCGTTCCTCACTTTTCGCCCAATGCGGAGAGGCGAACTCAACACCGTCTTAAGGCTTGAAAATAGTTCCTCTGAAGGGAAATCGAATTCACAACTGTTGCGTTTGGTCTGGACCATTGCGCTAGAACGGCCTCATATTCTTTAAACATTTCATGTAACATCTTGAACAATAAGTAAAACAATAAAAAAAACAAGCGTTTAAAAATTTCACATGGCAATTAATTACAAGGCTTTTTAACTGAAAAAATTTCAACCCCTTAAAAAGCTTTTAACAAAATATTAGTAAACAGTAACGCAGCATCAATAGATTTTTGATCTTTTTATCTCAAGTTTCTGAGGTATGCCGTAACACGCTCGGATGCGAACAGTAGGCGACAGATGTAGGAACATGTGGGTTGTTTTTTGTAAAATATGTACATTCAGCCACAAATAGTTACGGTTTTTAAGTCAAATTCCAATATTTTTTACAAAATTTTGTTTTCACTTAGATTTTTTTGTATAGCATCATATTTATATTGTTTTATCATTGATATATGTAAGTGTAAATTGAAAAGCCGTAGCTTAATTTGCAGGTTCAAATTCGTCGTTGAAATTATTGTCATTTAATTTAGACTATCGTGACGTACTCTATCAATGCCTGATTGTAAAAAATACATTATTTCTATTTCCTTTCTCTGGTAAAACATAGCGAGGCGTTGACATCCGCCACTCGTGTCACAATGTCTCGATTTTATGAGGAAATTGAAGAACGGAATGTCTTAGCACTAGGTTCTCTACCTAGCTTACTATGCGGGATAAAACGTGAAACAAAAAAAAGAGAGTATGTGTAGTGTCTCAACACCAGGCTTGCCCTACTGTGTGTGGAGTATAGCATGAAGCTGAAAAAAAAGAAGAATTCTTTTACTAAAATGTCTGCTTCACTGTACCCAAAATAAAAAGTCAATCCGCCATCCCATAAACACGACTTAACATGACAAGGACAACATTTAAAAACTTTTTTCGACCTTTTTTACATTTTACACTCAATACCTTTTTTCCGTTATGGGAGACATAGTTTTTAATATGATTTGTTGAAGGGTGCAGGTTCAAGACAAGAAGTTTTTTTTATGTATGATTTGTATTTTTTTTGTTTCACGGTGTATCCCGCATATAATAAGGCAGGCAGAGGGAACCTAAGTTAAGGGAACTTCCTTCAACATTTTCTACCAAATTACCGTGACCAATAGTTAATCTATGTTAGATTTAATTATATATTACCTATATATATATATTTTTTTTGAAATGAACTCCTAAATAAATTCTATCACGTACAATCATTATTTAAACCAAATTAAAGCGGCAGGTTATTTAAAGGGCATAATTCAGTCAGTTATCAGAAAAGATAAAGACTTCAAAGTCGACTGTTTTAAAATATGCTTTCCTGAGGTCGTCGTGGCGTAGTGCGAAATGCGATATCGGTAGTGGGTTTAAGGTCTACTGGGGAATGGGTCAATGGGTATTGAACTCTGTATTAAAATTTAACACCTCTTAACTTTTTCATATATCTAATTATTTTTTTGTTACTGGTTGGCTGGTAGAAAATAAAAAATAAATTTTAATTAAGAAGTGTAGCAAAAAAAAAAGGATTTCTCGAAATTCCTTAGGGAAAGGAAAATAGAATTTTCCATTTTTCGCCTTAGAACCAGGCACGCCAGTTTTTCTTAATAATTTCTCTGTCTTATAGTAGTTTGTTAGTATTTTAAGATCAGTCGTGGCGCAGAAGCACTAGCGTGCGGCTGTAGACACAAGTTATTTGGGGTTTGATTCCCAATAGAGGAAGTGAAATATTTTATACTTTCATTTCTTCACTTTGGAAATAAGGCAACGCTCGGCGTTAGGTTCCACCAGTAAACACATAACGAGATGAGAATTCGGCGGAAAGTGGGTACGGAAGTATCTTAATGAGAAGGCAGTATCTTAACACTAGGTTCCCAGGCTCCCTTTGCCTATCGTAGCAGTGTGCGGGATACAGCGTGAAGCTAAAAAAGTATTTTAGACAACAGTTTTACACATACAAATCTCAAATAGATTAATCTTAATACTAAAAAGCATTTATATTTTTTAAGCCTAATATTAATAAATGTTGTTTAAATTAGATACGAATCTACACATCAACCCTTTAAATAAAAATAAATTGAAGTATTTTTTCGTAACAAAAAGTTTTTTTTACGCATTGAGCGCGTATAGTACAAGAGATGGTATCTTAAAATGAAAGATAAACGCTTCACGCCTTGTTTCATATATTTCTTTTATATTTAAACCAAAACTAATTATGGCTTAACAGATGTATATCAGTTCAAGTTCAGATTTGCCATTTTTTTTGTCTTGTCGCCAGTTTTTTTGTGATAGGGAAAGAGTACATGGTACGTGTTCGTTGAGAAATATTAAAAGATTAATAATTATAGGTTCGTTTTGTACTTGGAAAAATATTTGAATTTGAAAAAAATAAAGTAAAAATAATTTTACTCCATTTGGTTAAAATTATGTATGGTGGAACTTCGACGTTTCTATATCTAAGTTACAATATATTAACGAAATTTATAAATGGTCTAAAGCTTGTGGCATACCGCAGTGGCACAATTTGCGATAGTTGCATGTTCTATTCTGACTCGAGGTAATTAGTTATAATCGTTCATAAATTCGTTTAAGTCTTACCTATATCTGGTAACAAGAAACGGTGGCGTTCTTTTTCACCACACAACGCATTATCGCGAAAATTTGACATTGCGTGGAGAATGGAGTATCTCAACAAGGCTCTCCCTCTGCCTACTGTGCAGTAAGTATACAGTGTGACACTGAAAAAATAAATAATGGCCTAACAATTTTAGCTACCACCTCCTATACTATACCATATAAAGAGATGCGGGCACAAAATGTATAATTTACCTGTCAAATAGACTAAGAGCTGTCATTCAAAGTATTTCATTATATATAACCGGGTAACCGTTAATTTGTACGCCCTCTCTTAATTCGGTTTTAAATCCTTTTGTTTATGACTCTTTTGTGCCGTTTTTCGTATTGTTTAACCATATCTGATATTAGTTTTTGAGGTCATAGAAATTTCGAGACATCTGGTTGGTAGGTCCGGAATTGGACGCCGCAGTTTGTTTTTTTTTTCAGATACATCTAAGATCTAGGCTGTCGTGGTGCAGGAGCACAAACATGGGTTTGTAAACGCGCTGGTTGTGGGTTTGCATCTCAGTCGGAGGCTAGGATATACAATGTTTGCACTCTCTTTTGCTGGTAACAAGTTAAAGCACGTTATTGAGATCCACCACTCAACATAAAATGCCTTAAGAATTCGGCGGAAAATTGGCAAATAGAAGTGTCCCCATGAGGAAAGGAGTGTCTAAGCACTAGGTTCCCAGGTTCCTCCTGCCTAACTTGTGCGGGTTACAGTGATATACAAAACAAAAAGGAGATAATGTGAAAATAGAAGCGAATATAAATGTGCTATTATTTGGGTAACAGTTGTAATAACTTATACAATCACTCACTCCGTTACCTCCACAATTTTCGAGACATTGCGGTTTAAATAACTGGACTTAACGCCGCGCTCCGTTTTGTAACCAGAGCTAAAAAACAAAAATAGTTAAATCGGGAGCGGGTATCAAACCCACAACCAATCGTAATACTATTTCTATTGAACTTATTGACATTTGTTATCTCAATTTCAAAACCATTAGCACTGCAATGCGTATCACGTACCACATTTCTTATCAATAGATAAGAACTAGACCAGAATTAATCTTATAAGAGAGGATATGTATGGAATTTACAATTATCCTAGGAGATCGTTTTTTCATACAAATAATGGTATATATTTTTTTATCTATCAGATTTAAAAACTGTATACAAAATATTTCAACCTATATAGTACTAGTATAGTAAAAAATAAATTTATTATAGTAGTTTTCAGAAAAACAACATTTAATTTGCAAAAAAGAAACTAAATTACTTTTATTTTATTTATCAGTTTCTTGCATTTACTTTAAAATAAACAACAAAATAACCCCATTCGTTCACACGTTCCGCCGACATTTTTGTATCTGGCCGAAATGACCGACACGGAACGGCCCGAATTGAACCCAGTCACCGGAGATAAGATAACGCTAAGTTATCGCAAATCTTTGCGACGGTTTACTCGTAAGTGTACCTACCTATACCTATATGCGCTATGTATGAAAAAACCCGTGTTAAGGCACAGAATGTCAAAGTTTCATGATAATTAATAAAGGAATAAATATTTTTATCATTTTTTCATTTTTGCCCCGTAATGCGCTAAGAGCAGAATAGTTAGAGGAAATGGAGAGTGTTAAGACACTACGTTTGCCGCATGCCATCCAAATTTCAAGATATTATGTTTTAAGTGGTGGGACTCAATACAGTGCTTTGTCTCGTATCCAGAGTGCGGAAATGAAAATTCATTGCCCTGAGTACGAACCAAATCCACAACCAAATTTACAGTGAGAAGTTATGCCGTGACATCATGACGCCTCAATTAAATATGTTTATAAATAGATTGAAGCCGATGGTTTCGGGTTTGAATTGTATCACGGGGAAATATTTATCTTTTAAATTGATTGAAAATATTTTTCGTGTTTTGCAAGCAAGGCATAGTTTTTATTAAAAAAAATACTTATATTTCTACTAAACGCTCATTTTAATACATTTTAAGTTAGCGGAAGCCGACGAAACTTGCGTATTTTAAAAACTCATGTATATAAACACTCCTTTTACCGGTCTTACATATCTTTACTAGACTAATTGAGTTAATATTTATACCACATCTAAAATACGTACATACATATACATACATACATACATACATACATACATATCTCATAAACTAGAAAATCTGGAAATAGAAACAGTCCAAACATCTACATACAATGGCAGTACCAAGTTAAATCAACTAAATGTAAATTTTACACAATACATGTCTTGCGAATGTTGGTTTTTGATTGACGTTTCATAACAAAGCGGAGAAAGCTCTTCCTACAAAGCGCAAAAGTTTTAGCAGACGGTGGAAAAGTTTGTTTAAAGTGGCATAAACCATATTTTATTTATATTTGATGTTAAATATGAGTAATAATAAGTTTCAGCGTGGCGTTGAGTTCCCACACTCTATACGCAATGCCTCGACAATTTGGCGAAAAATGGAGAACGGTGGGAACCTTCTTCTTCTACTTCTTCTTACTTCCTAATGTGGACGGAGTGTCTTGATACTAGGTTCTCATGTTTCCTCTGCCTATTCTATGTAATTAATTCAGCATGAAATAAAAGGAACATATATAAATTTATTGTTTCATTTTATTTTAACGTCTTATAATGACAAGTTATTTATTTCTCCGCAATATAGTTTTATCTAACTTTATATTTTTTAGCTCAACACTGTATGTCGTAAGTAATATTTTTAGCAGAAAAAAAAATAGAAATATAAATATAATATTTAAAAAAAATATTCGAAGTTATGCCACTTTTAATACAAATAGTCACAATGCTACCCCTAGGTACTATTGTTTCTTTAACATATGCACCATGTAATAGTATGGTAGGTATACTAGAAGTAACTTATAGCTTAATTGATAAGAGCGTAGCGAACGCTACTCAATTGGTGCACGTTGAAATCTTAATGTCATATATATATACATATATATATATATATATATATATATATATATATACGTACGTATATTTATATTACACTGTATTATTTTCCATATATAATTTAATTTTTTTTAACTCCATGCCGTACGTAGTAGGAAGTCAGGGAACTTGAGAACCTAGTGTGGGGCACTCCGTTCCAATTAAGATAATTTCGCTCTCCAGTTTCCGTCGAATTCTTGAGGCCTAGCATATTGGACACGCTTTGTTACTCCAAGTGGGGATCACACCCTCGATTGACGCGATTAAAGTAGCACATTAGTGTTCCTGTGTTAGAACGGTTTGGCTTCATGTATAAAAATATTTTAAAATATATGTTTTTAACAATTTGAAGGTCAAAATGGAATTGTGTAATTAAAGTACTTCTCAATAAAGTTACTATAACAGTATCTTAATATCCTATCATCGATTTCACAGTGCTAGTTAGAGAAAACTTTGTGTTGAACCATCTCAGTCTCAATATTAAATTAAGATATAATTATATATCCTATAAAAAAATAAAAAATAATACAAATTTGTAAGTTTGGGAGTTGGAGGTATATTTTGCTATGTACCATTTGGAAAGCTAACATTGTTTTTTTGCCTCACACTGCATCCCTCACATAGTTGAGTAATCAGGAACTAAGGAACCTAGTGTTAAGATGCTTCATCCTATTAAAACACTTGCGTACCCTAGTTTTCGCTCAATTCTCGAGGCATTGCATGTGAAGTGACGGAACTCAACGCGACGTTTTGTCTAGTAACCAGACGAAGAAAATTGAAATTAAATTAATTTATTAATCCGAGTGAGAATCGAACCTACGATTTTCGTCATTGGTGTCGTTTACAGTCGCACTCGTAGTCCCCTGAGCGACGACCCATCTTTAATATCATAAAAAATATTTTATCTTCGTACATTGAGACCATCAGCGCAGGCATAGCGCCTGCCCGACGGAATTATTATATAATTTGGAATTCCATTCGAAGTAATTAATTATTTTCAACTTCTCGATATTCTTGGCAGACCATAACGCCGCGTTTTGCCCAAGAAAATTTACAAAACATTTTAATTAATAAAAAAAAGATGCTATCAATGTCTCGAATTCAGACGGTTCTGAGAACGGAGTCACCACTTCATGTCTTTTGCCTACACTAGTGTGCGGGATAAAACAGTTTAATTTAGAAAAAAAAAGTTTCATTTAAAGCCACAACCCTCAGTTGGTATTTTTTCAAGTAGAAAAAGACATTCAAATTATTTGTACTAAACGTGTACTAAGGTGTCATTTATTTTTGTCACTAATAAAAATTAATTATGTAAATAAATTGAGAGACCCTTTTTAGTTTAGCATTCAAATAAAATTTTAGCTTTTCTCTTTACTGTGTTTATATTTTGTACGTCTAATTAGAAGGAAGGAGACCGTCGCTGTGTGTATCGTACAGCGACTGTTTTTAAGCACGGTGTTTGTAGGTTCTATTCTCACTCGGACAATGTAATATTTGAATTTCATTTTCTCGCTCTGGTAACGATATTAGGCGAGGCGTTGAGTTCCAGTATACATCGTGTTATGTCTCGAAAATATGGGCTAAAAGTGAGGAGCGGAGTGACTTTACAATTGGTTTCCTCTACCTATCCTTTAATACCACTTTAATTTATCCTCTAATACCACTTTCCGCTCAATTTTCGAGACATTCCGTGTTAAATGATGGATATTAACGCCGTTCTTTTTGTACAAAGTATCTTATTAGTTCTATTTTTATAAATTCCGCTAAAAAAGAATGCGAAAAATTAAAAATAGAGATCATTTGGGCCCAAAAAAGATGAAATAAACGTGTTTAACATAAATTTATTATAATCGTTAAGTTTCATTTACTGTGTATTTCGAATATTTAAATTAAAAGAAAATTCCTCTAAATGCAATTTAAACCTATAGTCATCATAGTAATGGAGAACGGACATTCTTTACCTATCGTGCTTTATGTGGAATACAGCACGGACTTCATAAAAACTGTATATAGTCAAATAAATTATAATTATCTGTTGGTTCATTCCATCCTTTTTTAAGGGATGGTCAACATAAAAAAATAAAAGACAGCTTCCCGTATAACAGGGTAGGCCGAGATCTTTACTGCCCGAATCATTTTCAAAACTATTAAAAAAAATTCTAAATAATTTTCAAGATATTGTGCTTCCTCAAACAGAACAGGAAAATCAAAATAAATTAAATTCGACCATCAGACCGAGTGGGTATCGAAGTTGCGACCATTGCGTTTACAATCAAGTTCGGTTCCACTACGCCAGGACAAAATAAATTAAAAAGCAAAAAAATATCAATGAACCATCAAAAATAAAACCAAAAGCAAAGCCGAAAAAAGCGAAGCGAATCTTTTTATTACTTCAAATATCGTCCATATACTACTTACTATACTCAATTAAAGATTGAAAGCCACAGAACAAAAATTAACCAAACATTTGAAATATTTTATACATTTCGAATTTTTTAACCCTTTCTTTTAAACTACGGAAAGGTATTACTAATAATTTTGGCTATAATTGCTTTTTAATTATATGTTACTCTGCGTTTGATTTTAAATCGTTAGAGTGCGTCTGTAATTGGTACTTTACGCATGTAAACGCCGTCGTGGCACAGTGAGATAGCGTTTGACTGTAAAATACTGGATGGTAGGTTGGATTCCCATTGAGGGGAAAGTTAGAGAATATGGTGAAAATGTGAAACGTAGTAGGTCTATCTTAACTTAGCGCTGGTCTGTGAACGTGATGTGTGAATGGGTATAAAAATATTTTTTTAAGCTTAACTTTTTTTTCTGTCTAATAGAATCAAATAGCAGCATTAATTTACGCCATTTAACACGCAATGCGTCTCTAAAATTGGGTGAAAAGTAGATGAAGGAATGTCCTAGCTCTTAGAAGAGAAGATACAACATAAAGTTCTAGGTACTTTTGTTTCAGTTTTGCGCTGTGTCCATCATTTAGCACGGTAGGCAGAACCTGAGAACCTAGTGTTAAGATACTCCGTTTCCCATGAAAACACTGCCGTTCCCCACTTTCGCGAAGTATTGCGTGTTGAGTAGTGGAACTCAGTGCCGCGTTTTGCCTCGTTTACTAGAACGAAAATAAATATTAAATATCTTATTTCCCCGATTGGTAATCGAATCCATAACCGTCGCGTTAACAGTCACACTCTTGTGTTCCTACATTACTTTGCGTTTAATCTTAAATCGTTAGAAGGCGTATCTAATTGGTACATTAAGTATTTTGAATGGTCTTTAATTTTATTTTATTATAGCAAACGAAGAATAGAAAGATTAAATGGTATTAATCAGTTCTAGTAGGTAGTAGGTTCAACTTCCGCTTTTTAAATAGGAACTTATTATGTCAACTTCTGCTTTCTTAGCTTCACGCTTTATCCAGTCAAGACATTTCGTTCTTCAATTTCATTCCATAGCTATTACAATCAAATATAATTGTTTTTTTATTTTTTTTTTATTTTAAAATATATTTTTTAGCTTCACATATGTGGAGAGGCTTTAAGCTTTTAACTTCTTAAAGGGAACTTGGTGCTAACAAACATATTGCTAAGACATTTCATATCCATGAAGACACTTTCGTTTCCCACCTTTCGCTGAATTCCGGAGGCAATGCGTGCTGAGTGTCGGAACTCAACGCCACGCTTAGCCTCGTTGCCAGAGCAAGGAAAACTAAAATATTTAATATGGAATTACCTCGACTGGGAATCAAAACACAACCTGTCACGCTAACAAATGCACGCCCGTACCCCTGCGCCACGACTGACCGTTCAAGCACTATTTATTTCACAAATCATTCAGATCTTTTTCATGACTGTGATCTAGTCTAGGGATCAAAAAGAATAACTTTTTAATCTACATATAATCTAGATCTAGATATAAAAATAACAGTTATAAAAAAAATGAATTTTACCGATAACTATCGCGCATTGTTATGTGGGCAGTAATATATATTTAATTGTAACACCTACCCACGCCCATCGGATATTTTGTGCAGCTTACTGAGAACTGGAATGTGTGGAGTGGATTTTATGTTTTCTTTTTGCGCCTTATGCATGTTTTTTTTGTTTTGGTTTCCAGTTTCACTGTATCTTAGCATAATGCAGTCGCGCTATTTTTCCACCTCAATTTCCGAGACAGTGTGTGTTGAATGGCGAAACTTAACGCTTCTCTTTTTCAAACAGAGTATAGAAATTACAATAATTTATTTCTTTGAATGTGAACCGTACTCATAAATATCGCTTTAACGATGTTCCACTGCACCACAATGGATTCAATTAGTATTAATGTTTTTATTATTTCTTTAATATATACAAATATATACAAGATGGAAAACGGTGAGTATTATCACTAATTCCTCAAAAAAATAAACGAAGATAAAAATACACAACACACTCCATGCTTTTCCCAGTTCCAAAGCTATGCTATACATTCCCACGATTTGATTGCGTTTGGACGCAGCCAACTAATTATTGAGTTATTTTTTATAAATGAATTTACATATTATTTCATTTTAAAATATTTCAAATTTGTTGAATTTTCAACTTTAAAGGTTTTAATGTTTTTTAAGGTAGTTTAAATACTTTTTGTCGCATTTTGAAATGTCGAAATCGTTTTATTACAAAATGTAAAAGCTAAAAATTTGCTAAAAATCTTTTTCCATACGTGTTTTTGGGAAGTGTAGAGGAGCACTTAGGGAGGAAAGAGATTGAGACTCACAAATTGGTTTCAAGTATTTTATCTTAGTTACACGCTTTGTCCCGCATATAAAGAACCTAGTGTCACAACCCTTTGTTCTCTACTTTACGTTCTTTTTCTCCTTAATTCGGAACATTGTTTTACCTACGAAATAAGAGAGTGCAGATAATAAAAAAAACGAGTTAACGCTATAATGTAAGTATTTATATTAACAAACGTAAAAAACTATTATTAATAATAACATTCAAAATTGAACCTTATTTTATAATTGTTAAGATGTTTAATCCCCTACAGTAATTAGTAAACATCATTGTCAAAATTGCAATTTTTTTTCAAATTCATGCAATTTTGGCTCTTATCCTGTAAAAATAAAGGTCAAAATGGAAATTAAACGGTGTAAGAACCAAAAAACTTTAGAAAATTACTACGGGATACCAACACGAAATAATTTTACTTCTATTGCTGGAACTTTTTTGATTTTATCGCCACAATATTGAAGGTTTTTGACAAATTGGAAACATACGGCTCAAATTTTATACATAACAATTTCCTATTCATATATAAATGGTGTTTTTTTTTAATTATTTTTTGGTTGACTTCACGCTGCATCCTGCAGAATAGGCAGAGGGAAGCTGGTGGTAAAACATATACTTACACGTTACTTCACGTCACACTTCCGTATTCCAGTTTCCGCTTGTATTTCGATACATCACGTGTGAACGTGGCTCAACGCCACACTTTGCCTTGTTACCAGAGCGGTTTCATTACCCATTCGAGAGAATGTCTTATTTTTATTTTTCTCGCTCTAGTAACAATACAATACGCGGTGTTGTGTTCTGCCATGTAACACGCATTGTCCCGAAATATATTACTTGTTAGGACCGGAACGCCTTAACACTAAGTTTTCACTGCCTACCCTTTTATATACGCGGGATACAGCGAGAAGCTAAAAAAATATTTTAAAAAAAATCTGATTCAAAATTTAATTTCTATACTATGTAGATCGACTTTTTTGAGCGTAACTTTTGTAAAATAGCTGCCCGTATGTTATTATACATACATACATGCAGTGGCATGCGACGATTGTCATTTAAAAATTGTTTGAAGCAATTAGACCCTCTTAAGATTCTGTGACACAAAGAGTTGTCATTTTTTCGCGTTCATCTCGGGTATGCTATTCATTAGATATTATTTTTATTATATTTTATTGATAATTTAGTTGATAAGAAATAATCGTCTAGAAGTTAAAACAATCCGTTTCCCGCTTTTTGCTCAATTTTTGAGACATTCCGTGTTGAAAAGCGTAATTCTACGCCGAGCTAGAGAGAGCAAATAAAAAATCATTTTCTTGAGGGAATTGAACCCCCAACCGTAGTGTTAACAGTCACACATTGTCCCACTGCACCACGACGACCTCACTTCATTCCCTTTTCGGATTATATAGAAAGTGTCCAACATGTCAAACGAAAAGTGCGATTACTTTGTGTTGTATTTTTATACTTTGTCATTTCCTATTTTGATATTGGAAATGCCGGCCATTTTGTCATTGTGGGTCGTTTTGAAAGATTGAATGAATGAAACTAGAAACAAAATATATGTATATTATTAAGAAAACAGCATTTAAAATTTATGTTACATATGATGGTACCTGTATTGTGGGTTTGATTTACAAAGAAGAACGATTTTCACTTTTTTATTTTATGTTTGTTTTTCGCACAGCAGCGGAGAATGCTAAAACAAAGAAATAAATATCAAAAAAATATCAAATAGTTCAATTGTTGAGGCCATTGAGGCACAGTGGCACAAACACGTAACCGTAATAGCGACGATTGTGGGTTGTATTCCCACGAGATGAAATGAGATATTTTATATTTTCATTTCATCTCTCTGATAACTAGGCAAAGCGCGGCGTTGAGTTCCGCCACTCAAAATACAATGCCTCGAGATTTCGGCGGCAAATGTGGAACGGAATTGTATTATTTGGAACATAGTGTTTTACACTAGGTTCCTAAGTTCCATCGGCCTACACTACTATGTCATATAGCGAGAAGCTGAAAAAGTAATAATTTCACACTTCTTCCGAGTGTAGCATGGCGAAACTAGTGTCCAGACACTCTGTCATTTTATTTCGAGACAGTACATGCTATGAGACAGTACAGTCGCGAGGCTGAACGCAGCTGGTTGTCTTTCCAGTTTCGAGTTAATATGGAATCTATAATCGCGTTTACATAGTAGTCTGAACCTGCCCCGCTTTGCACATAAAAAATTAACCCATCGAGAGATGCTGATGCAACACACTTTTGTTTTACATATTCTCGAAAATCTTAAAGGAATTTCTCCAAAAAGGTACAGGTTTGATTCCCGCTGTGTTTGTTTTTATTTAGTGTTCATATAAAAACTAGTCCCTTGTCAGGTTTGTCTGTGAAACGATTGATCTTTGATTTTGTTTATTCTTTTGGAATTATATAAAACAGAATTTCTTTAAATTACTTTTTGGAAAATGGTATGACAAGAATGTATAGAGACTGTTACATATGGAGCATTCTACCTAACCTATGAATTGCTATATATTTTAGCTTCACACTGTATCCTGAATGCAGCTTCCCTCTGTTTACCCTGCACATAACAGGATAGCCGGGGCACTTACTGTTAACTAATTCCGTTCCCATTGAATCACTCCTACTTTCCACTTTCTACTCAATTATCGATGCAAAATCTAAATTAATTAAAATTGCAGTAAATAAGTCAATAGCAAGAAGAACGGAATGTGGCACAAGAAAACCCAACATAACGTTAATAATTCGATAAACGTAAAGATTGTGGATTCGATTCTCATTCGGGGGAATTCATTATTTTCATATCCTCATTATAGTAATAAGAAGGCATTGAATCACACCATTTAGGTTAGGCAATGGCTCGAAAATTAAACGAAAAATGAAAAATTTAAGTTACGAACGTTTGAAAAAAAAATACATTATTTCTAAATAATGTCACAAGTTATTTAATATTTTGACCCAAAATAAAACAAGATACAAATATTTCGAATATCCATTATATTTTCTTTAGTACAGTCTCAACTATGAGCAGTGACTTGAACGGTGTTGTCAAACGACACTCTGACATGGGTACCGCGATACTAGATAAAGATGCCGAGAGCTCAGGCTAGCGACAAAAACGTCGCTGTATTTTTATTTTATTTTAATGGATAGGAGAAAATGAAAATACTTTTTTATTAAATTTTTGTATGAATAAGTTAAAAATAATATTTATGCAAGTTAAAGAAATATAGACAAATAGAGAAATTGTACTCATTTACGCCGCACTTTGCATACAAATAACTAGAAAAAAAAAACATGAAAAGACAAACCTACAAAACAATTCTCTGAAAATTTTACCAATAAGTCAGTTCCGCAACATTTTATGAAATTGCAGTGAGAGTGACATTTCGAGTTTAGTTCCCTACCTAAAAAAAGACCTGAATTCATATAGTATTACGTTTTTATATTACATTAGTATTTGTAGTCCGTCTGTCCGTCTGTCTGTCTGTATAGGAATAATATTTTTATTATTATTTTATTTTATGCGACGACAATATTGTCTTAAGTCAGTACCGACCAAAGTAAAACACCTATCCACAACATAAAGTAATTCGGAGGCGGCTTTCTTATTAACGTATAGGATAGTATTTTATTTTTTTTTATTCTTAATAATATATGGGCTGTCATTCTGCCCGCGTTTTTACTTAATGATAGCGATAAAAATCGAACTTACTACCCATTAGTGTTTTGGTATAAGAATTTTTTTAATAGGCACTTCTTTACTGGGCGCGGGGAGTGATATGTCATTCTGTGACTGGATAGAACGTATATAAAATTAAATGATATTAAAAGTTTATATTTTCTAACCAATTTCCACGATTATCTCGGATTTTGCTATACCGATTTTTATGTGATTTTCAGAAAAATATTATTAAATCAGCCTTAGAGTCTATCATGGTGCAAGGGTGTCAAAACTCAACCCTGAACTTTTGTTTTCTAACCTTAGAGCTTAAGAATAAATAGAGAGAGAAAAAATACATTAAACATAATCTATCTACGATTAATAATATTAAACACACCACTCTTTCGTGACAATCGGTTGAAAACTTAGCACTACTAACTATTAAATATTTTCCGGCCCGACGCTTGGATGGTTTCGTATTAAATTACCTAGGTCCTAGGTTCGATGCACTTACGGGGGTGACAAAAAAAATGTAAATAAAAAAAAACACGTTAAATTGACACCCTTGTTGTTACTTGATTAATTTTTTACAATGTAATACTAGAATGTCGTTTTTGCTAGACCTTTTTGCGGGACTAACGGATAGCCCTGGCTTCGGTTAACTTTTTTTTAATGTTCTTTCATTTCCTGTATTTTAAGCGAAATGGAGAGAAAGTAGAGATTTCAGAATGTTGATCTATTTTCAAGGCATTTCCTGTTAGCTGTTCAAATTTATTGCGACACTGTTTAACCAGACGTGGTAAAAAAAACTTATGATTTAAATTTGTTCTCGTTCTGTAACTCAACAATAAATGTGTCAAAAATTGAGTGCCGGTAGGTTTCCTCTAAGTTATTACATTTTTGCAGGAAAATTAGATATTCCTCTAAATGATAATTGAACCGCCAATTTCCGCTCAATTTTCAAGACATTGTGTACTAAGTGAAGTAACTCAACGACGCGATTTGTCTTCTTATTACAGCGACGAAATGAAAAGTTATTAGATTCCCTGAGTGAGCATCGCTCACAACCATCGCGCTTACAACCAGATTGAGAGAGAGGCCTCCTAAGAAAAAAGAAAAATGTAAAATCCAACTGAACAAACTAATGAAGTAAATTAATCCAGTAACACTTGCGCTATCAAGACGAATCCAATGACGTATCACTTATCTAAATCGGTTCACTGGTTTAACAGTTACAAGGGAACAAAGAAATGGACATATATACATATACATACATGACTAACGTACATACGCCCTAAAACATAACCTTCCTTTTGGGTTTCACCGCAGTCGGGTAAAAACAAAAACAACAAGATTATAATAGTAAATTAGCAAAAACTCCCATAAAATTCACACAAGGATAAGAAGAGCAAGAATCAAAGCGAAATTTCAAATATGAAGTCCAAAAGTTTGGCGACAAAAAACAAACAATGCGACGCGGTCCCACTTTGTGTTAGAAATAAAAATAATATGTTGACTGTGAAGTTTATTTAGTATTATATTTATGGTAGGAACAGGTTCGATTTCTGTTGGATACAAATGTTCTCTTAAATAAAATAAATAGTGACTTATCACGCTACTTTTAGATTGGTGATGAAGACACTCTGTTTCCCACTTCCTCTTTATTTTCGAGATAATATGTGTTAAGTAGTGAAATTTCACGCCGCGTTTTGTTTTGTTATCAGAGCGAGAAAATAAAAATGTTTTTTCTTTGAATGAGAATCGATTATATCTTTTAAGCTACACTACGATGGATCCCACACGTAATAGAGTAAGCAGAGAAGTCTTAGAAACCCCCCCATCATTCCCAAGAAGACAATTCCGTTCCCCACTTTCCGCCGTTGTGAAAATGCGTGTTATTTAGCCACGTTTTCTCGTAACAATACAAATACGTAATATTTAGAAAAGAAAAAAAAACGGAGAAAAATGTCACTACTTTCCTTCTATATTAACATCAATATAAAACATAATAAGTAAATATAGGTACTATAGTGTAAATAAAATATTTCATATTTAACTTTTCCCTTGTACCAGTGGTTAGATAAAAAAAAAAACTGATGCCATAAGAAATTATATAACAAGCATCGAAAACGATGCAAAATAGTCGTCTTTTTATATTAACACGGCAACAGCGCCCGAGAATGTGTCGCGAATTTTGACAGCAAAAAGTTATAAAATGGAACCCACATTTTGGATTTTTTTTACATATTTCTCCTAAAATAAAGGACTATCATGGCACTGGAGTGAATGGTTTCACTGTAAACGCGACATTTGCAGATTCGATTCCTACTCGGCGGATGATTTAATTTCTATCTTGAAAGATATTATCCTTTCAATTTTTTTTTATTAATTTATTTTGTGTTAATTAGTCAGTTGATGTTGGAAGGTTATTTTCAGCCTTTAATTACCATTGAATGACAAACGTCACAAGTTTACTGTAGATAACCAGGTAAATTTACGTTGTTGCTTATTGTGGGGATCGAACCCAAAACCAGTCGCGTTTACAGTCACACTTTATGCCCCTGCGCCACGATTGACCTCTGATAATAATAAATAAGAATTATTTTTATAATTTATAGTTTATTTCATGTTAATATGTCATTTGAATTATTATAGTCTTATATGTTTAAATATACTGTGAAAATAAAAGTAAATGTTAATAATACATATGTTTTTGATTGTGCATATTCTGTGCGTATTTCGCCCTTTTTTAGTGCAATTTTTGGCATTTTGATAGTGCAAATAATTCCGTGTCTACTAGTAATCATTAAAAATCATAGAAAAACTCGAGCGAAGCAAAGAACAAGGAAAAGGCTAGTCGTTTATATTTAATCAAAATATTAGTATAAGAACTTCCATAATATCAGCGAAATATTCAAATAATAACAACATTTATTACTCAAGTAGGATGTAAGCTAAATCTTTTGCCTACAAAACTGTTTATAAATCATAAACTTATAAATAAAAATGGCATCAATATAAAATTGTAGCTTAATATTTATATATTACTTTACTGATGGATTCGTCTCCGTCGCTGGTCATGGGTTCCATAACCACTTGGGGAATTTTCATTTTAACACTCTTTTAATAAAACAAGCGCGGCGTTGAATACCGCAATCTCAACACGCAATGTCGAAAATTGGGCGGCAAGTAAGAAACGGAGGGTGTTATCACTAGGTTCCCTATGTCTGCTCTGTCCAAAAAGAGTGGTACTGTATTTCCAATTATTTATCTTAGTTAAAAAAATTTCATTATTTTACATATTATAGTAGTGGCGCAGGGGCACAAGTGTGCGACTGTAAATGGGGCAGGTTGCGAAGAAAGAGACAACCGAGACACGGAGTGTCTTAACCCTAAGTTCCCTCTGTCTGCTGCGTGAAGAAGCGTGAAAATGAATCTATTAAAGTAATTAATTTTATATTTAATTTAAAATGATGTAAAAACCTAATGTAAAAAACATGATACATTCTATTTCTCCAACTACCCTCTTTTGAAAACAACATTCAAAGCATAACGCATTCAAAGTTGAAACCACTTCCAAAAATAATCTTATAAAAGCACAACAAATGATGTTCTGTGGAGAAAACACTTGAAAACAAAAGGGTTACTGTTTAAATTTAAAGTCTCTTAATTGGAGGGTAGATGAGTACAGCACTACAGCTCTAATACTAAAATAATTAAATCGTTAATTTGTCTGCTCCTAATTGGTTTTTGATGGAGATTTCATATTTTCTTTTTCTTGCTCTGCATTTCGTAATATGATTTTCGGAGATGGGTTACGCTACAATGCTCAGTGGCCGGAGAGTGGAGAACGTAGTCTTGACGGCAGGTTATTTCTTCATCTAGCCTACGGGACGGAGATTAAATTGAAAAAAAAAGGGTAGGCAGAGGAATCCTAGTGTTAAGACACTACTTTCCCCATTTGCCGCCGATTTCTGGAGGCATTGCTTGTTGCGAAACAGGATGTCGCACTTAGAATCGACACTAGAGCAAAGAAACGAACATATTAAATATTTCACTTCTTCGAGTGGGGATTGAACCCAGAATCTATGGCACTTACAGTCACATACTTTTGCCCTTGCGCCACGACTGGCCTCCAATTTAATATCTATATAGTGAAAATTAATATATATTTGTAACAATCAAATAATAAACTGTGTAAACAACAAATTTGTAAATCTTAATTTTGTATTTACGATTTCTTTATATGCGAAATAAATCTTCTCTCTTTCAATTACGATATAACATTTTTATATTATAGCAATTACAACTATATTGTTTCATACAAGATATTCTTTATACTGCTATCAAAATCACTTAAACAAAACTTTTTTTATATAAATAGTAATAGAGACTGAGGCCGTCGTGGCGCAACTGCATAGCGTGTAATAAGCGCATAGCTGTGGGTTCGATGCCTACATGTGGGAATGAATTAATTTCAATTTCTCGCTCTGCTAAAACGACTTGTTAAAGCGTGGATAACGGAGTGCCTTAACACTAGGTTCACAGCGTGAAACTGAAATAAAGAAACAAATGTCTAACTCTATTTTAACACTTTCAGTACAAACACAATCATTTCCTTTACATTATTTTAATCCATATCTATCAATAATTCACGCTTTTAAACCAGATCAATGGAAATAACTAAATGGACTTCTCTTAATGTAAATTTCACGCGTCATATGACAAACTTGCGTACTGACGTCCGTCGAGATGATGTACGGTTGCTATTCATAATATAATATTTGGATATGTAAGGTAGTGTTCATGTAAGTTTAATAAATCAAATAAATAAATCAGCTTCACGCTTTATCCCGCACACAGCAGGGTAGGAAGAGGGAACCTAGTGTTAAGACACTCCGTTCCCCACTTTCCGCTGAATTCTGGAGCATTGCGTGTTGAGTGACGGAACTCAACGCCGCGTTTCGTCTCGACACCAGAGCGAAGAAATGAAAATATAAATGTAAACAAATATTTTGTTTCCTCGAGAGTTCGTCTGCTCAGTTTTTCATCTGATTTGACACACTTTGCCTCGTTACCAGACCGATTAAATCAGGGGCTCCCAACCTTTTCTTGATCAAGGACCGCTTTTATATCATTCTTGGTAGCAGGGACCACTATGTATGTAGGTAGGTATATTAAAAAAATAACTATGATTATTAAACAGAACCTTCGCCTCACCATCCCCGTCATAAAATGAAAATCGTTCGCGGTCCACTTTTCGGCACCACCAGTGGTCTGTGGACCACTGGTTGGGAACCACTGGATTAAATGAATATGTTAGGTTTTATAAAAAAGAGGGTTGTTGATAAATAAATAATGGTATAAAATTGACCAGTATTAGGCTTTGTAAAGAAAGGAGGGTGGTTAATAAATAAATAATATATAAAAGCGGTACACATCGTATTGTGGAGGCATTCCCGAAACGGCATCGAGGCTAGATATAGTACCACTGGTGAAGAAATAAATTGGAGGAGTTCATAAGATATAGTGAGTTTTATTGATAGTATTATTATAAATATATTAAATATTTCATTTACTCGAATGGGAATGGAACCTACCACTTGTCGAGTTGTCGCAAGCATCAACCCCTGCGCCACGAGGTATTCTAATTCTTCTTTAGGTTTAGTTAGAAATTTAAAAATTTAAACAAATCTACAAAATAAATTACTAAACGACATTTGACATAGACGCGTCCTAAATACTAAAATAGCGACGGAAGACGGCCGAGACAGCGCGGCACATCTGCCATTTACACCGTATTCCCGGGAAATACGGAGATTTTGTATATATTTTCTTTATTTTTTTTTGTTGATCTATTGGTTGTGAGTTCAATTCGGTTATTAAATCATATTTGCAGTAAATGGATCGTGGATTTTCTTTTTTGCTTTACCCTTTATTCCGCGCAACGGACAGTGCAGTTAATAAAGCAGACGAAGGTCACCTAGTGTAAGATACTCCCAACTTTCTATTAAATTTTAGTTACATTGCGTGTTGAATGGCAGAATTCAACGCCGCGCTTTGTCTACCATAAAGGACAAATAAAAATGATTGAAATTTATAATTTTTCTCATAGTGAAAATCAAACCTACGACCGTCGCCCTTAACAATCGTTTATCCATTTACACTGTCACAAATCTCAAAGCACTTTTACTATTGAAACTAAATACTTATAGTGAGTAACTATTTCCGATTTAGTAAAAGTTAGTTCAAAGCTTTCCAGTTAAATCTCGATCTGTGAAGAACTTTAAACTTAATACTTGTTATCTGTTCAATCGAAGAACAGTAGAACCAGAGTTAGCTTTGAAGTGACTTATTTTCTTATACTTTTTTTATCCATAATGTCCCATTGAGTGGCAGAACTCAACGCCGCGTTTAGCCTCGACACCAGAGCGAGGAAATGGAAATATAAATTTAAGTAAATATTTCATCTCCTCGAGTGGGGATCGAACCCACAACCAGTTTTACAGTCACACTTCGTGCCACTGCGCCACGACTGGCCTCAACTTTTTTTATCCGATTTTGCAAAAAGGGTAGAAGCGATCGCTATTTAATCTTTTTTTATGTAAGTCGAAGTTATTAGCAAGACACTCTCGAATCATCTCCTTGAGGCCGTCGTGCCTATAAACACGACGGTTGTGAGTTCGATTCCAACTCAGAGTAATATAATATTGAATGTTTTCATATCTTCTCCCTGCTTTTTCGCGCTATATTGAGTTCCACTTAACACGTAAAGCCTGAAGAATTTAGCGAAAGTGGGAAACGGAATTGTTTTAATGGAAAATGAAATGCCTTAACACTAGGTTCCCAGGATCTGTCTACCTTGATATGTGCGGGATAAAGCGTAATGCTAAAATATATCAGCTCGTTTGGTGCAACAACGACGTATTTACACTTTTTGAAACATTTACCGAGACGTAATAAAAATTTTCATAGAATAGTCTTTCCGCATACATTCACATATTTAAATTATTCTTCAAAAAAGTACAATTACGTCTTTGTTGCACCAAATGAGCGATATGAGCGTTCTAACAATAGCTTCCTCCTGCATATTTCGATATTACACAGTGAATAAGTTAAAAAAGACGTTATAAAAATCTATTTAAATCTTTATTGTATTATTAAAAATGTCAAACGGTCACCCACCTTTGTCAAGATCTGTAACAAGATCGGACATCCTTTATTTAAAATCGTTTCTGCCTCATAAAATTTATAGAGATATAATTAGGGAGTGGTGGAATTGAATGTCCTTATTACATACGCATAAGGCCTATAATGCTTTGAAAGTATTACACCGACCTTCCAATTATCACATATATATAAAATAAATAAGAAAATGTTCTGCAAAGTTAAGTTGTATGTAAGAGAAAATCAGATTTTGCTTGTACTACGGTGGCGTAAGGTTCGATTTGCGCTGAGGCAAATTTTGATATAAAATTGTCGTCAGCGATCAAAACGTGTAAGGTACAATTCTGCACAATTAAATTTGAAATAAAAAATTTAATGTTAAACAAGGCTGTGTTTTGAATGAAATTGAAAAATGTATGGAAATATAGTTTTTATTCACATTTCTAGAAGGTTCTCGCACGATCTGGACGGTAGTGTGGACATAATGTGGTACCTGTTTATGTTAAGAAAAGCATATGAAATTTGTATCGTGTCGTTTTTGCTCGACTTTTTTTTTCGCCGTCACTCCAATACATCGGTTGGTTTTGCAGACGTGTTGACGTTTACAAAGGCAACAGGTTCAAAACCCGGTGTGAAATTTTGTATTGATGGTAAAAATATTGATCTTGATCTCGTTAAGTTAATGCCTGAGTTGATTCGATTATGTTTTATTGTCGATTAAAATTAATTATATTTGAATTAAACTTGAGTAATCATCTAGTTAGTAAGTCATTATAGTCTCAAAGAATTTGTAAGCTAACATTTTTCTTCCATTTTTTCTCAGCTTCACGCTGTATTCCGCAGATAGCAGGGCAGGCAGAGGGAACCTAGTTCAAAGCCACTCCGCACCCCACATTCCAACGAATTCTGGACGCATTGTGTATAGAGTTGCGAAACTCAACGCCGCGTTTTTCCACGGTACCAAAGCAAGGAAATGAAAATAATAAAATGTTACATTTCTCTCCCATTTAATCACTTCTTGAATGAATTGAAAATCATTTCCCCTCGCTGGTATTGTAGCCTGTATTATACTTAAACGTATACGATATCATTGATTGCGAAAGTTGTAAAAACTGTATCAAGATTTGGTCGCGAGTGCTCGGACGTGGTTACTAAAAGTGCGTAGATTTAGGTCCCGTTATTTTTAAAGGAAGAAGAAGAGATTTTAGTTTTTATTTATTTATTTTTTATCGGCTTCACGCTGTATAGGCAGAGGGAACCTAGCGTTAAGACATTCCGTTCCCCATTATTTATTTTTTTATATGTTATATATATATTTTCTTTAGTTTTAGTATTTGTGATACATATATTTTCTTTAGTTATATGTGGAGTAGGTAGAAAAATAGTAGAATCAAGGCTCTCCGTCTTCCACTTTCTGCCACAATACAGTTATACAAGTGCAATTAAATCGAATCGAATCGAATCTACAACCATTGCGTTTATAGCCAATATTTCCTTACTATATCATAAAGACGAAAGGAAATTGAAATTTTTAATACTAATTCTGTCGTTCATAGCATTTTATAGGCGTTTCGATAGTAAAACTTTATATAGAGAAGCAATTTGCTTCATTTTGAATATTAAATGAAAATACGTTGTTATTTTAAATGATGTCTTGTGTGTGGTCTTTGCCTTAATAATTGTGGTATTAAATGTGTATTCGTTTTTAAGTTCTAGATTTTATGTAAAAACTAATGATTTAGATAAAATTTTACTTCATACTTTAACACGCTTTTATATAAGATCGACTTTCTTCTTTTTCGTAGATTCACGCTGTATCCCGCACATAGCAGGATAGATAAACGAAACCCAGAAATCTAGAGTTAAGGACACTTCGTTTATAATAAGACATCTTCTGTTTGTAACACTCCGCCGAATTTTCGAAGCATTTCGTGTTGTTTGGAGTGGAACTCAACGCTGCTTCTCTGCCTCTTTACCAGACCAAGAAAAAGATATATAAAATATTTTTTTGCTATATACTGCTAACAGCCTATAGAGCAAATTTTTAGGAGAGACAAAAAACATATGAAAAAAAATTATGCGAATGTATGTTCTATGAGATAAGTTTCATAATTCAGAAAATTGTAAAGAACTATTTGTGTATACTTTTCTTTTAAATTAAATTAAATTAAAATTAAATTAGCTTCACACTATATCCCGCACACAGCAGGGTAGGCAGAGGGAACCTAGTGTTAAGACACTCCGTTCCCCACTTTCTTTTAAATAATGGTCAATATCAAGTTTTTTTTTACACCTTCGATTGAAATAAGTGATTCAGCAGGTTTACACGACGATATAATATGTAGTTGATTAGGGGAGTTTGGAAAATTACATGACAGCAGTTTCGTTTGCTCCATGTTGTACCTGAATTCTTAATAAACAACTTAAGCAAAAACGCGTTCTACGCAAAAGCGTTTTAAACAATAAATAAGAAAAATATTATTTTTTTCATGATTTTAATAATATTAAGACACTGTCCTCTACGCGCCGGCCAAGTTTCGGGACTAGTGTGGTGGACCCGATCGGAAATCAAACCCACAGCCGTCGCAGCCAGTAGGTGTATTTTTTTATTTATTCTTTATTGTACACAATTTAACCAAAACACAAAACGAGAGCTTAGCTGTGTGACTGTAAACACCGACAGGTTGTATTCGATTGCCACTCGAGGAAATAAAATAATTTATATTTTTATTGATGTCGAGACAAATCGCGGCGTTGAGTTCCGCCTCCTAACTCACAATGCTTCAAAAATTCGGCGGACAGACTAATTTCATAGGTTCTCTTTGCATATCCTGCTGTGTTCGGGATGCAGCATGAATTCATAAAAAAAAAAATAACTCAACAGCATACTGCAAAGTCGAACCTGCAGTCACCGTACCGTTACTTAAACCCGATAACAATCACGACCTGATAAATTATTTAAAAAATGGAATTGATTATTCGGATGTTCGATCACAATCGATCCAGCTTAATTGGTAATTATTTATTTAATTTGCATCAAAATTTAATCTTGATTCGCCCAAAAATTTATGCGACGCGAAGGCATTTGCTTGCGTTTTTTTAAATTATTTTTGCTAATTTCCCTTTAGAATTTAAAGCGTTTTGAGGATTTGTTGAATTATTTGCAATTTAAAAGCCAGTTGCGTCGCAGGGGCACCAGAGGGAAACTATAGACTTGAAAGGTTGTGGGTTCGATTCCTACTCCAGAAATGAAATACTCAATATTTTAATTTCTTTGCTCTTCAAGAAAAGTCTCAACACTCAATGTCTCTAGAATTAAGCAGACTGTGGGGTATTAAAAATAAAGTTTGTTTGAGAGTAGTGGAACTGAACACCCAGTTTAATCTTCTTACCAGAGCGACGAATCGAACTCATAATCTTTGCGCTTACATTCACACGCTTATGCCACTGCGCCACGACGGCCTCCAAAATATTCTAGTTATAAACTACGTTATATAATATTATTGAGGCCAGTCGTGGCGCAGCGGCACGAATGACTGTAAAACAGACTGGTTGTGGGTTCGATCCCCACTCGATTGGATGAAATATTTACTTAAATTTATATTTCCATTTTCTTCGCTCTGGTGTCGAGGTTAAGCGCGGCGTTGAGTTCTGCCACTCAACACGCAATACCTCCAGAATTCGGCAGAAAGTGGGAAACGGAGTGTCTGTCTTAACACTAGGTTCCTCTGCCTACCCTGCTGTGTGCGGGATACAGCGTGAAGCTGATTTATTTATTTTTTATTTTTATTTTATATATTATTATATTATATTTTATACTTCATGTAGTATAGAAGTATTATAAATTATTAAATAGACATGTCAGTATTGTAAGTTCTGATAAAAAGTGTCACGAAACAGATCGTACGAAGCCATAACTTGGTGTACACGCGATGTTGGCGGTTTGCGGTTGTGGAGTGAGCTTATCCCAAAATTATTTATTTATTAAGTGAAAAATTATATTTATTATCTTTATTTATTGTTTTTTTTTATATTCCAAAGTAGATTCACGTATTTTATATAGCTGGATTGGTAAAGAGAACTTAGTGTCAAGGCACTTCTTCACAATTTTAGTGGAAACTGTATAATAGTTTCCACCTTCATTCAATACGCAATTAGTATTTACTTATAAATATTACCCCAATTGGGAAGGAACCCACAATCACCATGATTATAGTCAGACAAAATGATTTATCTTGAAAGGCGGGCAAGGAAAAATTAATTCCTCTGTGTAAGGACCGCAATCTTTACGATCATATTTTACATTCAAATGCCTAAAAGCTATTACCCCAGTAAAATTGCATTCCCGGGAGCATTGAGCAAAAGCCTAAAACTCATTCTCCCCAAATGGGAATAGAACAACCGCGCTTACATTAGACTCCGTATAACTGTGCTACGACAACTTCTTGCTTGAATAGAAAATAATAAATAAAAAATATAAAAAAAAAAACCATAATAACTAATCCACCTCCATACAAAGCAGCCGGCGTCTTGGAAACCCGCAAGACGTATATATTTATTTCCAGGGGTGTAAATTGTAACACAATTTATTTTATTACTTTATACTTGAACTAACAAAATTTTAACGCGAATATTGTCTTATAAGAATACAGGCTGTAAATGTAGCGGTTGTGGGTTCGATTCAGATATGGGTAGTGAATAATTTAATTCATGTGCTCCAGTAATAAGATAGAGGGCTATGTAAATGCTGCCACTTAGCACGCAATGTCTTGACAATTAAAAGTTAGGTTGAAAGTGGGGAACGGAGTGTCTTAACACTAGGTTCACTCTGCCTACCCGCTATATGTAGGATAAAGTTTGAAGCTAAATAAATTGAGATTGTTTTTACTTTATTCATATTGATAAAAGAAGAAGCTTTGCGTCATATCTTTTCGATCATGTAAATTATGACATAAATTTTATCATAAAAATTGTTATTTAAGAAGACCTTTTTAAATCCAGAAACTTTGTCTTCGTGTTGTCTGTTGGTCAATCAGTAACGGAAGGACAGTTTGCATATATAAATTAGATTTCTTTTCGGTTGTTTACTGAATTATTTTCGTGTCCGAGGTCTAAAGACATAGCACTGCGTCAAGCTCCGCCACTAAACACACATTTATTGAATCTCTGGTTACCCTGCTATGTGGTATTAAAAGAGAAATAGCGTGTTTCTTATTATTATCTAGATATAGTAAAAATGTAACTGATCGCTATCTGTTCAAGAAATACAAAATAAGAAAAAATATTACTGAGGGCATTTTTCTTTTTTTTTTAAACAAAAAATCATTACTTTTCATATATTATATGTTTGTCTGTTTGTCGCACACGCTAATCTCAGAAACGGCTTAAGTGATTCGTGTGCAGTTTTAAGTATTCTTTTTTGCTCAATCGTGAATCATATTTTGCTCTACCGTTGAGGCAAAGCACGGCGTTAAGTTACGCCACTTCAGAATGTGGAAAATGGGGAACGGGATGTCTTCACACTAGGTTGTCTCGGTTTACCCTATTGTGTGCGAGATACAGCGTGAAGCTAAATAAAAGGCTTTTGTTCGACAACATTGTTATCTTTAAAAACATAATATTTTAAAATACGATAGATACGTCTTATCACTAAATCCTCTTATCAGATGTACGATAATAAGAAAAAAAGCGAAATATAATCTTCCCATAGCCTAACGGGGGTGTTCAGTTCATTTCCCGGTTCCCTCTTAAAAGGGGGCCTCTAATTAAAGAAGCCGTGTAATACTTTACTATTGCAGTACACTACAGTGAACTCGAGGGGGACCTTTGGAAGTACTTATGGTATTTAAATTTATGACGTGTTTATACGGTAACTATGGTCGCCGTAACTTTGTTTGCGTGCATTTTATGACCCTTGCCTTGCTTTTTTCGTATAGAACTTAGTGTTAAAGCACTCTTTCTGGAATGGAAATAATGAATATAAAGGGAAACGAATCTACGACCGTTGCAATTTCGGTCAGAGAGCTTAGCCAAAAATATATTACGGAAATATGGAATATATTATTATAACATTTTTATAGGTATTTTACCTTTATTCTTACAGTGAGACGATAAAACTTATAGCTGACAGTCTGTTATCGAAGACCGCATCAACAGCTGATGCAGTCAATCTATACAAATGTTATAAAGCTAAAAAGTATGTTTGGTAAACAGCACTAACCTCATGGACTACTGGTTCAAATTGATTTTCTTTATATTTTTATGTTGGCTTGGAAATGGACATTTCGAAAAAGTAAGTATATTAAGTTACATAAATTATTTCCATGTAACCATTGTAACTGTGGTCAGAATTACCTTGATGTGGCTTGTGTCATATACAACTATTAGCTTCACGTTTAATATCCCTCATATAGCAGAGTAGGCAGAAGGAACCTGGGAACTTAGTGTTAAGAACGGAACGGAACAGAACGGAACGGAAGTACCGTTTCTCACCTTCCGCCGAAACTCAACGCTGAGCTATACAATTCTTAATTATTTCTATTTGATAATGTATTTGAAGCTGCAAGTTAAAGCTAGCTAAAGTCATATATAAAAAAAAACATAACACTTTTACATATTAACACACAAAAGCGTTTTAAGTGAAGAATTTCTCAAAAATGCGTAACGCGGTGGTAAAAACTCTAAATACAAATTAGTGTGACCGAGTCAACAGACCACCGTCTACCGTCTGGGAAACACTGTATAAACACATTTACCTATTTATTCACTGCGGTAAAGTTTTAAAGAGTTCTGAAGTTATAGATGCGGCAGGTGAAATTACGGTTTTATAGTAAATTTTGTTATAAGAGGCCAAATTATAAGAGGCGGGTTGAAAACGGGATTACGGACGATTATGGGTATCTCACTCAGGGCAATGCATTTATTTTATTAACAGTTCATAGAAATCGTATTTCCTATGAAATACGAGTTACAATATGAAAATCTATTTTATTTTTACTTATTTTTAGTATTTTGTTAAAAAATCACAAGACTTATCGTACGTATCTATTTTATTTTATAAAATTATTATTTTAGATAAAACATGGTGCATAAAGTGACAAGATTAATTTTGAGAGAAAAGAAAATAAACATAAATATCATTGTAATTAAATGGAATCATATTTAATAGTAGATATCATAAGCTGTATATTTATTTGTAAACTAAAAATACTCATTAAAACAATATTACTCATACAGTTCCATCTGCCGTTCATTTCTACAGAGATTTCAACCGATTATTTACCGGTCAGTTCTACTGATACCTAGCTCTATGCTTATAGTACTTAGACGTTATGTTGACTCTATTAGAGACCGCTCCACCGCCCTTGTGTTTGCTTCCAACCTACCTTCCAATGTAGTTCTATTTTATTGACATCTTAAAATAATAGAATTTTGGACCCAAAGTGTCATCCATTAGTGTGAAAATATTGTGTTTTCCCATATTTTAGTGGAGTCGCAGTTCGAATCCTAGTTAATAATGAATTTTGTATCTCGCAACTCCGTTTGTGTCGATTTCAAAATTTTATTTATTTTTATACCTTTACACTTTATCCGTGTATGTATAAAATTTATCTTATTCTGCAAATAGTAGGGTAGAGAAAGTTAAATTTTCATAACTTACAGTAGCGTGATGTGCTGTTGTGCCACGACGGCCTTTTAGACAAAGGGTGCCGTTGCATGCTTTTGCGCGATGTAGGGTAAATGGAGAACGAAGTGGTATGTTTGATCCATCCATTCCCCACTTTTCGTTAAAATGTGGATTTCTTTTATCGCCAGGTGTGGCCTCAGCGCCAAATTCTAATCAGTATTCTCCAGTTAAATAAGCAAGGCTACCAACCAATTTTACGGAGCCTGTAGTTTTTTTAATACAAATAATGTATATACTTATTACATTACATAGAGGCAGGAAAAGCTTTGTAATATATATTTTGTATTAAATAACTTAAACGAAAACGATCAGCGAAGTCGTCTCTCTCACGAAAATAAGGAGCTAAAAGACGAAATATGGTAACCACAGTTTTATTTTAGTTCGGGATTATTATAGGTATGTCACATGTGAGACAGAAATGTATAGTGGTACACCATGGTCGTCGGTACAAATTTCGTTTATAACTATATAAATATTTTTATAGCTTCACGCTGTGTATCACACGTATAGCAATCAGAAGGAATATTTGGATTAAGACACTACCTTACCCACTTTTTGTCTAATTTCTGAGATTTTCAAAGAAGCATTTAGCCACTTACACAATTTTAAGTTAAAATAAATGATAATAGTTCATAATAAAGGTAAAGAGTGTTATAGATTTGTAATATTTATATTTTAAAATAGTAGCTGTTGAGTTTCTTGCTGTCCTTTTTCAGTAGAACTGCCTGCCAAGTCGGTAGTAGCTTCTGACAGGACTGACACTACTGACATTTCTACGATTCAAAAGTGAGTTCAATAGTAAAATTACATTAAGAAAACTTTTTCTAAATATTGATCAAAACCATTTTTATACTAGAAAAAAACCCATCAGAAAGTCACTCCAATAGTCTCAAGAGTCATGGACACCAGACGCATAAAGCAACCTTCATAAAGAAAAAGTATTTTTCTCTTATATCTAAACGTCTTACATTTCATCACTTACTTAGAACATTCATTGTATAGAATAAAAAAATAAAAAAAATAAATTAGCTTCACGCTATATCCCGCAAACAGCAGGGTAGGCAGAGGGAATCTAGTGTTAAGACACTCCGCTCCCCACTTTCTGCCGAATTTTGAAGGCATTGCGTGTTGAGTGGCAGAACTCAACGCCGCGCTTTGCCTCGACACCAGAGCGAAGAAATGGAAATATAAATTTAAGTAAATATTTCATCTCCTCGAGTGGGGATCGAACCCACAACCAGTCGGTTTTACAGTCACACTTTGTACCACTGCGCCACGACTGGCCTATGGTATAGAATTTATTAATTTATATAAAAAAACGTAGTGGTGCAGTGGGATAATGATTTTCTTTACTTTAATACGCGAGGCGATTGTGGGTTCAACTCCCAATTGGCGAAATGAAACATTTAATGTTTTCATTTTCCTAGCTCTGGTAACAAGGCAATGCGCAGCGTTGAGTTCCACCATTCAAGACAAGAATTCGGCAGTAATTGGGAAACGAAAGTGTTTTAATCGGTTCGATTCCTAGGTTCCCTCTATTGACCATTCTGTATACAAGATGCAGCTTGAAGTACGCTTGAAAATAATATAAGAATGTATCTAGAATTATATATATGTATTAACAAAATTTTATTCTATTATAGTGCAGGATAAAGCGTGAATCGTATTAAACCTACAACCACCGCTTGCAACAATATTACGGCGTCACATCTGATATTAATATTACTTTTTCAACGACTTCCTTATCTTTTATATCTTACACCTTGACTTATCAAAAGATAAAGGAACTTATAAAGCTGCCGAAACTTATTTATTTTATAACAAAAACCCTTTAGAAAAAGGTCATACAACATTTTAAAGACACACATACTCGAAGATAAAACGTCTTCCTTAGACAATCATTCTTTATGTTTGTTGACAAGATTGATGAATTTGAGATAGTAGTGAACTAACAATGTACTGGAAAGGTGTATACGTATATCCTTTTATAATGAAAAGAAGATATTGTATTTTATACTAGTCCCGCTTGTGAAGGAATTTCGAAAAATCCTTTGCGGGACACCACTATACGGGATAAAGTGTGAAGCGGGTTTTTTTTCAGCTTCACGGTTTATCCCGATAGCAGCAGGGTAGGCAGAGGGAATCTAGTGTTAAGATATTTCTCTTTCTGGAGGCATTCGACACCAGTCGAAATTCGAGTGAAAAAATGAAAATATTTAATTATTTTATTCTTTTCCTCAAATGAGAATCGAAGTTACGATCGCGTTTATAGTCACACGCTGCCATCAAAATTTAAAATATATAATTTAAAAAAAACATATGCAACAGATTTTTCTATTCGTGCTAAACTCAACGAGTTGTTCACTAATATCCTTTGAAAAGTTCCACCATTCAGGTTCTGCATCCATCATCAAACCAGCTCAATGGCACCATATTATTGTATTTTATTACTAATAAAAATATCGAACACAAGGAATTTCAAAGGAAAATAAATGTGGGTGTGATCAATCAAATATAAAAATAGAGTCGCCCAAATCCATATATAAGATAGAGCATGTAAAATAACTTGACGTATTAGTTCATTAAATTTGTAGACACTGTTCTTTTGGAAACGGATATCCTCATAAGTAGATAAAATAAATATTTGTATTTGGAAATTGATAGTGTTAAAGAGTAAGAAAATTGGATATTTTATGAGTTAGTAAGAATGTAGCTTCACGCTGTATAATGCATTAAGCAGGAAAGGCTGAGAAAACTTAGTGCTATAACACTCCATTCTCTATTTCCCGCTGAATTTTAGAGGTGAGGTTGAGTGGCGTAATTCAATGCTTCTGCCTCGGCTATTTGCCTCGGTACCAGAGCGAAGAAATTAAAATATTAAATATTTAATTGTCACAACCTGTCGATTTGTCGGTTTGTCTATTTCTTAAACTTACGAAAGTCTCATCAAAACCAGTTCTGTATAATATGTCATGTGACTAAAATAAAGTCAATTGTACAGATCAGTGAATCTGTAAAAATGATTTACTGTTTTTAAATGTTCTTTTGTATCAATACTAAAATCATCGCAAGTACAATAAAAAACTTACAAACTCTAGAACAAATAAAAAACTAGTATTAAAAATTAAGTAGTCATATTTTTAGAGCAAATGTAAGGATAAGGAATAAATTATGTCAGGACTACACCTTCTTGTGGTTACATTGATTTGATTTGAATAGTCTTGATAGTTGTTGAAAAATAATGTTTATTCAAAAACTGCTTATCAGCGCGGCGGTTGTGGGTTTGAATCCCATTCGGAGGTATAAATTATTCTCATTTCCTTGTTTTGGTAAAAGGCATAGCGCGAACTTGAGTTACACCACTCAACACGCACAAGCTTTATATTTTGTAAAGCTATCTCACGCTTTTCTGCAAAGCAGGGTACGTCAGAGAGAACCTAGCCTTTTTTTATGAGTACCATTTTTTGTTTCTATCTTTTTCTTAAACAACTTATTATTTTGTTAATTAAACGATACGTGTTGAGAGGTGTAATTCAACACATTAGCTGACAGGAAATGTAACGGCTGAAGATTCGATTCCGACTCGGGTGAACGAATTATTTTCATTATATCAATCTCTGTGAACTGACTGCCAGAAGTGTAAAAATACTACATATTATAGTGAGCAATGAACCTAAAACCATCGCCAACTATTGTAGGTAGAAAATTTAGTTTTGAAATGTGGTAAAATTTAGTTTTGAAACTGATCCCTTGGCAGTCAGTTCGTAGTAACTACAATTGGTTACTGTAGAAATGATTTCCGAAAAATTACTACGAGATTGGGAAAAATAAGACTTTTACGTCTTACAAACAAAGGCAAGCAGGGTTACGGGTGACGACTAGCATAAAATTAAAAGAACAAACAAAAATTAGATTTATAAGAACATAAAAATTCAAAGCTATAAACACCACAAAATTTTAATTATATAAATCACAAAAAAAATATTAAAACTATCAAACCCACTGCATCCACCAACAGCCCACGTGTTCTATGCTAATCTCTAATATAATTATAATATATGTATGTATGTATGTATATGCATGCGTGCGACGGTAAGCGTAGCACGTGATAATGGGATGATTGATGGGTGACCGACGGGAAAAGTGTGGGAGACGGTGTACTGTCGTGCACTGTGATGTTTTATTTATCTTTTTTTTTATATATTTGATTTGTTGTTTTTTTTATTGGAAACAAATTGGGATTTGAATATGTGTCGCTTTGGATAATTTAAAGCTAAGCTGTATGATCAAAATATCATTGATTTTTTTGTAACTTTTTACCATAGTGAAGAAATGAAAATAATTCATGACCCCGAGTGGGTATCGAATCCACAGCCGTCGCATTTCCATCGTCAGTTAACGTGCCATGCTGACTTGAAGAAAAAATGCGGCGTTGAATTACGTCCCTCAATACGTATCGTATCGAAAATTGGACTATATGCGGGATACAGCATGAAGCAAAAATGACTTTTAAACGTAACATTAAATGCAAATTAAGGTGCTCGTATTTATAAATGAATCGTTTATATTTATTTTCAAACGTTTACTTGTTTACAATAAAGTAGTTTCATTTCTTCTGTAAACTATTTAACTTGAATTTTTATTTAACTGAACCAGGGAAGTGCTTAGTATATTAGCAATATTTTCAGCAACTAAATGAAAAAGTATAGGTATCACAGGATTACTGCGTCTGACTTTAAGCGTGGGTTCGTATCCCAATTGGGGGAGTAATTTTCATTTTCTCCTTTTTATAAGAAAAAAAATTAATGTGCCAAAAATTGGCACACGACAGCCTCGAAAATATATTTAACATCGTATTAAAAATTAATTTCATGAATTTCGTACGTCTGTTATAACTTTTTGGGTTCCATGTTCGGAGAAGAAGACGAAAATATTTAAAAATGGAAAAGTCGGCTTTTATTTTTTTAATACATGAAAAAAAAAACAATTACCAAATTTTGACGCTTAGTGTTAAGATTCTCATTTTTTCCTTCCACTCAATTTTCAAGACATTCTATGTCAAGTAGCGAAACTCAACGCCACGCTTTGTCTTGTAGAGTGAAGAATTGAGAATAACTCATATCCCTGAACAAGAACCAAATTTACTACAGTCGCTTTGAGACGCTATACCGCTGCGCCACAAAACCTCCTCCTCCAAACATAGAAATAACTTTAATAAAATTTGAGAACGGCCTCTTTGCCTCAAGTATTCCTACAAAATCCAATTAGGAATTAAAACGGTTGTAATAGATCTCTGGCGGATCAAAATACACCAACTAAATTAAGCAGCATTGTTTCTTTATTCTAAAGAATCTGATCTCCTCGAGATATTCAATTTATTTGGAAATGAAATCAATGAAATGTCAATTTATTTTTGTTTGGTGTTCCGCGTTCGGATATTGTGTGTTTGCTGAGTTTTTCACGCTGTATCCCGCATATTGCAGGCTAGGCAGAGGTAACATAGCGTTAGTTAGATATTCCGTTCCCTACTTTCTTCGGTGCATTACGTGTTGAATGACGGAACTTAACTCAGCGCTAAGTCTTGTTACAAGAGCTACGCAATAAACGACTTTTACCGTACCGTGGTTGATTGTTCATAGGTTTAAGTCTGGTTGTGGAAAATTTCCTATGTGGGATAACGTAAAGTTACAAAATACAAAAAACTTAAAGCCGCTGCGTGTTACGAAATAGATACGAAATAGATGTGTGGAAATCAAACCCGCAACCATCCCGTATACGGTCACACTCCATTGAGCCGTGACAGCCAACTATGAATATTTTAATTAAATAAATAAAATATATACGGAACACTTGTTTTAATCAGAACTTGTACTTGACTTTAATTTTTATTTTTCGTATACCTTGGATATATTTCTACTAGAATGTCGACTGCCAGTAATATAAAATTTCAATTTTTGAAGCTTTATATTACTGGCAGTCGACAATAGAATAGTCTTTTGTGGAAACAGATACTCTTTTTCGACTTTATTTAATAAGAAAATTAAAAATATATAATTTTTACATTTCATTATACATGGTGATGTTTATTATAATTTTTATTCAGCTTCACACAGTGTCGTACAAGTAGCAAGGTAAGCAGAGGGAGCTTAGTGTTAAGACACTCCGCTCCCTACTTTCCGCAAAATTCCGCAAAAATGGGGAATAGCATGTTAAGAAGCGGCACTCAACGCGGCGTTTAGCCTCGACACCAGACCGAAGAATGAAAATATGGAATATTTAATTTCCTCGAATGCGAATCGAAGCCACAACCTGTCACGTTCACAGTCACACGCTCGTGCACCAGAGCCATCAACGGCCTCTAAAATCGAATTTTGCATGAATCGAGAATCGAACTTATCCAAAATGATCTACTATTTGGCACTTTAACTAGGTGACTCACATAAAACATAAAATATAGTTTCGCAAAAATCAAAACATTCGAAACGTTACTCGAATAAAAATAATTTTTACTGAATACAATAAGCACATCGATAAAAAGGCTATTTGGAGGCTCTACATAGAACCGGAAGTGAGTTAGTATGCTAAAGAGATACTACTGTGTTGTACGAGGCGTTTTTGGTATTGGTTGATTGTGGTTTTTCGTAATTTTTTTTTGTTTCACGCTCTACAACCTAGTGTTAGGACTCTCCGTTTATCAGTTTCTGCTGATTTTTGAGACATTGCTTGTTGGGAGGCGTAACTCAATAGCGCGTTTTGTTTTATTACCATAGCGACGAAATGAAAAAAATGTTTTCCTCGAGTGGGATTCGAACTAACTGCCATCGGGCTATCAGTGCTACGAAGTTGTGCCACGACGATTTCAAAATTTTACATTATTTTATTTTCATTAAATTACGTATATAATATTATATATATAATTGAATTGGTTAGTATAAGCAATACTAATATAAGATGAATATAAAAATACAGTAGGGATTGAACCCACAGCCGTCGCGTTTTCCCTCAAACGCTTTACCAATGCGCCACGACGGCCTTAATAAAAATAAAAAAGAAATTAAACATAAACGGACAGTCTTACCAAACCTCACTATACTAATAATAAACTCAAGTCAAGACTCGTAGCAACATTCGGCTAGATCCAAGCACCGAGCCGGTTTATAGTTTCCTTCTTATGACGTATTATGTGACGTCACTCTTCTGCAGGGTTAGCGGGTTCGAATACCATACGAATGTTTATATAAAATTGATTACTTTTTTTATTTCACATTTTTTTGCCTGTCTACGTTAACATTATGTTAGTAGAATCAGTTTGACTTTTGATGTCGGTAGACGAGCTCGAAATATTGAAATTTAAAGGAGCCCTTGAAGATAGTCACATATTTAATTTTAAAATTCATTAAAAATATGTTGAGGCCGCAGTGGTGCAGTGGCACAAGCTTATAGTTTTAATCCGACGATTGTGGGTTCGATTCCCGCTCAGAAAAAATAATTATTATTTATTCACGATTTCACTTCTTTGCTCTAGTAACAAGGTAAAAAGATCAGTGTCGAGTTGCTAGACTCAATAGTCAAAAAATGTTCCAGAAATCTCCAAAAATTCGGTCTGTGTGCCCCTCGCCACGACTGGCCTCTATCACTCCAATAGATTTCGATAATTCCTTTTTAATTGGAACGGATACACTTCAAGAGAAGTTCGATAAAAGTTTGGTTAAGTTCTGATCATGTGATCAAGTGGGAGTCGGTTTTTTTGTTAAAAATTATTAGTTATTTTTTGCCTTATCTATAATATAATCTTCATAATTACTCATGATATTCATAATTTTCATACAAAATTGGATAATATAATTTACATTCAATACATCCTGAAATTTTGTTTGAAATTTTTAAATATTATTATATTTTCCCTTTAATAAAGTAGCATAAAAGTATAAAAACTATAAAAAATAAATAACTTCACAAAGTGTATTTTAATCGAATCACATCACAATTTTTCGTTTTCGTCAACACTATCGCAGTGAAACATCGACAGATTTTCAATTTAAATTAATGTAGGGGACGTCGCATGATTTTATTAGTCAATTTTTTTAATTTTTTTCCCATGGTGTTCTGTAGATTAAATAATACTTTTTTTATATGGCAGGGTGGGCAGACTTACCTTAGTTAGTGTCAAGACACTCCGCTCTTCATCGTTTATGATCTATATAGAAATGAGCAATAAGCAACGGACAATGCGAGATCAAACCAAGAGCCTTTAGGAAATTATTAAATAAAAAAATAAGGTTTTTTCTTAGAAATTTGATATTACTATTACGCTAGGGATAAAAAAAATATTTACAGGCTTTACCTATCTTTATCAGCATTTATTTACTCACGGCAAAGAAAATATATTTTTAAGACACTCCATTTGCCACTTCTCGCCCTAATTTTCGAGATATATATTAGGTATTCCGAGTCGAAATTGAACTCACAAACATCGCGTTTACAGTCAAACGCTGTGCCGTTGCCACACGACAGTCTCATGTCCGCTTAAAAATTTCCCAAATCAACCCAAAAAATTTAAAACCTATTGTCCTACCATCAAAAACCCATCGCGCAGGACAATGCAACGTCATAACGCCTGTATATTACAATTTACGTGTTCAATAAGAAAAAAACCATTTTACAAAAATATCCCTTTTAATGGCGGCATTGTTTTTAAAATTGAATGCAAATAACATGGAAGTAGTGAAGGTTTGCTTAATTTCATTATTTGAGACCTTTATGGTTGAGTAGTTATGTAACGGATGTGTGGTAACGAGTTCGATTCTAGTAATAGTTAAGAAAATTATAGTACAGTATAAAAAATAGTCATGGCGCTGTAGCACAGGCCTGTCTGTAACTTGACGTTAGTTTATTAAACGTTAACGTGACAGCTGGGGATTCGATTCCCACTCGGCAGTATATTTTTTTTATTATTTTAATTTCCTTGTTCTGTTAACAAGGCAAAACGGAGTCTTGGGTTTTTTCACTCAACGCCCCGCTTTGCCTCCACACCAGAGCGAAAAAATGAAAATATTAAATATTCTTGAGTGGGAATCGAAGCCGTAACCATTCTTGTTTACAACGCACAACTACTAACCTAGGCCTCAATTTCTTAAAATTAAAAATAATTATATAGGCATATGCTGAATTTCTTCAGAGTTAACGACTTTTACCTTTAAAAGGAAGCCGCTATACGATCAACTAAATAAAATACTCTTTAAGATAGGACACTGTATGTATGTTAATTCACGCATAGCTCTTAAACACGGTAGTACAAAGTTCGAAATTGCTTTCTATAGTTTTGTAATTTTACGACGAAATGATAAAAAAAAGTCTTTTGAATCTATGCAAAGTTGCGTAGATAAGATTTTATGAGGGTTTTTAGTATCCATAAATTGTTGTTCATAGAGACAGTGTTGTGTCACTACGCTTGAGATAATGAGATATTTAATTAAAATGTGTCAAAATCGAAGCCATATTTTATGGTGTGAAGTAATTAGCTTTTGCCTGAGCCTATTTTGATAGAATTTAAAGGAATATTTGAAATATATTTTCGCCCAATGTTGCTTTCCGAATTCTCCTAGCACTTATGTTTTATTGTTATTTTTCGATATTTCAATTTAAAATTTGCGAGAAGTGAAAAGAAATAGAGTATCGAAACACAAGGTATTTAAAGAGTCGGATTATAAGTACGATGAATGTGGTTTTAATTCTGAATTGGAAAAATGAATTATTTTGATTACTAGCCCTCTTAAAAGTGCGGCGTAGAACTCCGCAACACAAAGTGTCTTAACAATAAGTTCTCTGGCTGCTCTGTTATATGCAGGAGGATTATGTAAATAATGATATATTATATGCTGCAAGAGTGAGTGATAAGAGAGGTGGAGGTGGAGGTGGAGACTTTGGTTGAGCTTTGAAACCACATGTCGATATAACACACAGTATCGATCACAATTCTATGGTGGTGATTCCCCACATTTTTTTTTTGGACTAGATCACCTTTCTAAATTTTGTTTAAAAACTCTAAAACGTTATATTCTAGCTTAAGCTTTTTAAAGTTTGTTAATCAAGGAAAACAAAAAAAATTCCTTCTCGAACCTTCAAGAATACAGCCTTCCTTCAGTGAATCATCGAGATACTGAAGGAAGGCCACGTAAGAAGGATGAGCACCCCAGGAGTCTATGTATGCGCGGGTCGCTGACAGTGGGCAAAGGAAAGGAGTTGCAAACGCTATTGATAAAGCGTGAATTTAAAAAAAAAATTAGCTTGAGAAATCGACCCCACGACCTTCTCAAAGTAAATGCCACTAGGATCACCAAACCAGTACCATTAGTCACAAAAGTCGGCTTCATCAAAGGACAATAATAAATGTATGCTATATTATTTTATTGTTTTTATTATGAATATTTGTATATGAATCATCCGTTAACAGTGAAGAAATAATTTCTGTGATTTATATTAAGGAAAAAATATATAAAGCGTAGAAATACCGTGCGTTCTTAATGTTTAAGGGAGATTCGATTTGGTTGTCGAGTGCGAGAGACCGTCGTGGCGTAGCGGCATATTGTTTGACTGTAATTGCGATAGTTGTGGATACGATTCCAAATCAGGGGTATACATTATTTTCATTACCTCGCTCTGAACTCTGAATAAGACAAATTGCGGCGTTAGGTTTGAGAGGAGCGGGAATATAAAAATAATTTATACCACCGAATACGCAACCATATATAGCTCTTATAGCAAGACTATTCTACTGCGCCACGATGGTGCATGATGATGCTTCACGCTATATCCCGCATATAAAAGGTTAGGTAGGGACTTCGTGTTTTTTCTCCGTTCCCCACTTTGTTCTGAATTCTGGAGGCATTGCGTGTTGAATAGCGGAACTCAACGCCGCGTTTTGACGAAGTGGCGATGTCATGTCATAATATTTATAATTTGTACTTCTCACAGTGTGGGAACTAGATTAATATCTTTTTTAAACATGTATGTCCATTGTGTAATGTAATGGCTGTATTCAAGAATGTCAACCAATTTAAATGTTTTCTAGAAAGTAATGAAACCGGTCTAGATTTTCACGAAATAACAAAATATTATGTTTAGTTTTTTCGTATACATTTAAATATATGTATATTTAGTATAACTACATAGGTATACTGTTGTTTTTAGCTTCACGCTGTATCCCGCATATAGCAGAGTAGGCTAAGGTAACCTGGGAACCTGATGTTAAGACACTATGTTTCCATTAACACTTTTCCGTTTCCTAGTTTCCAAATTCGTTAGGCATTGTTTCTTAAATATCAGATTTCCTGGAATGGCACTTGAACTTAAGTCTACAAGATGTAGGTACAACTTACAAAAGTTGACAAACTTAAGCTAGTTGACGAATGCGACGTTAACCACCAGAAAATAGCGGGGAAATGAATAATTTCATATAACAATTCCCTAGAGTGGGAATAAAACCCACAACCCTCTCGTTTACATCCAGACGCCGTGCCACTGCACCACGACTACCACTTTTCATATATTGTTCTTGTTTTGTACGATCAGAATTCAGAATACCATTTTTTTATCCAGCTTCACGGTGTATCCCACACAGAGCAGGGTAAGCAGGGGGAACGGAGTGTCTACTAACACTCCGTTCTCCACTTTCCGCCGAGTTCTGTAGGCATTGCGTGTTGAGTGTTGACAACCCTTTAACCCGACATCTGAGAGAAGAAATGAAAATATAAATGTAAATAAATATTTCACTTTCTCGAGTGGGGATCGAACCCACAACCATTTGCAGTCACACTTTGCGCCCCTGCGCCACGACTGACCTCGATATACTCATAATATTAATCATATACGAAATATAATTATAGGTGTTAACTTGGATTGTTTTAACATCCCCCTAAGCTATAAATATATTGGCGTCTCACCCCGCCTTAGTGCCGGTGCATTTTGTTTTGGTGTAAAATTTATGATTCTTATTTTGAAACTCTTGCATATGATAAGCAATAATATTACTATTTTTAACTTCACGCTGTATCCCGCATACAGCAGGATAGATAGGAATTTCCGTGGCATTGCGTGTTGGGTGGCTGTTAGTGGTGGAACAACTAAATATATTATTTAAACCCTGTACTATATGCTATGCTATAGGAGCCTAAATTCGAGTGACTTACGGCGAAACATGCGAAGAGTTCTTCAATGAAGGTCCTGGCTCCATCATCAAACCAGCTCGATGATACCATAATATTGTGTTGTTACTTAAGCTAGAGACAATTGCCAAAGTCAATTCAAAGTCAAATAAACTTGCCAAGTTTTAGGATGATATGATGATATGATGATATGATGATATGACGATATGACGATATGACAATATGATGATACGATGATATGATGATATGATGATATGATTATATGATTATGAGTCAAATTCAATATCTTATATTTCATTACATCTTGACCTAACAAACGTACTCGTATTTTAAAAAATATACCATCAGAATTGAAAACTTTTTTAAAGTTGGTTAAAAAGAACTTAACGTTAAGACACCTCGCTCTGCATTTTCTGTCCGAATATAAGACACTTAAGTCTATAGGTGGAACTCAACGCCACTGATGATTTTTTCAGAATGAAAATTTAAATAATTAAGAATTTATTTACCTGATTGTAAACCGAACTCCATCGTGTTTTAAGTCAGACGCCGGGTTACTGAGCCACCGTAGGCTCATGCCCCTAAATAATTAACATTTTTTTGCTTCAAGCAGTATCCACACATAGTAGATCAGACAGAGGGCAAGCCACTCCGTTTCTCATTAATACATTTCCATCTCTCACTTTCCAAGGAATTTTTGAGGTGTTGTATGTTACGTGGTGGAACTCAACGCCGCGCTTTACCAGAGCGATGAAATAAAATTATCAACTAAACAAAATAGATTGAAATCTTTTATAAATATATATTTCAATTCCTTTTATCGTTCACTAATTTAAAAACTTAATAAAACCTATTATAGCATATCCGTTTCTTTGGAAAGTGTATCGTAAATTAAAGTAGGGTCAAAATTGAGCAAAAAATTATGTTATTCATAAAACAAGCGAATTTATTTCTTTATATATATTTTTATATGATGCCGTCATGGCGCAGTTGCACGCCACCTAAATGTATTGTACACGCCGGTTGTGGGTTCTATTCAGTCTCGGGGTAGAGTAATATTTATTATTTCCTCACTCTGGTAACAAGACAAAGCGCGAAGTTGTACTCACCTACTATGTCTCGAAAATTGGGCAGAAAATGTTTAACGGAGTGCCTTAAAACTAGGGTTCCCTACTTCTTATGTTGGTATATGCAGGGTACAGTGTGAACTAAAAAAAGCATTCTACACATAGTAACTTTAACCATCCATTACCCAACTGGGCATCGAATCGACAACCATCGAGTTTCCAATTCTGTTATACAATGCACAATAAATTTATTTAATTCCAAAGTACTTAACTTTAAAGATATTTTTGGAAACTTTTAATCTAAAGCTTTCGGTTTATAACTTTAAACATTATTTTCTTAATAAGACTTTGTCATATAACTTTGAAAGTTAATCAGGTGAAATATTTCACGAATTCGTTGCGGCTCAGTGGGTTAGCGTCTGATCGTATACGCGGCGGTTGTGGGATCGAATTATTTTCATTTATTCGCTCTGATAGCAAGACATAACGCAGCTTTGACCACTGCCACTTAACATACAATGTCTCGAACATTGGGCGGTGCGTTAGGTAGAGACTGTTTTAACAGTAGATTCCCTTTGTTATCCCTGCTACATTCGGGACAAAACGTGAAACAAAAAAAAGTTGCGGACGACATTCGTCAGTCTATATTTATATGAAAATTCAAAGTCAGTAAACCCATCCGCGCAAGGTAGCTTTTTTGTGATCGTAAAACGCACAATAGAGTTGTATTGTAATGAGATGCGCCTACGCATCTCATGGTTCAGCCAAAGTACCTACTCCACTTTGTATGAAGAAATATTTGTTACTTATATTATAAATATTTTATACGATAAAGTCTTGTTTGTCTGTATGTGGATGTATATATGTATCTACATAATAAAAATTAAGTAATTGGTTATTGAACGCACAACCATCGTGGGGACAGATAGATGCTGTCACTGCGCCGCGACGGCCTATATAATGTAAATTAAAATAAATTTTACAGGATATAAACTTTACAGGATGCTGACGTCATAATAAATATCTGCATGAGAAATCTCAGTTCGGTTCAATAAGCCAGTAATTCACTTTTTCCTTGTATATTTTGCTAAGGAAGATCGGGAATTCGATTATTGCTATACACATAAAACATTTTTATTTACTTTTTTTTTGTATTATATTTGTTTTTTTTTTATTTACTTGTTTTTTGTTTTATACTTTATTCCTAGCGGCGGGGACGGTAGTAGCCCGAGACATCAAAATGGCAAAAGCCACGGTCTCTGCATACATTTTTGGCCTCGTCCACAGACTAGTTATGAAATTGCAAAAAAATAATTATTTGTTATAAGTGGGGAATGGAGTGTCTTAACACTAGGTTCCCTCTGCCTACCCTGCTGTGTGCGGGGTACAGCGTGAAGCTGTTTTTTTTTTATTATTTGTGGTAGATTCTTATTATATTAGGGTGTTGATACAAAGCGTATAAAAATTGAAAGTACCGGACCTCGAACACGCACCTTGTGTTCACCTTCTAAGCGCTACAACCAGTAAGCCATACGTTCTTATCACGCTACGTCATATAACAACAAAAAAATAATCAACGTCAGTGCATACCACTAGTATATCATAAGCTTCAAAAATTCGGCACAAAAATAAAACAGATGCGATAACGCGAGAAATTTTACATAAAGAAAAAAAAATGTCAGTAATCTGTAGGTGGTGTCAGTTGAGGAATTAGCAGCGAAACATACATAAATACGTTCGCTCAAATAATTAAATGTCAGTCGGATACATCGGTATCACTCAGAATTAAGGCTTAAAATGTATAGGCTGAGAGGTGGTGTGCTGAAATTAAATATATTTCTATGCAATTTTTCCGGATTCACGCCTAACCACGAATTGTGTTGCGGGGTGTAAAGAAAATTTATTGTCAAGATGCTCTGTTATTCGCTTAATTTATGTGATTTTGTAGTGTAGAAGCCATCGTGGCCCAGGGGCACAAAAGTGTAACTGTAACGTGACGGCTGTAGATTCCATCCCCACTCGAGGAAAGAAAAATATTTATTTAAATTAATATTTGCATTTCTTCGCTCTGGTGTAGTCGCATCGACGGCGTTCAGCTCTGCCACTCAACACGCAATGCCTCCAAAATTTGGCGGAAAGTGAGGTATGGAGTATGTTAACACTAGGTTTATTCTGCCTATCCTGCTGTGTGCTGTGCTGCTGATTAAATTTTTTTACATTATAAGATACAAATAAAGTTACACATAAAAATAAAAAGATCATTAGAATTGTTTTTGTGGAGATATCATAATCTGTACGTACTAAACGTGGCTAAAGAAAAAAATATTGAAAAATCATGTAAATCTGTGTATTTAACGTTTTTTTTCTGTAAAATACTTATAAATATTCACTTTTCGGATTTCACTACTCTATACATTTAATTACGCGACGAATTTCATAAAAAAAAAAAACCAACAAAGTAATCCTATAAGGGTTCCGTTTTTACCTTTTATATATATGGAACTCTAACAAAATTACAGTTGACACACAATGACACAATTACACAAAACAGAAATCTGAATGACTCACCATTCTTCCAAGTCGTATCCTCATCTCGTTTTTAAACTTAAAGCCAATAACTAAGTATTATCAACTGCCTCTCATACTACATTCGTGCCCATCGCTTATATATCAAAGTCCTGGCCCGCCCAAAATTTTGATTGGGTTTTATTTCATATTAAAACTGTATCGACTCTATTTCAAAGGTCTGGAGTTCAAATTTCATTAGCAAAATTGCTCACTTTTGCAAAATTAAACAAACTAAGATAGGAATTATACGTTTCCCCTTATCGTTACGTCGAAATGAATTAGGCTCCTATATTTCGATACAACCGACTTTCAAAAAGGATTATTTATAGCCTTTTTTTTTAATTTATATATATTTATTTGTTTTTATTTACGACTCCTTGTAAATATGTAATATCTAAGAAACTAAATTTGACTCACCTAAAATTGTATCACAATGAAACTTTTTAGTTCTCAGCTCAGATGACAAGAATAATGCGGTATCATCGAGCTGGTCTGATGATGGAGACAGGATCTGAATAGTGGAACTTATCAGCTACTAAGCATCATGAGTTATTAGAGGCATATCTAATTTATAGCTCTCTAAGCACATCCTATCTACATACACTGTAAAAATACATATAATTTCTTTCACTATATATATTATTTTATTTTTTACTTGTTATGTTTGACTTATTGCTTCAAGTTACATTGCTTATTTATTTTTTTTGCTTCACGTTGTAGCTATCTCGCATATATTAGGACAGAGTAGGTGGAGGAAACATGGGAACCTTATGTTAGGACACCTTCCTTCTGTTCTCATTAAGGCGCTGTTTCTCATTTCACGCCAAATTTTAGCATTGCGCGTTATTTTTATATATATATATATATATATATTTAATTAATAATTTGCTTGAAGTTTAAAGTGATCGGTGAAAGTTCAAATTGTCCTGTTGTGCCAAAACGACCTCATAAGTTTTTTTCTACGTTACGTAAAATGGAGAACGGAGAAACGAGACACTCTACCTACCCATGTCAATTCATACTATCATAACCCATAAATAGTTACAAAATTCCGATTGAATAAATTAAAAACAATAAAAATGCTAATACATTATTAAAAGGTTATTATCAACGTTGTAAAACACTATGGAACCCATTATATTGCTTTCTCGCTCGTGTACCAAATGAAAAAAAGAGACAAATATATAGATAATGCTAATTAACTCTTCATAAATTCTTACGGTGTGAATTCCTTGATATAGAGTATTTTATATGTATATTTTTTATCTTTTATTAGTGTTTTATTGAAATTTTAATTAAAACGTTTAATGTATTAAATAGAAATCGAACCCACTAACACTGTGACTGATAACAATGTTGATTTCGACATGTTATTTTTGATTAGGTTCAAGAGTCTCCAGTATATATAAGAAACTAGTGTTGAGACATTCCATTCTCCAATTTTACGTCCAAATTTAAAACATAATAAATTAATAATATTAAACATTGTTCAGTGACAGAAATTCCCGAATAGGAATCGAACACACAACCATCGCTTATACACTTAGATGTCGTCCTAGTGTGGTTTAATAGTTCCCATGAGTTAAAGACTAACTAATTTCCAAAGGCCTGGCCATCTTTAGGCGCAGGGGCACGAATGTGTAACTGTAAACGCGATTGGTTGTGGGTTCGAGTCCCACTCGAGAAATGATATATTTATTTAATTTCATTTATTTTCATTTCTTCATTCTGATGTGAAAAAAAAATCACGCAAAGCATGACTTCAAAATTCGGCAATAATGGGGGACGTCTTTTAACACTAAGTTCCCTCTGCCTACCGTGCTGTGTGCGGTGTAGAGCCTGAAGTTGACAATTTACTAATGAACAAAAATCAAAGATTCGAACCCACAACTATCGCGTTTGAAGTCAAATGCCAAGGAATGTCCGATTAAAGTTCAGTTGCATTACTATGATATAGGCGTAACAACTTTTATGTCTTTTCCGTCCGCTTTAAGAATTAGATAAGAATCTTTCTCTATAGATATGAATATAAGTTGTAAATTATATTTTAAGTTTAACTTTGTTGTATCAAGACCACACACAAATAACTTACTGTAATTTTCTTTCATTTGTTTTTGCGGTGTTGAGTTCCGCCGCTCAACACGCAATGTCTCAAGAATTCGTCGGAAAGTGGGCAACGGTAGTGTTTATGGAGAATGGAGTGTGTTAGAAAAGCCCAATGCTTAGAAACTCTGTTCCCCCTTTTCCGCTCAACTTTCAAAACGTTGCATGTTCAACAGCGGAACTCAACGCCATTATTTGTCTTCTTACCAATGCATGTAAATGGATATTATTAAATCCTTCGAGTAGAAATCGAACCTCGTACGTCACATGTACAATCAGACGCTGTTCTACTACGCTATCACTGCTTATCGAACCCACAACCATAATGTGCAGATATGCCCCCACTACGTCACGATGGAATCTAATAATAACATAATGTTACATCCCTAGGAATTTGAGAACGGTTTTAAGTCAACAGTCGAAGGTTATCCTTTTAGAAAAACAGGATCCTTAAAATTCACACTTCGGCAGTTAAAATCAACATACAATTATCAACTAGAATCTTAAACAAAAATAATTGGGTTCCCTTAGAAATATGGAACTTATGAAATAAATAATTAAGAATAAATTAGTTACATGCTATATCCCGCACACAGCAGCGTCAGCAGAGGGAACCTCCATTTTCCCATTTTCTGCTGAATTTTTCGAGACATTGAGTCTTTTGGGGCGGAACTTAACGCCGGGCTTTTGCCTTGGTGCCAGAGCGAATAATAGTAAATTTATTAAAATTTCCAGCACAGCGAGACTGTTGTGGCTTTAATTCACACTTGGTTCAAGAATTCTGATAATAAAACAAAACGTAGTGCTGAAATTCATTACTCACCACGTAATATCAAGAAAATTGGATTGTATAATTTGAATTAGTATAGACAAGACGATAGAAATATAAATCTTTAAAAATATATGTACGGAACCTTTTGGTCTAAAGTAAAATTCTTAATAATAAAAATAATATTCTCCGGCGCCTAACATGTGTCGCGACGAGAAAAAAAACCCATTTGCATGTGTTGATATTAAAAAAAGTGATATTTAGCATCTCTACAACATTCTTCAACTTTGTAAATGGCTACCGATGAATACTGCTTAAAATTTGATTTTTTACAAATAAGACCATTGTTGTGCTGTATAGTATTTGACTGTATAATATGCATACAGAGGTCGTAGGTTCGACTCCGCTAGCTGAATTTGTAATTAAAATATAGTCCTTGATAAAACAAAACTCGATATTTACTGTCACTCACGGGTTTTCTGGGTTCACGCTTTATTCTTGGCGAGGTAGTAGAGTTGGATCTGGCAAACCTCTTTCGCCTCCGTAATCACCCCATACATGAGGGCTTTACATCCTTTATTTTGTTTAATTAAAAATAGAAAATTAGAGTGCCTCTATTCTATATTATGAGACAACATGTATCACATTAATCAATAAAGATTCGATTCCCACTTGTGAATCAGCTTCATGCTGTATGCCGCTCACAGCAGCGTAGGCAGAGGGAACCTAGTGTTAAGACAGTCCGTTCCCCACTTTTTGCCGAATTCTGGAGGCATTGCGTGTTGAGTGGCAAAACTCAACGCCGCGCTTTGACTGGACACCAGAGTGAAGAAATGGAAATATAAATTTAAGTAAATATTTCATCTCCTCGAGTGTAGATCGAACTCACAACCAGTGGGTTTTACAGTCACACTTCGTGCCGCTGCGCCACGACTGGCCCATTTGCGGGAATTGATTATTTTCGTTTTTTCAATCTGGTAACAATGACTTAAAAATTTAGAGGTGCGTAGGGAACGGAGTGTCTTAATATTAGGTTCTCTTTGCCTAGTCTGTTACATGCAGAACATAACTTGAAACTAAAAAAAAAATACACATAACAGTCGCCTCTTACACTATAAATTATTAATATAAGAAAGAAAGAAAACAAAAAGCTCAAAAATATTACAACCATCTCTTATACCATATTTTATGTACTTTAAGAGATATTTCATGTAAAACATATTAACACTGCCTTCGTTCGTACATTGTGTTTTAAATCATCAACAGATTTATGAAAGGTATCGTTATCTTATTGTGTTTGATGTATAATTGTTATTAACGAGGTATAATTGACGATGGGGGAGGTCTTAGGTTCAATTTTATTGACAATTTATAATAAAAGTATATGACAATATAATTGATAATGGTAAGAATCAAAATAATATTGGTAATCCAAACTACTTTTCTCTTAGTTTGGAATTTATCTCTCATAGTAGGGAGACAGAGAGATCTAGTGTTATGACACTCTATTACCCACGCTCCACATTATTTTCGAGACGTTGCGGGTTAGAAAGTGCTATCAGAGTAAGGAAGTGAAAATAATTCATTCCCTTATATAGAAATTGAACCTACACTTATCGCGTTTACATTCATGCGCTTTCGTCAGAGCACTTATACACGTGATAATTATCACGTGGGTATAAAATATTATCAAAATCGGATCAGCAGTTCACATGTTACATACTAGAGAGCTAGTAAGTTATCATTTATATAATAAAATGAGCGTGCGACTGTTAACACGACAGGTTGTGGTTCGATTTCTACTCGAGGAAATAAAATGTTTAATGGTGGTGTCGAGGAACAGGATGGGGATGAATTCCATCACTCAACACGCTCTAGACTTCGGCGATAAGTGAGGAACAGAAGAGCCTTAATAGTAACAGAGTGTTTAAACAATCGGTCCTCTGCTTCCTTCTGCCTACCCTGCTATGTGCGGGATACAACATAAAGATAAAAAAAAATATAATTACAAGTTAGTTATATCTACTTAACACAGTTAAATAATGACCATTTTAACTAAAAGGTTTAAACGGATGCTAGCAATCCTGTGACAGGTTCTACAAAAAAGTGAAGTACGAAGAAATTGTACTGAAGGTTTTGTAGGGTAAGAGAAAATTATATTAACATGAATAGTATGATGCGGCTTAAATGCGATAATCATAATTGGAGAAGAAGAATAGAAGAATATTAATAAAATGATTTTTACTTTTTTAAAACCTTTATATCTTTTACCAGACTCCAGTCTGCTTTCCTGCTTAATCCACTCCACTTTGCTCGATCTGTAAAGTCCTAGGTGGTTAGACCATTGACTGTCATGTCCTGCATCACGACACACCAGCGCTTCCTTGGGCGTCCCGGTGGTCTAGCTCCAGGGACAGAAATAGAATATTTTAAAACCTTTATATATCAGTCAAGTATTTTAAACATACCTAAATGAAAGAAAATGCAAATAAGGGCAAAATTTAATTTAAAGTTAAATATTAAAAAAAAGCCAAGCGGCAGTAGGATCGACTAGACTGAAGTAAAATACACAAAATTCTATATAAATAACAAAGTGATCGTTCACTTTATTCTATTTGCTCACTTCCCAGAAGCGAAAAATGAGTCTGCATGAAAAAAATATTAAAAAAACCTATAAGGAACCCCAAGAATATACTTACTTTTAACATACTTTTTACATGCCAATACATTATAATTAAATTTTAAAACATGATTTACGCGTTAGACTAGAATACTGGTTCCGTACCTAATAGGCGTATAATCTGTTATATGTTTAAAAATAGACTTGTTTATCATCTTATTGTATACTAGTTGTATCCTGTGACTTAGTTTATATGGATTTTAATACGTAAAATGGAAAATTTCATTTTATTCCGTTAATAATCCCGTGAAATCTTCTCCATACAGAATTTAAATTTTCAAAATTCAGCTCTTTTGCCCAATAACTGAGTGTTGCCTATCAGTCGATCAGTGACAGAAGAATTTTATATAAACGTTTAGATGTTCTTAGTCCCATCTTTTAGCCTACATATCAGAGTAACCAGAGAAAGATTAGTATCAAGAAATTCAGTTTTAAACTTTCGAGCCACCCTTGAGAGGTGGAACTCAATGCTCCGTGCTTTGGCTTTGCCTTACCATCGCGTTCGCACGCGCAGGGGGACAGTGTGTCTGACTGTAGTCACACACTGTCCACCTGCGCAACGGTGGACACCAAAATCATTTTTTTCTACCGTCACGCTGTATCCAGCACACAGCTGAGTAGATATAGGGAACCTAGTGTTAAGATACTCCATTCCCCATTTTCCACCGACATCCGGCGATATTGCGTGTTAAATGGCGGTACTCAACGCCGCACTTTGCCTCGACACCAGAGCGAAGAATTGAAATAATAAATATTTAATTTTCTCAAGTGAAAATCGAACCCACAACCAGTCGCGTTTACAGTCACCATCAATATAATTTCTACATTAAAATACCTTTACAATAACTCGCCATTCGCAATACCATGCTAAGAGTGCATAAACTACAAAAGTAACGTATTTTACGCGTTCGATATCGTGTGGCTATCGACTATCGTTGATTTTAAATTATTATATGAGCCAATTTAAATTTTCACACTGTCACAATCCAGATAAAGGCACTGGCTGTCAGAAGATTAGATCTCAATCATTTTGGATAAAAGATCTTTGAAACTGTCATGACGCATGATTTGTTGTTTCGTACCTATATATTGGTGAAAAGACGTAGGTACATGTAGAAGTCTTTATAGCGCAGTGGTACAGCGTGTGATTGGAAACGTAAAGGTTGTGGGTTCGATTGCCACTCGGTGGGATAATTGATTTTCATATTTTCGCTCTGGTGCGTTTAGGTAACCAACACGCAATGTCTTGAAGATCGGGCGGTGCCTTAGGAACGGAGTATCTTAACACTGGGTACTCTGTCTCTTATTTGCTATATGCGGGATACAACGTGAAGCTAAAAAAAAGGCTAAAATAAATTAAACGAAAACAAATACGGGCCACACACAAAACAAAATCGAAATCAAAATAAAGAACTCAATTATAAAAGTAATATGCATTGACAGGTTTAAACCTTTTTGAATATGAAAAGATCATTTAAAATAATTGTAGCATTAAGCATCTGTCTGTACATTTCGTATCGTATTCCGTGACCGTAGTGGGTTCGATTCCTTCATAGAAGACTTATAGCTGAGCTGAGACAAAACGCGATGTTTAGTGCCGACACGCAACATGGTACGCCTCTATAATAGTCAGAAAGTGGAGAACGTAGTGTCTTAACACTATTTTCTCTACTTACTGACATGTAAATGACTGGAACGCGTTGTTTAAAACATAATGTCAAAAATTTGTATAGAGATATTAAGATGTGGTGTGTAGTTGAGAAACTGGATAAGTGAGACGGCTATATCGAGTAAAGGTGTAAAAGATGAACACGAAAGTGACGTGTTTTAGTGATGGGACAGTGTAACAATATCGGTAACGATTTATATATTAATTTATTTTTATATAATAACCTTAACTTGCGATTTAATAAATCGTTCTTATATAGAATAGAAATCTACTAATTTAGTTTTTTTTATTTTTCGTTATGTACATTTTTATACCATTCCAAATGTAAATAAAAACAAAATTGACCATTATCCTGTTTCATACAATAGAAAATACTAATCAATTTTTGAAATATAAAAAACTGATTATTCATAGATATTTGCTCATGGTAGTTAAAAAAAATTGTCACTGCTAATAGTAATTTGCTTAATATGAAAAACTAGCAAGCAGTTTTAAACTCTGATATATAGATGTCATTGCATATTAAAATTAATATTTATATTAATTCATGTAATCTATATATTTTGTATGTTTTATTTTCATTAAGTTAAAGATGAAGAGGACAGTAGTGTAACATATTCAAAAAAAATACTTTCGTTATTATAAAATTATTACTTCAATCAGCTTCACGCTGTACCCTGCACACAGCGGGGTAGGCAGAGGGATCCTAGTGTTAAGACACTCCGTTTCCCACTTTCTGCCGAATTCTAGAGGCATTGCGTGTTGAGTGGCAGAACTGAACGTCACGCTTAGCCTCGACACCAGAGCGAAGAAATGGAAATATAAATTTAAGTAAATATTTCATCTCCTCGAGTGGGGATCGAACCCACAACCAGTCGGTTTTGACAGTCACATTTTGTGCCACTTCGCCACGACTGGCCTGAATTAATACTTATATATTGCTATTTCAGCTTATTGAAACATCGCTTTCGCAACTAAAAGTTAGTTAGCTTGTTATTGTTGCGTCTATATGCAGCTAGCAATATCGAACTTACAACAAACAAACGCTAGCGAACAAAACAAAAACTTTTGTATCCCATTGAGAAAACTTGTTCAAATATCTGTTTATGGAGTAGGTGTAGAAATTTCTAGTGCTTTAGACGAAGGCGAAAGGTTTCGTTTGTATTATTTTTATATTTCAATCATGTGGGTTCGGTAAGAATTTTTTAACCTGTATTTTGCAAAAAAGTCAAGATGTGTTGTTACTTAAATGTATTTAAAAAAGTTTATGCTTTTACATACATACAGTAACGTAGACATTTTTATGTATAAAAATGTTATCCTTATAATAGGGTTGTGGAAGTTGAGTGAGTCGGAAAAAAATTAAAAAAAATAATAAAATCGCTTATAAAAGACAAAAAAATATTAAAAAAAAATAGTTTTTTTTTTTATTTTAAACTGTACACCATTCAAAAAAGAATCGATAACACAGCCCAACCCTAAAGGTCACGGCCCAAACGCCTCAAACGAGTTTGCGATACTCAAGTTAAATGCATGAGAAAAATAAAACGTTTGGACAATACGTTATAATATAATACATAACACACTCACAATATAATGGCAATTGAATGGTTAAATAATAGGGTAGTAATTTGATTTTGATATCGGTATCATTTTTTCATATGTATGTAGGTACTAGTGGGTTCCCGTGACTTTGTCTGCATACACATTATGTTCGTTGCTTTTAGTATTCTATACCATTTCAATTAATACGGTATTTTGAGCTTAAAATCTTTTATCACTTGGAGGCTCTATCAGTTATCTATTACCTCTATTCTATGAAGCTGAAGTATTTGTTTGATTGGGCGCGCTAATCTCGGGAACTATTATTTTAAATGGATTTTCACTAAGCTAAGCCTAAACGTTTCTATGAGTGGGTTGATAAACCATAGCTTATTTATTATTAACTTCTTTATTTTTTTTCTAACTCCAGAAAATCAATTTGAAACTTACATATGAGTGGCTCTTTATACTATGAAATGAACTATATACGAAATCAGTATGTTTGGATATCACACTATCTAATACTAACATAAACTAAGCAGAATACTGAACGCGAGTCCTCAGGCCCCACTAAAGAAGTGGTACGAGTAATTCTGGAGACTTCACTACCCCGAAATGACTGAAGACACTGACCGATACATCTCCATCTCCATCTCATCCTTAAAAAAAATACTGGACCATAAAAGATCTTAGAATTTACGCGCGCAATATTGTCTAAGTAAAAGCTTATCTGACCAAAGCGAAAATACTTCTAGGCAAAAAATTTACTTAACCTAAAGATTAATAAAAAGGCCAAAGTCATAAACCTCTTTAACAGGCTATACCACCTTGTCAAAGAGTCGGAAGCTATAGATGTAAGGATAAGAACAACAGTAAACGCACGGACTAGAGTGAAAAAAAGATATAACAGAGAGTCGAATATTACAAAAGAAGATGATAAAAGAACTGGAAGACTGCAGAATTGATAAAGTAAGGAAGGAATTCCGTATTTAAAACAGTCAATAGAGGCAGGACAGAAAAAAAGGGAAACGAAGAGGCTTAGAAAGCCCACTGTACTCGATGGATCTCGGTTGCTGGTTGGAGAGTTGGACAGGTTTCCTTGAGAAAATATCTTCTCACAAGAGAAGAAAGTGCTCGCCTAGATAAAAGTAGAATGGATTAGAGTGGAAAAGGTGAGGAACTAAAAGCTAAAATTCATAAAGCAATATTGGGTTGCAGCTTGGAAGTGGGGCGGAATTAGATTAAGGAGAGACTCAAGATGGCAACTGATTAAATGATCAGACAAAGAATAAGAGGTTTCCTTTCTGAGATGATTTAATGATGACCTCATATTTCAAATTAAAAAAAATATTTTATATTATGTAAGTCTAGAAAGTAAGTCACTCATAATATTTTGCCGTTTTTATGTGACAAATATTCTATGTAATATAGCAATTATTATCTTTTTATAGGTAAATGCCAGTTCAGAAACATATAAGAGTTTTTATACTAAAAGATAATATAAAGGTCATCAACAAAAGATTATTTGCCATTTTCGTTTCTTTATTACCCTCATCTATCATATTGAGAGGCTATCGTGGCACAGTAGTCCGCCGTCTGCATGTTAATACTACGGTTTTAAGTTACTAATACTTGGGAGAATGAGGAATATATTTAATATATTCCCAGTATGGTATCAAAACATGCGCTATGTTTTTATACCATATTGAGACCTTTAAATTCACCACTTCACATGCAATCTCTAAAAAATTTACTATATGTTTGTATGTAACCAGCTTTAAGTCTAATATTTATATTAAAAGGATCGTTTTGTAATCTCCGACTGATTCCTTCATGTATTCTTACATTCTTATTTCGTATTCTTACTTCTTACATTCTGTAGGGTAAATACAGAAAACCTACTGTTAAGTTTCCGACTCTCCGATTTCTGTGTATTTTAGGGAAATTTAACCCTCCGCTACTGACGTGGCTTAACTTTACAATTATACTGACGCGGTAGAAAACGAGACAACTTTTTTAATAGCAAATATTTTTATAGGATTAACTTATAAAACTATTTTATTCATATTTATTAGATCACTGGTATATTAGTTATGTTAAATTTATTTTTAATAAAAAAAAAAGTGTATTTTTAAAATTAAACAGTGTTTATTTTTTATTTTGATTGACTTTACATAAATAACTTTATAACTAAGAATTTCTTCTTTAACATGAATGGCACAGAAAAAAATAAATATTTAACTAATCTTTTAATATGTAATCATATTATTGAAAAAAAAAATACTATTATTATAATCAGTTTAAGGAATATGAAATAAAATTCATGGTTGATGAAAACCAACATTAAACAGTTTCAAAATGAAAATTATCAAAGGAAAATTGTCTTCAAACAATTACAGAAACAATATTTAGTCTCCTTTTTATTTAATTTTTTGACAAAAAGGACATGTTTTATATAACAGGTTCATTACCAGTAGTTCCATCTACCGGTAATGAAGACGGGATATTTTCTTCCTTATGATAAGCCTCCTTTGATCATCTTTCACTGTATATTCTATTTTTCAGGTTTTCATATCGCTTAGAACAAAATCTTTTGTTTTACGGCTGCATCAACAAATAAAGCATTTTTTGTCCACTTTGTTCACTCTACCTTAGTTGTAATAAACTGAATTTTATATTTCGCGGTGTCTTTGGGACTACAACGCCAGTCGCCAGAGGGTTAAAAGAATATAACTTTTACCATTTGGAAAAGTGAAAAAAATAATAAATAAACTCTATGCCATATTTAATTAAAACTATTATTTGAAATAAATATAGTAAATATAATTAATGTTAGTATATAATTAAATGTATTACTATCGCTTTAGTAAAAATCAAAGCATCAAAATGTAAGAACCTTTTTTTTACATTTTACTTATCTCTAGCGGTCATGACTCTTTCGCCTCCTCCACTGCCTATAAGAGGCATGACTTTGTATGACTTCTTTCCAGTATCATGAATCGAATGTCAACAGAAGAGTCCACTTGCCTCTTTTACAACTCACTGTTAATAATTTAGATTATTTTTAGTGTATACTAATATCGTGTATACGACATATAACCACACAATATTTTACCCTGAATAGAAATATTTATAGAAATGAGAAAAAAATATACATTTACAACTATAAACCTTGTATTATTTTATATTATAGCAACAAATAATAAAAAAACAATACAAAACAGATAAGAATGTGAGGACTAAAAATATAATATTCGTGAAAATAAAAGGAGCTCCCACTTATAAGACTATAGGGCTGTCGTTTGCAATGTTATTTTGTTTTATTTTTTATAACTTTACGATATTTCTCACATAAAAGGGAAGACAGAAGAGATCGACATTCCTCATCGTTTTGGCCCTATTTCCGAGATGTTTTATGTCATTGATTACCAGAGTAAAAAAAAATATTTCAAATATAACAATACCCACATTATCGAATGTTGATTCGATAATGTGGGTATTGTTATATTTGATTGAACTACCGCGCTAATCGCGCATTTCCTTCCTTTTCTTGTTTTTTGAGAAAAATAAGAAGATAAGAACCCAATGATTAGTAACTCTGTTTAGAGTTTTCCAACTGTTCTATGTTCTATGTTCAAATGAAATATAATACAATACAAGGTTAAGGGTGTTGTACCCTATTCAGAGTAATTTATTCTTAAATCATATTGCAAATCTTTATTTATTTTTTATGACCAATATATTATGCATCTAATACATATAAATCTTTTTCTTAATGAAAACTGCATTAAAATTCGTTGCGTAGTTTGAAAAATGTACATTCGTAAGTAGAAGATGATTTTGTTTACACTATGAAATGATAAAGTTACATTGTAAATATAGCTCTAGCTTTGAGATTGACCAAAACATTTCTAAATATGGGATATAGCGTCAAGCGTGCGTTTTGAATATATAAATCAGTTTCACGCTGGCATCTAGCCTATTTTTCAATATATTGACATTATTTTTTATAGTTAAGTTAAGTAAGACGATTAATAGTTTCTTTTTTCATGATTATATAATACTAATATAGAGAAAAAAAAATGTATGCCCATAAATATTACGATTCTTTCAATATATCTGCAATTTAATTTGTTATTACATGTATTAAACACATATTCAAATTCCATTAAAAACATAATTTACCTGTGTAAAATAAATAATTTAGTAACACACCCCTATACGGTATAGCACGTTGACTCATATAACCAAGAACGAGTAAACCTATTGTTTTATACAAAATATTTACAGACTAGCCCTTGGGATTGTCTTTGTTTGTCTTTTTTGTAATATTTATAAGGAAATATATTGAGGCCAGTGTGGCGTAGGAGCACAAGCGTGCGTAAACGTGTCGGTTGTACGTTGGATTCCTGTTTTGGAGGAAGGAAATATTTAATATTTTAACTACTACTAGCTTTTTTCAAAGCGCGACATTTAGTGAACACCGCCACCAGTGCCTCGGTATGGGGGACAGAAGTGTCTTCACAGGTTCCCAGGTTTACTCTAACTACCTCTGCTAGAAGCAACATGCAGCGTTAAGCCAAAATAAAAAAAAAAAAACCAAATGGAGTGGTCACTCTAATAGTTTAACGTCTGATATGAAGATAGTGGATTCGATCCTCCACAGGGAACTGATTTAGTTGCATTTCATTTCTCTTCAATGGCGGGACAGAATGCGACGTTGAGCACCACCGTTAGCAAGCAATACCGGTGAAAGCGATGGACGGTGTGTCTTAACAACGGATTTTCTTTTGCCCAGAACCGCTTGCCCGTTAGGTTAAAGTAAAAGCTAAAAATATATAATTATTTTTAATATTTTGTATGTGTTATTCCACAATTGTTAAAGTTTTTTTTTTTAGGAAAACATAAGTACATAGTTATTTAAAAGTAGCGGGATTTGAACCCACACCTCTATCCTACAGTTTCGTACATTTAAAATACTACTTTACAACTACTTTACGCTTACTAAAAATATATATAATATTCTGAAATCCTCCTCTTAATTTCCAGAAAAAAAAACATGATACATTATTTAAATTACAAAAAACTATGAAAATTATATTAAAATTACGAACGTGTCACGATAGCGTCAAGACCAACGGCCGTATTACAGTGACTCGTCCAAAAACTGGAATAATTAAATATTTTCAAAAGCAACACCGCTCCGCTCATAAATCAAAGATAAACACTGGTTCCATTGCACTTAGCCTAACTAGTGAAAATTTGCTAGAGTTATTAGCTCTTATCGAAGGGTCATGAGTTCAATGTTGTATGCTAAAGAAAATCTTGGGAAGTCCTGTGTAAAACTTTAAGATATTAATAATACTCGAGGAGTGTCAAGTAAACAGGGAGAAGGTCACCTCGTAGGGTATGTATAAAGAGGTGGATGACGGTTGACGTTGACGAGGCTCAAGAAGCGTAGCGTATGGCGCTCCATTCTGTTTGACTACTCCATTAGTGATAAAACGTACAAAAAGGAAAATCTGTATATATTATAAACCTCAAGATAAAGAAGTTATTCCGTTACTGAACTTAGAAAATTTTATTTTAACATGTGGGTAGGGTAGGGAGTGAAGGGGAGCAATAAGACTTTTCTGGATTGGAATTTTCTACAGAGACGGGAAGAAAACGTATATGATTTTACGTTTTATAATCCAGATTTTTTAAATATCAGCCATTTTAAACTTATTTTATACGAAAACCAATTTAATACAGTTTGATAAAAAATATTAAGCCCTATCGTTTATTGTGATAAAAAGTATCAAATCGGTAATCCAATCGATCAATCAACTAAATTATAATTTGTATGCTAAACTTGTATGAACAAATCTGTTTCTGCATGATTGAGTTATAAGCAATATAAACGTCAATAAATATTTTTGCCGACTTTATAAAAAGGAGGTTATCAGTTTGACATGTATGTATGTGATGTTGTTGATATTTGTGCATGATGATCTATTGTAATAAGTATATATAAGTGCGTATCAAATTTAACAAGCATATGTAATTTGTAGTTTTGTCCAAAAAAATATCGGAAATTAAAAGTCATATCGATTTAATTATATTTCATTCAAATCATTTATAATTTAGTTCTTCCATTTAGTCTTATTTTTATTGAAATCGGTTCAGTATTTTTTGAAAATATCTATGCACTTTTGGGACAAACCTAATAATTGATTTCATGAGTGATTTTTATTTACACAGTGATATACGTGAATCTATATCTAGCTTATTATAACTATAGAAATTCTAAAAAATATCATAAAAAACCACAGTATTGATCGAGAATTGAATTTTGGTGATTCCCATAAATTACATTTATTTCGTTCGGCCACCTTCTTACATTACTTATATAGCCATTGCTGTGGTTATGTAAGTAATTTAAAAAGGCTTTAAGATCCAGACCTCTTTTCACTTTTGTAACCAGATCAAGAGAAGACGAGATCCGACCGACGAGAAAAAAAAATGTAATAAAAATTATATATCATTTAATGAAGTTAAATCGCGGACACAGTATGTATGATCCTGAAAGATAATCATGAAAAAAGCATGAGGACTCTCTAGAGATGCTCTAGAGAGCATACGAAGAGGTTGATGGTAGTGGACGAGGTGAAAGAGATACGCAGAGACGTAGCGCTTGACAGTTTGTTAACCTAAGTAGAAGACAATTACTGAAAAGAAAATAATCAGTCTTGGAAGAAGATCGTGACTCAAGCGAATTAAGGAATTCAAAGAGAGATAATATATGGAGTTGACTTTTTATTTTCTCTCCTTTGTTATATTCATGGGGTAAATCGAGAACCATTCTTCAACAAAATATTTGTTCAGTATTTATTTTCAACAAAATTTTAAAATATTATTGCTTTATACAGTCAACATTTTTGTTTGTTTTTATTACCGTATCAAAACACTCTGTAGTCAAACCGGAGTAATAATTCGGGATATTGTGTCTTTTCTATGAAAAAGATAAGGCAAACACCTGATGGTAAGGGACCACCACTGCCCATAACCCCGTGTAATACCAGAAAAGCTGAGCTGTAAGGTAGATATTGTTGCGCTTTTTTAAGGTGCTCATGTCGTATCGACCTGGAAAGATTGCAGCAGGTTTGCCATTCCACAGATACGTGGTGAGTTTAAAGAAGTTTTGACGAGATCGTACTGTAGTGGAGTGCCACTCATTCATAAACATATACATATATACATACTCATCATTTACATATCATCATATACATATCATGATTTGATTGAACCCTCAATCCTCCTATTGTCATATTGACAATCAGTCCAGGAGTTGGAGAGGATCAGGTTAAGAAGAAAAAAAAATGTTTAGATTGGTATTAGAACCCATTGCAACGTCAAATATATTCCGTTGCAATGGAAACGCACACTTTCTATAAGGGTTGAATATTATAATATAATATAAAACCGAGGTTATATTATGCTAAACAATAGCTTATTCAAGCTCAGTTATTTGCGAATATTTGCTTCATAATTCTTGGTTATTAATACGCTAGTAAACGGTCTGGTCTGGTGTTGAGCTTAATGGGTGGTTTTTGGACGTAATGTAAATGAATTGAAGATTCTGGATGCAGTTCTTGGTTTAAAAAAATGTTGAGCAGCGTTGGGTTCCGCAACTCCTGTCGGTTCAATAAAATCGGGTTAAACAAGGAAAGTGGAGTGATTTGCAACTAGAATATTTCTTTCTGATATATGCGAGAAATAAAGTGAAGCTAAATATATACAATTATTTGTAGATTTGTTTGTTTTTGGGTCTTCCAAGTGTGATTCACGGTAATAATTTTATTGGATTTGTATTAAATTTGGTATTGGCAAAGACCCTAGCTAACAAAAATATAAGAAACAGGGAAGAAGAAGACAAGGTCTCTTTTTAACCTATTTCTGTTTAACAACTTTAAAAGACAGGTTATTAATTCGACTCTATGTTCTTTCTTACAATCTCTATAGTTATTCTATGAAGAAAATTAAATCTAATAATTAAACTTATTTACCAACGATCCTTCCACTTGTTTCATTTTTTCTTTATTTAAAATAATAATAATAAAACATTATAATATATGTTTTAAATATTTTTTCATTTAAAAACAAACCATACGACATTAAAAAGAAGTCAATACAATTTAGATACAGATACAGTAGCCGTTATTTAAATTTAAATATATGCAATTCATAATTGTTTTTCGTTCGTGCGTCAAATCGACTGCGATCTGACCGCCAATGGGTAATTAAGTGGAATCATTTTGTTTAAAAACTATAGAGTCGGTGATAGAATTTCTTTTCGAGTTTTGTCGAAGGAAAATTTATTTTGAGTACTTCCGGTGCGTGTTGCTTAGTATTAGTTATTTCCGGTAACAGCTAATCATAAATATATCCCTAAGTAATTTTTATTACCACCCATAATCATATGATGTTTCAAGATGTTGCCCGCACACAGCAGGGTAGGAAGAAGGAACCTAGTGTTAAGACACTTCGTTCCCCATTTTGCGCTGAATTATGAAGGCATATGCGTGTTGAGTAGCGGAACTCAAAGGCGGAAATGACCATAAATTGAAATATTTTTTTATTCACTCCGTATCCTGCATATAGGCAAAAGTAACCTGATGATTGTACAGTGATGATGATGTGTACAGTCAGACGCGGTTCCAGTAACTAACAGACTGTGCAGAAAATGGAAAACGGAATACCTTAACACTAGGTTCCCAGATTCCCTCTTGCTACTCCGCTAGGCGAGAGATTACAGTGGGAAGCGTAAAAAAAATAAAAACAACACAACCGCGTCTCCATACATTTTTATTTATACAAAATTATTTATATAGATATTAATTGAACTATCAAACCGCCGTCTGTTTACTTTGTTGGGTCAACTGCAAAAACTTGTTTGAATTTCATTTTGTATGTAAAATTGAAACAATTTTATTATAATCGTGTAAAATGATACCTCTAAGTTCAGTTTATTATTAATAAAATTAGTTATTAAAATGTTGTTTTACAGTTATGTAGCTCTAATGAGGTAGTGGTGGCGCTTTCAGTCCTGATGCGGCGTTAAGTTTCGCAACTTAATACGCAATGTCTCGTTAATGGTGGCAGAGTGTTTAAGCACTAGGTTCCCAGATTTCTCTCTGCTTACCCTGCTTTATACAGAATACAGCGTTAAGCTATTATTTTTAAACAGATAATAAAACTAGGACTGTTTCTTTATAACTGTAAAATTTAAAATCTCATATTCACTGATATTTTTAATTTGTTTCTTTTTATTTTCTTACATTATGTTTAAGTAAAAAAAAAACCTCTTTCTACCTCTGAAACGCGTGATTATTGAGCATAATAACATGACCTAATTATACACAGTTTGGGAACACGCGATTCAATTTTCATATTTTTTTATAAATTGAAAAAAAAAATGTTTAACTGTTGCTATTTTACTATGTTTTAGATTTTTACATGGTTTTTCTTTTAGATTTACACAGCAGGATAATTCACACAGCAGGGAACCTGGGAAGCTAGAGTCAAGATCTCCGTTCCCATTAATAGAGATTAAGAGAGAACTAACTGACTAATAGACCAGGATTGTATCCAATCCATCTCAATACAATTATATAATTCTTAACTATTTTATAAAATAGCTAAAAATAGCTTCATGCAGTAGTAGTAGTCCTCATGTAGAGGATAAACAGAGGGAACCTTGTGTAAAAACCTCCGTTCCCCATTTCCCGAACAATTTTTCGAACTATTGCGTGTTAAGTGGCGGAACGGTATATCGCTATTTCTCGTGTTACCCGAATGGAAATCGAACCTACAACCATCGTGCTTACACTCAGACGTTGCGTCACGATGACTTCGACCCTATAATGATAAATATAATACAAAAACATCTATAAATATATGATAATATAATCATCTACCCGCATTATTATATGGAAAAGTATTTGAAAGTCCGTCGTTCTATCATAATCAATCACTGAACTTGGTACTGGTCCAGCAATATTGTATTTAGCGGTAGTATGAATGAAGATTTTAGCTTTATATTTTCTTTGTTTATTCCAGATTCACATGTTTTCCCGTAAAGCAGAATAAAAAAGGAAACCCAGCGTAAAACACTCCGTTCTTAATTTTCTGCTCGATTTTCGAGACAATTGGCATATTGAGCGGAATCTAGCGACGTGCTTTGTCTAGCAGAACGGGAAAATAAAAATATTATAAACATAATTATAGCGTGGGACTCAAACAATCAAACTGTTGAAATTATAAGGAAATTATCATAAAAAAAGTATATAGGCTAAAATATTTTTTTTTACATATTTGTCTTGTGCGACGAGCGTTGTGGCGCACTGGCATAGTAACGAACTGTAAAGGCGACGGTAGCGGGTTGGATTTATTACTCTAAAATTTTAAATATAATAATTTTTTTCTCAGTTAGACAAAACGCGTTTACTTCCACCGCTTAACGCACAATGTCTCGAAAATCACGATGCGTGGGGAACACAGTACCAACCGCCAGGTTCCCTCTTCCTACACAGCTATACGGGACAAAACAGGATAAAGAACACAAAGACGACGACTACATAAATCCAAGGTTATCACGTTCACACGTCCTGCCTTCACATTTCTTCATGCGCATTTGGCATATCAGTTTTTGCATATGCACTAAGACACTAAGAATAGCTCGGTACATGCTTTATTTGGTTATCACCAAACGTGGAGAACTGGCTTGCAACGGTAGGCTGCTATTTTTTTTTCATCTGATGAAATTGGCTTATTAACTTTTACTTTGTAACTATATCATAAAATATATAGATTTGTAATATGTTTTTTTTCAGCTTCACGCTGTATCCCGCATATAGCAAAGAGCAGGTAGAGGGAACCTAAGGTTTTAGAAGACATTACGTTTTCCTCTTTTCGCCGAATTTTAGAGGCATTGCGGTTTGAGCGGCGGATCTCAACGCCGTGTTTTTGCCTTGGTACTAGAGCGTAAAAATGAAAAGGAAAAACCAAAATAGTGGAACTCTTCTTAAGTTAGCCGCAGAAGCAGGGTTGCGGAGGGAACCTTGTGTTAAGACACTCCGATGCCCACTTACCGCTGAATTTTTCGAGCTATTACGTATTGAGTGTCCTAGTGAGAGACTGAGTGCCTTAGTGCCAGAGCAAAGAAAGACAATATTAATAAATAATAATTTATTTCGTTTGAGGTCAGTCGTGGCGACTGTAAAACCGACTGGTTGTGGATTCGATCATCACTCGGAGAAGATGAAATACTTACTTAAATTTATATTTCCATTTCTTTGCTTTGGTGCGAAGGCTAAGCGCGGCGTTGAGTTCTGCCACTCAACACGCATTGCCTCCAGAATTCGGCAGAAAGTGGGGAACGGAGTGTCTTAACACTAGGTTTCCTCTGCCTACCCTACTGTATGTGGGATACAGCGTGAAGCTGAATAATCGATTCCCCCGAGAGGGGATCGAAACCCACAACCGTCATGTTAATGTCACACTTTTGTGTCCCTGCGCCACGACGGCCTTATACAACTTCCTTTCAGATTTAAACTCACAACAAAGTCTTAAACTTTTAACGGCATTTTCCATCAAAATAAATATTTATTTTTCAACCCTGCCGCCATTGACTGTAAAAAAACAAGTTTTTTTTTAACATTTTTTATATTATGTACATACTAAGAATAATTACATAGTAAAACATTTAAATGACTATACAAAAAGATCGCAATTTAAGATATAAAGCCTTTACTGCTATCGGAATTGATCTTTTATGATTATTTTTAGAAATAACTTTTTACATTCTACTTATTGTAAACGTGTTTTAGCTTTATGCCGTATCCCGCATAAAACAGGGAGAGAATCTAGTGTCGAGACACTCTGTTTGGCGAATTCGAGACACTGAATGTTTAGTGGCGAATCTCACCGTCACGCTGGTGAAATCCGAGGGATAACCAAGACACTATCAAATCAACAACTATAGCACAATTAATGTCCTACTGTGTCTTGTAATATATTCCCACTGGATGGATTTGAACCCATAATCATCTATTATGTCACCCACAATTATCTATTTAGTGTAGTCGAAAGATATAATCGTGGAACAAAGAACACCCCAACACTTTCTTCAGCATAACAAGGTATACAGAGAGAACTTAATGTTAAGTCACTCCGTTATAAACTTCCACTCATCTTTATAAATATTGCATATTAAGCGACAGAACTCAATGAAATGGAAGGATAGAAATGTAAAGAAACAGAATCATTCCCCCGAGTGGGATTCGAACCCACAACCGTCTTGTTTACAGACACTTTGTGACTCGAAGACCGTGGGACGATATGGGATTTTTATGTCACTTTAAATTCGATGAGTCTAAATTATATGACAGAATCCGTCATAAATACGGATTACGTTTAATACATTGTGTAAACATTTTTTTTTATTTACATATGTATATATAATAATAGAATTGTTCGTTCGTTGTGACGCAGTGGTGAATGCGTCTGTAAATAAGAACGCCGTGGATTCGATTCTCACTTAGGGCAATGTTAATATTTATAAATACTTTTGTTTAACGATCTTAATTAAAACACTATGGGTTTGAGTTTAATAATTTCAGCATGATGGACGAAAAAGTGAGACTTTCTTAACACTAGGTTCTTTAAATATGTGTGTAAAGTGTGCGCTTTATTATAATTTTTTTAAGCTTCACGCTGTATCCCGTACATGGCAAAGTAGGCATAAAGTAAGCAGTCCCTTCCTCACTTTCCGTTCAATTTTCAAGACATTGCGTATTGAGACGCGGAACTGAACACCGTGCTTAGTTTTGCTACCAGAACGATATGATTTATTCCTGCAAATGCAAATCGAACCACCAGCTGTCGCGTATACAATAAGACGCTGTTCCGCGACGACGGCAAATATATTCATATAATTAAAGTCTTTTATTTTAAAAACCCCTCATTTTCTCTAAATCTGCTTAAACATTAATAATAATTATAATAGACATATGTATAAATTTAAATCTTCATAAAAATAAATATTGCCACTACGAAACAACAACGTACGTAATTGCGTATAACAAGAAAAGTTTGTTTTTATTTAAAAATCTCCATACTAACTGCTAACAACATAGATAAGCTATGGTATGCATATAAGAATTTCGACATAATTTGACAAGCACGCTATAGCAATAGCTTAGTGGTCAGAGCTTCTGAGTGAAAGTTCGAGTTCAAATTTTGTATACTTTTACTAAAAAATATTTTTACTTCCTTATTAAAATACATATATTTTTTAAATTTACTGACAATTCGGTACATTAAATATATGTATAATTTTATTAGTAGTATATTATTTTTGTTTAGCTCCCTTTTAGCTCCTTTTTGTAAAAAAATAGGCAAGTGTAAAAGTTTGGAAAGTTAATATTATGTTTTTTTTTTAAATTAGTAACTTAGTAATGTATTTGTAAATTATAGTTGGTTTTTAATTGTAAAAAAATACATATCGCAATATTTATTGAAAAGAACAATATAAAGTGGTAATAATATTAATATAAAAAATAAAATAAAAATTAAATAACTTTACGCTGTATCCATACAGCAGGGTAGGCAGAGGGAACCCAGTGTTAAGACTCTCCGTTCCCCACTTTCTGCCGAGTTTTTGGAGGTATTGCGTGTTGAGTGGCAGAACTCAACGCCGCGCTTTGCCTCGACACCGGAGCGAAGAAATGGAAATATAAATTTAAGTAAATATTTCATCTCCTCGAGTGGGGATCGAACCCACAACCAGTCGGTTTTACAATCACACTTTGTGCCACTGCGCCACGACTGGAATATAAAGCTTAAATAAAAAAGTTTATTCAAAGCCGTTAGGTATTTATTTGATACCAACCGATAGTTGTCCAAATGTGATAAGAAAATATAAACAAAAAATAATAAAAATATTTCCATCAAACAACTCAATTATAGACTTATCCGATCGTAGCGTCAATATGCATAAATTAATTCACAAAACTGTCATATTAAATGAAATATGCACAAGTTTTGTCAATGATGAATACTTTTTTTTAACGATTTACATATAATTATATTATGTTGTATCATTTATCTCATTATGTACGGTCGTGGGTTCTGTTCTGTTATTTAAGTTTCTTCACGCTGTCAGAGTGAGTATAATGTTAAGACACTCCGTTTCCTATTTCCGTTCCGGTGTTGCGGAACTCAACGCCGTGCCTACGCCGGATAGTCGCGTTTACAGTCTCACGCTTAATAATATTATTAAACGTTTTTTTTTGTTTTTATAGACAATTTACTTCAAGTAGCGGAGTCCTTGCTTGACATAAAATTAATAAACATATTATATTCATTTTCCTCGACTGGAAAACGAACTCCCGACCATAGGACCTCCAACCATGTCATAATAACCTAAAATAATTTTAAATATATCTTTAATATTTTTCATATTATTATTTAAATAATTTAAATATATTAAATGTAATCGGTGTTTTGTATCAAGATTATTATCGAAGAGAAACATTAGTTTTTATAACTTTTATTATATAAATATGGAATTGCCAAAATGTTTTGTGATGTTATCTCTCGTTATTATCATATAAATGTTGTTAAGAAAATATTCAGCAAAGCCCACCGCGCCTCTTTAACCGACTACGCAACGTAAAGGAGTGTGATGTGTTTATCAGTCTATGTATGTATGTATGTGTGTTCCTATGTAGAGTTGTAAAGACAAATTGGTTAAAATTTTTTTTATGAATTTTAGAATAATTGACGATTTGTTTTAAATTTGTGAGTGTCCTGAGCTTGTGTTTTTATTTAGTAAGTACAGCTTTAGTTTTTCCATTTGAATATATATATATATATATATATATATATATATATATATATATTTTAAATATTCTAGTATAGAGCAAAACAGGACAAGATGGATAGTGAACTAGATTTAGCGTCACGATATATTCCCCATTAAAAAACTAGGCAAACCGAGCTAGAGAGGAGTGTAGAATCACTCTGTTCTCCACTTCTGCCTAGGTTAACAACAATAATAACAATCCCCCCTTGTGAATTGAACCCACAACAGTGGTTACGGTCAGACGATATTTCACAGCGCCATAACAGCCACATAACATAAGTAAAATTAATAAGAACACACATTTTTATTTAAACATTGACGCTAATTAGGAATATAAATTAATTTATTTTAATATTTTAATTTATTTTGTTGCTGACATGAAATATATAGATATGTAGATATGAAGTGTTTTTTTATATATATTAGCAGATTTGCTTGTGGGGAATTTAAAAAAAGTATAATGGAAAATATTGTATTTTTGCTAAATAAGTATCTTATAATATATAATATATTTCGAGGCCAGTCATAGGTCATGGGCACAAAGTGTGACAGTAAAATCGACTGGTTGTGGGTTCAATCAACACTCGAGGAAATTAAATATTTATTTACATTTATATTTTCATTTCGTTTCGTTGAGTTCCGCCACTCAACACACAATGCCTCCAGAACTCGGCGGAAAGTGAGGAATGGAGTGTCTTAACACTAAGTTCCCTCTGCCTCCAGCACCCAGCCACCCTGCTGGGGGGGCCGTTCAAGTAATACTTACATACAGCGTTGAGCTGATTTTTAGTAGAAATTTCTGGAACTCGTCTTTTAGTGCTCCCTACACTCCCTTACCTACCCACATGTCAAATCTCAACTTTTTAAGGCCAGTAGTTTCGTCTGTGCGTTGTCCTTCAGACATTGAATTAGCAAGATTTTTCAATCCACCGGAAAGCGGAGAATAGAGAGTCACTTATATCATATATCTCCCTATAAAAAAATATATATATAATATTCGGACACAACACTAGATAAAATAGATAAAAATAATAATATTTAAATCAATATTTATACAACTTTGTCTCCTGTCAGTTTAAACGGCAGTTTATTTAAAGTTATGGCCATAAGGTATCAGCGTAGACGTTCAACGTATTTTCCCTTAATGTAAACTATTAATTATTTGTATAACGACTAAAGCTGGTTAAATATTCTATAATGTAAGCGCGATGGTCGTGGGTTCGATTCCAGCTCTAGAGGATTAATTTTTTCTAATTCCATTTCCAATTACGAAGTCCGCCGCTCAACACTATATCTAATGTATCAAAAAATGGTGAACAGACTGACTTCCCTCTGGTAATAATGCTGAATAAAACTTGACACAAAAATTTTAATTACAATATTGATTTAAGAGGTACTTAATAAAATTAATTGTTTTTATTTCATTTATCTGGTAACAAGACAACGCGTGACGTTGAGTTTCGCTACTTAGCACGCAATGTCTCGAAAATTGTGTAGACAATGGGGAACCGAATGTCTTGAAAACTTAACACGTCGTTCCCTCAGTGTTTCAGTGTGAAGCTAAAAAGAAATAAATATTTTATTAGTAAAGACAGATGAACGGAGTAACTAAATTCTGTGCTTACACACAGAAAGGACATGAAAAAACTGGATATGAACCCACAACCTTCCAAGTTAATTTTAAACATCACGAATTTCAAAAGATATACATAGATAGATAAAGAAATCAATGGGAGATTGAAGATAACCTGCGGAACCAAAAAAGGAGAAGGCGTGAAACGACCATATATGTTTAACCGTGAGTCAGTCCTTATACAAATGCAATTACGATTGGATATTGATAAATATTTAGACCTATAGCTTAGTGGTCGGTGATATAGGTTTTGGGTAGCAGGTTCAAATTTGTACAAAATATGTTTTTTTTTTTAAGTATTATTATACTTCAAGTTATATAAAGCGCGGAGTTAAGTTCTGTTTTGTTCGTAATGTCTCGGATATTGGAGAATGAAATGTCTTAACACTATATTACCCCTGTCTACCTTGTTACGCGGGAAAAATCATGAAGATACTCATTTTTAGGCTGCAGTTGTATGAATGAGGCCAGTCGTGGAGCAGAGTCAGGTTGTGAGTTCGATTCCCACTCAAAGGAGATGGAATATATAATATTTTCATTTGTTCGCTTTGGTAATGAGGCAAAGCGTGGCGTTGAGTTCCGCCACTCAACACGCAATGCCTCTAAATTCGGCGGAAAGTGGGGTACAGAAGTGTCTTAATGAGAGCGAAATGTCTTAAACCAGGTTCCCAGGTACCCTCTGCCGTGCCTGATATTTATGTAATACAGCATAACGCTGTAACTAACTGTACAGAGAGTACAGTTAGTTCTTTTAATTAAATATATGTCTTTAACTAAATGAAGATTTTAAGCTTATTGCCGAATGTTGTCAAAACGGTATAACTTATTTATTAACTTGATATTTTAATGTTTTTAAAGTATTATCCAACATTCAGTAAAATATTTTGAAAATATAAAAAAGTAACGTAGCGGAAATTGAACCTAAGCCTCTTCGAAACCATTGAACCCCTGATCACTAAGTTATACGTACTTTTATCATTATTTTTTTATTGTATAATTCATTATAAAGTAATATTTTCTAGGTATTTATTTCACAGTCGTGGCCAGAGTCAGAGGCCAGTCGTGGCGCAGTGGTACAAAGTGAGACTGTAAAACCGACTGGTTGTGGGTTCGATCCCCACTCCAGGAAATGAAATATTTACTTAAATTTATATTTTCATTTCTTCGCTCTGGTGTCGAGGCTAAGCGCGGCGTTGAGTTCTGCCACTCAATACGCAATGCCTCCAAAATTCGGCAGAAAATGGGGAACGGAGTATCTTAACACCAGGTTTCCTCTGCCTACCCTGCTGTGTGCGGGATATAGCGTGAAGCTAATTTTATTTATTTCACTCAGAACTACATGCATACATCATATTAATTATTTGTCCAAAATGGAAATCGAACAGACTAACAGAACTACTTCATCACATCATGTCAGCATTTTTAAAATTAATGTTGAGAAAGCAACACTTAAGAGCTAGTAAATTTATATGTTGAATGAAAAATCATAAATTTTTCTTCGAATATAATTCAACTCATTGAAAACAGTTTCAAAAGAATTCGGAACACATGGACAAGACGGTCCAGTTGAAAATCGAACCTACGACCTCTCTATAAAGTCGTATATCCGTATTATTGACAAATTATGATTTATTTAGTTGTTCAAAAATAGCGCTTATCACACTGTGATAAGGTCCTCCCTACTGTAGTAATGGATCACTTATACGATAGCCATTTGCTTATAAAACTTTTCGAACATTACCGGTACGTTATTAGGAGCGCTAAAATATTATATACCGTTTTTTTTTAATATTGTTGTCCACTAGTTTTTTTACCTGTAGCTTCACCCACGAGGTTGTTTGGAAATGATAGTTAATAATAATCAACTTCACGCGGTATCATCACAGCAGGGTACGCAGAAGGAACTTAATATTAAGAGACTCCGTTCCCCACTTTCAACACCAAACGCCGGAGCGAAAAAATGGAAATATAAATTAAGGTAAATATTTCACCTCCTTGAGTGGGATCGAACCCACAACCAGTCGATTTTACGTTCACACTTTGTTCCGCTGCGCCACGACTGGTCTCAAATTCCTCCTTTCAGTCCTCAGATTATTGCATTAAAAACTGTTTCTTTATTGTATTTACATTGCCCATATTAGTAAACTAGACTTAAACGCGGCTTTACTCGCTTAAATTTATTTTTATATTATAGACAAAGAATTTTAATAAAAAAAACGGCCTATGTTCTTTTGAATACCTCTAAGCATATGTGTACAAAGTTTTATGACAATCGGTTGAGCAGTTTTGACGTGAAAGCGTAACAAAAAAATTACATTTATATAGTATTAGTATGTATTATATATGTATTATATTGTGTTATATAATCCTTAAGCAAAATAATCCAGTGGCAAGATACTTGATAGAATGGGGTAAACATTCTTGTTTTTCCCTGGCCAAAAAAAATCTACTCATCACACCCGCAAGAAAGTGTTCGCAACATTAGGTTCCCAAATTCCCTCCACCTCCTTTGCCAGGTGCAAAATACGGAGTAAAGCAACAAAAAAAAATATTTAATACCCGGCAACATTTTACTCAACCAGATCTGACTCACACGTAAATATTTACAAAGAGAGAATGCTGCTCGCCAAATGTTCTGTGAGACAGTATTATAAACATATAGACAAGACTATACTTTATTTTAACATTTTTAAAATGTTATTCTTCGCTTTGCCGTGTGTTCCTGGATTAGAATAGCATCATCCTGGTACTGCTGGTGTCGGTGGTGTTAACTAAAGTACGTGTGGGAGAGTCACGTCGCCAGTACTTACAATGCTATGGTATGGTAATACAAACGAGGCATATATATGCTCTAGGGCAACCTCTATAACGCTTAACGTGGACTTTTGTCAGTGGTCTCAGGAGTCTACACTCCAATCTGAATGCCATCCACCGTCAATGCCATCTTGAGATGGCACTGACGGCCTTATTTCTTGACAGAGACTCAGATTCACAGGCAGAGAGCTTGACTGAGTGAGAAAGGCTATCTCCAATAACATTTCAATAATAATTTTATGCCTCGTCCCGGGGTCGCTGTTCATCAGGGAGGCCTTAAATTTCCCTCATCTTGTGATTTGCCTGACCAACTACCTAGCTCCGTATTGACCCGGAAGATCGTGTCCAAACCAGAAGGCCAATATGGCTCAGTGGTATAGCGTATGACTTTAAACGCAATGGATGTGCGAAAATGTTACTGTGACTCAGGAAAATTATTATATTTTATTTATTTGCCTTTTCCCACTCTGGTACGTGTCTGGTAAGTGCGGCGTATAATAGAGAAGGCAGATAGAATGTAGTTCTCCATTTTCTGGCCAAATTTGGAGACGGAAAGCTGAATCGAACTAGTAACCGTCGTGTTTAAAATCCGACGCTATACCGCTACGCCACGACGACTTTTATTATAATTTTATGAATTTAAGTAACAACGGCACGTTTGTTTTTTTTAAATGAACTGAATGGGGTGTATGGCATCACATCCGTTTTACTGTTTACATTCCTCTTTAAGCTCACAGATAGTTTATATATTTGTAAAGCATTTTTTCGGACAACATTACATCGATTAGTTACTTTATAGCTGAAAAATGACTAGATACCAGAGCGAAGAACGAAAGTAATTAATTACGCCAAGCGGGAATCGAACCCACAGCTGACGTGGATACATACAGTCAGAAACACTGCCTATCCTAACTATATGTGGAATACAGCGTGAAGCTAAAAAAAATTTAATCTTTGTTTCCCAAAAAGCCTCCATTATATATATTAAAGTCCTTTTGAAAGATCGCTCTTTTCAACTTTCTCATATCATTTCACCTTTCGGTTTAACCCTTAGGCGTTTGTAAAGTAAGTGTCAAAAGATTCCTTTTAAGACATCACTTTGATATATTGAGTACTAAATGTTAGGCTATAAATTCGGCTTATCAGTTATGTTTAAAAAGTAAATTAATGTTTTTAAGTAAACGCAATGGTTGCGGGTTCGATTCACATTCGGGGAATGGATTATTTTCTTGTTTTCGCTCTGGTGACAAGCCTGCGTTGAGTGCCGCTTCTCTACACGTAATGTCTCGAAAACTGAATGGAAAGCGGAGTGTCATAAGTAACCACTAAGTGGCTTTTGGAAAAAGAAACTGATTTTTTATAAACTTATAAGATTTGTAGAAAAGATTTTTTATGATGTACCCAGAAATTACTTTAAAATATCTAGTACCAGGCAGTCGAAATTTGATATTAGACTTTTATCTAGCGATCCATCAAGAAAAATGATTATACCTAAACTAGCTACATTCCCTTACAAAGACAAAATACGGCGTTGAGTTACGCTACTCAACACGCAATGTCTTAAAATAGAGTGAAACGAAAGGAAAAGCGTAAATCCAAAGAAAAATCTCTTCTATACGTTCGTAAGCCACTATCATAAAATGCATTACCTACAAATTATCGCCTTTAACGGCTTCAAGTCCCGTGCTAGGTAAACAACTAAATACATTAAGGCTTTTGCCGACCTTCGTTAATGTCGTGGATCATTAAAACATTGGGTTCAATTACATTATAATTGAGGGCAACGTGGCACAGTACATACGATGGCTGTGAGTTCGATGCCTATTTGAGGTGAGATAAAGTGATGAACTATCAATACCTGTGTTGCCAGAGGAACAAGTCGAAATAGCTTATAATCTAACTAGAGGGCGCGCGCGGCTTCGCCCGTTTATTTGTTCCCTTAGGGGTGAATTCTAAAACAAAACCACGAAACAAGAGAAAAATTAAGAGTCTGAATTTCAAATTTTATAAAAATCGCTGCCGATTTAAATAAAAATCTATACAAATTTTCAACCCCCATTTCATCCCGTTAGGGTTAAAATTTTTCAAAATCCATTCTTAGTGAATGTCCAGATTATGAAAATAAACATCTGTCCAAATTTTACGTTTCTACCATCAGCGGTTACGGCTGTGCGTGCGTCTTACCTCAGTCAGTCAGGTACATGTCCTTTTATATATATAGATATAAGTTATTTTGATTTGTTCCTTTGGTAACACAAAACGCGGCGTTAGGTTTCGTCACTCAATACGTTATGATTCCTAAGTAGACGGACTTTATATAGCAGAGACGACCTGGGATCTTAGTGTTAAGGCACTCCGTTACTATTAAGAAACTGTTGCTCACGATCGCGTTTATCTAGCGTCGGACACTTGCACCTGCGCCACGACTAGCTTCTAATGAAGTTAACAAAATATATTAATTAACAATATATAAATAGATGCATAAGAAGAAGATAATAATAAAAAAGTTGTGAATCATCTCTCCGTTTTTTCCTTCTTTATAAGGGTTCAAATCACTTACTACACACTTAGTGCAGTAAAAAAAATTACGGCTGTCTGTCATCAATGTCATGATTCAACCATTAAAATGTTCATTTCAATTTCTGTTTGGATACAAAATAATTGGTACTTTATAGCATCTTAAATATATTATTGGTGTTTTGATCTGAATTCCGATGAAAATACCATAGTTGTGCAGTGGCACTGCGTTTGACAGTAAGCACGACGGTTATGGGTTCGATTCCCATTCGAGGGAATGGTTTTTTAATTTGCTGGCTCTAATAATGTCTGGTTGTAACATGCAATGTTTAAAACTGTGCAAGAGTGAGAATTAAACGAGGCACTGGGAGTCAGTCTTGACTTGCGGGAACACAGCAGCATTGATATTGGGGAAGGATCACGTAGAAATCTACCGGAGAACATGTAAGGAGAATTTGACGATGTTAATCGTTTCCCGAAAGAAAATCAAATCCTCTATCATCACGTTTACTATTAGACAGTGCCCCACTGAACCACAACGACCTATTTAATACTAAATGATACAGACAGACAGACAGACTAAAATGATACAAATTAAAAATAAGTAGTCTATTACTATTTCATAATCTATTCTATTTCAATTACACTAAACGATTATTCGTAAAAACATTTAAAAAAACAGACCCATTTTTACTCTTTTATAAAATTAAATATATTAATATATGCATAAAAACCATATAAAAAATAAATGAAACATTTAATTTTACATATAAAATGATAATAAAAACGTTTTTTATATGATACTTTAGCATTTTACCACCGCCACAATATTAGGTATATTTCACTTTTAATTAAGATTGACACTCAATGTCAGTCATTTCCTTTGATTCTTTATGTTTATTGGTATTTTTTATTGATACATCAAAATCTTTCATTTATTTATTTTTTTTTGTAACGCCAAGGCCGTGGTGGCGCAGTGACACGGCTTCTGTACGTGTGACGGATGACGGTTGCTAGTTTGATTTTTGAATGAGGTAATGGATTATGTTAAGTATCTTGCTCTGGTGGAAAATAGTACGGCGTTGAGTCCCGTCATTTAACACGCAAGAGCGGAATTTCGGAACATTAGGTTCAGTCTGCTAACATTGCTGTAAACTAGCTACATCTGCATTTTAAAAAAGTTATAAAGAGCAGTCGTAATATTAACAAAAAGTATTATAGTAACGCTGCAACCCACACACACCAGGCTAGACAGAGGGAACCTAGTGTTAAGACAGTCCTTTCCTCATTTTCCTCATTTTCTGAAGGCATAGTGTGTTGATTGGCAGCACTTAACGCCGCGCTTAACGCATCGACACTAGAGCGAATAAATGAACACATAAATTTTAAATAAATAAAAATATACATATTTTCATTAGTTTTTTTTTATACACCGGTATGTATATTTTTTCTATGCGAATGTGTTTTGAGGTCATCATGGTATAGTGACACTGCATCTGGCTGTAACCTCGATGGTTGTGGGTTTGATCCCACTCAGAGGAATAAGTTATGTTCATTTCTCTGCTCTGGTAGGCAATGTGCGGCGATAGGTTCCACCACTCAACCTCTCAAAACAAATATTAGAAACTGGGGAACGTAATTCCTTAATATTAGGAGCTTTCTACCTTCCCTGCTATATACACATATTATGTGTGTATATAAATGCACAAGATGAAGCTACGTTTATGTGATAAATAATAAGGTTCCTTAACGATGTGCTGCATTCCCGATTGTGAATAAAACACGCTTTGCACATTACGACGACTTACGACATCAAATCAAACTATGTATTGAGTTATGTTTTTTTTTTTTATCTTTAAGGATTTTCTGTATGTATGTTTGTGTAATATTTTATCAGGATGAGTCCTTTTTTTATTACAATATAGTTACACTCAACACGCAATGCCTCCAGAATTCGGCAGAAAGTGGGGAACGGAGTGTCTTAACACTAGGTTCCCGCTGCCCATCCTGCTGTGTGCGGGATACTGTGTACAGCTCATTTGATTTGATATTTTGGTTTGCTTATATTCAAGTATATCCCGAATATAGGAGGTTTGATTTTGTTGATTTAAATTTTATTGTGAAATTAATAGATAGTAAATTACACTGTTGCATAAGAAATTTAAATTAAAGCATTGACTCATATTTTAAAGTTTACTAATCTATAGCATATATATGTATACAGTATACATGGATCAATAATAAAAAATAAAACCCACGATTGAGATTTGAACTTATACTTACCGTGGTACATTGTTTTATTCTAACTAAACCACTATCACACATACCTAAACCTAATAAAAAAAGCATCAGAAAGAAAATCTTAGCGTCAGTAGCCAGCTTTAAACACCTATTTTGTAGGCATCTTCTGCCATGAATAAACTAAAGCCTTTGAAAGGCTGAATGTTGGCTGATCTTAAACACCGTATTATGTAAGTTATAGCGATCTGATGGGATAGATAATATACTGTTTATCTAATACTAGTTCCAGGCTATGGTTATGTCTAATTTATTAGGTCTTTTTTTTTTAATAATTTGGGCGGAGAGTGAGGAAAGGAGTGTCTTAACACTAGGTTCCCTCTGCCTGTATTGCTATAATATGTTTGATATAGCGTGAAGTTAAATATAATGAAAGGATTTGGAAAGGTAAGGTATAGTAAAATAAAAAAAAAATGCATTTGTAATATTAGGTCATCATTATTGAGACAGATATCTGACTGTCAACGCGATGTGGGTTCAACCCTTTTTTTTTTCTCCACGCCATATTTCTAGCGTTGTAACACGTTGCACAGAGAACGGAGAGCCGAATGCTAAGGTGACCCCCGGGTTTTGACTATAAAGTTTTTTTTCTTTTTTTAATTATTTGCAATTTTGTGCTCTGGAGTGGCAACATGGCGTTAAGTTCCGCCAATCAATCCGCAATGTCTCAAATTCAACCGAAGATCCGTGAGCGGAGAGTCTTGTCACTACGTTTTAATGTTACCTTACTATATGCGAATTAACGCATACTATATTATTCTATTGGAACACATTTAGACAAAATACTAATGACCAATAACCAGGTGGAAGATAAAATTAATGACTGTAGTAGTCAGTTCGAATTCGAAATCGTAATTAAGTTACAAATAATTAAAGTAACGTTTCTATTCCATTGATTGATGACCGACAGACGGACAAACTATTGTGTTTTGTGTAGTATATAATTATGTAAATGCATTCCTTCTTAACAAGTTTTGAAATGACAGTGTATCATAGTAGGGTAGGTAGAGGGAACCTAGTGTTAAGAAACTCCTAATTTTGGAGACGTTTTGGTTTTAGTGGAACTCAACTCCGGGCTTTGTCTATTTACCAGAGCGAATTTATGGTATAAAAATGAAAGTTTTTCGTTCCCCCGAATGGATATTGAACATATTAGGTCATGTTTGCAGTCAAATGATGTGCCGCTGAGCAACGATCAATTCAAAATAAAAATAATTAAATAAATAAATTAAACGATATTTATTAAAAAAATTAGGTGGCGGGTTCGATGCTTGATTAATATTCGCTGTTTATGTATTTTGTATTTAAAAATATTCAAATATTAATGTGGGTTTGGTTCAAGAACTTGGTTCCTTACTTATATAGGAAAGTCGGTCAGATTAGTAGACGTAATAAAAAAAGGTAATAGTCGCCAACAAAATATGAGAGAATTTAACTTAAAGCGTTAGTGGTGAGCTGGATTCCCACTTTCCTTCCCAAAAAGAGAGAAGACTTGGAAATGGAAGTACCTGAACAAGGTCCCCGGGTTCCCTCTGGCTTCCTTGCTACGTGCGGGATACAACGTAAGTCGACATAAACGAAATTGCAGAAAACCAACGCCTCGTTTAAATATATGTATGTACATTAAAAAGCTATAAAATCTTTTTATTATAATAAAACATGTCAAAATAATGATTCATCACTTCAAGATATTTAAAAAAAAATTGTAAAAAAATTTAATACTTTATGTTCATACCAATTAACACCTTTCAAAGTTAATTTTCTGTACAAAACGCGAGAGACTTGTCGATTGATACTTATTTATTATATTTCAGGGTTTTGTATGACTCATTTTTAAAATTAAATAAAAAATTAAAAATTATCCTGAAATATTCAAATTAATTAAATCAGTTTCACGCTGTATCCCGCACGCAGCAGGGTAGGCAGAGGGAACCTAGTGTTACTCTGAAGTTTTTGTCGGAGGAATCGGCCGAAAGTGGCCGGGCTCCATTGCTCCGGGCTTTTCACCTTGGTGCCAGAGCGAAGAAATGAAATTATGAATAGATAATAAATCAATCCCTGGAGTAGGAATCGAAGCCAGAACCATTGCGCTACAGTCGCACGTTTGTGCTTTTGTGCCACGACGCGACTGCCTCGTTTTTTTTTGTTTCCTTGCTCTCAACCACGCAAGCTAAGCGCAGCGCTGAGTTTCGTTACTCAATACGTAATGCCTCAAGATTTTGCCAGAAAGTGAGTAGCCAAGTGTCTTAACACTAGGGTCCCAGGTTCCCAATGCCAACCCTGCTATGTGTTAGATACAGCTTGAAGATATAAAATAGAAGACTAACCTTTTCTTATACTCTTTCATGTACTTAATAACGACTTTGCATAGGCAAAAAACAGAGTGTCATGTCACTATTTTTTCTATACTTACCCAAAAAATATCTCAAATATGCGAGAAGTTATCTGTATAAATAAACAAAATACATATATATATTTCAAAGGAATGCTCAATTCTAAAAACATCTTTGTTGGAAGTTTTTTATAAATTAAGCTTTTCACGCTTTTAAAGCTCAGGAACCATTCGAAAAGGTTGCGAGAACTCGCTCCTTAACCACGCCCTATAGACATCACAGGTTAAATTTATGTATAGAAATGGAAATGGTACACAAGCAAAGTGTCTGTGTTTCAGCGCGACGGTTGTGGATTCGATTCCCATTTGGAGGAGTATTTATTTTTTAAGTCTTATGTGAGCATGAAATATAATAATGCAATAAATTTAAACGTAAAATGGATTTGAACCCGCACCATACACACAAAGAAATTTTCGGTCTCTGTAATTTACAACTTTTGCCTCCTAATAGTACAAAAAATAGACGCAGCTTCCAACAAGAAAGTAAAAGAATTTAAAAACAATCATTTCAATATCTATATAGAAAGACTGTTCTACATACTTCTGTTTTTTTTTTAATCATCAAATTTCTATATATATTTTAGGTTATATTATTTAAAAATATAAGATGGAAAATAAAAAAAAACTTTATTTTATTGACATCGATAACACTTCCACCTTTAATTTCCAATCTGTATACGAATAAATCGATTGCTGTTTTGCAATAGCCTCTTTTATTTATGTATTGTATAAAACTTTCAATGGATGTTTACATTTTAATATTTCTTTCTTCTTTATATGTAGCTAATTAAATTTTTTTCTCTTGCTTAATACCCTCATAGTGAGTAATTACATTTGTTAAATTGTAAATTATGTAGGTTACATAATCACAGCGTTGAGTTCCGCCACTCGATACGCGTCGTCTTCAAAAAACGTAAAGCTTAGAAAAAATAAACAACTGAGTGTCTCATACACTATATTTTTCTTCATAACACGCACACACACTGTATAAGAGATATGCAAAGTTATAATCATTTAAAAAATATTTATCATATAACACAACACAACACGACATAGCAACATAAAACTTTTTATATGGAATTTAAATAAAATAATTTAAAGAAAAAAAAAATGAAGAAATAAGGCGGCCTTATCACCAAAAGCTATACGTATCTTCCAGACAACCTAATCAAAAGGATCTATCAAGTGAGACATTCAAACATTATAAATGATGCAAACACAAAAATCACAATACACATATTATATACTAATATTACAAAGCTGAAGAATTTGTGCGATTGAACGTTCTAATCTCAGGAACTAAAATAAATTTTAGTAGATTTTTTTTGTTAGTCATGTCATACCAGAGACGATGACTCTGACACTTATAATGTGTCCTACATAAGGTGGCTATCACTTTTTTGGATCAATATGTCCCGCATCGGCTATTTAATTTGCAATTTTTTAATAAAAAACTATTTTAATAAAAAATCACTTGACTTTTTTATTATTATTTTTTATGATGGATGTCCTTTTTTTAGATATATGCTTTCGAATTCAATCGAAAAACATTTTGTGCTATTTCAAAAAACGGGATATTCATCCCGGTGCCATTTTTGTGGAAACCGGGATACAAAAGCGAAAAACGGGACGTTGGGCTATAACTGTTGGCTATTTCACGGTGCGAACCTGGGTGTAAAACTAGTATAGGTACAATAAAATTTACTAACTTATAATACTTTATTACCATATTGTACTGTTGTCAAGGCAATATTCTTCGACTGTTTCAAATTAGGATTTCGAGACAAAGGCCAGTAAAAATAACGCTGACATGACGTGAATGTTCAAAACGTAATAACTTTTGAGTGCATCGTGGCGCAGCGGGACAGGGTCTGACTGTAAACGCGATGGTCGTAGGTTCAATTGCCATTTAAGGAATGATTATATATTTTTTTATTTTCCTGTTGAAGTAAGACTAAGAATTGGGTTCGTCACCCAGCATACAATTTTGAGCTAAAAGAGGAGAGCTACTGCCATGCGAGATAAAGTGAAACTGGAGCTGAGAAAATATTGAAGTCGCATGGATGTCGTGATCATATAGCAGCACAGTGTAAAACAGTTAACGCGATAGTTGTAGATTCGATTCTCACTCAGGACAATGAATAATTTTCATTTACATCTAACATTACAAAGCGCAGCGTTGTTGTTGTTGCATCTTAATACTTGTTTGTTCCAGCATGGAGCTGAATAAAATTCTACTATAGACTTGACAAAAAAAAAACAATCATTTTATTGTTAAGTATAATTGTATTAACTTTTACGTTTTTTTTATTCTAAAAATATATAAGTTTTACCCCACCTCATCAATACCAATAAAATCAAAACCAATAAATCCGAAAAACACAATACAACAAACACACCAATTGCACTACCCAAAAAAAAAAAAGAAAAAAAAACAAAAACACAAAACCAAAACTCAATCAGCCCATCAAAAGGCATAACGATCATAAAAACATTACTTTTTTTTTTAAATACTTTACATTCGATAATTAATCAAAGTATGGACAAAAAAGGCCCAAGAAGTTTTGCATCAATCGACGGACCTCCTTTCATCGTGTGTCAGAGTGACACTTGATTTATGATTTCCCATTGTGCCGCGATACTTGTTCGTTACTGTACCCATTTACGCCGCTAATGACATGCGGAGATAGCTAAAACGGTGTTTAAGTGTTGGAAAATCTAAAAATCTAAGATTTATTTTCGTTTAGCCGCTCTGTTGGATAAGGCGCGGCGTTGAGTTATGAAAGTTTACACGTAATGTGTGGAAACTTGGGTGGAATTTTAAGAATGGAGGAATAGAATGTCTCAAAATTAGGTTCTCTATATTTAGGTTATTTTGCTGTTTATGGGAAAAAAGTTAAAAATTTAAAAAAATCATTGACCTGTCCGCAGAACTTACATAAAATAAAATAAATGGATTTTTAAATATATTGATGCCTTAATTAATTTATCACGAAAGTATGTTAAAGTTGAGGTCAGTCGTGGCGCAGAGGCATGAAGTGTGACTGTAAAATCGACTGGTTGTGGGTTCGATCCCCACTCGCAGTGAAATATTTGTTTTCATTTCTTCGCTCTGGTGTCGAGGCAAAGTGTGGCGCTGAGTTCCGCTCACTCAACACGCAATGCCTCTAGAACTCGGTGGAAAGTATGGAACGGAGTGTCTTAACACTAGGTTCCCTCTGCCTACCCTGCTGTGTGCGGTATGCAGCGTTAAGCTGATCTATTAAATAATGTAATACAAAGAGCCGTCGTCGTAATTGTGACGATTGTTGGTTTGATTTCCGTTGGGAGAAATTAATTATTTTCCTTTCTCCGGTCTGGTAACAAGATAAGACGCCGCCTAGAATTCTGTTATTTTACACACAATATCTCGATATTAGGTCGAAAAATGGGAATCGACGGGTCTTAACGCTAGTTTTCGTCTGGCTAGCGACTATAAGAAGAAAAATAAGATATACATCGTTTTCTTTGACAAAATTAAAAAAAAACTTCGTTAAATGACTCCATTTCCTAGTATCCCGTCGTTTACTCACACACAGTCTCTAGACGTAATTTTTTTTTCACGATGTATTTATTTTTGTTTAACAAATTAATCATTTGATAGCCATACTAGGTGGATTATGTAAAATTGTGTCCGCCATTTTGTTATGACGGCCATTTTGGATTAACAACAATATTGATTATATAAGTTCATTATCAATAGAACTAAGGTCATAATGCAAATTTCAGGTGGATCTTTTCCCGTCCCATCAAGAAATATTGCAAAAATTATGAAATGTCTCTCTTAATCCCCCATTTCCTCCCGTTCCCTAACTTACATACACGTCAAGTTCCATCTTTCTATATCCAGTTTCGTCTGTGCGCTGTCTATCAGTCACTATGTAACGGTAGAGTTTCATGTTCTTCCATTACTCTCTCCCCGTTCGAGTGACTGACACATGACACTCAACGTAAAAAGTAGAGAACAAAAAAGAATCTAGAATATGCAGCCGATATATATTTTAAGGTAAAAAAATTGACAATCCAAGCGCTATCATCAGTACATATACGCCAATAAAAAGTGCTCGTAGTTATAAATTATACCACCTGGCCTAACGTCGGCTGGTTTACTGCTAACTCCAAAAAGCTGCACTATTTACATCCTGACTCCATCATCAAACCAGGTCGATAATACTCTATTACTATACAGTAAAGTAATATGTAATAGGAACACATGCATATGGGAGGTCCTATATACATAAGCTATGTATATCAAGTTTAAATGAAGGGAACCTAGTGTTAAAATACCCCGTTCTCTACTTTCCACCGAATTTTTCGAGGCATTTCGCGTTGAATGATGTAGCTCAACGCCGACTTGGTGCCAGAGCGAAGAAATGAAAATATTCATAAAGTTACATATAAAAATGTTTTTATCAAGCAGAGTCGAGTGAAATCGCTAGTTTCATACAAAAAAACGTGAGGTAATAACAATTTCTTTTTTACTCATATACGATCCTGGCCTTTGACCGTAAAGTAATTACTCACTATTGACTAATTGCATTACCGGAATTTATCGAATAATATTTTAAATTTAAATATTTCTTATCATATTGTTGTTGTTAGAAAGCTATTTGTGAATATTATGAGGTATTAGGGTTTTGTAATCGATAAATATATGATACAAGTAGGATTCGAACCTGGCTCTCTACGAAATTTTCAAAAATTTTCTTAAGAGGAAATTATGTAACGTAGTTATAAATCAGGACTTTTTAATATTAATACTTACAATATATAAAGCATAAAAAATGTACAAATTTTTAGAAAGAAAAGAAAATCCGGTCTGTCGTCCGTATATATAGCATGAAATTCCGTTTCCCACGCACAGGCCAATATTTGAGAAATCACTTGCCAAGAAACGAAATTCAACGCCGCGTTTTGTCTTCTTACCAGAACCAGGAAATAAAAAAACTTCCAAGTGGGAATTGAACGCATGATCGTCGCGTTTACAATAAAACCATGTACCACTGCGCCACGACGGCAACAAGTATATGGTTAATTGTACTCTTGTCTCGTCTGTAACTTGACTTATAGAAATTCACAATCTATATCTAATAATGGCAAAAACAAAAAATGTATATTACAATACAAATAACGCGCTAAGCGAGACTTGAATTCGCAATCACGGCGTTCATTCAGGCATATCCAAATTGCGCAACGACGGCGTCAAAATTTATTATATATTTTATTTTGTACTAGTCGTCGTTGTACTTTGTTTGTATTGATTACAAAATATTTAATTTAATCAGCTTCACGCTGTATCCCGCACAAAGCAGGGTAGGCAGAGGGCACCTAGTGTTAAGACACTACTTCCCCAGAGATCTCGAGGCCATTCGTGGCGCAGGGGCACAAAATGTGCCTTTAAAATCGACGGGTTCTGGGTTCGATCCCTACTCGAGGAAGTGCAATATGTATTTACATTTATATTTTAATTTCTGGTCGCTCTCGCTCTGGTCTCGAAGCAAAGCGTGGCGGTGAGTTCCGCCACTCAACACGCAATGCCTCCAGAACTTAGCGGAATGTGGGAACGGATTTTAAAATATAAAATGGAAAATCCCGTTTCTTCCCGTTCTCTTAGGGATTTTGATGAATCTTCTTCTATATTGGCTCAGGTCCTGAAAGCAGGACATGCCAAATTTCTACTTTCTAAGACCAGTAGTTTCGTCTGTGCGTTATCTGTCAATCAGTAGTAGAAAATTTTTTAATAAGAGCTCAACATGGTCGTTAGAAGCGGAACAGCTTCTGCGAATTTGTGACATCAAGTTTTTCTACTTGTAATATTATGTTTTTCTATTGTAAGATTTTTATTGTCAAATAGAAATAAATGTTACATTTTCAAATATAAAACAAAAAATACGTTTAAAATATTAAAAAAATACTTTTCCAACGGTTAGACAAGGATCCAGGTTAGTAAAAAGTGAAAATAAAAATGCCTTGGACTGCGACTTGTGTTCCCTTATAAGCTTTGCTTGATCATAATATAGATCTTACACTAAGTTGATAAAATTTGAGAATTTTAAGATTAAATTCCCTCTTTATCCTGCTATATGCAGGATACAGCGTGAAGCTAAAAAAAAAAATATTTATAACTTAATTAATACTTTACCTTTAATAATTGGAATTGAATTCGTGATATAAAAAATAAAATCCATGAGGCCAGTCGTGGCGCAGCGGCACAAAGTGTGACTGTAAACCGACTAGTTGTGGGTTCGATCCCCACTCGAGGAGATGAAATATTTACTTAAATTTATATTTCCATTTCTTCGCTCTGGTGTCGAGGCTAAGCGCGGCGTTGAGTTCTGCCACTCAACACGCAATGCCTCCAGAATTCGGCAGAAAGTAGGGAACGGAGTGTCTAAAAACACTAGGTTCCCTCTGCCTACCCTGCTGTGTGCGGGATACAGCGTGAAGCTGATTTTTTTGATTTAAAAATAAAATCCCCACAACACAGGAACTGATAAACTTTAATTACATGAAAAATGATGAAATGTCTCTCTTAATGCAAATTATGGTACGTTCCCTAACCTATATACACGTCCAGATTCATCTTTCTATGCACAGTAGTTTCGTCTGTGCATCGTCTACCAGTCACTCTGTCCCCGTTCGAGTGACTGAGACAATCCTGGAAGTCCAATTAACCACTAAAGAAAAAAAAAAGATCTATAACTCAATCAATATTTAAAAATTGTAATTGCATTCGATATATAAAAAAATAAAATCCCCACAGCTCAGTAACTGTTAAACTTTAATTATATCGTAATTTTTACGGCCCCATATAATTATGTCATCAAATAAATTTGCATTTCGTTGGCATTTTTACGGCTGTTTCATTGCTTTAACGTGACAAAATCAATCACATAAAATACAATTCGGTTAAGTGCGATAATTTTCTAGCTTAAGTGTTCTGTAGATGTATATAAAGAGAATAGACGTTTTCGAGGGTATTTTAAACATTTTCAAAGTTATTTCACAAATACTTATTAAGAAAACGTATAACAATTTGAACGTAGCGGGATTTGAACCCGCGCCTCATTGGAAACCGTCATAGCCGCTCCGACCAACTAAGCCATACGTTCTCATCTTAATAAGTATTTATTTATCTTTCCTGAGCGTGAAACAATAACACTTTAAAAATGTAGAAAATATTTAATAATAATTTAATTAATAATTTTAGTAATTATCTTTGGGTAGCGGAAATTTGTAAAAATCTCCCTACAGGGATGCTAACCACATAAATAAATTGTAACAAACGTATAAAGATTTCGACGTAGCTCAATGAGAACGTATAGCTTAGTTGGTCAGAACTCTTGGACGGTTTCTAAAGAGGCGCGTGTTCAAATCCCACTACGTTCAACTATTAATAATTGGCTTTGAGGGTAGTTAAAATTTCACTTATTATAGAGGTACATATATATAGCAAATACTATATTATTATATATAAAAAATAATAAGAATTTGTAATTACTATGTTTATTTTTCTATTCTTTTTAATTATTTTTTAGACAATATTTTTAATATCTTAATCTATTTTTTTTATTTTAAAAATGTTATTAAAATATTTAGAAGTTTGGAAGAGTATTGGTTCGATTCACACTCGGGGGAACGAAATATTTCTATTTCCTCTTTCTTTTTGCTTCTTTTTTTTCTTTAATTTCACCATTTTGCTAATTAAAAAATAAATTTAATTCCACCTTTCAGCTACCACAAATTCGAGAGAAAGACGGAGAACGGTGTGTTTTGACATAATTGTGCGGGATAAAACGTAAAGGTATAAAAAAGCATTCCCTCAAAAAAAAATAAGCACATACATATAACCATCTCAAAAAATCAGTCCAACTGCAGTATAATGACTTCATAAATTTATGTATGTATACATGCATATTCATGACTTTTTTTATATTCCCGATAATACAAAGTTTTACCATAAAAATCTACTGATTCTGGGATATTAGGTGTTGAGTAATGAAAGTTAAGGAACTTTTATTGATATAATATCGTATAATATATTGTATAATTACGGTACGGTACGCATGAGGCCGTCTTGGCGCAGTGGCGCAAGCGTGACTGTAAACGTGACGGTTATGGGTTTTCATCCCACTTGAGGAGACGTAGTATTTACTATTATCATTTTTTCGCTCTGGTAACAAGGCACAGCGCAGCGTTGAGTTTCGCCACTATAACGAAAAGAATAGCGAAAAGAATTCTGAGGAAATTGGAGAAATGAAATGTCTTAATATAAAAAGGTGTCTTAATAAGATTCCCTCTGCCTAGTCTGCTTTATGTGAGGATACAGAGTGAAAATAAAAAAAAAATACACTATCGTCGCTCAGTACTATGGTCTGACTGTGAACGCGATGGTTGTCGGATCGAACCTTACTTGAGAAATTGTAACAGTTGCAATTATTTTTAGTTCCCATTTATAGAATGAAAGGATTAGGCACGTGGTTGATTTTTTTTTATTATTTTATACCTTTAAGTTTTCTTATATTTTGGTTTTGTTCATTTTTGTATTTTCTCGAATTAACTACATCGAAATAACCAATTAAATAAAAAATATGTATTTATATGGCAATGTGAATAATTTATTTGAATAGAATGAACAAAGCGTTGTCCTTGAAAGATTGATCCTTCTTATTTATCATTTTAGCGAGCGAAACGACCTGAGATTAAGAAGCGAAGCGATCAAAGCGAGCAGCTGTGATTGTAGATATTTATATGTGCATAATAGAAGACAAAAACTTGTATACATATTTTAACAACTAAAATAACCACAATAGATTTGTAAAAAGTTGTTTAATCAAAATTCTTAGATTTCAAATTGAAAAACTGATAAAACGCTCTAAGCAACAAAAAGTAGCGTTTAAAATATTAGCAGGAAATACTTCATCCATTTATTTTTATATACTTATAAGAAATTTGCATTTAATTTTACAGATATTTATTTTTTTTATTTGCGTCTGTGCCTTTATCCTAATCCTAGGAAATGACTTGTTCTGAGTTTTGTTCTTGTGACATATTCTAAGAATATCTGGTAACAGTAGGCAAGGCGCGGCGTTGAGTTCCGCCATCCCGAATACGGGGGAATGTGGGGAACGGTAATGTCTCACGAAGAATGGAGTGTCTTAACAATAGGTTCTCCGGTTCTCTCGGTTTACTCTGCTGAAGCTATAAAACTATATATTTTTATAGCTTCAGCCCTGTCCAGCCCTTTTAGCCTTCTTTGATTTTGGACTATCTAAAGTATTTTTTTCTAAACCACTAGTTTCTGAAATTAACGCGTCGCACAAAACATAAACGTAGAATCTCGTTTTGTCCCCTTTCTGTAGAAATTTTAAGAAATCTTTTGTTAGTGCTCCTTTACTCTTCCAGTACTTTGCTGTGAGAAATGAGAACAATGAATTTCCCCGAACAAGAGTCAAACCCACAAGAGCGATCAAACGCTGTACTGCTGTGCCACGACGACCTCTATTTTATAATATATATTTCCATTTTAAACGATAATAGAATTCACTACTAAGTGCTCAATGCCGGTCGGCATATCATTCTAAAGCTTTTTTTAAAAAGGCTTTTTCGTTTTGGCAGGTTGTGGATTTGATTCTTGAATAAATTATATATTTAATGTTTTTTTTTCCTCACTTTGGTAACGAGGCAAAGCGCAGCGCTTAGTTCCGCAACACGCAGTGCCTCCAGGCAACCACTTGGCGGAAAGTAGCGAACAGAAGAATCTTAATGGGAACTGGATGTCTTGACACTAGGTTCCCTGAGTCCCTCTGCCTACCCTGCTATGTAAGGCTTAAAGCACGAAAATAATAAAAAAATAGGCATAATATTATACATTATGCTAAAGCCTAAACGCTAAACAAAAATTACCCACGAACCAACAATTTCTCGAAATTAAAATTTTACAAGTAACCATGTTGTAATAAATTTAAATATAACTACTAAGTGTGAACAACTTAACAAAAATCTTATCAAAATGGGCCAACTGTGTAGAGTTCTTAAGACGAAAGCAATAGAGCCCAAAATCGATTGATTTAAAATTATAAAAAAGTAAACGTAAATTGTGTATTAAAAGGCTGCCATGAAACTGGACGGTAATAAACGTTGGATTTGGAAAAAAATTATCAACTTTTCAATCGAAAATCGACTCTATTTTCTCCTTATTAAGTCGAAAATGTAATTAAGTGGCAAAAAGCACAGTATTTTTTGTAGTGACGTCACAAAGCTATCATGATTCTTAATCTAGAGATAGAATGTTTTTATGAGGTCACTACATTGTAAATGGCCGTAAGATATCTGTATAGTTGCTTTATAGTTGTACCTAGATGTAAGATAATAGACGTGTTTGTCTGTTTGTCATGCGAAAACGCTGGACGGTTTCCGGTTGTTGGTATTTTTTTAGGAAATCTGTGATATGTACAGATACAAGGAAATCGTAATATTTAAAATATAAATGTTTCTTGTATGAGAATCCTTAGTAAAAATATTCATTTTATTTATAGTTATAAAGTTGAGTTCAAAAGTTGAAGCTAAAAATTAACATAGATCATTCCACTGAAGGTAAATCGAACCCACAACCGCTCATTTCCATTCAAGCGCTGTCAAACTGCGCTACAATCGTACAATTTCCGCTACAAACGTTAAGTAAAAAAAAAATAGAATAATGTTCAATTCCAAAAAATAGTTTCCGAGATTAGTGCGTTCAACCAAACACACTTTTTATCTTTACAATATCAATATAGATACATGAACACAACGCCATACCGTTTCGCTAGACAAAAGTTATGAAAATGGAACCCGTATAGCGCTATTAGTTAAACGCTATAGCACACCGTCCACAAAAAACCACTCTCCTATAGGTAAACTAATTGTCGCACTGCACGCTTCGAATTAGAATTTTGTAGGTCACCTGCATTGACCGTTTTACTTTATACTTTATTGGCCATACCAGCATAAAAGATTTTACTAGAAAACGGCTCAAAACTTGTATCTAATATTATTTGAAAATTATTTTGACACAGCTTTTTTTTTATTTTTAAGTCCTATTTTCGAGATATTATGTGATGAGTGGCGAAACTTAACGGAGCAATAAAATCAAAACAATTAATTCCCTCGCGTGGGCGTCGAATCCCACAATTATATATTAAGTAGCCTGCCTGTCGTTATTTTACAGGATACATTTCGGAGAGTGTGCAGCAGCGCTGCATGACTTAGTACCCTCTTCTCCTTTCCATCTGCGGGCACTAGACGTAGGCAGGGATTTCACCCATTTGTTGTCGATATACCACCTTTTCGCACGCAGCGCTTCGCCTCCACTTTTATAATGCGAACTGCTAAAGAGTGGAACTCCCTGCCTGCTGAACTGTTCCCCGACACGTATAACTTGGCCCTTTTCAAGGCAAGAGTGAATAGGCATTATCTATGTAAGCATGCTCCACCATCGTTCGCATCGTCACTTACCATCAGGTGAGATAGCGGACAAATGTTTGCCTATCTACAATAAAAAAAAAAAAAAAAAAAAATATTCCAAATGGACAAAACCGAGACTGGATCTATTATATTTTATTTTGGGTCTAGGATCAGTTATTGCCTAATGATAATTAGTGTCACACAAGTCTTGACACTAGGATCCCAAGTACCCTCTGTTTGCTCTACCATGTGCGGGATGCAGCATAAATCTAAAAATATTTATATAAAAAAACAAGATCGTTCTACTTGATAAATGTTTTAATTAAACTGTTTGTTACATACTTGAAATATTTTTACAAGATCCAAAATATGTTGTAAAAAATATGATAAATTTTATATCGAAAATTTGTCATATTTAGTTGAAACTGTTAATAAACAGTTTTTTGGGTGTTGTTACTTCTTTTGAGGACACTGTAGTGGCTTCCTCGCCGGTGGTGGAGGAGGCAAATCGTCTCTACAAGGCAAACGTTCCCTTAAAACTACTTCCTTACCACAAAATTTGTTGTATACATTCAGGAAAGCCTTCCCTACAACGTATACCGCATTTCTAAATATTTCATCTGTCTCCTTTGGAAAGCATAACGCACCACCCGTGAGGAGTCCAAGATTTGTGAAGAAGAAACGACGTGGTACTCCACCACCGGCCCCAAGAAAATAACCAGCAACTCCACTAGTGGCTACCACAGCTTGTCTCATGATTAAATGGTCAGGATCTCTCATATTCTGCTTAAATTGTCTTTTAGTATCTCGAATTTTGTTACAAGTATTTTTACACTGCTCTTTTATAGTACATTTTATTTTGCACATATTACAACCTACTTCTTGTCTATAGTACTGAACATATGGAAAAAGAAATCTATGTATCAATTTCACGTTTGCATCTGGACATTTCTCATTTTTCTCAACGAAATCATTGTATTCATAATGTGGGCATTCATAAAGAGGTAGTTCGCTGTATTTCATTGGGGGTGGCTTCTTAGGTGGTGGAGCTGCAGCTTCTACTATCGGGATTAGGTTGAACCTTGAACCAACTAACCCTGCCTTTAGCATATTTATCCATATTCTCCCAATAATATAAAGATCACCAAAGCTTGAATTGTTTAATGCTTTAATATAAATATTATTGGAACTTTGACGTGTTTCAGTTAAATTATTTTCTTTGTTGTATTCAAAATTTTTGTTTAAACAAGATTGCATTTCACAAAAATTTTAATATTTATTACTATTTACGATAATTTTTTGGTGTGACGTTAAAATTATTGACGCATTTGTTTGTTTGTGTAACAGACAAATTAAAGTGTTTGATAGAAAAATGAAAAAGTACTGATATATTATACAGTTCTTTTTTGTTAACGTCAATGTAAACAAGCTCGTTGACAGTTTTCTACTTCAGCGATGTACAATAACAAATAATAATGACAATATTAATACTTTTTGTGAAAATGTATGAAAGTTAAGCCCATAGAAGATAAATTAAATCGGTTTTACGCCTTACACCGCTCACAGCACAGAGGGAACGTAGCGTTAAGACACTCTATTCTCCACTTTCTGCCGAATTCTGGAGGCATTGCGTGTTGAGTGTCACAATTCAACGCCACGCTTTGCCTCAACTCTAGAGTAAAGAAATGCAAATATAAATTTAAGAAAATATTTCATCGATTCCATAGGATTACATTCCGTATTCCATAGAAGATGGTCACCTATTAATTGGACAGTATAGTATGCTCTGTATGTAGTATCAAATAAGGTCGCTTCCTATAGTAAAATATTTCCAACCAACAACCAAGACACAGTTTCGCTCGTTGTTATATTGTACCCATATTAAACAAAATCTTTACAAAAATCATACCCAATATGTTCATCCTAAAGCTTCATCTAACTGGAACAAACATCCATTATAACAAACTTTTACATTTATAATAATTTCCGATTTCCTAAAGTCAAATACTTATTTAGAAAACGTATAAAAATTTGAACGCGGCGGGACTCGAACCCACGCCTCCTGGAAACCGACCAGGCGCTCTGACCACTAAGCCATGCGTTCTCGCCATACGTCGAAATTTTTATACGCTTGTTACAACTTATTTATGTTGTTAGCATCCCTGTAGGGAGATTTTTACAAATTTCCGCTACCCAAAGATAATTACTAAGAATTGTCGTTTCCCTCTAGAGTCAATCAACACCCAACATCTCAAATTATAGCGGAGAAGTATATTTCTGATGCCAACTATGTTATACGGGAAAAAGCATGAAAATGTCTTTTTAGAGTTCCGTATCTTAAAAGGTAAAGACGGAACCCTTATAGGAGTTATCATTTCAAATAATATCAAACTTCCAGTCTGTAGTACCTTAAAAGACAAAAAATCAATCTTCTAAGTCAACGCAATAAAAAGATATGAGCATTTAAGCATCAATTTTACTGCGTCTTGTATGAAATTCACCGCGTAATCCAGACTTATAGGGTGCTTTCGGTGAACCTACAATTATGATATTTAGCATAAAGTGAGAGATTACAATATTAGTAAGGGAAATATCTCAAAAGTCAAAATTTTTGGGTGTGTCATAGAAATAATCATTACAATGTTATATTTGCAGTTCATTTCATACAAAATGTGTGCTTATACCCGCAAAATTAGGTTGGCTACTTTTATAAGTTGTACTTCCTGTTGACCTACAATTCTTGAAATTGATACGCCTACGTACCTACGCCTTGCTTGCCGAGTCCAACTCGCACTTCACCGATTTTTCGAATCAAACACAATTCCACTCAATATTTCACTCATATAAGTATCAATTGACAGATAGATTCTGAAACTATCGAAATCATATCGAACTCGATTACGTAAAGCAATTCAAGATTGCAAGAAAAAAAGTTGGAAACTGCAGCTTCATACACCACGTATCCCATTTCTATTGGACCAACTAGTGAATGTCCTAATAAAATATGCCTTGAACTGTAAGACGGAGGTCTAAAGTTCAAATTCCAGGTGGAAGCACATTTGAGAAGATCAGCAATAACTGGTTAGTTAAGAGCGAAAAATAACCGTTTTACAAGTCTATATAAAAATGGTTAGGTTTTATAGCGAATTGGTGTTAGTGAGGGTTTTGTGTGATAGAACAGTTTATGATCGTGATAGTGAACTTGAAGAAGTTTAGTATTTTTCAGGTTTTCCAATATGTAAGCTTTATTTCGTAAACAGCTAAAAATAAAAAGTAACCGTTATAGCGCAGCGTGCGCCTTTAAATTGTGGGTTCGATTACCATTCGAGAAAATAAAATATTTAATATTTTCATTACCGCGCTCTGGTAACAAGGCACAGCGCGGTGTTGAGTTCCGCTACTCTGCCTCAATAATTCAGCTGATTAATTATCAGAAAAAAACAGCCACCATTTACCACAGAGATATTAACGATTTCTTTCTAAAATAGAAAGAGAGAGAGATTTACTATTATTTATGTTGTAGATTATACTGCTGCAAAATAAACATCAAATATAATTGTAATAACAATAGCGACCCGCTTGCGGCTTCGCCCGCTTGTTGTATACAATCATTTATCTATTAAGCTCGATTATTTTCGTGGTCTAATAATATTATCAATTTAAAGATACCATCCATAGATTAAAAACGAAAGTTTTAGAAAATTAAATGTATATTTTTTAATAATTAATCACTTAATCTTAAGGAACATTTGCCAAAATACAGTACTGAAGGCAGCATTTAAATCGGATTAATCGCTTCTGAGATTAGCGTGAATAAACGCACAGACAAAAAAAATAAAAATCCATGTTTTGTGTCCAATTACGTTGTTAAATGCCCCCAAACTCATTTTTTCTCATATATCTTTAATGTACAGACACCGTTCAGTTACTATTTTATATAAGTATAGATAGATATAGATAATATATAAAGGTATATTATCTATATATAAATAGAAACCAGTCTGAAATGACTATAGCGTATAGTCTATAGACGGATGGGAACGAGTAGATAAACACATAATAGGTCTTTGTTTAGGAACAATATTATCAATTGTGCCTGTAGCCGGTTGATATATGGGCTATAACTAACTAGATGTTGTAGACATCGTTTATGGAATAGTTACGGTTGTAGGTTCGATTCCAGCTTTGGGACAATATTAATAGTGTTGGGGATGTATTTCAATAAAAAAATAGCTTCACGCTGTTTTTCTGCGTACAGTAATGTAGGCAGACGGAGCCTAGTGTTGAAACACACCGTTCCCCACTTTCCGACGAATTATTGGAGGTATTGCGGAACTCAGCGCGGGGATTAACCCTGGGAATCACAGCGAAGAAATGAAAATATAAATAAATATAATTCATTCCCTTGATTTGAGATTGAACCCACAACCGTCACACTATTGTGCCTCTACGTCACGACGGACTCTATATATTGAAATTATATTTATTTTCTCAGTTCCGGTGATATGAGAATGCATACATAAATAAATTAATTATTATATCGACGGCAGCAAAGAGGAAACGGCTATCTACAAAATCACTAGTTTTGAGGAGAGCGTTTTTAAGGAAATTATGTAATAACTTTTACAATAAAAAAGCTATCTTCCTCAAATTTGAAATAGTTAATTGTTATAAGATTATATACTATTTAGTATAGACTAATTTTCAATAAGCTTATTAGTTTTAAAAATACGGTAGATATCTTTATCTAGTCCGCTCGAAATAACCAACAAACTGAGTCAACTGCCATATATTCGTTTTTACTTGGGACACTGTAATTATTTATCCTTAAATAATTTTATATATATAATGAGTTATTACTATTCTTTTTGATTATATATAACTAATTTCATCAATAAAAAACATGTAGATATGATTGCCACTAAAATACTGCAGTTGTCTCAAAATACTTCGCCATTATAAAATTGTAGCTTCCGATAATTGCAGATATATTAAAATTATTATAAGTTTCAGGTGCCTAATAAAGAAATTCAAATTGATAAAAAGCTGTAATGCACTACCTAAGGTAGATAATTAGCAAAATTTTTATCATAAACAATCAACCATACGTAATATTTAACCTTAACCTTTAATAGTTAACCGAAACGTATATTAATTCAGTGTTCTAAATAATAAAAGCAAATTTTTATCACAATAATCGAACGCATTTAAAAGAAATCTAACATACAAAATAATTAAATCTCATACAAGCTTTATCGAAATAGAGAAGACAACATGTCTAAATCATTCGTATGTCATTTGAGTAAATCTACAGAAAGCTGTATGTTGCCTCTATAATGTTCAATTTATTGATGTTTGAATTACCTTATTTATATATATCACAAGCGATTACCATCTTAGCATTTTTCTTATAGTAAATTATAGTAAAAGTTTACAATTACAAAGTAAAAAATCTGTATTTTTATTCAGTTTTCAGAAAACATATTTTCTATTGCTGTATGAATCATATTTTTATAAAAAATGTGTTATCTTCAAGAAAATAAATTCTGTTCACAGAGAGAAATCGGATCTTTGTATATTGCTATTTTGTCGCTATTAGTAAGGCATTGGTGTAAGCACTTTGTAGGCCTCAGCGTTATTTTGTCTATTACTGGTATTTGCATGTCGACCACAATCATATTAATAAAATCACAGACAATCAATCAATTGGTCTTCATTTAAATGATATTTGTAATGAATTACATATGGATTAATAACATTTGGATCCACTTTTATCTTTCTAATCTAGCTCCATTTAATCTTTTCGTTATTAAAATCTTTCTTCTATGTATATTGGGTTCGTGTAAGATTTAAAGTTTCAAATATCGTTTAAGGAGACTCCAATTACTTTTTAAGGCTCCCCATTAACTTTGACCACCTTACACAGGTATACCATTCTTGGAGTGTATATATCATTTTTCTTTTGGAAGATCAATCGATTAGGGCATGCACACTGTCAACTTCCTGCCCTGCCTACCTGTGCCTTTTTTTAAGAATCTATGACATACATGCACTTTAAACTTATCAGCATTATACAAGTACATTAGAAATACTGATCGATTACATTTTTGGCATCCACAGTTATCAGATTGTTTACCTTTAATTCCTACTTTGACTATATAATTATACAAGCAAGCAACGATCTCGGCCAACATATAACCTAATCCTCTTTTGTTTCCTATATCAAAATTGTGAAATGAAAACGTAAATGTTATAGTAAAAGGAACTTTATTCACCATAAGGGGTAGAAAGATTTCTTGGAAATTAAAAGTTACTGTTGAAACTTTTTGACTTTTGTTGGCTCGTACTGTGCCAGCTTTTTGACTTCTGATTTTAGTTTTATTCTCCATGAAACTGTAGTAATAAATAATCGAATGTTTTTTTGGATTACTTCCTGAAGTCATGTAGCCGGATTTATTTGGTTAGGGACTAATTAATAGGACAAGAAGCAAAGGAAGCATAGTCTGTAGAAATAGGAGTCTTGATCTTGATTTGGATATCTGTAATAATGTTTTCGCCGTAGAAATGTCTAATAGATCGTTAAGATATATAGAATCTCATAACAATATTGTTCATTATTGTCGTCGTCATTAGCTGAGTTTTCTATATTAAAACTAGTTGTCGAAATATTTGGATGGCCAACATCATCAATTTTCCAAGTAGTTCCAACGTTAAAGAGAATCTTTACCAAAACATTCGGAAATCTACATATTTTCTAAAAAAAATCATATCTGTTGCTGTTTGACTAGTAGTAGTAACCCCGCTGTTATAAAAGAAAATCACGTTTGTTTTTTCAAAAAATCACCATAATTCTTTGCATATGAATAAATTACCTACATATATTGTAATAAATGCACAAATTTTTACATTATTCATACTTTGATAACACTAAAAAGTAATTAAACAATGCATATATAGTGAGATAACTGATGATCGGACAAACTAGAAACGAACAAGTGCCAGATACCTTTGCTTATAACATGCGAACGCGCCGAATCTCCCCACGTACACACGGACTATTATATATATCCGAGTTTACTTAGGCATTTCTTAAAAAATTGGGTACATGTCTTTTTCTACGTGAGAAAATCGGGGTAAAAAACAATGTTTTTTATGAAAAAAAAATATTATAAGATAAAACATGGAATTCTGAGTTGAATTATATAAAAAAACGTTTTTGGCAAAAATGCAGTTGTCTTCATGTTCTTTGCTGCCGTCGATATGTAAGTGTAGGTCATTTCGTAAATACTAAAACTAGTTTTGCCTACAGTCGCGCTCTCGTGGGGAAATATATATAAATAAGAGCCGGATATGACACGTGACTCATTCTAAGGGTCCAAAATAACTATCTGGAAAATATGAAATGGAAATATTTTAAAAGGAACGTTGTGTCTAAACATTAGGCTCCCAGGTTCCCTCTGGTCACTCTACTGTGCGTGATACAGCGTGAAGCTAATAAAATATTAAATTAGTATTTTTGAACTACATATTTTATTATATCAATAGAATAGTAATAGTATTTAAAATCCTAATTTTTCCCGTTTCCTTTTTAGGAATTACAGGAGGTTAAGTTAGTACGGCTCTCATTTTGTCTGTTCGTGGTCTGTCAATTAATCAGTAACGAAAGATTTTTAAGTAGATAGAACTGCTCTACTGGTTTTGATATGCGTTGGATCTCTTGCAAAATGCTGAAAAAACGATAAATAAACGCTCGTATCTTTTGGATGTTAATTTTTACATGGTGTAAGGGACCTTAGTCGTTTTAGCTTGATGCATCTACGCGATCTTCAGATAAATAATCTTAGCTGAGGGACAGACATACAGACAGATGGACAAAAATGTGTTTCTATAAAGGGTACATTTTTTTCTTTTCAGGTACAGAACCCTAATAAGCAGAAAGCGGAGAAAAACACCAATAGATTATCTCCATTACCACCAATACTTCATTTTAAATAGAGCTGTGTTTACAGATTGAACTACAAAAGACCAAAAAAGGCATCACAACCAACCGCCGGCTGTTCCCAAACAAAATCATAAGTAACGAAAGTTTGTAAAGCTCAAATATTATATAATTGTATATACTGACCATTGTTTTCTGAGCGGCCTTAGTAATCGTGTATTATAATAAAGATTGATATGCTGGAAGGGACAGGGGGAAAATATTTAAAAACATAAAAGCGTTCGGCGTTGAGTTTCACAGCTTCAGTGCACACGTACTTCCTGTAAGGATGCCAAAAAAAAACCAAATATATATTTTTTAACTTCCCGCACATAGGAGGGTAGGCAGAAGGAACCTGGGGACCTAGTGCTACAGCACTCCGTTCCCATTAAGACACTTCCGGTGTCCAAATTTCGACGAATTCTCGATACATTACGTGTTGAAAGGTAAAAACCACGCTTTCCCTAGTTACCAGAGCAACTAAATGAAAATATTAAATACTTCATTCCCTCGTGTAGGAACTGAACTCACAACAGTCGCAAACTTATACTCTTGCGTCACAACAGCCTCAATTTACGTTCACATCCTATAATATTGAAGATTTAAAGATTCTCCAAGGGCTGTACCTTCCAGTCATTTTTAATTTCAAACAAACTCTGACAGCCCAAAGCAATGTGGAACAATAGACCATTACTTTTACAGCACATTGTGCTTAAACACCGCGACTTCTTGTTATGTACGTTAAAATTTTATTATGATCGCGAAAATTTGTTTAAATATGAATTTATGTTTTTGAATCATCTATAGGTACTCTCGTTTTTTTTCTTAGATTTACTCTTTATATCGTTGAATTTTACCACGTGGATATACCACAATGTCTGGAATTCATGTGAAAATTGGAATGGAGAGTCTTGACACTAAATTCTTTTTGTGCGGGAGAAGGAGTATACAGCAGTAAATAGAAGATACACTGGTAACTGCTTGACTCAACGCTGTTCTTTGTCTTACAACGTATCTCGAATTTATTAGGATAGGCAGAGGGACACATACAAACCTAGTGTAAGATACGCCGTTGCTCAAAAAAAGAAAAAATAGAAGAAGAAGTTCATTTCGAAATAATACATAGTGTATGTACATGAAATATAATATAAAAAAACCAAAAATTGAATTAAAAATATTAAAATATGTAATAACTTATTGGTTCACTGTTAACACAAAAATCTATTAAACGTATTTCAACGTTCAACAGTAAACTCCTTTGATTCGAGTCGTCAGAAATCTATCAAATTATCTCAGTTAATGTAAAGTTTTATAAATTTAATAGACTTTCTTTAAAGTGGTACAGTAAAAGCATGGTGGTAGTGATTTGAAATTTTAGCAATTTTTATCATCACGCTGTATTTCGCATACAGCAAGGTATGCAGAGAGAACCTTGTGTTAAAACTCTCCGTCAACCTCTTTGTTTAAAATCAAGATAATTATTATTCGTGTATCCTCACGCTGTATCACGCACGCATTGGCAGATCAGAGGGAACAGAGGGAACCTGTGAAATATATTTTTAAGACGCTTTACTTCACCAACAAAATATTATCAAATAGTATCAAATAAAATCCTTGATACAGTATAATTCGAAACAGAATGTAAAGTGGAGTATGAAGTGTTTTAACACTAGGTCCCCTCTACCTTTGCTACTATAAGAAGAGGATACGAGAAGATAAAATTAAATATTTTCGTGTTGAGTGGCAGAACTCAGCGCCGCGCTATACCTCAACACCATAGCGAAGAAATGGAAATATAAATTTAAGTAAATATTTGATCTCCTCGAGTGGCGATCGAACCCACCCAGTCGGTCATACAGTCACACCTAGTGCCCCTGCGCCACGACTGGCCTCAACAACACTACACTCAAGATAATTTGCAATTATACAGCAATATTGATAATTTCAAACGACATTGTTTGTTTGTATGCAAATTGAAACCGAGCGAAATGAATACTAATAAGTTATTTATGATAGCTGCTCCCCGCAACCTCGTACGTGTGGATTAAAATTTTCTTTATAATTTCACGCTGTGAAAGAGGGAACCTACGAAGAAGCGTTACGTGTTGAGTGGCGGAACTCATCACCGCGATTTGTCTGTGTTTTTTATGTTATCAGAAATAGAAAAGTAGAGAAAATGATCATAATAGCTCAATCTCCCGAGTGGGAATCGAACTCACAACCGTCGTTTTCACAGTCAAAAACAGTTCAATCGCCCCACGTTAGTGAATCACAAACAGAATATTTAATAGGAAATTCGGCGATCGTTCAGTCACGCTTTTGGCTATGTTTTTTTTTATGTGACCAGTGCTTAAAGACCGTAACTTTGAGGGTTAGACTTTAGCGATGACATAAGGAATTATTTGTTAAGGTAAAGTTGATTTATATAAAAAAAACTAGCGACCCACTCGCGGCTTTGCCCGCTTTTTTCCGGGATTTTTTTTTAATACTCTATACTTTGCGTTCGTTTTTTAATATGTGTTTACGAGTGCGATCAAGCGCATGGCGCAAGTGGGACTCATTCACGCCCAACGGGGGTTCCGTACCAATTCCAGGATTGTAGGTAAACGGAAAGTGTAACTTATAAAACTTGACATAATTAAATTTGCTGGCATATGTAGTTATTTTGTATTGAATTAACGATAAGTATAAGTTTGTAATAGATTTTTTATCTGTAATATTTTTTCCTGCAAGATCTAGCTCCTTGCCCTATTTCTTAATTCTCTTTTGATTACGCGACTAATAACTTAACATATTGTAAGAAATTAACAACAAATATAAATTAGTGAGTATAATGAGGCCAGTCGTGGCGCAGTGGTACAAAGTGTGACTGTAAAACTGACTGGTTGTGGGTTCGATCCCCACTCGAGGAGATGAAATATTTACTTAAATTTATATTTTCATTTCTTCGCTCTGGTGTCGAGGCTAAGCGCGGCGTTGAGTTCTGCCACTCAATACGCAATGCCTCCAAAATTCGGCAGAAAGTGGGGAACGGAGTGTCTTAACACTAGGTTCCCTCTGCCTACCCTGCTGTGTGCGGGATATAGCGTGAAGCTAATTTAATTTTTTTTAATTTAATATAAATTAGTATTTTTTTTTCTATGAAAGACTTAATATTTAGTTTCCGAATTTTTTGTTTATTTGTATAATACATTTTCATTTTGTGAAAAAATTTAATAACTGTGAGGTCCACGGGCGCACCGTACTACTACCGTACCGTACTATAGGTTGTGATTACGCAGTGATTTTATACAAAATTCATCAAAATTGGTGCATACATTTTTGTATGTTTCGATTGTGTAAACCAGTTTTTGTTTACTCTACGCAGATAAATGATCTTGACAGACGGACTGACTGGCCTCAAATAATATAAAAAAAAATAAAACGATTCCACTTCTCCTTAACCAAAACGCTTTAGACACCGACGCGGTCACACACCGCTACTCTACCTTAACAAAATACTTATGGAATATTTATATATTTAGATCCATCGATGACCCCTATAGTACAGCAGTAAAAAAAAAATATTAAATCAGCTTCACGCTGTATCCCCACATAACTGGGTAGGCAGAGGGAACTTAGTGTAAGGACACTTCGTTCCCTACTTTTTGACGAATTTTGGAGGCATTACATGCGGAACTCAACACCACGCTTTGCTAGGACACCAGGGTTAAGAATTGGAAATATAAGTTTGAATAAACATTTAACTAAAGTTATATCAGTTTGACATATTACAAGATTGTCAATTCATTTTTATTTTTAAACAATTAATTCCTTCAATTAAAAATCGAACCCACAACCATTGCGTTTACAGTTAGAAGCTATTCTAATGCGCCAATAGATTGTTTTTGATGTACCTGGCATCAATATATCAATACTAACGTCCACCCATTGAAGTCATTAACAAACTTCTTTCATACAAAAATACAATGTGAAGACATAAATTAAATGCATTCATAAAACATAGGCATCGAACTCGCTACCTGAGTTGTGAAAGACCTTTGTCAAAAGTGATTTGGGAGAACGAATTTTTAGTTTTTTTTTTGGTATCTCGCTTTAAAGATTTAGTAAGTTGAGTCAGTTTTTTTAGTTCATCATAATATAAATTTTGAGTTAGTGTATGGATAAAATAAGAAAATAAATAAACTTTGTTAAGTTTATTTACTTTTTGTTTGTTTGAGCCCGTCGTGGCACAGAGGGGGCGTAATATGGTAAACGCGACCGTTGTGAATTTGATTCCCACTCGAGGTAATGAAATTCACCAATGAAACTCGCCTCGTTAATTCGGTGGAAAGTGGAGAACGGAAATATCTAATTGGGAACGGAGTGTCTTAATGCTAGGTTTCTTCTGCCTATCCTGCTATACAGGGTAAATATAGAGTGAAGCTGCTTTTAAAAATAAGGTAACTAAATAAAGCTAGTTATTTATTGTATAATAATTTAGTGAACAAAAGTTTAAGAGCAAAATGGATTCTGTATGTTTTTTTTTCATGCTTCCCGTAAAGTAGGTAGTATCTTTCTGTTAATACACTCCTTTCTCTTACCTCCACGCGATCTTGAAACAAACAGACAGACAGACAATAAAATGATCATATAATTGTTTTTTTTTTCCTTTTGAGGTACGAAACCCTAAAACCGGTTTCCCTAACAGCTTGGTTTTAAAAGATATATTTTGGCGTCGATTCGAAGCGAAGCTTTGAAGTCAAATGTATCGGAAATAATTCGATATCAATAGAATGGGTTGGAATTTATGTAATTAGGGGAGAGGGGGTAGGGGGGTGAAATTTTCGGGGGTAATTTAAATTCAACCCTTTTATAGGTTGATAACCCCTATCTTTCGTGTTTTTTATCTACGCATTTTTTTATGTTTTACAGAAAAAAATAGGCCATCGTGTTTGATAGTAAAAATTGATGTTTGTGGGTTTGATTCCTATCTGGGGGTATGAGTTATTTTTTTGCTCGCACTTTAAGATCAAACGCGGCTTTTAGTTCCGGCATTGAGAAAAAAGAATGCTAAAATCTCTCTTCTGATTATATGTTATGGGCATATTTTTTTTTTTACTCGAAGTGCCTATAAATGATTACGATCTGGATATTTGCATCTCTTACTCACCTTTTTTCCAATCTTCAATAACATTACGTTTATGTAGTATAAACATTACCCCAAACAGGAATTCGAACGCACACAGCAGTCATCGTAATAAGTATTGACCCAATTGCGTCAAGTTTATTGTTAATATTTAAGAAATATAAAAAAATTAAGACCTTACTGGCATAATGGAATAGGATCTTATTATAAAGGTAATGGTTGTGAGTACGTTACCTACTTGAACAATGTTTATAACTTAAATTCTCCAAGCGGGAATTGAACCCGCGACAATGTCGTTTACAGTGACAAGCTATCCTATTGCCCCACGAGCGACGGCCTCCTTCAACCAGTTAATTATCTATTATCTAACAATATCAAATATCTATACAAAATTATAATTAAAAAATTCTTTAAAACAAAGACTGAGCCATTGCAAAAGTAAAAGTCGATGTTATCGATTCGAACTTGTGACCATCTCATTCTTATAATGAAAAAAAAAAACGTTTCTTACATTTTATTTTGTCTTAATCTACGATATCTTTTCGTTTTTTATACATTGCGTACTTTTATTGTGATAAGTTTCAATAGTTTTTCAATTGTTATGTTACGATTTGATACAATTTTAATTTAAGTTCAGTTAAGTCTGCTTATAGATTTATATTAATAACATAATACAATACCATGAGTCCAGTTGTGATGCAGGGGAAACAGACGTGAATAAAAACAGAGTAGGCAGAAGTAACCTGGGAACCTAGCATTAAGAAATTTCGTTCCCATTAAGACACTGTTGTATCCCAATTTCTCGGAAACTCAAAGTAGTGCTTTGCCTCGTTACAAAGAAAATATTTCATTTCCTTGAGTGAGAATCGAACCCACAATCTGTCGCGTTCTATTACACTACTGGCATCGATGAACAGCAATGTATATTACAAACTTCTAAAGAACCATTTCAAAATAAGTTACTTTGATAAAGTGAGGTAAGATAATCGTGATTGTAACTGAACGCTGAGTCATTCAGATGTTTTCGAATATTATTTGATTTGATAGAGTTGTATTGTTAAAATGAAATATACTATAGAACATTTGACTGTGACGTGATGGCTGTGGGTTCGATTCCTGCTTGAGATAATTGTTTATTTAGCTTCACGACCCCATAGACCGGGACGTTAAGAGTTCTGCGTACATTTTCTCCTGCATCGAGCGCCAACTATCTCAATCTTGGGCAGCTTGCATCCATCCGCTGCCAGCCTGTTTTAAATCGTCCTTTATGTGTGCTAAGAGCACCCATACATGAAAAATGTATTTAATTAATTATAACTTTCTTCATGGGTTCCGACACTCAATATTTCCAATTTAAGCATATCCTGGAGAACAGAATATTTTGACACTAGATTTATGTATTATACTGAGCGGAAAAAAGAAAAAGAATAATTGTAAAAGATTATTATTTTGAGCCTCACACCTATATTCCACGTCCAGCAGGGCCAGAAGGAGCCTAGTATGGAAACACTCCGTTCCCCCGTTTTAGACCAATGTTCGACCCATTACGTAATTGGTGGAGGAATTTAAAACCACAACTCGCCTTGTTATCAGAGCCATGAAATAAAAATAATTAATTTTCCCCAGTTGGAATCGCACCCACAACCGTCGCGTTTAAAGTCAGAAGCTGTGCCGCTGTGCTGCACCTCCTTGGTTTCTGATAAATCAAATCCATATACCTATTATGACTCATATGCCTTTGAATTGAATTTGAATATTTGAATCCGCGTCCTTTTAGGTAGCAGACACCTTTTACATATTATAGCAGCACTGGAATTATCATTTCTAAAAATTTTAAGCTTCGTATTTCCTGAGACCACCGGATCTTAGCGACTCAGCGTGTGACTCTAAGTGATTGTGAGTTCACCGTTTTGTTCACCGCGGCGTTGAGTTCCGCAACGCGCTAAGGCATGTGCAAAGGTGCGTCGGAGAGTTAACACTAGGATTCATCTGTCTATACGAAGACTAGATAAAGCGTGAAACTAAAATAAAATAACAGTATACACAACAAGTGCCCTCGCTCCTCAAACTAAAATGTTCGATATTTAGTAGTTTCTTTGTCGACTTGAACATTTTCATTATACTTTAAATTGCGGACAAGTTCTTGTAATATGTATGGAGAATGTTGGAAATTCCTTCACTGTATATGGACCGTGGCTTTACTTATATTTTTTTACACTATTCGTAATTATTCATATATTCCATTCTCCGATCTCTTCTCAAAAATTAAGCAATAGATATTATAGCTTATTTTTTCGATTCCCTGAAGGGAAATCGAACCGATTGCCGTTTCATGTTTGATTGTTTTGTATTTTTTTTGCATTTATAAGGTACATAGCAGGCTAATCGAAGGAAATAAAAATACTAATTATTTCACTCCCCCAAGTGGGAATACAACCCACAATAGTTTCCTGAGCCACGACTACCTCAATGTATGTTGATATATTTTACTTACTTACTTAACTTCACTTAACACTAGGTTCCCTCTGCCTACCCTACTGTGTTCGGGATACAGCGTGAAGCTGATTAATTAACCTCAAGCTTTATCCCTAGTGGGGATAATTACATACCTATTTCGCGTCGTCCACTGTCATCCAACTCTTCATAGCCCTCCGGGGGGTCCTCATGCTTTTTACGTGACCTTCCTGCAGTATCTGTATCCTTGATACTGTGTTTTCGAGGGTCAGCCGAGGTCTCCCTCCACCTCTCTTACCACTCACTTTTCCATCATAAATCTTTTTTGCCATTCTTTCATCACTAATTCGTTCGACGTGCCCAAACCAGCTGACCACGTTCTTCTTCATTCTTACCGTGATACCCTCGCTAGTACCTGCCATTCTGTGTATCTGTCGATGAGATCATCTCCATGGCATTCATCTTTCTTTCTTTCTATGATATATTTTAAATATATGTTTTAGGCCTCATGCAAATTGGACGAAGAGTTAAGATACTACTACATTTCCCACACAAAATTCTTGCCATAATCCGAATACTGGTGAAGCTAAAAAATATTAGGTAATTATTTTCAATAAACTGACGACAAAAATCCTTTATTTAACATTATATAGTGTAATAGTGTAATCATTTTGTAATTTTCGTTACAACAAAGATAATGGTTTATTAAATATTATGTAGTTTGACATAAGTAATTTACTCTTAGAAGATAAACCAAATTAATAGACGGGTGAATGCGCCAAAGGATAAAAAGGGGCCAAGACACTTTAGAACGCCATATTTTATCTTAACAATGCCGGAAATAAAATAAAAAATCACTCCATCAATCAAATCGAACCTACAGCCTTCTTAACCCCCACACAATAAAACCCTATAACCCACTGTGCTACAGAGGCATCTTCATACATACAAATTATATGTATGGTACATACAAAAACGTATCTTAACAGCGGGAAACTGTCTGCGAGCAACAATGCCGCTTAATGATCGATAATAACCAGTGATATGTCGAATAAAAACTCGATCTTTCCACAATAAATTTCATCGAAATTTGATTCCGTATATAATTATCAATTTAATTAACTATTTGTCAATTTAAAGGTCAGCAGTGGCCACAGTGTCTGACTATTAAGGCAACGGTTATGGTTTCGATTCTTATTTAGGGATCAAATATTTTGATATTTAAACTAATATAATAATGTTTGTAAAATTAGGCAAGATGTCCGGAATGCATCTTAATACTAGGTTTTCTACTGCCTACCATGCTATAGACGGGCATCTTTAAAAATAACTTTTGATTTAATACTATAGTGGAGCAGTGTCCCAGCGTCGAAATGCTAATGTGTTGTCCGTAGGTTCGATTTCAACCACGTTCGACAATTGGTATATTTTACGACTGTATTAAAAAAGCTCCTAATGTCCTGTCCTGCTAAAATAATGATTCGGAGAACAGAGGATTTCAGAGGTTAATCTGTTACCCTACCCTACCCTACAAAAAGGTAATCAAAACCTACAATTTTACAAAAGGGCTATTTTAAATTTCAAGAATACATTACAGATCCCTAACTTGAACTCAAAAAAGTTTAAGCCGGCGTAAAACGGATTCAATCGACCCGGCATAAATTTGAAATGGAAATAATTTAATTTTATTATTATTTATATTTTGCATCTTTCCTCCTTTTGTTTTTAATTATTTGTGTCTTAGGTACAATGTTGATGATTTATCATTTAAAAAAAATATGTGCTTACAAATTCAAATTCATTTAAAGCAAAATCTTTTATGGTTGCGATTATTTATAGATCTTTATTATCTACTTGAAAGCTTACTTTAAAAAATCAAAAGCAGCTTCACGCCGTATCCCGCACACAGCAGGGAGGCAGAGGAAAGCTAGCTTTAAGTTAATACTCCGTTCCCCACATTTCGCAGCGTTCTCGAGGCATTGCGGGTTGTGGCGAAACTCAACGCCACGCTTTGCCTCGGCACCAGATCGAAGAAATGATAATATACATGTAAATAAATAAATATTTAATTTCCTCAAGTGGGGATTGAACCCATAACCAGTCGATTTTACAGTCACACTTTGTACTCCTGTGCCACCACTGGCCTCTAACTTAAAAGGTTATAATTATTTTACAACTATATCGCAAAAACTAAACACACTACAGCAACAGTAGAACTTACGTTTCACTACAAAAGACGGTTTCATGCTTTATCCCGCAAATAAAAAAGTACGCAAAAAAAATCTAATATCAAGACTCACTTTTGCACTTTCCATCTAAATTAAACACATTGTGTGTTGATTGACAGAACTCAACGCCACAATTTGTCTTGTCAGAATGGGAATTGAACCAGGAACCATTGCGTATCCAAATGCCATCTCAGGACGTATTAAAAGATAAAATACTTTAAAATGAAAATTAAAAGGAATTCCGTCGTCAGTCTCTCATGTTCACTCAACGGGGGTCTTGCCTTTGAATACGCTTAATTCGAGGTCATATCTTTTTTTTTAATATGTATCGTGTAATTTTTTTAATATGTCAATACAGATAATATATTAATTTTATAATTCACTTTGATATGTTGATGCTAATTTATTTATATATGTATGTATGATTAAATAACAAATTTCAGTCTGTTGTTCAGTGATTTCAAGAGAACGGAGACATTTATCATTTGTGCTGGATAACATTTTTAAAAAATGTTTTATTTCTAATTTCACGCTGAAATTACATATAGAATCATTTTATTTTCAGGTCTTCGTGACGCAGTGGAACACCGTTTCTCGAGCTCAACTTAAAATTGTGGGTTCGACACCCAAGATTTCATTGACAAGACAAAGTGCGGCTTTATAATCCACCCACCAAACTCACTATGCCTCGAAAATATGGAGAAAAGTGGAAATACTATGCGGAAAAAACCTTTTTTTGCTTACATTATATATTTATATATGAACAAACGGCATTATTTAAATTTTAAAAGCTTTATTCCACTTACCGCCGTATCTTGTTGCATCGGATGTAGGATTCATATAAAATTATTACAAATTAAAGAAATTTAAAAATTTTGCAAGTCCCCTTTATGATTTGCCGAAATATTTAAACGGTCGGAAATGTTTTTTGTGTCCTTTTAAATAAATGTATACTTATATTGAATTGATAATTAAAATGAAATTTTTTTAGAACTATAATAAAAAAAGTGTATGTTGAGCAAATTTATGTTGAAAATTATGTTATTATGGATATCCATTAGTTTTCGTAATACAAAAAGTTTTTAAAATTAAATTAAATTAGCTTCACGCTATATCCCGCACACAGCAGGGTAGGCAGAGGGAACCTACTGTTAAGACACTCCGTTCCCCACTTTCTGCCGAATTTTGGAGGCATTGCGTGTTGAGTGGCAGAACTCAACGCCGCTCTTAGCCTCGACACCAGAGCGAAGAAATGGAAATATAAATTTAAGTAAATATTTCATCTCCTCGAGTGGGGATCGAACCCACAACCAGTCGGTTTACGGTCACACTTCGTGCCGCTGCGCCACGACTGGCCTCAGTAAAAGTTTTTAATAAAATTAAAATTTATTTTGTCATTAAGACGTTTTGTAAAATGTGAGCCAAGTTCAATACTGAATATACGAAGCTCTCATCTTCATCGTCACCGAATTCTACATGGGTACCGTAGTGCTGTGTTTGCTCAAGATTTGTATTTTTTTTTATTTCACTCTGTATCCTAGGAGCCTAGTTTTACGACACTTCCGTTCCTTACCTTTTCACCGAATTCTCGAGACGTTGCTTGTTGAGCGGCGGAACTCAACGCCGCTCGAATCGTCTTTATCATAGAGAAGAATTAAGAATATTAAATAATAGATAGGGGAAAGAGTATTTTCGTATTTTGAATGTATTATTAGTAATCAAACCTCTTTGGCTGCCCTGAATGTAACTGGCTGGTTTTTATACCATTAAATAGTAGATATTCTAAAGAGGTTCCGCCATTTTTCAATTATTTTTCAAGAAAGCAATATGGCGAAGAAATTCGAAACATTTTAAAGTTTTATTACTAAAAAGGTAAAAATGCGACGTACGCCGCGAATAAAATTTTGTACGGTTAACGGACCTAATGTGGTATCAATAAGAGTACACAAATGTGGTTCAAGTGTTTCAAATCTGGAAAGTTTAGTGTGAATGATGAGGTTGGCTCGGGGCGCCCTGTCATAGATAAAATCAGTGCCATATTTGAGAAAGTGCAGCAAGATCGACATATTAGTAGCTACGACATTGTTGAGAAACTAGATGTTGATTATACAACGGTTTTACGTCATTTACGAAAATCTGGGAACTAGAAAAAACTTGACTTGACTTGACGTTCTTTTACGGTTACAGTTACAGTTGTGATGGAAAAAGGGTGACTTGCGATAAGAATGTGCGAAAAAGATCATGATCGATGAATGGACAAGCCCCACAGATCGTGGCAAAGTGATGCCATGTGCATGGTGAGATTGGAAAAGTCGCTATGAGCTTTTGCCACCAGGTAAATCTATCTATTTTGACCTCTACTGTCAGCACCTGATGAGGGGAAATAAAGCTATTGAGAAAAACCGGCCGGAGTTGGTGAATAGGAAGGACGTATTTTTCATCCATGACAACGCCAGACCGCACTCATCTATATCCATGCAGCAAAAATTGAGAGAGCTTGACTGGGATGTGTTGATGCCTTGCTCCATCAGATTTTCACCTGTTCCGGTCATTGCAAAACTCCTTAGGAAGCATAAAGCTAGCCTCAAAATAACACTTTGAACACTACCGGTCAGATTTTTTGAAATTTTGAATTGAATCTTAAATTAAAATTTTTTTACAGGAAATAGATCACGGCACTACCCATAAGATGGCAACAAGTCATCGATCAAAACGGCACACACATATTATAAATAAATAAAAAAAAATACACCAAAAAATATCTTCCTCTCTAAATGGGAATTTAGAGAAATAAAATGGTATTTGTGTGAAATAAAAGTAAAATGGGACACAAATTTGTTGCCGCTGTGCTACGACGGCCTCAATAATAACATAACAATCTAGTTATATTGCTTTGCTAATGCTATGGCTAAGGTCACCTTATCTTTTTTTTTTATATTTATTGGTACATTTAACTCATCAAACTAATTTAATAAAGGAGCCGTTCATTAACAAAACGAATGTAAAAATGATAAACGCTTTCACGAAACAATCGAATCGATTCGGAATAATATGCTAATATGAATCTAATTTACTTAATGATGGTAACAGATTAAATATCGAACGCTAAATCGTTTGAATGTTATCGATTTTTATTATAGCACTAGCTTTTACTGTGGCTTCGTTTCCGTGGTCGTATGGGAATATTTTTTTAAATTTGTGTGTTTTGTAGGAAAAAGGAAAAGCATAAAAAATCGAATATTATGTGTTCTTCTTTATAAAGCTAAATAAAGTATTTTTTGATCTAAATCAATCGTAGTGCATTGGAACGTCTGACTGTAAACGCGACAGTTTTGAGTTTAACATCCACTCGGAATTATTTTGGTATCCTCGCTCTGGTATAAAGACAAAGCGCAGCGTTGATTTCCGCCACTCAACACACAATGTTTGGAAAATTCGACAGTGCATAAGGAACGGAGTGTCCTAACACTAATACTAAAATGCCAGTTGTAAGTTCAACTTCTGAGAATTGATTATTTTAATATCTACGCTTTGGTATTAAAAAGTGCTATCCAGTAACAAGTGATTTGTCACCGAATGAGTGAGATATCACACTGTCCTGTCGTATAAAAATAAAAAGGGAACATACTGAGGTTCCCTCTTTAATTTTTGTACCTCCACGCTGTACGTGGGATACGTATTGAATAGTAGGCACAAGATAAAAGTAACTTTGTGTACTAAGAAATAAGTTTTAAGGAAGACATTAAAATACTGGTCATGTACAATTTGCTAAGACTATTTTAGTAATACATTCATTTTATAGGTTGTCATATAAAAACTTTTCCTTAGGCATTGAACGGTTGAGGGACTATGAAAATTTAGAATGGATATTTTAGAAAATCGGTACTTTTGATTGTTTTTTTTGTCAGCTTTTTTAATTAACATAGATTTGAACATAAATTATTGTTCTTATATTTCTGAATATAAAAAAAAAGTTTAGTAAGAATTTACGTTTTGTTTAATCGCAAAAGTTTGTAATCAACGTCTTATAGAAGTTGCTGTTATAATAAAATTATCCCAAATTTGATATGATTTTATGTCTGTCCGTTTTAAGATCTTATGTAACTTTGACCACGGTTACGACCGAAATAACAGACGAAATGTACTATCCAATACAAAAAATCAATTTTCAATTCAAAGTTCCCGATACTAACGTATAGAACCTAACGGATTCATCAGCTTTATAATATTAATATTGAAGTTTATGCATAGATTCCACAAAATGACCTATCTACACGTATTGAACTCTATGGCCGGATATCAAACACCCTACTATTACATTTAGAAACGATTGTTTATTTCGGTCCAGAAATCGACATAACTATAAAATTACATATATTTTGAATGCAACCGAATATAACAACCAACAGCTACGTGGGACTCAAATTGATAGTACCGTTTTTGTGGAACTTGGCCAATTAAAAAAGGTAAAAGTGCTTAATTCACCTACGTATATCAAATTTTAAAGGTCAAATTGGTGTTTCGATGGTATGATATTATATAGTGGAGGTAGCAGGTTTGCCTCCTATTTGGATTTTTTTGTTGTTCACGCTTTTTCCCAAGCAAGGTAGCAGAGGGAACTTAATGTTAAGAAAATTCTTTCCTCACTTTCCGCCCATTTTCTTTAATTTGGTGAAAATATTTTTTACATAATTATTCTCCGAGTAGGTATCGAACCGACTACTATCGTTTTTATAGTAGGACGCATTCAGTAGCAGTAGCGTTTTACAGTAAGTAGTACGACTCTTACTCAACAAATTGAAAATAGTCCGAATCTCAGGTCCTGTAAGCATTTTTCAATTACTTTGTGATATTTCGACTGACGGAGGCCGTCATGGTGCAGTGGCATAAGTGTGCCACTGTAAGCACGGCTTGTATGAGTTCGATTCCCAATCGGGGGAATGAAATATTTTATATTTTCATCTCTTCGCTCTAATAAGAAAGCGAAGCGCAGAGTAGAGTTTCGCGAGAATCAAATCTCAATGCGAAGATATGAAAATATAAAATGTTTTATTTCCCTGTATAGAAATTGAACCCACAGCCGTGGCGTTAAGAATCACACCCTTTACCACTGTACCACGACGGCAATAAAAAGACAATGTTTGATAAATATAGTTATTTTCTAGATAGGTTTCAAAATGACGTAATCCCCGAGCTATTAGCCCGGTGCAAGGTCACGCAAATAATTGCTTTGTTTCGCATGATTCATTAGAGAGTACTTGTGGTGACATACGGAATGATATTATGTCGAGCATCAACTATAAATTCTTCTTTTTAGGATTCCTTGTCTTAAAAAAATACGGAATCCTTAAATGGATGGAAAATGGAGAACGGAGTGTCTTAACACTAAGTTTCTTCTGCCTACTCTGCTGTCTGCGGGATACATCGTGAAGCTGTATTAAATTTTATCTAATAGGATCACTTTGTTTTCTATATATCTGAGTATACGACGGCTTTAATTTAGTATTAATGTAAATTCAATATGGCGTTCAAAAATACCTACAGCAAATTAATCAAATTTTTAAAACCTTTACTATTTTAATTGTTTTTATATTGTATTCATATTAAATATAATAAGAAAATAACAGAACGGAGAAATAATTTACTGAACTCTTATAGAGCAAGTACGTAGGTATTGAAAATAACAAAATAATTTTGCTTAACAAAACATTCAGCCATATGTGAACTGGTCAACAATCACAATGAATAATGGATCTTTGGTGACCCACTTTAATTGACAATATTACCAGTTCGATTCCCGTGTTGAATATAATGAGTTGAATATTCATTTTAATTGCTATACATGGCTTATTCTGTAGAATCTATCTATATTTATATACTATTATTATAAAACTGAAGAGTGTGTTTGGTTGAACGAGATAATCTATATACGTATCTAATGTGAAAAAACTATTATGTTGAGTAATAAAATCAGGTCAGTCGTGGCGCAGGGGGCCCAAAGTGTGACTGTAAAACCGACTGGTTGTGGGTTCGATCCCCACTCGAGGAGATGAAAAATTTACTTAAATGGATATTTCCATTTTTCTTCGCTCTGGTGTCGAGGACAAGCGCGACGTCGAGAATTCGGCAGTGAAGCTGATTTTTGTAAATTAAGAATATGATATTACTTAGAGGATAATATTTATTGGTTGAAAGTTGGTACTATATAATTTTGTTTTGACACATCTGTAGGATATCCATCGTGGCAAATTGAGAAGGTAGTCGGAGCTGACTGTAAGGCGATGATTGTGGGTTCAATACCCAAACGGGGTAATGATTACTTTTCAATTTAGTTAGATTACTGTTACTTTGTGGGTTAAAGTGTTTTAAGGACAAATTGCTAAATATGAACTTTACTATAGTTAAACACGGTGTTGAGTTTCATCACTCATCACGTAATGTATTCTTGAAATTCTGTCGGGGGAAAGAATCACTTCTTATAATAGAATCTCTTTGTCTACTTACTATGCTTTGTGGAAAAAATTGCTTAGTAATGAAAAAAAATTATATATTTAATGTTCCTTATCACAAAATAAAAAAAGCCCGACCACTTATCATTGCGGAACCATTATTTATAAAAAAATATATCACATGCATGGAAACGTAAACTTAAATGTGTCAACTTTTATAATTTGTACTTTCCGTTGACTTACTATTCTGAAATTGGTACGGAACTCGCGATAGTCATATCCGTCTCGCAATTGACCCGTTCTTTTAATTAAATTCTTTGTCTACCTGAGGATTTATTTTTAAAAAAATCTTCACGTTGTATCCCGTTCACAGCAGGATAGGCAGAGGGAACCTAGTATTAAGTTACTCCATCCCCCTTCTGTCTGCCGAATTCTGGAGGCATTGCGTGATGAGTGGCAGAACTCAACGCCGCTTAACCTCGACACCAGAATGAAGAAATGGAAACATAAGTTTAAGTAAATATTGCATCTCCTGGAGTGACGAACGAACCCATAACCAGTCGGTTTTACGGTCACACTTCGTGCCGCTGCGCCACGACTGGCCTACTATATTATTTCTTTTTATATACTACTGTTAACTACCATATTTAAAACATGTGAACTAAAACGTATTACTTTTAGAGTCAATGATTTTAATAATATCAAATCGTCCTTTTTCCTGAAATACAAATACTTATTATTAAATATTAATATTTGCTCTTGGTCCCGGAGCAGTGCCTGGATCTTGCGACCCAAGTGGAGACTTCAGGGGCCGGCAATACAAACACTCGTCTTCACTCTTCGTACTCAATATGGCTAATCAAAAACAATATTTTCTACAAATTAATTATAAATAGTGCCGCCATTAGCCCAATCAAAATACAGTGTTGCCATAACAAGTTAATATAAATATTAGTGTATACTTTTATTATCAAAGAGGAATACAATTTTTAGTTTTTAGTTTTTTAAATATAAACAATACATTTAAAATATAAAAAAAATATTTTCTCTCTTGACGTTGGGACAAGGGTCCAGACCTGCCTTCTGCATCCGGTTCTTTATCCAACAGCTAAGCGATAACCTCTTAAGATGTTAGTCGAGGCTTTTCGGCATTAAACCGTTAACTGAAACCACATAGTCGTATGGGATATCATCCCACATGGCGACAATCTCATGGGCTAAGTCCAAATATTTCGATAATTCATAAAAAATATAAATTAAGGTCATTCGTAGTGCTGGAGCACAAGTGTGTGACTGTAAACGCGACAGGCTGAAGGTTCGATTCCCACACGAGGTAATATTTAATATTATCTTTTCTTCGCTCTGGTTTTGAGACAAAACGCGGCGTTATGTCTGCCACACAACACACAATGCCTCCAGAACTCGGCGGAGAGTGGGAAACGAATTGTCTTTACACTAGTCTCCTTCTGCTGACTCTTCCACATGTTGGATATAGCGTGAAATTATTGGTAAATATCAGTTTCACGCTGTATCCCGTACATAGCAGGGTAGGCAGAAGGAACCTAGTGTTAAGACACTCCGATCCCCACTTTCTAAACATATCTATAAATTCTAACTGAACCTCGCGCCAATATAAATATTAACACCACAGCTTATAAAAATCAAATATTATTTACTAAGCCGTTATTAATAAAAAGAAAAAAAAACAAAATTTAAATAAAAAAAACACACGCCGTTACCCGCTTAACCGATTACGATTCTACCGTAAACGTAACTGATTTGGTATAACCATTGCACTCGATTCAAAAACGAATGATTTGGACTTTCTATGTGATAACTTTTTTAGCTTAACACATAAGATGGCAGGCAGAGAGTGGTGGGAGTGTTAAGACACTTCGTTCTCCACTTTATTTTTCTAGCGAGAAACTACAAGAGTACGTGACAAAAAAAATATGATGATGTGGCCGTCGTGGCGCAGGTGCACAAGTTTGTGCGATTCCACAAAATTAAAGGGGCAAAACGCAGCGTTGATATAAACCGTGATAAAATAAATAAATAAATAAATAAACGCAATGCCTCAATAATTTGACAGAAATTGGGAAACGGAAGTATCTAAATTCGGACGAATTGAATTCGAACGGAGTGTCCAAACACTGCATTCCCAGGTTGCCTCTGCCTACTCTGATATGTACAGGATACAGCTTGAAGCAAGAAAAAAATTAAAATACAATAAAATACCCGTCTGGATAAAACACTAACACACACTAATATACCAACATATACTGATAAAAAACACACTACTCTCATTTGTATTGCGCAGCCGGTTAAAAATAATCCCCTAACCGACTAACAATAATTTTCTATCTCATCCAACCAAAATAACGAATAATGCTATCAAAAACATGTTTTAAATTAAGTTAAAAAGGCAACCCCTTTAAACTGCCCTATTAGATGTTACCCGTAAAATTTGAACCTTGTACCCTTTTATATAAGGCTGGTGTAATCTAATAGACCCCCTATTGATAGGTAATTCGTTCAATCCGTAAAGATCGGACGGGAGCACCGATTTGCTGACATTTATTCTATTTTTAGGGTTGTTACTAGAGAGAAACTGGTTTTTTAAAGAAAAAAAGAGTTATCCTGTTTTTTTTAAATAACTTATTTTGATTTTTAGTCTTTTTATATATTTTTATAAAATATAAGTGCATTATATAAAAAAAAATGTTTTGCTTTGAACCTATAAAACATTTTGTGCCATTATGCGTTGAATTTAAAATATTACTGACAGAATATGTTTTTCAAAATTCGCCAACGATTTTCAATATAAAGTAAAAAAACATATTAACTTTTTCTTCTAACTCGACTACGTAACGCATAGGATTTTGTGTTTATCAGTCTACAATATTTTATAAAGCACATTATACAAGCAATATTCAAAATGAGGCATTTATGGCGCAGTGGCAAAAACATGAGACTATAAACGTTACGGTCGCGGCTTCGATATCCGCTCGAGGGAATGAAATACTTAATATTTTCTTTATCATCGCTCTGGAAACTAGGCAAAGCTCGGTGTTGAGATCCACCAGTCTGTCACGAAGGAGAACAAGGACGGTAGTGCTTCAATGGGGAATGGAGTATCTTAACACTAAGTTCTAAAAGCTAAAAAAATTAAATTAGACCACCACCGTACCATATCATTGAAATAAAAAAAATCGATGATCATCATACATAATAACCACATTTTTTTAATCTTCTAAAAAATCACACAATCTGAATACAGATCGTTTATATTCGATTTGAATCGGCATTTTTTAATATGACATATTAAGTATATTAATATTATTTATTATCTGTATTCATTGGCATAATGGCAATATTTTTGTTTGAAAGGGTCACAGATTCCTTTTTTTTTAAGGTGGAAGTCGTCGCGGTTAAGCGGTACAGCATCTGACAGTAGTAAACGCAACGCAGTTGTGAGTTCGATTACCACTAGAGGATATGCATTTTTTTCATTTCCTCGCTCTGATAGTAAGACAAACTACAACGTTGAGTACCGCTACCAAACAATGTCTCAAAAATTGGGGAGAAAGTCGGAAACGGAGTGTCTTAACACTAAATTCTCTCTGCTTACTCTGCTATATACAATATTATGTTCGACAAGACAAGTTTTTTCTGAAATTTGGGATTTCAATTTCAGACTGCTTTACACTATGTATTGTGCCTGTGCTTAACACTAAGCTAATCTAAGAACAGTTCTTGATTCAAATCCATTCAATATATTACATATCTGTATGTAATATACAATTCCAATATAAATAACAAGTTTTTTTAATTCGTAACACAAAAACACGATTTTACTTATACAAATAATAAAAAACCGGTCAAGTGCGAGTTGGACTCGTCCACTGAGTGTTCCCTATCAATTTCATGATAGGTCAACGGAAACGTGACTTAACGAAAAAAACCAACATTTATATTATTAACCAACATTTATATTACCAACATATATATTAGTTCTTGGCATATGCTATGAGTTTTATTCCAAATAATATCTTAATTTTACATCAACGGGAAGTACCCTATAGTGTTGATTACGTGGCAATTTTGATTCAAAATGTGGCAAAAGCGAAGCATTTAAGTTCGTATCTTTTGATTTCGTTAACTTAGAAGTTTAATATTTTCTTTAGACCAGGGCACTGTAGACTGTATTTAGTTTTAATTTCAATATAAAACGGAATTTTAATGTAATATATACAGATATAATTATACAGATATAATAATTGAGGCCAGTTGTGGTGCAGTGGTACAAAGTGTGACTGTAAAACCGACTGGTTGTGGGATCGATCCCCACTCGAGGAGATGAAATATTTACTTAAATTTATATTTTCATTTCTTCGCTCTGGTGTCGAGGCTAAGCGCGGCGTTGAGTTCTGCTACTCAATACGCAATGCCTCCAAAATTCGGCAGAAAGTGGGGAACGGAATGTCTTAAGACTAGGTTCCCTGCTACTACTGCCTACCCTGCTGTGTGCGGGATATAGCGTGAAGCTAATTTAATTTTTAATTTAATTTATATACAGATGGACAACGACTGGTTATCCTGTATGAGTTTTTTTTCTTGCAAGATACGGAACCCCAATACATCTCGAACACTTAAATAACTTTATAAAGCAAAAATATTGATGCGTAGGCGAATACCTTTTAAGTGTATACAAATTATAATGAACGACCAAATGTTTAAAATATGATAATTTTTTTGTATAAAATAAATAAAAATTATATCCACATCATTCTACATCTATATAGAGATGCTAACATTTGTTTTCATTTAAACGGTTCTTTTGAACTAATTAAAGAATGTGATGATGTAAAAGTGTGAATTAAGAAGAACGTTTAATTGGTTTAAGAACGTCGAAAAATGCCAAGAAATATTTTTGAAGCAAGAGTGAGTGGTAAGAGATTCGAGGGGAGAATTTAGTTGACCTGTGAGAACACAATATCGATTAATCCGAAGGAAGGACAGGTAAAAAGGACATGTATAAAAAGGAAGACGAATATGAGAAGACTTCAGGCAATCAGCGCAATAGGACTGTAGGTTGTAAGTTCGATATCGGTGGAGAAAAATAATTATTTCCATTTCCGTACTTGTAATGGAAGAGGGCGCTGGATTAGATAAATGATTAGTGCCCTTAATCCTTTGGCTACCGTAACCTCGGCCTGTGGTGGTCGAGGAGGAGCTCAGCGCCTTCCTCTGCAGGCCTCCCGATTAAAAATGCTTATTGGTTAGTGCCTTGGATGCTAGGTATTCTATGCCTACCCTGCTTCACTCATCACGCCACATAGTATACTAGTAAAAAGTGAATTATGTTATATTTTTATATTAAATTATATTATATTTTTTAAAGGTATTTTTTTCTAATTCTCGGTTTATATAATTTTCAATTTTCAGATAAAAATATCTTAGCAGGATCTTTTGTATTTCTTATTTATAAATAAAAAGGAAATTCTTGCTTTCTTTGAAAATAAATTTAAAATGAAAAAGATTTGAACCTACGATTATTTCCAATAAGTCCTTATTCAATGTATAATATGATGGTAATTTTTTTTTATTGTAACTTTAATTAATTTATTATATTTGACAACCCTAAAATCCACCCCTCATCTATCATCAAACGTCCAAATCTTATCATCCCTTCAAATCCTGATACAGTGTTAAATTTAATATATTTATAATGTTATTAGGCCGTTGTGGAGCAGCGGCACAATATTTAACTGTGAACGCGACGGTTGTGAGTTCAATTCCGTCTCCTTTCGTCCAATAATTAAGACATTGAGTATTCTATGGCCGATCTTAACGCTGCTCTTGGTCTTGTATTATGTTTGCGAAATATTTTTAAATCCCGTTACCAGTTATGCATCTATGTATAGTTACGGTAATTGCGTTGACACAAATTTAAAAACATATTTAGTCGCATTCATTGTTTACACAGATTTTCAGTTTTTATTTTAACTCGACACCAGAGCGAGGAAATGAAAATATATATAAATGTAAATAAATATTTCATTTAATCGAGTGGGGATCGAACACACAACCACTCGAGTTTACTTTAAGTAAGATATTTTTCTTATTTTTTTTCTTCCCTTATCGCATATAACAATATAGGTAGACAAAACTTAGTATTAAGACACTCCACTCTCCATTTTCCGCAATTAAACACCTACCTACCACAGCCTCATTCTCACAAACCAACAACTAAAATGGAATGTACCAAAATTTGGTACGCCACGACTCAGATCTTGGGCACGATGTTTTTATATAAAGAAAAATAACAATAATTGGTGAATGCTAACCTCTTACTTCGACATCGACTTAACTATCGAAGCGTGACGTACGTCTATATATTTGGAATTCTGCTTAAAAATGGTTAAATTTATATTAAACTAGTGCTTGACTCGCGGTTTTGTTCGCTTATTTTATGTTTATATGATATGTATGACTGTTTAAATTATATTTATAAACTCTTTCGAGGCCAGTCGTGGCGCTGGGGCACAGTCGCTGTAGACGCGACATGCCATGAGTTCGATCGGGAAATCAAACATTTAATATTTTCGATTTGGATTCGAGGCAAAGCCTCGGCAGGACATGGGGAACGGAAGTGTTTTAATGAGGATGGACTTTGTGACACATGATTCCTAGGTTCCCTTTACCTATCCTACCTAGGATAGGTAAAAGGAACCTATTCTCAGTATTTTCCGGCGTTGAGTAGTGCCACTCAAAAATTGGCCGGAAAATGGGGAACGAATTATCTCAACATTAAGTTCCCTCTGCCTACCCTGATATGTGGAAAAAGCCTTCAAGTGCGGAAGGCGTTGAGTTCCGCCACTCAATATTTCGAATTTGAACCGTAACTTGAGGATAAATTTATTTGACACTACTTTCTAAGCAAACAAAAATATATACGGAACCATAATAAAATGAAACACAATTTCAACTTCAACTAAATTACAATGTCAAATATTCTCAGGCTATAGAGGTTACTATCACGATTGAACGTTTAGAGGTCAGCTAAAGGTACTTTTTACCAATTTTATAGAAATCAAATCTCATTGATACAGCACACCTATGGCCTAGTTGGGAAAAAGGTGTGAGTTCGAATCCGTTATACATTGAATGTTTTGTTTGGATTATAGATATATAATAAAAAAAAGATAAACGGATATAATTGATTATATTTTTTTATATCTTTATATGTAGGTATATATTTTTTTAAGTTGGTGTAATAAAGTTTTAAATAAATAGTCAATAAATAAATATGTATATTTTTTCTTACTTTGTTCAATAAAAGATAGTATTATCCTTTTGCTTTAGTAAAAAAAAGAAAATACTAACTATCTATACATATATAAATAAGTCTTCTGTTACTGTGCGACTCACAGACGCACAGACGAAACTATTTATATTTAGAAAGTTGAAATTTAACTTGTAAGTTGGATAAGGGAGCGTCGGAGAGCACTACAAAAGGATTTCTCGATTTTTTTGCTAAAATAGTTCTCTATAATGTGATGTTCCATTTTACATCTTAAAGATAGGCAGAAAGAATCTAGTGTTAAAACACTCCGTTCACTATTTTCCGCCTTTACTTTAAGGTATTCCAAATGTTTTTCCAATTAAAGTTAGTCTTCCCAGGTCACCGTCACGACCGTAACTATTGATTGTGGGTCACGAAACGTTAAATATTTTATGGGAACGAAAGGTCAGATTGTCATATTGTTATCGAAAATTCTATGAGGATTTGTTCTTTTTGCTGTATTTTATAAAGAACGACTTCGCGGTCTAATTTTCGAAGTGGCCGGACTCTATGTTGTTGTCTTATTATTAGAGCGAGGATATGAAAGAAGTTGATTCCCACGACTGGGGTTCGAATTCACGTCTTGTTTATAATCAGATGTTGTGCCGCTGTGCCGCGATAAAAAAACGAAATTTAAAATATTTTTTGACAAAATATATGTATGTAAAAAAAATATATATATCTAAAATTATTTTAATATCGCCATATAAGATTGTAACCAAAAATGTATTCCCGTACCGGGAATCGAACCCGAGCCTCCTGGGTGAAAGCCAGGTATCCTAGCCACTAGACCATACGGGAGATGATTATGTTGCTGATATAGTCAATTATAACGACAAAGTAACCCAAATAGTACATACTTGTATATTTCTATTATTATCAAGGTCTTTTTCAGTTCCGCGCTGTGTCCTGTTAATAGTAGAGTAGGCAAAGTGAAGTTAGTGTCTATACACTCCATTCTCAGTTTTCTGCCTAAATTCGAGACATTGCATAAACGAATAGCAGACCTCAATGCCGCACTATTATTTACTAGAGCAGAATGATAAAATTATTTAATTCCCTCGAGTAGGGATCGAACCGACAACGACCTCGTTTACAGACTATAGGACTGCGCCATAATGGTCTGAAATAAAAATAACATTTGGATCATTTTTTTACCTGTTACCGTAGAAATTACGATGAGTCCTATATAAAAGCGAGGAGTACTACCCGGAGTACATCTTTCCCAAGGAACCTACCTACCTACCTACATACCATATGCCAGCGTTTACCGCTGCGTAACTGTGTCGTTGTGCATTACCATACGATAATATACATTCTAATTTTAAAAGTAGAGCTCTATATTTTTATTTAAAGCTATTTCACTATCTCCCGTATGGTCTAGTGGCTAGGATACCTGGCTTTCACCCAGGAGGCTCGGGTTCGATTCCCGGTACGGGAATTATGTTTTTTTTATTTAACAATTTTTATTTTAGAGCAAGATTGATTTTTTTTACTATGGTTGAATTATATTATAATTAAAAAAAGTTATTTACTTTGACATTTTCAATTTATTATAAACAATCCGCCATTGCTGTACAAAATGAACAATATTTTTTTTAACTTCACGCTGTACGCACATACCGGGGTAGTCTGAAAAAAAAGGAAGAAAAAGCAAAGTGAGTTGGATCCCTACTCGGATGGTATTATTTATGTAAATTATTTTTATTTTCTCGCTCCTCTCCTCTGGTAGGCAAACGCGGTGTTGAGTTTCGCCACTAAACACACATTAGTTTCCTAAAATCCTTAAAGCAACACAATGAAACAAAATTAAAATTGTATATAATTAATTTTATATTTTACAGGTAGTAAAAACTCGAATAGACTCGGTGGCACCAATTTTTCCTTACAAAAAACTACGCTATAAAGTGCCTTTAAAATATGTAACCTAGATACATCGGCCTATAAAGTTCTAATTTATACGACAATTGCTTTAGTTAGAGGCTACTTTTTTTTCGAGGCCGTCGTGGCATAAACCTGTAAATACGGCGATTGTGAGTTCGGTTCCTGCTCGGGGAAAATAATTATTTATTTTGGGGATAAGACTACGCGTGGCGTTGAGTTCCGCCACTCATCATTCAATTATCAGTTATAAAATCATTTTTTGGAAAGCTGGAACTGACTGTTTTTACACTACGTCTAGCCTGCTATAAGCGAAATACAGGGTGAAGCTAAAAAAAAATAACCCTCATAATATAACAGAAAAAAAAAAATTAAATTAGCTTCACGCTATATCCCGCACACAGCAGGGTAGGCAGAGGGAACCTAGTGTAAGACACTCCGTTCCCCACTTTCTGCCGAATTTTGGAGGCATTGCGTGTTGAGTGGCAGAACTCAACGCCGCGCTTTGCCTCGACACCAGAGCGAAGAAATTGAAATATAAATTTAAGTAAATATTTCATCTCCTCGAGTGGGGATCGAACCCACAACCAGTCGTTTTCAGTCACACCTTGTGCCACTGCGCCACGACTGGCCTCAATAATATAACAGGATAGACAGAAAATAGTATTCATACACTACGTTCACTGTTTTCTCATAAAATTCGCGCAAATGCGTGTATATAGAAATAACACATACCCCGTATGAAAATCGAACCCACAACAATCGACTACACTCGAATCCTCACATCTGAACCTTCACTTAGGTATTTTTAGACGTAACGCCATGGGAGTATCTACCAATATTTCATTTTCCTTATCCCACAAGAACAAATGAAAGTAAATTTTCTTATTTTCAAAGACACCCGATCGTGTTTCGATACGCTCCCATTGTCATATAGAACAGCTGTTTAGAATATTATACAATACTGGATATTACGCTTTTACCAATTTAGATGGAAAACAAAAGAAAATTGAGGTTCCTGGCTTCTCTTCTCTTCAGGTTGTAAATACTATGGTTGTTGGTTCGATTTTAATGAGGTTTTTTTTATCACATTTGCCGGCTCTCGCAGTTTCGGATACTTTACTAAGTTCTCTATGTTCCCACTGCTACATGCGAAATGCACCATAGAGGCACAGTTGGGGCGTGAAATATTTTGATTTCTCTGCTTTTGCAAGATAAGTCGCGGCGTTAAGTTCTGCCACTCAACACGAAATCTCGAGTTCGGGTGGGAAGCGAAGTTCAGAATCTTTTGACAATTTGCTATGTAAGGGATTTATGACACGACACGACTGGCTTCAAAAATTCAGAGCATAAGTGAGAGACTAAAAGTGCGACAGATTAAGATATTTTCATTTTCTCGCTCTACTAACAAAGCAAAGCGCGGCGTTAAGCTCCATCACGTCATTGTTGGTGACGTCATAAGAATTCTGTAACTGGCGGATAGTAAAGTACATATTGTTGTAAAACTAGATTCTTACTGTGCAAAAAAATACAAAAATTTAAAGAAAATTAAAATAAGAAATAAAAATAGTAAAAAGAAACCTTCCCGTACCGGGAATCGAACCCGAGCCTCCTGGGTGAAAGCCAGGTATCCTAGCCACTAGACCATACGGGAGATGATGGAGTAGACCTAAATAAAATTATGGAGCTCCACTTTTGAAATAAGAATGTCTATTATTGTGCAACTTACAGACAACGCACAACCACGCTACGCGTGACAGTTACGCGGAGTTAAACACTGACATTTAGTATCTAGGTTCCTTAGGGAACATGTAAATTATTAACCCGAATAGTAAATATAGTAATTCCTAAGGTAACAGGAAAAATCAAAAATGATGGAAACGTTTTTTAAATTTCAGTTGCGGAACAGTCTCTATCTAGCTAAATGCAATCATTGTCGGTTCGATCCCGACTCATAGGAAAGAGGCATATTTATCATACTGCTCTGGTAACTTTGCAGGTAAATCGGCAGCGTTCAGGTCCTCCGATTATCATGCAATGTCTCGAATTCGGGTAGAAAGCGGAGTGTAATGACACTAGATTACTAGATTCACACTCCCTATTACTTATATGACAATGCGTGAATCTGGATAAGCACTTCATAAAAAATTTAAATATATATATTTGGCTAACTTTGTCATTATACTTGACTATATCTTCAATATTATCATCTCCCGTATGGTCTAGTGGCTAGGATACCTGGCTTTCACCCAGGAGGCTCGGGTTCGATTCCCGGTACGGGAATTAATTTTTTGCTTACAATTTTATATGGGGATATCAAAATGATTTTACAAATATATTTTTATATTTCTTTTAAATATAAAAAAAATATATTTTACGTATATAAAGTACATAAAAATATAAATAATGTTAGCTGATTAATTGAAATCTCTTAGTAATTTTAGTATCTTTTGAATACAAAAAATCTAAATGATATATTGCCATATACAAAAATATAAAACAATTTTTTTATTTAGCTTCACGCTGTATCCCGCATACATCAGAGCAAGCACTTAACCTCAAAAATATATTATATTATTTGATTATAATTATTTTTTTGCTGACCTTGATAATAGAATACGTCAGAGATATCTAAATACAAATTAAAATGTTGCATACATTTTAATAACACGTGTTTTATTATTAATGACGCTATCGTGGCGCATTTGGACGCGTTGGCTGTGGTTGTAGGTTCGATTTCTTACCGTTGGAAATGAGTTATTTAAAATTTTCCGCCGCTAAAATTAAGCACGGCGTTGAGTTCCGTCACTTAACACTACGCCTCATGTAAGGCTAATGTAATTTATGAATTCAAACGGCATCTCAAGATCGATCTCAGATATCAGAGCAGTTTATAAATACGGGCCGCGGTGCCTCTGCCTTCCGATAAATACAAATTTTGAGAAATAAAATTTAAAAGTTGATAGGGCTCAGCAATTCTGTCGCAACGACGGTTGGGAATTGTTGGTTTGATCCGACTCGTGGGGAAAAGTTATTTTTATTAATATACTCCGATCTGAGGCCGTCGTGGCCCAGGGGCACAAGGACTAAAACGCGACGGTTGTGGGTTCGATCACTACTCGAGGGAATGAAACCAATAAACAAATTCTATCACCTAAGATTAAAATATTTAAGTAATGTGCATTAAGAAATTATAAGTAAAACATTAAAAAGAAAAAGAAAATTCTCAATTATTGCACCACTTTTTAATCTCATATATTTTTTTAAATATACTATAGAAACGTCCATCAAAAAAAGAAACGTTTGTCACGGATTAAAACCGCATCCTATGTGTCACGATATAATGTATGTATCATACATACATACATACATATAGGAAAAAAAAACCCAAAGAAAAACACTATAAGCCTATTGTTCTAAAACAATAACGTGACTTGAATTTACTGAATGAATGATTCATTAGGCATAGTTCAATATTTATTTGGTGACTAATTTTTAACTATGTTTTAACCTTTGAGGCCGTCATGGCACAGTGGTACAACGTGCAACTGTAAATGTGACCACTGTGGATTCGATTCCTACTCAAAAGGATTAAATTATTTAAAATTTTCATATCTTCACACTAGTAGTTGAGGCCAGTCGTGGCGCAGCGGTACAAAGTTTGACTGTAAAACCGACTGGTTGTGGGAGTGTCTTAACATTAGGTTCCATCTGCCTACCCTGCTGTGTGCGAGACATAGCGTGAAGCTAATTAAATTTAATTTTAATTCACACTAGTAACAAGACAAAGCGCGGAGCTGTGTTTCGCAAATCAACATGTAATGTCTCGGAAATTCATCAGAAAGTGGAGAATGGAACACTAGGTTCCTTTTGCCTACTCTACTTTACGCGAAATACAGCTTAAGGCTAAAAAAATGTTACTTTGAAACTGCGCTATAAAATCTACGAAACTGGATTTGAACCCCTAACCAAGTTGTATGCTTATGAAACGAGGCAGTTATATGTAGCTTAGATGACAATGTAGGGGTGTCTTCTATGTAGGATTATGGAACTAGAACCTAAGTAGTGGAACTCTTCAGACGTAACTAGTAAACCACTCGAGTTTAGCCTCATAAAATTTATAGCCACGATTCTCGTTGTAGAAATGCATGTATTTTTTTTATATACCTATATATATTTTTATCCTTAGGATTTTTTGTAGGACAGATAGAGAAAACCTAGTGTGCGAACACTTTATCTGCTGTCCACTTTTGAGAAATTGCCCATTGTATAGCGGTACTTAACACCGCGCTTATCTATCCAGAGTGACGAAATAAAAATTAAAATATTTAACGAAGTTTCTCTTCTCTTCTTGAAGCATCTAAAACCACGACACCACATACATTGGCTTCACTCCTCTTAATTTCGCATTTATTTTAGATATAAGCACAAATTGTAGTGATTTTTTTCAGTTTCTCTAAATGAAAATCGAACTTACTACTTCCACGTGTTATGATAACCTCGTGACTAATTTAGAACTTCATATAAACAGTAAAGTTTATTCCACTTTGTTTGAATCATCCATTTCTTTGATACAAATGTAGGTTTTGCGGTCGAACTTTTAATAGGTTTTAACTGGCTAAGTAAAACTTATTTTATCCAGGTATAAGATGGGTGTGCTAATTTCCACCAGAACATGTCCCAGTATCTAAATATCTATTTAATAAATGGCAATAATAAAAGATGGAACCTTGGAAAGCAGAGAGTCGATTGTATTCTTCCTTAATTAATTTTGTGGAGGTACCTCCACCACGTGAGAACCCCCTTCATTGTAGAATCGGTCAGATAATCTGGCTCTCCATATTCTACAAGCAGTAAATAGAAAAAAATGCTAGTACTTGCTCGTATCCACTCTTTTAATTTGTAAAATAAAAAATATTGCGTTATTGTTTAGGTAAATAATACCTAGTTAGTGATTTAATTAAGAACGCTGATTATTATAGTATTTTTATTTAATATAGCTATTTACCATTGGGTATTTGCGAATGGGAAACAATCAGGTCACACCCTGTGACTGCAATTGCGATGCTTGTGGGTTCGATTCCCGCACGAGAGTATACATTATTTTCATTTCCTCGCTTTGAAAAACATAGTGTGACATTGAGTTCCGCTACGGATAGGACGCATAACGGATAGTCTCAACAAACGGTTCCTTCTTTCTTATTTTTTTTTAAATACGTAACTTGTTTTTTTTGCTATCCCTATTCGCTGAAAAAAACCCAACTGCGTTTTGATGATAAAACTTTATTCTCAAAAGAATGATATCATAATTTGTTTAGAACTTATAATATTTTTTAATACTTATACATTATTATGACTACAAAATCAAATTGAAATACTAAATGGCGTCTCCTGCTGTGTTCTTGCAATGTTCGGACATAATAGGTTTCTAAACCGAATGATTAATAAGAGTGCGTCATGGCGCAGCGGCCCAGCGTTTGATATTAAACGCGACGATTAAGGGTTCGATTCTTACTTGAGGATAACATTTCACTCGCTAGGGTTGCGCTCCACTTTCCACTCGATTTTGTAGATATTGTTGACTTGAAGTTAACACGGCGTATTGTCTTGTAAATCTTATTATGAAGACGAGGAAATGACAATGCGTCATTTCTCCAAATGGAAATCGGACCCACAACTCTTGCGTATACAATCAAGAGCTTTACCGGAGCGCCACCGCGTTCAATTTTTGTATTTTTTATTTTTATTCCACTACTGTCGTGACACTCGGGGCACATATTTTAACTTCTTCGCTCTGGTACAAGGAAAGGTAAAAGGGTACTGGGCAAGACAAAGCACGGCGTTAAAGACGTAATGTCTCACAAATTCGACGGCGCGTGGGGAGCGGTATAACTAAATATATACTTCAGCTTAATCACATAAGGAATAATACGATGCATTAGAGACATTGAAAAAAGCACGTACAGTATATTTCCTAGAATCTTATCTTAGTGATATTTAATCTTACAGTATGTAAGGCATAGCGGCACAACGTCTGGCTGTAAACGTAACGGTTTTGGGTTCCATTCTCAGTTAACAGATCGAATGATTGTCAACTCTTTGTTCTGGTATAAAGGCAACGTCAGGTGTTGAGTTCCGCAACTCAAGAGGTATTTATAGTCTTAAGATTTGGACAGTGCGTAGGAATTGGAATGTCTTATCAGTAGGTTCCGTCCACCTACCCTATATAGATTTTTTTTAGCTTCACGCTGTATCCCGCACACATCAGGGTAGGTAGAGGCAATATAGTGTTAAGACACTCCGTTCCCCAACACCGCGCTTTGTCTCGGCACCACAGCGAAGAAACAAAATTAAATATTTGACTTCCTCGGGTGAGAATCGAACCCACAACCCATCGCGTTTACCGTCACACGCTTGTGCCTTACCGCCAAGAGTGGCCTCAAAATCTATAGATAATTGAAATATTTTATCTATATACATACAAACTAATATGGAAAGAGCGTGTCTTTCTGTCCACACTTTGGTCATACATCCTGTCAAACATCAGTCCTTATGTTTGTTTTGTTACAAACTTCACACGCGCCGCTTTGTGAATGCAAAATAAAAAATATGTTCTTAAAGATGACTTCGAAGGTACAGTAAGGTAAAGTCGTTAGTTTGACTCAATTTAAAGAAATAAGTACTTATATTTTCGATTAATGATAATCTTTTTAATGTAATGAGAGAGAACATTAGGTTCCCTCGGCCCAATCTGCTGTAAGCAGGATACTGCGTACAGCAAAAAGTGTGCGAGTGTAAATCGTAACGGTTGTGAGTTCAATTTCCACTCATTTCCTCGCTCTGGTAACAAGGCAAAGCGCGACATTGAGGTCCGCTACTTAATGCACGTCTCGAGTTTTCGCCAGAAAATAGAGAACGGAATTTTCTAAATGGGTAAGAAGTGCTCATCCTGCAAATTCAATCAATGGTACTGCATTGAACTCTATTCATGATAGCACCCGAAGATGCAACTGGAAACCAAGAGACGCCTCTTAATCCATACAGCTTCTACAGCTTGATATTCTGTTGATTGCTCTTAGTAACGAGGACCTGGCGATGAAGCTGGAACTGGCATTTGGTGGTGTCGGAATCCCACATAATATCCTATTGTATTTTTGTTTTCAAGAATATCACACTCCGTTATCCACTTCTTGCTCAATGTATACAGCGTATTAAGTGGAGAACGGAGTGTCTTATCACCAGATTCCCTCAGCCTAAGCCTGCTGTATGCGAGATATAGCGTGAAGCTAATAAAAACAATATGAGCAGCAACGTTTTAAAAAAAACGTTTGTCACTTGTTAAACGAAAAAGTGTTTATAGAAATAATTCACAACATTTAAAGCAAAATGTATTTATTGTATGTACAAATTGTTCAACATCCTTTGTATTTATTGTACAAATAATCAGTATTTATTTAGCACTAGCTCTCACTTGCGGCTTCGCCTCTTGAAAAAAACAAAAATTACTAACATTTATGAGGCCACTCTTGGCGCAGGAGCACAAAGTGTGACTGTAAAATCGACTGGTTGTGAGTTCGTTCCCCATTTGAGGAAATGAAATATTTATTTACATTATATTACATTATATTTTCGTTTCTTTGTCGAGGCAAAACGCGGCAATATAAATTTATCCACTTATAATATAAGTATACCATATTAAAATTCGAAGACACTCAGCTGTCTCTTTTTTAATTGAGTGGCGGAACATAACGCCGCAATTAATGATCATATCGAGGAGATAAAAATAACATAAATATAATATTTGCCCTCGATTTTAGGAATTTTTATATTATTTTTATACGCTTTCCGTCGTAAAAATTTTGTATTTCAGTAATTTACAAATCCATAGTAGCTACCATAGCAGGCGGAGGGAGCGGTGTTAAGACGTTTTGTTCTCCACTTTAAACATTTAAATATCAATCCATTACGTCAATTTTCAATCTATTGTGGGGTGAGTGGCGAAATTCAACGCCGTGCTTTGTCTTGTTATCGGAACGAGAAAATCATAATAATTAATTGCCCGTAGCGGGAATCGAACCCAAAAATGTAGCGTTTACTGTCATACTTCAGGTTAAAAACAAAAAAAAACTTGAGAAATATCATCAAATTGACAACACAATTCCATATTTCGAATCTACACTTAACTCAAATGCCTTTATAGCTATTCTTAATTAAAGAACCTTTAAAGATATCAAAGTTCAACATTTGTGTGTCTAGACGCATAACTTATTTGTTAGACTGCACGAAGGCCGCAAATACCAAGAGAATCTGATCATATATCACCTGCACCTGTTGAAATACTATCAGGTAGGATAGGCATAGCGCGGCGTTGAGTTCCGCCACTTATCACGCAATGTCTCGAATTTAGGAGGACGATGGGGAGTGTCTTGTCACATTTTTTTCCCTACCCTGTTATGTACCTGAAAATATGTTTTGTTTTTTAGTACCTCACTTATAAAAAAATATCAATTAAAAATTTACATAAAGAGTGATTTTCACATGAAAAATTCAAAGTTAGTAAAATTCTTTTCTTTCTTTACTTACTTTCGTCATATTACGTCGTTCCTTGTGAAAGTTGTTTTTATTTTGAACTTAAACCAAAAACAAATTAATAATAAAGTGCAAGATGAACTCGCTAACAGAGGGTCCCGTACATAGTTAATGAGAGTAGGTCAACGGGAAGTACATAATATAAAAGTTGATAAGCTCGGCAGAAAGTGGGGAATGGAGTGTCTCAACACTAGGTTCCCTCTGCCTACCCTGTTGTGTGCAGGATACAGCGTGAAGCTATTATTTACAAATTACCTATGAAATGAAACGAGCTTATGTAAAAACGATTAAATTTTTTTTAAAAAATACGGTACCCTAAAATATCTAATATAAGCTAAATTAACTTAAGAAGTTAAATGAATGCACTTAACCAAAAAAGAAAAGAACCCTGGACTTCATTCGTATTTACTCATGCTGTGACAGCATTTACCGCCAAAGGTTGTTATTTACGTAAATTCAATTCTATACATCGCTTTAATATATCACAAATATATACTAACATATACAAAAATAGCATTTATTTCTAAGTAAATAAAGCTCAAACTTCTATACGAAATGTTAAACTATGTTGGTCTTTTAAACTACTAAATACAAGCTAAATAAGACCTTGTTACTTTAAGTTAAGGTTTAAAATTAAACAATAATAAACATTTAAAATAAAGAAGATCTAAATTTTAATACATTTTTTACATTTGTAAATTACAATTTTAAATATGTGTACAAAAATTTACTTAGTTTAATTTGTTATTTTAATTGGTACGCTTTTTGGTGGTAGTGGGTTCGCTTGATGCATTTTTTTTTTCTTTTCTCCAATTAAGTAATGAGTAAAAAGTACATAACTTCATTATAATACAGATGTATCAGATATTCTACGAAACAAACTGTAATATCTTATTTTTCTCTTTACTTAGATTTTCTTATAGCATTTTTGAGGCCAGTCGTGGCGCAGCGGCACGAAGTGTGACTGTAAAACCGACTGGTTGTGGGTTCGATCCCCAATCGAGGAGATGAAATATTTACTTAAATTTATATTTCCATTTTCGCTCTGGTGTCGAGGCTAAGCGCGGCGTTGAGTTCTACCACTCAACACGCAATGCCTCCAGACTTCGGCAGAAAGTGGGGAATGGAGTGTCTTAACACTAAGTTCCCTCTGTCTACCCTGCTGTGTGCGGGATGCAGCGTGAAGCTGATTTTTTATTTATTTTTAAGACATTGTGTGTTGACTCACGGACCTTAACGCCGCACTTCCTCTTGTTTTAACAGCATCGTGGCACAGTGAAACAGCACCCGACTGTCAATGCGATGTTTGAAAGTTCGATCCCAACACGTGGAATTATTTCTATAATATTTTAATTTCCACAGTCTCTAGTAACAGGACAAACACGCTGTAACACGTTCTTGAGTCACGGAACTCAACACGCAGTGTCTCGAAAATAGAGAGAATGCGTGAGAAACGGAGTGTCTTAATACTAGGTAGGAAGTTAACAAGAAAACTAATCACGAATTTGAGGTCAAATGAACAACTTTTATTTCTAAGAATCTCAAGATTGCGTTTGATACGCATTTAAGGGGATAATAAAAAATTACGATCCGCTAGTTCAGGTCATTTGGTGGTAATGTCTCTTGAAAAATATGTTTTCAGTATTTTTTTTTATTGACAATTTCATTTCAGATTCTTTTTTTTATCATTTCTTTTTATTTTATCATCCGCTTTTTACAGACGAAGGCGATACTTAGGTTATTTATGATGAATGGCACTGTTCTTTACTTTCTTGTGTGACTGGTGACGGAGTTTAACGCTGCACTAGACGTAGAAAACAAATATATTTCTGTACTAGTAAAGTTTTTAAATCAGGTGGGTACCTAGTGATTTAACACTGTGCGTCAGCGTCATAATCCTTTATTAGTAATAAAAACGTTTACGTGGCGTAACTCAGCACGCAATGCCTTCAGATTTCGACGGAAAGTGGGGAATGGAGTGTCTTAACTCGAGATTCCCTCTACCTGCGGTGTGCGGGATATAGCGTGAAGCTGATTTAATTTTTTTAATTTAAAGTATAGCATAGCAAAGTAAGCAAAGAAAACGTCCAGATAGTACGATCTACATTAAAGGCCATATTCCTGACACTGTGTTGTAATTTGTCAACTCTCCACACCGCTTAACCTAAACAAAAATTGTTTTAACAAAATCACTTCCACAAACAGAAATCAAACCCACAGCCACCGCATATAAAACCATACAAAGTATTTGAATGGAAACGTTATATTTCATTATTAAACAAGAGATACAGTCAAAGCGATAATAAAAATGTTATCAAAGGAAAAACGCTATGAAATGGACTATAGGCTGGGCTATATGAGGTACGGTCGTTTTGCAAAAAGTCCATTGTATGGTATGCATTAATTGCGGATTCGTATCCGCTACCGATCGATATTCCGCATTCACGGTGCCATCGGCTTCCTTTTTTGTCTGTTTCGTCCGTTTTTTGAATTGTCAAATAATCTCGTTTCAAATTGTATTTCAGATGGGCTTTTTCATACCGAAAGTGAGCGAAAAATTAAAAAAAAAAACTTTATATCTGTTGTTAGAATATATTTGAAGCCGCCATGGCGCAGTAGCACAGCGTCTTAACGTGAACGCGACGGTTGTGAGTTTGATCACCGCTCAGGGGTATAAATTATTTTAATTTCATCGCTCTAGCTCTGGTAACAAGACAAGACGCAGCGTTGAAGTCCGTTAATCAACACGCTACTAGATAATTGTACTGAAAGTTGGAAATGCAGTCTGTCATGTCTTAACACTAGATTCTCTCTGCCTACTCTGCTTTATGCGATTTAGTTTGGGATATACCAAATGCTGTTGTTGTTACTTAGTTAAATAATGTCTGGCTGTGTGATGGTTCTGAGATCGATTCCGCTTCAACTTTTGACTACGATTTGCTTGCCTAGTTTTTATCTGTACAGATTCATAATTTCTTTTAAAGTATGGTAGACAGAGATAGCCTAGTGTCGAGACACTCCGTTGTTTTTTTCTTATTTAATGAAATAATTGAACTGTATAGATACTGTTAAGTTTTTTGTGGTCTGGCATGGCCTTCACTCTGAACCACCAGCCATGCTAGATAGAGATTAGATTTAAGGTCATTTTAATTTTTTTGAATGAAAAAAATAATACTATTTCAAGAGTATGCAGAGAAATCGAAGACAAATAAGAGTAACCTCTCCAACCCATTTTCCACTCTCCCCCTAATTTTGTATTTGAAGCCATTGCGTTTTGAAAACTATGAGATATTCATGAGACAATTTTATGTATTTAATATTTATTAAATCAGCTTCACGCTGTATCCCGCACACAGCAGGGTAGGCAGAGGGAACCTAGTGTTAAGACACTCCGCTCCCCACTTTCTGCCGAATTCTGGGGGCATTGCGTGTTGAGTGGCAGAACTCAACGCCGCGCTTAGCCTCGACACCAGAGCGAAGAAATGGAAATATAAATTTAAGTAAATATTTATCTCCTCGAGTGGGGATCTAACCCACAACCAGTCGGTTTTACAGTACACTTCGTGCCGCTACGCCACGACTGGCCTCTATAATCTATATCTATAATAATATTTATGATCTGATTAATTGTTTTATCAGTTAACTGTCTTGGAAAATAACATTTTACTACTTAAATTGGTTTGTATGAAAAAAAGCAAGAATTACATATTAATTTTATTATATTTTGTGTTTACTTTATCTATGTTTTTTTTCCTTAGCTTCACGCTTTATCCCGTATATCGCAGGATAGACAAAGAGAATCTAGTGTTCTATTGTGTGTAATGTTGAGTGGCGGCTTTTCTTGAGCTTTTCTTTTCTCAACAAGCAATGTCGCTTAAAATAAAATATTAATAATTAATTCCGAGTGGTGATCGAACCCACGACCGTCGTGTTTACAGTCACACGCTGTGTCACTGCGCTACAACGGCCTCCAATTTATCAACCTTCTTGCAAGGTTATGGTCACTCAAAGCGCTGATAAAATTATTCCTGATAACGCGTTATCTTCACCTATAGAAGTATGTAAGTGATAACATATTAATAATAAATCCTTTGTTATCTAATTTTATTATTATGTCATCTAAATATGATTATTTATTTTTAGTTAATAAACAGCTCAATAACGAAGTAGGGCGAAAATTATATTATTAATTTGTTACATTACCTTTCTATTCATTTTTATAAAAAAAAATCAGCTTCACGCTGTATCCCGTACACAGCAGGGTAGGCAGAGGGAACCTAGTGTTAAGACGTTCCGTTCCCCACCTACCGCCAAATTTCAGATGCAATGCTTGTTGGGTGGCGGGACTCTACGCCACGCTTAGCCTGGACAGCAGAGCGAAGAAATGGATATATAAATTTAAATAAATATTTCATTTCCACGAGAGAAGATCGAACCCACAACCAATTATGTTTACAGGCACAGTTTGTGCCCCAGCGCCAAGACTGACGAAATTATATTATTGATATGTATATAATAATGCTCTGTTATTTATTTTATGTTAATTAAGAAAATAAAACGGCCGTTATTATGTGTTAAAGTTCATAGTTGTTGTTTCATACTGCATTTTGACAGTTATACACTTGACACTCAATAGGAAGATCTATTATATAAAACAAACCTGCTGTGTGTATATAGATAGAAAATTGCTGAGGAAGCTAAATCATTTGAAAGTAAAATATCTCCAAAGTAGTAAAATAGGACCCTCCCAAATATTTTGTATGAGGACTATCCATCACCCTTCCCTTTTAGAGAGACAGCCTGTAGATTTCAATGAACACTTATCAAAAATTGGTTAGAACAAGATTTTCAAAAGTGCAAATATATCTTTGTCACACATGTACACAATACATTTGAAAAATAAAAATATTTTTGTTGCTGGTAGAAAAAGATAAAAGTGCTTCGAACTCTCCCATAAAAGTTTGCGTCGTAGTCTACGTAAAGAGAGAGGGAGAGAGAGAGTTCGATTCACACTTGGCCACGTTTTTTTAATTATTTTTATTTTTCTCTCTTAAATATTAATTAGTTTAAGCATATAACTAGAATTGATAGGCATGTTGCAGTTTATTATAATTTCTTAAAATAGCTTGAGCATATGAAAATTAATATTGTAAGAGGATTTAGGTTTTAATTCGGATAGATTTAATTGTTGTATAAAGTTTTAGAACTAATTTTATTTTGTGTGGTGTAAAAATGAACAAAAACAACAAATAGTTCTCTCCAACATTTATTGGTCGAAAAATAAATTAAAAACTTTGGATTTTAACAAAGGCCCGAAATCGAAAATAAATACCTACAGGGTCTACTTCTTAATAACAACATATTTACAACTCCTTATTGTTTACTTAGTAGGTACAATAATTTTCATCCCCTCCCCTTTTTACAATCGTTGCCAATTTTTCATCATTTTTAGTTTTTTCTTTTTCAAAAAAAATTTAGACATTTCTCATCAATTTAGATGAGGCAGAGACATTTACGATGAATTTTATACATAATTTACAAATAAATGTTATTATTACAATATTTTTTATACCAATTTTTACATAATTAATCGAATATAACATTATATTATAAATATCGTCTTCATAATACAAATGTATTATGAAAAAAATCACATGAACATCTGTTTCTTTTACACGTTAACTTATAATCAAAGTGTGAAAGAGACATTACAATTATTAATAAAACGATTTACAGTCTCTTTTATGCCTAGAGGAATATTGTCGAAATTTATGAAACAATTTATTATGAAAATTTTACAAAATATTATGCGATGTGTTATAAAAAAATTAGAATATACAAAATGGTTGTGTTGGTTACATGATTTCATAATTAAAATGCTATATTTTTTTACATTATGAAATAAAAGTTTTCAAAATGTCAAGATTAATTCAATAATCAATACATTTCAATAATTCATACATTTAAAATTTTCACAAATAATTCAATTACATAAACAGTAAATGTTATATTCGATTCCATATCGATGTCTCGCCCCCAGAGTATTATAGAATGTTCGAGAACAATCCAGAATCAACCAGAATTATGGCCGCACAGTATTATAGCATTAATAATAGTTGCAAAAAATATACGATCATAATATTCTAAATGGAATAACCTACGTGCTATTTTTTATTACCAACAATCGCTTTAGGAAAATTGAGGCTTCTGAACATTGTTTTTTTTTTTAGGAAAATAACCAGAATGTCTCAGTGTATAAAGGCCCTTATCTAAGTTTATATATAAATATTTTAAAGTTTAGAGGTAGCTGAAGCATACTACGCTAAAATTTAAGTACATTTAAAGAAATAATTTATCAGTCATTTAAAATAAATAGCTAAGTTAAGAAAAAGAAGTCAAAGCTGCACCGAAACTTGCGCACACGCAGCATTAAGCGTTAGAATATTTAAGGAAAAAAGAAAGAAATAAAATAATATCATAAGTTTGAATACATTATGAGATTTTGATAGTCTTTTTTAGCACCAACGTGGTTAAATATTTTATTTTATTGTTTCTTTCGGAATAAGAGCAACTAGTTAATATATGAAAAAGATGAATTCATCACTGTATCCTTTTTGCTTAGATTTTTTATTTTAGTCAATAAACAGACTTCAAACCTAATTTAAAGACTCAATAACGAAGTAGGGCGAAAATTATACTATTACTTTCGTAAATTACCTTACTATTAAATTATATTATTAAGTACGTATTATAATTATTTGAAAAATAAAGATATCAATATTTATTAGATTAGAGATATGGTTTCAAATTTCTCATAAAAGAGTGCCCCTAATCGAGAATAAGTGGCAAAATAGCGTCACAAGATTCTCTCTTATTACTATTAAGAAAATTAATTTCCATCAAAATTCAAAGCACATAAGAAACTTAGGTCAGGGCCGTTTTTAAATATAACACTTTGAGTCTTAATCAGTTTTAAATGAACCTTTATAAACATATTTCTAAAAGTATGCATATGAAAAAATTGTGAATACCAGTCAAAGCTGCAATTTTTTTAAATAATTTACTTGGAGTATTTATTTCTTAGTAATATATATTAAAATATTTATCGAATTGCAAAAAATATTAAAATTTGAAAGAGTCATTATTAAAATAACTTAAAAATAATCCACAAAGTTCCATATGAATTTAGAAGATACCTATAAAATTTAATTCCTAGGTATATCTATAGATAAACCAATTTTCATAAAATTAAACAAAATATGTATAATAATAGAGTGCGTTAAAGACAAATTAAAAGGCATAAAAAGATGAAATTAGCAAAGGAATTGGCTTTTTCATTAAAATCACGATACGAGCTAATTACAAAGCGTTTTATAGATATTTTATTGTTCAAACGCAATTTGTGTTAATTACACGTTTAAATTTGATTGAAATTTAATAGAAGATACTCTTTAGTTTTTAGAACTTCTAAATTAAATTTGATAATGAGTGTAAAAAATACTATTCAAATAATATATTTTTTGTCTGATGTCTTGATTTTTTTAACTTAACAAAATTTCTTTTTCATATTGCTTTGCTAAAACAGAATCAAACAATTATCTGTTGACAACTGCATCGCTAGAGCATTTGTTTAAGAGCATAAAAATGTTCAAATATTACAAAAAAGGAATTTATGGCTTTAAAAATGGCTAAATCGTGTTTTCGAAGATATTACAGTCATTTGCCGTTTGCTTTACATGTTTTTTTGCTTCAACTTGCACTTAAATACATTTTTTGAATATTTAATATTCAATGATAAGTGCAAAGTGTTATTTTTATCAATAAGCATTATTGACAACACCTTTTTATTTTGTGTTTGCTTTATAATTTAGGGAGACCAATATACGCTAATATGAATCTTTTTGTTTATTGATACCTAATACTGACTTTATCTTATTTTTTTGCAAAAATGTATAATTTTAAGCCTCACGCATGTCCTGCATTATGTGAGGTAAAGATAGAGGCTAGTAAAAGTTAACTACGTAATTTTTTTTAGAGAGAAAATATGCTAGTTACCAAGTAAATAAATATATATTATAAATAAAATAGAACTTTAGCAATAAACTGATTATTTTAAGATTATTTTTGTAACCATTAGAAGAAAACAGGTAACCACAAATTTCAAACAGTTCAAAATTAAGTACAAATTGTATTGTAAACTTATATGGAAAGAAATAGATTTTGGTAAAAGTGTCTTGTATGATTTAAAAAATAAATTAAATTTTATATTATATGTAACGTTACAAAAAGATAAATGGATTTTACTTATACATTTTAGCATATAGTACTTTTAAGACGGAGACTAATGCTTTTGCACTGTTGTTTAGGGCAAATTTTTAAAATTGATTATTAATCAAAAAATTTAATCTTTTTTAAATACCTACATCATTATTTCAAATAATTGCTCTTATTCATGAACACGCGTACAAAATATAATAATAATAATATTTTTAAAAAAAGCTTAAAAATAATAAATATTTAAGTATTCAAACAATAGGGAGTTTAAAATATTTTACAACCTCCACTGAGCAAAGAAATTCATCAAAATTTCACGTAGGCTTTAGAACATTTTTTTAAAGAATCTTTTAAAAATAATAAGAATTCACTTATTTCTACATAATGAGATTCCATAATAATAAAGCCGTTCACGTAAAACGATAAAATGAGGCACAATTTTGAGGACTTATCCGCCTTGAAACACTGAAACGCTCTGGTTCAATTTAATAGCTAATACCATTACAATAAAAGAAACATTAGTCTTACAAATTATCAATTAAACGGTGATTTCCAACAAACACAAATACAATATGTGTACGTACGTTTCTATAATCATTATTTGGATCATGATGATTATGAAAGAATATATATGATGGATTTGTTATTTATTAATACTATAATATGGAAAAGTAAGTACAACTTAAAACAACTTTCAGAATAAAGATGTTTAAAGTTTGAAAACGGTTGGTTTTCAAAAAGAAAAGACAGACAAGAAAAAAATTGTAAAACGTGTATGAGAATGTACAATTATGACTTGAACCCTTGAAATTATTCCGTTTTGCACAATATGTTCAACTGAAATATATAATTTGCGTCAGTACTTTTGCTAATACTTTTATTATCATTAAAAGAGGTGTTAAACGAAACATTCATTTGTACAAATTCAAAACAATAGAATGTAAAATGACACAACATATTAATTTCAACAATAATTACTTGATTCTTTCATTAATTTACTACAGTTCAAAGTGATTAAAACTTTAATTTTGAATACGAAAGAGTTAAATTCAATTGTTTTTACAAATATTTAAAAAGAAAAAAAATTGTCTATACATTCTCACATAGATCTTATTAATACAATATGAACAGTAGTCATTTAAATAATTTAGACATTAATGTCACAAAAGTCTGCCAACCGTATCTTCGTGTTGTTGGAAATCACCCAAGATTTAGTTAAATATAAAATTACCATTTCCATCATTATAACTAACGGACTGATTTTGTTTTGAGACTTAAAAAATGAGGTCATCTCATTTAATAGGCAATTAATTATTCTAAGTACACAGCACATCTAAACAAAAACTAATATGAGAGAGAAGTACTATTAAAAATGTTGGTTACACATTTAAATTTCACACTGCATTGTGGTATTTAGCTTTCTTAATCTCATGTTAATCTCCAGTCTAAAGATCTAAAGATGTTGCAACTTATGATCTTTTGTTATCTTTCTCATTTACAATATTCTTTCTAAGAATGCAAATTCCAAGTTTTAATCTAAAATCTTTTATGTTTCCTTTTTGTTCAGAAACATTCTCAGAACCAAAATGATTTAGTAAAGTTCTTGTATCATCTATTTAAATAAATGCGGCGTCATCAATTAAATGTTGCATTCTGTTATGTCTCTTTGATTCAGAATGTTTCTTGTGTAATATGAGTGATCGCTAGTAATTTTTATATTATGTAATCATTTATTTGTTTTTATTAACAACATCTTTTAACCATTAGACTGGTTTGTCTTAATTAATTTCATGTGATGTAACTTTCTTCTTTTGCTTATTTTGTCATATAATATTTAGGCCACTTACATAACTTTTGGTACTAATCTAAAACTTAAACAAAAGTTAGGCTTTGACTAACTTTTGGATGATTCAACAATTTTAAATCCCCTTTCTTGGATTTTTAGTATTGTCAAATGTAAACATGTTAGGCCCTGTATTTAGTTCTTATTCACGCCATTGAACGTGTGATAAACTAATTGTTTGCACATCATACATTATTTTAACCAGTTAAGAGCAAGTAAACACGCTTTAAACTTATTATGAACAGGTTAGGCCGATTATCCCTTCACGAGCTTCAGGGTCGTAATCTTAAAATAAACTAAAGCTTTAAACATAGTCTGTACCACGAAACGGTTAAGTATATCTTCACGGTTAAGCTTTTTAAAATAGACGCACAGCATATGGAGCATAATAGATAGATATTCAAAATTTTATTTTTAAGACCATTTGTACGCTTGAATCATTTCGTGTGATGTCTTTTTACTTTGTTTTTGGTAAATTAAACTTAAGATATACGTCTATTACGATGTTCAACTTGGTTTCTTTTTTGGGGTGAAATCTGTCATTAAGAATCTATTCTGAGAGGAATTTATTTTCATAATGCTTCGTTCGTGGTCTTTTGTCTCACAAGGTTAGGTCATTACAGTGTAAAATAAAGTAATTAGTGTCACGTGTAAAAACGTTTTAAGTAATTAATGTAATGCTTCAATAATATGTTGTTTTTAGAGTATTTTTTTATCAGACAATTAGTTTAATTCAGTTATTATTTAGTTTAATGTAGATATCAATCTTATTTTTTACTAAGATGATTTGGTTATCTGTTATTTTGGATCTTTTAAGAATTTAATGTTATTTTTTTAGTTAATTTATTCTCGTTTAAATTTTCTGATTTATTTGTATAAAGACTGATCTAAATACTATGAACTAAACTAATTCTGATTAAACAACAGTAATCAATGCAATGTGAAATATAAACGTATCCTTAAGCACTATTTTAAAAATATACCAACTGCCACTAAATGCGTATGTCTAACTGAAAACCGGTCTATTTCAACTACTATTTAACTATTTGACTATTTCATTTGTGAACAGATGACAGATCACATTTTAGCACAAGATGCGCATATATGTTGGAACCAGAACAAAATTGATATGAAAATTACTTAAAATGAAGCAATTCATAAGTTTCTAACTAAGCAGTGTATAAGAACAAACCATTGTCAATGTGTTCAATAAATTTATAGCAAAATTAAAATTGCTTTGACCTAATATTATAAATTTTTGACAAAATTATGGACAATTATTAGTTAATTCTATTACTTTATCCAAATATACCAAAGTTAGTCATTATATCTTTATTCTGGTTTCAAACATAAAATATCATATGAACATGATTAATTTCTAATCAATTTAAAATAGCTTAACACTTATTAAGCGGAGGCCAGATCTGAGATGTAATTTTGGCATTATTGAGTTTTAACTCAAAATAATATTTATTGTAGGTGACCAAAAGCCACTAAAAGCTGTTAATATATTTAATTTGCGTTATTTGCAATAATAAAGCATCAAATCAGTCGTGTGATCAAACAAAAATTGAAATGCAATATTTTAAATACAAAAAAGGGAATTTATCACAATGAAAAATGAAAATATATATAGAAAAATTACACCCTAAATAAACCAAAATCACAGTGTGTCCGAACAAGATTTTCTTGTTCCATTTTTTTTCTCGTATAAATAAAATTATAATTGTATGGAAAAATAAAATAAACAAACATGTCTTTTGAACTAAATTAAACGCTAGCTACATCGCCCTATATAGAGACTTCATCTAGACAGTATTGAATCTAAATCTTAATCCACGATTGCATTAGTGAAAATATAAAAATTTAATTTCTAATGGTTTAAGAAACCTATGTATATTACCATTATACATTTTAACGATTTTTTTATATTTATATATATGTATGTATGTGTATATGATAACTTCATAATTATCGCCGCAGCAACTGCCTTCCGATCTTTATTTATAATAATAGTTCGATTATCCGTAGGCCAGATACTTTAGTTAATAGTAAAATTAGGCTCATGTTCCTTACACACTAACAATTTGTCGATTGGAACTTTCTGAAATAACTAGGAATTTTGCACAACTCGACCAACCAACAGTCATTTATCCATTTCGAACACCAATCTCGTTACCGCACTATGTACTTACAAAATCCAAAAGAATCCTTTATATGAGCACAGTATAACACTATCAATTATTCCAATTTAAATCACTAGAGTTTTGTTCACACCCACGATTCACGTAAAGACTAGAGAGTCCGGATAGTTTAGAGACTGTAGGGATTGTAGAGTTTGTGTTGTGTGTGAATCGGGTTTGGCCAATAGATCGGGTCGCGGTGGCCGCGCCGCTTTAGCGCACATTCACCGAGCCAGGGGCGCTAAAACGGCGGTCGCAGCCAAAGCCAAAGCCAAGGAGGAAGCTAGCGCCGCCCCGCGAGAGTACGAAAGCTCCTCGCTCTTTACTACCTCGTTTTGCGTCTTATCGTATTTGTGCGTCTTCTTAGTCACTGGCTTGAAGGTGGTGGTCGTCGTGGTGGTCGACGGCATGGTAGGCGGCGGAGGTGGTGGTGGAGGGGTTGGCTGCGAGGGTGGTGCTGGCGGCTGGTCTTCCGGCTTGCAGCACACCCGGAAAACCAGCTTCATATTATTGCTGAGACAACGACCCCCGATGCGTCTATGCAAATCGTCCTTACTAGACGTCGATATGAAGTAATAATCTTTACCTGGAAGGAATTCTAGCCCGCCGGGCTGCGGCGTGAACGGTCTGAAGGTAATCGTGAAAAACATCAGTTTGTGCGGCTTATCGCATATCGCTATAATGCGCGGGTTTGGATTGGTTATCCTACAAGTATCATATTCTTCTTTACTAACGTTATAAATTATATATTTCTCCGTGTCCTCCTCAAACGTTCCGGGCGCGTACACTGGACATATTATATTCACTTGGTCGTATTCGAACTGAGCGTTGCCTTTATTCAAATCAAATACATGGTCGGTGTTGTCTATTCTGAATATACTGTTCGTTGTGTTCCAATGTATGTAGAAGGATTTAGCGTAGTTACCCATGACGCTTTCGATGAAGAAGATCAGGACTAGTAAGGTCCAAGGCGCTTGTCGCAATCCGAAATAAGTAAAGGACACCATTCTGTATGTTTATCATTCACAAAATCATATCCGAAAGGAGACTCGAGCCACTCTATCTAAGCTTCAGCCCGGATGTACCAATCCATATTTAGAAACAAACAAAATTCACTAAATACATAATAAAAAACCGTTTCACACAACAACAAGAACAATTTCACTCATCGCGTACAGTCCACCATGTTCGGTCTCCACTAGATTCTATTCATCGATAAATGTGGAATTTCATGGGACGTGGCCCGCTTTAAACGTCTCTATGATCACTTAAACTCTATTTATTTACACTGTAACGTTATTTAGTATTGCGTTGGATGTTTTCTATGTTTGTTAAGCGTTGAAATAAATCAATACATCACAGATTTTTTACAATACTGAGGCGTTCTTTGTATGATCGTGCGTCGCGGAGTGGCTGCGTGGCGCCGCGCGGCCGTCGGTCGAATACTGGAATGCTGCTCGGGCTGGAGGTACGCATGCGGCCCGCGCCCCTCCCCCACTAACCCCTAGTCTAACCGACGCGTTCGAGTTAATGACAGAATTTCACTGTATTATACGAGACCCAATCGAACTTTTGGTATTATGTGAGACCGAAAGCTTCGTAAAATGTAGAGTCTTTTTAAAATTTTCATACAAATCTTACTTAACGTATGTTATTATTGTATTTGTTAATAATTTTAGGGTTTTCTACTGTTCAATTATTGTGAAATTCATATATTTTGTGAGTTGTTACCGTATGGTAATATTGAACGTACCCGACGCGTAAGTAAAAAAGTGCATTGCCACAAACAAGCTTTAAGCTCGCGAAGCCCGAGCAAAGGCTTTATGGGGTCTACGGTACAATATGGGCTACATATTTAAATAGATCTTGTGATACTTATATCACTCTATCTATATAATTTTCATTCATTTTTTTATAATATATTAAATTGTCTATATTAATGAATGTAGAGTCGTTTAAAATGGAAATATATAGTTTAAATTATTTTTTTATAAATTTATGATATAAATGCTAATAATACTCAAAATAAGTAAAAATATAAGCTTTAAATGCATCTACACTCACTTTAACTTTCAAATCATAAATCTATCATCATATGTTAAAAATATGTAAGGTACGCCATTACACCATGAATACGTGACGAATCTTAACTGGGAAAGTTAAGCATGTAACGGCTAGAAAAAGAAATTTACCTACAGTATCATTTTTATTTAGAAATTTGTAATTTGTATAATTTTTTTTTTTATGTATTTTATACTGTTTACCATTATTAAAAAAGTTGACAATTTTTTTTTTGGTATATATGTGTGTATCTGAGAACGTAGGGCTTAGTGATCATAACGATGGGTGGATTTAAAGAGGTACGGGTTATGATCCCGCTACATACTAATAAATCTAAGTTAATTAGCTTTCAAAAATTTTTATTCGATGGAAAGTAGGGAACGGAACTGTCTTTATGGGAAATAAATGTCTTAACACGGCGTTCCCTTGTACCCTCAGCCTACCTTGCTATATGCAGGATCCAGCGTGAAGTTAAGAAAAATAATCAAAAATAATCTTTATTTTTTTAATATACTGTTATTTTTCGTTCTTATAATATACTGTTTGCTAACTAGAAAGTTAACTTTAAAAAAAAGAAAAAAAAGAAAGGAGTTGTGTCTACGGATGTTTAAGAGTCTTCTATAAACCTCGGCTGCAGGCAAAGATAATTTAGCACCTTTTGAAGAATGTCTGCGTTTTGAGTGGCGGAACTCAACGCTGGACCATAAAATTTCAAATGTAATAATGTTGCGTATGGAGGTCGATTTATGACCGTCGATAGTATCATTTTTAATCCCATATATAGTAGGAGCTTGATATTAATACATATTTTCATACAAAAGACAAACCGCTTATATAAATATTGTGAAACAAAATGAGCATTCACAAAACAATTGTTCAAAATTAGTTTATCATTCATCTAATTATGAAATAAATCCGCTTTTCGGTACGGTTTCGCTTGTGACCATGCTTATGTATCAAGAGAAATTTACGTGTTGGCAGCTTATAGTTTTATACAGTTTCACGCTCTTTCTCGCATAGAGAAGTAGAAGAAAAAAGCCGACGGGCTTCACAGAGGACTCTCTTACCACGCGCAGTGGTATTCGATGAAGACCGTACGGTTTTAATGAGGATCATGGATAGCTTACATCTGCCAGTCCATGAGTCCCAGATAACCAACTCGGGTCCTCGAGCGGTGTAATTTACAAAGATTTCTTGACAATAGGGTAACGATCATCATTCGGGACTGGTCGTTGTAGAGATCCTTATATTAGTATAAAGTAATGATAATTATATCAAAACAACATATAATTGAGTTAAAACTGAAAAATGTAGTAATATTACCGAATTTCATATAAAAATATATTTTTTAATTTAACGTCTGATTTTTTTCTCCAACTGATGGTGACTCTACATGACATTACGCTCTATTTCAAATAGTCCAACAGTAAGTTGGTGTTAATGCTATTATGATAAAGTACTTATTCTTTTTTTTGTTTCAATATTATATGTGACTATAGAATTTAGAAGCCGTCGCGGTCAAATGGGTAAGCGTGACGGTTGTGGGTTCCATTCGCACTTGGGGGAATAAATATACATTTTTTTTTTTCATTTTTTCTCGCTCCGGTAGTGAAGCGCAGCGTTAAGTTCTGCCATTCAACATATGTCTTGAAAATTAAGAAAAGAAATTTATTACCCGAATAGTTTTATCGTATAGTGCAACTCAAAAGTAGTGTCGACGTGGTAAAATGTTTATATCGGAGTTAAAATTTATTCAACTTTTAAATTAAAAAACGCAATGTTGAAAAAATTCCCAGCGTTTTTCGAGTTTACATTAAATATATCTTTTTGTGTTAACGGTTTTTGCATATTTTCCGAAAAAACTTGGGGTGGGCACAAAACTGTTCTCGGATGGACATTGCCCACCTCTTCCTGCATCCCTTGCTATGCGGGATAGAGCGTGAAGCTAAAACTACAGTCACTTCCATAATAAACAAAATCGACATATTTAATGAATGAGTAAACACATTAACCAAATACAAAAGTTAGTTTATCTAACCCGCGTCCGACATCACGTCAAATATTATGACACGCTTCATTTTATTTACGTTTTATCGTATTGTTATTGTATTGATAGTGTTATTGATTTCGTGGTTAATTATAATAAATGGAAAGTTGGAAATGTTCAATATATTTATGGAAATGTATATATATTTTTAACTGCAATGCTCGCGGCTTCGCCCGCTTGAACTACACAATTATTTATTTAAAAATCTCAACTATTATGACCTTTAATATAAAACGAAGACTACATTTTAAGGAAAGCTTACTAAATTATAATATTAAAAACTACATTTAAATCGATTGTGCCTTTTCTGAGATTGGTGTGCATAAGCACACATATGAACAGACAAAAATATTATAAATTAATTTATTTGTATGGCTAAGGGGTCAGGGCGCTTGGACGGCATCTAATTTTAAAAAATATACATATACTAATCATATAACACAACGTGAGTTGTTTATAAATCTTATCTTATTTGTATTGATATGAGAGTTTCTAAGGATGTATGTTTTTTACGGTATCACGAAAAAGATTAAACTTTATAGTAATATTCTTTATACATTAAAATAGCGCAAAGGTTACAAATTATGTATAAAATTTGTATTTTTTGGCTATAATATAACATTAAGTTTAAACAGGCAAAACCACGATCGTGTCGCTAGTTGTCCATATTTTCAATAGCTAACGCCATTTTAAAATTCCCGGTGTCATTTCAAAACAACAAAGGGTTTGATGCATTAGTAACGTGATACCTGTGTGTTTGTTTGTTTGTTTTATTGATAGCACTGACGGCGGCTTTAAGTTAGTGGCACAGTGGGTGCAAATGATTCTTACTTTTTTTGTTATTTTAAGGTACTTCTTGTATTCTTAAATATATATATTTATATAAAACTTTTTAATTATAGAAAACAGACAGTCGATACGATTCTACTTTTTTTGTTATTTTAAGGTACTTTTGAAAATGATTAAATTTTCCAGGTTCCTTGAGAAGCATAGGGGAGCACCAGAAGAAGATTTCCCAAAATTCCTACAAAAACAGAAATAGGAATGAAATTCACAACCATCAAATACAACCTAACTAATACTTTTCGATTGTGCTACGTTACCACTCTTATTCTTCAATACTTTTTAACTTAATCTCGGTGTACCACAAACTTTCCGCCTCACGATGCTTTTAACGCTTTTTAGCGGTAAAATTACGTGTTTGGCTATCCGTGGACGTGCGAATTATCTTATATTTTAGAGATCCTCTTTGAAATACAGCCTTTTGTATATAGCTAACATATATTCATAGAATATGTAACTCTCATATGGAAGGAAACGGGAACTCTCATTTCTCTCTCTTTCTTTTTTCACAAAGTCCATCTCATTCAATGTATATCAATATAATAAGACATAAGATTAGTATTTTCGAGTATAACAACTTACTAATAGGCGTGGTGGTAGTGAATTGGACAAACGAGGTCGTGGGTTCAATTCTATTTCAAGGATATGAATTATTCTTAATAATTCACGCTGGTAAGAAGACTAAGCGCTGACGATGAGTTTTACTACTCAATTTGTAATAACTTTAAAATGAGATAAAGAGTTGGGAACGGAATGTCTTAACACCAGATTCCCTTTGGCTATCGTGCTGTATACGGTATACACTGCGGAGCTGAACAAAAATCTTTGTATGTCGAAACTAAACTTTGACTTTTAAAAGTAATAAAAGTAATAAAGTGAAATGGTTAGTGCTCAACTGGCACGTTTGTTACAACGTAACAAAACCTTCATTACACACAATAGCTGTGGGTTCAATTCTAGCTTTTGTGGAACAAACAAGAGAATAAGATTTTTACCTCTAATCACAATAAGAAAGGAAATTTTCGTATAATTTCAATACTAATATTAATAGTTTTATGTTCATATATGTATGTATATTTATTTGCGCGATTATATTACACGTATGTTTCTGCAAGAAAAGCAAAATTTATATTCACCTGCAAACAAGAGTCAAATTACATGAGAACACTTTTAAAATCTATCTTATACATAATGAAAGTATGAGATTCAATTATTTTTGTAAATGAAATAAAAAAAAACGTGTATTTACTTTCTCACTGTACTCCGCATATGGCAGGGTGGGCAGAGGGAAGCTGGGAACCTAGTGGTAACACATTCCATTCCCCATTCATATTTCCGTTCCCCACTTTTGGTCAAATTAAATTAAAGATAAATATATATTTTTTCGTATTGTATAAACGATATTTTTCAACAAAAACTTCATCAATGGAACTCGAACCATTACTTTTCTTTAACATAGAAAGAGACTGTACCTTAATATTAGGTATATTGTATTAAAAAAAAATGTGTGTTATCAAAAAAAATGGGTAGAAAAACTGTTGTACGTATATAATAAAAAATATATATAAATTATTTTATTTTAGTGTTTTTTTTTTATTTAAAGTATATTTATTTTTCATTACTATATTTATTATTATATAATATTTTTTAAATATTCATTTCTGAAATACAACTGAAAAGAAATTAGCCGTACTGTCAATGACTAATACTTACTTTCTCTAACTGTTAGCAATAAAACTGTCGGTCCGTTTGTTTATATAACCCGTTATGTTACAACAAAAGGCCTAAACAAATGATTTTGCTTGAAATGTATGAACAATTTGAATTTTACTTCCGTTTATGATTACTCTTTCATTACCTTTCTTCGGATTTGTTGACGATAATAAAAAAACTATAGGTAGTTTAAATTTGAGTCAGATATGAAAGAATATATTTTTATAGCACCACCAGGCACATACATACAAACTAACAAACTATATAACAGATTTTTATTCGTGTTGTATTCTCTCTTTTTTCCAAATAAAACACTTCCGTTCCTCACTGTCCACTAAATTCTGGAGGCATTGCGTCTCGTTACCAGCGCGAGAAAACAAAAATAGTGAGATTCTCTTGTGCGACCCAAATTCGTAACTAAAATTATACCATCAATATAATATAAGCAGAAAAAACTATATATCTTCCTTATATATCCCGCACACAGGCAGAGAGAAATATAATGTTCACGCCGTTCCCCACCATCCGCCAAATTTTAGTGGGATTGCGTGTTCATTGCGGAACTTACGGCGCGCTTTCCCTCGACACCAGAGCGTAGAAATGGAAATATAAATTTAAATAAATATTTCGTTTTCTGGAGTGAAAATCGAACCGACGCTTAGTCGCGTTTACAGTTACTCTTTTTGCTACTGCGCCACGACGATAGGTATAAAATATGAATAATTAAATATCGCTAGTTCTTATCCCCACGTTATTGGTTCGACTCGCGCTAGCTATAAAATTATATAAAAAAATAAAATATATTAGCATTTATTTATAACAAAAGCGGGCTTACGGCAACTTTCTTTGACCAAAAAAAAAGATCTATTATTATAAGTAAAAACATATCGGTCTAACAACTCCCGGACTAACCCGTTACGTAAATAAAGTATGGAAACAAAAGAAAGCCTATAAAAAAATTATGTACAGATATTTTATGGTATACTATTAGTTATTTAAAATTTTTATGATACCGAACTTTCTTTTGGGTTGTTTCTTGGGTTGTTCTTTTAAGGGTTCCGTACGCAAAGGGTAAAACGGGACCCTATTACTAATAGCGGACAAATGTTTGCTTATCTACATTAAAAAAAATAATAATAATAATTGTCTGTCTGTTTGTCAGTCTGTCACTGGGCTGTATGTCATTAACAGTGATATTCAGATAGTTGAAATACTAAAAACAGAATAAAACAAATATTTAAGGAGGTTATCACACAACAAACGAGAGTTTTTTGTCGTTTTTATATATGATACGTGACACTTCGTGCCCGTTTTCGACTCGCACTTGGCCGGTTTGATGCGTTTTTAAGATATTATCTATTGTACCAGTCGTTTCAGACGTTAGCGTTGATCGTATGACGAAATTCGTTAAATTTAGTTTTTTCCCGTTCCTCTTGGAATCCGGCAAATCCTTTCTAAGTGCTCCTGTACACTCCCCAAAAATTTGAGATCCTCAAATGGCAAATATCAGCATTTTCTGCCGCGTAGATCCAGCAGTGCGTTGTCTCGCACATGGTAGGCAAGAAGGCAGAGGTAAGTCGGAAACCCAGAGTTAAGACAATACGTTCTTATAAAGACACTTCCGTTCCCCACATTGACCGTCGGAAGAGGAACTCAACACCGCGCTTTGCCTCATTACCAGACAGTAAATTAAATATTTAATTCTGTTTCTTCGCTCAGGTTTCAAGGCTAAGCGCGGCGTTGAGTTCCGCCACTCAACACGCAATGCCTCCAGTTTTTGGCGGAAAGTGGAGAACGGAGTGCCTTAACACTAGGTTCCCGGTACCTACCCTGCTGTGTGCGGGATACAGTGTGAAGCTGATTTGATTTGATTTATCTAATTCCCCGTGTTAAAATCGTACCTACAACCCGTCACGCTAACACGCCTGCGGCCACGACATGCCTCGTATGAAACATAATTAAAATGACCATAGTTACTCAAACTGTAATAGATATAATTACGAAAGCCTAAAAGATGCCATCATTAAATCGTTTCCAAGAAAAAAAAAACAAAGCAAAAAAGCAGATGTGATTTTACGTGACAAATAAGAAAACAAAAGTAAATACTGCTGTTTAATGAAATAATAGTAAATAATAGGCATATTTGTACTAGTTTGAGGACAATGTATTTTTGCAACTTGCACTTTTCTTAGAAATAGCGAATTTAGTTGTTATTTGTCCAATAAATATATAGAGCTTATTATTATTAAAATACTTATTTCCGTCGGAGCGTGAACGTTCCACTTGAAACGCAATACTTCCAGAATTCGGCGGAAAGTGGGGAACGGAAGTATCTTAGGGCACAAAGTGTCTGAACACTAAGATCCTAAGATCCCTCTGTCTACCTGTTTTCACAGAAAATACACACACACACAGGATACAGCGAAAAGCTAAAAAAATACAGCATTACAAAGGCGGCCCTAACACTAAAAGTGATAACTTTTTAATCGTAAAAACTTATAGCAGATTACGAACGGAGTGCCCAGACACTAAGTTGACTGGATTTTACCTTTGTACAGATTTGTTCGTATAAACGTTGTTTTTTGGACTTCGATTTCCAAACAGAGGACAGAATTATTTTTATTTTCCGCTTCACTACACAACACGCAATATCGCCAAAATGTGGGCAGGAATGTAGTATCGTAACGCCAGGTTCCCTCTGCCTACCCTGTATGCGGGATATTCGGGATACAACGTGAAGTTTAAAAGCTAATAACTAACAAATTGAAATTTAAATCATTTAAGCTTTATCTTAAACAAAAGTCTGTCTTAAAGTAAAACTTGCCCATTATATATTATGTTTATGTAGAGTGTGTATTAAATTATTTTTACTCTGACACGTACAAACGTGTGAACAATTGTGTTATTGTAAAGAGAATTAGCTATTTATATTTTTTTTTTTTTTTTTTTTAAAATAAACAACATCCACGGGCGCAGTATGCCCGTGCCTTTTTTTATATGATACTTTATTAAAAATTTCCGGCGTTTTTCAACAAATCGGGGTTTTGTTTAAACTATGTACTTAAAACTAAGGTGAGAATCCACACTGACTGATTTTTTTTTTTTTTTTTTTTTTTTTTTTTTTTTTTTTTTTTTTTTTTTTCCTTATTATTAATATCTATGTTGTTAGTATATTTTATCAATACTGTGCAATATAAAACTATACTATATGTTTACAATTATATTTGTTCTTACATTTAACTAGTAGGGAGTATTATGGTTAGGTATGTAATATATGCTTACAGTTAAACAAGTTCTTATTTTTATCTAGTTAGGATTAAATTAAGGATTACATTACTTTATTATTTATTATTTATTATTAGAATTATTATAATTTTTTTTTTTTTTTTTTTTTTTTTTTTTTTTTTTTTTTTTTTTTTTTTTTTTTTTTTCGATTGTTATTATGGTAGTGCGTAGAGTATACTATGTTTACCTTATTGGACTATAAATTACATGCTAATATATATGGACAATAATTTTACTTTTACATGTTTTGGCTATGGAGCCTTGTCACCAGGGACTCCATAACCGTGTCGTCCCGCGATGTCATAGACATGCGAAGGTTGTGTTCCAAGATTTTCCTCGCTGAGGCCCCCTCCGCTCGGCCGATGAAATTGCCGATGGCGTCACCACCGTCGTCGGAGTAATAGACACAGGTGTTGGTGTGTCTCGTTACTGCAACGACTGCGTGAGGAATGCTTTCATGGATGCGGATCCTCGCGCCTCTGATTCGTACGATGATGACATGCCTTCTGGTTTGTCCTTGCGCCTCGTGGATGGTTAGGACGCGCGACGATGCTCCGGTACCGTACCCCTGATCCATGAGAATTCTCTTTTCCTCCTGCGTATGGACCAGGTATAGGGTGTCCGCGCAGCTAGGTGGTATTTGCGCATCTGTGAACCTTTCCCTTTTGAGGGAGTGGATGATGGGGCTCGAGGAGTAGATATAGTCGTACACTTCGGCGATGGCAAAGGCGACATCCAATGGGCTCCGGTGCGTACATGACAACTCGCTTGTGATGTTGGTCGTCAGGTTTGGTCGGCAGTACCTTAGATCGAACAGGTTGTTTCTGTCGATGTAAGGCAACTGGTTGATGTCTCCGATGAGGGTGACCTCCTCCGCTGCTGACAGTCTTGCTGCCATAACAATGGCCCCGAAGTGGCACATGAGGGCTTCGTCCACCGTTAGTCGGTTTATTACGATGCCCTCTTTAAAGCCGTTTACTAATACCGAGGCCATTGTGCGCACCCTTTTCCTTACTCTGTCTCCAAAGCGGTGCGCCAGCTTCTCTTTAAGGTCTTTGGCGGCTTCGACTGTGGTGGTCACTACTACTTCTGCTTCCTCATCGAAGTTTCTGACTATGTGAGTCGTCTTTCCGCATCCAGGGACTCCATTTACCCATTTCAGTTTTGGCAGTTTCCAGGTGCCGAGGGCAACGCCTGGCCCGGGATCGCTTGAGAAGGCACGCGCCATGTCAAGTATCCGGTCGTCCAGCATGACCCTCGTGCACCTGGCCACTACCACTACTGGGTCACTCGATGGTGTGTTAAATTTAGGAGGGCCAGCTCCTCGTTGCTCGTCTTCGACCAGGCCCACGAAGCCTTTGGTGTTATTATATGCGGCCATATACTGTCCCGACATTTTCCCTTTTAGGATTTTGGAGCTGTCGTTGTCGTATACCGCCGCATCGGCTTCTTCGAGTTCCACCTCCAGCAGCTTTGTGTTGCCTCTCTGGTAGGTCTGCATGATCTTATTGCAGGTGGCTAGGTTAGCGTCTCGGGTCGCCTTTGTGATAGCCAGGAACTCGATGTACGCATTAATTGCGTGTTCGCGTGGGGTGTTGGCTGGTTGAAGTTCAGGTGGTGGGATTTTCCCTCTGCCGAGTGCCAGCGGGTCCGCGTGATGTCCTTTTGGGTTCCTCTGTTGGTTGGTTCCCAAGAAGGCTTTGATCGCCTTCTCCTGGCTGCTGGGTCGATTCGGCGAGAGGGGGCTAGCATGTGGTGGAGGAGTGGTGATTTTTGGAGTGACCATTCTGAGCATGGCTGTCGCTATTGGCGTCGCCGAGGTATTGTGTGTTGGTGTAGTTTTATTGTCTTGTTTGCGCATTTGGGTTAATTTTTGTTGGAGTCGCTCGGATCCGCTGGGCCGGGGTGTTTTAGTGGCAGGTGATCCTTCTCCGGGGGAGGAGTGGTGGTTCCGAGCTTTCAAAAAGCTCAGGTCCTCTCCCCTATTTTCATAGATGGTTAAGCTGTGGTTTTTTGAGGCAATGACGCATCCGTGGTAGTCCACCACGGCGGCCTTGTGTATGTCCAGCGTCATTGCGTCTATGCTTATTCTTATTGGGTCACCTGCGTTTACTTCTTCTCCTAGTCTGAGTAGCAGTGAGTTCACCTGTGCGAATGGAGACCCGCCATCCCACTCGACCACTGCAACCGCTTTATCTCGGATTTGCAGTAGTCGGTAAGGGGGGTTGTCTCCCGTGCACACGGTTAAGGCGCTGATTTTGTTGCGCCCTATCCTCACCGCTCTAGTGTCGCCTCTGAGTAGGAGTGCTAGGCCCGGAGATACTGTGATTTTGCTTTGATCTTCCGAGCGGCAGAATGATATGCCTAGATGTTCCGCTGGGCCGTCCATGAAGAGGGCTACGCTTCTGGTTCTTAGACCTGCAGCCCCCCTCGTCCCCTTTTTTTGTATTAGGCGTAGGAGGTCCTGGTGAGCTATTGTTGCAGTTAGGTCTGGTTGGGGATTTCTGGTCAGCAGACGTCGGAGAATAGTATTCGGTATGATTCTTTGCAAATATGATGCAATGGGTGTCTTTGGTGCGCTGGGAGGTGTTGGTATGGGTGGTGCTGATGCTGGTGCGGGTTGTTGGACAGGGTCTGTTGCTAATGGTGATGCGGGTGCTGGGGTGGGTGAAACTCGAGGTGTTGCTGTTGTTGAGGGTACGGGTGCTGGAGTTGTTGGTCCTGGTGCGGGTGTTGGTGCGGGGGGGGGCGCGACTGGCGAGCTGTTGGTTTTGGCGGCTATCAAGACGGCTTTTCTTGCGAATGTGAGGAAGGGTGTCCTGGTGGCTTCTGATTGTAGGATGGTGTGGAGCGACTGCTGGTCTAGGTTTTTGTTGATAGTAGCTTCCAACGTCGCTCGGTCAGAGCCTAACCTTGGGCACTCCAGGATTATGTGCACGACCGTTTCCTCACAGTGCGGATCGCAGAGACAAGATGGGCTGTCCCTTAAGTGGAATCTGTGTAGGTAGGCGGCGAAGCCTCCGTGACCGGTCAGTAGCTGAGTATCGGTTGGTGTTATTTTAATCTTTCTTACCAGGCTGTATGCTTTTTTGACATCTGGTAAGAATAGCTTGGTGACTGAGCCGGTGTGGGATGTCTCGTATCTAGCTTGCCATTCCTTTACAGACTCCTCGCGTATCCGCCTTCGGACATACGAGATTGGTATTTTATCGTAGTCCGGTGCCGTCTTTTTGGTTGTTGCCGCCTTCTTTGCCAGTTCGTCCGCCCTTTCGTTGCCCGGTGTACCTACGTGGGCCCTGAGCCAGAAGAACCGCACTGTTCTGCCTTCATCGCGGATTTCGCGTATACGGCTCTTCATTTGCAGGCCGAGTGGGTGGGTTGTCGAGGGGGATCTAAGTAGATCCAGTGATGATCTTGAGTCGCTTAAGATATTTATTGCGCCCTTTTTCGACTTCCTTGCCAGCTCTATTGCCCTGAAGAGTGCGTACATTTCCGCCTGGAAGACTGTGTTGTGCGGCTCTAGGCGAAATGTGGAGTACCTCTTTTCCCTTCCCTGGTCCCACAGGGTTAGGGCCGCTCCTACTTTGCCCTCGATTTTGCTGCCGTCGGTGAATATTTGGGGACCGGTTATGTGGTGTTCATAGAGGGTCTCCTGGTCGAGGTTCTCCAGGCGCGTGTACTCTGTTGTTGTGAGTAACGATGGGTGTGGGTTCTGTAGAGGCCCTACCCTGCGCTCTATTTCGCGTCCTGGCGGTATGAGGTCCACGCTGTATCCTTTCTTGATCTTAAATAGTTTGGCTGCTTCTCGGATACGAAGGTCGAGGGGGAGTAGGCCTGAGAGCACGAGTGCCGATGATAGAGATACCGTTCTGTGTGCCTTACAAATTTTTTGTGCAAATCCTCTTTGCAATGAGTCTAGTTGATTTCTGATCATCAGCTTCTCAGTTGCGGCGGACCATGCGCTTGCTGCATACATAACGATTGGCTCTATCACCGCCACATAAATGGTTCTCACAATCTCGCCGTTTAGACCCCATGTCACCCTTGCCGCGCACGCAAGTTGTTTATAAATGTCTGCGGTTTTTTTGCAGACTGCAGATGTGTGCGCGTTAAAAGTCAACTTTGAGTCTATTATGAGTCCCAGGAGCTTTATTTCCGAGACCAGGTTCAGCTGAGTGCCAGACATGTATACTTCGGGAGTATCAAACTTGAGCTTCCTTGTTATGACCATCGCGTGGGTCTTGTGCGCGGCGAAGCTCAGTTTGTTGTGCATACCCCATTCCTGCACTTCCGCTAGGGTGGTCTCGGCTTGGACTTTTAACTCTCTGGTGCTATGGCTTGAGAATACGAGAACCACGTCGTCCGCATAAGCCTGGCAGTATATTCCCCTGGACGCCAGTTTGTGTAAGAGCGAGTCCAGGATGAGGTTCCAGAAGGTCGGTCCGCCGATTGATCCTTGGACACAGCCCTTCGTGGTCCCCTTCTCGCTGGTTGCTCTGGCGTAGTTAACTATGACCCTTCTGTCCTCCAGGTATGAAGCCACCAATGCATATAAGTTTCTCGGGCAGTGTTTCCGCACCAGTTGGGATTTTAGGGCAGGCCACCATGCGTTATCGAAGGCACCCTCTATGTCCAGGGAGACGAGAAGAACGATTTTCTTTTCTTGTGTCGTCTCTGTTTTGATGTGACGTAGTAGGTCATAGAGGGCGTCCTCGGTTCCCCGCTGTGGCATGAAACCGTACTGGCTTGTGTGGAGCGTAGGTAGGAGGCGCCATTGCAATCTCCCCACCAGGAGTTTTTCTACCGTCTTCCCCAAGATCGATAGAAGTCCTATGGGGCGGTACGACTTGGGGTTGGTATAGTCGTCTTTACCTGGCTTGCGGAGGATGCAGACGTGGGCAATTTTCCACTGCTTGGGAAAGTGCGGTAGCGAAAGGCATTTATTTGCCAGTGCTAGGAATACCTCCCTGTTGCAGTTTATTGCCGCGCTGCAAATGTCGGATGTCAGACCGTCCGGGCCCGGTGCCTTCTTTGGATTTTGGCTCGCGAGAACCGCTTCCAGCTCCGGGTCCGTGAAGGGGGGGTCGTCTTCCGACAGATCTTCTATCTCCGCTGGAGTTTTGCCGTCTATTGTTTGTCGGATCCGTTTGTGCGTTTCTGTTTCCCCGTCCGCACGGTCATCAGGGTAGAATGTTTTTGCTAGGAGGTCGGCGGACTGAGCTGGTGATAGTGTTTCACCCGCCGTGCCTCTCAGCAGCACATCCCCTTGTCTTTTCGACGTGTTTCTGATGACCCTGCTGACGCAGTCCCAGACGCTTTCGCGGTCCTGCGACGTGCAATACTCCTTCCAGCTTTGCGTGGCTGCCTCAGTTGCTCTCTGTTGGTACGTTTCTTTTGCCAGTACGTATTGGTCGACTGTGAACTGTCTTCTGTGTGGGGCTGCGTTTCTTATCCGGCGTTTTTTCCTTAGCACGTCCTTTTGTAGGTTGTCTAGGGTGGCTGACCACCAGGGCGGCCTAGGATCGCCTTTCCATTCCTTTGCTTTTGGTATAGTGCTTTCGCATGCTCCGTGGATGATGGATGTGTAGGTGTTTAACATCTCATCAAGTTCCTCCGGCTTCGAGATGCGTAAGATTCGGTCGCTGGTGATGTTGTACTTGGTTATGGCTGCCTTGAAGTTTGTGGTGAAGTCCGACCATTTTGCCTTCTTGGTGTTGTAGATACGCGTAGAGACAGGCTTTAGGGGTTCCAGTGCCCTTTCTAGACGTATTTTGAAGGTAATGGCATTGTGGTCTGATGTTATAAGTTCTCTTTCCACTCTCCAGCTCTCAGCCTTGCCAAGTAGGGACTGACTCACTAGAGTCACGTCCACGCAACTCTCATACAGCTTTCCTCCTCTGTACGTCTCAAAAGTTGGTATGTGTCCTGTGTTGAGTATGTGCAGGTCCATTTCTGTTGCAAAGGCGTGGTATTCCGCTCCGCGATGGTTTTCGGAGGCGCTGCCCCACCAATGGCTCCATGCGTTCACGTCGCCTGCCACGATGATGTTGTTTGTGGGGATCTTGCTGGTGGCTGTCTTTATTGAGGATAGGTAGGGGTGCAGGTCTTGGTCGCCCTCGAAATATACGGACAGTAATCCTAGCAACAGGTTTCCGGCTTGTAGATGGACGGCGGCCACGTTTTCGGTTACCATCTGCGGATCGTGAATTACCCGCAGGTCATTCCCGAAAACTACAATGGCCGCTTTTACCGGCTTTTGACGGTTGAGAGTGCACTGGATGGTGGTTGTGCCGGGGTGCTGTTTCATCGCACCTGTCCTGCCAATGTACGGCTCTTGGACCAGTGCAACAGATATTCCCCTCTCTCTTGCCGTCTTCATGAGTTCTTCTGTTGCTAGTTTTGAGCGCTGTAGGTTTATTTGTATAAGCCTGATTGCGCTCGTTTCTCTGTTTCCGTTTCCGAGTGCGACCTGTGCAGGAAGCGGGGAGGTGCCCTTAGCAATACTGGACTCTTGCTCTTGCTATCGAGTCCCATTTTGTCCTCTCCAGGCATTCTGCGCTATACGCTGTGTGTGCCTGGTCTGGAGTGTCCCTTCCGGCTCTGGCGCAGTTCGCACACCTGGGCGGGTCGAGGTTAAGTCTCAGGGGACAGTCTTTCCCCGTGTGCTCGCCTCCGCAATAGCTGCAGGTGTCGTTTTGGGCTTTGCAATGTGTCTTGGTGTGCCCGAAGCCGAGGCATTTTGCACATTGTACAAGGGGGGATTGGTCCTCCACTGTACAACGGCCAAAGCCTACGTAGATTTTTCCGGCTTCCGTGAACCTTTTCCACACCGCAGGTGACAGTTCCAGGACTGGGTGGCACTCGTGTGGGTTTCGGGCTCGCTTTCTGTAGCGGACCCTCATCCTCCTTTCTGCTTCACTTAGGTTGTGCAGTAGGTGTTGGTTCTGCGACCTAGTGTGTTCGACGATTTCGTCGTTCGTGAAGCAGTTGAGGACTCCCCTCACGCAGACAAGAGGGTCCAGGTTTGCGGGCTCCTTTACCGTGAGGTCTTTGTGCTTTTGGACCTGACTCTTTATGGAGTTCATGTCCTCTTTGCTCGGGCACCTGAGGACCACTTTTTGGTCCCTGGCTTTTCGCACCCTGTCCACTTTCGCCCCGGTCTTTCTCAGGTCCAGGGCGTCCCTTATTTTGGTTATGACGTTGTCGCTCGTCTCTGTTTTTATTTTTGATGATATTATGAGGGTGTGGTTAGGGTGCGGTTCTTTTGGTTTGGCGGCCACTTGGGCGAATGTATGTGGTCCCGCCTGGGGTTTCTCCTGGGATGTTAGCTCGGAAACCCCTTTTTTGATTGTGGCCAGGGTCTGTTTCACCTCCTGGACCGCCAGTTCTGTATCGAGTGACGGTCTCGCGGGTGAGCTGGTCCTTTTGGTGCCGATGTCTTTAAGAGCTCTCATTTCAGACGAGACTATCTCGAGTTTTTCCGAGATGTCTTTGAACTCTTGGGTCAGGTCTGTATGTGGTGGGGGTGGTGGTGGTGAGGATAGGGGTGTGTTTTGTTTTTGGAGTTTCTTGACTTCCTCTATGGCCTCCCGCAGCTGCTGCAGGTGTTCCTCCTGACGGTCTGTGTGTTGTGTAGTGGGGGATGGTGGTCGGGTCTCTAAGGCTTGTTTTGCCGCGTCTGTAACCATTGACATGGTTTTGTCAACGTCGCGGCGCAGATTGTCCAGCCTCGGTCCCAGGTTGCTGACCTGTCTCTCCACGTTTAATAGTGTCGACTCCAGCGCTTTCCATTGTGACGGGTCCGGCTCCGAGCCCGATTGAGCCTGCATGTGCGCCTTCACATCCTTAATGTCTTTCATGATGGTTTCCTGCGTCTCCCAGATCTTCCTGACCTCCCTGAAGGGTTCTGTTGTTTCATATCCCAGCCAGTTTCTCACTGCCTGGGCCTCCCTCAGGGTCTCGGTAACCTCGGTCCTGGCCAGGTGCAATTGCTCCGTTAGGTTGTTGTGGAGGGTTTGCAATTGTTTTGCATGAGCTCTCTCTATGTGCACTAGCTCTTGGGCGTGCCGTGAGCGCTCCTTCTCCAAGTTGCACCTGTGCCTATTCCGTGAGTCCGAGAGAGAGAGTACAGTTTCGTACAGCCCCTGCAGGCTCTCATGGGCCGTTGCCTTACACTCCCGTTTCATGTTTGTTGCCGTCTCCAGTGCCTCGATGCCCTGCCGTAGTAGGGTGTTGGCTACTCCCGAAACCATATCCATTTCGACCCCGGTGCCCTTTCGGGGTGAAGCGTAGAGCAGGCTCACCCTCCTGGTTGTTGAAGCTGCGGAGCCTACCGAGGACGTCTCCGCGTCCGAGTCCGAGGCGCGCGAGTCCTTTTCCATATGGGTAAAGGAAAACTCCGCGATATTGTTGTTATTTCTTAACGGGATCTGGTCTGTGGTTTGCGGGGGGGTGGTTGTTTTGGCCGAGGCCGTTGTGGCCTTTGACAAAACCTTCTGCCTCAGCGAGGAAGCCCTGGAGACAGTCTGCTCACCTGTCTTTTTTGCTGTTTTAGTTATGTCACTTTTGGAGGACATGTTGTGTTTCGCTTAAGGTATGTTCTTAATATAGGTGTTTCTAAGTCTAAGGTTAGTATTATAAGTATTGTTATCTTTTTATATCTATGTATATATATATTATTATTATTATTTTTTTTTTTTTTTTTTTTTTTTTTTTTTTTTTTTTTTTTTTTTTTTTTTCAGTCAGTGGGACTCACCTGGCGCTGGTGTTCTGCGTCCTGATGATGGTTGTGGTCCCGACTGTGTTGAGTACGCCGCTGGAGTTTCGGTAGCGCCAATGCGATATTTTCGGTACAGTGGCTGAAGGCGGACTCGCGTTTTCTTCGGGGTGGTGCGTGTTACTGCTATTCTGACAGAGCCAGATGGTAGTTCTCTTTATGTGCTTTCAAATGACCCCAAGCTCGGGGGTCCTACGACGTACGGTTCTCGAGTTATAGCTCGCGGGGGTGAGGTACTTCTGGGGGGGGGGGGGGGGGGGGGGGGGGGGGGGGGGGGGGGGGGGGGATTTTCGTGTGGTAGCGATTGGTGGGGGTTTTGAAATTTGTTCCCGGGGGGTGCTTCCCGGGGGTGGGTTTTTAGGGGTAGGTTCAACCCTTCGCACGGCGCTCTTTCAAATGAGCCCTCGCAAGGGGGGGTTTCTTCAGGTTTTTGCGGGGGGAGGAAATCTCTCCGTTTGGGGGAGATGGGGGGAGTTTGGGGTTAGGGTGGAGTTTTTTTTAGGGGGTGGTGGTTTTGGTAGGGACTCCTCTGGGCGGTTTGAATGACGCGTCGCAGAGGGAGGTAGGATAATGGGAAGGGGGGTTTCCTTCGGTCCTCACCTGGCTGGAGACTTTGCGTGATGCTGGGGAGGTGGCGGATTCCTCGGCGGCTGATCGACCGCGGCGCAGCCCGGGTTTTTCGATCAGAAAGCACGTGGGTGTGTTGTAGGTTATTTTTGGTTATAAAAACCGCGTGCCTACCACGTGCTTTTTTTTGATGTTATTTGGCCGGAACTCCGCGTATCCTGCTCCGATCGCGGTGCAACTGGTGTCGTTCTGTTCGTCTTCCTGGTGCCGACCTGAGTCAGTTTGTTGCACCGCGCGCTCAGATGTTCTTGGCACTGTTTTTATGGGCAAAAGTCCCAGCACTATATCTCCGGAACCGCACGGACTTTACACACGCGCACATATATCCTGGCGAGTCACACACTTGTTTACCTCTGTACCGAATTTGGAGGCGATAGGCTCAAAATTTCCGTTTTTTTGGAAATTTTTTCGCGGAGCCGATGTTGTATGTATGATGGTTGGGTGTGTACTAGCTATTTATATTACTTAGTAGTGTAACCATGGACTTGATTAAGAAAAGACTGACTCGGGAATTCAACTTATATTACATTGTCGAATCTTTTGGGTGCTTTCATGTCTAATCGTACTCTACATAGTATATAAACAACTTTTATATATTGTATCATTTTTGTATTTCATAATTTAACTAATACTTTACTATTTGTTTCTGTATTGTAAATTAAAAAAATCTGCTTCACGCTGTATCCCGCACACAGCAGATAACCTAGTGTTAAGACTCTCGGATGTAAATATATTAAAAATATAAAAAAAAAATTTTTCTTTTGTCTTTGCCCTTCACAGTTTTTTCATAATATCATCATTCACTACAAAGAACGCTAATCGTTTTATATATGGTCTATTGAGAACAACATATCTAACAGTAACAAAAGATATAAGCTTAGGTAGCGTAAAAAAGTAACTATTTCAAATTAAGAAACCTTACCTTAAAATTAAATTTATTAATACTTGTTTTATCGAAGAAAAACAAACAAACATCGAGTGTGTGCGTGTGATTTTTGATTTCTTCTTGAATTATTAAAAATAATATTTTTAACACGTAACTCCAATTGTGTGAATGTAACTCCAATTATAAAACCAAAATTGAAATACCCAAAAATATTTAGTTATTAATTTTATTACACAACACTTTAATACACAGTTACTTTTTCAAATAATGACTATATTTTCCACCAAACCCCAAAACCACGGTCACTACAAGTCACTACAAGTCAATATAACACGAGCATTTTACGACAGGACTTCTGTTACGAAAACGAAAGTTAAACTCATACAAAACAATGTATTGTGTAGTCTTTCAACTATTTATTTAATACGCATAGAGAAACACTCGCAATTTTGTTTGATCGTAAAATTTTAAATTAAGGCCTTAAGCTGTACTTAGCGAAGCGTTGGTCGTTGGTTCTATTTTTAAGATGATTTCAAACGTATTTTATGATTTTTAAGGGTTCCGTACTTTTGAAACTTTCAGTCCGTCGGTCTTTGCTGCATAATGTTGAAAGAAATTGGCTGCGTAATCAAAACCTATAAAATGCTTTCCGTTGACCTACAATTGTTAAAATTGGCAAGAAGCTGGAAATTATAGGGTACTTCCCGTTGACCTACAATCGTGTTGAAATTTGATACGTAGTGTGGAATTATAGGTAACTTTGCAACTAGTCTATCCATATTAACTGTATGACATTGTAAAAAATCAAAATTATTAATTTAAAGCCTACTATGCCAACCTATAATTTGTATGTATTGTTTTGTATTGTTCTATAAATATATCACAAAATACCATTACAAACTTAAATTTCGAAATTCATTTCTTTTAAAATAATTCAAATTGAAGTTTTTCAACTTTTTAAGTTGTACTTCCCATACACTACTACCGTACAATCATGAAATTGGTACGGAACCCTGTGTGGGTCCGCTTTGTCCTTGACTGGTCTTTTATTACTAAAGCAAAATGTCATGCCGTCAACTAGTTATAGGTTTTGTTTAGGTACAAAATAAACCAAAATGTACCAGTGTATTTTGTAGCAGCTTCACGCTTTTTCCCGCTCCTTTTAGCTCGAGAGAGGGAATACGTTCTCCTGAATGAGAACTCATCTGGGGCACAGCATCTACCTGTAAACGGGACGATTTTCGGGTCTAATATGGTTCCGAAAAATGTATTATTTTTCCGCTTTGCGACCGCCACTTAATATGAATGCTCCAAAAATTGAGCGGAAAGCGGAGAGCACAGTGTTTACAAAATAAGCGCCCTCTGCATAACCGACTATGAAGGAAATGAAAGAAAAAGCGTAAAGCCGTATAACTATATGATTTTCTCCGTCAGTCAGCTTCAAGTTCATAACTGTCTCATTTAATAAATGACAAACCAAGTGAACCGTAACAGGTACCTACCTACCTATGTTCATAGAAATAATGTATATAAATATCAATACCAATGTTATTAAACTGAGAAATTTGTTTGGCTGAGCGCACTAATCTCAGAAAATACTTGCCTTAATTGAAAAAATATATACTTAGTGGATGGGATTTACCGAAGCTGGCGTACCTGTGAACTCCTCACGCGTGCGAAGCCGCAGATAAAAGTTAGTAAATATTAAAAAAAAAAACATTAATATATCGTTTCTAAGTCTCCCCCGGCAAGAATACGAAGTCCCGGACAGAGGTTGATTATGATTGATGCGAGTTGACAGCTACATGCCTAATGGCGTACTTAGTAGAGATGCTACACCTTGATGTCGATAAATTGATTGATTATATTCTTTTTAATTATTTGCTGTGAATTTTACTATTCTGGAATGTTTTGAAGTTTTTCTGCCTTCACTATTTTAGGGGAAATAGCGTGAAGATTCTATTAGAATTGAATTAATTGATAATAATGATAATATTAGTGTAATAGATAATTTTATTCGATGATTACATTCGCTATAACACCATTAAATGCCCAGGACTTTATTTTTCAGGTTTACGTTGTATCTCGCATGTAGCAAGGTAGGCAGCGGGAGCTAAGTGTTAAGATGCTCCGCTCTCCACTTTCAGCCCAATTCCGCAGGCATTGCGTTGTGTGGCGTAACTCAACGCCACGCTTTTCTTCAAATGAGCTTTCTACTAGATATTCGTTATAATTATACTTATTCTTAGCTTCATTCACACTGTATCTGGCATAAGTGTAACAGAAAGAAATGTAAAAATCTTACTCTGTGTTAAGAAACCTCGTTACCACGTACGCACCGTAGACTTTTAGAGACATTTTGAATTAAACGACGCGATTCGTCCCCCAAGGAAATGTAAATACTTTATTCCATCGAGTAGGAGTCAAACCTAAAACCATTGCGTTTACAGTTACACTATTAGCTATGACTGCACGTCGACAACTTGAGAAAATATTTAATTTTTTTATTAATATCCGTTATCGCGCATCACTAAAAGTTTCCACAAAAGGCGATCTGGTAATTTCTTAATAGCACAATGACGATTCAATAGTATTGTTAAGGCTTGAGTATTTTTCTATTGATACGATTTTCTACTTTGTATTTTGGTTTAACATCAGATAAACTGTAAGAAAAGATGTAATTTTCATCGAATAAACAAAAAAGGGGGTTCGAACCCCACTTGTGGTAATATAAAGTCATTATTAGATGAAACCACTGCTACACGGAACATAAAATAAAATACTCCATAATACAGTTTCGGTAGAATTTTCAAGACATTGCATCTAGAGTGGCGAAATTCAACACCGCAATTAGTTTTGTCACCAGAGAATCCACAAGCATCGCGCTCACAGTCAAACGTTTAGCCATTGCGCCACAACGGCCTCTTTCTATTATAAAACAAGGACAATTAAGGCATTTTGCGGGCAATAGTAGCTTAACTTTTTAACTTTGCTCTAAGCTGGATTATCCTGTACTAACGATTCAATGGCACCGTTTGTCAGTTTCCATTCACTCCTATACATTTGAAATGGAAAAAAAGAGGAAAATATGGTGAACTTTCTATAATTGCCGGACATTTTCTCTATATACTTTACGCGATAGCGTGATTCGCTTGTGTGTTTATTTTTAAATTATTACTTAATATTATTTTAATAATTTTTGTACTTGTATATTTTTATTTTAGACTTTGCGTGTTGAGTGGCGTAACTCAACGCCGTGTTTAATCGTTTGCCGAGCAGGGTACATGATAATGGATAACTCTTATATAATCAATCTCACGCTGCCTTTTTTTATATTATAATCTCTATGATGACACATTGCTATCATGAAGAGTTTGTAAAAAGAACTTTTCGCTATTATTATAAATATATTAGATTTACCACGTGTTAGATGGCAGAACTTAACGCCGCCCTATTGCTCAATACACTAATAAACTGGTGTTTGTAAACAGGTGTCTAAGGCAGCTGTAGATGTGTTACTAAGCGAAGTAATTCAACTTTATGAAATAAATAAAAAAATAAGTTTGATGATTATTATAAGGACATTTTTTTATTTATTTTCTTTATAAATTTTCAATTTCTTCAATCATCATCTTTTCTCCTGGCAGCGGCGGAACCTTCTCTTTTATCCACATCTGTAATAGAGCTAGGAGTTGGAGGCACTTGAAATGGATCATCTCTGCGAAGGCTGTCTTCAGTTGCTTTCCTCCTTTTGATTTCGTCTAATTTCTTCTCAAAGTCCTTCTTCTGTTTAACTCTTTTCAAACGGAACACTTCTTCTCTTTCCTTCTCTTCTAGTTCAGCGAGTATGTAGTAAGATGTGACGTTTAGCCTTGGTATGACAATTTTTGCTAGGACGTTGGATTTTCTGAAACAAAAGAAACAATATTATATAGTGTTAGCATAACCTATTTGTCTTTATATTGCATATAGCATTATTTCTAAGTGTCTTCTTTATATTTAGGTGTCATTGTTATTAAGAGGACGTTATTTAATTTTGTTTCCCATTAACGATCGTGCTGTCTTTTCCGATGGATTTCAAATAAAAGCACAAACGACACGGCACTCGTGTTCATGAAATACAAGATAAGAATAGATATAATATAATAATTATTACAATGAGGTCGTCATGGGTCAGTGGGACAGCATCTGATTGGAAACGCGGCGGCTGTGGGTCCAATTCCCATTCGGGAAAACAAAAATTACCTCGCTTTAGGAACAAAACAATACGCAGTATTGATTTCCGACAGTCAAAATCCATTATCTTGAACACCGGGCGTATGGCGGTGCTTGGGGAACGTAGTGTCTTACCATTATGTTCCCTCTGACTATCCTGCTAAAAAAACAACCCCTTTTACTTTTAATATAAAAGACGACAATACAATATTATCATAATACATATCTATACCAAAAAATATTTTCAACTTTAAGTTATTTCCAAACCGCAAGTCTCGTAATGCTTGAATTAAATATTCAGTCCAAACTAAAATAGTCCAAAGTTGTCACGGCTAATTGACTACAAGAGTGACACCGCTGTTATTTAACCGTTTCAAGTTTTAGAATCGGGGCTGGCACTGATTCTTTCTTTCACGTATTTTCCACCATAGCAGAGTAAGCGGAGAGATCTCAATGCCTAAGATATTCCATTCTCCACTTTTTTCAAGACAATGCGTGTTGCTCTAATATTGCCGTAATATATCGGGGTATTGAAAGGAGTTTATATTTTATAATCATCTCCCGAGTGGGGTTCCACTGAAGTACTGCGGCCTGATATATGGTACAGTAAAAAAAATTAAGATACTTAATAACAAAGCGTATAAAAATTTCAACATAGGGAGACTTGAACTCGCGTCTCCTGGAAACCGACCAGGTAGGTTTTTTGTTTAGTATTTTTCTACCCTAAGTGTGGAATAACACTTTAAAAATGTAAAAAAAAGATGTTACCTGTAAAATTTGCAGTATTAGAAAGAACAGAAAGAATGACAAACCCTGGAGGAGGGATTACGAGAGAAATAGTAGACAAAGAGACCAGATGAACAACAAAGTGACCTAATACAGATTCCTTATTTTTCTCTTTTTAAATATTCGTTATCAAGCCATTCAAATATTTATAATTTTTGAAAATTACTACATTTAGTTTTTAAGGACTTTCTTGAGAGTTTACAATAAAAACCAAAATATAATAATTCAGCGCAGGCGGAAAGTAGCGCCAGGCAACCCTATAGAAATCGGTAGAAACTTTCCATGGATACCCCCTAAGTTATAGCCGTACCCTCGGATTTAGATGTAACTTTGCGATTTTAAAATTATTTACTCCCATTAATTGCATAGTTCCAGCATTCATATGTTTTATGACAGCGTCTGGTGAAACGGGGAAGACACTGACTGAACTGACTGATCATCATCATCTCCAGTCGTTTTGAATGACCTAGTGATGATTTTTTTGGAGGCCAGTTGTGGCGCACACACGCACTGTAAGCACGATAGGTAGTGAATCCCACTCGAAAAAATGAAATGTTTGATATTTTCATGTATTCGTGCAAGATGAGGCAAAGTGCGGCGTTGAGTTCTGCCATTCAACACGGAATGCCTCCAGAGGTCGCTGCGCTTCTGCTGCCTTTCAGCATAATATTTAATTGAACGAGAACACAACTGACAACCAAAGCCCTGCTAACTCGGTTATAAATTAAATTTCAATGATTTTATACTGTAGTAGATATTCAGAAGAGACAAAACAAATTTAACACACAAAAAAAATATACAGTAAAATGTTTTCAAATGAAATTCAAAACGTTATTAGTTCAAAACGTTAGATGTTCAAATTCGGATAACAATTTATATGGCTTCACTCTGTATCTCGCAAACAGTTAGGTAGGCGGAGAAAACTTAGCGTTGAGATAGTCTGTTCTCGAATTTCCAAGGCATAGTGTATCGAGTGGCGGAACTCAACGCCACAATTTGTCTCATTACCAGAATTTGTCTCATACCACAATTTGTCTCATTACCGAGGAAATGAATTCATATTATTTAACATTATCATTTTCCCGGAGTATAAATCAAACCAAAAATCTTCGTGCTTACAATGCTGCGCCACTACTACCTCTACTTTAAATATTTTGAGTTTTTTTTTATTTAAAATCAAGTATGACTGAAGATGAATTACCATTTTAACATACTTACTGCCGTCAAATGTAGTAAAAAAATATTCGTTAGACTTTAACGTCGATATAAATTTTTGTCTAACACTTACTTACTTCGAGAACACAACCTACTACCAACGACCTACTAGCTCATTCCAACGGTTTCCTTTTGTAATGGCCAACGTTTGTTTAGAGCTATTATGCAAATCTAATATAGGCTATTGAGGGGTACTTATATCGTAAATAACTATGGGGCGTGGCGTACGAGAGCTGGGCGGGAGGAAGTGCCTTTCTAAAAATGTTTTTTCTCTCTTCGAAGTATGAAATTAAAATTTATAAAATTAATATTAAATCAGCTTCACACTGTATCCTGCACACAGCAGTGTAAAGAAAGGGAACGTAGTGTTAAGGAAACTCCATTTTCCCCTTTTCCCCAAATTTTGCGGTTTTGCGTGCTTTTGAGTGGGTCAACGCTGCGCTATGCCTCGACACCAGAGCAAAGAAATGGAAATATAAATTTAATAAAAATATTGCATTTCCTCGAATGGGGATCGAATCCACAACCAGTTTACAGTCACACTGTGTACCCCTGAACCACGACTGGCCTGAAATGTTAAAAATATTAAAGCATTCTCTCTTGCTAAATGATATTTCTAAGCAATAATCTTTGGGTAGCGGAAACTTATGGCCTAGGAGATATAGTGATCAGAGCGCTTGGAAGGTTCCCAAGAGGTGCGTGTTCAAATCATATTAAATTTATTTTACTTTTTCTAAAAAAGTAGCATCGTTTATCCCAAGCCAAATATCGGCGCGAAAAGCCCTAAGGTCTCTGTACACCACGTTCGCCTCATCCACTGACATCAACTCGCACATCCTTACATCCCCCACCGGGACCCTGCTTTTTAAGTGATCTTTCTCCAGTATCAACGATACTGTGTTCTAGAAAGTCAAGGAAATCATTGAAAAAAAGAAACACTATAAAACAAATGGGACTCAATAAGCTACCTGTCATTTGGGATGAGTTTCAATCGATTTAAAAAATAAAGTTTTAACAACAAGAAGGCTTTCAAGAAAAGCCAAGTAATCTTGAAGGAGTTTAAAATAAAAAATCTAAAACGTCCATCGCTTTAGTATCAACGACGCTGCTTATTTACAGTCTTTTTATTTTTTTTTATCTTTCAATGACGTCTAGGATTGCAGTATTATCACAAAAAAGCGTACCTGTATGACAAAACTTAACGCCGCATATTGTCTACCTATATCCTTTTTTAGGACTCGGTACTCAAAGGATAAAACTGGGCTGGCTGAAACTGGGATTTATTAATAGAACTAGGCTGTCTATATGCCTATCTGCCTCTCTATCTGGCACCAGACATATATCTAATGAACCATGACAGTTAGACAACTCAAATTTTCACAGAAAAAAAAAACATATAATAATAATAACATATTATAAATATTTAATAGTGCTCCTTTCCTATAGACGTGACTCTTTTGCCATTTTAAGAATATTGGTCACAAAACCTTTGGAGTGCAACTCGCACTTGGTTTTTTTTATATTCGCTTTACAGCGAGGAAGGCCTATGTAGTGAAAGCAATTTGTTCTCTACTTCCCACCCGTCTTTTTTCGAGCAATTCTCCGCTTACCTTGACATGTGGAAAAAGTATGAAACTACCTTTAAGAACAATTTTACTTTATCCAAAACGAAATCTTAATGTATCTATATATTGATAATAATAATAATAAAATAATTACGAGTAAACTTTTATTTATGACCATTTACAGTTTTATAAATGCAAGTTATCTTAATTTGCGGCGTTGAGTTCTACCACTGAACACACAATGCCTCCAGAATGCAGAAAGCGGGGAACCGAATGTCTTAACACTACGTTCCCTCTGCTTACCCTACGATGTGCGGGATACAGCGTGAAGCTGATTAGATTAAGTTATCTTAGCACAGGTTAGCTATATACTAGTACCTACTAGGAGACCCGTATTACAGCGTACCAACCCCACAAAAGGCAGAGAGAACCTAGGTTTAAAACACTTTGCTCCTCACTTTTCAGCGAATTTTCGATGCATTGCGTATTGAGTGGCGGAACGCAATATAGGATTTGTGCCCTCGTGCCAGAGCGAAGAATAAATATTAAAATTTTTCTTCGGCTAAACGCTTTCTCCTGTATATACCCAGGCGATGTACAAAAAAGTTAATATTTGGCACTCCGCTTTCACCCTGAACTAGAGACACTCACATTTTGAGTAGCGCAACTAAACGCCACACTTAAAAAGTATTAAAACTCACTAAGTTATAAAACTTTCAATAAAATATACGAAAGATAAACCTAGTTATTATGTCCAATTTGACATCGATATAAATTATATTATTATTTTCTGGTATACAATTGAAAATCAATACACACTGTCATATAATATTCATACTCGGTTCCAACAGATTTTAGCCAAAGGGAATTGTAAAATGATGGGATTCATTTTGTGTATGCGATATTTCAAATAATGTTATAATGTCCACGCATATGTGGCTGAGTGGTCAGAGCGCCAACGACGACACGGACGACTTCCAAGAGGCGCGGATTCAATGCCCGCTACGTTCAAATTTTAATATGCTTTCTTAATAAGTATCTCGTTTACGTAACCAGTACAAGGGAATATATAAAAACATTTTTTTTTCTTTTTTTTATATTTTCCCGTATCTCATACCTTACAAAATCACTTTCTTATACGTCTGTCCGTCTGTCAAGATTTATCTCAAAATCGTGTGAATGTATCAATCTGGAATTTAAGCTTCTGAGTCAACACAATGAGCGCGATCAAGTCACCAACAGGTGACCAGTATACTCGTTCGTCTTGTCTTTTTCCTCAAAAAAAGTATATAAATACACATTACAGTCTATTTACCCTTTCCAAACAAAAGGACTATCAAAGCACAAAAATAATCAATTCGAACCATCAGTTCCTGAGACTCACACGATAAACCAAACAAACAAACCGTACATACAGCTTCACAATATTAGTATACATGTAAAATGAGTTCTGCCATTCAACACGCAATGCCCCCAGAATTCGGCAGAAAGTGGGGAACGGAGTATCTCAACACTAGGTTCCCTTTGCCAACCCTGCTGTGAGCGGTATTTTTTTAACAAAAAACAATCGTATCGTCCACGTCAATCTATAAAGGAACCTATTCGATCGAAAGAACGGCAAAAGGTATACATTATGCAAGACCCATCGAGCCTGTCATTAGGCGTTTTAATTACAAACTAAACGTGAACGTCTGAAGGCAATGTATTTCACGGAGGAAATTTTCAAATTTTGCTATAAAGAGCAAAATGAAAAACCTTTATTGGAAATGGATGAGTGATGTGGCACTCTGTTTTTCAATTTTGCTGGTTTGACCGATTAAATACATATATTTTTTTTTATATATTCATTTTCCTGAACCGCGGCGTTGAGTTCCGCCACTCAATATACAATCCATGATTCAGCAGATGAAGTGGGGAACGGAAGTGTCTTAATGGGAACGGTGTGTTATAACACTAGGCTCGATAGTTCCCTCTCTTTTAATTTGCTACGAGAGGTATACAACCTAAAGCTTTAACAAAGGATTTAATAAATAATGTTTCACAGAGTGATTTATTTCTCCATTATATTCAAATAAACATTATTTTATCTACATGTGAATAATGTGTCTGATAGAAACAGGTCTATTTATTATGTTACCCATAATGACTTTTTAAAAGTTAAAGTTCTATTTAAGCCCTTCATTTTCATTGTTGTACAATTAAAAAGTATCTGAATATACACGCAATAGTTGTGAGTTCGATTCTCATTTACATCTCATCTCGGCATTTTCAAATTGACCTTTGGTTATATTTTTCTAGATTCGGGCTACCGTATTTTTTACCGTAAGACAGATTTTAAAAAACCAAGTGTCTAGACACTCCGTTCTCCGTTCCAATTAATTTTTTACGTCCCAAATTATTCTTTGATCGGTAAGAGTTGGGGATCGAACCCACAACTATCACACTATAACCTCATGTAGAAATATAAATAGCTAGGTATACCCTACATAAATTTCACCTCTACATATTCGAACCGATTTTTTTTAAAACAAAACGCTACCTTTTAATCGGATTGCAGTCCAAATTAAATTTAGTGTGATATTCGAGGCCTGGACAATGAAATTAACAGAGTTCTTTGTGAACATGGAAAATCAATTTGGCACTGTAAAAATGTAATCGGAAAAAATGGGACGGAAACATTGTTCTTTATCCAAATGGCGAATGATGTATGGATAGATACTATTATTATGTTGTCTTTTTACAAATTATATAAGATTTACGTTTGTTTGTCTGTCTATATGTAGAAAATTTGATATGTTTTGTGCTTCTTTGGAGATTTTTGACTTTTGTTATAGTAACTTTTAACTACAGCTTCACTAGGTTCCCAGGTTCCCTCTGCCTACCCTGCTACAACGTGAAGCTACGAAAAACAAATATTTTAATTTATCGTGGCGCTATGAGATCTGTCTTACTGTAAAGGCGATGATTATGGGCTCGATTTTCGTTCGGAAGACTGAATCACTTCCACTTTCTTGCTCTCTTAAGGCAAAAAGCGACGTTGAGTTCTAAGACTCAAAACGTTATGTCTTGATGTCTGCAGTCAATGCGAGGAGATCACAGTGTCTTAACACTTACCCATTTACTCCGTTACCTATATTGCTAAATTCGCATAAGGCATGTCGCTATAAAAAATACACGTCATATAGGAGAAACCACAAACTAACACACAGTAAAAATATATCAATAATTCCTCAATGGTCTTGTAATTTGATCCTTATATATTATTTCTATTTAAATTGACATAATAACGACAAAATGGCGGGCAAATTGCAAGGCGGCCATCTTGTGCCCGTTTCGCATTACGCCATGACGTTTAGTTTTTAATATTTAATCTGTTCTAGGAACTCTTTGATTCTTTCTATTGGGTTATATTTAAATTTGTGTATTTTTCTTTGAAAATTGATATAATTGAACTTTTTCAGCAAGGAAAATAAAATATGCTAGTCTAATACGACTACTTTGTATTAAAACAGTTTCTATCTGATAAATGAATCATTTTATATTTGAATAATTTTATGTTTTTTTAATGGAGGAGCATTGCGTATTGAGTAGCGGTACACCGCACTTTGTTTAGTTACCAGCAGAACGGAATCATTCAATTACAAGGGTTAATATTTAACGTAGTTTTGTTAAATAAATATTTTTTTTTAATAAAAAATATTTAATTGACAAAAATATTTTATTCTATTTTATTTTTAAATCAGTTTCACGCTGTATCCCGCACACAGCAGGGTATGCAGAGGGAACATAGTGTTAAAACACTCCGTTCCCGCTTTCTGACGAATTCTGAAGGCAATGTGTGTTGAGTGGCAGAACTCAACGCCGCGCTTTGTCTCGACACCAGAGCGAAAAAGAGAAATAAACATTTTAATAAATATTTCTTCTCCTTGAGTAGGCATCGAATCCACAATCAGTCGATTTTACAGTCACACTGTGTGCCCCTGCGCCACGACTTGCCTCATTTATTTTTATATAATTATTGTACTTTATACACGATATCTATAAACATATATCTATTTATACATAATCAAAAAATCTATTTATATATCTATTTATACATAAACAAAAGAACTGTCTCTTTTACTAAGTTAACAAAATACCTACCTATTCGAGGTAAAGTTTGAGAAACATTCAACATTACTTGGTGGAACTTAATTTCCTGAATGAAGTCGGTATGAAAGTTTCGAGTCTTGTTTGTTAGCTGTTTTGCTTCAAAATATCGATCACAAAACCTAACCTATACACTATACAGTATCTTCTATTCATTCTATAGGATAATAAAATTTTGAATGAAGAATTTTAAATTAGAAAAAAATTTGTTTGTGGCATTTAATTACATTACAGAACGTAAAACAAATATTTTTTAAATATTAATATGTTTGTTCACACTAATCTCAGCAACAACTCAAAATTTTATACGTTTTATTAAAAATACCTGTTTTATTGAATTAGAGCGGAAACTTTATTTTTAAAATAGATATAGATGTTGTTTTTTAAATGATATTATTATTAGAAAAGTAACGCAGCTTAGTAAATTGATAATTATGTACTAAATTGATAATAGTATGTCGCTAGCACCACATAAACTCAGGCTCAGTCAATTTACATATAATATTTACAAAAAGTAAAATCATTCAAAATCACCAGAATGACAGGTCCCCCTACAAAATATTCTCCATACAATAAGTATATAAAGACAGGTAAGAAAAAGTTAAATAAAAAAAATCATGTCAATAATTCTCTATTGAAAATAAAAATATCAAATTTATCTTATTGCTTTATAATAAGGTTACCACTACAGACATTTAAAATAACAAAAAAGTTCGCAGTCAAAGTAAGTTGAGTTTCTTGTCAGCTCTTCTCTGCTGAATTGCCTTAAGATCCGGTAGTAGCTTTATGTTCATTCGATCGAAACGAAGTGTCTATCACCAGGTTCCCTCTACCTTCCCTACTATGAGTGGGATACAGCTTGAAGCTAAAAAAACTGTTAGGTTTCTTGCCGGTTCTTGAAAGCCGGTGGCACAATTATTTACATAGGATAATTCAAAAGTCCGTGCAAAAGTTTACATGACATGACAAAATTTACATTTTCTCATATTAAACAATTTATTTGTACGTAGAATCTCCTTGGACTTAATATAAATCAATAACAATAGATAAAATTAAAAATTAAATTAGCTTCACGCTATATCCCGCACACAGCAGGGTAGGCAGGGGAACCTAGTGTAAGACACTCCGTTCCCCACTTTCTGCCGAATTTTGAAGGCATTGCGTGTTGAGTGGCAGAACTCAACGCCGCACTTTGCCTCGACACCAGAGCGAAGAAATGGAAATATAGATTTAAGTAAATATTTCATCTCCTCGAGTGGGGATCGAACCCACAACCAGTCGTATAATAACAATAGATATCAAAAACAAGAATATTTAATACATTAAAATTTAAGACATTTCACTTTCCTTTTAACTCATAAGGTGCTTAAACGTATCTTTCCATATAAATGGATTCTATGACGAGTAATAATTTTCAAAGCCACATACTATATAGATCTAGAATTTGTTGTCTAGCTTCGTATAAAGTTTCTTAGACAAAAACTAAAACTATATAAGGCATCACGCTATCCAAACAGCACAACCATATTTGGCTTCATCACAGCGGGATAAAAAACCACCCTTGCTAAGAGTGGGGGTTGAAATTAAAAAAAAATAGCATCCCCGGTGCAGTCGTTGACCGGCAGGGGGTGGGCGTGGCCCAGATATTTATAAACACCATCGATCGACGACAGACGGACGTCTGATCGTCTAATTGCAAGAGTTTAACTTCACGCTGTATCCCCCGTATGGCGGGATAGACAGAGGGAATCTAGTGTTATAAGACACGCACCGCAAAATTTTCGAGACATTACATGTTGAGTGGCGGAACTCTATACCACTCTTTGTCTAATTACAAAAGCGAGGCAATGAGAATTTTATTTTTTATATTTATATGCTTGTAACGCTGCGCCACGACAGCCTCAACCTGTACTTTAAATATTTTTTTATGAAAAATAGATGAAAATTAGGGTCCGCCAGCGCATAGAACAGCATCTAAAAGAAAACGGCTGAGAGACGACGGTTTTGAGTTCGACCACTACTCGTGGGGGAAAACCTAACGATAATTCACTCCACTACAAGACAAGGAAACACTTTAACAGGTGAAACTAAAAGTAATGTACGAAATCAAAAATATTTAGATTAATTAAATTAACAAACCAAATGTTATTTTCTGGAATCTGTATGTAATAAGCTGTTACTCTAAATTCGGTAGCAAACACGGCGTTGCACGCATGATCGCGCACTATCGGGTATCCAGACAGCCGAGATGACAGCCGGGCACCTGACGTGGTTGGCTTTGGTGTATGGCACGAATGCGGGCGAGAGCGATCGTTTATTTATTTGATTTTTTGATTTGTAATATCTTAAAATTTCTTCATCTATCACTTTCCACATTATTAAATAAGTAAATAAATAATTAAAAAAAATATTATTATATTGTAATCTTTAGTATACTGGGATAACAACTTAGTCACGGTTGAATTTTCTCTATTCAAGAATACGGTTTTTCTAATAAAACTATATGAACACCTACTCGTAAGTATCATCAATTTTTTAAAAAAAGAATATCATAACGCAATGGTAACTTGGAACTATGAAAACTGTGGTGGGATTTTAACAATCATTGAATGGACTTTGAGCTTTTGTTTGTGATAGCACAAAATATATTCATATAAAACTATATATCTTTTTCTAAAGCAATCATTACATATTTTATAAAACTAGTTCTCAAAATATACTGGTTTAACATATCTGTAAATTTTCGAAAATTTTCGTAAATAAATGAAAGTCCAAACTTAACAACAAAGAAAAAGAAATGCGGCCAGTCGTGGCGCAGTGGCACGAAGTGTGACTGTAAAACCGACTGGTTGTGGGTTCGATCCCCACTCGAGGAGATTAAATATTTACTTAAATTTATATTTCCATTTCTTCGCTCTGGTGTCGAGGCGCGACGTTGAGTTCTGCCACTCAACACGCAATGCCTCCAGAATTCGGCAGAAAGTGGGGAACGGAGTGTCTTAACACTAAGTCCCCTCTGCCTACCCTGCTGTGTGCGGGATACAGCGTGAAGCTGATTTATTTATTTCTTATCAACAAAAAAATATATAAATTATGGCCTAAAAATGATAATAGACCAATTTCCTTAAAACAATAAACCAACAACTAAAATATTGGATTTTGACACAACCACAGCCAAAAAAAAAAATTGTCAAACGTACAAGACTCGCGTAACTTGTACCATACTAAAATAAGCCGATTTTATAGGCATATTTGCGTGACGGGTTAACTGAGATTTTCAGTCAGATCAGTGTGTGCCCAACAAATTTGTATCGCTAATTGCTTCGCCCTACTTTGCCTGGACAAGCATTGAATACATCGTATCTAATTTATTTAATCTATATGTATATATATTATATAAAAAGCAAAGGGAATATGGAAACCGAGGGTTGAAGCAAGAGGGTATATGGGAGCCTAGTGTTAAAGCACTCCGTTCCCATTAAGATACCTTTGTTCCCGTCTTTGCACCGAAAGCTGCGCTTTGCTTTGTTGAACAGAGGGAAAAAATGAAAATATAAAAAAATCTATTGTCCCCGCGTGGGCATCGAAGCCACAGCCTGTCGCGTTTAAAGTCTATAAGCGTTACGGCTGTAGGTTTAATTTCCACGTTTCTATTTCTTCAGTAAAGCGCGGTATTGACTTTCGCCACTCAACACGCATTACCTTGAAAATTCGGTGGAAAGTGGGGAACGACATGTCGAACTAACATAACGAATTCAAAAGTTACGAGAAATTATGTGTCAATAGTTATTTCCCATGGACCTAATTCTGAAATGTGGCACAATTAAGAAGTTACACTACAAATAAAGGAAAAAAGTAAAGGAAACAACTACTTCTCGTTGATCTAAAAACCTGAAATTGCTACGGAACCCTTGTCCCTCGGAGGACAAGTCCAACTTGCACTTGACCGGTTTTTCTTCGTTTCATTCTGTTTTCCGCATATAGGAGGCTAGTCAGAGGAAACCAAGTTTTCATATATTTTCCCAGTTCCCCACACACCCACAAATTTTCGAGACATTACATATTGAGTGGCGAAACTCAACACTGCGCTTTGTCATGTCACCAGAGTCAAAAAGTAAAACAACCTGTATTCCCCCGAATGAGAATCGAAACAAATATATATTTAAACATCATCTAAATTCTCCAAATGAGCTGCAAATACCGTTAAAAACAAAACACGACCAAAGAAACACAACACAACAAAAAGGAAAAAATTAAACTAAAATACCGCATTTTCATTCGATATTCCCGATACAGGTACCCCGCTCGCCGGTAGCCGACCGTCCGGCGCGGCGTTAAGTTACAAGAAACAAGAGATCGACACGCACGTCGCACAGTACTCGGTGTACGAGCGATTAAGCCATCAGCAAGTCGACCGGCTAATTGAATGAGATGGTAAATTTTATATTTTTTTCTCTTTATTTGTTATAATTATGTATGTATGGAACTAACTTATTATTTTCGATAAAATCATTTATCTTTTTCAAAAAAAAAAGTATTCAGTAGGCTTGTGTTTATTCTAAGTACTCGAGGCAACTTGTATGTTATATCGAAAAAAATAAGGTGATATAATATTTATATAATTGATAAATATTTTTTCCAATTCGAACGTGTAGTCTCCAAACTTTAGTTTAAGTATAAAATTAATTTTAATATAACCAATCCCCCAAGTTGAAATTGAACCCATAATCATCGAGTTGCAGGCACACGCTGTACCGCTGCATCACGACGTAGCTATACTATGTATAGAAGTACTTAAATATAGAAGAATATATGGAAGTGTTGCGTTATAAAATTGAGGACTTCGTAGCGCAGTACGTCGTTGACTATAAATGTGATGATTGTGTATTCAATTACCATTCGGGGGAAATCTAATTTGAAGATACTCTGTTGTGTTGTCTTCATAACCTATTTATTCCATTTCGAGACATTGTTTTATTGGGTAGCGCAAATTATTGCCGTCTTTCGACTTCTTGCCGGGGCGAAGCTCAGCAATTTACGTTTACAATATAAAGACTACGTATTTTTTAACTAGCATTCACCTACGGCTTCGCCCGTATGGTCAAAAAACCAAGTGTTATATGTCATATATTGTATGACATGAATGCGTCATTTGTAGATTACGGTATTACATCATGATAACGTAATCCATAAAAAAATATTTAATATAATTCCTTCGATTAATTGAAAATCCAAATCAAAAAGTTTATTTTTATGTAAACCAGCAGTTCCGGAAATCAGCGTGTTCAACCAAAAAATCTCTTATATTTTAAAATATTATTATGGATACAATAATACAATGGGAGCTATGCTGCATTATTTCCACACATTTTTATCAATATAAAATATCACTCGAGTATATTTCATTTGCAGTGGTAATTTACAGAGTCCCTTGTTCCCGTCCCCGGGAACTCCCCCGAGGGTTGCCCTTAAAAGGCAATTAGATAAATGCTTCTTAATCTTCTTTGTATTATCTATTTTGATACAATGCTGGAAATGTATGAAGAATCACAGTAAAAAACGAGAGTTGCGGGTTCAATTTTGCTTATAATATTTTTGTTTTGTTTTTAGTTTTGATTTTAAATTTGTACTGGTTGCTTTATAACTATATTTTTAAATTCGTCTAAATTTAGAGACATTACGTATTGAGTGGCGGAACTCAATGATGCTCTTTGTCTTGTTACCAGAGCGTGAAAATGAAATTATTTCATGCCCTCAAGTGAGTGTCGCATCCATAACCGACATTGTGCTGATGCGCTACAATTGATTCATTTTCAAATTTAAAACAAACATTAACACTAATAGAATAAATAAAATTTCTATCAGAGAATCAAATCCACGACCTCTTTCACAAATCACGGCCACCACGCACGGAGCATGCACGCAATTTCTCGCATAAGAATATATTTATATATTTCAAAAATATGTTTAGAACCGCAATTTTAATAAAGTATCACGCTTTAGTGCAACATATAGCGGGATAAGCGGAGGGAACCTTGTATTATCAAGGCATTAAGTTTCCCACTTTTCACTTTCCCTATATTGATTGACATTGCATTTTGAGTACCGGAACTCAACGTCACAGCTTACATCAAAATCTGGAAAATGATAATAAATTATATTAAATCCTTTCGCTAAACAAACAAACAAACCAAAAAAATCGAACCCTCAACTGTCGCGTTTACTGTCAAACACTGCACCACTGCGCCACAACGGCCCCAAAGCGTCAAATCATGTAACAAAATCCTACATCTCTTACATCATTTCATTGTAATTCCTTGAAGTAATGATTGATACAAAGTGACAGACGCGTTCAGCGGTAAATAGGTGGACACTACACGCAAGAAGAGTAAGTCAACTGTATGAAGCAAATACCATTGGTTGAAAGGTATGCGAGTTCGAGTTCCTGCGTGAGGAAATAATGAAATTAAATATATATAAAAAAAATTATTGACTTCCGTCCTTAGAAAATCTTTTTCAAATCGTTATACAGAAGAGAACGGTAGAACGGAATAAAAGGCGGAAATGTTATGAAATATTTTTTAAGAATATTATTAATAGTTTAATATAATAAAAAAAATTGAATAGTCAAAAATAATAGATTTTGTGAGTTAGGCTGAGGAACATTAGTTATAGGCGAATCTTATCTGACAATCTTAACATGTTTGAACACCACTGGTGTGAAACTAAATTTTACGCTTTACCCCTTTAATGGATTAATCTGGCTTGGCAGAAGCCATCTAGTGTTAAGACACTCCGTTTCTCAATTTCTGCATAACGTTTGAATAGCATAACTCAACGCCGCGTTCCTTCTTGTTAATCTGAGTAAAAAACGAAACCACAACCGATTCAAATACCAAAATTTTAATTTTAACTTTAGACAAACCATCTAAAAGATACATACATACGTACCTTTAATATTGATTTACATTATAATAAACCTTAAGATCCATAGTAATGGTAGCATCGACTCGACTCCAGCCGACCGTGATCAAAAAAAAAAACTTGCACAGCATCCACGGGAGCAAGATCTCGAAACGAATAAAAATTAAGATGAATGCCACTACTGACGAATACAGTTTAACATTCTCTGAACTGATGAGCTCTGACGATGTGTAACAAAATTAATAAATTTCAAACAATATATACTTTTTTTAACGTTTGTACTTTTTTGGTATTTAAATCTATACAAAACCAGTATTGAGGATAGGGAAGGTTATTGAGATCAACGTGAGACTTCAAACGCAAGAGCTTGCGGGTTCGATTCCGCTCTAGGAAATGTATATATTGAACGTTTTCAGTTCCTCGAGTGGAATCGCAGAGCGCGGCGTTGAGTTTCGCACAATGCAATGCCTCAAGAATTCGAGTGAAAGTGGGAATATAGATGGGAACGGAGTACCCTAACACTAGGTTTCCAGGTTCCCACTGTCCCCCTGCTATATGTAAGAGCGTAAAACGTATGTATACAGTGTATGTATACAGTAGGATTCAAAATAATTTACACGGCAACAATAAATTTTATGTATGACAAAATTGGATTCACTATAGTGCACCTTTGCATCGCGTAATGGCGGCGCGTTGGTGAAAAATTAATTAAATGTGGTAGCCCTTTTGAAAGTATGGAGTTTTTAAGGTTCGTGTCGTATTTTAAAGCTGGGTGGTAGTGAGATAAGTCTAATAAATCAGCTTCACGCTATATCCCACACGCAGCAGATATGCAGAGGGAACCTATTGTTAAGACACTCCGTTCAATATTTTCTGCCGAATTCTGGAAGCATTACGAGTTGAGCGGCGGAACTTAACGCTGCCTCAACACTAGAGCAAAGAAATGCAAATATAAATTTATGTAAATATTTCATCTCCACGAGTGGGAGGACCCACCCACAACCAGAACCACGACTTGCCTCATAGATCTAGTATAACTTATGAAAAAAGCTAAAAATATATTTCTATTAAAAAAATCTGTGAAATTCTTCTCTTATAGTAATAATAAGCAATTTTATTTAGCAATTTGAAAGATAGTGTAGAGATAAATCACTAGAATAACGTATATTTTAAAGTAGTACTCGACTATCCAGTCAATTTACAAATTTATATAAAAAAAATGTTGTTTTAGGGCTCTACAATCACTGCTTTTCAGTCAGACATTTGCTCCAATTTAACGAAATATAGCATTTCATAGCAAATTCCAATTGTTAGGTACGACAGCTACCTTAAACAATTACTGTAGATAAAAATTAAACAGATTAATCCCAGCATACAATTTATATTACTTGATGAAAAATTATATAATAAAAAGTATTTATATATATATATATATATATATATATATATAAACGTTAATAAAAACTTTGTACCTTCTTTTACGAAAATTAGGCAGACGGAGGAAGGAGTATGAGAGAGACAGTTACAGTTTATATAAAGGAGTGAAGAGCGGGTGTTAATGTTTTCATATTACCGAAGAAATAATCTAGGTAGCGACTGCAGTTTTGTTGCTATAGCGAAGAATCATCTTATAATGGAGACCTTGTATCCAACAATTGCTTAATTATTTGCGGTCAGTCGTGGCGCAGAGGCGGAGAGAGAGATGTGTATTGTGGTGTGACTGGTCGTGGGTAAAATGCCCACTCAATGAGGATGTTAAATATTTATTTAAATTTATATTTTCATATTTTCGATCTGGCGTCGTGGCAAAGCGTGGCGTTGACTTCCGCCACTCAACAACGAAATCGAAAATTGTGAACAGAGTGTCTTAACACTAGGTTACCTCTGCCTATATGCTGTGTATAGGATGTGGCGTGAACCTGGTTTGATTTTAATTATTATCTTATGTTTTTAATAAGATATCTACTTCAAAAATTGTAATTTTAGTACCTACTAACAACTACTTACAACAAAATTATAAAAGCTATTGCTCAAAATTGAATCTGTTAAACCTGCCTTATAAACACGAACCCTATGAATACCACCTACTATAGTATTCTATACTATAGTTGATTAACTACAAAGGTGGCCTAATTGTAGAATTGTAGTAACTTCTAGAATAAAACGAGTCTTAGAATTTCTGTTAACACAATGTCGCGATCGTTTCCTTTGTTTTCTAGATATATTGTTTTAGAACACAAGCCTAACTGTAAACGAGATGGTCGCGAGTTCGATTCCCACACGGATGAATGAATTATTTACATTTGTAAAAGTTTAAGCGTTTTAGCACTTTTCATAAACTGTGTGATAATAAATATTTTTTAAAATTGCTTTCAACTAAATTTTGTTGTAATAACAAAAAATATCGGTCAAATGCGAGTCGGATTCGCATATCGAGAGCTCCGTACCAATTTCAGGATTAAATGCCAACGAAAAGTACATATAAGTTGACACACTAACATTTGCGGACGTATGCATTTATTTTGTATGAAATAAATTGTAAATATAAGTTTGTAATGTTTTTTTTTCTATGAAACCTCTAAAAAATTTTCACTTTTACAATTTTTTATTATATTTGTTCTCACTTTTTGCTACATTTCATTCATTGTATGTCCACGGGAAGTACTCAACGGGTTTGGTTAATCAGCTAATTTCATACGACATGCAGTAATAACGATACATAAATCGATTCAAAGCTTTTCAACGCGTTGATTTAGAAGATTGTTTTTTTTTTATTTGACATTAATTTCACTTTCGCTGCGATGTTGAGATAAATAGATCTTGACAGAGGGATAGACGGGCAACAAAGTTTTATAGGGGTTCCATGTTTTGGTTTTGAGGTACGGAACTCTAAAAATGCGATCTTTATCACAATAAACAGCGAAAAAAGGCAATTTAAAAAACTTAAATATATTATTTAAAAAATATCTCCTCTCAGCAAGAGAGAATGCAGCGTTGAATCCCATGCAAATATCTCGGGCAAATCAAACCAAAACGGAACACGGAGTGTTTTAACACTACATTCCTTTCCCTTTGCCACGATACCCACCCACTCCGCTACGAGGAAAATAAAGTAGAACTGTTTTTATTATATCAATTTATATTTATTTTTTAAATCTAACTTAAGTATTTAAGTGTGAATTTACCCAAGTGTCTATCTATATAAATAAAACTTTATTGTATTCTCTCAACATCGTTAGTTGGGAACGAAACGAATCGTGTTTCGCAAGTTCCAGTGAAACAACGTCGTGAGTAAATTAAGGGACAGACAGACGGTCAACGCGGACTGTTCAGTATAGTTAGAGTGACACTGTAATTTCAAGATATGTTTAAAAAAAATCGGTAAAGCGCGAGGTGGAATTGTGGACGTTGAGAGTGCCGGAACAATTTTATGTTTCCAGGTTGGCAAGCTTAAGTTTAAAAAATAACTAAAATAAATTAGTTTCACACTGCATCTTATGTAGAGACACGCTGTTAATCATTTTTCGTCGAATTTTTGAGGCCCAACATACCTCAGTACTAAATCAAAGAAATGGAAAATTTTAATTTAAATAAATATTTAATTCCCTCCAATGGGGATTGAAGCTACAACCAGTCGTGTTTACAGGCACACACACGTTGTGCCACTGTGCGTCGACTGGCCTCACGAAAATTAACTATACAAATCAATATTTACAATGATTTTTCTGTTATAGACCTATTATAAAGAATTTAATTTAGTTTAGTGTTTTGCTAAATACCATGTATCTTGATCAATGTTAAATACTCAAATACATTTCGAGTACAGTGTTAATAATGTAGTCGCTCGTATTTTTGAGATAAATTACAGAATTTTGGCAAAATTAAAACAAGACGTTTAACATTTAAGTTAACAGGCATAACAACCTTTTTTTTAAATTGTTAAAGTATTATTCCACACTTGGGAAAGAAAAATATTTATATAGAAAACGTATAAAAATTTGGACTCGAACCCGCGTCTCCTGGAAACCAACCAGTATCTGCTCGGTTTCCAAAATTAAAGTAGTATATTACAACCTATCCTCTGTACGTTTTGAAAATGTTAACAAGAAGAAGCTATAAGAAAAGAAGCTTTTATAAGGAACTTATAGAAAAAAAATACGTAACAAGATTCGAACCTGTGCTTATTAAAAACAAAATTTAAACAAAAGAAGCCGTCGCCTCCTTAATATTGTAATAATCAAGTCGACAATACGATCGTTGTCTAAACAGATAACTGTTCGGCTACAACTTGCATACGTATATATATATATATATATACAATACACACTCTAAGTAATAGGTACTATTTAAATCACTATTTTTTTTATTTAGTGTAAACCATTGAGGGACCGTTGGGAGGCCGTGTTTTTTTTTTAATTTCACGCTTTATCCCGCATGCAGCAGACAGGGTAGACGGAGGAAACCTAGTGTTTAAACACTCCGTTTCTCATGGCCCATCCAATTTCTGAAACAAGACATTGTCTGTTCGCCGACGGTTTGTCTATTTTTCGGTCAATACCAAAATGAGGAAATGAAATTATTACATGGCTCAAGTAATAATTGAATCCACAACTCATTGCACTTACAATCAAAAGCAATGTCACTGCGCCACGTCACTCTCCTATATTTGGTTAGTTTTATCTACAAATTATATAATCGAGTTTTATATATATATAAACTAGTAAACCCATTAACAGGCAATACAACTAAACCAAATAATCAAAAAATATAATAAATTCAAACTTTCTCTCAAATAGGAGTCGAACCCATACTCATTAAAGAGATATAATAAAGATATCGGTACAACATTTCCAACATTTCGGTTTAAAATCAACTAAAACAGCCTAACAATAGTATGTCCTGTAGCCTCTACTATGAATACATAACAATAGAAGTTACAACACGGTACAGGGTATGAGGTCAGGACTTTTACTATTAGGGTTGCCAATCAATTTAATCACTAAATATATTTATTTTTTGTTTCTTCCTATATACCATATATGCACATATCAAAGTAACTGGAGCTAACGTGGGAACCTAATATAGTAACGCCCTGCTCCCATTAAGACATTACCGTTCTTTACTTTTCGCCGAATTCTGGATCCATTGCGCGTTGAATTGCGGAACTCAGTGCCGCGCAAATCTATGTTTTTCAGCGTGTTAGTAGGGTTGGCAGAGAAACCGTTCGCCACTTTCTGCTGAATTTTGGAGCCATTGCGCGTTGTGTGGCGGAAGTCAACGCTGCGCTTTTATCTCGACCGACATATAATTTCCTCGAGTGGAAATCGAACCCACCCTGTCGAGTTAATAGACACACTTTGTGCCCCACGATTGGTCACTCCAAAATGATTAATCTTAAATAATGACAAATCTATTAAAATATATCAACGAGACAACCCTATATGTGACACTATTTGGTCGCACCTAATAAAATAATTCAGATTTAATCATTAAGTACACCAACACTGTTGACCGACAGATCGGACAGGCCCCCAGCATTGGGAAATGCTTGAGTTAAAAATCTTCTCATTATCTTATTTGCTTCACTTATAGTTAAAGGCCGATATTTTGAGGTCGTGGGTTCGAATGCCACTCGAAATATTGTCTATTTTGTTAGTTTCACTGTTCTCACTTTATCCTGTTTATAGCAGAATAGGCATAGAGTTGTCGATTATTTTTCCACCCGAACACCAGACACTGTGCTGAGTGGCGGAATTCAACGCCGTACTTTGTCTTACCAAAGCGAGTGAATAAAAATAGTTCATTCCAACGATAAAAAATTAATATAGTTTTTTATATTTTTTAATTTATTTTATTGTTGTAGTAAACTTTTATAATAAATTAAATAGATAGATATCTCTTTATCATTACATACTATCTAAAGCTATAATATCATAATAAAGAAATATTCATTCTCTTCGCTCTGGCGGTAAACGGGAACCTGCAGAACGGAGGGAACTTAACAATAGATTACCTCTGCCTACTCTGCTGTGTGCGAGATACAGGGTAAAGCTCATTTTTATTTTTTATTGATTATTTATTTTCTGGTAACAAGGCAAATTGCGTCGTTAAGTTCCACCACCCACCACGCAATGCGAGACAGTTCTGGGAGAGAGTAGAGAACGGAGCATAACCTGACCTAATACAGGGTTCCCACTACATGCGTGATGCAGCGCGAAGCTAAAACACCGTATCAAGATCTCAAATCGTAGTCTTAAAAAAAAAGAGAAAATATTGCTACTTATATCTATATAGTATCTCTCTGTCTATAATTAGTTAGTATTGAACCATAGTAACGTGCGTCAAAATAACCCACAATCTATGACCTTATACATCTAAATATAAGTTGCATTGGATTGCGAGGCACGTCGTACGTCTGCGTAGTATATGAGAATAGCCGCTAAACTTGGAAGCTGCGACAACAAAATATCAATAAAATTGCTAAAATGTAAGTACGGAAGGTTCGAAGCATTTATTAAGAGGAGAATGGAGAAATGTAACGTTTAATTTTCTTAATGTACAAAATAAATATAAGATAAACTTCAGCTTCACGCCGTATTACGCACACAGACGGAGAGAACCTAGTGTTAAGACACTCCGTTCCCCACTTTCTGCCGAATTCTAGAGGCATTGCGTGTTGCATGGCAGAACTCAACGCCGCTCTTTGCCTCGACACCAGAGCGAAGAAATAGAAATATAAATTTAAATAAATATTTCATCTCCTCGAGTGGGGAGCATTTATCTTTATAATTTGGTACACATTTTGCCAATTTGAAATTTTCAGCAATGGAATTCTTAAGACTGCACATTTTCTATTATCAACGAACCATACCAGGAAGGATAACCAAAATATTTAAACGAAAACAATAAAATATACAATAAGTCCGTCTTGACGCAACTGTACTACGTCCGATTGTAACGAGACGGTTGTGGGTTTAATTCCCACTAGGGAAAATAAATCATAACCATTTCTTCGCCACGACATGAAGACAAAGCGCAGTATTGTGTTCAAAAACTTGGACGGTGCGTTGGATGCGTAGAAAACTGAAAGCGTTCACATTTTTTTTCTCATCCCAGAGTCTCCACAGCTCTCTATGTTCACATACATATCGGTAATAACCACACGCATATAATCTATACAAATATTAGTAAGAGAACAACGCGTTGAACATTTTACAAGACCCAATTACAACGGTCCGTATGCAAGGTATGGAGACGACGCTAATTATTTCGCAAAGTTTATTATCAGACGCCGTCTAGACAGAATTGAAACGATTGATCCGATTGTGTTCCACTGATTGTTTGAAGATTTAAACGGTCTGTATAGCTTTGTATATTTTAATAATATTCAGATATGAAAAACAAAAGTAAGTTGTGTTTTTAAAGTAAATATTTGTCTAATATGACACACTGCACTGCTGCAAGACAACGTATGGATGTTTTGTAAGCACTAATATGAATAATTTTATTTTATTGACCTAATTATAAAAAAAGAGCATTTAACTTTTAAGTTGTATTATAAAATATAAATAATTAAATTTTAAAGAAATGTCTCATAAGCAAAAAGAGATAATAATTAATCCAAGAAACTGTTGCCCAAATTATAACATGTATTTTTAGCTTCACGCTGAATCCCTTATATAGTAGTGGGAACCTAGTGTTAAGACACTTTCCGCATCACACACCGCACCGATTTTCGAGACACCACCGAAAAATAACTCATCACACCGAATGGTAATCGAACCTACAACCTTCGTGTACAGAGTATCATATTCAATCGCGCGAGAACCTAGTGTTTAGACACTTTGTGCCTCACACACCGCACTAATTCTCGAGACACCCCCGAGAAATAACTCATCACAAGCGAATGGAAATCGAACCTACAACCTTTGTGCTTACAGACGGAGCGCGCTATAAACGCCATAATCACTGTGTCAAACACTTTAAACTTTGAACATAATAATAAACTATTCTAAATGTGAAACAAAAAGCTAATGGCCCTACTAATTTACTACGACCACGTTTTGTTGTTTGTATTGGAATTCAAATGTAATATAGACATTATGCTGTGTTCAATATAACAAAGCCGTCGTGGCTCAGTGAAGATGTGCATGATTGTATTACGGTAACGGATTCTTATTCTATAAAATCTGCTTCACACTGTATTCCGCACGAAGGACAGGTAGGTAGAGAGAGGGAGGGAACCTAGTAAAGACACTCCGTTCTCTTCTTTCCGCCGAGACTTGGAGGCATTGCGTACTGAGTGGCGGATTTAAACGGCTCTTTGTCTCGACACTAGAGCGAAGAAATGAAAATACAAATTTAAATAGTTCATTTCTCTATTTTATTTTTTTTTAAGTATAAAGAGAAACAAAAATACAATTAAGCTTCATTATATAAGATGAAGTGAGATTATAACCACTATATTAATATAGATCAAGTGTCTAACGTTGCAAGTAGACGTTATTTTAATTGGGATTTGAAGGAATATATATAGATGGGATGAATTTAATATGAAAGAACAAATCAAAGTCATTCCTGTAATCTACATATTTATTTAAATTTCTATAAAATTGTAAAGACATGCAAATAAACTGTAATTTAACTTTATTTATAACCGTATCATAAACGATTTATTTCCTATATACTATAATAACATCAATATATCAGAAAAGAAATATTTTAAAAATCATTTTCTTAAACAACATTGATCGCTTAACGATTGGCACCTGTTAAGGGATTTTACACTTTTGGGTTTATAAATTTGAAGGAGAGCTGAATCAGATTTGCATAGACAAGTAAGATTTTTAGGTTCTGGAGGAAAGCTAAGTTGTCTTAGAGTTCTAACATCGTATCTATCTGATCGTCTAGTCATCGTGGAAGCGTCCTTACGTCCGCAAGAACATTGGGAAGATTTAATTTGACTTGAACGGCTTCTTAACGATATATAAGAACTTTTTGGAGATATAGAAGCTGATGATTTTGTGAAATTTGGAGTGAACGAGGCCTTATCGCTAAATTTGATAGATTTCTCAGGCTTACTATATGGTAAACAACATGTTTGGCTGGCTATTGTCGTGGACTGATTGCTTTGGGTAGGAGAAATAGAAGGTAGCTTAGATGCTTGGCGAGGGCATGTGGTGGATGCAACGCCTTCATTACCACAAGCCTTAGCAGAATCACTTTTGCTGCTACAAGAGTTTGATTTTAATCGCTGTCCGGTTTCAGAAGATTTACAAGAGCATAATGATTTATGAGGTTCATTGTCAAACTTAACGTTAGATTTCAAGTTTTTTGCTGATTGACTACAGCTACATTGCTGATTCTCCGCATTAATATCTTGTTTCCCACATATGTCTTGCACCTTTGAATTGTTTTTGCGACAAGAGCAAGGGCTTGTATCATCGTGTACCAACTTACAACTACACTCAGGAGCCTGGTTACTTTTATTAACTGACCGGCAACTGCATATGCTAGTTTTAGGTTCCAGTTTTAATTTTGAGCATTGACAACCATTATTAACTTTCTTTTTCATAGATTTACAACTACACTCTTGAGAATTATTTGATGAAGAGCAGATTGCATTTTTATTGACCGACTGACAGCTACAAGTACTGGTTTTAGGCTGCGGTTGGTTTTGGATTGAGCATGCGCAAACATCTTTCTTAGTTTGACATTCACTTTTCTTGTAATTTGTTGATGATTTGCAACTACAGTTCCCAGACGTATTAGGTGATGAAGTAATTTTATTATCTGACTGACAACTACAAGATCCAGATTTAGCTTGAGTTTGAATTTGCTTTGAGCATTGACAATGGTCTTTAAATTTATTTTTTGCTGATATCTTTTCATTACAGACACACGTACCACTATCAAATTCGCTCACTGGAATCCTATCCATTAAACACGTTTGGTTTGCCATTGAGGAAGTTTCGTTACTCTCACTACAACAGTGTGAATACTTAGATTCCACTGAAGAATACTTAAAAGCTTGCTTTGAATTCATATTGTTGCAACTGCACGTTTTTTGTATGGTAACTGTCTGTTTTTTAGAACATGAACATGTGCGTTCATCTTTTTTAGCTGATTTTTTACAATCACAATTAGATGTTTCTACAGAGGGTTTCTTACTTTTCTTTTTGCCACAATCTTGACAACTACACGTCGGTGTCCTGTTTGACATTTCATGTAAGTCTTTCTTACAATTGTTGCTGGTATTTTTATTTTGCTTAGAATTAGTGGTTTGCTCATCGCATTTACCACAAAACCTTTCATCTTTCGAGTATTTCTTGTCTATAGAGTCTGTTTTTTTCATACATGGTTCAGATTTAACTGGTTTAATTTTCAATGAAGTATTTGCCTTCGAATTACAATCACAATTAGCTTTTTTGCAAATGCATTTGAGAGAGCTTTGTTGTGTCCCACAACTACATTTGGATTCAGCAATTTTATTTTCTTCCTTTGCAAAGGATTTACAGCTATCTGCAGATTTACTCGTACATGATAATATTTTCTTTAAAATAACAATGGTGCTTGCGGTAAGTTCAATTTCTTCGTCGTCGCTGTTATCTTTACACTTGTCATCTTTAATGATGATTTTAATTTTATTGTAGCTATTATTATTAGTACATGACTTAATATTGCTAATATCATTACTTTTGTCTTTTCTACAAGACATCCTAGAACTAGTTTTTTTGCAAGCCTCGCAACCATTTGTTTCTTTCTTTTGATATTCTGTATCTAGCTCTGGGACACAGGGTGCTTCACATTTTTTTAACGCATTCAAACTTTTCGGTGTACATGAGAACGACCTTGATGTAATTGATGCAATTTCAGTAGAATTAATTTGGCTGGATTTTTCTGAAATAGTTTTTTTACTGGAACATGTAGATAAACATATATCTGAGATAGGTTTATTAAGGCCAGTATTATCTGATTGCGTTTCTTTTATAAAAGTATTATTATTTTTACCACAAGAGGGTTCTGAAAGAACTCTTTTTTGCGTTTTCTTAGAAGTGACAGTTATATGTTCGTGAGTAATGCCATCTGTACCCGAAAACCTTTTAATCTTAACAATTTCCATAAAAGTCCCTCTAGCGTTACTCGTATTATTATTAGTACATGACCTTAGAATATCTTGTTTACTTTTATTTTTATTTTTACAACTACAAGGAGTCACAGTAGTAAAACCTTCTTTGGACATCTTTTTCCCACAAGACGAGCATGCATTAGAAATATTTTTGACGGATGATTTATGCTGAACAGAATTACTGCAATCACATGTGTGATCATTGTCTGCAGGAGATTGACAAGTAGGACAGCTTAGTTTTTCTTGTTTTTTAATGCCTTCATTATTATGGCTTTTAATATTTTTACTTTTACATTCTGAACAAAGTTCTTCCATTTTAAAATTAGATTTAACTCTATCTTTGTTATCGTCTTTGATATTTTTTACTTCAGATTTTGCATTTTTTCTTTGACACTCCCTACATGTTTCAATTGTAGATTTATCTATTGCTTGTTCCTTTTTTTTGCAATAAATGCATTCTTCTTTACTGGGTGTAATTTTAGCCATTTTTTTCATAAATAGATTCTTGCATGCAGGACACTTATTATTACTATCTTTCGTATTTTCAGAAATTGCATTCGTAGCCTGACATTCCTGACATATTTCAGCTTTAGATTGGAGGTTTGTTACTTCCAACTCCCTGCAGAATAGGCATTTATCTTTATTTAGTGTAATTTTAGACAATTTATTCCTCTCTTCTTCATCCCTGACCATGACTTTATTCGTGCAAGCAGGGCATATTTTATTAATATGTGTTGTATTATCAATATTATTTATTGCAGATTTCGCATTTACACATTTTTGACATGATACAAGCTTAAGTTTATTTGTAGTTGGTTCTTCTTTTTGGCAATAGGGACACATTCCTTTATTTACATTAATTTGAAATTCATCAAACTTATCTTTCTTACCATTTGGACATATATTATTTTGTTTGTCGGTTTTATTTTCTGTTGACAAAGTGCTTCCTGTAGGAGATATTACATTCCATTTAGTATTACTACAAAATGGAAAAACATCTTCTTTTTTGGCGTTATTTATTTGACATCCCTGACATACTTCGAATTTAGGTCTATCCCTTGTTCCTTCTTCCTTCCTCTTGCAATAGAAACATTCTTCTTTTCCTAGTGAATTTTGTGCCATAACATCTTCACCTTCATTATCCCTACCAGCCCTACCAGTGCAAGCCGGACATAGATTACCATTATCTATTGTTCTTTTGTCGTTTATAATATTTGTAACTTGAGATTTTGCGTTTGTTATTTGACATTCTTTACATACTTCAATTTTAGATTTTCTATTTTCGTCCATCTTTTTGCAATAGAGGCATACTCCTTGATTAAATATTTCTTTACAAAGTATGTTATCTTTTTTAGCTAAATCATTCCTCTTTTCTTTATTTATCATTTCATCGATACAGGCAGGACATATACTTTCACTATTTATTGCCCTACTATTGTTCAATTCTCCTGTTTTATTGTTTTGATCCATCATACATTTCCTACATATTGCTTTTGTCATTTTATTATCCATTTCAGATTTTTCGTTGTCTTTTACGTTTTTACAAATATCACAAATATCTTTATCACGTTCGTTTACTTCTAAACTTGATTTAATTTCTTCTTTATCTGTCTTACAAATGCTGCAGACTTCATTTAATTTAAAGCTGTAGCTTTTTTCTAATGAATCTACCTTGATTTGCTCGATATCTTCTTTGCAAATTACATTACATATATTAGATTCAGAAATAGGTTTAAGAGCCATTCCAACGGATTCCTTTGCGTTCAAATTGGGTAAACATTCGCATGGATTCCCACCAGCTTTAGCGAGCTCTTCCTTACCTTTGGCTTTCTTTATTTTAAGTTCTTTAAATCTTTTTAATCTAAAATTATCTTCTCTTTCAATTTCTTCCAATTCCGAAAGTATATAGTGGCAACTTAAATTGAGTCGAGGGATGACAAGTTTTGATAAGACATTCCATTTCCTGTGAACACAAATTCTTGACTTAAAATTGTGTTCATTAATCAGAAGCTGCTGACAACTACCCTTCCTTTTATTTATTTTAAAATTATTTAAATATGCAGCTATTTATTCATAAGCTCCTTTCAGTATTTTATCAAAAAGTAGGAGATGGCGAAAGTAAATAAAATTTCTGCAAGTATAGTACACTTCTGCATCTTTAGATCATTTTAAGAACCATATTTTTCCAGTTATTTTTCATATAATATTTTTTCAGAATAATTCACGTAAAAATTTAAATTCGTTCAAGTAAAAATCACGAATGTTTTTGAGATATATTACTACAAATTATTTATTATTGTAATCGATATCGTTTCTTATTTTAATTTTCCTCCTGTTCTTTTAAAGTTTGAGTCTCTTCACTCCTCTTGATTCTAACATCATCGTTTTTAAGGATTGTCTTAATCTTAATTTCGTTTTTACATATTTCACACCTATTTTGTATAAAACTATCCTTATCTAACGAACGCGAGCACATAAAACATACTTTTTTACAGGATATATTACTAAAATTATTATTTTTTTTAGTTTCAGTGGATGTATTTTTGAATTGGGTATTATTTTCAAATTCATGTAAAGATTTACTTTCAGAATTTTCAATACAATCACATTCTTCTTCAGTACTTTGTTTTGTAGGTTCTAAATTAGATGTTCTCGTTAGACCATCAATATTACCTTCTAAGTTTAAGTTGTCAATTAAATTCATAATTTCATCTACATTTAATTTACTACGATAGTGATTTTTATTGTCTATATCATTATTTGTACTTAAATTTTGTGTACCATTATTAGTGATATTAATAGAAGTATTTTTGCCTAACTTATTTAATGATTCATTTGATACGTTAAAAGTACTTTTTATATTACTACATTTATCTAATTTTAACTTAACTTCGTTGCAGCTTTGTACAAATTTTTCCATGCTCGGTGACAAAAGTCCTTGTTTTATATAGGCAGATGTAATTTTTTCTACTCCTGTTACTATATCCCTAAATTCTTCCAATTCTACGTGACATTTTTTACATGTGTTTTCTTTCTTTGGAGAATCTACGTCATTGCTTGCATTAGTATGTGCTTTTTGCAATTCGTTTTGGCTTTTTGACACATTGGTATTGTTATCATAATTTTCCTTAATAATCGCTGCGTCTCGTAAATACGATTTTAAATATTCTAATTTTTCATTTATGAGATCATCAAATTTCTTATAATTTGCTCTATCAAGCAACTGACTAATAATTTGTTTAGCTTTTTCATACTTTTCCAAGAAGTTACTAGTATCATTAGTATTATCACCATTATTGATCAATTCTTTAGCTTGTAAAGTTATTTCGTTGAAATATTTTTTTACTTCAATTAGTTTTTCTTCTACAATTGCACTTGTCGAAGAAAACTTGCTGGACGAAGCATTTTGGGTGTCTAAATTTAATTTTTCATTGTCTTCCATTGTTCTAGTTTTACTTTCCTCATCGATGTCTTTAATATCTGGTACTTTGTCAATATTTTCAAATTCAGCTTTATCTCTTTTCTTTTTCTCTTTTACTTTCTTTAATCTAGAAAATTCTTCTCGAGCAATCTCTTCAAGCTCCATTAATATATACGTATTGGTAACATTCAATCTTGGAATGACAATTTTTTTAAGGACGTTCATTTTCCTGTAGACAATTAGTTTTATTCTAGTATACTCCAATTTCTCAAAATCTGTTTTACTGCTGATAAATTTACCCTTTTATTTAGGACTCTAAATAAATTAAAAACAATTTAATCTTATTTTTCTCATATTTCATATTTTTAATACATAAATAAGAACTATAAGTTACATTATATTTAATAATTATTTGGAGATTCATTTAGTGAAAAACTTGTTATATTTTCATTATTTAAGATAATATGTTGGCGGTCAGTATTATCAATCTCATATTCAAAATCAGTATCCGTTGAACGAAGAGTCATCGATGACATACAAAGTCTTTCTGTAGGACTTGATCTTGATGAAATAGTTTTTAAAATATCTGACTTTGCTTTTAGCAGAGCGCCATATCGTGGTACAGTATGCTTAGCGAAAAAGGATTCAAGAGTGACAATCCCAACGGTTTTTGAACCTGAATAAGGAGAATATGACGAAGTTTTAGATGATTGACCAGTTACATTAGATTTATTTGCTGAAATCCTACTCGAAGCTTTACTTCTAAGCGGTGTTTTTATTTCATTTTCAATCTTTATTACCGTCTTTTTTATTGAAATTGATCCATCTTCATTAATCGTTCTTATAATTTTAGTGATTTCCTTGACTTCTGTTTTCAATGTATCCATTTCTGATAGACTATTATCAATGTTAATCTTAGATGGAATAGTAGAATCAATATGTTCTTCAGTATCTAGATCTTTTAATGCAGATTCATTCTCTTGCGAATCAAAAATCCTCTCTGAATCAGGAACTAGATCTGTTTGGGTTTCTTTTTCATTGATTTTGGAATATTTTTCTTTACAAGTATCGCATAATTTGTCTAAATCTATATCCGCTAAGGTCAATATGCTTTCTACTGAATCGTGTTCCTCTTCTTCTTGGCATTCTTTTATACCCTCTTCATCCTTCTCCTTTTCATTTGTTTGTTCTAATTTTGACATGAGTTCTTTAGCTGTTTTTACGAAATCATCGGTGCTGGATTTTAAAATACCTTTTCCTTCCAAATCCTTGGTAACATCAACTACATCGTTTAATTGTTTTATAAGTTTCTCAACTTCTTCATCTCGCATCTTACCATCATCCTTAGATAATTCTGACGATGATTTATAAATTTCTACAATTGGGTCACTATAAGGTTCTGCCTTTGCCAAATTATCCAGGCAAGCTGGACATACCAGTCCTTCAACATTTTCTTCTTCTGTTTTCTCCACCCCTTTTTTTTCCTCTTTACCACCTAACCCACCATACATCTTTCTTTTGATTTCTAACACTTTCTTCAGTCTAAAAAATTCTTCTCGGGCATATTCTTCTAATTCATTATTTATATATCCCATTGTAACATTTGTTTTCGGAATGACTATTTTCGCTAAAACGTTCATTTTCCTGTTGAAAATCAGGAATGTGCTTAAATATATAACTCATATACAGTACGACTGCTAATTTGCCAAATAAGGACTGTACGGTATCCATTTCTATTATATCCTTGAAAAATAAAAATAGATTAGATTTTTGTAATAATCCTCGCATCATAAAAAGTGTTATTAGCAAAGAAATTACCGATAATATATTAATGTTTCATGAAGTAACGAATCATTACCAAGTGAAAAAAAATAGAGTAATTTATATTTTTAAGTTATTTTGTTTCCTAGGACAATCTTCAATCCGTAGATGTAGTGTGACCTTTCGCTACTAAATGTGCAATATATATAATATTATAATATGTTTAAAAGTGGTCGTAAAATCGAGTTCGGAGTAATGTATTATAAGCTTCCTATCGAGACCCTAAAAATTGAAAACCGGGTTCCGTCCCAGAGAAAACTACACGTTAAATAAATAAAATACAAATAATAAAATACAATAAAGTTTAAGAAACAGATTTTTTTTGTTTACATTTTATCCCGTGCCATAATGAATCGAGTATATAGATTTCTATATTTCGTATTTATTGTCAAATTTCATAAGTATAGGTGGTAGTGGGGAACGACCATACACAGATTCGATGATATTTTTATAAGACGGCGAATTTCGTATCTTTTAATTCTGATGACTCAGGGATTATAGACCTGGATTTTTTATATTAACTTCAGCATACTCTACCTGTTGAACAGACGGACAAACAGATGTACGATAGGGTAATCCTATGGTGTTTTATTTGTTTTTAAATTATCAAGGAAAGTCTTTTTTGTCATATTTACAATATGAAACTTTTTTTTATGGGAAAGGACAAGGCAAACGAGCGTTCGGGTCACCTGATGGTAAGTAATTACCGCCGCCCACGGCCTATATATATGTAATATTTTATTTCAATTTGATATTCGATTTTTTTTTCAAATTTAGTTACGTTCATTTCAGTTCTATACACATATCTAAGGGTCTGAACAAGTACTTATATAAAAATATTGACTTATTATTTCACTGTAAAGTCAATTCTAATACCTACACAGTAAAAATCACTCGCAAGAAATAATATTAATAAAAATAAGATAAAATAAGTATAAAATACGAAAATATCAAATTAGACAATTAGTTAAAAAGATCAAATATATTCTGCAATAGAATATAGTAGCAAGTTTAAAATTTCTTTAAAGGATTCCGTCCAGTCCTTAAGAGACGGAAGGGCAAGTTCGTCAGCAGCATTCTACAAAAAAATAACTAAATACTTCTAATAATAATATTAAATAAATAAACAAAACTACTAATTTCTACTAAAGTAGGAGGCAAAGTTAGTGAAACAAGCTACTTTTAATCTAACGTCATCTATCGTATAAAGTAAATGATCAAAATCCTACATAAGGAAATATTTGATGTTAACATGAGGCCTTCGTAGCGCAGCAGTACTATAGCGTCCCATTGTAAACGCTATGGTTGCGGATTCGATTCCGATTCAGGGCATTCTTGTTTTTTTATTTCCACGTTCTGGTAACAAGGCAAAACGTTTCGTTAAATTTCGTCACTGAACATGCCGAAAGTAGTATCAAGTATCGTAACACTAGTTTGAGTTTAAGCCTAGATGTGGCTGCAAAGTGTGACAGTAAAATCGACTGGTTTTGGGTTCAATTCACACTTGAAAAGATGAAATATTTATTTAAATTTATATTTCCATTTGTTTGCTCTGGTGTCGGGGCAAAGCGCGGCGTTGGTTTCCGTCATTCGACATGCAATGCCTTCAGAATTCGGTGAAGATGGAGAACGGAGTGCCTTAACGCTAGATTCGGTTTTAATCGAATTTAGATGCATACATATACATACATTTAAATATATAAACATTCGCTTAACCTTAGATCTAAGTAAAATTTTGTAAAATAATTTAAAGTTAAAAATATAATTTTCCTATTATAGGTATTAATTGTATGTAAACGATAATGTAATTAATATATATGATAAGGAAATTAGATATAATAATACATTTAAAAAGGGTACGGACCAAGTGTCTGTAGTGTTAAGAAATGACAATAAGAAACTTTAAAGTACTTAATTATTAAGAATTTGTTCATATCCTTTGCTTAAGATAATTTTATCTATACATTGTTATATGTACTAATAGTTTATAAGGTACTAAAAGTAGTAAGTACTCACTAACTAGGCCTCCAAAATATAGCTAGATTTTTTACTACAAATTAATTTTAGTTTTTACTTGTTAAGTGATTGGAATATTTTCTTTTCACGTCATGACTTTTTACGCTTCAGGCTTTAACCCGCATGTATTTTGCCAGAGCTTAGAAGTGGATATAACTAAATCCATCCCTAGTGTGTATCGAACCCACAACATCCATGCTTACGGTTACATACTGTGACAATTTATGTACTAAAATATATAAAGATATACACTAACCTAGTTATATTATAATAATATTACTATAAATATAGGAAATTTAATGGAAATGCTTAAAATTATATTTATTCCCCTTATTCTTAAATACATTTTGATATTATTTCTTATATATATTTGGTTATTCTTATATATATTCGGTTCGGTATCTTAATGTGAAAAAACTAAATACTTATGATAGAATCACTCTGCAGAGGGAACTTAGTTTTAAGGCACATATCTCACTTTTTGCCGAATTTGTCGGGCCATTTCGTATTGAGTGGGTTAATTCAACGCCGCATTTCATCTACCAGATGTGGGAAATGAGAATAACTCATACAGCCTCAGTGGCGATTGACCCTCGACCCCAAAACCATTGGGTTTACAATCAAAAGCTGACCCGTTGCGCCACGACGGTCTCACAATCCTATAAAATAATTAGGTACATTTCGAAATAAGTTAAAGTAATATCGTGTATCTTTATATAATTATTCAAAACTTTTAACAAAAAGACGCAAAGATCATCCGGTACATTGAACATCTTCGAGAACCGTAATTAAAAGTTAGCAACTCATATACAAATACAAATATAAGTTTATTTGCTTGACCCTAATTTGCTTTGAGCAACAAAACTTTGTTATTTAGTAAATTCGAAATATAGCCCCATTTGTTTTGTAATCAAACCAAAACAGACTCAATAATATGTTATATTTTGTTTTATAGAGTTCACGCTGTATCCCGAAACACAGCGCTTTGTCCTATTTCCAGAGCGAGAAAATGAAAATAATTCTTTCCCTCGAGTGAATATCGAACCTACAACGATAGAGCCTACAGTCAAACGGTGTGCCGAGAAAATAAATAATATTAGAAATCAATCACACGCTACTCTCATACTAGGGGTGTAAAGTTTCAACGAGAGCTACTCACTTAAAAAAAAATTAAAGCTTCAACTATAAAAATTATTTATGAGGGAGCTTTTAATGGCTGCCTGAACTAATATTCCCATTTGGTTCACTTACTACACTAGTAGGTAGTAGGTTCAATTTTAAAAGGAAATTAGACGTTCATTTTATAATAGTTATACCGGAAGGCTTGATGGAAAATCTTTTAGTTTTTTTTTACTCTCATTAAAATAAATCGTCATCATAAAGTTGAGGGGATAGCGTATGGCCGTATACCCCATCGTTTTGGGTTCAATTACCACACGGGGGAATAAATTACTTTTATTTCCCCTGGTATAAGACAGAGCGCGGCGTTGAATTCAGCCACTCAACTTACAATGTTTCCAAAAAAAAAGAAAGGCAAAATGTGGATAACAACCTCTCCTCCTCCCTGCGCTGCTCCCTGCTCCTCTCTAGCTCCCTCTGCCTACCCTGATATATGTGGGATACATCGTGAAGTTGTTTTTTAAAATTATTATTTCGCACTCTAGTGGAATATCGCGACATTAGGGTCCTTGCACATAATATGCAATGGATCTTTAAAATGCATCAAAAAGTGAAAAAAAATAACTAACGTACAATAATATATCATACAAAAATATGATTTCATTGAGTTGGTTTGATGATGTGATAAGGACAGAAATTATAGAACTCTTCAGAGGCTATAAGTAAGCCACTCGAGTAAGACTCATACAAAGTCACGTTTTTTATTTAAAATCTTTGTTTACAAATACCTTGGATATTAATCTTTCCACACCAAAAAATTGGCTTAAAACATCAATATCCCTCAAACCCATAAGCATTTCCATCAAAGTCCCATACAAATCACCCAAAACACTTACTTGGTTGCATTTTTGTTCGCCAACTCCACCATCAAGAAGCTGGCGCGGAGTTGCATCATCATGATGAGCCGTTTCAGAAGGTCCAACCATGCTTTCTTCGCTTCCAGAATAGATTGGCCTCCCTTTTCTAACCCCAGATGAGCGTATGGTGGTACTTCTGTCTATTTGGACAATATATCAATGAATGTATATAGGACTATCTATTGACTAGCGGCTTTGTCTGCATGGTCAAATGGAAATGACCAAGAAATATATATGACAAATGATACCTTCTTTTCAGTTCGGCAGTGTCTGAGACAATTGACAGTTGAAAGACACAGCTCGAAAACTAAAATTCTACTACTATTATAAATCAGAAAACGTTTGAGAATAATTCTACTCTCACGTAAAAACTACTGAACGGATAATTTAGCTATAATAAAAATTATTATTATATATATATTCTATATTATATATATAGAATATATATGTATATAATAATAAATTTCGAACCAAAGCTTAGATCGCTAGTCGGTCGCTTTTCATATAGGAAAGCACTGACAGAAGATTTTCTAAAACGGACTTTCCACGGAAACGGAAACAAAATGTCATCAAATTCCTTGATAGACGGAGCTGTTGGCACCAACAAGTATTTAAAAAAAAATGTCAGCTTCACGCTTTATCCCGCAAATAGCAGAAATGAAACTAATAATTCATTATACACCGAGTGCGGATCAAACCCACGACACGACGACGTTATCGCATCGACCATATTTGAATAAAAAATTTGGATAGACGTAAATAGTAAAGTTAAAGTATTACCTCAAAAATTTCAAATTGTACTATCTTCACTCCAGATATCGTTTTAGATGATGGTTGCACTATAACTCCTGCCTGTAAAAAATAATGTTTATTTTTAGAGTTTCGTACCCAAAAGGACCCTATATCCTACTAAGTTTCCGCTATCCATGTGCATAACAAAAAATGTTAAAACACACAATAAAATAAATATTTAAGGGGGCTACCACGGTCATTTGAAGCACAGAAAAAATCAAACTTGATTCAACGCAGTCAAAAGACTCAAGCATTTATGGATCGTTTTTGTTGTATCTTGTATGAAACCCACCGTGTAATCAAAACCTATGTATGGGGTACTTCTCGTGGACATATAGTCATGTAATTTAGAACAAAAAAGAAGAACTAACTAAGAAGTAAGAACTTGTACTACAAATAAAGGAAAAATCCAAAAAGTTAGAATTTAAAGGTATTTCAAAGAAGAAAATTATTACAAACTTATAATATTAGTTAATTTCATACAAATTGAACGCAGACGTATGAAAAGTTAAGTTTGTTAACTTTTATAAACTATACTTTCTGTTGACATACAATCCTGAGATTGATATGGAACCTTGGATATGTGAGTCCGATTCGCATTCGATCGGTTTTTTAGAGACAACGGTACGGAACATTTCGTGTGCGAGTCCGACTCTCACTTGGCCGGATTCTTTATCTTTACGCATTCCTATTTTATTTTCAGCGTTTCTCTGTTTAGGGCCATTTCGCCCTAATTCGCGGTACTTAACGGCGCGCTGTGTAGCCATAAGTACATAAATATAAGATACCTTTGAACATAATTTATAATATGCCTTTTCTCTAATTCATTTAAAAAAACAAATTTAAATGTTCTTTTTATTGGGTACATACTATTAATAAAATCATAACGGATTGGTGTCTATACAAAAAAATATTTAAGAAAAAAATATATTGGTGGCATTTATTTATTAAAATAATAGAACCGAAAACATTTTTTTTTCTATTTGTCTGTGCGTTTGTTTACGCTTATCTCAGAAAAGGTTTAACCGATTTAATTGCAGTTTTGTAAATACAAAACTGCAATTAAATCGGTGGCAAGCTTCTCTTAACATTTAGTGTTTGTTTTATATCAATTAGGTAATAATAAAAAATATATACCAATTTAAGGAATGTTGTTCGACAAAGTGTCTTATTAAATTGTCCGAATCTTTACTTATCAATATAGCTATTTTTAAAATAATATTATTATTCAAAAACAAAACTAATGCATTTTAGTAAATAAATAATAATGTGGCTCAAGCGGGCGAAGCCGCGAGCAAGTCGCTAGTCATCTGTGTTTGTTAGGTTTTTGAAATTCTCCACATTCTGCTTATTTAACAAAGATGGCGTAACTCAACGCTGCACTTTGTCTTTAAGTAGACTAATAAAATGAAAATAATTTAAATATAAGCATTCTCTCGAATAGGGATCGAATCCACAACTTTACAATCACACCATATTCCAACACTGCTATAAATAAAAATACAAAAAAATATATTAAAAAGCTTTCCCCGAGTGGGAATCGACCCACAACTATCGCGTTCACAGCCATACAATGTGTTGTTGCGCCATGACGGCTATTGTTTTTATATATAAAAATATAAATAAAGTTAAAAAAATTCGCCCCCGGGTGGGCTCGAACCACCAACCTTTCGGTTAACAGCCGAACGCGCTAGCCGATTGCGCCACGGAGGCCGTGACACATTACGTGAAATAACCCATAACATTTTAATTTTTTTTCCAACTTTTACTAACATACTAGGAGAGCATTGGACGAGTTTAACTAGCAACGTGATGATGTTAGCTTATATAAAATTGTATATTATTTTTTAACTTCACGCCGTATCCCGCACATGGCAGGGAAGGCAGAGGGAACATGGGACCCTAGTTTTTAGACATTCCATTCCCTACTTCCTGCTGAATTCTCAAGGCATTACAAGCTGAGTGTCGGAACTCAATGCGCCTTGCCTCGCTACCACAACGAGGACTTGTTACCTTCACGCCGGATGCTGCTCACTACAGGGCAGGTAGAGAAAACCTAGTGTTGACACTCCGGCATATAAGTTTGGGTTTGATTCCCACGCGAGGCCCACATTATTAAACAACAAGTTATTATTATTTAATTTTACATTTTTAGTCCATAGACGGTTCCGAACCAGTTCAATGTTTATAGGAAGATAAGAATCACTTCTAGCAAAATTCCATAATTCTCAGTAAATTATATATGGAAGTACCCTCTTAGAAGTTTCGCTCGTATCTTTTTTTTTTTTTCTTTTGGTTGCGTTGCTTTACAAGTATTTTTTTTCTGTGATCCAAATACTGTTAATATTTAATATCAATACCAGCTTTTAGAGGTCAGTCGTGACGAAGGGGCATAAGGGTGTGTGTAACACGGCAGGTTGGGGGTTCGATTATCACTAGTGGAAATTAAATATTTTTATTTATTTGATCTGGTGCTGAAACAATGCGCGGCGTTGTCTTCCACCAGTCAACAAGCTATGCCTCCAGAAATTATCAGACAGTGGGGAACAGAGTGACTTAACACTAGGCTTCCTCCACCTACCCTGCTACATGCGGGATACAGCGTGAAACTGAGATTAAAAAGTTCAGCCTTTTACAACCCCATGTTCTCCAGGCTAGCTGGTACTAAATTAAACAAACTCTTCAGCTATATAATAAATAAATAGAAACCAAGATACCTTTTTACCAATATTCTCGGTGACAATGTCGTTCAGCATTGGGCAAAAGTATCGACTTCTCGCAAGCAAAATGAAGGCGTTGCGCATATCTTCGCCGAACCCCTGATATACTCTACGAGAAACATTTTATGTCGAGTTGTTATGCATCATTATAATTTAGTTATTACTACTAACGTCAAGCATTGAGGCCGTCGTAGAACAGGGGAAATGAAAAGCAGAGAGAATAATTATGACGTAGTAACTAACTACTATTTTTTTAAGCTCCACGCTGAACGGACCTTTGGGAATCTAGTGTTAATACACTCCGTTCCTATCAAGACAGTTCCGTTCTACACTTTTAGTCGATTTATCGGGGTATCGCGTGTTGACTTTCGGAACCTAACGCCGCGCTTTACCTCGTTACCACAATCTTGTGCTGCCAGGCAACAACGGCCTCACTTAATAACTGAACTTAACTAAGCTTGACGCTTTGACCCTAGCGAGGTAGTCTCAGAGAATAGAGCGCCAGACGTTACGGTACTAGTAGAAGAATTGTATATAATATTAAGAAAATATTACTATAGATTAGTGTTCTTACTCATATAATTCTTGAGCCAGCCTCCTCATCTCCCTACCAGTGGCCAACGCGGTCCACTTCATAAGCTTCCGCCCAAGGAAAGCCAGATGCAACCTGTTCCGCATTTGTTGGAGTGCCACCAGGGATGGCATGCAAGGGTACCTTGTGACCCCAAAGGTATTCTCCTCCTCCTCTGTAATTGGACTTATATTTTAATTTTGTAAAATTGCCATGTTGGCACAACGGTAGTGACTGTAAACGCGACGCTTATTTGTTATTTAAAATTCCTCGTTGTGGCAACAAGACTAACGCGGCGTTAATTTCCAACCTCACAATGTCTCGAAAATTGGAGGGAAAGAAGGGGGATAGAGTGTGTTGGCACTTTGCGCCTACTTTGCTGGAAAAAAATGTAAAGCTGCAAAAAAACCGAAAACGAACATACCATCATCGTCCTTAAACATTTTGGATAAATATTTATTTTGTAAATCTTATTTAGATTTGATGCTGAAGCATCACTATAATTATTTTATTATTTTTGAGTATTTTTTTTTATTTTCATGGATATTCGGCATTTTATGGTAAAAAAAAACTAAAATTTTGTGGTAGACATATTGATAGGTTTCTTTGTTTTGTTTGACAGAAGATTTCTTAATTTCTAAAATATTTGATTAATAAGGACATTTTAATTTTAAACTCCTTTGAGTATAATTTATATTCATCGGCCATATTTTTATACCTTAATTAATCTATTTTAATAAATCATCTTTTTATTACAATTTTTAAAAGAAAATATATATGTGTTAGAATACAACTTGATAAGAGCGTATGGCTTAAACGGCTAAAAGTACTTTCGAAACGCGCCTTCGAGTCACACGTTCACATTTTTATACATTTCTTATATTATATTACATTTTTTATATAAAAAAATAGTAATTTATATAAAAAAATAATTATAAAAAACATCTTGTACAACAAGATAAAATAGTATTTAATTTTATTCAAAATCTAGCTTAAAAAAAAACAGAATAAAATATCACATTTTTTTTAAATCACTATGACGTGATTAAAAATAAAAATGATAAATTGTCACCCATCACTCGCTATCACAAATGCCTCGTGTTTGAGAGTTCCTACTATACTCAAGTACTAGACTCCCTCTAACAAATAACGAAAGGATTGCAGACAAAAGGTCTAACCAGAATTTAAATTATCTTTTAGTTGTATAAAAAAAATATATTTATTTACTAGTCGCCCACAATGTCGTTGGCGTGGACTACAAGACGTAAAATCTCTTTTTTTTTCGCTCCTGTAAAAATATCTGGAAATACTCTCCTTGCTCAAGTCATGTCAAATATCATCTTTCATAGCTGTGTTATTTTGTCAGTTAGTCGGCTTAGAAGAATTTTTATAAATATGTAGATTTGTATAATTATGTTTCATAAAATCTAACGCCGTTGCGGTACAATGGAACAGCGACTGACTGTAAACGTGATGGTAGAGTTCGAATCACAGTCAGGGCATCCCCACTTTTGAAATTCCAAACAAATTCAAGATGATGCGGAATTTAAATGTGCGCTTTGTGTGAGCCATAGTCGTTGTCAAAATTGTAATATGTCAATTTTTATATTAAAATGTAAAACGAAAAAATACTTGACATTTAATTCCAAAAGTATTTGGGCTGTAAGTATTTATTTATGTATTATACGCAATATGCCTAAAAGTATTTTTTTTGTCTTATACCAATTTACTTCATTGTAAATATTCTGTTTTTAATCACTCAGTACTAACCCTTTTATAAAAGACATTGTTGCGTCAATACGACGTGAAGTAAAAAAGTAATATCTACATTATTATTTATATATCTTTAATCTAGAGGGCCTGACTATTTTTTTTTATAGTTCAACTGGTCTATCATACCATACCATACCAGTGTACATGAACTGCAGTACCTACCACGTACCTACCGAATTCAAGAACTCTAAAATTTTACCTAAATTGGTCCAGCTATTTACGAGTTGTAGGATGGAAACCACTATCAAAAATCCCAACCATTTAATCGTATACAACGTAGATCCATTCAAATCATTGGAAGCCCAATAATCTGCGAAAGGCTCGACACTTTGGCTTTACGTAGAGATGTCTCCTCGCTGTGCGTTCTGTACCGCATTTATGACGAGGAGTGTTCTGAAGAACTGTTTGACCTGTTACCTGCCGCCAAATTTTCTAACCGCACAGTACCTGACAAGCTAAAATATCATCCACACAGTGTTTCCAGGTCGATATGACATGGGTACCTTTAAAAAAGCGCGTCTATCTCCACCCTTAAGACCGGCAACGCGCCTCCTCTTAGCTCTTCTGGTGTTACACGGGGTCAGGGGCGACGGTAACTACTAACCATGCCTGGTCTGGTCCTGCCTTGTCCTTTTCCATAAAAAAAAAACACATACAAAAGGACAAAATAACTTATATATAACCTAAAAAAAATGTTATGATAAGTAATATTCGATCTGGAAACTATAATAACTCATACCTTTGGTTAAGAATCGAACCCACAACCATGGCTTTTACAGTCAAAAAGCATCCCATTGCACTACCTATTGAGGTAAAATTCTATATAATCACACATATGCATAATAATTTGTCATAACTCATAATACCCATTCATTTCATTTCTGTTTTTGTTTAAATTATTAATTTCTTAATAAAACACCTATAGTGAAGACAAAAGTGTCAAATATCTCACTTTTAGGGTTACGCTATAAGAATTTAATGCTACTCTTTAAATTGAATATACATAATATGAAGGAGCTAGTTCTTCTCGCGTCTTCGCTTGTACTAAAGTAATATAAACTAATATAATATTTACTTGTATCATTTATCTAGTATCACTTTTTTTATTTTAATTGTGTTTTCTTGAAGGACAACCGTGGTCTTCTCTATCTTACCTCAATCTCATTCTTCCTTCATAAATCTTTTTTATCATTCTTCCGTGACTCTAATTATTCATTCACCTTCTGTTCCATCCATGATCTTTTTTAAATATGTTTCATTTATAATTCAATTATTTCAAGAATCTGTATAAAAAATTGGAAATTGTTTTAACTGTTTATTAGTTTGTACAATTCTTCCTTTTATATTTTAATTTCTTAAAATTTAAGTTGGTTGCATTGACCTGTGTGTGCTTATAACACACAGATCTAAGCAACATGATCGGTTTATGTAATTTTTTTCGTGTTTTACAGAGTAATGCACATCATCTTCTCTCCCAATCTTACCTAACCAAGAATTATACGAAACCCTTTTTAAATGAAATCAAATCCGACTTCACCTTTTACTCTCATTAAACACGAACACATCAAAGAAATTCTTCACTCCAGCTTTGTATTTAATAAAGGAATGTGTTTGTATGTATGTATATTAAAAAACTTTTCTTTCATAAATTAATTTCTATCTTTAGATGAATTTCAAGTATAATAGACCTCGGAAGATATGTAAGGTGTGAAGTAAAGAGGTATAATAAATTGAATGTGGTAGTTTTTTTATATTTTTTGAGATCGTCGTGCCGTTGTTCAACAACGTCTGTACTTAACTGTACGTAAGACTCCTATATTTAAAGTTTGATATTTAAAGTATTTCCATTTAGTCGTTATTTTAGAACAAGTGCAACGTTGAGTTCCATTACTCAATCCACAATATCTAGAATAAAATAAAAATAAAATAAATTAGCTTCACGCTATATCCCGCATACAGCAGGGTAACCAGAGGGAACCTAGTGTAAGACACTCCGTTTCCCACTTTCTGCCGAACTTTCGAGGCATTGCGTGTTGAGTGGCAGAACTCAACGCCGCGCTTTGCCTCGACACCAGAGCGAAGAAAATGGAAATATAAATTTAAGTAAATATTTCATCTCCTCGAGTGGGGATCGAACCCACAACCAGTCGGTTTTGCAGTCACACTTTATGCCACTGCGCCACGACTGGCCTCAATCATATCTAGAATATTGGGCGGAAAATGTAGAACGCAGTATTTAAATACTATGTCTACTCTGCTATGCAGGAGCTCCTACAATCAACACGCAATGCTACCAGAATTCAGCGAAAAGTCAATCAATCCGCTATATCTCAAAAATGGAAAACGGAGTGTCTTAACATTAAGTTCTCAAGACATAATCCGGGATAAAACGTGAAGAAGCTAAAAGCAAAAAACATAATAAAATCACTAAAATTCTCACATCCAAGTATTAAGAATTAAAGGAAGGTGTGAAAGAGGGCCCCTTTCTTTATACCAATATAATAGGCATTGTACAATTTTAACACGTACTCGGTTTAACCAACCATCATTTTCGACCTCCCAATTCAAAAATCCCAGTACATTTTACCCTAGAGAGTAGTTCTAAATAATTTGGTACTTTCCTTTTAATATATAAGGCACGTTATTATTTGTGAGGGCCTTTGTTTCAAGTGCAAGGGTCGTTCGGTTCGTTTCTAATAGATCTATAGTTGATTGGTCTATTTCTAGATACGGTGGGGTGAATTGAATTGAATGCGTTTGAATTATTGAAATCATCTTTCAAGTGTGAAGTGTATTGATTTTTTTTGTATTTTTTCCTTATTATTTATTTGTATGGTATCTGTTGTAAGGTGATGGTTGTGGTTTCAAGTCCATCAATCATGACTGTGAGTGGGGATTGATCTCACAATCATCGCGCTTATCTCTGCGCCACGACAGCCTTAAATAAGACATCCTGTGTTAAAAATTAAAAATTAAATTAAATTAGCTTCACGCTATATCCCGCACACAGCAGGGTAGGCAGAGGGAACCTAGTGTAAGACACTCCGTTCCCCACTTTCTGTCGAATTTTGGAGGCATTGCGTGTTGAATGGCAGAACTCAACGCCGCGCTTTGCCTCGACACCAGAGCGAAGAAATGGAAATATAAATTTAAGTAAATATTTCATCTCCTCGAGTGGGGATCGAACCCACAACCAGTCGGTTTTCAGTCACACTTTGTGCCACTGCGCCACGACTGGCCTCAAACATCCTGTGTTATATGATAAAATATCTCAAACGTAAGACAAAAGTGGAGAACTGAGTTATTAATAAATAAAATCAAAATCAGCTTCACGCTGTATCCCGCACACAGCAGGGTAGGCAGAGGGAACTTAGTGTTAAGACACTCCATTCCCCATTAATAAATAAGTTTATAAAAATAGCGTGACGCTAGTAGGAAGAGGCAACCTGGTGTTAAGACAAACCGTTCCCCGGCCTTAATCAGTACTTATTTTCTTCCGTTCCAGTTTGTTGCGTGGCCAAAGTTAACGCAAATATTCCTTTGGTTAGTTGGAAGCAATATATTCCCCTCGACAGGCTATCGAACCCACAACCGTCACGTCAATTTTTAGTCAAACATCGTGCCGCTGTATATTAAATTACACATTTTTGTAAATATTAAGTTAATATATAAAAAAAAATCTCGTATACAGTTTACACGCACAATAATTATTATGAACGTTAAATCTATCACGCGTGTAAAAAGACCGGTTTACATTTTTTTTTTTACTCCTTTCATCAGATCAAGAGGCGAGGTGTATTAAAATAAAACACACAGCCAGACCTACCTCAATATACTTGCCGACACGCACTTTGCGTGTTTATAGGGATCCCTTATTAATTGAAAAACCTCTTTTTTTAATTGCTACGTATTTTGATGTACCCGGTGTAGGTTTGATTAACACTCCAGACAAAACTCTTGTCTCATTTTCACGCTTCTATAGTATACAGGATGTCTTAACACTAGGTTCCCTCTGTCTACCTTGCTATATGCAAGATACGGCGATAAGCATTTTAGCCAATCTTTATTTTCTTCTATTTATTTTTTATCTTTGTTTTTTAATCTTTATTTACATATGACTCTTTTTCATTTCATTTTCATCACTGTGTGACTGACAGCCAACGCACAGACGGAACTTCGCATAGTGGAATGCTGAAACATGGCATGTAGATTCTTTTCCGTTTAGCGAGTATTAAGAGATGATTCCTATACAAATTATAAAATTGGCATTTTACGTTTTTTTAGTCTACACAGACTAGTTGGTAATTTTTATTATTTATCAAGTAGAACATATCATGTAAATGTGTTAAATAATCCAAAAAAAAAAATCCATTACATTTGCACTGCAGTTATTTTATACTATTAAACTGTAAAATTTGTTTTAAAACCTACAGAACCCGTACATTAGATTCAATTCTCACCCCATGCATATTTTTTCCGCAGGGGTAAAATGGGCGTGGTCTTACCAAGTGGGGACATTTATAAGGCTACATATAATCATCATAGCAAAAATCAATATTTTAGAAGCCAATTTTACCAACTTTAAAGAAAAAATATTTAAAATATTATTGAAAGTGTGTTACGTTTTATTTGGTACAACAATAACATAATTGCGTTTTTTAAAACCAGTTGAATAACAGGATGTAAATCTGCTAAAGGGGTTTATAAAATTTCGTATCTTTTAAGGAAAAAAGGAACCCTTATAAGAGATCAGTTTCTTGTGCGTCCGTCAGTCTGTCTGTCAAGAGCCTTTATCTCATAAACGCTTGGAGATATCGAGTTGAAATTCAAGCTATATATTACCTAAATAAATCATACTTCTACATTCACTTGAGAAAATATATGGTCGTAAACGACGCGTTTTTGTAATATTTATCACAAAAACGCGTAATTCGAGCCTATAATGTTAATCAAAAGTACTTCGGGTACTTCCGGTTGACCTAGAATTATGAAATTTGGCAGCTAGCTGTTGCTGTATATTTGTGGTTAAATTCTAAAAAAAATAAAATGGTTACAAAATTTGGAATTGAAGCCCCTAGTTCAAGAAAGGTATTAGATGAAAAGCGGCGTATGGATCTTGAGTATTTGTTGCATTACATGTCATACAGCGTTGAAGTCTTGAGCGGGTAAATTTAGGACAATTTTTAATAAGGTGGTTCAAGCTCTGGGTGAAAACGCCATCTAAGTATCTGGGTCATTGCGAATGAAGAGTGGAGAGTTCGGAACACAGTGTTCCAACACTAGGTTCCCTCTGACTCCTCTCCACAATAATTAAAAATAAATTTCTCAAAAAAACGTTAGGTTAGTCCCCCGCGCAAAAAGAATAAAAACGTTTGATTTACTACTAATACTTCATAAAATTTATATTAAAACACATATTTTTCTAACAAATTAAACAATTTCTGTTTATCTAATCCAAATTGACTATACGCGTCATCTGGACATCGAAACCATCGTGCATTCTAGCTTTCACATATTTACTATGGCGGTGTAAATATTTTATTAAACACCCTTTTTGATTGGTAGCCGGTTCGATTTCTAAAACAAATGTTTATTTTGTCTAGCTTCCGTAACTAGATTTTTTAGTATTAATACTATAGTAGCGGCAAAGGCAATCGTGGCACAGCGTGTGACTATAAGCGCGGCGGTTGTGAATTCGATTCCCCTTGTCGACAGGATTTGGTGTTGAGTTACGGCATTCAGAACGTAATATCTCGTATTCGAGCGAATAAACTGCTATGCTGTATAGAACTTGACACTGAAAGAAATTACCGACAGCTTATCTTCAAAATAGATAACCCTTAATCTTTGATTATGTTTCTATTTTTAACAACGATATTTCATACAAACTTTCGACCCCTATTTTACTCCTCTAGAGGTGGTTTTTGAAAAATTCCTATATTTAAATATATATAAAGAAATAAAATAAATCAGCTTCATGCTTTATCCCGCACACAGCACGGTAGTCACAGGGAACCTAGCGTTAAGACATTTCGTTCTCTACTTTTCGCCGAACTTTGGAAGCATAGGGAGTTAATGGCGAAACTCAACGCCGCGCTTTCCTAGACACCAGAGCAAAAAGATGACATTTTTTTTTTTTAAATTTTATCCACTAGAAGCGGTTTTCCAAACATTCCTATATTTATGATGTAAATATTTCAGCTAACTTACAGTTTATATACATATGGAAAGACGTAGCCCTCACTTTAGTTTACGTGGACTATAAAACATAATATCTTATTTTTTCCCCTCCCGTGGAAATTTGGAGAAATCCTCTGTTAGGGCTCTCCGAAACTCCCTATGGAACATTTTGCGTTCATCGCCGCGTTGTTTTCACTGTGTATTGTCCGTCAGTCACGCAGTAACGTAGACTTTTATATACTTAATAAAGATATAATATAGATGTTTTTCTATCGTCATATGCGGGAAAAAGTATAAAATGCTTTATGCTAAATAAAAAAATATATATAATAATTCAAATTAAGTAAGGTACTGTTATGTTACTCTTAAAAACCTATGACTTGATGATGAATATTTGAACTAAAACCTAAAAAATATTTTTTCGTTACATATAATAGATCGTACTTGGTGTCAAGACTCTCTCATCCTCATTTTCCTCCTGAATTTAAAAACTTAAAACTTAACAGATTATCTAAACAACATCTCTAAAATACATATTTAAAAAAAAAACACGCTACATTTACCTACACTACCTACAAAAACCTACTTACTGCCTACTAAAATTATAAAAGAAAATTATAAAACTTAGAAATCCACAATATAAAAAGAAAACCCAGTCGTCCTTCAACAACGAACGCCACTCGTTCTCCTTCTATACAACATTAAAAAACATAAGCACTTACAACGTTTGTCCCTAGAAAGACCCACTCATAGACTAGGTACTGACTACAATTAGAACCTCCTCTAATATACAAGGGTTCTTTTAAAAATGGAAAGAAATGCAAAAAAATATCTATTTCCTTTGGAAAATTATAAAAAAAATGACACTTGAGACCCCCGGCGAAGACAAATTCTTGACATACATTGACTTCAAAGGTAGTATCTACATATATGGGGGAGGGTACGAAAGAAAGATTTTTTTTATTTTCTAGTATCAAAGTGTTTTTTTTTAAATACTCGTGTCATTTTCTAACCAAAAAGATTATAATATTATAACTAGATCCAAATAAGAGAAATATATTTTTCCATGCAGAACTTATGTTATTGGATCTTACGAGATCCATATGATATGACGCCGTCGAGACGCAGTGGCAGCATTTGACTGTAATAGTGATGGTTGTGGGTTCGATGCCCAAGTTCAAGCTATACAGAAAGACTTTCGAGTTATATTTCTAAGACACTCTGTTCTCAACTTTTCAGCAAACTTTGCCTGATAAGTTGGGGAAAAATATAATTTTACGGGAAGCTATTTACACTTTACATTACAACTGTATTTTTTTTAACGTCACGCCGTATATCGCACATACCACGACTGGCCTTATCATATATTACTATTATAAAGGAATGTTAAGGACAATTCAAATAGAATCTTACTTTCGAAGGTGAATCGAACCTACAACCACCCCCAATAAACTCAGACACTGTACCACTAGACCTCGACGTTCCTATATCAATTATATGTATATATTTAAATACAAGTCAAGTCAGAGACAGAAACTAGTGAATGCAATAATTATTATGTCTTTCGCAGTTAGAACGCACAATGGTCTCCCCTCTGGTAGACACACCGGACAGATGCACAAAGCAGACGCAGTTTTACTCAACTTTAAGGGGAAATAAAGGGAAATTATATATTTATATATATATTTTTTTATATTTTCGTAATAAAGAGACAGGATAAAGATAAACTCTATTCATATAAATAAAACTCCATCGTTTCGTAGTGACTGAAGATGACTCCACTGGACATAGAAACTGGGAGTTTAGCATTTACGTAAACTAAGGACTAAAGTGCTCCTCACATTCCCAAATAAGAGAGAAATTCCTCAAAAACGAGAGTTTCCATTTTCCAACAAAATTGCAAGCGACTATTGACCGAGTTAGAGTTAAACTCATAATTAACACGTCCAGTTGTGTCATAGGTAGAAAGAACCTAGTGTCGAAACACTATGTCCTCCACTTTCCCCATAAATAAGAGATATGGCGTGTTGCGTGGCGAAACTCAATGCTTTATCTTGCAGAATTAAGGAAATAAATTTTATTTTGCCCCCAAGTAGGAATCGAATTCAAACTATTGCACTCACATTTGGACGCCGCAACGTGTTACCTCTTTTAACGTATATCTCCATAGACAATTAAAATTTAAAATATCTTTTTATCCCCACGGTTTATCTACCAGGGTAGTAAGAGAGACCGAAGCAACAAACGCTACGGCGTCTGCAATTCGCTTGTACCTTGTGTACAGTTTGTGTGTTTTGTGTCAAAGTTCTATTCTCTATTTAAGCACGCAAAATGAGAAGGCTACGTAAAATACAGAGGCACCTCTACGAAACGAATACAATGTGTGAATATTTTTCCTCTTCATTTTCCGACAAGCCAAAGTTCATCTTGTTTTTATATTTTTTTTCAGCAGTGCTTATCACAGTTTTACAAATAAGAAAAAGTACATAAGTGGCCAGTGTTGCCAAAATTACATAAAAAAAGCAAAAAAAGTACAGATTTTTACTAACTAAGGATATTGGATCGCACCTGCCCAGGGTACGATATCTTAAAATAATCAAATCTACCTATATTTTGTAATAAATCGCTCTACCTACAGTGAAAAAGCAACGTGAAATACAGAAAAACACACCTCCATGAAACTAGAAATAGCTTCTATTACGACTAAAAAGATAATATTCCGACGAACCAAGCCTTTAGTCTAGTTTTTCCAGCACAGCTTACTTTAGTATCTAATTATGTCCTAACTTTCTTTAAATACACTAATACTAAGTGATATTTTCCAAATCCATCATGACGTAGTGTAAATGTAAACGCAATAGTTGTGAGTTCGATTCCCACTCGGGGATAATAACGAAACTAGGCGAGATGTTCAGATTCCCCCACTCAACAGCCAATGTCTCGAAAATTCTCGGAAGAAAGTGACAAACGGAGTAATTTTATACTCTTTGACTACCCTGCTGCTGTATAATACAGCGCGAAGCTAAAAAAACTAACATTTTCATTTAAAAAAAACCATACTCCCTTAAACTAAGAAACATAAAGAATTATGAGTAAATAGATAAATTTTTCCGACGAACCAACTGAGCCTTTTGGTGTTGTTTTCACAATTTTTTTCCAGCAGAGCTCACCTCAGTCCCCTACATCGTGCGACGCATCGCATCTAGGACAGATCGCGGCATTATGCGAGCGCGCGTTAAACACCGATTATACGCATGCCACTCTGTAGGGCGTAGACCCCGCTTTGTGTGGACTGTTGGAGGCTTAGACAGGACATGTTGAAAAAAAATTGAGAAAGATTTTTTTTTTTAAGAAGAGAAACAGATCGCTTCTTTGAGTATTTTACAGCGTAGCAGGGTAAAGAGAAGCAGTGGTGGAAGGTGGAGTATCCTTACATTAGTTAATACTTTGTGAGTAGTAGTTTTCAAGACATTGTGCGATGGCGAAACTCAACATCACAATTTGTCTGCCAGAGCAGAGAGATAGTAGAGAAAGTAATTTAAATAACATAAGATTCAAAGTAATAAATATAGTTAATATGTAGTCAATTCGGCAATTGTGTGACGTTTTAAAATGTCTCTCAAGGAAAAAACTTTAAATCGGTTCTGACTGGACACAAAATATAAATAGTGGATGGAGAAACAAGACACAATTTTAAGTTTATCATGAAGGTAGATACAATCGTAGCGCAATTATAGAATGTGCGGAAGTGTTATGGAATGGCCTTATATTTATTTAGGGATATGTTTACCTATATGAAAAAAAAAACAGCTTCACGCTGTATCCCGCACATAGCAGGGTAGGCAGAGGGAACCTAGTGTTAAGACACTCCGTTCAGCATTGGGCCACCGATATTTAAGACATCATAAACTGCAAAAATCGTAAAACCGCTTATGATTTTTTCTTAACCTGCCGTATCTATTCACACCGAACTCCCTACCCCTCTTTGATCACACTAGGGGCGGCCTAGGCACACACTTTTATACTTAATTTAGACCACACGGTAGCATTAATGCGGCTGTGGAAACGATTATATACGGAAATGCAAACAATATTACCTAGAGTCTGCCAGTACATACAATTTTAACCATTCTAAAAAGGACTCTAAGTTATATACATTAGATAGAAACAAGAGATCCAACTAGAATGGACTAGTTGGTGGTGATAATTTAAAAAAAAATATATAGTTAGAAAAAAAAATACATTTGCATTTTTTTTAATTTGCGCGTAATTCTATAATTGATTGTTAGATGCGTTTGTTATGACAATGTTATTGTAAGGACAGAACTTGAAAGGTTAAAAGTTTTTTTTTCATATAATTTTTTTTTCTTTCATCCTTGAGTGCAATTTATTATGAAAACTACTAAAGAATAACATTATGTTGAATATTTTTTTTATATTACGTATTTTTCTTTGCTTAGAAAATAAGTGTCTACTTGAAGAACTTTAGTTAAACAACAATACTTATCTCTGATACAAATTTTACCGCTCATTAGGTGCAACAATGACGTAATTGCAGTTTGTGAAAAAATGGCATTTTAGCTACAGGCATAAGTTACAAACATCATAGAACGCTAGTCCGGTCCGGTCCAGTCCGGTTGTGGGTTCTATTCCCACTCGAGGAAATAAAATATTTATTTTAATATTTTCATTTCTTCGCTCTGGTGTCAAGACAAAGCGCGGTATTGAGTTCCGTCACTCACAACCAATGCCCCAGAATTCCGCGGAAAACGAGAATCTGAGTATTTTAACACTAAGTTCTCTTTGCTTAGCGCTGTATGCGGGATACAGCGTGACGCTATCAATACTAACATCATATTGTTAGTATTGATGTAACCCACCGTACCTAAAATCCGAAAAACTTTGAGTACTTTAAATGTGATATGTTTTATACAGAACTCAGACTTCATGCAGTGCGTGTTTAGTGGCGGAACTCGCTCTTTGCCTTGTTACAAGAGCAAAAAAAATCAAAATTCTAATAAATAATAATTGATTCCCCCATCGGAAATCGTAAATACAACAGTCCCACTGCGTTACGACGGCTTAAAACTAAATAAATAAAAACAGAAATAAAAGAAATTGAACCTACAATGGCAAGGCCAGTCGTGGCGCAGTGGCACTAAGTGTGACTGTAAAACCGACCGGTTGTGGGTTCGATCCCCACTCGAGGAGATGAAATATTTACTTAAATTTATATTTTCATTTTTTCGCTCTGGTGTGGAGGCTAAACGCGGCGTTGAGTTCTGCCACTCAACATGCAATGCCTCCAGAATTCGGCAGAAAGTGTCTTAATACTAGGTTCCCTCTGCCTACCCTGCTGTGTACGGGATACAGCGTGAAGCTGATTTGATTTTGATTTTGAACCTAAAATAATCATAGCTTTAACTAATAATATCAACTACGCTACTATGGCATTTACCTTTTGTAAATAAATGAAAAAAATATATACAAAATAATATCTATATAAAAGGATGTTTTTGAAACGAGAAAAACCATTTCTTTTTATTACAAAGCAAAAGAAGCGAGATTTAGAATCAGGTCAGAGATTATAAGGAAGATTGTACAAGAGCATTTTTTTTTTCAGCTTCACGCTTGTTCCGTAAATAGCAGGATAGGCAGAGACATAAAGGAAACAAGTGTCAAGACACTGCGGTTCCCATTTTTCGCATATTTTTCGTGACACTGTGTTTTGAGTGGTGATTTTGTTCTATCTTGGCAGACGGACAAACGAATCTCATAGTGATCCGGTAAGGGTTTTTTTTCTTTTTCGAGTTACGGAACCAAAACACAAAACAATGAAATTAAAAAAATATATTGATATCCAGGATAAAAATACAAATTAGTGTACAAAAATCCTTATTTAAAATATCAAAATAACAAATAGAAACGTCCATTGACACTGTGTAAAATAGCGAAAACTCGAAACGTAGCCATTTTATAGAGAACAGTTAGGAGTACTTTGATTTTTACTTACAGAGTTCTGTATAATAATGCGAGAAAATAAGTCATTGTAGAGTATGCATACTCCACGGTGACTAACTTTTTCGGACATTTTGGACATTTATTAAAAATTAAATTAACTGAAAAGTTCTATTTATGTTTACAGTTTTTCAATAAACCTCTAAACAAGGTTGCGCAATTTAAATTCGGTTTGCACTCGAGGCAATGAATGAACTACTTTTTTGTACTGGTAAGAAAACAGTGTTGAATTTTGCTACTCAATACATAACATTTCGAAAATTATCTTATGTAAAAATTCTCGTTGTCTATCCTCTTATATAGAAGCATTGTGAAGCTACAAAATAAAAAAAAGTAACTCATTGAAATTTGAAAAGAACTCATTGAAGATTGAAGTAAATAAATTTTGACTGTATATTATAAAAAAACTTTTAACTGCGGCTTCGCCCGCGTTGTCAAATAGATATAACTAATAGTTGTGTATGACACATGACACATACTAAATGCCTGAGATAACTCCGCCCACAGATACGATGCTCTAATCTCAAAAACTCTTATTTATCCAAGCAAATCCATTATATCAATATTACATAAATAGAAGTTTATCTTAAAAAATCTAATATATATAACCATTCACATACGGTACCCTAAAAACTATTTTCCTGATTTCAGTCATTTAAAGACTTTTCTTTAAGGTTTGTAAAATTTTATAACAAATGAAAATAGTTTTTTGGTGTTTTCGTTAAAAGGTAAAAAAAACAAATATTAATTCAAAATAATTTCTCTTTTTAAATGAAAATAGACACCTAAAGAGGAAAAAATAATTAATATAATATATAATGAGTACAGGTACATGCGCGTTTATATTCTACCACTAAACCGCTTATATATTGAATTCGAGAGAAAAGCGGAGAATGAAATGTCGTGTGTGCTTAGATACATACAATAACTACATTTTTAACATTTTTAAAGTGCTATTCCACATTTAGGAAAAATTTAAATTAGTGTAATAACTACATTTTTATATTGTCATCACTCATCAGATCATCAAATGCTTAAAAAAAGCTTTAAATTTGTATTGATATTTTATGTTGATAATTTTCAATAAAAAACAAAATTAGAAACCGATGCTTTTTCCCTCATAGTATTGTGATCAAAGAAATCTTTTTTAAATGGCTTTCCCCAAGCGGGATTCGAATCGCAACCTTCGCGTTTACAATCAAGCGCTGTGCTACTACTGTTAGTTTTTCATATAGATATATGTAGATAACAAAGCAAGTAACTTAAAAAACACCTGAAAACATTTAATTCATTTATTTATTAGAATGAAAATGTAAAAAACCGTTTAAATGAACCAAAAGTGAATGTAGCTTCATTTCTTCCATGCTTAAATGTACCGTTTTACTTGAATGCCGACAAACCTAGTTCCTTTAACAAAGAGCCTGTATTATACATATAATAATAAAATGTGTAAATAATTCTGTCTGTGTATAAGAACAAAAAAAAACATTTTTTTTATAACTCACGGCGTATCCCGCATTAAGCAGGGTGTGTAGGGTTTTTCTTAGCAAACTGTTTTTTTTATTTTTCAATTTAATGTCCGAAAGGGCTGACTACTACACAAAAATTACCGTTTATTTCATTGCATTACAATAAATAACTATCGTTGTTCCGATTTTTATTTCAATCTCCATCCAACGGTACATCTCGATCATCGAGACTATAGTGTGAGTGGGTCAGTGTCTTAACGCTAGGTTCCCTCTGCCTACCCTGCTTTATGCAGGATACAGAGTGAAACTGAAAAAAAAACAAAACATGACATTGGACGCACCGTGACCGACACTATAGTGTGAATCCCCCATCAATCGCCTGTCCTTCATGCCCCGGGGCGCAGAGTGCCCATCTTGTCGTGGTCGTCGCTGATCCGAAAACCACTAAGAAATATTGAATTAAAAATATTTTAGTTCTTTAGATCTGATGAAAGGATGGAAAGGACCCAATCTGGGTCCTATGATGTCCTATGTTGGGTCCTATGTTCTATGTTTTATGCAGTTTTTTCTCTTTTGGAGAATATAGAACATTAAAACCAATTAATTCCAAATTGCAGAACAGTTAGCAGAATTCTTATCTTACCACTCTAAATATTTTTTTAGATTCACTTTGTATACTGCGCATTGGATTCAAAATGTTGAAATGTTTTAAATATATAATTAAAGGCCAGTCGTGGCGCAGGGGCACAATAGAGTGTCTTAACACTACTTTCCATGTGCCTACCCTGCCGTGTGCAGGATATTGCGTGAAGCTGATTTTTTTATTGTAAATATAATAACAAACCACATCTATAGTCAGTTTTTCCAACTTATACAATATTTTCATTTCCTCGCACTGATGACAAGGAAAGGAAACCTTTTGTTACAACACTCCGATCCCTACTTTCCTTCCAAGACTTTAAGAACTTATCGCTTAACTTGTCTTCTTTTAGATCGAACCCGCAACCTTCGCGATCACACTCAAGTAGTTCTCCACATATATATATATATATATATATATATATATATATATATATATATATATATATATATATATATAATATATATGCATACATATCCACGAGATCAAGCCTGTGTAAATGCTCAAAGCGTTTCAAGCACTCTTTAGAACATTTGAGTTGAAACAAGTAAAAATCTCTGCAAAATGCGTGAGTTATAAATTCCCTTGGAATATTATGAAAGCGGAAAAGTTGACTTTTTATTCCACTCTTTATAGGGTAAGTATGAATAACTGAATACGTTAGATGTGTGGTACATACATACATACTTACATGTATTTGTGTTATATATGTAAAACTTTGTCTAGTAATGAGGTTAAAATGGTAAAATACAAAAATTTTGTATTAATAGGATTCGAATCCTAAGTTCCCTCTGCCTCCCTCACCCTCTTCCATCTGCTCCTTTAGGATACAAAGTGAAGCTGTAAAAAAATTGGAATCGGGACTTCAAACGAAACGGTATATGGTCTTTCGCCTCGTCCGCTGTCTTCAACCTCTTCATATACATATGTATGTCCCCCAGGGGGTCCTCATACTTTTTACGTGACCTTCTTAACACTTAAGTCTTTCTACATAAATCTGATGATTATATAATCATGGGATGGGGGAGGGAGAGGGAAAATCGGAATCGGAAAACAAGATTAAAACATACAAGATTAAAACAACATAATCTATATAAAATAAAAATAAATTAAATTAGCTTCACGCTATATCCCGCACACAGCAGGGTAGGCAGAGGGAACCCAAAGTTAAGACACTCCGTTCCCCACTTTCTGCCGAATTTTGGAGGCATTGCGTGTTGAGTGGCAAAACTCAACGCCGCACTTTTGCCTCGACACCAGAGCGAAGAAATGAAAATATAAATTTAATTAAATATTTCATCTCCTCGAGTGGGGATCGAACCCACAACCAGTCAGTTTTACAGTCACACTTCGTGCCGCTGCGCTATGACTGGCCTCAAATCTATATGTTTTTATATTATTCGGAAAGATATTCTACGTAATTACAATGTGATATGTGTCACTCAATAACAATACTACACACCAGTTTCCATCCAATAAGGGCCGTTGCCTACAAGCAACTGCCTCGATTGACATTTCAAATTCCATTCCTTTATAGACTTTGACTATGGCGAAAATCGACTTGTTCGCTTTGGCAAAAATAATTTACTCTCTTCCGAGTAAGAATCGAATCTACAACCATCGCGCTTACAGACAGACGAACGCCACAATATATTATATATGTACATATATGTGTTTGTGGATAATTCAATTCCAAAGTTCAAATTTATACCATCACCTAGGTCACCCCTGGCCCTTTACTTTAAACTCATTTAAAAGTCCGTTGCCGCGTTTGGGTAAATATAAAACAATTTCTATAGAAGACCTTCGTCGAACTTTGGACCTTGTCACTCTTGTAGTGGTCAAGCTTCAAAAAGCTACTTCAATTTTGTATACAAACTTTTATTATATTAAAAATATACGATAGGAGATTCATTGTTTTGTAGATGAGAGTGAAAAATAATGTAATAATAGTTAAACCCAACCCTAGTTATATGCGTTCTATAACTTGATACGAAATTACGTATTGTTTAAAGTCCTCTAACTTACTATAGAATACCTTTATAGTCTGATAGAGGGAAATCTTCACGCTGTATCCCGCGTATAGCAGGATAGGCAGAGGAAAACTAATGTTAAGACACTCCGTTCCCCACTTTATGCTCATCTTTCAAAACAAGCGTTCCCCCGAGTGAGGACTGAATCCACAAGTCTCCATGTCCACCACATTCTCACTACTAATGTGGTAGAAAAAAAACGGACTTATTATTATGATATACGCCATGAAGAGAACTTTGATTAAATCTTAATAGAATAGGCAAACACATTGTTTTTACCAGTTTGTAATTTTAGCAATAATAAATTTAAATTCTATTTGAAACAATCATAGCATAAGAATATTGTTGAAAAGCCGACCTTAAACAAAGAAAATTAAGAAAAAAAGAGTAAAAATTTTAGCCTATATTTCAATAACCGTAGAGTCTTTATTTTTTTTTCAAAGTAACAATTGTACCTATTGGCATACGGAATGACCTAACCCCATGTAATTGAGCATAGACAATGCGCAATTTTTTTTAATAAAGAAAAAATACACACTGGCCGCCGTCCAGGCTAATAAAATACTTTTTTTAATAGCGAATATTTTTTTGTAGTAGAAGTGTCAATTTGACGTTTTATAGTTGTTTTTTATATCGATATTTAAAAAAATATATTTTTGACAGGAACCAACTTTAATTAATTTGTTTTTAAATGTTAGAGACATTGAGTCTAATCACTGTTTTTTTTTAATAATTATTTACTATAAAGTAACCTAGCAATTTCACCGCCGTCTTATATCCAATGAGTTTAAAAATAAGAAAATACTCTTCCCAATACACATTCGTCTGGAAATTGAATCCATTTTCATCAACAAAAAAAAACAAAAATAGGCATTAAAGTTCATCATATAGAAAATAATCTATGCCCAAACTGGACTTCAAACAAAAGGGTAAAGAAATTAATAATTCAATCCTCATATAAAGTACCAAGAGTGCTTCAGTACTGGACGCAGCTGTACATTGTACATACACATTACACATACTATATAGAGCGTACGTACATGATAAATAACCTAGGGCAATGCTTTATTTTTATAGGATTTTTTAACTATTTACGTGTATGTATGTATGTATGTGTGTATTTTATTATGGAAATTTTAAAATAAAATCCAATAAGCTTCACGCTGTTCCACACAGCGAGGTAGGCAGAGGAAACCTAGTGTTAAGACACTCCGTTCCCCACTTTCGCTGAGTTCTGAGTGGCGGCGCCGCGCTTTGTCTCGAGATCAGAGCGAAAAAATTAAAATACTAACATAAATAAATATTTCATTTCCTCGAGTGGGTATCGAACCCACAACCAGGCGATTTTACAATCTCATTTTGTGCCCATGCCTCACGCCCGGTAGTTTTGAAAATTATAAATAGCAAAAGATATTATTTATAAAAATTAGGCAGTCCCGAGTTTGTCGTGGTGCAGTTTTAGCTGTAAATATTACTAGAGCGAGGAAATGAAGGGGATCCCTTTTCGCCCCTTAAAATTATTAACACGCTTTTTACATATAATAAATGTAACACAAAAACGTTGTAACTGTACCGAAATATTTTATTTTTCTAATTCTCCTCAAGTATTTTTTCATAATTATAACATTAAAAAAATATAATACTTACAAAGAATGGTCGTCGCTCCTCTCCCTTTGCCACTTGACATCGTGAAGGAAAAAAAAATATGATTCAACCAAGAATGGGGTAACTTGATACACTCTGCGTAGATTACTTTCATTTTGCAAAAAGAAAAAAAATAACGTTTTGTTTTTTAAACTTCGCTGCCTTTAAGTATGGGGATGAGTGTGAAGTAACATTTTATTATGACAATATTTTTTTTCTCATTGGGGAAAATGATTTTTTTTTTCATTTCTTCACTCTGTAACCAGATAAAGCGCGGCGTTGAGTTACGAAACTCAATATGTAATGTCGTAAAAGTTGGGCAAGGCGCGGGGAACAGAGTCTTTACACTAGGTTTTTGGATTAGGATTCTTATACCTTCTTTCTTCGATGTCATGTTCTTATACGAGAAATATTACCTAATTTAATGACCATTGTACTACAGTGTAAATCCTCCCGTACTCTCCTGTATACAAGACAGCATGAAGCTATAAAAATATATATATTTCTTTCCTTTTTTTCCTTTTCTTAAGGTTATTTTTTGTATGCAAAAAGCAAAGAAATTGTGCGAAAATATTAAGAGATTTATAAACATTTTAAAGTACACAGGTTCGAGTACTAAATCTAAACCTACCTCTTGGAAAGTGAAGCAAAGGTACTGGCAAAGATTTACCAAAAGTATTTTTTTTCGAATTTCGAAAGTGTTGTTCTGCGCTTAGGAAAGAAAAATACTTCAAAAAAACATATAAAAAATCTTAAAAATCCCTCGAGAGGGGATTGAACCCACAAACGTTGCATTACAGTCACCCTTGTGCCCCTGCGCTACGATGGTCTCCTTTTCCTTATAAATGTGCAATTAGATAATATCTAGCGGTCGTATAATCATCTAAATTACTCTTTAATCTAATAACATTATCATTTAAAATTTTGTAGCAATATTGTCGCATGCAATACATATTTTATATTGACATAACTTTTTTTCTTTACAAACCGATTTAAGCAAAACTAACACAAAATGATAAGGGAAGCCTTTTTGCAATACTGAAAACCATATTTAAATCGTACTTTACATATGCATTAATAAAAATAATTTAAAAAATCTCGTATATTATCCAAGTACAGACATCGTTGAATTACAGTTTTATTATATGTATAGATATTTTATAAATCATAGGACCTTGGATAAGTTCTCGCTGTTTTTTGAATGATGACGTTGCGGCACTCTGTGCATTGAATTGCATTTGCATATATGCAACCTCAAATTATAGTAGAATAGTGTTTACTACAGTATATCCCACACACAGCAGGGTTGGCAGAGGGAACCTAGTGTTATAAGGCACTCCGTTCCCCACTTTCTGTCGAATTCTGAAGGCATTGCGTGTTGAGTGGCAGAACTCAACGCCGCGCTTTTCCTCGACACCAGAGCGAAGAAATGGAAATATAAATTTAAGTAAATATTTCATCTCCTCGAGTGGCGATCGAACCCACAAGCAGACGGTTTTACAGTCACACTTTGTGCCACTGCGCCACGACTGGCCTCAAATTAAATATACATATAACCTGTTAAAATCAAAATGGTTTCCAACAATGACACGGATGTAGACAAACGGATTTTCGTTTAAAAGAAAGAGCTATTAGTATAACAAAATAATGTATATTTATAGGTGAATTGTTTTAAATAGACCGAAGAGAACGTCTATCTCGATGGCAATTAATTATAAGAAACCACCGCCTAAGTGAATTGAGAAAAGCTGTAACGTGTAGGCGAGAGGCGTTTTTATTTTTATTTTTTTTTTAGGAGCGCGGGCGAAGCCGCGGACATGTCGCTAGTAATTCTATAATAAAGTTAATCTTATTGTTAGTCAAAATTATACAAAATATTTACATAAATTGTAGTCTATATGTTATTCAGACGTCTATATCTATATCTAAATCCGTTCAGCAGTTTTTGTGTTTTTGAAAACATTCATCCATATATATAAAATTTTCTCATATAAAAAAAAGTACGATAGTACAAATAGAAATAATGATCGAGGAAAAATTAAAAAGTAGTTGTCGTTGCACATTGAGAAAGCATCAGACTGAAAACGCGATAGTTGCAGGGTTAATCCTCATTCAGGGGAATAAATTATAATAATTTCCTCTCTTTGAGAACTCTCAAGACCAAGATCGGCGTTGAGTTCCTCTAGTAAACATACTATGTTCTGAACTCATATGGTAAGTAAAAAATGAAGTATCTTTACTCTAGGTTCGTAATTCAATATGTAGAAAATATGACGTGAAAAAATTGAAAGAGGATTTTCTATTATTCAATCACGGCGTTCGATTCCGCTAGTCAACGCGCAGTATCTAAAAAAAAAAGAAAAACTGGGCAACAAAGTGTTTATACAAGCAGGCAAAGGGAACCTAATGTTTAAATGGACATTAGATTCTTTTTGCCTCCTTTTCAGGAAAAATGTCACTCTGTCTTTCTATTATCCAATGTAAAATGTATATTTTGTCAGTATGACAGATAACTAATATGATAATTAAGATTAATGGTAGTTTTTTTAACATCCAAGCAGTTCGCGAAAAAGAACCTAATGCTAAGACACTCCGTTCCCTACTTTCTGTTCAAGTATGAAACATTGTTTGTTGGGTAGGAACAGAATATTTTTTTTTAATTGAAATAATTCGTAGTGCTGAATTCTCTTTTTTAGAAAATGTGAAACTCTCATGTTTTTCATTACTTGGCCCCCAACAGAAGTATTTTAAGTGCGCTATTAGGTCTAATACAGGAGTAAATGGTAGATTTTTCTGTTAAGAATTTTTTCTATTAAAATAATAAAATTAAGTATTATATATCGCACAATTTACGGAAAATCATTACAATAAGTTTTTTTCGTCAGTTGTTTTTATATTTTTTTCTATCTTAACGCTATTTTCTATATAGAAAAAGCTGGAGGATTTTTTTTTTGATATTGCGTGTTGAGTTACAGAACTCAACGCAGCGCTTTGTCTTGTTACTAAGGTCACGAAATTCGTTATGTTGGTTTCGAACATAAATCCGTTATGATCACATTCAGATACCGATGCTACGAAATGATAGTCTTATCAGTTTTAAGCAAACTAAAAGAAAAAATATCAAAATTTCTGTAATTTTTAGTAGGAATCATCACTTTTCCATAGTTAAATACGTAACCATCTCATTTAAAACTAAGGGTTCGTCGTGGTACAGGGTGATAGCGTCTGGCAAACCTGATAGTTTTGGGTTCGACCTCCATCTCTGGGGAATATCTTTTTTTATTTGTCCTTCTCTAACAATACAAACAATGTTTCTAATTCTGGTTAAAAAAAGAAAATGAAGTGTCTTTATACTAGGTTATCTACTATATTAAAGTTATTATTAAAAAAAATTCTGTACACAATTTTTTTATGTGCGTTATCTATACAATTTAGAGTCGCGCTGTATTCTGCACACAGCATGGTAGGCAGAGGGAACCTACTGTTAAGTCTCTCAGTTCTCCATTTTTATCTTAGTGTTAAGACACATTCCGCTGAATTCTGAAGACATTACTAGTTGTGTGGCGGAACTCAACGCCGCGACTTTGCCTCCAAAGCGAAGGTATAAATTTAATATTTTTTTATCTGGCTGTGTGTACATGTGATATCCTCTGAACTACTAGTCGAATATAAATGAAAATTTTTTGTATTATAATAATATAAAATATTAGAAACCTAGTATTTTAATATTAGATCCCATCTGCCTACCCTATTATGTACGGGATACAGTGAAAATTTTCTCGCATTAGCATTGACAGTACGCCATTTTAGAAAAAAAAAAGATGGCTGGTAAGTGAATAATAACTAACACGCAACATACGGGAGATGCGTGCGTGAAGATAGAAAAAAAAAATCAACTTACACTTATTCACGCCTAGGCAAAAGGATACCCGCCCTTTTTTTATCTACCGCCATATTACATAGACATTTAATAGGGCACCGACTTGTGTAGTACACGATTAGGGTATGTCTACACAATTGCAATAATTTTTTTTAATGTTTTTTTACGTTTTAAATACTTTTTGGAGGGCTGTTTAGTGACATTTCACTCTGCCCTCCTTTTTTAGTAGATATTCATTTAAGTAATTTACTTATTGAATGTCGAATTTAAAGTTGTGTTTTGTATGATCAGACTTAATAAAAGCCTATTCTTTCTTCTGTATGAAGATAAATAGTATAAATATATATATTTAATATTACATTAAAAACAAAACAGTATCCTCACTTATATAGTAAACGTATATTAAAATTAGCAGAATGTAGCGTTGCCAGGTTTCCAGAAGTCGCGGGTTCGAGTCCCGCTACGTTTAATTTTCTAAATAAGTTTTTTCTTTTCTAAGTGTGGAACAACATGTTGAAAATATCCTCACTTGCCTACTCAGTGTATCTCAAGCCTAACAAGTAACCATATAAAATTCCTACCATTTCAAAGTGGGGTAAAAAGTTCAATACACTTTTATACATAGGAAACGCACATAAGGGGTAGGATCTAGGGGTGACATTGTCCATAGAAGTTAGAACCAAGAACGTAACCATACAATCTGTGAATGCCTAGAAACTAGAAAAACTAAAGGACTACTGTGAATTATGAATAGATTTAATTTGTATGAGAATAGAATATAGGGGGGGACGCTTTTGGTTTTTGTCGTGTGTGAATTTTTATTCTTTCATTTTATATGTGTTCGATATTTTTTTTTATTATAGATTTAAAAAAACGTAGAGATTTCATTATTATTTGTGTTGTTGATATATATTTTTTAATATGCCTTGTAGGCAACATAAATGTAGTTATATGTATATAACCTATCCTCCAATACTGGAGGAAGGTCACGTAAAAAGCATGAGGACCCCCCGGAGGGCATGTATGAAGAGGTTGATGACAGTGGACGAGGCGAAAGAGGTATGTAGAGACCGTAGCGTTTGGCGCTCCGTTCTCTCTGACTACCCCGCTAGGGATAAAGCGTGAAGTTAAGTTAAGTTAAGTTAAGTTACCTATCCTCCACATCCAACGTAGTTAAAATAAAGCAATTGATGAAACTTTTAAGTAGATCGGTTCAGTACTTTCAGAGAGAAATACCATACAAATCGGCAGACAGACAGACAGATAAGAAATTAAAAAATATATATTTTTGCTTTCCATTGTGTGTTGTTTCTTTTTAAGTATCCCTCTATCTATTTCAATCCAAATGACTAGATGTACAGATAAAATATTTTTACTGTCTTATTATATAAAGAGAAAAGATAAGACATTTAATTTGTAATAAATAAATACCTTATTGTTTTCCTTTTATATTTCTGCTCGTAGGTCATAGACGGTGTGTAGACTTATAAACGAGTATATGCCGATAATTGTGGGATGAGTTCCTTTTATTTTAAAATGAAAATATTTATAAATATTTATGAATGAAAATATTACTAAAATATCATTTTCTTAAAATATAATTCTTATTTACTAAGTAATATACATATTTTAAGCGGCTAAACTGATTTTGATAACATTTCCTACCAAATTAAAGACTTTTATTATACATTTAGAACTTTTTTTTTTTCCTTCCGTCGTTGAGCTCCGCCACTCAATTAACAATATCTCAAAAATGACTATATATTATTATATTTAAATACTAAAACTTTATTCAAAATTAAAATATACATTTTGTTCGTTTATCCGTCGACACTTATTTTTGACACGCCAATTAACACAATTTACTTTGCTAAAATATCAGCGTACATGCAGTGTTAAAACTATTTTCGTATTATAAATATTTAAAATATATATATAAATATATATGTATGTATGTAGATATAAAAATTGTTATAATTTTTAAAATCAAAAAAGGAGAAACTGGCATTAAATTCCGCCTTATTTACTTAATTTCGAATTCGGACAGGAAGGCGAAGTACGGAATGTTTTAATATACATCCTATGTTCCGCTTTCAAAAAGATCAATAAAAAAACTCAACAAGTTATTTTTCTTTATAAATCTCAATCAATAATCACTAACCTAATCAAGGTTTTAAGCTTTACTTTAAACAGTAAGCTTTCATAAAATTTACTTGACCGAGATTTGAACCGCAATTATATCAGCAGACATTGATATCTCATGAAGCAGGATATGAGAGCCAATGGTCTAACCACCGAGGACGCTAAAGACCGTGCAAAGTAGAGTAGGTTGACTAGGAAGGCAGACTCTGGCAAATAGCCGGCATTAATGCCAGGAAGAAGAAGAAGAAGACATTGATAGCGATAAACACTTGGTGCTTAAAATCTAAAAAGTGGTAAACGGCTTGTCTTAACACTCGATTCTTTCTTTCTTTCCTTATTCTTAAATAAACTATAAACAAACTTAGGTTCGGGTTCCACCAAAGTAGAGATTTGTGGATAAGTCTAAAGCGGAAACTTACAAGAGAAGGCTAGTGATCTCCAGTGGAGACGGGATGTATGAATAACGATTTTCTATTGATTGTCAAAAAATCATCTCTTCTCTGCTCGTCTTGTCTCTACTTTGGTGGAGTAAGGGTCATATGATTCCATAAGTCACCTTTGAGTTCCATTACATGAATATATCAACCAGTAGGCAACTCAGAGTTTTTCCACCTTCGAGCGCCATCATCAGACCAGCTCGAGAGTACGATATGAGATAAAGCTATTTAGCATTCTATAGATTCACAATGCAGCTCCCATCCATCCCGTGACAGAGTGAGCTGCTCAGAGCTATCTGACTTCTGTAAAAGAAAGAGGTTATTGAGTCTAGTTGTATTTGTGTGTTACGTCAGAACTTTTGTCTGGGTCAACCGATTTTGATGAACTCTGCTATATACTCTGGTATGCAGGAAAGACCGTAAACTTTTTTTTTATTAAAACACAAATCAGCTTCTCGCTGTGTCCCGCACACAGCGTTATAAACAGAGGGAACTGTACCTACCCCTTAGACATGCCATTCCCCACTTTCTGCTAAATTTTTGAGGCATGTTCAGTGGCGGAACATAAATTAATTTTATTAATAAAAAAAAAGTATCTTTAAAAAGATTTTTTAACTTCTCGCTGCTATTTTCGGAAAACAAAAAATATTTTCAAGGTATCAAATGAGATGATCCCCTGAGTGGGAATAGAACCCACAACTGTAGCGCTATGCGCTGTCGCACAACGACAAATATTCTTTCCTATTTATTATAGATGATTAAAAAAACAAACATTCGACGTCATCAACATTCCCTCTCACTTATTTAACATATTTTTTCCTTTTAAAATATTCGCTGTTTTCCCTTAAAGAGGTTTTAATGTCCTTCCGAAACCTCTCGGCTGAATCCGACCGCTATCTTGACCTTTTTAGTCTGTATATTTAAAAAAAAAGAAATATGAGGAGTTCTTGAAAAAATGGCGCCGCTCCTGAGGACTGCGAGGAGTGCGTGAATTGAAATAAATGTGAAATGAAAACAAAATGGAGGAGTTTCATAATAAGGTATAACTTTTTTTATCTATATGGAGGTATAGGGTAGGTTTTTTAAATTTTGTTTCAATGTACTGGTCGTAAATTATAATACATAAAACTACATCAATGTCTTTAAAATATTCTATTTATAATTACAAGTGAAGCGAGCAAGAGACATAGCTTGTTGTATGTATATTTCCTTTTTTAGAGTTCCATATTTCATAAGGAAAAACGGGTCTCTTATAAGATCACTTTGTTGTCTGTCTGTCGGTCTGTCAAGACAATGGATAATGAGATCGAATAGAAGTTTTGAAGTGAAATTAACTTAAATATTCAGGATTACGCTTCTTAGTGCATAAAACAAGTTTCTAAATCAACACCATCAAAAGATACGACGACGATGTATCGTTTTTTTTTCATGAATATATTTTGTATGAAATTCGCCGCGTAATCGTTATTCCACACTTAGGGAAGAAAAATACTTATTTACAAAACGTATAAAAAATTGAACGAAACGGAAATTAATTTAATGTAAGGTTAAATTAATAGCATTCTCTCTTGCCAAATATTATAATTCATAGTAAGTAATTATTTTGATTAGCGGAAATTTGTAAAAATTTTCCTACAAAAATTCTTTCTACATGAATCGAATCGATTTCGACGTAGCCTGATGAGAACGTATGACTTAATGGTCAGAACAAATAAACAGTTTCCTACACACAGCAGGGTAGACAGAGGGAACCCAGTGCTAAGACACTCCGTTCCCCACTTTCTGCCGAATTTTGAAAGCATTGCGTGTTGAGTGGCTAAACTCAACGCCGCGCTTTTGGCTCGACACCAGAGCGAAGAAATGGAAATATAAATTTAAGTAAATATTTCATCTCCTTGAGTGGCGATAGAACCCACAACCAGTTGGTTTTACAGTCACACTTTGTGCCACTGCGCCACGACTGGCCTCGACTTGCAGTTAAGTGATTTTTAGGGTTCCCTACCTTTTAAGGCAAAAAGGAACCCTTATAAGATCACTTTGTTGTCCATCCGGCTGTCTGTCAAGAGTCGTTATCTCAGACGCTCTAATACTTGAAGATATCGAGCTGAAATTTATATCATATACTTAAATTTGCGGCCCCTTGATTTCATAGTATTTCTACATTTATTTAAAAAACAATTTAGCCGCCTATATTGCGAAAAACGCGTGTTTTGGCACCTACAGGTTGTACTTGTTCAGGTGTCTTTACCTGAACAAGTACTACCAAAGTACTAAATTTGTGGTTAAATCCTAAAAAATAATTGCCTTAAAAGGAGTAATGTTTGGTATTAAGACCGTTCGTTTGAGTGAGGTATCAGATGAAAGGGCTCTGATTTAGCTAAGCTTAAATTTCAAAAGAAGCTCGAAATCAATTTTTTGTTAAAAATCCTCAATGGGTGAGCCCGACTCGTGCTTGTCTCGTTTTTTATAATCTTTATGAAATTTTCTATATATAGATACAGAGAGCATAGTGCTAGGACTGCCCAATTTTCGAGACATTATGCGTTGCGTGGCAGAACTGAACGTCGCACTTTGTCTTAGTACTGGAGCGAGGAAAATAAAATAATTCATTATCCTCGAACGAGAACACGCCACGAAGACCTACGACGACGACCGCTAAATTAGTACAAAATAAAAATATAATTTAAATAAATTTGAGGCCAGTCGTGATGCAGGTGGGTGCTCCTGCAAAACTTTGTTATTATAAACGCGACTAGTTGTGGGTTCGATCTCCTCTCGAGGAGATAAAATATTTATTTAAATATATATCTCCAATTCTCCGCCTGTCGAGGCGAAGCGCGACGTTGCTCAACATGCAACGCCTGCAGAATACGGTGGGAAATAGGAAACGGAGTGTTTTAATACAAGGTTCCCTCTGCCTACCCTGCTGTGTGCAGCGTGAACCTGTTTTTTTTTAATAAATGTTTTTCTAGGTCTTAATCTACATCATGTTATGACATACATATCTTTTCTTTACATTTTCTTTGTAACAATTTGTAAGAGGCTGTTTGAAACTGTAAGACTTTTGTAATATATATGGCTGTATATATTTGTTGTGTTTCTTTAAGTTTCATATAGCCTGAATATATTTTAAGAAAATTAAATATAGTATTAAAAAAAACGTAGCTTAAATTAATTAATTAAATATAAAAGTATTAAAATAATTCAACGGAGCATACAAGTAATATAAGACGTAATTGACGAAGTGCTTGCAATAGCTGGTTTAATTTTGAATTTATGTTAAGTTTAAAATTGAAATTTGAAAATATCTTTAAAATCTAAAAATATTATTTCTAGCTATATGCCGCACATAGCAGGGAAGGCAGAGAATGCAGTGTTAAGGCACTCCGTTCTCATTAAGACACTTTCGCTACCCACTTTCCGCTGAATCCTAAAGGCAATGCGTGTTGAGTGTCAAAACTTAACGCCGCACTTTGCCTCGTTACCTGGGCTAGGAAATAAAAACATCAAATATTTTCTGTCCTAGAGTAGGAATCGAACTCACAATCAAACCGAACTAAAAATATGGGAAATCAAATTATTTGAATTTCATAAAGAATAACTAACAAGTAATATGTAATATTGTAACTTTTATATAGAAAACAGCACTACTGAGTTTGTTGTCAGTTCTCCTCAGCAGAACTGTCTTCTAAGCTTGGTAGGTTTTTGTTTGTTCGACGATGCAAAAGTGCTTACAAAAGTGTATTTGAACAAAAAATATTGACACCCGACACTAGGTTCCTTCTGCCCACCTTGCGATACGGGAAAAACCGCGTGAAGCTTTTCTTTGTTTTTAATTTCACACACTTTTCATCATGGGCGTATCCAGAGATAATTCTGGGGGGCTAGACGTTTTTATTTTTCAAGGATTTTTTTTATTTGCTGGGATGGGCATGGGACTATTCTGGTGTGGCCATGGCTACCTACCGGCCCCTCCCTGTTCCTACGTCCATTTTATTGTCGTGAACCTCGAAGAGTATACGCTGATCAAGTAATTCAATTATATACCATCGGGCAGATCTGCTCATGAAGTCCAAACATGAAAAGGCGAAACTCTGTGATGTCTGTTAGTAAAATGATATCTTGGGCTCGTTAAATTAGTTCATTTTTCCTGATGACGTAGACCTGATAGTATTATTAAAAGTAGCTTATGAAAATCAAGCGTGGTTTTATTTTTATAAACTTATAATTGCATTTTGTATCAAACCCACTACAACCTAGACAGTCTAGATAGCAAATTAAATCTACCTAGATAAAGGAACCTAGTGTATTTAATGACTTACTTTTCCCATTGCCTATAAAGTAGAATAGAGGTGCCTACTCGCATATGACGAGGTGTTTGACGACACCCCAGATACAGGGTAGGGTTGAAACAAATACGCACTTTTTTTACGCATATTTTAATTTTTTTTTCATTAGATGGGTAGTGATAGGACACTATATTATTTAACTTTTTTATTATAGCTACTTCACGCTTTCCTACAGCGATTAAGACGTGTTGAGTAGACTTGTTATTTAGGGATGTTATGAAAATAATTCCTTCTCCTAATAGCAATGAACCCGCAACCGTTGTGTTTGCAATAGGTTACAAATACATAGTAGTGGCTCAGATCTTCTTTTACTAAGGTAAATGTGCCTTAGGGGCCATTCAAGTATTACGTAAGCAGTTTTTTTTTGCAATTCTTAAAGAGAAGCGGAATATATTAACACGAGGTTTTCATCAATTTGCTTCAAGGATTCAACATGAAGCGACAAAAAAAAATTATTATAGATGCAAATTACTCTATAAGCATACATTTACAGGTTTCAAACAGTGTGTTTGTACATGTAAACAAGTGAAAATAAACTGAGAGTTTCTTATAACACCATTTCTCATACAACCATTAGTTCCTGAGATAAGCGCCTTCAACCCTACAAGATGTATCTCTAGATACTACACATGTATAATATAATCTGATTCGTTCACTTATCTTACCTAACATGGTGACTATGTGTTGTTGATCACCACTCAAGACAATGTTATCATTTAAAAATATATATTTATTTCCCGGGTCTGCTGAAACAACTCGCAGCGTTAAGTTGCGCCATTTAACACGCATCTAGTACATATAATATATGTAGAGAAAAAATATCTCTAATATCTAATCGTTGATAGCAACCCTATACCTAGATTCCCCTAGTGATGTACAACAATAGCGCCGTGGGGTAGTAATTAAAAAAAAAACGTGAAACCGTGCTAGGGCGTGAATTTTCACGCGCACTCGACACATGTACGCATTTCATCACGAATAAGGGTTATATTGAAATAGAAATGGGGAAATATAAATGGAAACTCAATGTGATGTCATTAATTAAAAAAAATATATATTTAATTTCTTTTGTGTTAAGGCTGTTTGGTGTAAGGTCTTTGTCTCTCTCTTTGTCTTGTAAATGAAAAGGTCGACTTCATTTTAAATGGATTTGAATCGGCGATTATCGGTTGCTTTTCAGTCGTGTAAATACATAATTAAAGAATATAAAAATGTATTTAATTATAAATGCATTTAATAGTAAAAATAATTTCTTATTATTGCATATAGCGGCACATCGTTTGACTTTCAATGTAACGTAACAGTGGGTTCGATTTCCATTCGTGTGAATAAATTATTTTATGACTTATGACATTCCGTTGCAACAAGACAAAGTGCGGTCTTGAGTTTTGCGACCAAACACTCAATGTCTCAAACATTGGGCATTATGCAGAAAACGGGATACAAACACGGCAATATCTTAAAAGGCGTACCTTTGTTTGCTGTGCCATATGTAGGAAGTGAAAAAAAGATAAAGAAGAACTTGCAGACCGAACATCTGTAGGTAGAGATATATTAGATTTAAATAAAAAAAGAGATTAATAAATAACAAATTAAAAAAACAATTATTTAATCTATAAATACATCATTATGGTGTAGTAGAACATCGTCTGAATGTAAATATGATGGGTGTCCAACTACCATAGGCAAAATCGCAGCGTTGACTTCCGAAACTCAACTGGCAATATATTGAATTTAGACTAAACGTTGAGAACGGAGTGTCTTTATACTAGATTCCGCCTACACTACTACAAACTCGCAACCCGCAACCCGTAACCCGCAACCCGCATTTCCGTTCAAACGTGAAGCTGAAACCAAAACAAATATGTAACACACATATAGAATGTAATAAAATCATTTCATTAGAAATATTATAATAAGTTTAAGTGAAAATTTGTATAACTTCGCTAGTTCCATCCAGTGTGCGACGTCCCTCAGGAGCAACGCCCTTTTAATATTCTAATATACCCGCGAGATAATATTTGCAATGGTGTGATATCATGGAATATTATGCTATCAGGAGATGGGATTGATCTACATTTTTTTTATTAGCTACACGCTGTTTCCCGCGTGATGTAGGCACAAGGCAGTGTTAAGACACTAAGTTCCCAATACATCGCTTAATTACCGAGATATTGGGTTTTGAGTGGCGGAAATCAACGCTGCGGTTTGTCTCGACACCATAGCGAAAAAATTAATAAGAAATAAATGAATAATATATGAATTTAAATAAATATTTCATTAACGCGAGTGGGGATCGAAACCACAAGCAGTTGCGTTTGCAGTCACACTTTGTGCCCCTGCGCCTGACTGGCCTCAAAGAGAGGCGGAAATCAACGCCGCACGTTGTCTTGTTACCGGAGCGAAGATTTTAAAATAATCCATTCGTCCGAGTTGGAATCGAACTTTCTAAGCGTCACGTTTACAGTCACTCTATGCTACTACGACACAACGACCTCGATCTATTAATATATTGGTATTATTCTGCATTTATATATAGATAGTCAGAGAAAATCTGGTATTAAGATACTCCGTTCTGCTCTTTCTCTTGAAATAAAGATACTGTATTTAAACTTTAATATGATCAAATATATAAATATTTTCCAAATAAATATAATTCTATTTGAATCAATTTATTCATTGGTGAAAACCACATTTAAAACGATCCAGTCATTTGAAAGATCTACTGTGTTTTACACTATCTTAAGATGCCTTGTCAATTTGATAAGATCGAGAATATTACGCAAATATACATCAATTTATGTATCTCCCGTATGGTCTAGTGGCTAGGATACCTGGCTTTCACCCAGGAGGCTCGGGTTCGATTCCCGGTACGGGAAATTGCTTTTTTAATTTTTTGTTAGTATTCCAATTAATATATAAGTCACAAATTTCTTTTATTTTTTGACGACAAAAAAATTACAAATTATTGTAGCATTTATGGAACTATAAACGCGGCTGGTTATAGATTCGATTCACGCCCTAAAATATTAAATGTTTCATTTCCTCGCTTTGGTAACTTTTCTCCACTCAACACACAACGCCTCCACAATCTGGCCATAAATGGGAAACACTAGGTTCCCAAGTGCCCTCTGCCTATCCTGTTATGTGCGGGATACAGTTTCAAGCAAAAAAAATATATAGAAAAAGTACTTTACCTTTTTTTGTCGTAACACAGAATTCAAATCAACGTCAATCTGAAGCCATATAAAGTAACCAACAAAACAATTTTAAATAAAAATAGCTATCTAACTAGTAAAAAGCCTCATTGAAGAATAAAAAATTAGCTCTTATAGGAATAAAAAAAAACCATTTTTTTTTTAATAAAAAAATTCTAAGCATATTACTTTGATACACACCATTGGGCTGTATTCACGATGATCGTTGGTTCGATGCCACTCCAGACAATTAATTATTCCCATTTCCTTGCTTCCAAGTCGAAGTACGACGTTGAACAATACGTAATGTCTTGAAAATTTAGGTGAAAATTGGATAACACAGTGTTTAAAAACGTTGCCCACAGAGACTGACATTTGCGGGATACGAGCGTGAAGTAATAAAAAAAAATTTTTTGAATTTTTTTACAGGTTTTACACCACTTACATTAAAGAGACCTCAATAGAAAACGAACCCATTACCATTGTTACAGACAAACCGAATATATTTCAGTCATTGCCACATTTATTCGTACTACATATGATATAATTTATTAAAAGAAAAACTTAAAAGCACTCCATAATAAGCTAGCGACAACAGCCGCGGGCTCTTACATGTCTACGTCGATATGCGGTTTGAAACGCATTTTTTTTTATAAAATTCTAAAAAAAACATAGAAGTTTCAACCTTAGTTCCTTAAAATACGGACTATTGTTGTAGAAAAATTAGATGTGCATGTCAAAATTGTAAAAAGTAATTCAATTTTGAACTTTAATCACTTGTATTAAGGTTTTAAAGTTAGCAAAAAGGTGGGTTTTGTAAAGAATTTTCTCTACAAAATGTGAAACTCAAGTTATTTCAACTCTACGTGTTAGAAAATAAGGATATTGTAGCGTTTCCATGCATTTGCATGTGTTGGTTGGAAGGGTGCGTGTGGGCTCGTTTCCATTGTAGAGTGGTTATTTTTTTATATTCCCTCTATATAGCCAGGAACCTAGGTGGGAACCTAATATTAATATCATATCCACTATGGCGACTTTATACGTTAGGCAAGGTTTATTTATGTTTTTGAGGTTTATTTATTGTTTGGATTTTGGAGGTCATAGCCTGAACTGAACCTATAATAATTACCCTTTCCCAATGTGCTTTTTTATTAGGCGTGCCACGGCTCAGATGTCGAGCTATTTGGTATACAACGGATTTAGATGGCAAGGACATAGCGTCCAGTATGCTTGACATCTTGAAGTTGTCAGTCTCTCAGTTTCACGCCCCACAGGGTACGCAAAGGTAGCTTAGTGTTAAGACACTCCACTCATCACTTTCACTTTGTTGTTGAGTGACATGGCGTTGTTGAGTGGTGGAACTTAAGTCCGCGCTTTGCCTCGACAACAAAGCGAAGAAACGGAGATATTTCATTTCGAGTGGGGGTCACATCCAACTATCACGCTATTTCTGCCCATACGCCTCGACTGGATTTGACATCTTCAGGTTAATCATGAGTTTCTTCGTTGCGTTTAAACCAAGGTGACTTAATGTTTTTTTTTCTTTGTAGGGAAAATCATCAAAAGATCGAGAATCTTTGGAGAGGACTGACATACAGGACATATAAACCAATTTAAATTAAACATGTCCTAGTAAGCATCATCAAATTATTTTATATTAGTGATAATATGACCACGCATCTCCAATCCTAAGCTAAGTAATAAGTTAATATTTTAAGGTATGGTATTTTTTTTTGCTACTGTATCCATATACGAGTATATCTCGTATAGCATGGTAGACAATGTGAACTTAGAGTTAAGGCACTCCGTTCCCCATTTTTAGGCATTTCGTGTTGATTGGCGAACCTTAAAGCCGTGTAAGATCATTTTGTAAAAGAAATAATTTCCCTAGATGGAATCGAATATACAACCGTCGCGTTAACATTCAATCACTGCAACTACTTCAATTTAGAAAGAACATAAACAATATAATATTACCAAACCCTACAACAAAAATGGAACAATGGAAACACACAACCGTCTTGAAAGTGCGTACGCTGAGTAAAACCCTTATAAATACTTTGTACCTGCATGCACACATTCATACACACCTATATACATATATAGCACAACTACATACAAACGTATATAATTACAACGTTAGTTTTTATAACTTTAGTGACCGCCTTCAAACACCTTTCTAATGAGAGGGTTCTTTCCTTATGTATAACTAAAATTATGTGCTCGTATGTTTTAGCAATAGTAAATAACCGCGACTTCCCTTGCGTGAACTATGAAGCCCCGGTGTCCACGAGAGGAGCGGACCCATTAATGACTACGTTGAACTCGCAAGAGTACACTGCTTACTTGAATTCTGGCTCACAAAAAGTCGGGCGGAAACGACCGAGCGAGTTAAAAGAGTTGAAGTGAACTCGATCAGTTCTAGTGAGTGGAGAGAAATAATGTTCTGGTGGAAATCTTAACTTATTTTATTTAAGAGGAGTCCATTTCACCTATCACTACTACCTCAATTCTCTTTTGCAGCTAACACCCCATACTCGTAGACATTTCGAGATATCCTCTTTTACTAACCAAATTTACTCGAAAAGAGTATATTAACAATTACATGAGAAATCCCAGCGTTCTACGCTGCGTGCGTTTTGGCTATGCATCAGTCAGTCGGTCACTTTGATTGATGTAGGTAACTTATGTATTGAAACTTATAAATACTACCTAATATTTATATCTAATTTTAAAGTAATTTTACAACAATTTCATTTTTAATTAACTCGATCCTTGGCTCATTTGTAATTAACTCGATCCTTGGCTTGGTTGTGAGATTCGAGGCAATGATTTATTCTCATTTCCTCGGTATGGTAACGAGGCAAACTGCAGCGTTAAGTTCCGCTACTAAGCATACAGTACTCGAAAATTTTGGTGAAAAGTGGGGAACGGATATCTTAACACTGTAACAATTAATTCCAGCTGAAACCTTTTTGAAAATGACAGTCTTCCTTTTGTAAATTTTATTGTTAATACAACAGTCCTTGTAAACAACATTCTTGATTTCACATTGCTATATATAATATCTGTATATACAAATACAATTGAAGTGTCTGTCGTTAATTTAAAGAAAAAACTATTTTCAGACTACAGCGTATCCCGCACACAGCAGGGTAGAGGGAACCTAGTCTTAAGACACGTTTCGTTCCCCACTTTCCGCCAAATTTTGAAGGCATTGCGAGTGGAGATCAGAAATTAAAATGAAAATATAAATTTAAATAAATATAAAAGTTCCCCGAGTGGTTATTGAACCCATAACCAGTCGCGTTTATTGCCACACATTTGTGCTCCTGCGCCACGACTGGCCACATCTCATCAGCTCAGTGGCATCATTGACACGTTACTAAAACACAAACAAACGATTACAAATTTTTGTCTGTCTATCTTTCTATTTGACCTGGCTCACCTCGGAAACAGCTGAACTGAATTTTATGGAACTTTCACCGTGATAAGAGTATATTGTGGAGAAACATAAAGACAACTTTTTATTCCGGAATTCATATCATTATAATTTATAATTATATATTTTAAGCTTCACGCTATATCCCGCATACAGCAGGGTAGGCAGAGGGAAACTAGTGCTAAGACACTCCATTCCCCACTTTCTGCCGAATTCTGGAGGGATTGCGTGTTGAGTGGCAGAACTCAACGCCGCGCTTAGCCTCGACACCAGAGCGAAATATTTCATCTCCTCGAGTGGGGATCGAACCCACAACCAGTCGGTGTTACAGTCACACTTCGTGCCACTGCGCCACGACTGGCCTCATATATATATTTTAAGATATTTTCAAATTATGCTTCACAAGAATTTCTTAAGACAAAAGTATAAAGCAAACTCGCATATTTTGTCTAGTGTAGCTCGATACTCTATCAAACGAAACAACGTGTAGCGTACGTTTTTCCCAGTCATACGAAGGCTGTCTATTACACCGATTGATATTTTTCTTCTTTTTCGAACACACCACCTAATTTTATTTTAGTGTAGTCAGATAAAATCAATTGAAATATCACTATTTCCTCATTAATACCGCTCTCATTTCCTATGAATACATCATCGTACTTACGATTAGACTCGTCCTAAATCAATTGCTATATAACTATAACTAAACTAATACAAACTATATAATCTAAACTAATATAAACTACAATTGCTATATGTAAGTATTTAAATAAATGAATAAATTAGTTTCACGCTGTATCCCGCACACAGCAAGGTAGGCAGAGGGAACCTAGTATTAAGACACTCCGTTGCCCACTTTCTGGCGAATTCATCGCGTTTTGAGTGACAGAACTCAACGCTACGCTTTGCTTTGATACCAGAGCGAAGAAATGGAAATATAAATTTAAGTAAATATTTCATTTCCTCGAGTGGGGATCGAACCCACAACCAGTCGGTTTTACAGTCACACTTTCCGCCCCTGCGCCACGACTGGCCTTGGCCTTGGACTTGGCCTATTATTTATTTTAATAAAAAAATTTCAGCTTCATACCTTGCTGTATTCAGAGAACCTAGTGTTAAACCACTCCTTTCTCTTCTTTTTGTTGAAATTTTTGAACTATTGCCCCCACTCGCGGACATGAAATTTTTACTTAAATTTATATTTTCATTTCTCCGTTCTGGTGTCGAGGCTAAGCGCGGCGTTGAGTTCTGCAACTCAACACGCAAGGCCTCCAGAATTCGGCGGAAAGTGGAGAACGGAGTGTCTTAACACTAGGTTTCCTCTGCCTACCCTACTGTGTACGGGATACAGCGTGAAGCCGATTTATTTTATTTTCAGTAATAGGCACGTCACGGTGTGAAAGCGACACGCTAAGTGCATGCAGGAAACCCGCCTTCAAACACAATTTGCTTACAGCTTTCACAGCGACCCCGTTTCAGCGATTACACGCTGTAGCTGAAACATGAAATCATACAGTACAAGTACCAACGGTGTATAGTAGTCAAGGATATAAAGATAAGTGATCGTTTGAAATGATAATTATGATTGTAATTTTATATTTTGTTTTCTTTTTAGCTTGATATATATATATAGTCCACAGATAGCAAGGCGGAGGGAACCTAGAGGTGAGAGTTGAGACACTACATTCTCAACACACCGCCGAATCTTCGAGATATTGTTTGTTGATTGCTAGAGGAACAAATCATCATGGCTTCTTTTACTAGAGAGAAAAAATGAAAACAATTAATAAAGAGGGAATCTAAGCTAGGATTCTTCCTTAGGGTTTGCTCGTAAGGTCCACTGGGCTAACTAAGAGGTTATGGATATAATATTTAACAAATTGCATTTAATAAATTTATAAAATCGATTTTAGACTTGTCACTTAAAAAAAATAATGTTAAAGTAAAAAGTAAGATTTACTTAATAATAGGCTTACTAATCAATTCAAAACTAATATGATGATAATAGTACTTGGAATTAAATACATATATGTACTGAAAAATTATATTTTGAGATGATTATTGAGTTTTTAGTCGGCCTTCTTCTGCAGAACTGCCTTCGCCGAACCACTCAATTTCTGCGTTGGTAGCTGATACTATTGGCTTGTAACTTGGCTATTCAAAGTGCTTGCAATTACCTAATTAAATAATAAATATGTTGATTTTATAATGTTTTTATATTATTTATTATACCATCAAATTAAAATGTCATTAAATTTGAATTGTATTATTTTAATTAATTTATTCTATTAATATACAGGATGAAAGTGTAAAAATCCTATGCTAAACTGTTGAGGTATCTTGATTTTTTTTTAGGGGTATGGGTTTAAAATATTTCACCTATATACTGTTCCTGTAAAAGGAGCGCTGGCACTTCCACCCTGTATATAAAATACATATTTCAGTTGTATAAAATGAAATGTTGATATTAAATGATACAATTTTAACAATGATAACATTTTACAGATAAATCAAAGTAACCATAGACAAGATCTTTATCTAACGTCAAATATATATTATTAAAAAAAATAAAACGCCAATCCTCAATCGTCATATCAAGTGTGCTACTTTCCCGAAATCTAACAAAAATCTGATTAAAGTAAGTATAATTTTATATTTATTATTTTTCTTCCATTTTATAGTATTAAATATTTTTATTGAAATTGGTTTAAAAGTTCTAAAAGTCAAAATCAACATAATTATATAGGTTATGTCAAATTAATCGTAATTATTTTATGAAGCATTCGTTCAGACCGTCGTATTAAAAGCTATTTACGTCGTTTAAAGCCGAATGCAATATTATAATGGATATACTTTCTAAATAATTAAATTTAATGGATTTGAAAGTATATCTAACATTTAAAATAATTGAAAACTTTACCCTTAAAATTAGAATTTCTTTAAACTTTTACAATGATATACAAATGCTTAAAACCTTGGTACATTTAAACATGATATGTATAATATAAAGTATACACATAAATTTATTTTTATACAATTAGATTTTCTAGACATATATGCTATTTGGTGAAACAGTTACTTAGGAGCTAAGTAGATGTTCTAATACTTTTACTGTCTAGGAATAAAAACGAGAAGAGTACAAAATCAACTTATTTACATTTTTTATGATACTCATGTTTCCCATATACAGTATGGTAGAGAAGCTCCTTTTTTTTCTGCTTTGTGCCTTTTCTCACAGCATGCAGAGGAAGAGTATTAAATCAATTTGTATACCATAGTTTTCAATACATTTCATGTTCAGTGACATAACTCAAAGAATGAGTTGTAAAGTGAAATAATCCTGAGTGCAATGGTGATCCTGGCATTACTTTTAAGACATTAATACCATTTCATCTATTTGTTTTTATCAAATTATATGTGTATTGAAATTATCTTATTATAATAGTTTAGTTAGCTTAAAGTCAGATAACTAGGCATAAAATATACAAGGATATTTTTATTTATATGTTTACAACATTCAATGCTTTTTATGTTTGTGACATTTATGTATAATATATATTAAATTATAGTGAAATGAAAACAACTAAGAGTTTATGTAAAGCACTTGAATTATAAGATATTTTAACTTATAGGTTCAGTGGGTTACATAAATATGATTGATATGATGTAATATAGCCTTTTTTGATAAATATACAATATTTTTTTAATTTAAACCAGTCCATGATATTTAGGCATACAACCAAACAAATTCTTCAAATAATACATAGGGTGCAATTTATGTAATGATTTGATAAATTTTGGCTATAATATATCATTAAACTAAGTAGGGGAAGCTGAGTGTCGGTCGCTAGTATTAAAATAGATTAATGTTTGATCAATACACTTCATGAATATAATTAAAACCTAAAACAACAGATGTCTGGCCGTGACGGAGGTAAGAAGAAGCCACTGAAGGCACCCAAGAAGGCATCGAGAGAACTTGACGATGATGACCTAGCCCTAAAACAAAAGTTAAAAGAACAACAAAAGGCATTAGATGTAAGTATAGAAGGTTTAAATGAAACATTTATAGTATTATTATATATATATATTTCATATTGCTGACCATTTACTGACATGACTGTCATATGTGATAATATAATTTTTGTTTTAATTATATTATAGAAAGTTATGAAAAGGAGAAAAATAGTTTTTTTCTAGGTTAACACTGTATCCTGCACTAAGGAGGGCAGAGGGGAAACCAGGGACCTAGTTTTAAGACACTTCCATTGCATTCTCTCCGCAGAATTGTTGAGGCATTGTGTGTTGAGTAGCAAAACTCTACACTGCTTTTTGCCTCTTTACCAGAGCGAGGAAATAAAAATATTAAATATTTTGAAGTGAGCATCAAACCCACAACCGTCGCGCTTAGTCTTACGCTTGTGCCTCTATGCCACGGCGACCTCATGTTTACTAATAATTATATATTTGTTTACAGGAAGCAAAGGCAAAGGCCTCCCAAAAAGGTCCACTAGTTAGTGGCGGCATAAAGAAATCGGGCAAGAAGTGACAAAATTTCCAAAATATAAATTTAATTTTAGGATAAAATTATTGTAAGTCGACCTTCAGGATCTTTTTTTTTGTAATTTCGTTCATTCTGTGCTATTTTTTTTAAACAAATTTTAGTTCAATGAATGAAGGTGATATGAATAAATTTTTAGTTCATGTTTTTGGTGTTGGAGCAGGAGTTTTTTTACTGTAAAGAGACAGACAATGTGTAAGGCAATGATGTGAATACTTTAAAAGGGTACTGAGATTGTACTGTTCGATAAATAAATATATCATTGCAACGCTATCTAGAGCACTGGTTCCCAACCAGTGGTCTGTAGAAGCCTAAATATGATCTGCAAACAATTATAATTTTGTGACTGGGGATGGTGAGGCAAAGGTTTTGTTTCATTATCACAGTTTTTTATTATAACTACATGAATAGTGGTCCCTGCTACCAAGAATGATATAAAAGTGGTCCTTGATAAAAAAAAAATGGGAATCCCTGATCTGGAGGGGCACTCCAATTATTAATTATTTTTATGTATTTTTTTTAAAGTTATTTTTAGATTTTTTTACAAATAAATTACCAAAAATACATGATTTCTATTAATTTCTTTATCACATATTGCCTTCATTCATTCAAATCTTTAATTTTTAAATTATAAAATGGTGCATAAAATTATTAATTGAACTCGAGATAAACCGCACTGCCATTGTAGTGCCTCTGTAAATGCATTTAACAGTGTATCTATTATTAAATGTATGTATTAAAGTTATTTATTTGATTGTTTTATTTATTAAAACCTTCATTTAGTTTGATTTTTAAGTGGTTTTAATAATTTATTATAAAAAACACGCAACACACAAATCTCTAAAAAGTAGGCAAACAACTATTGAACATATTTTCTTAAAATCATAGCTGAGAAACACGAGACCGTCGTGTCGCAGGAACACAAGTGTGACTGTAACGCGACGGTTGTGGGTTCGATCCGTTCGCCTTCAGAATTCGGCGGAAAAAGAGGCAGAGCGTATTAAGTACGTTCACTTTGCCTACCCTGCTGTGTGCGAGATAGTGTGAAGCTTTTATTTAAAATTTATTAGTACACTATTTACTATATAGCTTATACGTCAGAATAAAATTACTACAATTTTTGTAAAGATATTGTATAATTTATTATATTTTTCTATAATATAATAATATAATAAAGTCGACGGACATTATAAAACAATTAAACAACTTTAATATAGAAAAAAGTTTATTACCAACTTTACATAATATTTACAACGCCTAATAAAATACAAAAATGTACCCTACAATTTAATAATGTACTTATTTATTAACCTAATTTAAAAATAAAAAAAAAAGATTTTTGCTTCATGCAAAATATCTTTTACCTTTAGTATTTATTTAATAAAAAGTCAACGTATACTAAATAATATTAATTATAAATACTTATTTAGATAAATAAGTATTTATAATTAATATTATTTTCCTAAGTGTGGAATAACACTTTAAAAAATGTTTAAAAAATTAATTATAAACTAAATAATTTTTTTTGATACTTAATTAGTAAAGAAAAAAAAATATGGTTGTGGGTTCAACGCTTATACGGTGGAACTTTTATATTAATACAATATTTCGTTGCGATGAATATCTCTAAAACAGTGGAAAGTGTACAACGGAGGATTTTAACATAAGTTTTTTTTAAAGAACGAAGAAAAAAGCAAGTGCTTTTCAATAAAATACGTCTAAAAAAAATAAATTATTGCTATATCTGTAAATAAAATAAAATGAATAATCAATGGTCAAACTACTTCAAATAATAAATATTTTCATTATTTTAATAAAAAATACTATAAGAACATTTTATTACAGTATTTTAAGCAATATAAAAAGAAAATTTACTTTCAAAAGAATTATTTGAATCTATTACAAAACAAAAGTTAGTGAAACAAATCTCCGCTCTCACCTTTTCCATATTAAATGACAAAACTGAATAGTTTTAAATAAAAATTGATTATATAATTTTTTAGGTCTTATAAATAAGCGTTTAATCTATTTATATACGATTTTTGATTCGATCTTTGAGCTGCAATTTAAAAACAATCTTAGTGACACCATTTCTGTTTTCTGTTTTTTTATGTGAAAAAAGAATCATCATGACTTCCAGCCAAGATAACAAGATTAACTTTTTTATATATAAACTTATACATAATTTTTTAAAGTCTAACTAAGATTATATACAAATTTAGTATTTTTAGGTCTAATAATAAAAAAAATATCTGTTTAGCATTTTGAATATGTTTAGAAAAAAAATCTAATTTAAATCAAATGGACTTTTTACTTTAATTTTATAATAACTTGATATTTTTATCTTCATAGATCCTTTTAAAATAGTGGATCTCTTATTTAAAGGGCAAATGAACCGTCGAGGCACAGGGGAAAAACAAAAAAAATAGTATTTTCATTCACTCGTTCTGGTAACGAGGTAAAGAGCGTCGTTGAGTTCCGCCACACACAATGCTTAGAGAATCCGACGGTACGTGGGGAACGGAGTGTCTTAACAATAGATTTTCTCTACCTACTCTGCTATGTGCGGGAACAGCCTCAAATAAAAAAAATATATGTCTATTTAATAATTAACATAATTATATTAGATATATTTAAAAAGAAATGTATGTATTTCATACAATTTATTTGAGTTTATTTGATATACAATATAGTCACAATTTAAAATTAATTTGGCTATTTTTTTTATTTATTTTAGCCGTGTTTATTTCATTGTAAAGTGATATAGATATAATATTAAATATGTATGAAGCAGTCAAAATAAAAATGGTCTAAGCCAATTATTCTATAAAACAGTCTTTTAAAAATAATTAAAAAAAAAAACGTTCTCATCCAGCCACGTCAATTAAAAAATATGCTTATGACGACTTATGATATAAGGAACAATCTTTAGTTATATTTTTTATGATAAAAATTCAAATCGTAAAAGGATATAACTCTAATTACCTTGTAAGAACAAGCAAGTCAGTTTTTCTTTATTTCTTTCTATTTCAGATTGACTTTATTATAACACACTAATATATGTTTTCTTAAAAATTAAATGTTTAAAAAATAATGAAATAAAATGTTTTGAATCAGCTTACCTTCAATAATATTTTCAAAAATGAGATTTTATACGACAAAAATCTATGGCATTTGAATAACAATTTCGAATCATACTTTTTATTAGTTCACACAATAAAAAACATGATTTTTATAATAAAAATATAAAAGTTAGACCATTTTACTGACAGCTCCACATATATATATTCGTATATATAAACCTTACATCAATTATCCACCATATTCACTAAAAAATAATGTAATAATTAACTATTTTATAACAAAATATGTATTTTCTTATGTTTGTTTGGATTTTCTTTTTGTAGGTGACCGGGGTGGCGGTTCAGTCTTCTTGCTCTGAAAAATCAAACAATATATTTAACAATATATTTAAGTTTCACGCTATCGGAAAACATCGTCTGAATGTAACTACGATAGTCTTGGGTTTGAACTCAAAGATTACTTATTGTCATATCCTCGTTCGGGTAACAAGACAACGCGCGGCGTTAAGTTCCGCCACTCAACACGGGTGATTTAAAACTAGCTTCCCTCTGCCCATCCTAGATACAGAATACAGCATGAAGCAAAAAAAACAGGATATTAAAAAATTCTCACCTCTCTCGATCGCTTCGCTCTAGGCTCATCTTCGCTCTTTTCTTTTTCCTTCTCCTCATCTTTCTTTTTATCTTTACTATCATTTTTATCGGCACTTTTATCTTTATCCAATTTTTTATCTTTATCTGAACTTTTTTCTTTTTCAGAACTCTTTTCTTTTTCCGCAACTTTTTCCTTTTCTGATTTCTTTTCTTTTTCTGCATTTTTATCTTTTTCCGATTTCTTTTCTTTTTCCGCACTTTTTTCCTTTTCTTTCTCTACATTCTTGTCTTTATCTGAATTTTTCTCTTTACCTGTACTTTTATCGTCTTCCACATCTTTCTCATTTTCTATACTCTTATCTTCTGTATCATTATCTTGTGTTTCTTCGTTATCATTATCTGTCAATTTTTGTTTTTCGTCATTATTTTCTTTCGATACATCGGATACATTTTTTTCATCTTTATTAACTTCGTCTTTATCTTCTTCTTTGTCTTTCTTTTTGTTTTCTTTCTTATCTTTAGTTCTATCTTTTTCTTCTACTACGTCATTATCTTTGTCTTTTGGCTTATCTTCTTCATTAACTTCTGACTTATCATTTTCTTCCGCTTGTTCTTTTTCTTTATCTTCTTGTTGTCTTCTAGACGATTGTCGTTTCAATGGTTGTTTTGCAGGAGTGTTGTTTACTTTTTTGGCTTTCGCTGTAATATAAAAGAAATTTAAAAAAGCATAGATAGATAGATAAAGCATAGTAAAAGCAGCTTCCCGATTATCCCGTATATCAGTGTAGGCGGCGGGGACCTAGTGTTAAGACACTCCGTTTCTCACTTTCCGATGAATTTTGCAGGCTTTGCGTGTTGAATGGCGAAACTCAACACTACGGTTTCGCCTGGACACCAAAGCAAACAAATGGAAATAGAAATTTAAATAAATATTTCATTTCCTCGAGTGAGGATTAAACCAATAATTTGTTTTTTTATTGCAATTAAGTCATACGTGGTGCAGAGGAACAGAATGTGACTGTAAACGCTACTAGTTGTGGGTTTGATCCCCACTCAAGGAAATGAAATATTTATTTATATTATCATTCTGGTGTCGAAACAAAGCGCGGCGTTGTGTTTCGCCACACAACACGCAATGCCGCCGGAATTCAGCAGAAATTAGAAGTGGTATCTTAGCATTAGATTCCCACTGTTTACCCTGCTGTGTGCAGATGCAGCGTGAAACTTCCTAGCTTTTATCACACGGTTTCGCCCGCGTCATCAAAACGATATAATTAGAAGGTGTGTACAAGAAGTGTTGTCTATCTTGTCTTTTCCTTAAAACTTTAAATTTAAACAAACCTTTCAGCTTTATAAATACTAGTATAGTTATATTCATACCAGGTATACTGTTCCTTTTTTTAGGTTGTTCTTCTTGATTGGTTTCTTCATTTACTGCATCAATTGCAGCTTTCATTGTGGTCGATGTTGGTACTGTCATTTCTGTGAGAAAAATGTTTTTTTTTAACAACTTATCTGTATATTATCATTTTTTTAATTGATAAGAGTAGATTTTCACTTTGCAAATTTTACAGAAATTTTATGTTAAAATACGGCAAACAAGACCGCGTTTTATTTTAACAAGTCTAGGGAACGCCACAATAGCCTCTCCTAAATAGTTTATAACAAATTATAAAATATGTTATATAGTATTATAAATATATATATTTAATTATACCTAAAGGTTCATGAACCAACTCCAGCAGTTCGTCAGACGTTAATTTCGCTGTCGCTTTCTTGAAATGGCTCACGCGTTCAGTGAAAAATTCCCAAAACGACAATCCCTCTGGTGTTTTGAATAGATCCTGTTAACAAAATATAATTTTATAAAAAAAAATAGTATAAATATATTAAAATAAATATAGGGATTATAACAGAGTTAAAATCACCTATATTAAAGTAAATGTAGGGTGATTTTGATTAAGCCTCTCGGATAAAACATAAGTATTTTATAGCTAAGTTACCAATTACCATGTTCGAGTACAGTAAAAAAGTAAGAAGAATGAGTATAGTTAGTTACTATTCAGGTCAGTCGTGGCGCAGGGGTACAAGGTGTGACTGCAAAATTGACTGGAATGTGGGTTCGATCCCCACTCGAGGAAATGAAATATTTATTTACATTTATATTTTCTTTTCTTCGCTCTGGCATCGAGGTAAAGCGCGGCGTTGAGTTCCGCCACTCAACACGCCATGCCTCCAGAATTTGGAGGAAAGTGGGGAACGGTCTTAACACTAGTTTCCCTGCTAAATTGTTAACAACCAAACACCTGCGATTTAAAAACACAATAGTTTCCAAACGGCAGAACTAAAGAAAAATAAATAAAAATATTTTTCAAATAAAAGAAACTATATAAAAATAGGTTCGTCCGTTTAGTATCTACGATGCTACAGACGGACTGAGCTATCACCTTCATCCCCTTGTAGAGTTGGTCAGCGCGCTCGCGTATGGAGTGCGCGTGCTGCGAGAACACGAGCGCGGCGTGCTCGCTCAGCTCCCACGACGGCGCGTTGCCCACGTACGCGCGCATGCGCTTCACCGTCTCCGCGCACGTCGGGTGCTTGAGCAGCATTAGCGGCTTCAAATCTAGCTCTGAAATATTCATCATTCATAACTAATAGCTCCCGACCCATAAATCTCTAAAAAATAAGCAATCAACTAGAAGAGAACTGATATTTCTTTAAACTTTTTATATTTATAAAGTTCAAGGTTTTATTAGCCTTCTTCAAATTCCACCATCAGACCAGCTCGAAGGTCGAAGGGACTATAAATATTATTATTGTCATTTAATCTAGTTTCAGATTCATATTCTTAGTTTTTTAGTTACAGCTTTACTTAATATAAAGAGTTTTAATATCTTAATAAATAATATTATAAATATAAAAGTTGTGTGAGAATGAATGCTTGTTCCTTTATTAGTCAAAAACTACTAAATGGATTTAAAAGAAACTTTATAGTAACATATAGTAGCCAATTATGTAAAAAATGGTTTTAATAAAACAATAGATTAAAAATGGTAAAGCCACAAGCTGATATAAAAGAAAAATAGTATCAATATATATTTACCCGACAATTCGTCTAACAATTTCAAACACAACTCGGTGTCCGCTTTCTCCAAACACAAACACGTTTTTATTTTTGTATCCAGTTCTATTAATTTCATTTCAGTCTTCAAAAACTGGACGCGAGATTTTTTCTCCTCTGTAACCAATAAAAAAAAATACTGTATTTGGAATAGTTACTGTTATCATTTAGGCCAGTGGCTCGGGGGCACAGGCGTACGACCGTAAAAGCGACGGTTGTGACTTCGACTCCCACTAGGGAAAATTAAATATTTAATGTTTTCATCAACGCTCTGGCACGGCGCTGATTTCTACCACCCAACTGGCAATGTCTCGGAAATTCGGCAGAAAATGGGGAACAAAAGTGTCTTAATCGGAACAGAGTTTCTTAACACTATGTTTCCAGGTATAAATATTAGTACTTAGTCCAAATCAAACCTAAAATCTATAACTTATTCTTCAAAAAGAAACATCACTAATTACTATGTAAAGAAACATGCTTACCTGTTTCTCTTTCTTTATCCAAAGTAGCCTTTTCTTCTTCTGTCAAATTTAAATCCATTACGAGTTGTTCTATCACAGATTGTGATGTTATTTGTCCTTTTTCTGTAAAAGATAATCATATTTATATGATATTAGCGACCCGCTCGCGGCTATTTCTATTTTTTATTGCAATTCCTTGAGTGGGAATCGAACCCATACTGTTGCGTTGGAAGTCACACGCATGTGCCACTACACCATAACGGTACAATATTTTAAAAAACGCATTTAAATCGGTTAAACCCTTTCTGAACTTAACGTTGACAAACCGACAAAATGCCAGGCAAAAGTAGAATTCCCCGTATATCTTCTATGGATGTGTTACAGTTTTATAGATTATATATACTTAAAGAGGATTTTAATTTGTTATTTTTAGTTCTTTTTTAGCTTAGCTGCACACATCGCAGGTTAGGCAGAGGGAACCTGGGAACCTAGTGCGAACAATTCGTTCCCACTGTCCGCGGAATTCTCAAACCATTCCCGAAAGAACGAAAATGTCTTAATTCGAACGGAATCACACTAGGTTCCAATTTTTACCTCCATACTAAGCTAACCTACTATATGCTGTATACAGTGTGAGGCAAAAAAAAAATAGGAATTCAAATTGAGAATTTTGAATAAACTTAAAACACAATCAATAGAAAACTAAAACCCAATCTGGACTCAGTCCCGCTATCCTTATAACTAATTACCTAATTGTATTTTCAATGTGATAGCGTTAGAAGCGGCCTGCCTATCCCATTGCAAACGAGCGTTGTCATTTTTGAAGGAATTTGGTCTTGATTGAAACAGTTTAACACCTATATATTGTCCAGATGGCAGATAGGTTATGATTATGTTATCTTTTTCTGCGTCCTCTGCAACAAAAAGTAAGAAAATATATATATATTTTTTGTATTTCACGCTGTATCCCGCAGGTGACACTTCGTACTCAATTTTTTATATTGCATTTCCTCGGGAATCGAACTCATTACCGATCGCATTTACTGTCACACGCTAGTGTCACGACATCTTATAACTTAAACAAAATATATAGATATCGTCAGTTAAATTGAAGTCACATAATTTAATTTTTTTTGTAAATCGAGATTACTACAGTAAGTAGAGGGAACCTAGTGTTAAGACACTACATTCCCCACTTTCTGCCGAATTCTGGAGGCATTGCGTGTTGAGTGGCAGAATTCAAGCGCTGCGCTTTGCCTTGACACCAGCGCGAAAAAATGGACTTATAAATTTAAGTAAATATTTCATCTCCCCGAGTGGGGATCGAACCCACAACCAATCGGTTTTACAGACACATTTTTTGCCCCTGCGCCACGACTGACCTCCATACTATTATAATATACTAATACATATTATGCTAATAAAAAAAATAAAGTCGGATTGTTGTTATTAATACTAAATACGAATTTTCGTAAATTTACAATTTTTAAAAGCCTTTACCAAATTTAGATTCGTTTACGCTTATTTCACTTGAAGACAGTTGAGCTTGAGGCACATCTTAGATATTAAGAAAATTAAATTTATTTTGAGATTTGCCCAAAGGCTTTGGTCAAACCTAGGTTAAACTAGTCATACTGATGATGGAAGAGACTAAATATCCACCTATGACTACAAAACATAAGATAAGATAAGATAAGATAAAAAGTCTTTATTGCACACTTTAACAGGATTGATTACATTAAATTAGGGTTATGATATGCACATATACAGTATTTAATTTATTTATTTTTCATACAATATTATTTTATCAAACTTTATACAAAATAAAACAATATTAAAAATAATAAATTTATTAACTTAACAAAAAAACGAATCATAACCAATATTTATTTTTTATTAAAAAAAAATGCAACCAAACCATTTCTTTTTAAGAATCACAACCAATGATATTTAAATTTATTTTCATTTGGATATATTTTTAGAATATCCAATACATTATTAACATTACTATTATTTTGGTATAAATAAGCATTTTTTACATAATCTATGTAATTATGGTACAAGCCTATATCACCGTATTGTATAGACATGGCCGGCATTTTGTCAAAATTAATAATTTTATTATTATTAAACAATTGCTCAACTTCACTTGTTTTGTTATTTATTAAGTTTTCTTCATTTATATAACTTTCAATTAATGACAAAGCATCATTTATTTGTAAATTTTCATTACTTGTCATATCCATATTTTTATATGTCTTATTTAAGGTAACTACAGGCACATTAGATTCATTTTGAGATATGTTTTGATACATTTCTTGAGAAATATCTAAAGATGGAGTCTGTTGTGTATCATCGTCATTTAATATATTATAAGATTTTAATATAAAACCATCTAACGAAATCGTATTTTCTACTTCAACAGTGGGCTTTTGTGTAAAATTGTAATTTCGAAATATTTCCTTATCAAGATTTGGTTTTAATGGCGTAACAAATTTCGAATGTTTTTGTATTTTATAATTTTTTAATTCAATGTTTGTTGAGTCCATTGGCATTATATTTGTTTGAATTGTATTATATTGTTTATCATCTGAAATTTTGTTGTATTAAAAACAAAAAGTAAATAAATTTAATAAAATCAATATAATCTTTATAATTAACACAATATTAACATTTACTTTCTTTCTTATTTTTATTAGATTATATATAGATAATTTTAATTTCTTTATAAAATGTCATATCAAATAAAATATTCAATAACTATAATATTTCAATAAAATTAGTAAAATAACATTAAATCAATAATCATTAAATCAATAACCATACCTATAACCGTAGTTGCATGTTCCATACAACTTTGACTATAAACAATTTCATGTGCATTTGTCGCAAAATTATCATCATACATACTATAAATCTCTTCAGTTGAAACACCATATTTACGATTTAAATTTTGCATTTTTTATTAATTTCAAATCAACTTCTTAATAATCAACTAAAAATAAATTTTTATTTTAATAAATCAATACATTGCTGTCATTCGAATAATTTCCCGCCGAAATTTATTCTGGCGTTTTATATTGTTTTTTTTTTGTTAAAGGCAAATGGATCTTATTATGCAGCCTACATATGAAATTTAACTAATAAATTTCAAAATATCTTGTACTAATATTGTAATTATGAAAGATTGTGAGGATGGATGTTTTACGTGTTTGTCCATTTTCACGCAAAAACTACTGAACTGATTTAGATAAAACTTTACTGTAATATAGTTTATACATCAGTACAACACATGGGCTACAATTAATGTAAAAATTTTGTATAATTTTAAAATAAGACATACCTGGTGTGAATGGTTCTTTCAGGTCTTCTAGCTCAGACTGAAAAGAAAAGTAATATGGTATTTTTTTATAAAATTTAAAAGTAACCAATTAACAATTAGTAGTATTTCTTTTAATATATAACAAGTAGTTATTTTAAAATTATCGTTATCCTGGTCGTTTTTTTATTTATTTTATAAGTTTATTGTTTTGATTGATTAATCACCATTACAAAATTGTACTTCCTTTTTTACAAAATTTCTTATAGTATCAAAAAGTTTATTTTTATTAAAAACAAATGAAACTCACCTGCGGCACAGCATTAAAATGTTTAATTATCTTTTCTTGTTTATCTTTAACTTCAACTTTATCTTTTTCTTTATCTTTATCTACAGGGGAAGCACCTCGTCGTTTCTTCGGAGCTGGGGACGGTAGTGTTGTGTTCTCTTCTGTCTGCTCATCCATATATCTGTTTAAATAAAAATTATAAATTTAAAGATTTTATCATTATATTTGAGAAAGTTTCTTTTTTCTTTAAAATTCTTTGCCAAGTTCATGAGGACGTCATGTCACTTATGCACGGTTGTGGATTCGATTCACACTCATAGGAATATAATGTTTTAAAAATAGTGTTAGAATTTCGAAGTAATCACAGTATTTAGACAAAGGTACCGGACAAAGGTGACAAGAGGTGTTAACATACGGTACATAACCTTAGGAAACGTCTGGTCATTTCAGATGTTTTCTAATAAAATATTATAACGCTAATTATTAATAACCCTCGTACATTTTCCCTCTGCCTAAGTATCACAAATACAAAAAAAAATGTAAGTCATAATCGCAAATGATACATTTATCTTAATTATGTCATTTCGGCAGTGACTTTATTAATAATCTATGGATCATTAATATCAATAGTAGTTTTATTTAACAAATATTGATTTACTTATAATCCAAAGAACAAATATTACCATTTTAAATAAATTAAGTTTTTTTACAATCTGTTTGAACAAAAAGATAAAAAAGCTTAAAGATATTATATGAGATATACAAATTTTTACATGTTTATAAATATTTTATTAAATTTTTTAATAGAATTTAATAATAGAATATATACTAATATTATAAAACTGAAGAGTTTGTTTGTTCGAACATACTAATCTGGTGCAAATTATTTAACTCTTTATGTGTAGAATAATCCACTTATCAGAGAAAGCTATATTACAGGAGGTAAATTTTTTGTAACCACACAGTATCTGTGATCACTTAACTCGGTTACATAGAGAGTGTCATACACAGCTTTTAGTTAATTTTTTTGGACCATGTAAAAGTTAGTATGTTAATAAAAGAACCTAAGCAACATATCTCTCCCCTACCTCTTAGGTCGTATCTTCCTACCGCTCCTGCTAACGATCTCCTCTTCCTTCTTTTCATCTTCTTTTGCTTCCTTCACTTCCTCATTTTCCTCTTTTTTTTGTCTGCGCGGTGTTTTAGGTTCTTTTGGTTTTGGAGGTTCTTTTGCAGGCGTTTTGGCTGTTGATTTGCGGCCTTTTTGCTGGATTTATAAATAGAAAATGTGAAAAAATATGTAAATGACCAACAATATTATTAATGTGTATATTTGTAAATTTATTTTGGTATAAATTAAAATATATATTTTTATTTAATCTTACTTAACACACAACTCAACAATTATTCTGTTTTTCATACAGGAAACAAAGTGTCTTATCTAAAGATTCTCTCAGCTCACCATATATATAGCCATACAGCATAATACTAAAAAACGCGAAAAAAATATTTAAAAAAACTTACTACATTTGGCGCTTTCCCTTCATCAATGACTAAGGCTCCAGTGTCATCTGAATCTTCTATGCCCGTATCATTTTGTGTTGTGTTCTGTAAATAAAACAAAGAAAATGTAAAAGATTTTGAGATAACTTTATAAGAACGCAAGGCTTAGTGGTCAGCGAGGTTGGACAATAACGAAAACGCGGGAACGCGGGTTCGATACCCATTTTGTATTTTTTTTATATATTATCTATACCATAGCGCCAATTTGTCATGCCCAAGGTAATTTAGTAAACTTATTATAGTACACTTAAAATATTTTCCATCTTAAAAAAAACTTCAAACAATACAATTGTTCTTATAAGTAATCCATGTAGTTTGTAAATTTGACACAAGGTTACTTCTGCCTACCCTGCTGCATGCATGAAGCTTATTTTGATTTTTTTTATATTAAAATGATATTGTTATTATCTAATATAAAAAAAAACACTTGTATTACTTTGCTCATTAGCACTTTTCTTAATATGCGCTATATTAAGTTTCGTTTTATTTTCCTAAGAATACTTTTCATTCACAATAACAAATAATTTAATGTATTTATAATTTATTGATTGATAATATAAAATAACTTTACAAAATGTACTTTTCTTTTTGCCACAGCTTTATAATATTTTGTAATATGAAAATTAACCCACTATCTAAATATACATACAATCATTCAACAATCAATAATTTAATTAACATAATGTTTTTTATACATATGGAATAAATTGTCTAAATAATGAATTATTAAAATTTTATAAATCTTAACCTCGTCTGCAATAGTCTCGTCAGCCGCGGTTGTATCCATCGCGGTGGAATCATCTATAGTCTCGTTGGCTGTATCATTTGCATTATTCTCAGCTTCTGGAGCCTGTAATAATATATAATAATAAATAATTATATTAATTCCTATATTTATTAATTTAATTTGTTTATATTTAATATGCATCCCCATCTGATGTTAAAATAATCCAATTCACCAACAAAATTTTTGCATTACAAAACCCAACACTGAGCTTTATAGCGCAGGTCGCTAGTTAATGTATCAGCACTTTATAATCCATACCAGACAGAGTACCACTGTACTACAACAGTCTCATTCATTTATTTTTATTAATTTGTCTTTAGATTTATTGAATACATTGTGAAGTGGAACAGGGTCTGGCTGTAAATGTGATGGGTGTAGGGTTGCAAGTGGTCTTGGAAAAGTGGAATGTTAATTGCTTTGATACTAGACTGTTCCCCTACCTTCTAAAAAAAGACATGAAGCTGTTTTTTTTTTTTAATGATTTTTTTGATTTCTCATTTTTATTAAATATATTTAATTAAATACAATGGTAGAGAAAGAATGAGCTCAAATATCCTTTACTAGAATATTTACATTTTTAACTATAAAACTTTGCCATTTTGTCAAAAAAAAAAACTAAAAGTGTAATCATCTCATAAATTCCTATATTTATATAGGATATATAGGATTATATTTAAATTCTTACTTTCACCACCACACCACTTAGTATGCAATGCAACAAAAATTGTCCATTGAGAATGTTGTAATACTAGGTTCCCTCATCTCCCTCTTATCACCTCTTTATATGAGGGATACATTGTAAAACTAAAAAAAATATACACTACTCACATCAGTTGCCAACCCAATGACTTGCTCCAATGGTACATTATTAGCAAAATCATATTCAATCTGTTTCACACCATCATTGAAGTCTCTACGTTTTACTGTTTTAGTTAGAAACTTATCTTTGTTTTCTGCGTAATCAAATATCATGTTGGGTGGTAAATTTGCACTGAAAAACAAAAGAGTTTATTATTATATATAAAGTATTTAAAGGTTTTTTTTAAATAATGTATATTTTTTAAATATATGGAAAAAAAATTAAGTAAATCATTTCAGTATTTATATACATAAAATATATACTGATTTTTTTGTTTTAATATTTTGTGTCATATATGATAAATTAATATTAAAATCTAATCAAATAACAAGATGGTTATAGTATCAAACTCCACTGAGGGTAATAAATTATTATCCCTGCACTAAATTATCGTCGACTACACAAATTGCAGTATTGGGCAGTCAAAACATGTTTCAAATTCAGACAGAAGGTGGAAAACAGGGTATTTTACTATTAGGTGTTGTATCCCCTGATACATGCTGAATGACAAAAAATAACAAAGCCAAAAATAATTTCTACTCACGTTTCTCCAGTACCATAGAAATATACAAAATATTTCTTTCCATTCAGTCTTTGCACCTAAAAGCAAAAAAATATGAATAATTGTCTAATATATCTTTCTTTGTTAGTGTTTATTTACATTTGATACTGTCAGCATTATCTATAGCAAAATTTTATCAGTTTAAAATATTTTTTTATAAAAAACACTCAGCATCCTTCCACTATTAAATAAATTATATAATTAAAATGCCTTATCTTATCATCTAGTACAAACAAAAAGAAGCACACATTATGTTTATATGACCAGAATTTATATTTTGGCCCTTTTTTTTTATCAACTAGTACTAAGCTATTCTCATTACAACTAAAATTATGTTTCAATAAAATGACATTTCTACTATACTATAGGAATGTCCTATAAGAATTGAAATGCAACCACATTAAAACGTTAACAGAAGTTATAAATATTAAAAAATACTATAAATGTAGGAAGATAAAGTAAAAATAAAAAGAAACGTATCATATCAGAGGCAAGCTCAAAGCGTCACTAAATATGTCTTCCCGCGCGAAGAATCTACGATAAGTGTTACATATCAAAACAAGCTTTTCTGAGTAATTTTTAGTTGTTTTTAACACTTACCCTCGCAGGCCATGCTGGATATCCTTTTACTTTCGCAAATATAAAATCCCCCGACTTATATTCACGGACTTTTTTACTCATCTTCATGGGGACCGTAATCAAAATATGTATTCGCTTGTAGAAAACAATCACCGCTTTTTCGCGGGCACTGTAATAGTAGAATAGAAATTATAAGTACACTGTTTAACAATCTGTTATTAATTATCTACCTTAATTGGTAAATGTTTGGTAATTTCAAAAAGACGCTACGATAAGGTATAACCTAAAAATTCTTACCGCGGTAACGAAATGACGGCAAAGAAAAGAAATAAACATGGCGTGCCGTAATGTTGCTAGTAGAAATATTGTTAGAAAAATTAGTATTTTTGTTTTTTAAAATGACAAAACAAAAATGTTCAGAAATAAATATTATATAACGTTCATAAATAAATATAATGTCATTAACAAAATAAATATAGTCAATTAACGTTATTATGATTTTCAAATAGTACACTTAAAACAAAACATAAAATTATAGATTATTTAAGCTTCTACAATTAAATTGCCATACTGAAAATATTTTTTCACAATATGTTTTATCAAACATGTTAAATAAACATATTTATTTATTATATTTTTTTATTGGCTCAATAAAATAATACATAATAATAATTAATCAAATCAATTTTATTTAATAATGGGCTTTAATGACAGTAAATTTCAATAAAGTAGAAAAGATTCATTTGCAAAATGGCAACTTAGTTACTATTAGCGGTCGTGTCAGATGGATGCTTTGGGCGAGCATTTTCGCGTAAACTTAATTGATTTCTTCTAATTAAATTATTGTGAATCATTGTGTTGGCTATGAGAATGTGATATGAGCCATGCGAAAATATATTGTGTTAATATATATGAAAGTGACTTTAAAATAGGGGTGTAACTTGCAAAATAAAAATGGCCTCAGGAGATAGTGATCATATTGAGGTGATGGATATTTCTGTGATGAAGAAAGAAGCAGCAGGCCAGTCGGGCTCCGAAGATGATGGTAAATATACATTACTTAATACATAACATTTTAAACTACTGACCTTCACACCATGGTTTTAAAACTCGACCTAATTTCATTGATAAAAATTTTATGTATTTCTATCATTACAGATCGCGATCGAGCGTCTTTGGCTGAAAAAAATATTCCCTATGACGTGAGTTACTTTTTGTCATTGCTTTATTAAATTTTCATTCATAGTGTGCATGTTATGCATTGGGAGAAAGTTTGGGGGTTTGCTATGAATTCATTACACAATGTACAAATACATTTTAAATATATCATATGGATTTAGATGTACTATTTATTATTTATTTTATGCTTGTATATTAAAATATAAAGTGCATCACTAGCTAATTGTGTGCTCATTACTCATTGATTAATTATTGTATGAAAACATAATAGCATCACAGATTATGCAAACATTAACTTTTTATAGGCAGTCTTATTTATATTATAATTTAAACATTCTAGACTCTTTCTAAAGAAGTAGCAACTTTAAATTATTATAAGAATTTAATAAAGAATGACTATTAATTTATAAATATTTTATATCACATTTACCTTATATCTATATTTATATCAAATCACTTTTTAAATAATTTAAATACAAATGAAAAATAATAAAAGAAAATAATTTAATAGTATATAATAGAAGAAGCCTTCATAATGTAGTCACACTTGTGTTTTCTATTCCCACAAGCGGGAATTAATTATCTTCATTTCCTCACTCTGAGGACAAGACAAGGTGTGTCACAACAAGAATTATCTTGAAAGCTAAGTGAAAAATGTGGATCAGCATATATTAACACTAGGTTGCCTCTATCCACCCTGTTATATGCGTGATAAAGCTAAAGAAAAATGTTTTAATAAATTATAATTGAATTAACCATCTTAATGCTCTATCTCCTCAACTACAATACATAACCAGGTTAAGAAACGAAGCATGTCTGTTATAGACTTATAGAACTATTCAGCCATTACAATTTTTTTTATTAGACCCATATATTATAAAATGTTCATTTATGAAAATGTAATTTAGTATATTAAAGCAAAAATTCTTATTGTGTAAATAAGAGTGTTGTATGTTGTAGCCATATAAAAATAATAAAGAATTGTATGGAAAATTTTAACTATTTAGTAGAATAAAATAATATAAGTTAAAAATAAGTTTATGATCAAAATTAAAATTTAAAAAATGCTGTTAGAATGGCAGTGATGGAAATTTTGCAATGGAACTTTCCTTATGTAGCAAAAAAGTATATTATGCATGTATTTTTTTTTATTTTAACATTCTATCCTGCATGAACTACAGTATATGAAGATAACTTAGAGTTGAGATAGAAAACACTGTGTATTATGTAGCAAGTTTTACTAAATAAGCATTTGAGAAATTATAATCACCAACAGTGATTGAACTCCATCACATCCACAACCATTGTGTTTGCAATGAAATTCCACTATGCCACAATAGCCTCAATACATATGATTGTTTCTTTATCATTCAATTAGTTATTATAATATAAAGTATCATTTATCAGTTTTCAATAATTAATTGTTAAATATATTTACCCTGACAGATTTATTTTGACTTATGGATATGAATAGCTAAATACATATTTTGAATAATATATTCAATGATAATTTTTTTTATTTAATGTATCCTTCTAAATTAAAACATAGGTTATCCAGAAAAAACCTAGTGTTAAGACACTCCATTCTCAATACTATATTTATGTTTACTGATAATAAAAGTTAATTTTTGCTAACATAGTAACTATCGTATTTTTATAGTATAGCTATAAAACTTATACATACATTTCAGGCTTGCTTAATTTCAAGGATAAGTCAAAGTCTAACTAAGAATTTTACAATGGTCCTAAACAAAAAATATACAACTGAACAAAGACCAGCGATTGTTCTGACAATTTTGTGTGGTAAATTAGACATGTTTTTTTTTTCTTCTCATAATTATTTAAATTTGGTGTTAATTTATAATTATTAAGATTAAAGGCAAATCATTTCTGTAGACATTTACATTGGGATTTCAAAATCCTTTTTTATTTTGCCAGAGTAAAGAAATGAAAATAGTAGTTTAGGATGTAGAGGTGTATCTTGCAGGGGTTTAAAATTATGACAAGTGTCTGGCAATGGATATTGTCATTTGTAATATTATTCCTAAGAAAATATAAAAAAATGGCTTTATAATTTAATTTTAGGCAATATTTTAAAGTTATATACATAATAACTGCCTAAAACCACCATTCAAACACCATGTTCTCTGATAGTATTTACCAATATTGGGTAAACTTTAGGTTTTATAACATAATGAAGATATGGATGTTTTTGGGTCCCCTCTACAATATTTTAAGTTGATTGAACCTTAAAAATGTTACAGATAAGTTTTTTGTAAAGTATAAATGCTCTAAGAGGAAAATTTAGAAAAAACCATCTCTAACAAAATAAAATAGGGGTTGAAAGTTTGTATGAAATGGGATCTTTGTCAAAGAAAGAAGCTTAATTATTCACATAATATTTGTTAGGAAAATCAAAAACCACAAGAGCAAAGATATGAGCAGAAGGCTAGTGTTATAAAAAAAATATGATATTTATTAATGTTATATTCTGACTTTAACAATACATAGTGTTTTTTATTATCATTATGAAGGCTATTATATAAAAATAAAAAAGAAACTCATAAAACAAGAAATAGCTAGGAATAAAATTATATATTTTTTGTTTCTATTATTACATAAATAATTCTTCTTTCAATTAATGCAAAATTGTGAAGAGAAAATTATACAGAGTGGCAAATATACATTATATCGAAACAAGATGATGATGATGTAAATGATTCATAAACATTGAAATCATATTCGAATTAATATTAATCTTTGATTTTTTTAAATAAATATATGTTTTTATCGTTTGGTGTCATGTAGAGTAGGTAGAAAGATCCGTTATTCATAGTTGAACATATTACTTATTATAAAATGGCGGACATTTTAATCTAGATAAACCACGAAAATTAATATATTTTTGGTTTAAATTTTTTTTAACTCCTACAACTTGACACGTTATCTCCTCAAAAACCACGAGTTGAATCGCCAGGTGGAGTGTTTTGACACTCTAGATATTGTATATAAGTGCGAAGCTTTAGTAAATAACTAAGCAACTGTTGATCGAACCCACAACCATTGCATATACAGTCCACTTGTATATTGCTCTACTGAATAATAATAGTCAGTTCTTAAAATTTTGTTTAGTTTTATGTTGTAACAGAATGAACCCAATGTAAGCACCTTCACTCCGTTTGCCACACATCCCCCAATTTTCGAGATATTGCAAGTTGATGGATGAATTTCAATAGAGTGAAGAAATGACAATATGTCATTCCCCGCCAGTGGAAATCGAGCCCACAACCGTCGTGTTTACATTCAGAATGACGTTGCGCCACCACGGACTCTAAAACCTCTTATATGTATATATACCCTGAACGTCGTTATCCTGGCGGTACGCCACTTCGACTCCCAAAATGGTCATAACACGACTGTGACTCATTCTTTATGAATATGTACATAGTACAATGGCCTGCCTCCTTCGATTTATGTATGTTACTGTATGAAATTGTAAATGGTATGAATGATTATAATTTATAATGTGTTGGGAAGGAAGTAGGTTCGATTTCCGTGTGTGGCATTTTTTTGTTGTCGGTATGTTTTGTTTGTTTTGATTGCGTAGAATTTTAATATTTAGTCATTTAAAGTATTAGCTGATTGATTTTTTTTTATATTTTTACAGACTCTATAATCTATATATTTGAACAAGGCAGAAAGAAGTTAGTGGATTTTCCATTCTCGACTTTCTCTCCAAATAATATATTAATAGATAGAGTCAGAAAATAGGGAGATTAATTCTACGTAAACACCGTATTCTCTTTTTATACATCTATTATCATATTTCTTATTCTTTTCTTACATGCCCTCCAGGGGATCCTCCTTTATACGTGACCTTTATGCAGTACCATCGACATTGCCATTTAGGACCACTAAATTTTCCGTCTATATACCATTCTAAATACTCTCATTTTTCACACAAAATATGTATATAATAATATTATACTTCTTGCTTTGGCGGAGAGTGAAGAACGGAGTGTCTAACACAAGGTTCTCTCTGCGGTGCACAACGTGAATCTGATTTGATTCTTATTTCGAACGTAAAATTTCAATATGGCAATTTCACCAATAAACTTTAAATTAATGTAATTCTAAGCAAATGACCCAAATTATCCACCCCCTTTTAGAAGTTATAAGTATAGAAATTAAGCTTAGTTGTAAATGTCGTTGACCTGGATAAATTTGGCCATGCCATTGAGATGCGGCCGTAGGCGGGTTATATTACATTTCGTTTGTTATTCCTTTTTCATTTCATTTTATAGGTACTCGGGCCATTAACGTAATATTTAAAGAAAAATCACTTTGTGGTATTGCTCTAAGACTCTTGTATTCTGTATAATTTAGCTATATTTGTTTTGTATAAATTATGTACTATACATATATATATATATATGTATACATAATTTATACAAAACAAATATATATACATATGTGTATATGTATATACATACAATGTGTATTAAGGCCAGTCGTGGCGCAGGGGCACAAGTGAGTGACTATAAAACTGCGACTGGTTGTGGGTTCGATCCACACTCGGGGAAATGAAATGTATTAAATTAAATTTATATTTTGTTTAATTCTTTTCGGTGTAGAGGCAAAAGCTCAGCGTTAAGTTCCGCCGCTGCACACGCAATGCTTCCAAAATTCAGCGGAAAATGATTTTACTCTCAGAGTCTTGTATTAATTATGTATTATATTGAATGTTATATTTATTAATTGATAGTTTCATTGTTAGTACCTGAGTAACAATGGTTTGAATTCAGCTCTGGGAAATAAAGAATTATAGCCTCTTAAGATTTTTTTTACTTTTAATTTATATCACGTATAAGTTATACGGTGAACAGTTATTTATAATATATTTTAGTGCTAAGACACAATTTCCCACTTTCTGCCCAATTTTTCAATATCTCGTTGAATGGTGGAACGCTGCATTTTGCTTACCAGAGCGAGGAAATGAAAATAATTAATTCACAAATACATATACTAATTATCTCAGAAAATGCTAGAGATGGAGAAAGATCAAAAATTTTATTTAAATTTTAAATAAAACTATTTTGACCGGATTAATCGCGTATATTTAGTTTTTACATTTTTGGAAACCCGACGTTTCGAACACTTTGCAGTAGTCCGTGGTCACGGGTAGACACGGGTAGACGGGTCTACCCGTGACCACGGACTACTGCAAAGTGTTCGAAACGTCGGGTTTCCAAAAATGTAAAAACTAAATATACGCGATTAATCCGGTCAAAATAGTTTTATTTAAAATGTATAATAATCGTGAAAATCAAAGAACTTATTATTTTATTTAAACTTATTAATTCAGATTTTGCTTCAGACTCAATATTTTACAAAATATGTATGACACATACAAAAAAACAATATAAAAGTAATGTTCGGCTCGCTTAACCTAACCAATATAATATTTGATACTTAATACTAGCCTTCCTCTTTATTAGCTCTGTCTATTAATAAAAACCACATTAAAATCATTATTTTTTTGTATATCCCCCGAATGGACAAACTCGTCGACTGCACTATGCTTTATAATGATGGTTTTAGTGATTTTAACCGAATATATATATATATTTATATTACAGCCCGCGGTCGGTCCCATGGGTGCTATCAGCAAAGTCCACAAGTCGGACAGGAAAATCGGTCACCGCAGAGTGGGCGAGGGTGGCGAGATCACATACAAGAAGATCCAGTCGTCGCAGATCATGGGATCTATACAGCTTGGTGAGTTGTTTATATTTGTATGTTAAGAGTAGAAGGTATGGAGGTACGGATAGACTACTACTGTACCACTACAGACTACTGCAAAGTGCCCGAAACGTCGGGCTAAAATGTATCTATAGGTAAAATTTTGATAGATTGATCTAGTTGAAGAGTTTCGCTCATAATCGCGAAAGTCATCAATGATATTAGACGTTGACCTAACACAATATTTCTCGAATAAATATTTAAATACACAACTTTCATTTATTTTGAACGCAGCATGTCTAACAATAAAAAGAAAAAAACGGCGGTCGCTAAAAAAATATAAAAATTAGATGGCAACAAATAACGAAAATAATTTCCTAGACTTTTCAATATACGACAAAGAGGGTCGTAGCGCCAAGTGGCGTCATAAATCACAAGCGCCATATTAGTTATCTACTAATATTGGATTTTCAAAGAAATAAATATTAACATTACATTAAGTCTGTTATCCTGAGCTTTATATTAAAATTGCTTATATTACAGTCACAGTATATGTCTGAACTTAGTGTACCTGTTGGCAAAGGTCTTCTGTACCATTTTCCAATGTTTTCTATCTAAGCAACTCTTCTCCAAGTGGGACCTGCTCTTTATTTTATCTCATCGTATAGATGGGAATCTTCTGTTCTGCCTTCTCTTACTCCTTTTACTGTCTCAATCCATCAATTTTAATTTTGCTCAATTTTTGTGTTTACCTTTTAGTATATGTCCAGATTCTCTCCACTTTAATTGGTGTATTTTTGTAAGGATATCTGTTACTTGAGTTTTGATTCTTATACAAGAAAGAATAAGAAATACAACATTTCTTATTCTTTCTTGTCTTCTGATACTCATCTTGCTCCTTTTCATGGCTCTTTGACAGTATCTGAGCATATCTCTGTGGGGTTTTCCGAGTAACCCGGTTTTGCATCTTTGTGTAAGACAGGGTAAAACGCGGGTGTTAAACACTTTTTGCTTGATTGCTATCGTGAATTTCTGCGACCAGTACTTTTACTAACTAGTTGCTATTCGTTTTTTAATTTCTTTTGTGGTTTAGTCTGAGTGAAATATAATTTGCCCAAGGATTTTTATATCTCTAAAGTTTGTCAGTATTTTGGTCCTTATTATATTCATAGAGAGTCTCATTTTAATACTTTCACTGTTTAGCTAATCAATCATTTTCTGTAGCTTGCTAAGATTTTTCTCAAATAAAATTATGTCTATAGCAAATCTCTGATGGTTTTTCACATCCCAATTCCCAATGCAATTTTCGGAATATATTTTCTTATACTGCAGAGATCAGTTTAGGGGATAATGGGTCCCCCTGCCGGACTCCTCTTTCAATTTTGAATGTTTCACCTAATGTTTATAATTTTATTCTTGATTAGGTGTTAGCATTAATGTTTTGGATTATTTTTATGTAAAGAGTAGAGATGAGTAGTCGATTAAGGCTATCTACAAAGGTGTATTCATTATACTTTTGAACTTCTTCTGACTGTGCAGTCTGTTGTGACAAACTTTTAAGGAAAAAGAAGATACGAATATTTTATTTCTTTGGATCGTTATATTTTTTTCAAAATATCATGGCAAATATAAAATTAGGTCCACGAGAGGTTCCTATATTTGTATTTAAAAACATTATTGTTTTAATGCGTTTTTTTTAAATTTTTTGACTTCTGGAAGTCTAGAATAGGTCCAACATACAGAAACCTCTTAGATAATAAAAAAATATTTCACTGTGACTCATCAGCCGGGTTTCACTTTTGTTTAACACATAGATGATAGCAGGCCAATTTAAATATATTATTAAAAACCAAACAAAAAAACAAAATCACAAAGAAAAAAATAATATTATAATTAATTTATTATATTTTTCACGTACATCAAGCTTTTTTTTACATTTTTTTTTATTATACTTATATTTAAAATGGCAATTCTTCGCGAAGACTTTTAGTATATTTTTATTGTTCGCAATAATAAATTTTAATTATACTGCTAATTGTAAAAAAATATGCAACGTAATAAAAAATCCAATGTATATAGTAGGGTAGACAGAACCTGGCGTTATAAGGTAAGACTCAAGATCGATTCCAGAATTGAGAGCGATTTATAAATACGGGCCTAAACATTGCGTCCTATTTAATAGCAGAACTCAGCGCCTTTGTCTTTTCAGTTAATATCCCATTAAAATAATTAATTTCTTCTAATGGAATTCGTACTCACGACTATCGTGTTCATAATCAAACGCAACCTACTGTGCCACGACGACATATTAATATAATTTTAGTGAGAAAGTGGGGATTAGAGTGAATTAACACTTGAAACACTTGGCTACTACTCTGCCTACTCTGCCTACCTGTTATATGGGAAAAGCAATCATTAATTAAAATAATCAACAGTTACAGAAACTTTGTAAAAAAACATTTTACAAAGTACGCTAACAAGAAAAGTTGGTAACGATCGTATTAAAATATCACTGTGACAAGAACAATATAACTGAATTGATTAGAGGTTGTTATCCAACAAGATGAAGCTTCGAACATCACCTCAAATTTAAATGTTTTTACATATATATGTTCATATTTTAAAAGTATTTATTTCTTCTCTATTAATTTCAGTGTTTCTTACTCGGGAGAATGAATTATTTTCATATATCCGGTTTGGTAACAAAACAAAATTTGGGGAGTTCCGCCATTCAAAAAATCTCGAAAATTGGGTGGTGAACTTATGTAACGCTTAAGGTTCCCATCCACAACCGTCGCGTTTACTGTCAGAAAGTGACGATGCACAAATTAATATTGCCAATTGTAATTAATATTAAATACACAGAAATATAGCTAGGCCTCTACGTATATATATCCTATTCTGTATTTATGTCTGTATGTATGTATGTACATACCCTCTATATACAAATAACAGACAAAAGCAAACAAACAGCAAGTGGACCGTGGGAACGGTTCATGCAATGATTAGATAACATTGCAAAACTTCGTGGAAAATGTTATTTCTATACGAGTATGAGTTAGTAGTTACACTGTACAATGCGTATGCGCAGATACTTGCATAGATATTTTGGCAAGGTGATTTTTAAAAATTTATTGTTGGTACAATAATACTACATTAAATCTAGGTTGGTAGAGGCCGTCTTAGCGCGGTGGTGCAGCATTTGACTGTGAACGCGATGGTTTTGATTTCGATTCACTTGATTAATAAAAATTGTAGTTAAATTAATTTGTTGTATTATATGCATAATTGGAAGAAAGGAGTGTATCGACAGTAAGTGCAGTATGCTTATCCCGCTACGCTGTGTAAAGTGTGTTGTTGTAATATTTCATGCGAGATTTGATCTCCTTCCTTCGTTTGCCGAAACAATCTATAATCATTACGCTGTAAAAACAAATTAATAAAGCATTCCAGACTTTTATTTAAATCAATATATAAATATATATATAATTAAATAAATTGATTTAAGTTCTAAATATAGCATCCTGTTTGTCGAGAACTTTATTGTATGACAAGAAAGCGAGATATCGAATTTCGTTGATAATGACATGACATTACATAGACATTATACATTAATATCATATTAATCGATTTAGTTGCTATGCCATTATCGCTTAGCAGGCTAAGGAAAGAAACCATTCTATCAAGACTTTCCGCGCAAATTGAAGATTTTGTATGTTAAGAGCCTGTGTTCAACGCCGCACCTTGTCAACCCGATGTGATAATAATTTAACATAATCCCACGAATGGAACTCGAATCCACAAAAGTCAATCATTGGGTCACAAAAATCTTGTAATTGATTTGATACTAGCGTATTGGTAAGTATGTGTGACTTGAATCATGGGCGGAAAACTCCGTGGTGGAAATTTTCGCAATAAAATTGAAGAAGAGCGCAGTGGGTAAAAATCTGACTGTAAGCGCGGAGGTTGTCGGCTCGATCCAATTTTGGGGGACAAATCATCAAAAATCAGTTAAAATATAACCAAAATAGTTTAAGCGGGCGAAGCCGCGTTCGGGCTGCTAAGTTTTTTATTTTATATTTTAGAGAGAATTATATTAAAGTACACGTTGTATGCCATAAAAAATGTTTGTTCAATTACGTAGCGATGTGTTAATTAAAACTACAGTCGAGTAATTCAAGGACTCGTATAATTTAATATGGCTATATAACCTATATAACTATATAACCATATATTTACATATATATATGTATATTGTACAAGGGGGCTGACAACCCTCCATTTTAATTAATAGAAGGGTGTCAGGAGACCGTGGCAATATGTTGTGTTGTAATTTTGTTGCTCGGCTAGGCTGATTTTGATACAATTTGTTGATTATTATCATCGACAGGTACTAGTCATCGCCCGCAAATTGGTTTGCGTGTTTGGTTAATCTTTACTCAATAACTTTTTAAAGTTAGAATGACTATATCAATAATATTATTTCCATTTGAAAACCGCGTCGAAGTCGCAAGAAAAATTTAGCACTTAAATAAATTAATCATAAATCAGCATCATTATCATCAGCAAAATCATCCCGCACAGCATGGTAGGCAGAGGGAAGCTAGTGTTAAGACACTCCGTTCCCCACTTTCTGCTGAATTCTGGAGGCATTGCGTGTTGAGTGGCAGAACTCAACGCAGCGCTTTGCCTCGACACCAGAGCAAAGAAATGGAAATGTAACTTTAAATAAATGTGTCATCTCCTCGAGTGAGGATTGAACCCAATTTAGCACTTGTACCCTTGATATGATATGTGCATATTTATATTTAGTACAAACATAAAATAGTACATAATCTAAATGAAGTGATTATAAAATAATCACAAATTAATTATTTTTATTTAAAATTTGACCACAAAGTATTAATATTAAATTTAAATTCGTTTTATCTCAATAATCGATCATTAAGTACTTTTTCATGAGGCTGACTTTGAACGCTATGGTTGTGGGTTCGATCCCCATTTGACGGAATAAATTATTTTCATTTCCTCGTTCTGGCAAGATAAAGAGCGGCGTTGAGGTCCGCCACTCAACGAGTAGTGCACAAAAATTGAAGTGGAAAATGTACTCGTACAACAAAATAATTGGAATACATGTGAAAACTTTTTACATTCTGCGGTAAAGGACGTGTAAACCTTTTGATTAAACTCTCCGTTCACCACATTCTGTCCTTTGAAAGGCATTTTAAGGTGTCCTTTAGCTCCTTGCCCTTCAAACCAATGAGTATCGCGGTTGAGATTTTTGACAACTGGTTAGAATTGAAATATGTTTTTGTTTGTTGTATTTTCTCCTTATCAAAGTTGGAAGGGTCTTAAATAGCGGTTTTACAATGCTATTCTATGTAATTCGCTATATCTGCGGTCACAGTTACGTCGGCTCTTGAAATTTGACAACGCATGCAAAGCCAGTTTTTTTTTTAAATTTCTTCAGCTTCATAGAGAGCCTTGTGTCAAGACACTCTGCTTCCCACTTTCCGCCGAATTCTGGAGTGTGTTGCATGTTGAGTTCCAGAACACGACTGTTGCCCCGCCCCGACTCTTGAGCGACGAAATTTAAATATTATATATTTCATTTCCTCGAGTGAGAATCGAACCCACAGCCTGTCACGTTTTCAGTCACTCACTGGTGCCTCTGTGCCACGATTGACCTCATCTAGCCAGTAACAGCTACTATTATTTTAATAGTAGCTGTTACTGGCTTCTCCGTAGACCGTCAAATTCATACAATAACCTAATATTATTAACAGAATCTAAAATTAATATGTTCATCCACAGAGTAAGTTCAATGTTAGTAAACCAGGTTTAATACACGATAATAACGTCCGTGTGTTTACAACACGAACGTTGAATACATAAACTGTGACTAAATATAACCGCTGGTTAGCTAGATTCTCTACTTATATGTTTACGTGTGTCTATTTCGATTGTTTGTGGATTTTAACGCCGTACGGTGTAATTGTTTTGTTGACGACGTGGTTGTGCCTTCATAAAACTGATTTGTGGTGCTGTGGTACAGCGTCTTACTAAAAACTCGGCGGATGGGAATTCAGTCTCCACTCTGGAGTATGAATTTTATTTTATTTCCTCGCTCTGATCTGATAGTAAGACAGAAGATGAAAAATGGGCAACGGAGTGTCTTAAATTTCTTTCACTAGCTTACACTAACTTTCTTCTTCCTTCCTTGCTATGTGTATGCGTGATACAGCGTGAAGCTATAAAAAATTGAAATATTCAATAGCATCTGTGGCTTTCACGATTGATTAATTTAAAAAAAACACATTGGAGGGCTAAAAATCGCCAAGGCATTTGCAATTATACGATCTGGAGTTGTTAATCCACTGACCTACATACGACATACATACATACATATATATTATATGTACTTGGTTATATAGTGCTAAGCCGACCCAAGGCCGGGATGTTAATTGATGCGACGCAAAATAGTATATGTTCATATATTATATTGATACCTAGATTTTTTATTTTAGTTTGATTTACGTACTTCATTTTTGAAATAAATATCTTTATTTATTATTTATGTATCTATACTGATATTGTAAAGTGAAGAGTTTGTTTTGTTGAACTTCAATTGCAGGTTGGACAAATTAATTATATAATCTATCCGCCTCTGGAAATTGTACTGGGAAGTAAAGCACGGTGTGTGTTTACACTAGTTTCTCTCTGCCTATGTTGTTATGTGGGAAAAAGCGTGATAAAAACTGGATAAATATATACAAGTTACTCCGGAATTAGAAAAAATATCGCGACGACTAAATAATAGCAGCAGCAGCCGTTGAGTTTTCATGGAAAAACCAATAGCAAAATGTGATAAATTTTTACCTATATTGTATGACTGACGACTATTTTATATTGCGATCGTAGAAAAAATATAAAAAGAAAATCTGCTTTCAATTTTTAAAAAGCGCCCACTGCTTTCGTCACTCATTCCCCGGCTTTCCCTGCGTGGACTATTCGATTAGAGCCATTTCTTTATTTGACAGTTTCATTTTGATGGACTGTCAAGCGTGATGATGATGATGAATTGCCGGGTGTGAAAAAAATCCGCTATTTATTTTAGCCGGATTTACTGAAAGTCAATATCTATACTTTTTACTTGTCTTCACCAATTACTTGTATTATAAAGCTGAAGTGTTTGTGTAGTTGAACGCGCTTATCTCAGGAACTACCGTTCGAATTAAAAAAATCATATTTTTTTTCACTGCGTTCTTCATTTTCATACATCCTTATATTTAAAGCTTATAAGGACTCAGACTTTTCTTTTGAGGTTCGATAACCAAAAAACCAAATAAATGCTTGTCTAATATAAAGGATTTTAGTCACATAATATTGTAGCTACACACTAAGCCCCAAATGAAATTTTGGAGACAATCCAAAATTAAAGACGTTTCCTGAATTGCCGACGAGTAATTTTTCTAAGATGTTGCCAAATATGGCAATTCTGAACGGTTATATATTGTAATTTATTATGTTAAGCTATCGTCTTTCCTTCATCTTCATACATAGTATACTAACACAGTCGCCTTATATCTTTCCAACTACACGACAAAATTATATGTGGTTTAATAAAAATATTAAATTGATTAAGAGGAAGGATAGAGGAATTAAATATTCCTTTAACTGATCCTCAAGAATCAATTCCACAATGGTCGCGTTTACAGTCGATCGATTGTAATATGAAAATAATATAAAATTTCCCGAATAGACTCGCAACCATCACTTTGAAAGTCAGTCACTGTTCCACTGAGCCATTACTACAGTACGTATTTATGTTATACATGCACTTTATTTAATATATCAAATATCTCAATTCCCAGAAGAATGCTTACCACTCCGCCTAACCCTTCGTTTAGCTGAAGCCATTTTGAAGGCAGGGTCGCAAGTCAATCGACTTAATCGCGTTATTCACATACACGCAGTTAGATAGTCATGCTATTGGTACACTTGTAGCTTAACGCCGTGCTGTGGTATAGTGGTATGATCTCCTTTGACACAATGTCTCCAATCCAAGATTGGGGGAAAAATGGAAAACGTAGTGTCTTAACACTAGGTGGCCGTAACCTGGTATGGGGTAAGCCTACTATGGGATTGTTTTTTGATACCAAAAGATGGATTATTCTAATATAAATAAATATTTATTTATATAGAAAATGACAGTAGATTTTTTTTTAGTATCTTTTTAGATCTTATAGAAATGTATTTGGTCTAAGTGCATTTTATTGTGGAAACTGAAAAATGTACCAATCCACTTATCCCACAAGATAATCGATAAACAAATAATTTAAATGAGTGCACATATCGATAGTAATCGATTATCGATATTATTGCAGATATACCGAGTGTTTACGTAATAGATTTCTGTGGTTTTGCCAACCACTCTTTACATTAAGTGTCTTAATATAAGTATATGTAATAATTTAGTGTCCTATTTTAAACTAATTTCTACTCTTGTATTATTTTATACTAAAGTTTAAAATTAAGACGGTTGCGGGTTCGATTCCCTCCCGAGGAAATGAATTATTTTGCATTACCACGGTCTGATAAGAACAAAAAAAACGGCATTGAGTACCGTAGTTCAACGCGTAGCTAAAAAATGGTTGAAAATTAAGTAATATTTTGGAAAAAAGGTTACACGATGAAGTTTTGAACCCAACGTAGCTGGAAGTTGAATTGAAATCGAATGGCCTGTCATTTCCAATGCTAGCGTATTATCGAGTACGGTATAATTGATTTAATAATGAAATGCAAATAAAGACATAAAGAATGAATTATTTTAAAGCAAGAGACGTTTTGACAGTAAAAGTGCTGCGTTGAGTTCCGCCACTCAACACTCGCGTGAATTTATGTGCCCATAGATAAATTCAATCTTTTTCGTGAAACTGGCATTTGTCATAGAAATAGAATTCTTTAGGAACTGGAATTTCACTATTAGTATTCAAGGCTTTTTTTTAGAGAGGACCTACCCTCTATTTTTACCCTACCGTAACCTACCTACCGTATGTGATAGACAGCGTGACTCTAAAAAGAAAATTAACGTAGTTTAATAAAAAAAAACAAGCCTATATATAGTACTTTAATGACGTCACAGTGACAATCTCGTAACATAATTTTCCTAATAATACAAAAAAAAGATTTTTTCTCTATTGTTATAATAATGCTCTTTTGCTTTACTATGCCTATATTATTTTTCAGGTCATTGAGTGCTATAAGAACAGTGGCATGTATCTATTATACGGTTTTGTTTTTTTTTCACTATAAGAGACTAAGTCACTAATGTTATAGTTCGTTTGTACGTAGTTTAGTTTGTGTTGGTGTGTGGGTTTGAACCCCGCTTGGAAAATATTTATCCGTATTAAAATGGCTATTGCAGCGAGCTATATTTTTGAAAAGACCTTATTGCCTCTAATTTGGGCTTCGGAAACAAAAAAGTCATAATTCGAACTATTAGTTCCTGAGATTAGCGCTTTCAACCAAACAAAAGCTTTATGAATATAAATAAAGTAGTTGAGTATAGACTTAGAGGTACATAAATAAAAAAAAAAACCAACCAGACATTATACGGTTTTTTTTTTCTTATATCTATAATATACGTTATATTCCAATATAAAATGTTTGATACATTTTACACATATGCCAATAAGCAAAACACGCTAAGGGGCGTCTTCCTCTATGGCGTAATTGTGACACTCGAACTGTCTGTAGGGGGATTAGATGTCAGGTTGTTCGTTTTACTGAATAGTTAAAATTCACTGGTTCATAAAGGCAGTCGCGGCACAGGGGCATACGTGCGACTGCAAACGCGACGGTTGTGGGTTCGATTCCCACTCAGAGAATGAAATATTTTATATTTTCATTTATTCGCTCTGGTGTCATGTCGAGGCAAAGAACGGCGTTGAACAATCAACAGGCAGCCTCCACACCAGCCGCCACTCAACACGCAGCCGCCAGGGTTTGTCTACCCTGCTACATGCGGGATACAGCGTGAATCTGAGAAAAAAATAAGCAAATAAAATTAAAATTTTAATTTTTTATTTTATTTAATAATCGTATCATTCAGGCGTACGAAACCGGGCCCGGCCATTGCTAGTGATAAAAAAATGTACTCTTTAAAAAAAAAAAGACAATTTAGCGTTTTGGTATTCTATTATATTCTATGCACACGATTTATTCTTCTTTTATATAGATATATAAAATAAAAAAGCTGTATAAGTTACCAGGCATCAAAGTAAGACTTCCTGTGCGAAAGTATAAGGTCAACTTAGTGATGCGTAACTATTATTCGTTATTTAATTAATATTGAGTCCAGTCGTGGCGCAGCGGCACAAAGTGTGACTGTAAATCGACTGGTTGTGGGTTCGATTCCCACTCGAGGAGATGAAATATTTACTTAAATTTATATTTCCATTTCTTCGCTCTGGTGTCGAGGCTAAGCGCGGCGTTGAGTTCTGCCACTCAACACGCAATGCCTCCAGAATTCGGCAGAAAGTGGGGAACGGAGTGTCTAAAACACTAGGTTCCCTCTGCCTACCCTGCTGTGTGCGGGATACAGCGTGAAGCTGATTTAATTTTTTTTTTAATTTAATTAATAATATTAAAATAACATATTACTGAATGACGCCAATGTCAATGCGTCATTATATCCTGATTCATTATTATTATGGAAAAGTGTAAAGACAGTGTTACACTGAAGGTACAACGCGGTGTCCAACGCCGCACTTAGTTAAGAATTTTGTTGTACATTTTCAGTTCCAGTAGTAAGTATTGTCTTTATCTCTTACAAACTGTGAGGCCAGTCGTGGCGCAGTGGCACAAAGTGTGACTGTAATACCGACTGGTTGTGGGTTCGATCCCCAATCGAGGAGATGACATATTTATTTAAATTTATATTTCTATTTCTTCGCTCTGGTATCGAGGCAAAGCGCGGCGTTGAGTTCTGCCACTCAACACGCAATGCCTCCAAAATTCGGCAGAAAGTGGGGAACGGAGTGTCTTACACTAGGTTCCCTCTGCCTACCCTGCTGTGTGCGGGATATAGCGTGAAGCTAATTTAATTTTTATTTTTTTTTCTTACAAACTTGCTTTTAATTGAGACCTCGCTCATCGCTTGGTCATTTAGAAGTAACTGAAAGTTACGTGTGAGTTATAGTGAGATGGGTAACTCGTAAACGTTAAATTTAATTCACCTGACTATAATAATACGCAGATAGAGTAGGTTACATCGAAACGTTTAACATTTTATCTTACTGGTTACCTTTTATATGCTTCTATAGCATAGTAGAGATATATTTAATAACACATTTGAAAGTGTGGATTCTAACCTCACATATACACAAGCGGTGTGTTAAGGGGTCGGCTATAAATCACGAGAGGCTCGGAGAGTGGGAGATAGTTGAATGTTTAACCTCATCACATATTACCAAGGGGAAGAACGGCTCCTAAGTTAAACAATCAAAATATGTTTGTCGAACATACAAACGTTGGTATGATTTTCGAAGAACAAATGGACGGTGGAAAAATGGAATTACATTTTTTTTTATTTGTAGTCTGTTACTTTAATTATTATTACGACATATTCTAGCTTCCACTGGGCGACCGACACGCTGATTTGTATGCACGGTACTCTCAATACGTCAGTCCCATGAGATGTTACTATATAAGGATTCTTATACAATAATGTTATAACAAAGGAGATCTATTATGCCATTGCTGTTAGTTAGTGCTATAAATGTGAAAGTTTGTTTATTTGTATGTTACTTTATATCTCATAAATTAACTAATTTAGATTAAAAAAATACATAAAAATAGTAGTGATATATTATAGGTCTTGACGATGTTACAGCGTCAATACAAATAGCAATCGATATATAATTTCATATGTTTTTTATTAGAAATCGTTATCTAGCAACTAGTATTACTATGGGTTATGCCAGGCATATATAAACAATATGTATTTTTGAGCGTCACGCTGTATCCCACACACAGTAAGAAAGGCAAAGGGAACCTAGTGCTAAGTAAGACACTCCGGAATGGAACAATTTTCCGAGGATTTCTGGAGGCATTGCTTTTTATTGCTGGTTGAGCTGCGGGACTCAACGCCGCGCTTTGCCTCGACACAAGAGCGAAGAAAATGGAATATCAAATATTTAATTTCCACCACGCCACGAATGGCCGCAAAAAAATAATTTTAATTCTTCATGGTAAATGTAGGCTAGTTTTTGTTGGTTAGAGTTTATTTCTAACTAACATTACCGAAATTGTCATGAAGATTTTTAATTTGTTTTTAATATAAAAATTAAAAACGAAAAATGATTAATGTTTCAACTTATTTTTTTCTTCATTTTGCAATTAATTTATTCGTTTCTTCTTATCAGCTCAATTATTTTATGATTTTTTTTTTCTGAAAAGCTTTTAGTCTGAACCATCAATCTGACTTTCCGAAAAATAAAAATAAAAAATATTTTTTATTTCAATAATATATTTTTTGATTCAGGCTGTATCCCGCATACATGAGAGTGGGCAGAGTTAAACACTCCACGTGGAGAATCACCTAATTTTTGAACAATTACAAGATGCAGCGTGGCTCCCGCTGCATCTTGTTACTAGAGCGAGCTAATTACAATACTTCATTTCCACAAATTTGAATCAAACCTACAATCGTCACATTTACAATCACTCGCTGTAAAAATAAAATATAAAAAAAAACGTGGACAATTCTATTTTGTTATTCAACTCGTTTAAAATACGTCAACTATACTAATCTCTGGTAAACAAAATGTCATTGTACGACCCACAATGAATATGATTCATATTTCTATTGTAGCGGCCATTTTTTTTTAGTTTCACGCTGTATCCCGCATACAGCAGGGTAGGGAGAGCTTATGTCAAGGCATCCCTTTCTTCGCTTTGCCCGAATTCAATACAATATTTTTGTATTTGCATTTTTCCTTATTTAATGTCAGTAGAGAACTGACACTCGTCAGTAAAGTAAGAAATATTTGAAATTTTTATCTCTTTCGTGATGGCACATGACGGAAGTTGCTGAATCTAAAGTCATCGTTTTTTTAATTAGATTTAAAGAAATGAAAATATTTTTTAAAATAGATAATATTGAGGTGGTCATGGTGCAGTGGTACGACTGTAAATACGATGGCAGTAGGTACGATACTTACTTGGGTGACTAGTGAAGTTATATTAATTTCTATATTGTGTAAAAGTATAAAACAAACCGTACAATAGATTTTTGACCTACAATTTAACCCTCGACTAATACGTATACTGTAATACATTCTGCTACTATGTGTTCTATAATTAACAAAGCTAAATATAGATATAGAAAGTCTAGGCCGTCGTGGCACGGCGGCACACTGTCTATCTGTATACGCGATGGTTGTGAGCTCGATTCCCACTTAGGGGAGTGAATTATTTTTATTTCCTAGCTGATTACAAGAACAAACGCGGCGTTGAGTTCTGTCCTCAACAACGGCTTATAGTGGACAACGAAGTGTCTTAATATTGGATACCCAGGTTCCCTCGGCCTACTCTGTTATGTGGGAAAATGTGTGAAGCTAAAAAAAACCTATAGCTTTAGATATTCTAAACAGATATCGTTCAATACACGAACATGGCTCCAAGTAATAAAATAAAATTGCAATATAGATGAGACACGTTTTTCAGTTCAATTTTCAATTTCATTTGTTTTTATTTGACGATTTTTATTGTCAGTTTGTTATTGCTTGGAATTGTATACAAGTTTGTTATTTCAGTTTGAAATTATCTTGGATGTGACCGCTTTGTAACTTGGTGCAACCATCGTGATGTACACGAATGATTGTTAGTTGGAATATTATTATGGTTGAACTTAAATTTTAATATATTTAAACAGCTTCATGTTTTTTCCACATAGCAGGGTAGACTGCATGTCTCGAAAATTACATTCCGTGTTCAGTGGCGGAACTCAACGCCGCGCTTTGTCTTTTTATCAAGGCGAATGGAAAGTAAAAGAGTGATTTTACTCTAGTTTCTCTTATTCTGTAATGAATATAAAAAACAAAATAATTACCAAAGGATATGTTACCATTTCCTCAAATTAATACGACGTTTATATTTTTTAATCATGTTTATGTCGCCTGATAAACAAAGTGTAATGAAATCAATTAGTCCTTTTCAAAGTGGCATAACTTTCAATTTGTTTCGTTTTATCAAGGAGTGCTACATTTTTTGTCACATTCAATTGTAAACAGTTTTGCTATTGATAATACATAAACATTTTATTTTCTTTATTTAGGAGTTTAGATAGTGGAGGCCAGCGTTAATGCTCCTAAACCTTCAAACAATTGAGTTGCAAGATTTAGGCACTGTTCTGAGCTCTTCATCTTCATGGATGGACATCCGTACAGTCAATTTGATCTGGAATCTGGAATGGTGATTGCTACTTCTCACACAGAAAATTTTATATAAATAAAAAAAAACACCTTCAGAAAATCACGCTGTGTAATTACGACTAATAATTTTCAAAAACAGCTTTCTGCCGATACCTGAAGGCGTTGCTTGTTGAGTTTTTTGACGCCGCGTTTTGCCTCGACACCAGAGCGAAGAAATGGAAATATAAATTTAAATAAATATTTTATCTCCTCGAGTGGGGGTCGAACCCACAAACAATCGCCTTTACAGTCACACTTTGTGCCACTGCGCCACGACTGGCCTCTACTACTAATAATTTTCTATTTTATATATTTCTACAGTTATACCACTTTGGTCTTAACTTAATACACTCATATATACACTTAGCCCATATCATCGCGCGACGCTACGGAACGTGGCGCCTCTACCTATCTCCTATTTGCATACTCAAAAGTTAACCTCTGAACAAATGTTGGTACAACATTATTTCGAAATCTGTTTCTTTCAAACACTCGTTTCAGTTTTGTGACAACAACACTTTGTTTTCTATCATTTCTGTGTAATCAAATCACTATTTTGTATTGAAAATATATATATATATATATATATATATATATATATATATATATATATATATATATATATATATATATATATATATATATATATATATAAATATTGTAAAATGACTGAATGAATATTGTACATTTGGATTTTTTGTGTAATTTAATTACTAGTTTGTGTTAAATAATGTATAATAATTTATTATTGACTGTTTTGTGTTTAATTTAAAATTGTAAAGTGTTGTGATTGGGTTATTTTTTTTAATAATACGGAATCGGGTTTAGCCTTAGGGTATTTGAACTCAAAATATTCACAGTGATGTCCAAGTATGTCTGTTCGTACGTACAACGGTAGATATTTCGTGCATTATATAAACGAAAAGGCGTTAAGTAAAATAGTGAACTCTGACGATAAGAAGTCGCTGAAGTATTGTCGTCAGGATCGTATGATTGTTTGTGGTACGTAACTTTTTTATTATGCATTTTCTTAGACTAGCAAATGAGCTATAGTGTTAATACTCCGTTTACCATTAATTATGAGATATGGGGTTTTGCGTGCTGGAGCCCAACGTCTCGCTATGTCTTATTATAACGAAAAAAAATAACATTATTCAGAATTATTTTTTTTATTTATATCTTATCTAATATCTTTTTTTATCTTCACACGCTGTTTCCTGCACATAGCAGGTTAGGCAGGCTCCGTTTAATTAAGATACTTCAGTTGCCGACATTCTGCTGAGTTCATTAGGTTTTGCGTGTTGGGTGGCGAAACCTAACGCCGAGTATTTTCAGTTCCTAAAAAATATAAAACGTAGTCCTAATGGAAGATAAAGTGTCCTAACTTTTGATTCCCATTGTTTTAATCGGCCTACCCTACTATGCGCGAGATAGTCTAAGCTAAAATCACATTTGAACGAATATGAAACAAGAATCGTTAAATTCTTCTGTTATTGTTATAAAATATATTTGTTAAAATTAACCTCAAATTTAATCATGTCATTTTTAAACTCCAGGTTTTAAATGATAGAATTACTGATTTTTCCTTCCTCTAAATGACTGACTATTGTAAGGTCGGACATACATATAATATTGATAAGGTTGGATCTTAACATCACATTTTTTAAAAGGAAAATGTAAGGGGAACCTTCTTTATTTTTAAGTCTCAAGTATCTGTGTGTGTATCTGTATGTCTGTCTGTGTCATCGTAGCTACAAAATGGATGCAGCGATTTTGGTTTAGTTCTTTTTTTTGGTCGAAAAGGTGACTTAATCGAGAGTGTTCTTAGCGATGATTTAAGAAAATATATTCACCCGTTTTAAGGTTATCAGGTCAGGCATTTCCAGTTGATTGTTTACTTTTAGAGCTTTTTGTACCTGGGGTTATCAGTTATTATCAATTGTGAACGCATCTTTTCGATCGTGAAAAGGTATCCCACAACAGAATGTATGAGATCTTTGCTAAACATTTGAACGAATATGGAACAAGAATCGTAAAATTTTACCATAAATCATGTTTATTATGTATGGTGACGGTATTTAATGTTTAAAGTAGTTTATTTCTCGTAAATGTAGCCAAAGCTTATTTTGTTTGATAAACATCTTGGGAAGTGAAATAACATTTTTTAAACGTGGATTTTTTTAAGTCAATATGTAATTTGAGACCTACCATGGAGCAAAGGATCACGCGTGTGATGATGTAAACGTGACATGTCGTGGATTTGATTCCCACTAGAGAAAATTAAATATTTTAATTTTCCTGCTCTGGAAACGAGGCACTCAATACGCATGCCACGAATCCGCCCGAAAGTGGGGAATATAATTGTGTTAATGGGAACGTAGTATCTTAACCCTAGGTTCTCAGGTTTCTCTCTGCTCACCCTGTTATGTGCGGGATACAGCGCGCTTAAAGATAAAATTAGCTTTTTTTATTTAGTTATTTTTTATTTCATTGAGGCCGTTGTGGCGCAGCGTCAAGGTGACGGTTGTGGGGTTCGATTCACGTTCGGAGGAATGAAACATTTTGAATTCCTTGCTGTGGTGACAAGGTAAAACGTTAAGTTCCACTATTTAACATGCAGTCTCGAAAATTTGTCGATATGTGCTAAAAGAAATTTCTTATCACTTAAGTTCTCTCTGCCTACCCTCCCTGCTATATGGAGAAAAACGTGAAGCGGTTTTATCCTGTATTTCACGTTTCTAATATTTTAATCGACCTCAAACAAGGAGATTATCAGTTAGACATGTTTGTTTGCGATGTTGTTGGAATTGGCTTATAAATATTAATTTACCTTCATTTAGAAGTATTATAAAAAACATTAAAATAAAAAAAGTACTTCCCGTGTAAAGTCGAGGCGAGTCGCTAGTATTATATATTTTCTTACGTCATCCTGCATTTATAAAGCGCATACAAATGAATACCACCAACGGCTTTTCAATGTCTCGTTCTATTCTAGCTAGCAAATCTTATAGGTTAAGTAATATTTTATTGATTTTATAACCGTTTGTGCGATTGCAGTTTCGTATGATTTTCCTTCCTTTTATGGAGTAGGTATTCGGTGATAAAACATTCCGTTTTCTACTTTCTGTTTCTGTCTCGTTTTACACTGTTCCTTAATTCACTTTTTTAAAACTTAGAATTCTGAACGTAGCGGGATTTGAACTTGTGATTTTAACTTTCTTGAAAACCGTACTAGTGCTCTGACCACTAATCTATATGTTCTCTAGAAAGCTTGTTTTTTTTTTATGTTTTGAATAATATAAATCAGCTTAACGCTGTATCCCAGACATAACAGGCAGAGGAAACCTAGTGTTAGGACACTCCGTTCCCCACTTTCTGCCGAATTCTGGAGGTATTGCGTGTTGAGTGGCAGAATTCAACGCTGCGCTTTGCTTCGACACCGGGGCGAAGACATGGAAATATATAAAAAAATAAACTTTTTTTACTTTTTCAAGTAATATATAGAACTTACAACTATCGCCTATATAACACTACACTACGCCACTATTAGACGGATTGAGGATTAAGTCATGAGTTCAGTAAAATTATATATTTTTTTTAGTTAAACGATCTCCCACATTAGATGTTTACGTAAAAACCACAATGCGAGTGTTCAGAGCATCTTTTCCGGACTTAGAGAGGAAGTGATCCAAGGCCGTGCGTTATCTTGCACAATGTCAAGTGCCAACGCACTCGTTAATAGATTATTTTTAAATTTGAATCATTGCAAAAATATGTCGTTAAAGTGTATTTTAGAAAAAATAAAATATGTTTCTTTTTATTTAGCCTCACGCTGTACATAGCATGGTACCCAAAGGGAACCTGGGAGCCAAGCGTTAAGAAGACACTCCTTTTCCATTAGGGTAAATCCGTTCCCCACTTTCCATCGGGAGGGTCGTCGCAGACGCGAGGAAATGAAAATGTTAAATATTTGATTTCCTCGGGTGGAAATCCCGAGTGGGAACCCACAACCTGTGGTTTTTACAGCTGCTCACTTGCGCCCTTGCGCCATGACTGTCCTCTTATATTTTTCTTATATTTCACGTAATAAGTTTTTACTTGAGTGTCTGAACACTAATCTCTCCTGCCTGCCATGATATATAAAAAAAAACTAATATTTTTTTATAATATCTAATAGTTTATTTTTGAGTTTATTTGTTACAGACAAACACAAAAGTTTACTTTATTTTCTTTATATTTGCCTATTTATTATTGAGTCGTTACTTTTAGTTCTTTCGTAATTTCTCAATTCGCGAAGGCTATGTGATACTTCTTTTTAGGTATTCACTTCACCCCAAAGAAAGAAGGCTTAAGATATAGTGAATTTCATATTTAAAGTAGTGTCTGTCATATATATTTGTCATTCCCCTAAGACTCCATCTTTTTTTGAATAGTTAACTGTTAATAATGTATTTTTGGGGATTCAGTTTCGTAATTTGTTATAGTTTTATATATATGTTTTATGTGTATATTTGGTGTTGTTTAACACTTTGGCTTTGTTATTACTAGGCTATAGATTCAAACCTCGTCAAATGATTTTATATTGTTTCTTATTTCATCCTGCATTGGTATATGGAAGACAGAGAAATGTTTTACATTCAGCCCAATTTTGAGACATTGTACGTTGTGTTGCGGAACCCAACGCTGCGTATTATCTTGATATTCTAGAAAAATAAAATTAATTGGGCATTACATACTAAATACCATATTAAAGTAAACAAACTTTTCTTTTCCAGGTATCCAACACGCGATAGGTGGTCTAGCATCCAAGCCGGAGAGAGATCTTCTCATGCAGGACTTCATGACGGTGGAGACTACCAACTTTCCGTCCGAAGGCTCGAACCACACGCCCGCTCATCACTACTCCGAGTTCAAGTTCAAAACGTACGCGCCCATAGCCTTCAGGTACTTTAGAGACCTGTTTGGAATACAGCCGGATGATTTCCTTGTAAGTTCATTTTGTATTGTTTTTTTTTTTTTCATATAATTTAATATGTAAATTGGCTATTGAAATCTGTAGATACGGGTTCGAATACGGTTCAAGGGGAATATTGATTCCTTTATCTGCTCAGACAGTTTTGTCTGTACCATAAATTTACTACTAATGATGAAATACGTAAGTTATTAGGTACTAAGTTGTGCTTATCTTATAGGAATCTGTAGACGATGTTCTGAAACATTTTTTGTCGGTGTGTATTTGTGGGTGCTAATCTCAGAAACGCCTTAATCGATTTAAATGCCACTGTTGTGTTTTCGTATACTTCCCTAAATATTTACTGTATATTTTATTTAACCTAGTTCATAACAAAAAAAAGTTATATCAATATATGATTTTGTTCGATTAAATTGCTATAAAACAACCGTTTTACTGAATTGGTTGTATCTTTAGTTTTCAATGTACACATATTATCTTTAAAATGATGATGTTATTAGAACACGAAAGCTTTCAGTTAGTGTTGGGTTGCACTATCCAGTACGCAAATTTCAAAATATGTAAATAAAATAAAATAATTCGTACGAGGATAAACAAAGGGAACCTGGGCACCTAGAAATGAGACAGTCCGTCACCATTAAGACACTTCCATTACCCACTTTTCGCGATATTCTCAAGACATTGCGTATTGAGGGGAGGAAATAAACGCCGCACTTTGCCTAGCTATAGGAAATGGAAATATTAAATATTTCATTTCCCCAAGTGAGAATCAAACCCACAACCGTCTCGTGCACATACACCACGACGGTCTCAAAATAAATAATAGAATTCCCTATATCAACACTGGTGCTATATCTATAGGAACAAACGTGAAGCCGCTGTAAAATTAAAATTGAACATTCACTGAACTTTAATTTTACAGCCAGCGGCAAAAACAATTTTTATATTTTATAATGTCTTTTATATCACATAATATATGCTTTTAACGTTATATTTTTGCAAAGCAATTAAAAAACTCCATTTGCATACGGCCACGGTGATTTCTAACGATTATATTATAGTGCGATGGTTATATTATTATTTTATAAAGTGAAAGTGTTCATTTATTTTGAGTGGATATGTACTGTACGTAGATATATACACAGTATTTGTAAATGTTGTGAATCAGCTGAAGCCACTGTGGTTTAGGTTGATGTATCTAGATGTTTTAGATCGGTTTGTGGAAGGTTTAAATCTAATAAGGCTTTTTTTTAAGTTGTAATTAGCTAATTACCATATTCTCTTAGTTTGCTTTCACTAGGGTTTTTTTCAACTTTCCGTCTGAAACGGAGAACGGAGTGTGTTGATACTGGTTTCGCTCTGACTGTTTTACTTTACGGACTGTTTAAACCGTGAAGCAATTTTTGTATGATCACCAGACATACATCGATTTTTTTTAGCTTTACGCAGTATCCCACATGTAGCAGAGAGGGAAGGCAAAGGGAGCCTAGTGTTAAGAACCTCCGCTCCTCACTTCCCGTTGAATTCTAGAGGCATTGCGTATTGAACGGTGAAATTTAACGCCGCGTTTTATCTCTCGAGAGCAGAACTAAGAAATATGTAAATATTAATTAATAATAATTCGTTCCCTCGATTATTGATTGAACCCACAACCGTCGCGGCCTCAAAATTGTGTTTTTGGTTTGTCCGATTCAATTTAGTTATCTTCCTTACGTCATGCCGTTGAAGGTCGTAATTAGAGTAAAGCCCGTTTTTAACTAGTTTTCTATTTAAACTGTTTGAAGCCATAAATACGTATATTTAATGATAATGTGATTTGCGTGGTGTAATCGTTATCGTGTTCTGTTTTACGTAATATGATGGTACCATATTATAGAAAATATGTTTAGGCTTATGGAGGTTTCATATGTGTGTTATAAAATGCATGGAATAGGTATTGAACCACGAATTGGTTGTTGTCGCCGTTTTTTTTTGTGTTTAATATATGTAGACGTAGAAAGAGGAAGGAGAGGAGGTCATGTAGGTCATGACTGATGCCCAGAACAAAAAATTAAGGCTCCAAAAAAGTAATTTAATAAATTACATAAGGTAAAGGAAAATTTTTAAAGTAAAAACATTGCAAATTAAAAATTATGCTAGACCAGGTAGGTAGGCTAGGTAGGAAGGGCGGTATGTAGACTTGCGTTAAATATTTAATGTTAAGATTTATATTGCTTCCAAGCGACCAATGGAGGCCAGACTTCCTCTGGAACATTTTAGTTTATACGTCCATATGCATTAACCTAGCTAGGATGAAATAGCTAACCTTAATAAGTTATTTGGTACGTTATTTTTCACGTAAGAAAAAAAGAAACCCTTATAAGATCACTGCGTTGTCTGTCCGTCTGCCCGTCTATTAAGAACTTTTATATCAGGAACGATCGAGGAATCTACGATCCCTTGATTTCCTGAAAAAATAATACTTCTACATTTACCTAAAAGATAAAACCGTTTATATTCGTAAAAAACGCATATTTCGACACTATAAAGGGAATCAAAATTCATAGAGTCTGAAGTACTCTATGAAGAGTTACAATGAGGGCAAAATTTGGTATTGAAGCCGCCATTTCAAGTGAGGTATCAGATAAAAGGGTTCTGGCTAAGCTAAGCTTTAAGAAAAAGTTCGAGACCTCCAATTTCTGTATGGAACTCTCAATGGCTAAGTCTGACTCGCGCTTGTCTGATTTTTTAATCATAATAAGATAAAAGAAGCCAGTCGTATCGTGAAGTGGGAAGCGGAGTGTCTTAACTCTAGGCCTCCTCTGCCTACTTCTACTATACGCGGAATACAGCGTGAACCTAAAGAATAAGATATCTCGACCTCCAGCATTAATTTCAAATTAACTGTACGCTTTAAAATATATGCCGTTATTTCGCACGGATGCCAGTCCATTGTTTTATTTGGGAGTTTTCATGATTGTTGAATGGTACCTCTTGAGTATTGTCATGCAGATTGGTTAACTGTTTTGGTCTAATCTTTTAGTTTGTTTGTTTGACGTTTTGAGATCACCGTTAGGATTAGAATAATGACATTGTAGAGTCTGATTGAAAAGATTCATGTCGTTGCATATTATATAAGAGAGAGAGAGAGAGAGTTAGAGGATCCCGCACGTCCAATTGCGATTGGATTGTGTTGATTTGCCGAACTCAACTTGCTGCGTTTTGGCTAATTGTACCAAGAAAATAAAAAAGTGCGAGTCAGCCTTGCGCAAGAAGACGTACGTACCATTATCTATAAAAAAAAAGCAAAACAATTACGTTTATTGTATTGAAGCCGCATTAAATATATTTTTTTATTATGTTGTATAGTATTTTGTTGTTATATCGACAAAAGAAATCATCTGTGAAAATTTCAAGTGTCTAACCATCACGGGTCATGAGATACAGCTTGGAGACGAATTTGGCCAGTGGAGTTTAAGTAATAAGGTCCCATTATATCCTTTGAGTACCAAATCCAAAAAGTTATTAAAAAAATTATCAATGAAAAGCAAGACTTTGAATGTCACGTTCGAGACATTTAAATTTAGTCTAAAAATTTAAACGTGCCAAAATCGCTCTGTCTGGCAACGTTAGTGTGCATGTGCATACTCGATAGTTGTGGATTTGATTTCCCTTCAGAAGAATGTCGCCCTACCCTCCTATAAGCGGGATAAGCGAGAAGCTTAATTTGTTTTTTATTTTTTTTAGATGTCAATGTGCAGCGCCCCGTTACGCGAGTTAAGCAACCCCGGCGCTTCCGGAAGCATTTTCTATCTGACAAACGATGATGAGTTCATAATAAAAACGGTACAACATAAAGAAGGAGAGTTCTTACAGAAACTACTGCCTGGATACTACTTGAACCTCGATCAAGTGAGTAAATTAATAGATCAGTGACTATTTTCTCTGTTTACTTTTTTTTGTGGGACGTTTTTAGTTAGTGTTTTTATAGAATTTGAATGTGCAATGAGAAGGTGATTAGATCCGCTTTTATTCCTTATTTATTTATTCCTTTAACCAGTCAGAACCTATTCTTTAACCATTATTATTTTTTCAATGAGTAAATGAATAGTGTTAAATATTGATGTACATATTTTCCACTCGCTAGGATGGTAAAATGAAAAAAAATTGAAATTGGCAAGAAGTGAAGAAATGTAGCTATCTAGCTAAAATTACATAAGTATAACCTTTTTAATGTTCCGCCCAATATTTTTTATTTCTTTATCTTTTTATTTATTTATTATATATGATTTCGATATTTATATAATTATGATTATTACGCAGAACCCCCGCACATTGCTACCAAAATTCTTCGGTCTATACTGCTACCAGTGCAACAGTAAGAATGTGCGGCTCGTAGCAATGAACAACTTGTTGCCGTCCTCCGTCAAGTTGCACCAAAAGTACGATCTTAAAGGGTCCACTTACAAGAGGAAGGTAGGTCAAGATGTTATTTATTCATTTTAGACTTCCACAATTTCGCTTTTAACTTTTGAATCATCATGATTTATGGAGGAAATATTGGTAGTTTCAGTTCTACCGGCAACAATAGTTTGTCTTATTAAAATATATTTTTAAAATGATAATATTTATAAAGTATTTATTAATTCTATACATTAATATTATTATAGTATCCTTGATATATTTATAACGGCTCAGAGTGTAAACTTGCTGAATCTATTTTTATCGTTATGTTAAATGTTACAACATACAACTTACTTGCCAGTCGTGGCGCAGTGGCACAAAGTGTGACTGTAAAACCGACTGGTTGTGGGTTCGATCCCCACTCGAAGAGATGGAATATTTACTTAAATTTATATTTCCATTTCTTCGCTCTGGTGTCGAGGCAAAGCGCGGCGTTGAGCTCTGCCACTCAACACGCAATGCCTCCAAAATTCGGCAGAAAGTGGGAAACGAAGTGTCTTACACTAGGTTCCCTCTGCCTACCCTGCTGTGTGCGGGATATAGCGTAAAGCTAATTTAATTTAATTTAATTTTTTACAACTTACTTAGCTTCTCGTTTCATCCCTTGCGGAGGGACAGACGGAGAGTATAGAGTGGCAATCGCTCTGGTCTCTGCAAACCTCTTTGACCTCGCCCAATGTAATGAACCCGCACATACATGCTCTCCCGTGGGAGGGGTCCTTTTTACGTGAAAAAAAAACGAAATTAGAAAGTTTACCATTACTTGTCGTTTATTTAGGATATTATCGTACAAATACATTTAAAATTTAGTGGAGCTTAGATTTATAAACGTAATTGTAGTATATTACGTTGCGACGTTCTAGTAAACGATATTCAACAAAGCATACCGAGTTTTATCCAGTTTAAAGCAGTGACGAGTGAGTGACGGTACTCAACGCCGCATAGCTAGACGCTGTCCCACTAAACCATATTTATATAAGTGTATAAATAACAATGTCAGGCAGGCAGAAAAGTGACAGCTTCAGTTACTTTTTAATGTTATTGTCAGTACTTTGCCTTAAGGAATATTTCACAGACAGCAATCTATGGACGGACTACTAGCTCGTTCACTCTCACCGGTGACTAAAGTGATTATGACGTCGTGCGCACGAGATTATGTTTGTCTGTTTACACGTTTCAATGTATGGATGAGTAACTGTATGAAATCAATGAATGTGTGAAGCAAGAGTTTATAAACCCATACACTACTGTTATACAAATAATTAATTTTCTGCCTTCTAAATAAGATGTATAATAAATAACACAATTGATTACGCCATTTTCCACTGACAGGCGAGTAAATCAGAAAGACAAAAGAATTCGCCGACATACAAAGATCTGGACTTCATGGAGCAACACACTGAGGGCATCTTCCTAGAAGCGGACACGTATACGGCTTTGATAAAGACAATGCAACGCGATTGTCGTGTTTTGGAGAGTTTTAAGGTAGGGTTACATCCTTTTTCTTTTGTATGATAGGTTCCCGATGTATTCCGTGTATACCAGAGTAATTCTAGGGAAACTAGTATAAGATACTCCCAACAAACCGCCGAATATTTGATATATCGCGTGTTGAGTTACAGAACTCGACGACGCGTTTTGTTTTTGTAATGGGGAGCGAGAAATATTAAATAATTCGTGAAAATATTAAATATTTCGCCGAACGATAATCCAACGCACAACTGTCACTTTTACAGTTACACGCTGTGCCAGTCTTAACATTTTGTTCCATCTGCCTACTCTACTCTGTGTGCGGGATACAGCGTTTTAAATATTTTTTTTACAATTCTTAAGTCTATTTATGCGTTTCAAATTTGTGAATTAAATCTTCCGGTAATTTATTCTGTATAAATATTACTTTTTTCAAGGAAGAAAATTTTATTTTTATCTGTGCATTTATGTATAAAATATATTTTTATTATTCAATCGTTGTTATTGTCACGTGTATGCCTGTTTATTATTTATTTATTAATATATTTATTGATTCTAAAAAAAACTAAAGTTACACTCAGTTTTAAAAAAAAAAGTAATACTACATCCAGGCAATAACAATATTGTATAATAAAAACATTATAGAGCCTACCATAGACACGCTAATATTTAATATCACAATGTAAGATTTGAATTTGCTACCACCACAGATTTAGATTCTAATACACTCATTTACTGATTTAAATATTTACCCTTACAGATCATGGATTATTCCCTTTTAGTCGGCATCCACAATTTAGACGAAGCTCAAAGAGATAAAACCGAGGCCCGAAAACGTACCGACTCGGGCCAAAGCGACGACGAAGATGGGGAACCTAAGAAAAGTGGACTTAATAGGACTAGGTGAGATTATTTATTAGCTTCACGCTCTATCTCGAAATGTAGGTAGCGGGAATCTAGTTTTAAAATACTCCGTTTTTCCAGCCGAATTTTCGAGGCATTGTGTGTTGAGTGGAGCGAGAAAATGAAAATATTAAATTAAATAATTCATTCTCCGATCCGAATCCGATCCACAACCGTCGCGGATACCGTCACACGTTATGCCGCCGTACATATATTTATATTATAGTAAGAAAACACTTTAAAAAAAACATGAATATTTGAAAATAGTGGGATTTAAACTCGCGCCTGACTGCCCTGTCATACGTTTTCATCAAGCCTAGACGACATTTTTATACGGGCGCCTTCAACTTATCGATGTTGTTACGTGAGATTTTTTGTTAAGTTAATGCTATATATAGGGTTATTTGTTAAATTTTCGAAGGTGATATAGAAAAAATATACTTTGAACGATTTTAAATTTGAATATAAAATATATAGGCCGAAATATGCTCACCTTGAGATATCTTTAATTTCAGTAGTTTTAACTAGAAACTTTCGACTTTTAACACGCTTTTATTAGATTAATCTGTGATTGGTAAGCTTGTAACTATTTAGTTTATTAAACAGAAATTTATAATAATAGGCATGATGACATATTTTGAGGACTTATAGAACCGTAATGTAACCATATTGAGAAATATATTGTATATACACCGTATAAATATTTCTGTACAAAATATACATTTTAATTCACTATTTTAAAAATCAAACCAAAACGTGTCGAAGTGTCATGGCGTTGCTTGTGACGTCAATTCTGAGTAATCCATCTTGTAATTGGTGAGCATATCATGGCGGGTTGCCATTTTTTTCTAATTTTATTTTACTTAAATTATTATTACATACTTAATAATAAGAAAATGGTGTGTTTTGTTATCTATTAATAGGGTTTCATTAATTAAATAAATAATTTTTACTAGCGGTTATTTTTGCCTATTGTGTTATCATAAAACTTGGCAGTTAAACAGTAATTTCTTTTTATTTAAATTTCAATGAATTGTAAAATATATAAGATAAATATTTAAAATAATCATTATATTAAAGTATCAGTTATTGAGGGACATTTTTTGTGTGTATGTGTGTACATTGTGACGTCACGTTGTAGGTTGTTTCTTTTGTTTTTAGTCAACGAAGGCGTAGGTAAGTTGTTATTTCATCGAAGATCACAAATTATAAATAGAAATTAGATTATGCACAAAAATAGATATATTTTAATATTTAATACAAAATACATATTTTTTATGAGTTCACTTATATGGATATTTAGTATCCAGGACAGGCGGATAAAAGTGCTACATTCATTATTATTTTTTTATTTCTTATTAAAAAACAATTTTAAATTTTACAAGAATCACGCCGGGCTTTTTATACGGTCAAAATTATGATATAGGACAAAAGATTGTATTTTATATAAATCGATCACGCGGCAACAGTTTTCTTTTAATATACATACAGTGTAAAATATGCTTTCTATTATTATATTAAAATTAGTTTCTTTTTTCCAAAACAAAAACAAATGGTGATGGTATTTTTTTCATAAAATTTTCCAGATTAGAGCAAAGCAAAGAGGATTTTAAGAATCAAGTCAAAAGGACGCAGTAATTACTTTTTTTTATATATATATAAATTATATATCTGTCTCGCTCTCTAACATACTAATATCGTGTATTGTCTGTCTGTCTTATCTATATGCATGAAACTAACTACTACTAACTTTCTAGAATCATTAATATAGATAATTAATTAAATTGTTGAAACTTATCTGAATCTCTTCCTCGCGCACTGTCCCATTATTGAGACTGCATGTTGAACGGTGGAACTCAACGCCGCGCGTTGTCCTGTTATTAGTGTAAGTAAATGAAAATAATTAATAACGTGGAGTAATCAAACCGGCCGTAACCACCAGGTGACGTGCCGCTGCGCCATGATGACGACATCGGTGCAGAAAAATATAAAAATAATTCAAATAAGAAATATTCTATTTGTATTGAAATTTAGCGCTAAAAATACTATTTAATAATTTTATTTGTGGACTATACTATTAATAATATAACTATTAATAATGAGGTTTTATTTATTATTTTATGTTAATACTTCTAATTTCCTTTTTTGCCTTGAGAAATGAAAGCATGGTAGTTTACTTAACTTCACTATAGTGTTTTCACCATTAGGATTTGTTCTTAACCCTAGTTTTTAGAGACGATAGTAATCTATTTAAGACTATAGTTTATTAATCATTGATATAATTATAATTAAATTTGTTCTTGTATTACACACTATGTATTAGAAAAAATTCTTCAAAAATCAAAATTTTTGAAGAATTTTTTCTAATACATAGTAGTACAAAAATCAAAATTTTTTTATATAAAACAGTCGAATTTTTATCAATATTATGTTCTGTTCATATCTCTACTAATATTTAGTTTTTTCTAGTGTTCTTCGATTTATTTTTGTTATATTTTATTAACAGATCAATCAATCGTCAGCGTTTAGTTGCCCATTCCACGGCAATGGAGAGTATTCAAGCTGAAAGCGAACCTATAGACGAGGAGGAGGATGTTCCGTATGTATATGTTTTTTTTATTATATATTTTTTATTTTTTTATATGCTCTAAATTGAAAAGATATTTTTAAAAAGTTTATTATTGGTAGGCCTCAACACCGCGCTATGTCATTATGTAGTTACTGAGTGAGCATCGAACCCACAACTGTCACGTTAACCAATTCCTGCTCTCCGCCAAATTTTTCACGACATTTGTCTTGTTACCAGAGAGACAAATGAAAATTAGTTATGTATATTTTTACCAAAAAAAAACTGAACCTTTTGTTCCCTATAATTTTTTATTTGTTTGTCGAGATCCTCTTTTTTTCTCAGTGTTTTGATTTTTTATTCAATTTCACGCTGTAACCTGCTGTCCCGCACCCTACAGGATATGGGTTTTAAGATGATCCTTTTTATATTATAGGCCAGGCGGTATTCCAGCGAGGAACGCGCGTGGGGAACGACTCCTACTGTTTCTTGGTATTATAGATATATTGCAATCTTATCGTCTAAGGAAAAAACTCGAGCATACGTGGAAAAGTATGATCCATGATGGTGTAAGTTGTGTTTTTGTTTACTTTTGTGTGGGAGAGTGTATGGGTGACTGGACTTTTAATGGTCCTATAAATTAGCGTCTGTTAGTTATGTTTCCTCGTTTGGTGAATTTTTTTTAGCTTCACGCGCCGTTGAGACGGAACTCAACGCCGCGCTTTGTATTGTTACCAAAGTGAGGAAATAAAAATATCTAATATTTAATTTCCTCCAGTGAGAACCGATTACAGTCGTGCCCTGGTAGCCTTGCGCTACGACTGGCCTCTGAAAATATTATATAAACTAACTATCATAATTATATTAGGTCGAATACGGCTCTATGAAGCCATATAGGTTGAGTAGTGTCCTAGATATTGCAGAATCATGAACCTAAAACATATTTTTTAATTAATGAAAGAAAAGTAAATTTAATGAACATATTGATGAATATATATGAAATGTACACTGCCGGCCAAAAGTTTGAGAGCACTTATGTATGCATATGAAAAAAAGTGAGTTGAAATGTTTCACTTTGTTTAAACATTATTTTTTGTTTAAGTGATGTGTTGTTTAAAACAATTATGTGATGAAGAGATAAAGGAAGCCTAGATACATAATGTGCTCTATCAACGATTTTTTTAATGAATCGTTTTGAAGACTAGACGATATAAAACATAACTTTACAAAATATACAATATAAGGAAATATACACATATAAGGAAAGTAGGAAAGTAAAAAAGAGTACAATAAATACCCTGTAGTTTAACAACTAGAATTAATAGTTTTTTTATTTGTTTTATTTATCCTAATGGTAGTCGAATCCGTAACCATCACTAAAAATCAATATTTTAGTATTTATTTTTTCTAATAATAACATTTCAGGATACTGTATCAGTGCATAGACCGAATTTTTACGCGCAAAGATTCCTAGATTTCATGGCCAAAACTGTGTTTAAGAAAATACCTTCGTGTAAGTATTACTTTTTTTATTGCTTTCTTTTTAATATTTTATCACATTTGTGTTTATTAATCATTTATGTCAAAATCTATTTTCTACATTTTAAATATGAGAAAAACAGCAATTGATTCACTGAAATTACATAAAAAGATAAGAAAAGTTATGTATAATATATAAAGATAAGAAAAGTAATGTCTCTTTCTAATCTATTAAATATGAAAGACATAGCAAAAATATATATGAAATATCGTTCTTAAATTCTCTCTGTTCTTCTTTCAAACTATTTCATTAAATGTATTCATTTTGCTACAATATCATTTGTACGGCTAAACTTCGACGGTAGTTGAAACATCCCCAAATTTATTGTTAATATAATATGTAGATATATTTAATATACATAAATGACACTTACATGTACCAAAAAATAATACTAACTTAAAATAAATTCACAACCTTTTTTGAATCAATCAACATTTTTTTTATTTCAAGTTCCATCATGTTTTGATTTTTTATGTTTTTTTGACATAATATTTAATTAAAAAATTATGATAAAAAATAAAATTTGGTGAAACGTAAAAAGATATGTGCATCTCGTTATGTTTATAAATGTTTTGTATTTCTATCTCTTTCTACCACTTTAGTTCATATTTATATATTATGTGTATATTATGTATATATTAGTCATATAATTTTTAATACTCACAATAAAACATGATGTTTTTATCATATCAAATAAAAATAGTGATTGATGACTTGTTTTATTGATTACCTTTTCATAGGTCTTCTGTAGTCAACACATAAAATAAAAAAAACAAAAAATTCTTTTAGAATTGAAATCTATAGCTATTAAATTCTGCACATTAAACCCAGTAGTAAAGTACCCTTTTTTGTTTTATTTTTTTATATTAAAATTTATTAAAAAAATCATATCTTTATACGTTTCACACACGCCTACATAAACAAACAAAATCTCTAAAAGAAATAAAAACATAAATTGTCTATCAGTGGACCTTCCGGAGATCAAAGGCAACCATCGCAAGTTCAGAACGCTCGTCACCAGTTATATAGGTATTGATTGTGTTTTGTACACGATTTTGTACGTGTTTATGCGTGTTTACGCGTTTTTATACGTGTTTACACGTTTTTAGGGTGTTGGTGTGTTTTATTTATTATTATTTTTAGGTTATCTGTAGAAAATAGATAACTTTTTTTTTTGGACAGGTTAAGTAAAAGCGTTGATTTTTTTTTACATTTTTTGTTTTTTTTTAGGGCACTAATTCACTATTGGCATTTACAGTGTAATGCTTTAAATTTGTTTATAGCCAGTGTTAGTAACATAGTTCTTTTTTTTTTAATCAGGCCTATTATGGTTATTAGATCTAAATTTTTAAGTTATAGCTAGATTGCTAGGTTAGGTCTATGTCTACCTGTTTGAACAAAACTTAAAAAGTAGGCTTAAATATATATTTTTTAAATGAAGAATATGTAATGCACCAACACCCAAACGTATTAGTGTAGGCGTTCACTCTTGTTAGTGAATTTTATATTTAAATAAGGAGTACTTTTTTTTTATTTTTTTATTTTTTTGTCACTTTCGAATTGGGCATGTTCAATCTTGTTTTGTTTCAACATAATTTTTTGTTCCCTTTTTGTTTTATTTCGCATGATTTTTTTTAACGTGAAAGTCATGCACGTCCCCGTGAATTATGAATTCTTAATATATATTTTTTGCGAGAATAATATCTGTTTTCCCTTTTTCCCCACAATTGTCCGAAATTGGATACTGGCGCGCGTCCGTGGAGGTTTAAGTAAGTTCGTGTTAGATGATGGCATGTTATTTGTCAATTTGAATCGTATTTTTTTTCTATTGTGACGTTTTTAATCTGTGATTAAAGAAATTGTTATAATTTTTGTTTTTCTAATTGGATGTCAAAGTTGACAGTCGTTAAAAAATTGAACACAATTTTACTATACTATACGTATACATACACTTTCGAGTTTAAAGTTGGTTAATATGGCATTAATGACTCATTTTTTATATTTTTTTCAATATGGAATAATGCTATGTTAACTAAGTATAACACATTTTATTATTTAAAAAAAAAATTAATAAAATGTCATTGTAGTTATCATTAATGTCGTTTTATTTGACGTAAGTCTTTATTATAGTGAATCATTATAGTTTTATTATAACAATTTCATGTTCTTATAGATATTTATTTTTAAAATAACGTTTCGTCTAGTCGTAGAACCCTTTAGATTGTTTTGTGTTTTTTCTAAACCTATGTAGTTAGATCGTTTCATAATCCTATTTGAAAATGCCACAGCATGCATATCAATATTTTTGAAACCTTTATTTCTATATAAAACTTGTTTTTTTTTTTAATTGACATTATTAGCACATTAAATTTGAAAAAAAAATTAAGTTATAGTATATATTTGCGTATACATAATATATATTCTGTTTAATTTATATACCATTTTAAATTCATGTAGAATAAAAATCATTTTTACACACTTTACTCAACCTTTTCCAAATTTTTTATTTAATTTTGTTAATATTAAATACTTTTTTATTCTATATATTGATATAAAAAACGCGTGCGATCTCTTTTAAAAAAAATCTAAAATCTTCTGGCATGATTTTCATAAATTCTTTTTATTTTTTTGTATTCTTCTTTCTTTATTTATTTTGTTCTTTTTTAGAGAGCTTGAAGACTAATTATATTTTGCGGATATTAAATTGATGTACATTTTTTGTGCTTATTTTCATACGAGTGCTTAATACTGTACTTTTTATTTAATTTCTCTATGATTTAAGTATTTTTGTGGTATTACTTAATATTTAATTGTATTGAATCTAATTTATCTGAAATATACGAGTCAGATAAAAAAATATTAATATCACAAGAATACCTCAAAAAAAAACTGTCAATTTAAGTTTTTAACATATTGTTTAAACTTATATTACAGCACTGAAACACTCGCCGTCGAAGAGAAAATCTATTGCGAAGCCACTGAGACCTCAAGAAGAAATCGATACGACAGGTGCGTTATATAATTTTTTTTATTATTATTTTAATATATGTGCAAAGGTGTATTTTTATTTAATAAAAATATAAGAAAAGTATTTATTTTTTTTATACTCACTTTTGAGTCGCATGTACTATTGTGATTATTTTATATTTTTATTATTATATTATATATTTGCATGAAATATATATTTATTATAATATTAATATAAATTTATTTAATATTTATGTATTACAATGAAAATACACTTTTTTTTTGTTAACAAGTAGCTAGTAGTCCTATTTCCTAACAGTGAATGCGGATTTTTTTTAATACCTTTAAAACATTACAGTATTTTTAATATATATACATTTCAGTTTATTTTGTCCCCCACCCTTTTATCCTGTCCGGTGTTTGTTTGTCCTTATAGTTGTTGTGCATTTTTATATTATTTTACACATTTACGTACATTTATGCGGTACATTGGCTGTACACAATTTTGCGTTTTTGCGTGGTTTTTTTTTATTTTCGAAAAATTTTAAAATACATATTAAAAAAAAGTTTGTGTTATCTGTGCTAACTGTGTGAAACGACGATCCAGGGTGGGAAATAAACTGAAATGTACCAAAAAAAATAAACAATAGAAAATTAACTAAGCGTTTTTACACGCAGGGAGTAAAATCATCGGTCGGCCTATAAAGGACTATAATCCGGATTATATGAGACAGGCCAGATTATCACCTAGGTCTTCTATAAGATCTAGTATGAGTGATTTCACTGACACCACAATATCTACATGGAATCAAAGGCATCAAATACCCACGGAATATCCCTCAGTTTTGTCTGACAGGCTTAAAATTATGGATAGGGATAGACTGACATTGCCTTTTCAAAGACGAATCGATTTTGATACTTCTAATCTAAATCCGAGAGATCCGGGGCCTTCTTACGCCGATAATGTATATAGATCGTCGATACAAGATCGTATGGAATCTTTGTCTGATCAACTAACTAAAGTACTATCGACTGGTGCAGGAAGTTCTCATATAAATGGGAGTTTAGCAGATAGCGGTATACAGACAGACAATACAAGTACAAGTGTACCTCAAATATATATAGCAGATCAAGCCGTCCCAGTTATTAAGATATTAAAAGACGCGGCAGTCGACACGAGAAACGACAAAAACCTCCAAGACATACCATTTATAGACGATGACGATGAAGAAAAATGGAAGCGACGAACGAACCTAGAAAAACACAAAAGTATGTCGAACATACCGGAAAGAATCGACGAAGTCAGTTCCAAAGAACATTCCAATGAAAGGTTATCAAGTAGTCTCAATCGAGCAAAATCACCAACTTTTGTTGAGAAATTTAAAAAGTTTTTCATGGATATAGGCTTCGTTAAAGCAGATAGTGCTCCACAAACAGGAGATTCGAACACGTTACCTAAAAGCCACACGTCTAGCTACAGAACGAGAAGTGTCACACCTACAATAATAGAGCGTGAGGCATCAACTTTACCTAAAGATATGAGATTTAGAAAAGTCAGATCTACACAAACTGTCTACATTAAACCAGAATCTCCTAAAATGTCGAACGACGAAAGCAAACACGTGTCGGTTGTTCGTCTGAACGGCGATGAACATATACAGGATTCCTCGGAAACGTTCGTCAAAGAAGTTGTTTATGTTAAAACCTTAGAAAACTCAGCAATTTATAAAGGAAAAGACAGTGGAAGTACAATCATAATTGTTCCGCCGGCTGATTGAAGTTTTATAGCTTAGACTGGTTTATATTTAAAGCTATATAATTTTATATAGCTTTGTCCATGCTTCTGTAGCAAGAGTAATCGATGGGTTATTACAACTATTTATTATATATAAATAACTTTCTAATAAAGACTGTTTACATTTTTTTTCTTGGGCTTTTTTTTGAGGTTATATTTCGAGCAGGTTCTTGTAGTTGTTTCTGTATTAAAATTCTATCGAGAATATAAAAAATATATTTATTGTATCCATCGAAATGAAGCTTTATAACTATTTAAAAGACATTTAAGCACAAATTTGTACTAATAAATAATATTACAATTATTATTATTCTATAGTACAGCATAGCACACGTTAGCATCACAAGTGTAGTGAAACACGTTCCTAATGTCCAGTGTACGTAATTTTAAATATAAATAATAATATATTGTATGTATATTAAATATAAATAAACATATTCGTTATTAGTTATTTATTTTATAATTTTTAAGAATATGCATGTAACTCTGGTTTATAACTGCTGGATGAAAACAAATAAAAATTGTCATCAGTGATTTTATTAAAGAAATTCCGCCATCCAATATAAAATACCTCTCTCAATATATAAAGAGGGAAAACTTATAATATAGTTAGAATAATATATTTCGCGTCTCAAAAATATTAATAAGTAAGCCTTATTTTTAAATTGTATGTCGATTTCCCACAAATTACTTTTGACTTTTTGAGTTATGTCACTGGTATTCATTGTGTGTGTATAAATAATTTTGACAAAAATCTAGCATATATATATTTTTTTTAATTGTAAACGTTTTAAAAAAGTATATAGGTGGCATTATAAAAGCTATTTATCAATATAATTTATATAAAAAAATAATTATTGTTATAATCTAGCGATCTTATACTAAAATTTAGTAAACCAAAAGAATATTTTTCTTATACAACTTTTTATGATATTTAGATGTTTCTATCTAAGTATGTCTATTAGTTATTTTACTCTTATTATTAGTTTTTTTTATTTTCTTTTAAATGAGATTTTTTAAAAAATAAACCCTACTTAAAAATATTAAATTAAATATACCGATTTAAATATTGATTATATATTAAAGTAATGCATTAATATTTTTCGATTTCAAACATTTTAGTATAGAACTCAATCGATATATAGTAAATAGTCACAAATATATGAAATTATAACTAGTACATCGTGTGGTTGTACGGGAAATTGTTGTGGGTTCGATCCCCACTATGAGGAATATAAAAATTGTTTCACTCGCTTTGGTAGGACAAAACTCATGAGTTCTGTCACTACTCAATGTTTTTAAATTAGATAGATAATGGAGATTAGAGTCCAAACACTAGGTTCTCTCAGCTTATAATATGCATAAATTATTCTATGAGATTTCTAAAAAAAAATTAAATTCCATATATATTTTAGTTTTTTTTTTCAGTTTATGTTTATTGACATGTACAATATACAGGCGTTTTTTACTTAATTTTATTATATGTATATATAATATATATTTTTAATCTGTAATATAGTTAAATTGTATAATATTCTGTATAATGGTTACCTCATATTGTATATTTTGATTAAAGACATTGAAATTGTTTATTAATGTATTATTTTTCTATCCTTTCAATAATAAATCAAATAAGTCATTATTAAATTATGAAATATAAAGATTTTTTTTAATTAAGACCATCTATATATAAAATGTCACTTTGGATTTTATTGAATTATGTTAATTTAAAAATAAATCATTAAATATGGCTTATTTAAGCAGAAAAAAAGTCTTGGGTCACTTATTACTAGGTTCTCTATGGCTATTATACGACGTCAAAGTTTAGTTCCTTCTTGTTAATGATCGAACGATAATGACGAACGATGAGATCGAACCCACAACCACTGCGTGGTGTGGCGGCCGCCTCCTATAGCCTCCGCCTCCTATATATTTATTAAAATAAACATTTTTGTGTTTAAATTATCAATAAGAAATTGAATGGAAAACTTCAGAGTAAAATATTAGTATTTTCTACTTATTAATAAAAAAAATGTTTATGGAACATAAAATTTTATTAATTATGTTTGTTTTTATGTACATATTTTCTATCTCTATTTATATATCCAGTACGAAATTAAAGAGACCGGTTATATAAATTGTTAAAAAGAGTACATTATTTTAACTTCATTATAATATGACAATATGTAAATATTTGTTTTTGAAAATGCTTAAATAAATGCATATTGTCTTTATATTTATTTCTATTATTTCATTATTCAACAGGCAAGTCAATAAAATTCTTTTTTTTATCTCCATATATCTTATAAAATAACAAAAACTTATTCGATAGTGATAAAACAAAAACCAACACAATTATAAAATTTAAATAAGCTCCCCTTATTCCTCCTTATTTCCTAAATTAAACAACATTTTATTTCTATCTATATTATTAATATTATTAAAAATAAAATCACCGTTTAGATGCTATGGCGATTATTTTTTAACCAAGCACATTTATAATAATCTTCATTCGCTTAAGGCATAATATTTGTTTACGTTTGTGTAATTAAAAAAAAAATAGCTTTATACTAACCCAAATGGCAGCTTTTTAATATATATCATTATACAGCTTATATGCGTTTCCAAGCAATAAATTTGGTAGTTACAAAAAATATATAACTAAAATAACAATTTTAATGTTGTAACCGTGATGGTTGTGACGCCAACATCTCTCTCTCTCTCTCTCGGAGAAATTTATTATTTTCATTTGCCTGCTCCAGAGAGACAAAGTGCGGTGTTGAGTTCCGCCACCCAACAAGCAATCTTTAATTCGAAGTGATCATTATATATTTTTTTTCATTTTATACAATAAAATTATTGCTTGGAAATATAAAGACTAGGATCTTGCAATATTTTTTTGTGTATTCATATATGTACTTATAATAAAAATGTAAATATATTTTGCACGCTATCAAACGGATAGGCGCTACAACGTCTAGTTGTGTCGCCACAAAAGCAGGTGAGACTGATAGTTAAATAATATATACTGAATTTTAGTATTAACGAGGTATGGTTGTCGGTTCAATTTTGGCCCCGGTGTATTTTGCTTAAAGCATAGCCGAACAGAATATTAAGGGATATAAAACTAGTTTTTCTTTTTCGGAGTACAACATTCTATCCAGACAATTACATAACTGGACTTTAGTATGAATCAAACCCACAACCACTTACAATACCGCTGTGTCTCTATACATATACTATAGATTAAGAAATTGAATTTCCTAGTGATATGTAGAATTTTATTATATTTAATAATTCAATTGTAAATATAATATTTTTTTTATATAAAAATAATCCACAATAATTTTAATGTCCAAATCCCCTTTTAAGTCTACTTGTTTATTACGTTTTTAAATAATGTATGGAAGAGAAAGTTAATCAATTATTAAAACAAGTGAATATTAAATGTTTAAAAAAATAAACTTATTGTCATAATTCTGTTCTTTCCACGCCGCTATGACCTTTTGGATCTGATACTATTGGGTATACTCTTAACCTACTTCTACAACTTGCATGCATTTCACTTCTTATGCACCAATAAACGATACATTCACGGTCAAGCTCAATATAAAAAATATAAATATAAACACGCCATTTTGGATATCTAAACCATATCTTTATTATAAAAAATAACGCTTACAACACAAACAATTTGTTACTCTGCGCTTTTATTCATTCTCCTTCCATGCCAATATAATTATTGTGTTATTTCTATATTATATTTTACTGTATTTATTTAAATAAATCTATACAAATATTGCGAGTTTTTTAATGCCCTGTAGTGTCCCTTACTGATGTCACAGCTCAAATTACACCCACATCAGTGACATCGCCCATCTCGACGGCGGCAAAGGTTTCCCAAGCACCGCCAATGGCGACCGTTTCCGAACCGGAAATAGCTTTTCCGGCAGTTCTCAAAGGATCTCAAAAACAGAGGATTCCGCCCCCAGTCCCTCCCCGAGGGTCCCCAAAAACCAAGCGAGGGGGCGGTAACTCTCAAACGTCGAGCCTCGAAACTAAAGGTGACTATCACACTCTGCACGTATCGGTTAACGATATACCACAGCAAACTCCTATCACAAGTAGTGATGATGATTTTGGTTTTTATGGGCATGGTATGAAATTTAGAGAACCTATTGCATGCCGCGTCCCACCTTCTATATCTGATCACTCTATTAAAGTTACTAAATTAGTGGCGTCTAATTCTTTCCTGAATTACGCTGACGACGCTGACTGTATCACTGAGAGGACTAACCATGGGAAGGATTTAATTGCTCAATCCACTATGATGGCCAAATTCAATATTGATAAAACGGTACGAGAACATTTGGACACTGGAGATTATGACGACGATTCGTTTACAGATACTAGCAGTGAAGAAGTAATTGTTGTTCATGAAATCGGTGAAAACAACAAAGTTACAGTTGATACACTAACTAAAGCTAAAGTGAAACAATTGTTAGACGACATTAGCCCTGCAAAGAATAGATCATCTTTATATAGAAGTGAGTCGTCAGAAGATAGTGCAACTCCTCCTCCACAACCAAAACTAACAGTTCCGAAATCTAAACCATCCGGTATTATTGCTAGAATTAATACATTAAAGAAGATACCTACAATACAAAAAGATATACAACTTTCTGATTCTGAAAAAATGTCTGGAAAAAGTAATTCTAAAGGTGGCATAATGTCTGGTATAACCAAGAAATTCAACTTCAATCAGTCAAGAAAAGATAAAAATCGAGGACTCTCGCGAGTAAAATCGAAACCAAGAATTGAAATCAAACCATACTCAGAAGAACATTCTAGAGAAAACAAAGATGAAATAGTGTGCCATAGGAAAGCTAAAACGAAAATAGATTTATTCCAAAAACAAATACTTAAATCAGAATCTGAAACATGTTCGGTAAGTTCATCTCGAGACAGCATCTTATCGACAGTTAAAAGCCGAGACATGGTTAGAGAGACGAAGAAAAAGTTTGAACCCCCTCAGCCTAACAGAGGTCCAGTGAAGAGACCTAATTATGGAAAGAAGTATAGAGCACCTGATCCTGTCGGACTTAAGCCAAAGACTGGCAACGTCCATGATAAAATAAGAAAATTCTCCGTCACAATCGTGCCAGAGCCAAATCCACCACGCCTACAACTAACACCCAGGAAGAACTACGAAGCGAAACAAACCGAAATATTTAAAACCTTCGATAACAAAATAATGTTCAAAATGAGGAAGGAATTTGAAGAAGTACTGTGATTACGGTCCAATTCGTGATATATTTTAATGTGATTTACATTATAAGCATGATTCAATCTTACGTCTTTTGTATTTCTATTTCTTATATAACATAGTAGTTGCTTTATAACTTTGTGTTGCGTACCAATAGTTCTATGAGAGTCATTTAATTTTACACTATAATATTAGCTTAGACAAATTAGGTTAAAATCATTAGTCTATAATCATTTCATTAACCATCTACCATTAGTTCCACCAATTTATCTTCATTCTCTAGATCATATCCCTTTTATTCGAGTCCTGCGCGTGCGCACACCAAAAGCTAGAGCATAACGCTAGTTGTTTTTAGCCGGTGCGCCGTTGTCCTGTTGCTCTACGCCTCCGCCGCCCTTCGAAGAGGCGCTCCCGCCACGCACGAGTCGCACCAACTCCTCATCCACTACGTCCTCGAGTGCGTCGGGCAGACGTCGAGGAGCGTCCAGCGCGGCGAGTGTCATGACGACATCGTCAGCTTCGTCGTTGGCTTTGACTCCAGCTGCATTGAGCAGCGCTAGGAGTAATGAAGCTAGGTGAGTTCATTTTTAAAAAGTATATACTATAAAAATGTTATTTAAAATCCCTGATTCGACTATAAAATTGTTGTACATTATACAAGCTACAATTAGTCAAATTTATTATATGTCGATTTGTATATGATATTGCTATACATAAACGATTTATATAATAAAATGTTCATATTTTTAAGTAATATCACATGAATTTATTATTATAATATGTATTTTCAGTGTATGTTGGACGCCTCCAGCGTCTGTAGAAGGATCGACTCCCACGTGGACAGAAGGCACGCCTAGTTTTACTGAATCCAGTAGTAGTGAACAAGGTAAGTGTAATTACCTTAATTAACCTTACCAACTACCTTTAACGTTAAATTTAAAGGATTAAGCATGTATTATATACAGACATTTTAGTACACGAAACAAGTGCAGTATAAAAAACAGCTCTAAATCTCTATTAAAAAAACAATTTAACATACAATTATACTCAAAGCCGCGTAGAGTGAAGTAATAAAAATATTAAATATGTCATCACCCCGAGTATACAGATTTTTTAATTTTTAAAACCTACATCTGTAAATTATATTTTAAAAATGCAACATTGGATTTTTTGTCGACTAATCTTAGCAGAACTGTTTGCCAAATTGGAATATTATTAATAGAAGCTCCTGATAAGGCACTGCTGTTATTTTTATGCAACTTGAATTCTAAAATGCCTAATTGTATGTGTGTAGCTTTACACTGTATGTTGTTGATAGACTAGGTACTTCTCTTTTCTGTATTCTTAACGCGTTGCGTGTTTGTTTGATTAATAAATCTCAACACCGTGCCTGGCATAAGGCCATTGTGAGAAAATATAAAATACTAAATAGTTCAACATCCCGAATGGGAATCGAATCGAATCGCTGTGCTGCTGCGCCACGACGATGGTCTTAAGGGAAAAAGGGATTTTATTTTGATTAATACATTCCATCACAGGCTACCCCATAACACCTATGCGTGGAGCTACCCCGAGTTCAGGGCGTCGCTCCCCGCGGCCCGCGCCGCCCCCGCGCGCCACTCCTATCAACTGCCTCACTACTGAAGTGGTGAGTTTACCGCCATTTTATGTTAGGTGACGGGTGCGTGACAGCTGTCGAAATAATTGAGTACAAATTATAAATACACTAATCATGTCCTAGCCAAAGTACCGAACTGAATAGAATCTCTCAGTTCTCAGTTGATAGCTGTCGAATTATAAAACTAAAGGAATTTACACAGATTATAAAACTTAAAGCAAATATCATATTAGTCAGTTGTTTTTTATTTTATTATCATTGTTTCATTAGAGCCTTTTCTTTTTTTATTAGTTTTAAAACACCAACGCAATTTTTTAGAAATATGTAAATTGTTGTGATTTTATCTATGTAAGTATATAGTTCTTGAGATAACATTTAAGAAAATAATAATAGGATTAATGTTAATAATTCTAGTTAATTCTTTAAAAGACAATTTATCTCAATTACACATGACGTCTGTTCAAATTGTTTTATAATCTGTGTAAACTTTACTAATAACACTAGCCTCAACATATAATAGTAGGTTACACTGCTTGCTATAACCGACATGGGTTGTCAACTACTGAGTTGTTACTTGATTTAATTTTGTACAATTATTTAAAAATAAATGCAGCTTATTTTTCAATTCCGTAACTTTATTATAATAAGTTGACAATCTATCAATACAACGCATACTAACGCATTATGATACTATCATATAACCGTTAAAGCCGATCTTTACTATTTTTTATCTGTGCGTATACTGTATGCGTACTATTAAAAAAAACTAATATTTTCACTGGTTTAGACTGGCTATAAATGGTGTGTACATTAATTTGCTTTCACATTGGTGAAGGATTAACACTAACCTCTCACTGTATGATCACTAGACGCAGTCACTTTTAGCACATTATGCAAAACTTTTTCACTTTTTATACAGAAAACTGACGTTAAAAAAGACATACTAGTATAAAAACATAACATACAATTATTTCTAAGTATTTAAATAATAATTTATCTTAAACTATTGTAATTTTGTCTAATGTGCAATATAGCAAAGCTTAGCATAATACATATTAATTTTTTTTTTACATATAGAATGGAAAATACAGATGATATAATAATATAAGAAATATGAATTTAATTTTACCATAACCTTAAATTATTATTGAACACTAGCTTTAAAAAAAAACGAATATTACAATACAGACATTCAAAATGTATTATAAAGATTTTTTTTATTTCTATCCATTCTAAATGTGTATATTATATAGTGTATTTATAGATAATTTCTACAGCATATGCATTCTAAATTAATGCTACGATTTTTTTGGACGCTGCTTCTATGGTGGGTAGTTGCAATTAAAACAAAGAGTAGAATTCGACTACAAATGATTATTTTCATTATATATAATCGCTTATACGTTTTTACGAACGACGCTAGCTTTTTAGAAAATTTAGACAAAATTTATTTTAAACACAAAAGTAGCTTCCATTTTGTGGGAAGCGTATTAATTTTTAAAACTTTGGTGTAGATTTTTGTAACTGGTAACAAATTTGATGTTGCCATGTTTAAGTAACGTGAAATAATATGCCAAAACGTTGGACCTTTTGAATAATAGAAACGGAACGTTCGTTTGTATGAGTGGGCTTTGTAGGTTATTTATTATCTGTAAGACACTTTTTTTGTAAATTTTTGCAGATTTTTGTATTTTTTTTATCTTTTAGAACTTGAATAATTTATTTTTCTATAACGTTTTCTCGTCGTAAGCGAATCTATGACTCTGGCTACATATATTGTTCGTAACATTTATTTTTTGGTAAATATTAAAATAATTAATTATCTGCAAAAATATATAAAAAATAATCAAGTCACGACTGAAAGTTTAAAAAAGTAGAAAACTTTTTTAAAGCACCAATAAAAAAAGGATTCTGTCAATATTTTATATTTTAAATTATTGGTGATATTAATTTTTAAATTGCGTAGTAATTTATCGACGCCATTTTGTAAATTGGCGTTACTTCATATCATTTATTTTGCATAGTACAAATTTGGATACGTTAGTGTAATTTTTATAATTAGTAAAAAGTATTTTTTCTTGAAACTTTTCGATATTTAAATGGTTGTTTGTTTTATTTAAGGAAAGTAAGGCATTGCGTAGAAAATAAAAAAAACTTGAATAAAGAAAATAATATTCAGTGACTTTCACGTTACAGTTCCATTTTCTGTGTTTCCGTAACATTTAATCAAATTCAGAGAGAATTTTTATTAGTTAAAAGATTTTAATCATAGATTTTAAAATCTTATCAACATTAATTTTTAATCTATTCTACAGCCATTTATAATCATAAAGTGTTATTACTTAGTCTTATTTGTATATAAAACGAATGAATTGGAGAAAACCGTCGCGATATATTTTAGAATAAAATTTTCCATCACTATTTTAGGATCCAGCAAATTTTAAATGTTCAAGTTTCATAAATAGCGTGCAAAATGTTAAAAAAAATCTATATCGCAATATTCAATATTTACTTTCTGTGCTGCCAGTGTCGCTTTTATAGACATATATAAATATACAAAACTTTTTGCAATTTCGTTTATAATATATTATATAATACTTATTTTACATAAATGCAATTAAAAGTAAAATTAATGTTGATTCTATGTGTAAAATGACTGTTTTTTTTTTATTTATTTTCATTATGTATGTCTGTAAAAGTGTAATTTGACATACCAAGTTCAGTGTTGCCAACATATAGATGACCAAAGTTACTGTTGATAGCTTAGAATATGTAATCGCAGTTAAAAGGTTGTTCGAAAAGCAATTTATATTGGCTTATATATATAATCGGCTTCTTGTGGGTGTTTAATATTAAATGTATCCGTTTGATCTGTTAGTAATTTTGAAAAATAAGGAAGTCCAATAAACTAGAATTTATAATTTCTTATATAATCGAAAGTGAAGTCCGTTATTTTAGATTACAGATTGTCATTGACATTACAATCATAGTCTCATAAAATTCAAATTAAAAACGTAACTTGTACAATTTAAAAATTATTAGACTCAATTGTTACAAAGCAATCGTGAAAAATACTTATGGTCCTTATAAGAAAAGAATATTTTTATTTTGCCTTGAATGCTTATAAAAAATAAGTTAAAAACGAAATTACAATTATTGGTTTACTATTTTTTAAGTATCCCTTGAAAGTGATAAACAAACACTTTCAAAATAACTAATAGATCAATAAGGGCTTTCCTTGTAGGGGTTGACATTTTTATTTTTATCCCCATAAAAATTACTTATTTATAAATAAATATTTTTGTTAAAAAAATCTTATTTTTAAATTAAGTTATTGGAATATATTACGTTCCAAATTATTATAAGTGAATAAAATGTATCTCAAGACAGGATTTCTATATAATTAATCGGCTCAACAAGTCCACAATATTGAATCTGTTAAGATAAAAGATCAGAATATTTAAAAAAATACATATAAATTAAATCGTTTACAGAAATTTTGATTATTATTCACAACATCTAATATTTCATTTTATCTATGTAATAAAAAAAATATATTAATATAATTTTATAATACTATGGTCAGTCACCCTTACAAGGACAGAGGTGTGTGAAATACGTCGTTGTTACTATTACACTTTATATTCTGTTGTTGTTAACTATTTAAGGTGTAGAATAAATATTTGAAAGTAATATAAATACGTTATTTCCTTTATTATAAAATTCCTGACAAGTATTTCCTTTATCGTATCAGGTCTTAGATTGCATGTTGAGCTACAAAACAAATATTATATTAGTGCATGATTTTGACATTTTAATCGTATGTTTTATAAAAAAAAACGTCGATTTAGTAGTCATTTTTTTAAATAGCAACTCAATAAGGTAAGAGATTGGTTTTTCGTTAATAATAAAATTCTTAATAAATACATTATATGGCAAATAAAATGACATTTAAGATGTCTTAATTTTTTTTTAATGTATTAAAATATTATATGTATATTTTTTTATTTTATATAATTTTATCACACCAGGTCGAAATAACACATCTGACATCAGAAACGTCAAGCATTTCAATATCAACGTACGAAGTGCATCAAAAAATGCAGAGTGAAGAGAAAATTAGTTAAGTTTATCCAGTAAAGCTGTGTTGTTGCTACATAACTAAACATATATACCAATTGCCTATTTCTAATATAATAAGTTATAAAGTGACGGCAATAAAATACTTGTATGTGCATTAAGTGAAAAGAGAAAAGATATACATCGGGGAAGTTAAAGTTAAGAAACTCCGTAACCGTAAGCGAAATTATCAGATATCCGAAATACATAACTATCCGTAACCGTAACCAAATCCAATTAAAAAGTTCCGGATAATCTTTGATATGGGCGGAGTGTAAATAAAATTTGTTATGACAGTTTTTTTTTATTTTGCTTGGCCGAGCTGATACATTGTTATTACACAAAAAGATAAACAGCAAATATCACAAACTGTCATTAACAGATTCATCTGTAACCGAAATTATACAAAACTCATATTCCGAAATAATTCCGAAATCTATATGATATTCTTATATAAGTATCAAAATCGGAAATGTTACATTACATCCGTAACGCTCCTAATATAGATAATGCTAATTTTCTTATGTCAATTATAATTTACTTCTAAAAACGTGATAATAGAGATTCGAATATAAAATTCTCACCTTTATGCCCATTTTAAAGTTGCATTGCCCTGAATTTGACTTTTATTGAAGAAAATATTATATTTAAAATATTTGGCCATTCATAAATTACGTACTACGTACGTTAAGAGGGTTATAATAACAATTTTAAGAGTCCATTTATAAAATAGACGCGTCGTGCCGCATTAGCGTGCGACTGACGTGACAGTCTGTGGGTTCAATTCCCACTCAAGGAAATGAAATACTTAATATTTTCATTTCTTTGCTCTTCACGGCAATTCCGTGCTTAATGGTAAAGGAATTTCGTAACACGGAGTTCCCAGTTCCCTTTTTACTTTTTTTATGTCTACTCTGCCATGTGTAGTATACAATGTGGGTAAGCAAAAATGTGATCAGCTGTAACAATGACGGAGTCAAAAAAATATAAATTTTGTGTGAAGTAATTTAAGTAGTTAATATATGGATGGCCTCTACACCACCTTCAAAATGAGCTATAAGTGGTAATTTGTATGACATGTTACTATTTACCTTGTACCAATTTTACACCAGGAACAAAAAATATGATTATAATCAAAATATGTTCTTTTTTTTCTTAAAAATGTTTTTCAACAAGTCCCTTTTCACTTCATGCACAGATTTGACACACCCTCAATGTAATATACTGTTAAAATATAGCTGCCATATTATTTTATTAATTTAACACTACTTTTGGATACAATGTAACCTAACTATAATTTAAATCTGATCACACAGCGTTTCTTTAAATAGTAAATGGGACAATGAACCATTTTTACTTAAAAATTTAAGTATTATTTCGGTGCTTTTTATTTATATATAACTTTATATTAAATGTTATTAAAATAAACACAATCCAATAGGATTACCAAACAATAATTGTAGATTCCTACCCAAATATAGAGTTCCCAAACATAACAATGTTATACAATGTCAATGAACAGAACACTGCGTTAAGTTCCGCGAATTAACGTCATTTCTAAAAAAAGATGAAATAAATGAAGTTCTGTGTATCTTAACGTCGCTTTAATTGAAGGAGTTAGTCATAATAAAGTCCTTTTCGTTTTAGATAATGCTAGAATATTCGTGTTAACCTGTTGAATATTTATATAAATGATTGTCTAGTATAAATAGGTTTATATGAACATATAATCGTAATAAGGTAATGAACGCTTTTTTACAGAATCTTAGTTAAATACGCTTACTAATGTACCTATAGACAAAATAATCTTTTTTTCTTCTCTCTATCTCTATTATTTTCATACCTTTTATATAAATATAAAATTAGCCATTTGGTTTCTTCAGTTGTTTGATAATTAAGTAAGTTAGGAAAAACTAAGTGCATATTACAGGCAGAGTCCATATGAATATTGTAAAGGAGAAAGGTTTTATTGGTAGTTAGCAGTATTTCAGGAAATATAGTGGGTTAAATTGAAGATTTTTTTTTGTGTTGATCGTCCATTTATCCAAAAACACAGGAGAGTAGGCAGAGGGAAATTGAGAACTTTCATAAAAGTTCTCATTACACCTCACTTTTGTTACTAGAGCGAGGAGATGGATATAGTAAATATTTAATTTTCTCGCTTTGGTTCCGCTGCTCAATGGGCAATGTCTATAGGATTAAGCGGAACTTGGTCTGAACATAGGGTTCCCGGGTTACCTCTGCCTATCCTACTGTATGCGGATACAACGTAAATTTAAATTATTACAATTGTTACACACAAAAAAACCGGCTTCTTCAATTTAAATCGGATTCCATAATCAAAACCTTCATTAAACACAATAAACGTGTATAGTTTTCAATAAAAAATATTGCGATATTGAGTTATTTGTTCATTAGTCGCATATATATTTAATGCAAATTTAAGACATTATGATTTTCTCATCGATACCATTGTCAAAAATAGACCAAATTAAAATGAGACGACTACACGGGAAGCACGCAGCACTAGCTAGTCAAAAGTTGTGAGATAACAAACATAAAAAAATTACAATCGAATTGATAACCCCCTCCTTTTCCAGAAGTCGATTAAAAAATATACGCTTTATGTTATTTTTATCTCTCTCAAACACTACACTCTCTTTAACTTTATCTCTGTCTGTAGTGAGCATTAACCATTAGAATAGTATTAAACAAATATAACTGCCATAACTTATTTATTGGAAACTTTAGATTTAAATATTAGTGTTAAGTGTATAATTTAGCAAATTTTTCGAAATAATTGTTTTTAAAATGTTTATATATAAATTTTTCTTTTTTAATTATTGTATTGGCTATGACTCGTCTCGTCTCCAAGGAGCGAAACAAAGCGATATGGTATTGAAAGTAGTAAAAAGCGAGTGGTAAAAGAGGTAGGGGTAGACCTCGGTTGACCTTCGAGAACACAGTATCAATGATACTGGAGGAAGGTCACGTAAAAAGCATGAGGACCCCCCGGAGGGCATGTATGAAGAGGTTGATGACAGTGGACGAGGCGAAAGAGGTGTGTAGAGACCGTAGCGTTTGGCGCTCAGTTGCCTCTGAATAACCTGCTAGGGATAAAGCGTGAAGCTATGTTTGTATGTATGTTTGACTCATTGATCCTCCTCCATGAACTTGTCAAATTATTTTTTTTGACGTTTATATTAAATAGTTCTTTTACTCCCTAGTCGCAAATTATGGTCAGTTTATAAATAAATTTATTATTATTTTAAACCTATCGAGGCTGATCTTTAATGATATTTATATATTGAATATTTTTTTTATACATAATAATTAATAACAAAAAATCAATGCTGACCTTTGATTATTTAAAAACTACGGAACAGATTTTGACGAAATTTTGAATTTTAAATTTTTATTTAATTTAAAATGATCATCTCAATGAAACTTTTTGAAATGTGTGTCTTGAATTGAAACTATTTAGGTTATATTTTCTTTTTAATATTGAGATCTGATTTTAATACCTGAATCAATGTTTTTATAATTTTCTATTTAAGTTTTTGCTCAATATTTTTTTATCTTTGTCTATATAACCAATTTTACATAATTTTAAGTTGTATTATTCTTCTTTTATTTTTATAATAATTAAACAAGTATTATTTAAATATATATTCACTTGAATTTGTAGGAATAATGTATTTATTACTGCATTTATATGCTTCAAATGTATTTTAAAGTATTTTGGGTCCATATTATACAGATAGGCCCTAGCTTAGTCTAAATTAGAATGTTCTAGTAGAAAAAATATTTAAATATTTTTTTTTATCTTATGTCTGTATACATTAATGACATTAATTCATTAAATTACTAAAGAAATGAATAAACATTTTTGAAATTTAGCTTAAAAACAAAATATATATAATATTTTGTTGTTATTTATTTTGATATAAATAGCATTCTTTTTTTGTATTTCTATTTCTACTAGAATATTCTATTAAAATTGTTCAAATGTAGCGTAAATAATTGTTGTTTAATCTGTAATTTGTACAGTGTTTTGTATCTGTTGAACGCTAGCTGTGTTGTATCTGTGCAAAAAACGTACTTATTTGTATATCGTGTTTTGATTAAACATATATTAAAAAGTTTTTGTTGTTTTTTTAATGTAATAATTATAACCTTACTTGGTAAAGAAATAATACACATTCTTTAAATCTATAATCTAATTTTAATGATGTAGGTTTCATTTTTTTTATTTTTTTTTTTCAAAATTATACATATTTTCAAAATTATGTCTAAGTTGATATTTTATAAATAGTTATTATGACAATATAACTTTTAAATTAAATATATTATAATAAATAATAATATATTTTATTATAATTCCTGTTATATGAATATTCACATTCTTAGATCTGCACTACATTATGCATTTGTCAGCACTTCTTGTATCACATGTTTGGATTTTATTGTTTTTGTGCTAACAATTGGTTTTTGGTGGAAGGTAAGATTTTGCTATTTGTCTTTATATATTCAATCTTTTTTAGCATCACGCTGTATCCCGCATAGCAGGGCAGGCACTGCGAACATGGGAACCTAGTCTTAAGACACTCGGTTCCCATTAAGGCACATCCGTTATTCAGTTCCCGCTGAGTTCTGTAGGCATTGTGTGTGGATTGTGGTATTCAACGCCGCGCTTTGCCTCGTTATCTACTCGTTAGATATTTCATTTACTCGAGTGGAAATTAAACCCATAACCTATTGCGTAAATAGTTGCCCCTGCGCCACGACTGGCCTCTAATAATAATATTTACTCGCTATACCCACAAATATTTACCCATTTACTAAGTTATGTTCAGTAGGGTCATGGAGGACTTAGTAAACATTTATTCGGTTCTTCACTTTGCGCCTTTTTCTAGGTAACCCAACGCCGTGCTTTGTCTTGCCACACAAGGAATATTAAAATATTACAATATGCGTAAGGAATCTTTCAGAGGTAAATATTATCTTACAGTTACTAGGCAAGCACCATCGCATGCTTGATACCTAATAGCATGTAACCAGCCAATACTCCCCATATGTTTTATATGTCATGATTGTGTTTTTTTTTTAATTTCATTTGTATGCTCTGGTAAGAAAATTGAATGGCGTTTGCTAACCACTACTAATTTTCCATATTGGGAGGAAAGAGATTAGCCGAATATCTTAACAATACGTACCCTGCTTTTTACAGAGTTAAGTTAAGTTTGTTTAATAAAGAAAATACATATTTTTTTATAAATAAATAACAGTTAGCATTTTGTTCTTTTCAGACACGATTGTGAGGTTCCTTTATTTAATAACAGCAATATGATATCACAAGTACCAAAGATAAAGGTAATTTAGTTGTAAGGAGTTTTTTTTCATATTTTTTTATTTTATTTTGTGATATTGAAACCACAGACTATAAGGAATTAATTATGGGTTGATATTTTTTATGGCATTTTCACTTTTATACAGTAAAATAAAATATACTTCCTTGAAACATCTTTCTTTTATTTATCTAACAATTCAAAATATAAATAAGTTCGCATTTCCAGGAAACACAAATTTATATATAAAATATGTATAATATACAGGAAATGACAAAAAATATACATATAAAACTGTAAAGGCAATTTTATATCCGTCAAATAAAATAAAAAGATTTTCTTAAAAAAATTAAATGATTTTTTTTAACTTTTATATCCAGCCATTACTTTTTGATAATTTCGTATATCACTCTCCCTTTCATACATAAACTTAGGCAGCTTAGAAACGATCTTTGCGCCTTTTTTAGTTAGTCGTTTTTCGGCATAAATTCCTAAAACAGCTTTTTTAGTCTCGTGTAGCTGTAATATATCTATAGGCTTTATTTTCTTTGAAGTTCGACATTTTTCAGAACTAAGTAGAACTATTTGATCGTCATCTGATAAACTTAGTATCGTGCGTTTGCTTATTTTTTTTATTTGACAGGCCTTGACATTGACATTAGTTAAATATTGTTTCGATTTCGTTCCTTTTATCTTTTTATCATAATTTTGAGTTTGAACATCAACTTTATTAATTGTTATAGTGTCTTCATTTAAATCACAATTTACTTCTATATCTGTTTTGTTAATTTTTCCACAACAACAAGCTCTAATATTGTCTTTCATTTTAAGTTTATGAGCCATTTTGTTACATAAGCAACCACTGTTTTCTATTTCAGCCGAACTACTAATATCACTGTTATCATCTTCTGTAGTATATATCTTTTTTAATTCTTTGCTAACTGATTGTGCCGAAAGGGTATTATTTAAGTAATTTGTGATACTGCTAGAATTTTTTAAATATACACCTTTTAAAGATTCGTATGTAAGGTTTTTAGCAACATTGTTTATATCAATATCGAATTCGCTACTATCTGATGTTAGCACAGCATGTAACATTTGACGCAAACGTTCCTTGTTTTTAAATTTGTCATTACTGGGCGACTCGAATATTTCTTTAAGCATTCTCTTTTTTTCCTCTTTATCGCGTATTTTGTGTAAAATACTTTTGTTGACATCTTTAACTTCTGATTGGGTATCGTTCCCAGTCACAGAAAAGCTACTAACGGATTTTTCATCATTTGTTGTGTATATGTCATCTTTGCTAAGTTTAATACGACTTTTGGTTTTAGTAACTAATATATCGTCAAAATATGAATTGGTTTTGTTTGAAACAGTTAGATTCACAGTTTGTTCAGAATCAGTTAATTTTGAGGATTGTGTTTCTTTTAACTTATTGTTAAGTAATTCTAAACTGGATATATTGGACGGTTTGTTGATTTCACAATCAGACAACTCAATCGTTGCTCGATGTATAGAAAATGTTGGGTGATCTATGACATCACTATAGCCTGTAGAAACTGATTGAAATTTTTCAGATATTTTCTTAGAAAATTCCTCAGTTACCATATTGTCATTACATTTGTTTGTTTGCTTACTAGGCACTTTATAATTTTTAATAATAATATTTATATTAACACCTTTTCTATCTGCGTTCTTATTGATCTCATTTGATTGTTTTGGTTGGTCCTTTAGAATAAAAACTTCCTTTGAAACTTCGTGATGCGTACATATTTGCTTATCCTTTTCTTCTGATGTTATTTTATTATAGTTTTGTATGTTCGTTTCTGTTGTCTTATCTTCTTGACTAAATTTTAAATTGAAATTAATTTCAATTATATTAGATAAGTTCATATCGCTAATACTTTCACTATTTGTTTTTAAATCTGTTTCATTTTGTAATATATCTGGATTTGTAGTGACAAGTCTTTGAATTTGTGATTCTCTGTACATATCTTTAACAAACTGCATCCTACCTTTATCTGTTTTTCTATAATCTTTTCTTTCATAAAGTGTTTGACCATCTTCATCTTGAACTTTAATATTTAAACCTTCTCTTATTTCGTCTGTACTCGGTGAGCCTTGCCTTAGTTTAACAGTTATTTCCTCTCGTGAGTTAAGCCTTATTACTCCATCGTCATCTGCACGTAAACAATCTTTTGAACAAGTTTTTGGCATTGGTGCCTTTTTTAAATGTAATCCAGTTATTTTTGGCCGACTTTTGTTAGCTTTAGCTGAGATATTTGCTGTAGGTGGTGGAGCTGGTGGACAGGGTTCAAGTTTGCGTCTATTGGCACAGTCAGGACGACAATCTTTTAAAGATGAACGCGAATATTTCTTTATTAAGCGTTTGATTGCGCCCATGCATGTACTGGAAGTTTTCTTTAACAAATTTTGTTCTGAAGCTATTTTACAGCTTAATCCTGATTCCTTAGATGGTGTATTAGATACTTGAGATTTAATTGGCCAAGGAAATTCTTGACTACTAACTTGTTTCACTTTCGATGGTGATGAATTACACAGTGAATTGCAAGATTGACAATTAAAAGGTTTACGAGGAGGAGTTGATGGCGCTGTCGACTGTAAGGGACTCTTGCAAATTGGACAATTAGGTATACTTGAAATTGACACTTTTTTTGGACAGGCACAAGGACGTGAAGGATTAGGTGAAATTACTGGCGATCTTATCCTTGGTGGAATAACTCTTACATTAGAACTAGAGGATCGAGGTGATGAAGACTTGGAACATGTAGGTTTTTTAGATGGCTTTGTTAAACTGAGAGAAGAAGTTTTTTTACAAGGAGACGAAAAGCATGGAGGAGGTGTTGGAGGACAAACTTTTTGACATGGCGTTTCGGGGTCAACGGGGCAAGGAGGTGGTTTTGGAACGTTACACGTAGGTGAGTTCTTTTTCGAACATGCCGGCTTTTTTTCCGTAAGACATGATTGTTCACAAGGGGGTTTTGGTATTTCACATAAAGGATCAGGAATAACTCTGGCACGTCGCGGACTTGATATATTTTTACAGTCATCACAGCCTGCACCTTTAAAAGATAATATACCTTCTACTGTTTTATCCGATAGTTGTTCCCTTAGTTGTTCATGTAAAATATCACAATCCTGTAATGAAACGTGCTTTTTAAACTTCCCACTCTTTGAACGTGAGTCTATATTACGTCCGTCTACTTTAGGACAGTCGCCTAAAGGTTGTTGTGCTCCTTTATCTTGGAGACTAGGCACATTACATAGTTTCTTTGGATCACTATTAAACCACTTAGATTTATTGTTTATTTGAGCATAATATTTGCGCCGCTTAAACACTTCTAAAGAGTCTTTAGGCAAAACTCTTTTTCTATTTGTATTAGGCTCATCGGCCTTTTTAAACCTATCGAAAAATTTCAAAGTCTTTTTATCTTCTTTTCTTTCTTGTTCTACTGCAACGCAGTGGCTGCAAGAAGAAGTATCACAAGATGACACTATAGTTGAATGTGCCAAGTAATCTTCATAAATATTTGGACATGACTTAGATCCATCGCCTTGATTATTGAAACTTTTTATAGAGTTACTCGCTGTAGAACCATGTAATTTTGAATCACTGATACACCAAGAGAATATATCAAGACCAATAGGACTGCAATTTTTGTAGTATTCTTGTAAAAAACTTTCAGCTAATTCACATGTTCTTGAGGGAAGCAGGAGAAGCTTGGATTCGATGTCTGTAGGTTCGTTATTGATTTTTAATCTGAAAAAAGCAAAAATAAACAACTATTTCATTGCCTTCCCCAATATAAAGAAGAATATATATATACATAAACAAATGTAATGATTTTATATTTATTAGTTTTAATATTTACAATACTTTATTATAAAAATGTAAATCAATCTCTGTTTAATAAAACGATGTTTTTTAAAAAGAAGTAATATAAGTATATAGAACTGTCACCATAGAACATTAATAAAATGACGCTTTATGTGGTGATGAATGATGTTTTAGACTTGGAGCGGAAGAAGATAGAGGATCTCTAAAATAACATATTGTATTAGAATTTAAGATAGACATTGTACAAGCTTAAAAGTATTTAACTCTGGAAGAAATATAAGTTTTGTAAAAGCCTCGAGGTCTTTGATTACGTGACATAATATACTAAAGAAGGGTTACAACAATGGCAAATTAGTAGTAATACAAGCACGTTTAAAAGTGATTTCTTGTTTTACTGGTATTTCTTGCAAAAACATAAGGTCTTTCATGTGAAAATATTGATTTATTGTCGCTGGGTTCCAATAAATGATCGTTTTATTATACATATTTGTACAAGAAGAAAAAAAAATGTTATAACATAAAACTGTCTTACATGGGTTTTCGTAAATCTCGCTGCGTGATGATTCCAACACCAATAACATCACAGCGTCGTGGAAAGCAAACATCACTTCCTTGAATAACCACATCTCTTTGAAGACACGGGCCCTTCATTGATTTTTCAAAAACATTCGCAGCTATATTTTTATCATATTTTACCGGTATATCTTTTATAATGCCATTTTCTATTCTCTCTTGACCCCTATTTTGTGAAAATGATTTTAAATTTGGCATGTCATATTCAATGACATTATAAACTAGTTCATCACTTGTTTGATCTCTTTTATCATCACTGCTTTCCGAAAAATAACCATCGGGTATATCTATTACAATATATTCCGAACTTATTGCTTTATTCTGTACATCAGTATGCAAAACCAACTCAATTTTTTGAGATAACGCTTTAGATTTCTCGACAAGCCATCTTTGATTAGATATAGTTACTTCAATCCTTTTTTTATTAGTTATGGACTGTGGTTGGTCACCCGTAATGGTAGGTATCATCCAAGCTTGTACACTTTGTTGTAAAAAATGTACATGAGGACTTCTATATGAGTAATGAGATGAATCTCTATTGGTTACCTGACTTCTCGACTTAAAGACAAAGCCTGTATTTTTATAAATGCAGTCTATTAGCTCAAACACTGTGCTGCTGCTAGTACCGTACATGTTGTTATTCCATCTGATTTGGACACTGTTTTGTGAATCAATCCTATCGTGTAAGTATCTCCGAAACCATGCTTTCCTTAATACATCATATTCTGGTACACCTTCAAACCTTTTTGTGGTTTCATTCCTATTATATTCAGTTTGTGCACCTATTTTTATCATTAGACCATCACCTACTTCGCATCTTCCAGCGGTAATTCCTTTCTTCGATTTAAAAGGCTTTGATTTGTCTTTGCTTTTTCTTCGGAAAAATGAAAACCGTTTTCCTTCTTTCTTCTGTTTTTGTAATTCTTCCTTTTTAGGTAATACAAGCTCTACTTTCTTTTTTTGTTTCCTTGAAATAGTAGTCGAATTCTCTGGTGATGATTCTTTATTATTTTCTTCGAAATTAAATTTCTTACCCCATAATTTAAACATGTCCTTCACATCTTGACAATCACTGTTGACAATCTCAGTTGACCATTTCTCGGTTAATTTATTTTTAGTTATATCTTTCTTACCCGCATTTACATCAGACTGGCTTGAGCTAAATATTTTAGTGTTGGAATAAGATCGAGCTTCTAGTGATGGCGGATCAGATGCAATAGATACATCTCTTTTGCTTGTTACACTGCTTTTGCTCGAAATTTTTATTATATTTGAACTGTTTTTATCCTCTTTTTTACCTAAACGAGTCAAAGCCATGAATCGTCTCTTTAGAAGTGAGCTTTTACGATCAGTAACAGGTTTTTCAGGTGTTTTACTGCTTGTAGAAAATATTTTTCGATATTCCCTTTCTAATTTATTTTCTATAATAGCAAAGGATGTTTTGCTTTGCTTATCATAGCTAGGATTCTCTAAATTGTGTACATGTTGCTCAAAAGAATCTGAAGAATAATTTTTGCTGTCATCAATCGAAATTATTGTTGTTGATGTTCTTTTATTGTCTTTTGACAATGGTACATTTGTATTATTAGTTGCTTTTAATATCAATGTTGGGGCTTCTGGAATCGAAAAAAAATTATTTTCTTGGTACTGAATATCTCGTCCATTGTCAAAACTACTAGTATTGTCATTCTTTTCGATGTTTACATTGGTGGGACTCGTAGAGATACATATTGTTTGAATTATTGGAGATAATTTCTTGCTGACAGCGGAAGCTTTCATATCTTCTGTTACACCCCCTACGCACTTAGACGATGTCTTTTTCAACTCATAATAATTATCAATCCAACGTTTTCTTCCTATAAAATTTATAAAACGTTAAATTTTAACTTATTTACATTAAAAAGGGGTATCATATTTATTTTTTTATTTTAATTTACTTACTGCGCAAATAGGACAAATCAGATGAACCTACTGCCTTGTCCTTAGTTTCAGGCAAATATATTTTTTTCACTTTCCTCCTGTATACTGTTTTTATACCACCCACTCGTAATTCCGGTAAGTTGTCTGTTTCAAAAAACCTCTGGGACCTAAATACTTGACGGGATGCAAAGTATCCAACTTCTCTTCTTTTTGTTTTTTTACATGTACATACCAAATTATCCTTTTTACTAATAAATTGACAACCAAAATCGTTAGCGTTAAAATCACTTGCTCCAAACGAATCTTTCTTATGTGTATCCTGTATATAAACGTATCTTATATCTCGATTTACATTAACACTTTGAATATCTCTCATTTCTTCTTATTTATCATTCTTTTTAAATGCTTATACATATTTAACTGATTCTCTTTTAAATTTTTATGTTGGCAATAACTTTAAATTTCTTTACATTTTTTATATTTCATCGAAAATTTTATTTTTTGACATTAATTTTATTATTCTTTTTTGAATTTTGATACTACAGGTTACTTTTTACAGGTTGTGAGATATAGAGTTTTTTACTTGTAATAAATTTATTTAAAAATATTTTATTATTTTAAAATATATATTGTAATATGTATATATTCTTAAAGATAAACATATTTATTATGTATTTTTCATAATAACGAATATAGATTAAATATTGTGAAAGAAAAGAATAAAGAAGGACATCTTCGATGTCAATGTGACAAGTATGTTTTGTTACGCCAATTATTACTATTATTTTATATGCTTACAATTTACAATTTATGTTTTTATTCCACATTATAATGAATTGGACTCTAGTAAGTATTTTCTAAAAAAACAATTATTTATTTATGAAAATATTAGCAATAATTCATATTTAACTCCGAAGTGCCGAGATTGCCCATAAAAAAATAATTATTTTAATGGCTATATATATATCTTATATTTATTTGAGCTTGCAACCGTTGCGTGCAATTAGACAGACAATCGAAAATTAACATGATATTTACCATAAAGTTAAGTCTACAGTCAATTTAGAACTTGAAAATAAATCAAATAAATAAATCAACTGAACGCTGTATCCCGCACGCTTTATTCCGCACAGCAGAGTGGGCAGAGGAAATCTAGTACTAAGACACTCCCCTCTTTCCGCCCAGTTCTGGAGGCAAAGCACTTTGTTGAGTGGTGGAACTCAACAAAGTGCTTTGCCTCGTCACTCGAGCGAAGAAAAAAAAACATTAATGTTAATAAATATTTTCCTTACTCGAATCAAATAAGCCGATGTTACAGTCACACTTTGTGCCCATGCCTGGTTTCAAAGTCTAATAAGAAATTATTTACAGAATCATCAATACTCACATGATATCTAACACCAAATATAAAAGTATTTATATAGATATAATTACTTATAAAAGAAAAACTTATAAAAGACGAAAACTCATCATGGACAAAGATAAATATAAACACAACACTAATCGTTTCATCTGTTCAGTATGTTTAAACAGAAATGCATCAAAAGAAGACACAAAATATGTTGAATGCTGTAGACGAAAGTCTAACACTTGTCCCATTTGTCAAAAAAAATATATTCAATGTATACAAAATCCTGAACTTTCGGAAGCTACAAAAGAAACAATCTTGGCTAAGAATGTTCAAACTTCGCAATCAGATGTAACTAAAGGTCTTAGCTTATTAAATGAAGTCCTAAATGAATTCCAAAATAAAAAACAAACTGTTAAGAAAAAAGATAAAAGCAATACGATAATACTAAAAGATGCTTGCGTAAATACTGAGAGGAGCGTGCCCAAGTTAAGTGTTAGCAAAGTTTTTTACTATTCTATTAATGAGGATGCGATAAATGGTAACAGCTGTAAATGCTCCATTATTAATTGTCAACCAGAAATTAAAACTTCTGTAGCTTTGCTTAAACATAAATCATCATCGATTCCACAAATGAAGCTAGATGAACTAAAGAATAGTCTAAAACAGAAGATAACTTCAAAAGACGCTATCGAAGAAGTAAATAGAATGTTTGCAAATGTTAAGAAAATGGATAAAGCCGAAAATAATCGACCTTTGATAAGAAACGGCCCTCGAGTGTTGCCTGTCGTGAAAACTGGAAAACTCTGTAATAACAATGGAGGTATAGCAACATTAAATTGTAATTGTCAGAATTTTAAAATGTCAAGTGGAGATTCTGAATGCTGCCATCGTGCAAATGATGAATGTTTGCATATGTGCTGCCACTATCAGCAACGCTTAAATGTTGAATATTGTAGCAATTGTCGTAAGAAATTCGATCAGTGAAGTACTAGAAAATATAAAACTGGTTCACAAGATTAGGTAAAAATTGGGGATACTATAGGAAAATGTAAATGAAAATCCAATAAATCTGAAGATCTTTATTCAAATACCTAAAACAATTGTTTAAATAATGTTCAAAAATAAAAACTTTCTGAAGAATACTTCGCTTTTTCACTCCTAAAAAAAATAAATTGTTTATTCCAAATTGTTACAAATCATAGTAATCGTGTAACGATTAGTTTTTTTTATCTTTAAGCAAAATGGCGTAACATCCCGTTGCATAAATCCGCAGGTTTCTATTTTTTTAATCAAACTTATTTTTAAGAATGTTGCATCACAACATGATAGTAGATTTAATTACACCAGATAATCATGCCGCAATCGCCTTGAATGGCATTTATGGTATTCTTTTTTTTTTTTGAAGAATTGCACTAATCCAATATAATTTGAAAGAAAATCGCATAAGGAATTGTAAAACTCCAGAGTTGCCAGGCTTAAACAGGTCACTTAATGTTGATAATTTGTTTGTTAATATATCCAAATTAAAGCTTATTCTTTTCTTTAGAAAAGAACTGTATGTAATTCATGGTTGCCCGTCGTTTTCATCTTTACATAGTTTTCTGTATGTACTTCATCATAATTATTAATCACCTTAAAACACTTAAATAGAATAAAAAATGACTTTAAGATGACTTTATGATGATATTATTACATTATATTTTTCTTTACAACATACGGCAATCTCTGTATTTCGTATACTAATGTTGGCAACCTCTGCTTGCTGTTAAGAAAATATAGCTTTAATTTGACATAAAATTCACTTAAAAAACAAGTGAGTGCACGCACACACCTACACACCCCCAAGTCACTTAATGTTTATAATTTGCAAATTATAAACATTAAGTGACCTGTCTAAACCTGCCAACCCTGGGTTTATGGCAGAACAGAGAGGTGGCAACTATTCTTTTATCAATTCCTGTTGCGATTTTCATTCAGAGCACCAAAAATATTTATAGAACTATAACACATAATTAGAAATTTTACCTATTCTCGGGGTGTTTTGGGTTGCATCTTTCCAATTTCTCACTATGAGCTCGCTCCCAGTCTCTCGGTGAATCTTGACTATAAAACAATTTTATTATTTTTAAATTAAATATTTATAAACTAAAAAGAATTTTAAATAATCTATTAAATCATTTCTAAGGCGGCGCCATGGTTATTTGCTAGTCAACATTACATTAATCATGTAATAGAAGCCATGTGAAAATACAGTGTTGATATTATCAAAAAAAAATAGAAAATTCGATTCTCTTTTAAATGAAAATAAAAAAACAATTCTTTTATCTAACAACATAGATATAAAATTAGACATGACTGCTTTAATAATAAAAGTACTAGACAATTCTTTTTTATATCTTAAGAAAGTATAAAAAATAATTTTACAAATTTTATTACAATATTAAATAATATTACAATATGAAGGCTAATCATGGCGCATAGGCACGAGCGTGCGACCGTATTATACGCGACAGGTTGTAGGTTCGACTCCCACTCGGGGAAATGAAGTATTCGATATTTCCATTTTCATAGCTCTGGCAACGATTCAAAGCGCGGCGGTTGAATTTTGCCACTTAACACTTTATGCCTCCAGAATTCGGCGGAAAGTGAGGAACACAAGCCTTAGTGAGAAGTGTCTGAACACTAGGTTCCCAGGTTCTCTCTGCCTACCCAGCTATAGCGTGAAACTTAAAAAATGAAGGTACCATAAATGAAAAAAGCACTCACTCCCCTAATCCTACCCCAAAATCAGATCGATTCAACGTCTTTTGATCGAACTCCTTATTCAAAACCTTTTTCAATGTATTTGAAGAATCAACAAATTTGCACATACATTCATTTAGAATTTCTATTTTAGACAATAATGCATTTTTATCTTTCTCTAATGGATCTTTTATTGAATCTACTATATCCGTCCATTTTAAATCAGTATTGCTAGCTGTATGTTTAAGAATTTTAATTCTTGGTGCTACAGTTTCTATAATAAATTCGCCATTTTTCATAGTTTCGTCTATGTGCTTATAATATGGTTGTCCTATACCATACATTTGTGTGGAATTTTCATCTGATAAACCATCTTTGGTTTTGGACATCACTAGTTTCAATAGGTTTTCTAAACCGATTTTGTGATCGCTTAAGAGATGTCGATCTAAAACTGTTATACTGAAAAGCAAAATTTAAAATATACTTATATTAACCAACATTATGCTTAAAATGATCTTATCAATTCTTTTTATTTTCGAAATTTCTATCGTTTTTTTAACAAGTGTTTATTAGTCTAACTGTGGCAAAGTAATGTTGTAATAATACATGTAATAATGTATCTTAGGTAACATTAAAAATTTATGGTATCAACGAACTGGAGCAATGATGGAGCCAGGACCTGAATATTGGAACTCTTCAGAGGTTATTAGTAAAGTATCGAAATTTAGACTATATATTATAGTACTTAGTGGTTTTAGGTTTTTTTAAAAATAACTATTATTATTATTAAATAAAAGTAGTTAAAAAAATCGAAAAAACTTATTTATGCCTTTATCATAAATATACGTATTTGTCAGACATATTTTTGTATCCATAGTCTTCGCATTAATGCGTCATAATTTATAAAGTGAAGACATCCATATTAACTAAAATACAATAGCCTAAAGTTCTTTCCATATAGGAAAGTTAAGAATTATACAAAGGGGGGCCCACTTACATCCCTTATATTACATTACTTACACAAAAATAGTAAAAGGAAAAGTGAGAGAAAAGAAATTGATCCCGCGGGATACAACGTGGGAGAATAAAAAAAATAATCAAAAGCAAAACAAACCGATCAGCGTCAAAAGAACACAAATGGCATCCGTAACTGATTTCTGATTCCTTATGTGGAAGTTCTATTGCCGCGCTGACACTGGAACCTAAATCCTTAAGAGCTTTAGATGTACATTCACTTTGACCTGATAAATCCTAAAATTTTAAATAAAAATAAATTTAATAGAATATTCCAGAAGGGATTACGTTTTAATTTTAGGCATTTTCCTTATTTTGTAGAATAAATAGAAAAAGTATAAGAGAAAGAAACAAAAGATAAAAAAATATAATTCTGACTGAGCTCGAAACCAATTTATATTTACAAAACAGGTGCTTTTCCGATCTGTTTAAATATATCTCTCTGTAAAATGCACGTTAGGCAAAAAACAGAATGTCTTCACTCTAGGTTTTCTCTGCCCACCCCTTCTATATGACTAATATCCGTAAAAAAAAACAACATTTAATTAAAAACTAACATTAAAATGATCCTCCTCAGGATGCACAAACATCTTACTGCGACACATGCGCGCTCTAAGCTTTTCAAATAAACGTGTAGCTGACGACGTCCTTCCCACTGTTAAACACACATTTTTATTTATAAAAGTTTATGATAAATACTAATTTTTTTTTCTCATTTTTCTGGTTTTCTGTTAAGGCCATCAATTTCATGTTATGAAAATATTGTATTAGCATCGGAATCGGAATAGTTTACAGTTAAAATTAACAAAGGAATTGCCAATTAAAATTATATAAAAAAGGAAGCCGTCATGGCGTAGGGGCACAGGGGTGTGACTGTAAGAGTGGAATGAATTATTATTTGTTAATAATTCAATTTATTCGCTCTGGCACCAAGACAAAAGCCTGGCGTTGAGTTCCGCCACTCCTCTACGACCGACATCGACAGTCCCCCAGTAGTATCAAATGGGCAACGGGGAATTGTTATTTTCCAAATGTAGTGGTGTTTTGGCAGAAAAAGTGCAGTGTTAATCCGGGGTTCCACCGCGAAAGAGAAATAAACGGGTATTTGTTTAGGCAAACTCCTTTTAAATAACATTCCAACCAACAAAGAGAGGGTGTGTTTTGTTATTTCTTCGCTTCGTTCCCTAGAACTGAGCGAGATCATTTGCAACTCCTTCTGCTCCTTTAGTTCGAGAATTCAATGCATTCCTCAATAAATCCGCTCTACTCGGGGTGGAAACTTGATTTTTAGGTTCCACAGTGACATCGCTAGGATGGATCTGTTTGCATTACAACAAAATAGTAAAATAGATACAAATTATATTAAAATTACTTACATTTACTCTTACTTCCGTGTGTTTTCTGAAAAAGATTTTCGAAAGCTAATGTGGGGATGATCTTCGATTTTTCCTGATAAAGAAATGAAGAATTGTGGAGAAGAATGACATTAAAACATATTTAGCCCGCTGTCCTAAAATAGAGAACCTACTGCTGAGACACCTCGATCCCTACAGAAAGTAAATTATTAAATAAAGCGGTATGCAGATCCAGATGGGAATCCAGAGTTAAGACACTTAGTTCCCCAAGCACCGCCCAATGTTCAAGACATTGTGTGTTGATCTATGGAGCTCAACGCTACGCTCATGGGCGTATCTAAAATTATTTTCTGGAGGGAGTTGGCTTGCCGTTTGGACTTCAGCTTTGCACAGATATGTTCGTGTAATGGTTATTTTATTAATTTAAGTATACTTAATCGTTTCCCCTGGTGTAGCGTATCGAAATATAATAATGCAATTCTATAATTGAGTTACATTGGATTTGCAGTCCACATTTGCCGATCGGTCGTGGTGAAGCTGACGATGCATTATAAGGGCGCTTTCGAATTGCGCTGTGAAACTGCATTGCGAGCAACTGGACCAGTAAAATAGTTTATGTATATGAAACAAATTAATAAATTTTTTAATCGTTACGACACACTGAAACAGCGTCTGAATGCATACGGTAATGTAGTGGGTTCGATTCCCACTCGAAAATATAAATTATTTAGATTTTCCCCGCTCTGGCAATGACAACGCGCGAAGTTGAGGATTGTATCTCTACTAAAAGTAGAGATCAGAGTGTTTTGGTACTAGGTGCTCTCTGGCCACCTGCGTATATGCGAAATAAAGCGTGAGGCAAAATATAGGTCACTAATTTCAAATGAAGACAAATCTCGGCAGTAATTAATATTCTACCCTACAAATTGAACAAAAAATACAAGTAAAAGTAAAATATGCTAGCATTGTTGGTCGAAAAGAAATTAACTACTATACACAATTAAAAAATATATATCTTTACATACCAATGAGACATGTTATTGTGTAGAAATCCTATAAAAGGGCTTTAAAAAGCTATTGACTTAGTGACAGCTTGCTGACAGAAAAGTCAAGTTTTATTCTGCAGCTGTCAAAAATATTTATAGTCTATAAAATAATGAAGAAAAAGGTATTAACTTGAGAGAAATTAATGAATGAACAATTAAAATGATGAGTAGTGAGCTCTTAGCATGCATTTCATATAAAAAAGGATCTTGTGTCATCACATATGTGGTTGTAAGATCACATTTATGGACGTGAGATCACATGTTGGGATGTAAGATCATAAGTATGGATGGCAGATAGAAACTAAGTTTTTAATACTCTAACACTTCAGAAACTGTTGGATTCCCTTGTCTATTGTTAAGTTGTTTTAAAAAAATCGGACAAGCGCGAATCTGGCTTGCCCACCGAGGGTTCCACCATACTTGCAACCATAATTGCAAGTCTCGAGCTTTTTCTGAAATTCAATCTTAGCTTACATAGAGCTGTTTCACTTGATACCGCACTTGAAATAGCGGCTTTAATACCAAATTTTGCCGCCCTTTGAAAAATACTATTATTTTTAGGATTTCACCACATTTGTAAAGATGCTAGTTTGTTGTATCTTTTTTAATATAAGTACATGTAAAAATACGATTTTTCAGGAAATCATGAGACCGTAGATCTGAGTATATGGTTTAAATTTTAACGCGATATCTCTAAGCGTTCCTGAGAAAAAGAATCTTGACAGACAAACTGTCAGATAGACAGACAGACCGACGGACAACAAAGTGACCTTATAAGGGTTTCTGTGTTTCTTAAAATATACGAAACCCTTAAAAATAAACAAATTGATCTGATTTTTGTTATTTTTTCTTCATACTAAGTCCATATCACTTCATAAGTTTGAGCCGTGAACCGATTTCCTCGCTCGAAATGTCCTGAAAATGTCCAGATGGTAGTTATGACACTCCATTGCCTTCCTCTCCCTATCCTGTTATAGGCTAGATACAGAGTAAAGTTAACATAAAATAGATATATCAGATACACTCTTGACATCACTCAAAATTAAAATCTCTAGCTATCAAACGCTAAAACAAAACGTGTGAAATTCCATCTGAGTAACAATTGCATTCAATTAAGTATTTTCCTTTATCAGTTTAAATAAACCTTTGTTTTATCTTTATCTTAAATACCAAGTTATTGAGATTACTAAAAAAAGGATAAAATAATCGTTATTCCAAAGAAATACGGTTCTTGAATGTTAAAAGTATTGCAAATTTAATATTGTTATAACACAAAGCCTTATGCGGTTTAAGCCTGGCAACTACGTTCTCACCTTTTTAACTAAAGTCGTGAAGTAAGCAACAGTCGAGAGCGTTCTGCCGGCGCGTGCGCACGTACTTGAAACAAAAAGTTATTTCGATCAACAAAACTAACATAAAAAAATACAAATAATTAAAAAAAGACTTATCAGTGTTAACTTTAATATAGATAATAAAATAAAAAGTGAGTTTTTGGACTTACAAATTGAGATCTTGTATAAGTTTTGTAGCGAATTACAGTTAGCATTAAAAACGTAATGGTGTTTTTTCTTTCGCAGGTACGCGGTTTGTGTAACTTAAGTTTTTGTTGTTAAAAGTGATATTTTAGAAGTGAAATCGGCTTTATTTTGTCAGGTGAGAACTATTACTTTCTATTTTACTATAATTTCAAAGACTAATTTCTATAAATCGTTCAGAGTGAGTTGAGTATCATTTATAATGTAACTTTTTATCGAAAACTCGTTGTGAAATCACTGGTAAATGTAGGTCTTATAAAAATAAACAAATGTGGACATTCTGGTTTAATTTCCTTTTAATTGGCCTTAGGTTATATTCTATTTTAGCTTCACGCTGTATCCCACATGTAGCGGGATAGGTAGAGAATTTTTTTTAATACGTTCTTTGCCATACGCATCCCCCAAATTTCGAGACATTGCGTGTTGAGTGGCGGAACACAACGCCGCCCTTTGTCTTCTGACCAAAGGGAGGAAACGATAATAATATTTTTCTCTCAGTTGATCGAACCCATAACCCTAGCATTTAGTTAAACGATGGCCTCATTATATTATTTTCTCTAATACTCAATTATAATATAAAAGAAAAAAACGAAAACATAATAATATAAAAATATTTATATTAATTTATTTTGAAAACAATGAAAATTGTTATATTATGACAGTGTTATATCTAAACCGGTTATGTGGGAGTAAAACTGGTCTGCTATTCCATATTATTTTGCCAACGCAATACAGAGCTAGTAGAAAGATGTAAAAACTGCCTTTATGCAACTTTTAATATGAGATTATTTATATATTACTGTAAACGCGATAGATTGTGGGTTCGAATCCATTCGAGGAAACTTTGTTATTAAACAATGCAATTACGTATTATTAATTCTTAGTTTTAATACCAAATAAAACCATTAATTTATGACATTAATATTTGTTATTTAGAAATCACGTGACCTCATTTATAGTAACCCCAAACTTTATATCTATAATTATATCTATCTTTAGGAAAGTGTGTATTTCTACGTTTCTTTTTCTTTTAAATGTAGGGTAGACAGAAAAAAAAGACCGTTATAAGTAAACTTCCCATTCCATCTTTATTTAACATATAATAAGTGCGATGCCCATCTGGCATGCATAGAACTAAAAAACATGACAAAACAAAAACAGATACTGTGTCAGACATGTGGCGGAACTCAACGCTGTATTTAGCCCAACAGGTCTTAAAACACGTTCATTCCACTAGCGGTCTTGTTGACACACTGTTATAGCATCCATTTGTTTATTTCCTATGGTGAAATCTTATATTAACGTTATAAATCCTTAAGTTAATTAATTTACATATTGTTTTTAAAATATCTTTTAATGACTTATATAATACAATTAAGATTTTGAGAAAATAGAAATATGTATTTTTACATATAGATAACAATTTACGGGAGTAAAAATCTATTTATACTATTCTTATTAGAGTCATAGACGTTTTATGAAAGTAAAAAAAGTTTTTTAGGTAAAAGATAAAGATAAAAATTACATACTCCACCATCTGCCTGAATTTGAAAATTGGGGTGTTGTGTGGCGGAATCCAACGCCGAATTTATCATATTAAGACAGTAAAAAGTACTAATTGATCCCGTAACTGTCGTCTACAGTCATAAGCTGTCCCACTAAGCCACGACCGCCTCAACTTTGTTTCTACTGAAATCCGCGTTCTAAGATATAACGAGTGAAAGCTAAACAACGGTTACTTTGAACTATATACTAACAGTGAATGTTTTGAGATATAATTCTTACATTTATTTATAGTAAACGACTCGGAACTTACATTACTGACCTATTAGTAACAGATAGGAAAATGGAAAAAATTGTTTTGTTTATATATGTTATTTGTAAATAACAAAAAAAGAAAGAAAAAGCAAGTAATAGGTAAGATCTATATTCGATACGATACGTGACAATTTCATTGTTGTTTTTTTGAAAACACGTGTTGAGAAACTCCGTTTTTTATTTAATTTAACGCCGTCATACATTTTCCGTAAATAGGCATCGAACACATTACCAAAATAACTTACAATTGTATAGGAAGGATTTTTTTTTTGTATATGTTGTTGGAGACATCTTCTCTCCACAGATCTCTAAAAAAATTTAACTGACATCTGCAAAAGGATCTGGTTACGAATGTATTTTTATTTAAAAAATGTTTGTTACCTCAGACCTTTTGACTGGGTGATCTGGTTTTTATAATTAAAACTTTTTCATTTGATAGCTGGTGCTTCCCGTGTGGCCCCATTATAATTTGGTCTATTTCTGACAGTGTTATCCCATACGTGAGAGGTGATAGAGTGTGGTGAGAAAATCACATAAAACTAAAATTGGGGTCTTTGGGTCTTTACCCATAAAAAAGATACACGAATTGATACACGTCAAAGGTAGTTTGATGAAAGTTTAACTAGGTTCTGAGTATGGGATCCAGTTAAAGTCGGGTTTTTTATTGTTAAAAATTATTTAGTTTTACACTACCCCTAGCAGGGTAACCAGAAGAAACGAAGTGTCAAAGGCTACGGTGTTTATACGGAAAGTATCTTCCAAAAGGTCATATCGCCGTTTATGTGACCTTCCTCCTGTATTATCTATATTGTATACTGTGTTCTCCCCCCCCCCCCCTATTTCTCTCTTTTCACTCACTATCGCTTCATAAATTCTTAATTTTTTGGAAGAAATGGAAATATAAATTTAAGTAAATATTTCATCTCCTCGAGTGGGGATCATTGTAAAGGGTAATTTAAAATAAGTATACTAATTACTATTGTATTGAATTAAATTGTAATATTGACGAAATGGCTAACAAAGTACATTTATTCCATTCCCCCTACAAAATAGCCTAAGGGCGTATTCAATGAGAGCCACGTGTTACCAATGGCAATTTCCTTTCAAACCACTTATAGTTATATTGAGATATATAATATATAATATCGTTTATATTAATTATATAAATTGTCGAGGCCTTCGCGGCATAGCGTCTGACTGTAAACGAGACGTTTGTGGGTTCGATTCGCGTTCGAGGGAATGGATCATTGTCATTTCTCTCGCTTTGATAATTAGATCAGGCGTGGCTGACGTTATATCTGACTCTGGAATACATTTACACTTTAACAAAAACATCAAAAATTTTGAACCTACACTAACTTTATATAATAGTAAATTCACGGCAACTGTACCGTAACGGCGCGGCCGACGATGCATGCACTGACGTCACAAGTCTACCCAACGAGTGAAAGAGCGTGAAACTAAACTATTATAATATGAGAATATCATATGACTTACGTATAGTCTGATAGATAGTGACAAGTGGCCATGACTGTTGCAGTAGTTATCGGTTCGATTTTTGGTTTAGGCATATTTATATTGTAATGTTATGTAGAAGAAATGTTTGTCTGGTCGAACGTTACGACAACGTACGATCTCAGTAACTATTGATTCAAATTGATAAAATATTTTCGCATGGGATAGTCCATTTATAGAGGAAGCGGAGATGTGTTATTATACACAACTGACTGTAACACAGTGGTTGTGGGTTTAAAAATGTATTGATTAAAAAGCTTTTTTAACCGAAATGTGTAAAAGGAGGTTAAGTAAGTACCTCGTAACTTTTAACTGAGTGAACTGATTTTGATGATTCTTATTTTATTTTAAAGCTGGTGCTTCTCGTATTATCACATTTATATGTCTTAAATTTGCATTGTTTATGTGCGCGACAAATGGACGAATAACTCAGTATCCCACCAACCGATTTCGATTATTCTTTTCTAATTGGAAAGGATACAAGTTCAGATTATACAGCAGGTAGAGGAAATCTAGTGTTAAGACACTCCGTTTCCCACTTTTTGCCAAATTCTATTATTTATAATGAGCTTTCTAGATATTTTTATATTCATAGTATTGTATTTTTTTATTTGCGCAAAAATTTATAATCCGCCATTTTTTTGATTAGCAACAATAATTATGTTATTTCATTTAAATCAGAACTGAATTCGTAATCCAAATTTCACTCTCTATCGAACACTGGGAAGTGGAGCAATTGGAGCTTACAAGATTTCACACGCACTAACATACATAGTAATACGGTAGGTCAAATAAAAGTTTGTAAAAAAAAGTTACACAAAAATATTTAGGACGATTCTAATACAACGTTCTTTTAGCTTCCCGCTGTATCCCGCATATAGCGAGGTTATCTAGAGGGGACCTTGTGTTAACATACTGTGTTAACATTCATTAATTTCATTCATTCAATGAAATTTTTAATAAAAAATAATTATTACTCACAAGCGGTGATCGAACCCACGATCGTTGTGTGTAGAGTACGTTAGTGCCACTGCGCTACGACTACCTACAGTGTTACTAGCACCTACTATACTAAGTTTCATATTTTTTCTATAAAGTTTTTTTTTTGTTTCATTAAGTATGGAAACAGCCATTAGAATGACAGTTTACAGTTTTTCAAGCATATAAGAATTGTCTATTCATCCATTTTAGTTATTTGCCGCGATGATTGCCTACTTTGTGCGTATTACTGACATACTTTGTTTATATAAACTTTATAAATAATATTAGTTTGTCTATCTGTTGTTTATGTACCTACTGGGTTTGCTTAGAAGCATTCGTGGCATTGCGTCCTGACTGCTAATTACGGTTGTTGCTTCGATTCCTATTCAGGGGAATGAATTATTTTTATTTTCTTGCTCTGGTAAAGTCACGGAGTTTGGACTTTTTCCAAATATTGTATTCTAGTTACCTTATAATACTTTCGTTTACCACATTTTGTTGCCATATTTTTTTTTTAGCTTCACACTCTATTCCACACATATCACGGTAAGCAGAAAGAACCTAGTGTTAATACACTCCGTCGCTAATTAGTCGGTCACTACTATCCGCCCAATAAATTCAATAATTTAACTGAAATTTTATAATAAAAAAATAAATTATGACCCATATTTGGAACCTAAAACACTATCATATAAGCCAATCCATTCTGTAATATATTCTATGGCTGGCCTAACAACAGAATTGCAGTAAACTATTTGCGCATAATTTAAATTAATGTCAACAATACGTAATCTTCATAGGGTGTGGGTGTGACTTGCCTTAGTGTGATATCATAGATCCCTTCTCCATATGTCCTTCGATGGGCAAAAACTTTGTGCGATCAGATGCTTGGTGAATTGGTTAAGCAACCATGACATGTGTCAGGTTAATGATGGGTGATCCTTTTCCATGGATTTTGGTAGCTAATATTAATTATGTCCATTTTTTGTGGGGAATTTATGAATTTTCTTTTAAAAGACTTCTTCAAGAAACTCTTGGCAGAGTTACATTTTGAAATATATGTTTTTTAAGTACCCACGTTCTGGCAATTTCAGTTCTAAATAAGACAAAGCGTGGCGTTGGCTTCCACCATTCATCACGAAATGCCTCGAATTTCCGATTTTTCTTAAATTCAAACTGTCTTGACATTACATTGTCTCTGTCTAACCTGATATGCGGAAACAACCGTGAATGTGATCTATCTATGAATGTGAAAAGAAACTAAATCACTTTTACCTCTTCTTTTATCGTACAAACTTCTTCGTGTGTTGTTAAAGATCTGAACTAAACTGATAATAATCTTTCCGTTTTTTATTTGACAAAATCTTAATCTAAACCTCTTTATGTATACTAATATTGTAAAAGAGAAAAAAAAAAATAATAATTGTATTGGTTAGCCCATCGACACAAACGAGCTACCACCACCACCACCACTTAGACTGTGACTTGTATGTCGTACATCATTCTAAGTTATTTCCATTTGTCCAAGCGGGCGAAGCCGCGGGTAAGAGTTAATCCTATTAATATTATGTTAAGTTTCTTAAATAGATTGCTTGTTCCACTTTCACGCAAAAGGCACTGGACCGATTTAGATGAAACATTACAGTAATAAAGCTTATACATCAGAATAACATATAGGCTATAATATACTAGTTTAAGCAGGCGACGCCGCGTTTGTGTCACTAGTTTTAACATAAATTGCATGTACATATAATGCAAATCTGAGATCTTTGCCATACATCCGCGAACGATCGAGGCCTTGTCTTTCATCTCCTTCACTCCTATGAGAATGGTATAGCGCGCTCTCTGTTTCACATTTAACACGATTGTACCGTTAGTTCGGTACGACATGTTCCTTTTAAAGGATTTGGTATATGTAGAAATGAAGTTAAGAGCTTTTTGTGGTTGTTGTTGGTTTTTTAATCAAATTCACGCTGTATCCCGCATATCGCAGGTTTGGTAGCGGAGAACCCAGGGTTCTTAACAATGGCTCATTCCGATTCCCACGCTTTGTCCAATCTTTAAGACACTCCATAATATATAGAAAGCCAGAATTCAACTCCGAGCTTTGTCTTGTTATGACCAGAGCGAGGAAATGTCAATAATTGATGTCCTCGATTGGATATTGAACTCATAACCATCGCGTTTACATTCCGATTCAGAGACCTGTGCTGCGCCACGTCGGCCTCGGCTTTCTTTGTTTATCTTTCTCTAACATACAGAATTATAGTGGAAATGAATGGAGTTTCTCTCATGGATTCGAAAATAAGTGCCGAGCTTTATTTGTCTAATATTGCAAAATGTTGAAATAGTTAAGATCTATTAAGATTAATTTTATCTTAACACTCTGTAGGTGAAAATAAACCTATGGATTTATTTATAATCGTGTAAAATAAAGTAAGTACTTCCTATCTAAGAATACCTGCTATGCTGCCGAGAATATATTCAAATAATTATTTTTCATATAAAAAAGTCATTGCAAAGCATTAGTTCCTGATGCGGTTGTCGTGGTGCAGTGGCACAGGCGTGTAACTGTAATTGCCGCTTTTGTGGTTTTGATTCCCATTCTAGGGAATGCATTAAATAATTTTTACAATGTGTCGCTCTGGTAACAACGAAAAGCGTGGCGTTTAGTTCCGCCATTCAACACCCAATGCTTTGGAAACTCCGTAGATAGTAGAAAACGGAATATCTTAACATTAGATCACCTCTACTTGTCACGCTGACGTTGAGTTCCGCCTCTCAACACGCATACCTCCAGAATTCGGCAAAAAATGGCGAAGGGGATGTTTTAACACTAGGTTCCATCTGCCTACTCTGCCTGCCATATGCGACACTCCCCCGACAAGTGCATCAAATGTCTCCTCATATCAAACTAACACTGCAATACACGAGATCCAATGTAATCAGTAATACTGCCACGTACCAGTGCTATTAAATATAAGACGTGATATGCATTTATCGAAGCTAAGGCCATCTTTAGCTGTAGCCAATATAATGATATGTTAAACAAACAACTTTAATTAGATAGTGTATGTTTGTTTCTTATGTTGTGGACTTTGTTTCTTATGTTGTAGACTTTGTTTCTTATGTTGTGGTGTATTAAAATTCTGATTATCTTGTCCTAGTTCCTACTAATCATATAAATACTGTCCTCTCCTGTCGATGATCGAAGAAAGAAGTGAAAAAAGAGCTTCTCATTTACTTCTTTAGAGGCCAGTCGTGGCGCAGTGGTACAAAGTGTGACTGTAAAACCGACTGGTTGTGGGTTCGATCCCCAATCGAGGAGATAAAATATTTACTTAAATTTATATTTTCATTTCTTCGCTCTGGTGTCGAGGCAAAGCGCGGCGTCGAGTTCTGCCACTCAACACGCAACGCCTCCAAAATTCGGCAGAAAGTGGGGCCGTTCCCCACTTTCGGTGTCGAGGTTAAGGGCGGCGTTGAGTTCTGCCACTCAACACGAAATGCCTCCAGAAATCGGCAGAAAGTGGGGAACGGAGTGTCTTAACACTAGGTTTCCTCTGCCTACCCCGCTGTGCGCGGGATATAGCGTGAAGCTAATTTAATTTAATTTTTAATTCATTTACTTCTTAAAATTCACACAAACATAGTCACGAGCGACTACTAGACTTCAATAATAATAGTAGTTCACTTAGGCTACTTTCAAATATCATTCATTGAACTTGGTAAAGTCAACTGGAGTAATGACATTTACGCTTAGTTCCTTATTTGCTCTTTATCAAGGGAATACATTCATTTTTAGGGTTCCGTACCTTTTATAGAAAAAAGGAACCTTTATAAGATCACTTTGTTGTCTGTCTGACAAGAGCGCTTGAAGATATCTAGTTGAAATTTAAACCACATACTCAAATCTACGGCTCCATGACTTCCTAAAAAAAAAAAACTCTTCACTTATTTAAAAAAAGATATGGCAGTTCAAAATGCGCATATTTCGACAGTATAAAGGAAATCAAAATTAATAGGTAGTTTCCGGTTGACTTAGCATTATGAAATTTGGCAGCTAGCATCTACAGGTTGTACTAATTTAGAAAAAAATATAAAAAAAAACATAAAAAAAAACATATCAACATTTTTTACATTTAGGGTTATATCCTAAAATTAACAATAAATAGTATTAAAGCCGCTAGATTAAGTGAAGTGTCAGATGAAAGGGTTCTGGCTAAGCTAAGCTTAAATTCCAAAAAAAAAGCTGGAGACCTCTAGTTTTTGTACGGAACCCTCGGATGGAGAGTCCGACTCGCGCTTGTTTACTTTAAAATTAAAAACAAAAGTCAAAAAGAATTTAAAAATAGTGTAGCTTAATTCAAATTCAGTTTCAAAAACAAACAAATGATTCGTAAATTCCATTAAAATAATAATAGCTAACAAAGAAGCAGGTTCACTCTTTTCCCGTATACGAAGGTAGACAAGGAAAAAGTCGTATTAAGACACTCCGTTTCACACTTACTGTAAAGTTTTGGAGACGATCTCATAGCCGCGCTTCGTCTAACAGAGCGGGGAAATGAAAATAAATAGTATTATAGTAGTGATAGGTATTAATAAAAAAACATATATTATAAAACAGACATGGCATTACAAATCAATGTATATGTAACCACCTTTAATGCTTAAAAGAAACAAGTGTCATTTGACAGCTGTCACACAAACGTCATCATCGCATATGGACAAAGGCGCGATAAAATTCAGGCTAATGAAATATAAGGCTTGTACCACACTACTATATTATTAGAAAACAAAACGAAAGTCAAAGGGGAAAGTAACATTATGGTTGACCAATTATAGAATGGTTGTAACCCTACTCACGTAGAGAAGAAAGTGTGACTTGTTTGGTTTGTAGGATATGATACGTTTAATGATTTTTGACCCATATATGGAAAATATTGGAAATAAAAAATAAACCGATTTTAAATACCTGCCTACTACAGTACGTTCGACGAGTCGTGGCCTCTCTGAAAATCGTAATGGTTCGTAATTCGTAATGTTGAAATTCGTGATTTGATTTTAGGGTTTTTCTTCTTACTCTTATATTTTTGTTCCCGAGTGCACAATGCGTGAAAGTTCGAAAACCTATTTGTAAAAACGCCACGACACATCTGCCATATTGTACCTGGACTTAATACCTATACCTAGAAAAAAGGATGAGTTTATCTCCAGAAATGGGTGGATACCTATTTTTTTAATCTAGTTAACCAATTTTAATGAAACTTGAACTAATTCTAACTCAAAGAAATTGGAATGTACTACAAAGATCACTCGATCACTTTGATATGCCATTTAATTTTTGAGAAATTAGTGGATATTCGAAAAATGTCTCAAATGGAGTGGTGAAATTAATAAGAAAAAGTGAGGCCCTAGAGCGGAGAAATTTAAATAAATCGAATTCACAACTATCGCGCTTACTGTGTAATGTTATGAGTATTACATAATTTAAATAACAATATTGATATTTACTTATACTAACGTAAATTTGTCGGAAAGTGGCAAACAGAAATGGGAACGGTGTACCTTAGGTACCCAGGTTCCCATTGCCCTGCCATGCCCTGTTATGAGCGGGGTAATAATATTTATCGGATTTATCAATTATTGTTCATTTACCATTCAGGAATCCACAAAATTTGTTATTAAACAATAAACATGACCTGTGGTAAATATTTCCATTTTTTTATTATTTGCGGTAAAGTTCATAACCTATGTTTTATATGTAGTGATAACGTTATCGGTAATACTAAGTGTGCTAAACAAAAAAAAATGTTTATACATATATCTATACAATTTTATTTTCATAAACTTCGTAAATTGTATTGCTTGTTGCTTTATCGCTCGTCTCTCTTTTCATTATTTTTGGAAACCATTTGATGATATTTTAAAACAGGACGAAACGAAGACGAAAAAACGAGACTCCTATTTTCTACTAAAATTCGTATATTCGTTTCTCTTAAAAGTCGTTAATTAATAATAAACAAAAAATAAAAATAATAAACTACAAACGGAAGTGATTCATTCTGTATTTAGATAAACTGATGTCCGCAAAACTTACCCACTGTTTCCGGGAAACAATTAGTATTTTGCCCAAGAATTTCTTATCTGCGAAGTATTTATGACTCTATATAACAATAGAGTTCATTTTTTATGTTTGATTCATCCGAGTAAAGCGACCGTTCTGGGTTCGATCCCTACTAGAGAGAATGAATTATTATTTATTAATATTTTTATTTCTTTGCTCTGGCACCGAAATAAAAGTACAGTATTGAGTTCCGCCACTCGACACGCTACCAAACATTTGGCGGAAAGTGGAAAAGGGAGTGTCTAAAAGCTAGGTTTTCTTTGCGTCACCCTGTTGTGTTAAGTGGCGGAACTTAACGGCGCGCTTTGTATTACCAAAGTGTATCTCACGGAAGCAAACTTGAGGTGAGATCGAAGTCAAAATTCATTATTTATTAAATAAAAAAAAATAAACGCAGTTATTTATTTATCTCTAGCATAAATTAATGCACAGGCGGCCTTATCACTAAAAAAATATTTCCCCACATAGAAATTTGGACCCAAACTCGTCACGTGATAACACCATGATGAGGTTATCAACAATTTAGAGGGCGTATTATTGTTTTGAAGTGACAAATTATGTTTTTTACGGAATACCCCAATTTTCGAGAATTGTAGGTATATTACGATGTTGTCTGGCGGCTGTGACGCTGTGTACGGGAAATGGGACGGTGCTATGCGAAAGATAATAATTTTTGTTATTTTAAACCGATTTCAAAAAAGAAGGTTATTACTTTGGTTATTGATTTTTCATTGTTATTATTCTTATAATATTTGAGTGTCCAGCTTTCAGACACGTGTGACAATTTCTCGGTAACTAAAAGTAATATCGATATAATATTTTTAGATTCAAATATTAGTTTACTTTATCATGTTGTGGAAAGTGCGGTGTTGAATTTTGTCACCTAATACGAAATCTGTTTTAAAGTATGGGTAAGTGATTTGCAGAAAACTTCGTCGCCAAGTTTATCTTATATATATTATTAAGCTAAATAAGGCCGCCGTAGCGCAGGGGCACAAGGTGTGACTAACGCTATGGTTGTGGGTTCAATCCCCACTTGTGGGAATGAATTATTATTTCTTAATATATTTTTTTTACATTTCATCGCTCTGTCAAAAGTCCGGCGTTGAGTTCCGCTACTCAACAACACTAGGTTCCTTCTGTCTAGCCTGTTGCCGGTGCCTAGCATGCGGGATACTGTGAGAAGCAAATTTTTTTTAATTAAAGAATATATTGTGTGCAACGACTAGTTTTAAATAATGCAGAAATCACGTGAACATGCAAATGATTACATATTACGTAGAGTGTAGTATGTCACTACATCTTTACGCACTCGAAAGCACAAGCATGTCTCTGTAAACGCGACATGTTGTAGGTTCGATTTCGAATGAAATATTTAACATTTTCATTTTCTCGCACTGGTAATGGAAAACTTGGTATTGAGTTCCGCCACTTAACACCCAATGCTTACAGAATTTGGCCAAAAGTGAAGTCGTAACGTGAACAAAGTGTCTTAACACTACGTTACCTATGCCTACCCTGCTATATGCGGGAACATAAAAAAAATAGAATGTAAGTAGACATTTATCAAATACATACATGAAAATGATATATTTTGGTTCGTATGGTAATGAAATTAAAATTATTATTTTTTCTTAAAAAAAAATTCTTCAAGCGAGGATCGAACTCACAACCGTCGCGCTTACAGGGTGATGCTGTTTCACGACGGCCTCTCACTTCACTTCATCTAGAAAGTAATAATAATGTTATTCATTTAAAATACTATTAATATGCGAAAAGTTTCACTAATTTCAAAAACATGTCACTTCACAAATACCAAATATGGCAAAAGAATGCCAGCAATAGTAAATACACACTGCGTTACGTAAATGAAGAAATCCGGAAAAATGGTAAATTTAAAGCGGATACATTGCGTATTTTGTAGTAGGGGCGGGGTGCGCGTGCGCAGCGTCGAAGAAACTTAGACACGCATGTGATTTATTGTACATTTATGTTCATATTTGACTAGATTTTACACGCGGCTTCGTTCGTAAGAAAACAACCAAGAGTTGCCTATGATTCTTTACAACAAGATTTTTTTGATTTGAACTACGACTTTTTGAGATGACCGCGTTCACCTGAACAAGCTTTATAATATTAGTGTTATAAATTTAAGTAAAGGAAATATGATTGTAGATAAAAGTATAGGTTAAAAATACTTTTTCCGATATTTAATAGGTTTTCTAGAAATTGGTCCGATATTGGCCTTAAGATTTACTATTTCAAGCGGGATGTCTGTGAAACTAGAAGTTTCTCTTCTGTTCTTTGTTTATGCCTCAATCTGTTGAGTATAGTTTTTTATCTATTTTGACCGGCAGTAAAGTTTATAGATTTTAAGTATTAAAAAAATTAATAACATATTATTAAAATTAATGTATATATTGTCGATAAAGTTTTAAAAGATAAAATTTTTTGCCTTATATCTAAACTAATAATATTACTTTTTTCTATTCCGTTACAAACTCGTTTTTAGTTCACACCATTAACAAGTCTTTGACTTGTGTCTAAATTTTAAAAAATAAATAGTAACACAAATATTAATAAAGTTAACAACATTCATTTTTAATCTTTGACTGTTTTATTTTTGTAAACACTTTGCAAAGCCGAAGAACCGATCATTACTTTAACCGCAACAAAAACTATTTAATCACACATTAACGAAAATTACATCTCATTGACAGAACAATTTGACACAAAAAAATGGCGGTAACACTGTTGCGTAAACCTTTTCATTATCAATGACAGTAGACCGTCATATGTTATCTGAGCTCGAGCGCACATCATTAGCATCAATAAAATAATCGGTCAGTTCAGTCAGTGTAACACAGACCGTCGACCGCGCGGGTTGTACACAAATATAAAAAAAAAAACAACACCAATATTTCACGGCCTTACATATCTAGATCTTAGCCATAGTGATTAAAAAAATAAAAACAAACATGGCGGAAGGTGATGTGCCTTTGGTGACTAGTTTCGGCGGGAGCGAAGTTGATTTTGGCGCGAATGGGAAAGTGTCAAAAACGAATTCAAGGTTGGTTTTAACGTTTAAGTTTAAAGTTCATTAAAAGTGGAACGTTTTATATGATACCTCAATTATGTTGTTTTTTATTTGCTTTATGCTATATCTCACATATGGCAGGACAGGGATCCTTCCCCAATTTTCGAGACATTAGGTTGAGTGGTGGAAGCTCAACGCCGCTCTTTGTCTTGTTACAGAGCGAGAAAATGATCATTGATTCTTCCGAGTAGGGACCGAACCCACAATTGTCGCGATCACATTAAGACACTGTCCCTCTGACATAACAGCTGATAGTCGGTTTTCGCTAATTTAAAAGATTATTGTATTTATTATTTTATATTAAATTTTTCCGAACACCTTATCCAATTTTGAAAAGGAAATAATAATTACTATTATTTTATATTATTTATTTGTACCTTTTAAAATAAAAGTAAATAAAATATTTTATAAGTTTATTTTTATAAAAGGTCGTTTCTTGTGCGACCCGATGTAAATGTCTGATGAGGTCATTATGTAAATATGGCATATCGTTACGTTGAATAGTTAAAATTCTATTATATACATTGTTGTAACTTGTATCGGTAACGGTTAATCTGTTAAGTGGTTTAACTAGATTTTTTTTAAACTTTAAATGACAAACGGTGGCTTCTTTGCTTTAAAATTCAATTTGTGCTAGTAAAAAACACAAGAGGTTGTGTCTATACCATTATTAAGAAAAACGGTAAAAAGTCACGTTTATTGTATGGTAGTGCTCTTAAAATAATTATTTTATTATTATTATTATTATTTTTTGTTGTAGCGACAACAGAAATACTTCTGTGAAAATCAACTGTTTAACTATCACGGTTCATGAGATATATATAGCCTGATGACATATGTAATGTGACATACGGACGGACGGACAGCGGAGTCTTAATAATAGAGTCCCGCTTTACCCTTTTAAAAAAATAAACAAATATCATTTATTTTTTTACTTTTGATTTTTAAATTTAAAGCACTAGTGGTGATTTTAGCTCGAATGTGAGCTTAGATATTATATGAAAAACAATTAAACGAATTTTTGTATTTTTATATCGAAATTTCGAAAAAATATCTTATCTGGATAAAATAAATTGTATTTCAGTTTAAAAAATAGGTATATATATGTTTATTTTTTTTATGTAAAGTGCTAATTTTATATTTTTTTATGACACCAGATGCAGTTTAAATGAATGTTTTACTGTTATATTATTTATTTATATAATTTAATCAAATCAAAAATCATATTAGCTTCTCGCTGGATCCCGCACACAGCAGGGTAGGCAGAGGGATCCTAGTGTTGAGACACTCCGTTCCCCACTTTCTGCCGAATTCTGGAGGCATTGCGTGTAAATATTTCATCTCCTCGAGTGGGGATCGAACCCACAACCAGTCGGTTTTACAGTCACACTTCTGGCCTCAATTTAATTTAATAACATTATTTAAATCTCTGTCAAGGGATGATTCATAGTTTATGTACAAATATTTTCTAGTCCTATTTAAACAAACTCTCTTATCACTTATCAGCTTCTCGCATATATTTAGTCACTACACAATGAAACAAAAAATGTTTTAATGAAGTACTTGTAAATTTATGACTTTTAATTGTAAAAAAAAATGCAATGATTGTAGGTTCGAATTGGGGGAAAATCTATTTTTTTTTATATTTCCCTATATGTGAGATGCAGCGTGAAGTAATATAAAAGAACCGGTTCGAGCGCGAGTCGGGCTCTCTCACCGAAGGTTCCGTACAAAAATTGGAGGTTCTTCCGAAATTTTGCTCCCCTTTTAAGGCTATTATTTGTGGATTTGACCACAAATATATACTTTTCAGAGTTTCAATTTTTTACCTGAACTAGTACTGACTACCTGTATTTAGATACCTAGCAGTCGAATTTCATAATTCTAGGTAAACCGGAAGTACCGTATTATTCATTTTAATTCCATTTATAGTTTCGAAATACGCGTTTCTTGCTATGTAAAGGGCAAAGTAAATGTAGAAATACCATTTTTAAGGAAATTGTGGGACGGTAGATATAAGTAGATCAGACAGACAGACAGACAGACGGACAACTTTTGGTTCCTTTTTTGCTTAAAAGGTACAAAACCCTAAAAGCCTTTTTAGAACTTATTAATGATTTTTTTGTTATCAACCAAAAGTACTTTAGAAGTAAATAACAGTGCATAAACCCACTACTTGCGTAGTAAATTGTTTATCTAACCACTGCGCCTTATCCACATATTAATAGATACAAAACAATTAACAGTAAAAATCATATATGATAGAACAAATTAAATAGCTTGTTTCATATGTTTAAAGACATACGAAGGTTGTATTTATTAATAAATTAGTTAGTACTTTTAATTACAGAAAAACACCTTTATTATTGTAGTTTATAAAATTTTAACTTACAGTCAAAATTTAACTATCAAAGTTAAATTAATTAAATTAAATAATAAATTATGGGAATAATTTAAGAGAAATATTTCATTGTATAATAAATATTGAGGCATTGAATTTAACTAGTAAATAAGCAAAAAATATGACTTTTGTTTTTTATTTCTCTTTTTTTTTTTCTTGTTTTTAAAATTAAGATTTTCAAAAAGCGTGTATTTATAAAAAATGTATAAATAACTTTACAGGCTTCTTTATCAACAAATGTAGGCTAAACTCGGGCAGGTCACGGTCGGTCTAGCGTGGCTGTTTCGTAATTTGTGCGCGTTTTTTTTTATTTATATTATTGTTTTAAAATACATTTATCTTATATTTTTACTTTATGCCATTCTTTTTTTATATTTTTTATCTGTATTAAGTATCTTTTAAAAAGATATATGTATAAAGATATGACCCACTCCTTTAGTCCAATGGCCCAATAGATCTTCTCATACGTTTTCCACGAGAAGACAGTTAAATTATATGTATAGATTTATTTTTATTTGATTTAATTTTTTTTATTTGGTTCAAATATCACCTAAAAATTATATAGCGGTGGAATGTGAAAATTGATGAGTATATTGGTATAAATAACGTGATTGTGGTTTAAAAACCTTGATCAGTCCTAGGCCAAAATTAAAGCTATGACCTCCGACGAAGAAGCAACCGTTTAAGCTAACAAGGTGCAATTTCAAATATTTTTGTCATATATTTTTTAAAACTGATTTATATTGTTTATACATGCTACAGACTCTTTTTTACGTATCTTTCCCATATAGTAGAGTAGACAGAAAGAATTTGAATTGGAAGACATTTTTACGCGGTAGGCAGGGGGAACCTGCGAAGCTGGTGCTTTTTTTTAAATTATTATTTAGTTCAGCACTACAGACACTTGGTCCGTACCCTTTTTTACTTTATATCTTTATTATATCTAATTTCCTTGTCATATATATTCTTTACATTATTGTTTTTATACATACAATTAATACCTATTATAAGAAAATATTATTTTAACTTTACCAAGGTGTTAAATGAAGTGTTTATACAATTTTAAAAACACATCACGTTGCGTATTGAGTGGCGAAACTCAACGCTGCACTTTGCCTCGTTAGCGTGGAAATGAAAATATTAAATATTCCATTTTTCAGGGTAAGCATCGAACCCACAACCGTTTTATTTACGATCCTTGCACTACGAGGACGACTTTGTGAAATAAAAAAAAATATAACATCTATCTTAAATACCTCGTAAAATAAATATACCTAACAAGATAATAATTAAATGACGCACCACTTCTTTGCAGTTTTAAGTAAAACGAAATATAAGTGTTTGTACAAATGCTATATAAATAATTTTATAGTTTCCTCACGTGATTGTTCATTTTGTACTTGGCTTTGGTGATGCGCTTGCGCATCTACATTGCTGCAGCGGTTGTGTATTTTTTCATGACTTTACAATCGAGTGGTATATGGGTTCGATCCTCACTCGAGGAAAGGAAATATTTATTTAAATTTATATATTGATATGTACGCTCTGGAGTCGAAACAAAGCGCGCGGCGTTGAGTTCCGCCACTCAACACGTAATGCCTGCAGAATTCGGCAGAAAGCAGAGAACGGGGTGTCTTAAGACTGGGTTCCCTCTGCCTCTACCGTAAAGTGTGCGGGATACAGCGGAAAGCTGATTTGATATGACCTGCTACTTTGTTTTAGTGGACATGATAAGGTGTAACATGGTAAAAACCTTAGTCGTTGCGCGACAGATTGTGGGTTCGATTCCAAATATTATTTACATTATTAAACGTAATAAAATCGTATAGTGCAAAAATCTTAAAAGAAATATATTTTTTAAGTTGAATAAACAATGTCCTTTTCCATTATGGTCATTAGATTTTTTATAATATAACACTTTAAATCATTTTGATTGGCTATTTATTATATTGTTGCGGAGATAATATAATTTATTATGACAAAGAAACATACATTATTCATTGACGCGTTGTAATCAATAGGTAATAAAAAATTATGAAAAGGAAACATTAAATAATCAATATATTATGTACTAACGCTCCCCACACGACTTCGCCTGCTTGTACTTATTGTCATGTTAAAGTCTTTTTTTTTTACGTAAATTCTATGTTGGTCTGTATCACCTATAGTGCTGTTACTTGAAACTTTTTCAAGTAAATCTGTTCAGTACGTTTTGCGCGGCATGAAAATGGAATAAGCATCCATCCTGACAAACTTTGACAATTATAACATTAGTAAAATATATATAAAACTCAGTAACAGAGGTGAGTGTGGCGTAGAAGTAGTGAGGGACACAACCATGTGACGCGATTTCGAATTCCACTCGAGGAAGTATTTAAAATTTGTATTTTAAGAGGATGGGTGCGGCTTTAAGTTCTGTGACTCTACATACAATGCTTGCAGCATTCGGTGGCAAGTAGAGAAAGGAAGTGGCTTAATGGGAACGGGCAAACATATCAGGTGAACTTAAAAAGTTGAAGGGTTTCTTCCTACTTCTTCCTTTCTACGGGAACAGAAAAAAAAAAATTTCATCAATATTTTCATCCTCTTAAAGTTCAAGTAAACAAACTTGCAGGCGACGACTAACTGGTACTGCCGTAATTTCTCGTTTAATTTAACTTTTTAAAAGTTTATATTTAACTAAAAAAAGAAAAAAAAAATAGAAACACAAGTAGGGTAAGCAGAGGGATCACGGGGATCTAGTGTAAAGACTTCCGTTCCCTATTATGATACTCTGTTCCAGACTTCTGGCCGAATTTTTGAGGCATTGCATATTGAGTGGCGGAACTCAACGCCGCGCTTTGCCTTATTAAATCCTTTATTTTAAAATATATTTTTATGTACAAATTGAAGTACTAGTTTACAATAAATAGATAATTGTTTAAACGAGAGCAAAAGTAGAAACTAACCTAACTTCCTGTCATATAACCGTAATACTTATGCGATAACATTTGATAACCCCACGCTGTGCATCTATTTTATTTAATGGACTACTATTCTAGTTAAATTATTATGGGAATAGAGTAAATATCCGTCCGATTGTAAACGGGACGACTGTGGGTTCGGTTCCCACTCGGGGGAAGCTCTTTTTGTTTGGTCAAACAGGTGCCTAGGACCTAGGCCTTACATCATGTTAATAGTTTCGGTGTAACCCACACCCACAGTGAGTTGTGGACTTTTGGACCACAGGCTGTGGCAGAGTTACATGAGGCACTGATCATTTTTCTTATTTTAAATTAATAAAAGCTATGCGATCATGCAAAAAAGAATATAATATTCTACATAAGATCTAATACGTAACTTAACAACATTAATTATAAAATTATATAGCGAGTCATAAGACGGTAGCAAATGTATTTATAGATTACTCAATACAGCTGGTGAGATACATATGATGAACGAGGCCATCATGTCGTAGTGGAACAACATCTGAATGTAAACGCGTTGGTTGTGGGTTCGATCCACACTCAGGGGACTGCGTATTTTATAAATGCCAATTTAGGCGGTAAGTGTAGAACGGAGTGTCTTGACACTAGCTTTTTGATGATTATAGCTACATTATAAACAAAAAAGTCCATACTACTTGTAGGTATTATGGCATATGTCATAAATAAGGTTAATAGATAACAGATTATTAAGCATATTGACGAAGCAAGAGTGAGTGACAAGAGAGGCAGTGGAGAGCTCGATTAACCTGATCCTGGATGAAGGTCACGTAAAAAACATGAAGGATAGGACATGCCTACAGGACGTGGGCATGTATGAATAGGTTGATAACAATGGAGGCGAGGCAAAAGAGATAAAGACAATTGGTGCTGCATCTACTTTAGTTACCCTGCTAGGTATAAAACATAAAGCAAATAAAAATAATGATCAAACTCACAACCACCACCACAGCCACTGAGTCACAATGACCTTAGAACAAAGCTAATTTAAATTGCATTTTGGCAATATGAAGTGGTATTAGTACGTACTCGTATATTATATTTATTTCCGCATTAAACGCACGCGTTGGATCAACAATAAGTATATAACAAAGGCCCGGTTTTAAGCTACGCTTGTAGAATATTAGCATCGTTTATTTGCGTAACTCTTGTTGAGACTTCCTATAGTATCTATATTTGTACTAATATTGTGGAGTTTGTTTGGTTGAACGCGCTTATCTCGGGAAGTATTGAATGGTTGTGATTGAAAAAATATTTTTGTGTTCAATAAACCACTTACCTAGGAAGGCTATAGGCTAATTGTCTCTAATAATTAAGTTTATTGTGCTACTTAAAATATTAACAGGCCGAGTGTTCTAGTTCCCTGATTCCCACTGCCTTCTGCCCGACTATATACATCGTGAAGCTAAAACAATAATAATAGAAATAATCTATATGTATATGTAAACCTTAAAGTTCAACGAACGTTTCACAATATTTTAATTCATAGGCAAATGTGTTTTGTTTGCGAACTGGAAGTGGGTCTCGATAACTGTTTTGCAACACTCATATAATATATATAAACGTATTTCTATATATGTTATATTTTGTACAATTGTTTTATATACAGTAGTACAAGCGCGATTGTAAATGCGATAGGTGATGGGTTCGATCCTACTAGAGGAAATGATATATTTTTATTTCCTCGCTCTGGTAAGTTACCAATGGTAGCTTGTTTAAAATTCTGTGTAAAGTGGGGTACACTAATCTTGATGAGAACGTAGTGTCTTACACAAGGTTCCCAGGTTACCTCAGTTACCCCTGCTAAATACGTATTTAGCAAGGTAGACTCAGGCAACTAGAGGTTTAGTTTGAGTATAGGTACATTATCAAAAGGTTTTTGAATTTAGCCAAAAACGATTCACATTCTAAGGCAACGTAATTGGACATGTTTTTGTTTTTAAGTTCAATTACGTCGATGATGCACCAAATGATCGCTCATTGTCCACATACCTGAGGTTGAGACCACTTGAATCATCAGTTACAGAACGAATGGGATGAATGCCAACAACCGGTTCTAAAACTTCACGCCGTGATGACATTAGTGTATTTTATTACGTTGTTAATAAATACTAAGACGTAGTGTATTATAGTTTTCACGCATCGCCTGCGTGTTAGTGGAAGTGGGGAAAATTTTGGAATAATTTTAACATCACGCTGTAACCCGCTTTTATTTAGGTAGGCAGAAGGAAAATAGTGTTAAGTCATTCCATTTACCACACATTATCCGAAATCAAGATATTACATGTAGATGAACATAGCTCAACACCGGACTTTGTCTTGAAGCTGGATAATAAAAAAACTTCTGTCCGAGTGAAGATGGAACCGACAACCGTTGGGTTTTTGGTCATGGGCATGGACCGACATAATATAGACTGAATCTATTTCGATCTCCAGTTTTCGTTTATATATATGAATTCCGTGTTGAATTTAGTCATATATTGCCCAACTTGAGTCATTCCGAAAAAATAAAGAAGATTAATCTATAATATATATAAAGCTCTTGTTATAGAGTGTCTAACTGAAATTACTGGCTTTGGCTTTTGGGGTGTAGGACAGTATTAGGTAAGAATTTTCCGTAAATTCCGAAAAGAAAAACGAGAAAATAGAAATTTTTGTAGTAATTTATGTTGTACGCAAACGAAACAATAAAAATAAAAACTGAAATATTACAATTAATTTATATTTGAATTAGAAATTTAAAAAAAATGGCAGCATTCATAGAAATTGTGTGACAACTTCACTTCACTTCTGGCCAATATTGTTTTGAAGAGTCACCAAAATAAATAATTATATAGCTGTTAAGCCACATTCTTTATTTATTTTCGTAATTATTAACATATTTAATATTATTATCAGTTATTCCACACTTGGAAAAGAAAAACACGTTTAAAGAAAACGTTTAACTTTTTTTTAAGTTTTCTAAATAACAGTTGAGGCCAGTCGTGGCGCAGTGGCACGAGGTGTGACTGTAAAACCGACTGGTTGTGGGTTTGATCCCCACTCGAGGAGATGAAATATTTACTTAAATTTATATTTCCATTTCTTCGCTCTGGTGTCGAGGTTAAGGGCGGCGTTGAGTTCTGCCACTCAACACGCAATGCCTCCAGAATTCGGCAGAAAGTGGGGAACGGAGTGTCTTAACACTAGATTCCCTCTGCCTACCCTCCTGTGTGCGGGATACAGCGTGAAGCTGATCTAAATAACATTGTGTGTGAGTTCATAATGGTCAATGTTTTGAATATAATAAAATTTCATTATAACTCACGAATGAACATAATATTAATATGTTGTGTATTTTTTGTTTCAGGTAAATTGGTGTTTAGATAATAAAATCTACATATTATAAATGATTTATGGGTGAGTTAAACTATTTACTTATATAAAACTCTTACCAAAAAGCAACATAAACCTTACTCCTACGGACACGGGAAAATCGATTTTTTTTTGTATTTCCAATCTTAAGGTTGCGTACAACGATTGGTTAAACAAAATCCACAAAAAAAATCTTACAAAACTTTTTTTTCTTTTTTGTTGAGGTTAAATACAAAATCAACTCAAACAAATGCACGAGTAATCGTTGTATAATTTGGAACCATTCAACAGAGTCGGTCATCCCACATGGCCTTCACCGATAACAATGTTATATAAATAGAATATTTCGAAACATACACAAATATTACTTGTCACACGTGATTTTTATTTGTTTATAAAAAAATAAATAATTCAGCTGTACACAGCAGGGTAAGCAGAGGGAGCCTGGTGTTAAGACACTCCGTTCCCCAATTTCCACCGAGTTCTAGAAACATTGCGTGTTGAGTGGTGGAACTCAACGCCGCGCTTTGCCTTGACACCAGAGTCGCACTTTGTGCCCCTGCGCCACGACTGGTCTCTATTGTTTATATTATATGTATGGCCTTATTTGTTTATATTGTGTTTTGGTTATAATATTAGAAACACTGTTTTTTTTCCCCAAGATATTAGGGTATTTTCACTGATTTCGAGGCATTGTGCGTTGAACGACGGAACTTAGCGCCGCGTTCCCTGCACCAGAGCAGGAAAATGAGAATAATAGTCTTTGTTTTAAGTCCATTGATATTATGGTATTGTATGTTTAATAGGTAGCCAAACACAACTTATCTAAGTTTTCCTTTTAATTATTACAGAAGTCTTACTATTACTACTAGAATTTACAACTATAATAGAAGTAAATTTATAAGAGAAATGCATAAAGAAACCCAATTACCTACAGCGGACTCACTCAAACGGACTTACGCCCTAGAAAGTGCGCCTCATTTCTCGTCGTTTGATTGATACCCTCCACAGTAACTGGTAGGTTGTATCCGTTATAGTGGATAAATTATGTTTATTTAGTAAGTAGCGTATACTACATATTTATGTTGAAATGAAATAGCGATTTCTTTCGGTGTTTTTATAGGAACGGAGTATCTTAACACTAGGTTACCAGGTTCCTATCTGCCTATTCTGTTATGTACACACGCAGCGTAAAGCAAAAAGAATGATAAAAATAAATTTATTTTTCTAACCGGCCTGGAGTAGTGGAAAATCGTATGTAATCGCGATGGTTGTGGGTTTGATTCCTACCTTGGTTAATTGTTATTATATTTATTTTTATTTCTTCGTTCTGATAGACGGTGAACGGTGTAGCGTCCGGCTACCCAACTTTCAATGTCTAGCAAATTGGGTGCGTGTGGGAGCGTGCGGAGTGTATTAACACTAGGTTCCATCTGCCTAAACGGGAAAAGCGAGAAGATAACTTCTATGTTTTGGCGTAAATTAAAAAAAAGTGGTAGCAACTTCAGTATGTATGTACGTATTAACCTTGTATTACATATCTACCTAACTGCATATTTTACACAAAAACTTATGTTTTCTAAGAAAAACTTGAACTAATGATGGGTTATTATAATTAACTTTAGTGGAATATTTTCGTTTTACAATGTTATTGAATTGGTTTTGTTGTTGTGGTATTTCCCAAAATTGCAGGTTTTTGAGAGATTTTTTAAAACTATTTTTGTCTCGATTTTTTTGTGTAATTTATGTTTTGGCGTAGTAAGACAGCGACCGATTATTAGTGCGATGCGTGTGTGGTTCGATTTCCATCCGGGAAAAATTTATAATTGTCTTTTCTCCGCTACGATAAACAAAAAATCTAATATTGTCGAAGTTATAATATTTTGTTTGGTATATGAATTAATTCCAATATACGCCTATACCTCGATAAAAAAAGACAGCCGGTTTTACAGTCACATTTTGTGCCCCTCGGCGTATAATAATATACCTACTATTATAATAATATATTAGTAGAATATTTATTTCTGTTAGCAGTAAACAAGACGGTTGTAGGATCAAATCCATTCGGAGGAATAAAATATTTAATATTGTTAATTCCTCGCTTTGATAAAAGGTCAAGGCGTGGCGTTGAATTCCGCCACTCAACAACCAATGCCTCGACAATTCGACGAAAAGTGTACAACGAAAATATCTTGATGTGAACAAAATATCTTACACTAGGTTCCCAGATTCCCTCTATGTGCGAAATACAGCGTAAATCTAAAAAAAATATATAACAAAATTAAAATAATTTGCCAACTAACCATACAAACTCATCTTTAGCCTGCCGTTAGGCGTTAACCCCTAACTGTGTCTAGGCCATACGTTTATGTTAACAGCTCAAATAAACATCGGCTTCATAATTGCGTATATTATTATATAAAAGAATATAAGAAAATGTTTTAAAATAACCTCTTAAAGTGGTACATATAAGGTTGATAGTTCAATTACAAAGTTATGTCACAAGCTGACACTGAAACTCTAAGGATTTTCACATTGAAATTGTATGGATTATGATTTTTGATAATATCGAGGTTATTTCTTTTTTTTTGTGTTATTTATTTAAATATTAAATAAGAATTTAATTTTAAGGAATTGGAATAAAAAATTTAATATTTTATACCCTCGAGAGGGATTCGAATTCACAGTCTTTATTAACATTATTTCCACATATAAATAATAAATATGCTTAAAAAAAATGTAGATTAAAAGTTCAAATCCAAGACACAACAATACAATACACCTGCATACCTTTTTAAAATAGAAAGTAATAATAAGCTTTTGTAAGAGAACCAACTTAGGCACGTTTTTGACATATCAGTTCGGCCTTCAAATATATCCTGCTCGATCATTGTAAATGTAAAATAATATAATTTGGTCTACTTAAGCCTACGACTTTGCCTGTGTTTTAGTTTACTATAAAAAAAACTTATTTTTAAAGCTGTGAAACTAATCTTATTCATACTTTTATCCAGGTAGGCAGAGGGAACCTAATATTAAGACACTCTGCTCCTAACTTTTAAGAGATTGTAAGCTATATGGCGAATTGAATGCAGTTCTTTGTTTTGCTACTTGCGCTTTGCAGAGCGTAAAAATGAAATTAATTTACTCTCCCGGGGCTAAAAATATTAGCTTGCGTAGGAATTGAACCCAAACCCGTGCAATTTGGTTATTCCATAAGTAATACTATAAATACAAAACCTCTCTTTACGCAATCGTGTAAACTACAGTTTTATAAACGGCAATTTACTGACAACCGGACCGTCTAACAATGGCGGGCGTGATTTCTTTCACTTTTAACCTCAAACGGTAACCGCCATCTTGTTATAAACGACCTTTTTAATTCTAATTATTTTTCAGTTATATTGTAAAAATATTAAACATATAGATTTTTTAGTTTGTTTAAGTATATTGTTAATATGTTTCGTTATTGTAAAGGATGTGGATTTCTTTCATAGTTGGAAGATTATGAAAGGAAAATACATTGAAGGAATTATTTTCATTTCTTGGCGCTAATAACAAGATAGAACACGGCGTTGAATTCCGCCACTCAACACGCAATGTCTCGATAATTGTGCACAACGTGGAAAACGGAATGTTTTAACATTAGGTTCCATATCCCAGCATTACTTTAGTTGATACAGTAAGCGGGGTGAAACGGAAAGAATTAAAACAACAATATAATATATCACCAGGTTTTATTTAACAGAGTATTAAATATGTGTGAAAATTAAAAAAAAAACTATTTTTTTAAATTTCACTTTGCACAATAGTTATTGCATAACGCCTAAACCGTCTTACTTGAGTTGTTATTACGAACACAAATATTTTCTTCAGACTAACTTATTTTTAAAACTTTTCTTGCTTAAAAAGATAAAGATTAAGATTTATATAAATGATACTCAATTTTAATTTCGTATTAATAATAATTAAGAATTACCTTCCTTTTTGTATATAGTTCGTATTTTTTATATGCGGCTTCGCCCGCTCGATCGAAACAAAATGACTAGAAGTCGACATGAGACATGACACATTCATCATTATATCTATTACATCGAAAGACAAAAATAATAACCTGATTTTAAATAACCTGTATATCGCCTTACTAATAAATAAATGGTTTATCCAACACAAAAATATTATTTGACTTCAATGTTCCTGAGATTTGTGTTGATCAACAAACTCCACAGCCTAAATAAAATTAACTGTCTCTATGTGTTTCGATTATAAAAAAATCTGATCCACGCTGTATCGAGCATACCGCAGGGTATAAATGAAATCTTGTATTAAAACGTTCCGTTCCCAACTTTCCGCTGGATTTTTTTTTTGCATTGCATGTTGAGTGGCGTAACTCAACGCTGGACTTTTACTTTGGTGCCAGAGCAAAGATATGAAATATCAAAAATGATAATTAATTTCTTCCGGTGTCATTCAAACCCACAACCGTCGCAATACAGTCACACCCCTGTGCCTCTGCGCCACGACCGCCTCATTTCGATTATATGATATCAATTTTATAAGAAAGATGAAACTCAAAGAGTTACAAAACGCAATTTGTGCCGAGGTCGGTTATTATTGCGCTAAATTAATTATATCTAGATAAGAATTACTTATGAGTGTACGGAATGAAGGTTTCCATACACGATTATAGCAGGCACATCCTGAGAAGTAAATCAAATTGCTGTTGGTTCGCTTTGTAATGTACATTCGTTAATACTTGTATAGCATCACGCTGTATCTCACACTGTATATAGCAGAAGTAATCTAGTTTTAAGACATTCCGTTCGATAGTCCATATTCTGCCTAATTTTCGAGACATTATGTGTTGTTTGCTAGAACACAACGTCATTCTTTAGAGCCAGGAATTAACAATATTGTTTCCCCCGAATGGGAATCGAAGTGTGGTGTTTACAATAAAACACTGCCGCAGCGCCACTTAACATTTTTGTAATTTTTAAAAAGAGTAGAAAGAATTATTAGTAGAAAATTATTTTTCTTTTTTGTTTGTTATATATCATTAACAGTATAGACCACAGATAAATAATAAAACACCATGGGAACACGACGCCATTGTACAGATAATCTAGACGTGGGAACATGACGTTAATTGTAATTCCCGACGCCATCATAGATAAAGTATTACTTACTAAGCGTAATTACTGAGTAAATAATATATGTTCATATCAAATTTCCTAGATTTTGTGACGCGTGTGACCGTCGTGGCGCATTGGATCAGTTTGACTGTAAACAGAACGACTGTGGCTTCTTCTTGAAGAAATTATTATATTTACATTACTTGCTTCAATTTTTCCAAAGACAAAGTGCAGCGTTCAATTCCGACACTCAACAATGTTAGTTATCTCCATTTGACTAAAACGAAGACGCAAAATAATTTAACTGACAATATGGACGTTGTGGTGAAATGAAACCTTTTAACCAGATTATAAAAAAATGTATAACACAAAATATTTGCGATTAATCCGGTTAAAACTGTCATTTGAAATTTGTAATTATGGGAAAAATTAATAAAATTATGACGTTGTGGTTTTTTTACAAGCATTATTATCTTAGAGATTAATACTTACGTAAAAGATTTCTGTTATTTTTCACTTAAATTTTCTTTGACGCGTCAGCGTCATAATAGGTTTATGTGAAGAAATTAAATAATTTTTCACTTAAATTTTCTTTGACGCGTCAGCGTCATAACAGGTTTATGTGAAGAAATTAAATAATTTTACTTAAAGTAAAATTTAACTACCTAAGTAAGCTACTATGGTAAGTAGCTAAGTAACTACTAGGCATTGCGTGTTGTGTGGCAGAACTCAACGCCGGGCTTTTGCCTTGGTGCCACAATAATATAATAATTATAAATATTAAGAAATAATAATTTATTCCCTCGAGTGGGGATCGAACCGTCCCGTTTCAGTCACATCATTGTGCCCATGCTACACGACGACCTCAATTGATTTATTTATTCACAAAAATATTTGTTGGTTCAATACCCACCCGGAGAAATTTTAATAATATTTCCTTTTCCCTACTTTAATAAGACAATGCACGTTATGTATCGCCTTTCAATATTTAGGTCATGTCTCGCTAATACTCTAAACTCTCTATATATATAATAGTGAGCTATTATAAAAAAATAACTACCAACAATCACTTGTCCCAATTCCAACCTTAAATTGACCATATCATCAAAGGACTGGCCCAAAGCGGTTACTACATCTAAATTACAAACGATGACTATTTATTTATAGCTACCGGCCGTCCAGACCGTCCCGGCCGTCCCGCCAGTGCCAGGGCACGGACTCTTTAACAGATTGACGTCCCATACCGGACCGGCCTCGTCTTGACAATGCCTATCGTTTGTTGGACCCTATCCCGTTGTTGTCGCGATCGCTTTGATGATTGTCGTATAATTTTTTTTCCTTGAGAATTGGGCTGTTTGTTTTTTGACCATCTTGATAATATATTTTTTCAGAATCTTGTTTTTGTTTTGTAGGTGTAAGTCACTTCGTTTTTCCGTTTCCTGCCCAATTTTTCAAATCATAGCGGATTTGAGTTTTGCCTCTTAACACAAACAATTGAGTTCCCTCTGCCTCATGCTAGGTGCGGGATTTTTTTTCCTTGCGATTGATTAATTATGGTAATGAGAACCATGTCCTAAAACATTTCGTTCCCTAATTAATTGGATATTAACTTTCGAGACGCTAAACGGCGGAATTTAACGCTGTTCTTGGCTTATCATAACGGTGCAACTTAACTTTGAAGTTAAACGCCGCTTTTGAAAATAACTATTAATGCTTAAATTTTAAAATCCAGTATTTTTATATAAAAATATATATATATATATAAAAATAAACAAGAAATCTTAAAACAAAGTTGTTTAGTTATCAGAGTATCCTCATTAATATTTATGAAACAATCCCCGTTATTCACGTCATGTTACTGAATTGTTTGTGACTGACTCACCTTCAATACAAACTGTAGGCACTGACAGAGATGACTCTAAACGGAAATTAAAAAAATATATATATTTAAGAATATATTAATACATCAAAATCTCTGAATTCGAATCCGCGTCACTTGGAAACTGTCCGAGCACTTGTATTGTTAGGCCATACGTTCTTATTTTAAAGTAATTTTAGATATAACTTTTTTTTTTCTTCACACTGTGTCCCACATATAACAAAAAAGGCAGAGAAGAATCCAGTATAAAGACACTAAGTAACCACAAACCACCCAATTTTTGAGACATAGCGTGTTGACTGGCTGAAATCAACGCTATGCACAAAGCACGGCGTTGAGCTTGTCACTCGAGCGAGGAAATGAAAATAATTCGTTCCCATATGTGGAAAATCGAACCCCGAACTGTCGCTGGCGGACGGTGGAATATTTATTTAATTTAATATTATATTAAAGTTTACACACAAAATTTCGACATCTCAGCTCCAATATTTGAAATGCTTCAAGCTCAACCGCAACGCGATGCGTCATGTTATAAAATATCCATAATTTGTACAAAAAATTTTAAATAACCTTTAAATTCTACGTTTTAAGGTTTTTTTAAGTAAGATCATCATTCAGATATTTTTCTAAATTAATCTTTATTTATACAATAATGGGGAACAATGTCTATTGCATCTTCTATTGCATATTTGAAATAATTCAACAAACCACGAAAACGCTGCAAACAAATTAATCATCCTTTTCTCTTTTTTTTAAATATAACATTGTAACATCAAAAGCCTTGAGCGGCTTAAGCTAAAACCTTTCAATAATCGAACCTACAACCATCATGGAAAAGAAATCGAGTATATAACACACTACTGCTCCACTACACCTACATACATTCATCATATTCTATTTACGTATAGATCTAAATATATTTTTAGCTATGATTCATTGTTACAAAGTAACTCCTATACCTACCTTTCACTGTTCACTTCTGAGGCACATATTTTTGAATTTAAGCTAAGTCCTTGATCAACTGCAGCGGACGCTCAGAGAGTCAAATTTACGTTTAATTGACATTAAATTGATTCAAATAGACATTTATTTGTTATTTTCAATTGAAACCGTCTTTAATTTGTATTTAACTCATTTAATATCAGTTAAATATTAATTAAAGATTATAAGAGCTTTATTAAAGATTATATGATTAAAAGATTCTTCTTCTTTATATCTACTTAGTTTTTTCCTTTATGTCCATTTGAAAATGTAAATATTATAATATCATGATTATATTGGTAGGTAATGGGTTCGATTCACTTGGGGGATTGCATTACATTCGTTTATCCGGTCTGGTAACAGAGTAAACGTTGAGTTTTATCACCCAACTCGCAGTGTCTTGAATTCAGGCGGAAAGTAGAGAACAGAGTGTCTTAACTCTATGTTCTCTATGCCTAGCCCGCTATTATTTGGGGGTGCTAAAGCGTAATGCTAAAAAAAAATATTAGAATTCCTTCAAACTGAATTTGAATCCATTACCATTTCGTACTGATATTTTCATTTACTCCATGATTGTGCCAATTTAGAAGTATCGCAAATTACATAGATACAAATTAAACTAAGTGTGTCTGTGATTCTTTTCTATTACTGTAGGCTTTCTTTAATCATGTAGTTTGTAAACTAGCAAGTCAAAACAAGATATATAATTCACCCTATAGATGGGAGCGAATCTAAAACGGAAAAGTCTTAAAGTAAACTGTTTGGATAGATTTTTTTTTGTTTCATTTTCTTATTATTATTTTTTTAACTCATAATGTATTATGAAACTGAAGAGTTTGTTTGGTAATCGCTCCATACACTGTGACTACTGTGTTGTGGTTGTAAATTCTATTTATTACTTGAAAAAGTAAAAAAAATCTTTCCATGTCTCATTTTATTAAAAAAATAGACCAGTTGTAGCGCAGTGGCACGAAGGGTGACTGTAAAACCGACTGGTTGTGGGTTAGATCCCCACTCGAGGAGTGAAATATTTACTTAAATTTATATTTCTATTTCTTCGCTCTGGTGTCGAGGCAAAGCGCGGCAATGCCTCCAAAATTCGGCAGAAATTGGGGAACGGAGTGTCTCAACACTGGGTTCCCTCTGCCAGACCTGCTTTGTGCGGAATACAGCGTGAAGCTGATTTACTCTTAAGTTATTTTATTCTGATTTATTTGATTTTTTGATTTTATTTTATTTTAACCACGTGAGCGAAGACGGAGATATAAACTAGTCATAAAATAAAGCAATATTCTATATTGTTTTCAATAAATACTTCAAATTCCACTTCGATGGCCAGTGAGTCATACAGTTCTTATGCATTATGACATTTGAGTTACTTACGCAACATTGGACGTGAGGTTCACGAGTTCAAAGTCGATATTGAGGATATGTATTGGTTACACTTTTATATTTTAGTTATATGGCTACTTGGGTAGGCAAATGAAACAAAGGAAAAAAATATAGTTGTTGCTAGTGGTATCTAAGATATAGAATTCCTAATATCTTAATCATAGACAGACAGCGGCGTTGAGTTCCGCCACTGAACTCACAATGTCTTTTCCGGGAGAATGTGACTGCCTAATTTCAACTGTGTATAGTTTCTTACAAATATACTAGCATTTATTTTGTAATCTTTTAAATTAAAAGTGGAAACTTTTGATTTATTTATCCTCTCTTAGTGCTTGTAGACACGAGTATACTACTAACCTAACCTACCTACCTACATGCCCAGTTTATACTTTCTAAGTACGGGTACTTCGGTACTTCGTCTGTGCGTTGTATGACCGTCAGTAACTGAAGAATTTTATATTCAAACATATATAAATATATATATATATATATATATATATATAAACGTTTTTACAGCTTTTCCCTGTATCCAGCATAGCATGGGAGACAGAGGGAACCTGGGATGTGTTAAGACATTATTTTCTCCAAGACGCTTAAGACGCTTCTGTGCCCCACTTTCCACCAAATTCTTGAGGCATTGTGTGTTGAGTGTCAGAACTCAACGCTGAGCTATGCCTCGTTACCAGAGCGAGAAAATGAAAATATTATTTTTTTTATTCCTCAGAGTGAGAATCGAACCCACAACCGTCGCATTTACTATCGCACAACTGTACCCGTTCGCCACAACAGCCCAATATGATGTAATATTTACAAGATATAAAACACAAAAACAATATTCACGTATTTTCCTTCCTACTAAGTCCTAACCTGTTATTTTTATTGTACGTATAAATAATTAAACATATGTTTCTTATTTACTAATATGTTCGAAGAAATTTAACTTGGGATTTTTATCGAGCACTCTTTTTATTATAGCTCTTATATTTCCTCGTACACTATTATTATCTATAGAGAATAAAACATGAAAGTATAAAAAACATGTATATAGTAGCACATCAAGTGCTACTATATACAACGAATGGTTGTGTCTTCGATGCTCTTTCGAGGCAACGTTGTAATTCAAAACAATTTCGTTTAATACTTTTTTAGAAAGTGTATTGATTTATACTTTGAACACATCCCTCACTTCTGGTTTTTTCGTTAGTGTGAATAAATAACTTACTTTCTTAGTTTGACGCTTTATCCCTAGCAGAGAGAACTGAGCGCCAAACGCTACGGTACATACCTCTTTCGCCTCATCCACTGTCATCAACCTCTTCATACATACAGGGGATCCTCATGCTTATTAAGTGACCTTCAGACCTCCAGTATCTTTAATACTGTGTTTTCGATGGTCAACCGTGGTCTCCTCCCCCTAATAAAAGGGAGAAATATACATATATTGAAATATTTTTTATTATTGTTAAGATTTTATCATCTTGTATGGACAGGAAAAGGAACAAAGTAGAAAGTGATGTTAATTTTTATTTCAGTTTTATCGATAATATTAAATTGCTTAGATTTTAATTAATATTGTTAAAAATAACGCTTAAAATATGAAGAGCAGAGTATATATATTTAAGGTTCTGCTTTGTTAGTCTACAAAATATATAAAAAGTTATGAAATATATTTTAAAATTTATAACAAAACTATATTACTTATTTTTATAGTAATAGTAATAAAAATATATTTTAAGAGTTAATAAAATCGTCTACTTTACGACTAAATTGTTGTAGAAATAATAGAACACATAAAGTTAAATCTGCACTTAAAATAAAATCTTAATGAATAATTTGGCATATCAGGGACCGTCATGACGTAGTGGTACAGCGTTTGACTGTAATCGCGACGGTTACGTATACGATTCCTACTAAAGGGGAGGTAATTATTGTTATTTCTTCGCTCTGTTAACAAGACAAAACGGGACATTGAATTCCGTCAAAAGTGATTAATTGAGTGTCTTAACACTAGGTTTCCTCTGCTTACCTTGCTACATGCTGCGGTACAGTAAATCAAACAAAAAAACTAAATAACGATAGAAATACTCAACTCTATAAATGAAATTAGTCATATATACAAATAAATTCATAAAATTTTATCTGTACATTCGCATTTCGCACAGACATCGTTACTATCATATTGCTTACATATTATAATTACATCGTGATATCTAAAAAAAGAAAGCGGGAATAACGTTGAGCTTGGGTTGCATGAATGCAATTTACTAACAATTTCTCACGATTCGATTCTTATATATAAGCTTTTAGATATTAAACTTTAGTTTATATGTGGGTGATCATTTCGCAGTGCAAATGGGATGGTTCTTGGTTCAGCTCTAGGGAATAAGTGATTTGATTTTCACGCTATAGTTTAACAATATATGGCCATAAGTACCTACAATGTCTTGATTTAAAAAGAGAATTCATTACTATTAGTTAGTAGCACGTTTCCTATTGAGTCGAGTTGAGTTTATTATGTATGTAAAATTATATATTTTAGAAGCCATTCGTGAAATCAGCTGGTTGTGGGTTCGACCCCCACTCGAGCAAATGAAATATTTATTTAATATATATTTTAGTTTCACTCTATATCTCGCATATAGAAATGTAGACAATGGGGAATTAGTGTCAAAAGACGCCGTTCTTATTAAGACACTTCCGTCCCCACTTCCCGCCGAATTCTAAAGGCATTGACTCAACGCCGTAAAGGGTAATATAATTATGTTACAAGTGATACGTATTTTTTGCATCGGTTCGAAAGATGCCTTATGCAAATATACAGAGTTTATATTTTGAAAAATGATTAATGCTTGCTAATTCATAGTGTGAAATTGCAATTTTGAGTAAAACTATTGAAACTCACTAAAACAATATAGAAATCAATGTACACTATAGAATAAAGATTTTCTTATCAGCATCTGTTCATTATTATCAGTATTTGTTGGTGGTATATTCTTAAGATCCGATTGTTTGGAACCCAACGCAGTTTTTACACAGACACGCTTACTCCGCTTATTGCAGTGAAAACTTACTATTACGCTCACCCATTACTTTTCCGGTTTCCATTCAAACTTGAGATACTGCATGCTGAGTGTCTATGGGTACTGCAATTATAAGTTCTTTGTTAAAATAGTTTTATTTAAAAAGGTACTGTAATTTTCGAGACATAGTATTAAGTGCTTTGCCTTGTTATATAGCGACAATATAAAAATTAAAAATGTAATTCCCCAAATGCGAATCGAAGCCACAACCGTGGCGTTACATTTAGACGCTGTACCGCTGTGAAATAACAGGCTCACAACAAAAAATATATAATTTAAATATTAACATACCGTTTACACGTTGTTACCTCCCAACTAAACAACAATGAGGATAACTATCTAACACATATAATCTAAAAACAAAAAGTAAATATACGAGTATCAAACAAAATCTCTATACAAACATAAGTCACTAGCATAAGCTTTAAAATTAAACCCACATACATATATAGATATACATATATAGATATACATATATAGATATACATATATAGATATATGTATAGATATACTCGTATATTATGGGGATTTAATTTATTTGGTCTAGAAATATTTCTATACTAATATTGTGTGTAACGCTGACAGGTGGTTGAATGCACTAATCTCAGGAACTACTGTGTCGATTTTTTTTTGTATTGGATATTCCATTAATCCAGGAAGGGCTATATTACAATACGTTAGTGCGTAAAGGAAAAGCCGCAAGTTAATGCTAGTAAACATTACAAAGCGTCTTAATAATATTTTTCCTGTATACATAATAATTTAAAATGACTTTTATCTCGTTTGCTTTAAGATGAAACTTTGGTCCAGCGTCTGTGCTCTAGTGAGTTTACGTAATATATCGATATCGATGTTCCCACGACACTGTAATACAAGTTTTATCGGAAGTCGTTTTAAGGTAAATGAGCACGTTACGAATGGTATGATTTATGATGAATTGGTGAGTGTTACTTTAAATATATATTTTTTAGGTCGTAGTAGTAATTAATGTAATTATTTAGTTCTCCAATTTATAGATTCTCTGTTCTAATAAGTGTCGTGGATTAAATATAAATATTAGTTAAATAAAAAATATAAGTAGATTATTTAAAGAATCAAAAATAATAGGCAATAATTAATATAAAATTAGTCAAGAAATCACGACTCTGTTGTTAACTGACTAGGTTTAAGAAAGTCTTAATAAATCAAATATTTGAATGAAAATTATATAAAAAATATATTTCCGTACGGCATAATATTTTATAAATTTAAATACAACGATACTATCTACAGATTATATATAGTACACTACTTATAGAACTTAAAAGAAAAACAAAGAAAGACAAAAAATATACAAAAAAAAAAACAAATTAATTGAAAGAAAAAAACATCGACACACGCACAACACTACCGTTACGAGTGTGAATGAACATTGCATCAGTGTGCTCACCGTATCAGTCCGTACTAAGTACGGAGATCGGTATTACACAAAACCGAAACGGCATTATACACAAAATGCATCACACTAAATTGAATCTTATACTTTTAGACATAACAACTATTTTTCCACGATACCATTATTATATAAACGTCATATAATATTATATTTTTAAGGGAATGTAAGCTTTATTTTACGTTAGCATTAGGTTTATTTACGTTTGTGGATAAATGAATTGGTCTAGAGTTGTATAGTCCCGCTGAATTCCTGGGATCGTTTATCTAGACCCGATTGCGAAAGCTAAATAGGTATTAGGCTTAGTTGGTTAAGCACCTGTGGTATATTAGTTTATGAGATCAGCTGCACGCTGTATCCCGCACATAGCAGGATAGGCAGAGGGCAACTTGTGTCTAGAGACTCGAAGAGACGCTGAATTTTTCAACGTAAAAGCGTTTTCAACGTAAAAGTAGCGTGTTTTGCCTTGATGCAAAAGCTTGGAAATGAGAATATTTGTAAATAATAATTTATTCCCTCCAGTGGAAACCGAACCCACGACCATAGCGTTACAATTACACCTTTGCGAACCTGCGCCACGGCTACGTTACGAGATGAGATGTTTGATTCTGTAATAGATTTTAAACACTGTTTAAGTTAATATAACAATATTAACTATACTTAAAAGGAAAACAATTATTTATTTGTATGCTTACTACAATAAGCTGACCACGGAATATACAACGATCGTGGTTTTGAATCACATACAAATAAATACACACAGATTTTTTAAGTTTCACGTTTTATCCCACATTTAACAGGGTAATCATAGGGAACCTAGTGTCTTGACACTGTTCTTTAGGGACCTTTCGAAGCATTGCGGGTTGGCAAGACTCAACACCCTTTTTATCTATTCAGGGAAATTATTATTTATTTTATTAATTTATTCACCCAATTGGGAATCAAACCTACAACCATCCACGAAACCATCAGGGCCCTATCTAATAAATTCGTTATTTAATATTAAGATAAAATTAGGTACATTTCAATACATATTAAGTATCATATAGGTAATAATAAGTTATTAATTTATTAATTCTATCATCCATGTTGGTTTTCCCCGTTTTATAATTTTAACTTGAGTTTTTGCGTCGCAGTATGTAAAATCACGAGCCTTATAAAAAGTATACAAAGGTATACTTGAATAGTGGAATCCTTTTAGTACTGGCCACTGGTTATTTCACTATATATACGTACATACATACATACATGCATACATACTGACATGTTTTTACTCACATGTATGAAAGAAAATTTATTTATATATACTATTTTTGAGGTCGTCGTGGTGCAGTGGTACTAGGGTGTGACTGTAACGCAACGGTTGTGGATTTGATTCCCATTCGAGGGAACGAATTATTATTGATTAGTATTTTTTTATTTCTTTGCTCTGACACCAATGCAAAAGCTCGGCGTTGAGTTCCGCCACTGAACAGGCAATGTCTCGTAAAATTCGGCGACAAGTGGAAACGGAGTGTCTTAACACTATGTTCCCTCTGCCTACCGTGCTGTGTACGGGATACAGCGTGAAGCTAATTTAATTTATTAAATTCTATATTTACAACTACTACTAACGCAATCATTATAGATCCGTCACGACTGTCTAGGGGACATAAAACATATTTATTTTCACGAGTAGTGCAACACTATCGTCGTCTTTTCACTTAGATACTATCCGACTGCGTCACTATAGCTACTTTAATGGACGGAGAGTATACAACGGAATAATCTATCGCTATGTTTTCAACTAAATCTATACTTCTAAATTAATAAAGTAAAGCTTCAAAGTTTGTTTGAACGCGGTTATCTCAGGAACTACTGATTAATGCTGATGTTTGTTTCTGTTGGATCCATCCATCGCGAAATATTGTAATATGCTGTATTACAGTCATGATGTTGATCGTCCATCCATCTATGGAAACATGGTGGCGAAACAGCACGTAAAAGCTTGAACCAGATAAAAAAGTACACGTTTAATTATTTTCATAGCTTCACGTTGTATTCCCCACATAGCATGATAGGCGGAAGGAACCTGGGAACCTAGTGTTAAGATTTATTTCCTTTCCCCTAAAGAAACTTTCGCTCACCACACCTCAACCGTAAACGTTGCATGTTGGGTGGCGGAATTCAACGTTAAATAATATTAAAATAAAAAAAACAAAATGTCAAACTGCCATATGTTTATAAACATTGCGACAAAATGATTATTCTTGTTGGCATCAAGGATGCGACAATGACCTTGTATGGCAACCTGTTTTCATGTTGTACAAAAAATAGTGTATACAAATATCTTCGTGAATAAATTTATAGGAGAAACTAGCTTTCAATCGCGGCTCCGCCTGCGTGGTCACTTGGAAATAACTAAAAGTTGTCCTCTTAAATTCTAAGACCCATTTTAATAAATCTGAGATCTATTTTGAGATGCCGTTATCATTCGATGATCTAAAATGTATGAAAGAAAATGGCATCTCGACTTAAAGATTGATTATGAGAGCGATCTTGCCATAGCAAGAAAATATAATTTATACATGGAAGAGGCATACCTCCTCGACGCCAGCGCGAAGAAAAGGAAATATAAATTTAAGTAAATATTTTATCTCCTCGAGTAGGGATCGAACCCACAACCAGTCGGTTTTACAGTCACACTTTGAGCCACTGCGCCACATATGATCTTTTTAAAATAAAAAGAAATATAATATATTTTATAATAATAATTAACACAGTACACAACAAATGAAGTACGGTCGTGACCACATTATACCAGCACGGTAATAGATGATTATCAGCGAATCAATCACGAATCATCAAGGCCTCGGTTTTATGATCATTTTGTTGTTAGATAAGTTTATTTTATTTTAATTGTTTTAACAGTTAAATAATAATAAATAAATAAATAAATAATTTTAACAGTTAAAATGATACTATAGTACTAATTTAAAACTATGAAAGAAGGAAATATTAAAAGGTATTATTTTTAATGTTCCGGTCCTCGAAAGGAAAAAACGAAATACTTATAGGATCACTTGTTGTCCGTCCGTCCGTCGGTTTGTCAAGATCCTTTTTCACATGCATACACTCGCAAAGTTAAATTAAATTTGTCAACATGTATAATTTGCAATTGGTACCCCGGACCCTCAGTGGGCGACTAACTCGCGTTTGACCGGTTTTTCTTATTTCGAATCCACCTGATAATCTACACTGATCTGGCAACAAGGGAACCCATTAGATTCCCTCAGCGTACTCTGCTAATTTCGGGATACAGCGTGAAGCTGAAAGTAATGAATTATGAGAGCTAAATCTATTTGCTGGCAAAGTGGGTCACATAGACGCTATTACGTTAATCAGTTTAACCTTCCCATAATTATATTCATGTAAATGAAACTAACAAATATATATATATTTCCAATTCGATTCGATGTTCGACTTGATGTTCCTGAGATCAGTGCAACCAAACCAAAAAAAATCGGAAATCAATGTATTCTTCTTTCTATAAAGAAGGATACACACGAGATCTTCTTTCATTATACGGATATCTTTCTTCATATATGTGCTAAGACCTATCGTTTTATTTGGCTCCACGAGCCTTTCTGCATTTCACACTTCGATAGATATAAAAGGTCCAGGCCATCTTGACGCAGCGGCACAACGTACTATCTGTAATCGCCACGGTTGTGAATTGGATTACTACTCGAGGAAATTAAATGTTTTTATTTCCTCGCTCTACACGCAATATCTCAAAAACTGGGCAGTGTATAGGGAACGGAGTGTCGTAACACTGGGTTCCCTGCTATAAGCGGGATACAGCGTGAAGCTAAAATAGTTTATCCAAGGAAAGCCTGACCTAGTTATAATATAGCATATGTTTTTAATTACTTTAATAGAATAGTAATCGTTTATTCACACTCATTCTACGAGAACTAAATACACATGTATAATTAATTGGCTCGAAATGCATTTTCTCGGTAATAAATTAATTAAATATCTTAATATTAACTGGAATTTATAAAATTTTCCTTTGGTATTTTTTGCTTGTACTTTTAAAAATAGTAGTAAATGAAATTAAATATTTTCAATATTTTTATTTGTTTGCGGAGTTTTTCACACTAGGTTCCCAGGTTCCCTCAGCCTACACTGGTATGTGCGGTGTACAGCGTGAAGCTAAAGAAAAAATATAGTATATTTCTGTCATATGTGAGGCCATCGTGACAAAGTGTAACAATGTCTGGTTGTAAATGATAGTTATAGGTTCGGTGACGACTGGGGGGGTTTTATTATTTTCATTTTGATGCTCTGGCCAAATGTCGCGTATTGCGTCATTACCAGAGCTAGGTAATGAAAATATTAAATATTTCATTGCTCTGAGTATGAATCGAACCCACAACCGTCGCGTCACAATCGTACTATTGTACGCCATGAGGGCCTTATTATTTTATAATTTTATATATATATATTTTCTTTAATATTCTCCCATACATCGTAATAACATAATTTCATATGAAATATACACACTTATATGAAACGCACACGTGTAGGTAATTAATGCAATGTATTATTATATACTTGGAAATCCCATATTATTATAAGACATACATACTTTATTGTACAGTTGATTACTTTTTTTGTTTTAAAATTCTTTGTTTATTTTTTTTAAATCAATTACAAAAAAATGTTTTCATAGAAAATTATAGTATTATACTGCTTTTTAACCGACTCCTGCGAGAAAAGGAGGTTATCAATTCCACTGTATTATATTTTATTTAAATTTTGTTACCTCAGAACTTTTGACTGGGTGACCCGATTTTAATATATTTTTTTTATTTGCAAGATAGTGCTTCCCGTGTGGTCCCATTTTATTTTTTATAAATCTCTTTTTGAATAAGTACCATTAGTTCCTGAGATTAGCGCGATGAAACAAACAAACTCAGCTTTCTATATCAACATTAGTATTAAAGTGAATATTATTATGAAATAACAAAAGAACGCATAATAAATATTATATTATTATAAATTATAATATGTTATGGAATTTTTAGAACAATTACAAACACACGTGGGTATTGTGTGATCTTATTGTTTACTTTATTCTGTTTGCTACTTAACCGGTGTTTTTTTTAGTCCACGCTGTATCTTGCATATAAGAGAATAAAAAGAGGGAACCTAGTGTTAAGACACTCCGTATCCCACCTCTTTAGCAAACACTGGCCCAATTGTTTTATATTTAGGTTAGGGGCCGCCCAGGCGTACCATTGTAAACGCGACGGTTGTGGTTTGATTCTCACTCGGAGAGAACAAATATCCACCACTCGACACACTATGCCTCGAGAATTTGGTGGAAAGTGAGAAACAGAAATGTCTTAAAGGGAAAAAGCGCCCAGGCGCGAGTCGGATTTATTTATAAAGTTATAAACGATTCTGTTGCGGCAAGCACAAATAATAAGATAGGGAATATAAAATTGCTACGAACTGAGTGTTGGTGATGCTAATAAACCACTATATATATTTAACAACATAATATAATAATAAAGGGGCCGGTCGTGACCCAGAGGCACAAAGTGTGACTGCAAACGCGACTGGTTGTGGGTTCATTCCCCACTCGAGGAGATGAAATATTTATTTTCCAGAATTCGGCAAAAAGTGGAGAATTGAGTGTCTTAACACTAGGTTCCCTCTGCCTCTGAAGGTGATTTATTTATTTATATAATATTAAAAAAATTCTTTGTTACAGAATGTCTACCTTGCTGTTCTGGCAGGGCAAAGGCAAGGCGAACGGCACGCCCAACGGCAGGAACTGGATACACGCGCCCGATGCGCTGGTTAAGGGACACGTTGCGTACTTGGTGAAGGTAAGTTTGATAATAATTAAAAAAGTTCCGCCGTTTAAAATTCAATGTTTGGAAGTAGGGAACCGAGTGTCTTAGCTGTAGGTTCCCACTGCTCACCCTGCTGTATGTAGAAGCTAAAAAAAATTAAAGAAAAGGCGCAGTAAAACAGCGTCTAAACTCTGACTTGAATCTGTCCAGTGTGTGGGTTCAATATTCGCGAGGGAAATCTTCCCTATAGTTATTTTGCCCTTTCCCGCTCTAATACGACGTAGAAAATGGCGGACGGAGTGTCTTGACACTGCTATATAGGCGTATTCAGCGTATAGATGAAAAAAAATAAGAATCGAAAGAATGTTTATTATAGAATGTTTATTATAAAATGTTATTAGTATTTGATTGTTTACACTTGTATGAAATGAATATTTTTTTACATTTTATGGATATTTTTTATATATATTTGCGCAAACCAACGCCGTGCTTTGTCTTATCGGAGCGAAAAATTGTCATTATTAACTTCGCGTAGTTTATATTAACAAGTAATATAACGATGCAAATTTTTATAGTCGCAGAACGAACGATCTGGTATAAACATATTTTACAGAGCGACGACCTCTTTTCAATACCCAACTAGAATTGTTTTCAATTTAAATTTTCATATGAATTTTTCCTTATTATGATACACATGGCTGCATTTTATAAATAGATAATACCATTTTGTTTCTTATCACACAATCTTTTATCTACTTTTTTCAAAATTATTGAGTGTCTGTCAGATGACAGAACTTAACGCCGTATTTTGATCACTCAGAATTTAGAAAGAGAACATGAATCGTAAAGGTTATCGGAAAGAGATAATGTCTTAGCTATAAGGCGTTTTAAGATTAACGTGTCTGTATCTGTATGTCTGTTGGTGCCATTGTAGCCCCAAAACAAGTGATTTAGAGTGTTCTTAGCCATATTTCGAGAAAATATGTTCAGCCGTTTGAAAAGCATCAGTTTTTTCTTGTCGTTCGTTGGCATTTTATGTGAGGAATTTTAAATTAAATAATTGATAAACACGCACATATAATACAAATAAAATATAAATTAAATTAGTATTTTAAGCAAGATTCGAACCCGTAGCGTTAGTTCATTTAGCCAAGCTATTGGCGTAGCTGCCTCCCTATAGCGTCAATATATGATAAAAAAATTATTTATAACAATATTGTTATCTAACACGTGCATCGTTATCAATGGGGGCGTTGTTGCAGATGTCCATTAATCAATTGTACTTACTTGCGTATAAAACAAAATAAACAATTAAATACGTAAACTATTATATGACGAACTCAAGTCATATCATACCTTATTATAAGCTTCACGCCTTTTCACGCATAACGGGATAGGTTGAGGGAATTTAAAACTTAATGATACACCCCATTTCCCTGTTTTTCGTTCAATTTACAAGACATTTGTTGAGTTGTGGAACTCAGCGCTGAGTTTGTTTGCTGTAAGCGGTGAAATTTCAATTATTTTAAAATTAATTATTTCAAATTGAATTTGAAATATAAATTATTTGAAACCCCCCAATTTACCACAGTGAGGATCGAACCCAGGACCGTTTAAGGTCACACGCCCTCCAAAGGAAAAGAGGTGAAGCTGCTTTTTTCCCGCGTAGTAATGGTAGGCAGTAGAAACCTAGTATTAAAGTGGAACTCAACACCGTACTTTGTGTATACCAAAGCGGAGAGATGATAAGAGAAAATGAACCCACAACCGTCGCGTTTAAACTCAGATGCTGCACAACATTCTTAGCAATATAACATCGGGGCCACTACTATGAAACATTATATACAAAAGATAGATATAGATATTCCTTATTGTTTCAAATGATAAGTTACATAAAGCGTATTATGTGTTTGTATGAACGATTCCCAACACGCAACTTCACGTGACTTTCCTTGACATTATTAATAAATTGTGTGTAAATATTATGAATAATTGTAATTGTTGTGAGCTTATTATTTTGCTATGTTCACGCGTTGTATGCACAATGATGAGTATATTATGTGAATTTAGTGTCAAGATACTCCGTTCTCCGCTTTCCTTGAAAAGATATTATATTTTTAATCTTCGCTCTGGTAACAAAACGAACCGTGACGTTGAGTTGAACCACTCGACATTGCATATGTTTCGAAAATTGAACGGAACATGGGCAATGGAGTGTCTAATCACTATGTAGCTATCCTGTTATATGTGAAGCTGAAAAACAAAATAATAATTATTACTATAATACAAACAATATTTTATTTTTATTTCCAGTTCCTGGGCTGCACACAAGTGGACCAGCCAAAAGGTATCGAAGTCGTAAAGGACGCTATCAAAAAACTACAATTTACACAACAACTAAGGAAATCTGAGACCAAGGATGGTGCGAAATGCAAGAAAGTTGAAATCACTGTGTCAGTCGATGGAGTTGCTATACAGGTTGGTCTTTGCTATTTGACGCTCTTACCCGCATAACGGTGTGAACCTAGTGACGAGACACTCCGTTCTTTGCTTTTTGGTAAGTTCTACAGCCGCCGCGCCTTGTCTTCGAGTTGATTTTAACACCCATTATATTATAGAAGAGAGTCTATGTCGTCATTGTGGGGTGGCTCAGCGCTTGACTGTAAAAGCGACGGTTGTGGGTTTGATTTTCTCTCGGGAGAATGGACTATTTTAATTTTTTCGTTCTGTTTACAAGATGAAAGCAATGCTGCATTCCCACACTGTTAAGTGACACAATGTTTCGAAAATTAAGAGCTGTATGGGGAACGGAGTGTTTTAACTTTACGCTACCGCTGAGTATCCTGCAATATGCGGCATACAGAGTGAAATCATAAAAAAAAATCTTTTAAAGCGGAAAGATGATAATATAAATAGATGTTTGTGGTTACCGAAGAAAGTTACTATACTATAGAATATAAAAATAAATTAATATTTGCTCCACGTAGGAGGCATAACGCAAAAATGGCTTCTCATTTATATGCAATTTCACTTTTACCTCGACTACGTAACGTTTTGTTCCTAAGAGACTGTTGAGGCCTAGGTTCGTTAGCTTGTGTTTTGTAATACAAGAATATACATACTACTGTAGACATACGTCACTTTTAATATTTAATCGTAGGTATAGGTTCAATGTTTTTGATCTGATTGTAAACGCGGCGGTTATGAGTTCGATTATAGCTAGGAGTAACGGATTTTTCTTTACCGCACTCTGAAAACCAGACAAAGCGTGACGTTAAATTTCGTAATTTCACACGCAATATCTTTAAAATTGTTCGGAAAGTATAAAAAGGGATGTCTTAACTGTAGGTTCCCTTGTCTACCCTCCAATAGCGCAGCATACAGCGTGAAGCTGTTATCCTATATCGTTTAACACTATCGAGAATTCTTGATAAATAATCAAAATATAATCATTTATAGAATTATATTTTAATTGTATATTTATTAGTTGTTTACAGACACCTGTCAGGTGTACTTACAAAGGTAGAGTCATGTCTTGTTATTTAGTGATGAATCCTATATTTTCCAATCACTTAAAAACGTAATTAAACGCTATAAAGCGGGCTGAACAAAATACAGAGTCTGAAGTTAGTTGTTGGATTTTTTTCTTGCTTCTGATTATTTACTTCCCGAGTGTACAAAATTTCCAAAAGCCTTACTTCAAAACGCGGTGGCATGTGCCACAACTCATGTGGGTTGTATTCTACAGCGTTGAGTTCCGCCACTCAAAATCTATTATAATGTAAGGTAAATTTAGATATTTAGGAGTATTTTAGCACTAGGTCTGCCACCCTTCCAAAAATATATTTAAAAAAAACGAGATAAAACAAATAATATAACATTTCGCAACCCAACTTCAAATTGGTTCCACGTTTTCTCCTTGTGTAATATTTACTTTGTATGTGGATTGTTGATTTTTAAAGCTTTCGTTTCGCCTCGCCTTCCGTGAGTTAGTCAATTAGTAAGAGACTTTTGTAATTGTAACGTGTGTTAAGTAACTACTACGGCTGTAGAATAGTTATGTTACAATACAACTATAGTTGTAACGTAATAGTGTGTAGTTGAAAATAATTTTAAACATAGATAGATGGACAGTAGGAGGCCTAGTGTTAAGATACTCCGTTCTCTATTTTCCGAATAATTTTCAAGAAATTGTTGGTTCAATGGCGGAGTTTAACGTCACGTTTTGTTCTCTAACTAGACAGGCAAAGAAAATAACCCTTTCTTCCGAGTGTTAATTGAAGCCACAACTGTCACGTCATAACGGCCTCGTTACAGAAATCATGTAAATCATATCTAGTAAGAAATTGTTAAATAATGAAATTAGCTTTATATCTAATATGTTTTCCCGTTTCCAATTTACCGTTACGATGCATATATAGATATAAAATTAAAATAAAAATGTACGTATGTTTGAATATCTACAGAATTATTTAATTTTATTAATAATATCATCTTCACATATGTAATCAACTTATATAGGTTTATAATACGCGAAAACCGTCATCTGCAAAACTTTATTGAAATTGATGGAACTTGGATACACCATATTTTAATCTACAAGGATCTACTCGATTTAGATTTTTTTTGTGCTGGGAAGACTTATTAAATAAAATTTGAATATATTTATATATTTTTATATATTGAATATATTTATATATTCAAATTTTATTTAATTCTTAAATATAATCATATATTTAATATGAATTATCTTTAAGTTTTGCACAATAAGTGATAGTAACACAAAAAAAATACAATCCGAACCAATACTTCCTGAGATTAACGCGTTCAACCAAACAAACTCTTCAGCGTTATATAATGTTATGAAAAGAAATAGAAATATATAGATTAAAAATATCGCGTATATTCGCGTGCCCAACACTAGTTAACAAGCAATTTGTGTCGTCAGCAACCGCCGGCCAGTAATTACTTCCCGTCATTACCACTGCACTGCGGTTTACGCTGTTGATGGTTTTTCTGATACTATTATCTTTTTATGTTTTATCTTTATCTTTTGTCTTAATGTATTATATCTTGTTGGGTGGTGAGAGGGTTAGTGATGTTTCACTTTGTTTTTTGCGGATGTGTAGACACATGTACACAGAGAGAGAGAGAGAGAGAGAGAGAGAGAGAGAGAGATAGACCTTGCATTGAGTGATCGTTTTGATTATATAGCATTTGAAACTTGCCCATCTAAAAACACCTTATATTTCTGAGATAGAGTGAATCGTTTGGTGAAACCAAATACAGCGTTAAATTCCGCCATCATTATTTTGTATTTTTTTTTCAACAAATGTACTAGAGGCCGCCGGCCGTCCTGACACAGCATCTCACTGTGAATGCGATATTAGTGGGTTGGATTCCCACTCGGGTCAATGAACTATATTCAATTTTTTCCCCTGGTAGCAAAATACATAATGGCACTAAAAAATGTACAGGACTTACGAAAAAAAAGAAATAACATATTATGTAATTTAAGCGCTAATTGACACCTCTGGTTGTCTACATCGTATCATATTTTATTATTTCATTTCCAGGAACCAAGATCCAACAACGTGATGTACCAGTTCCCGTTACATCGGATATCCTACTGTGCTGACGATAAGGGAGCAAAAAAATATTTCTCCTTCATTGCGAAAGGTGGAATAACTTTTTTATTTTTATAACTTTTGTTTTTTTATAAGTTAGAATAAAATAAAGTTGCGTTTGTAAATTAATTGATTGGTATTCAGTTCTATGTTGATAAAATATTTTTATTTTAATTTATTATGATATCAGAGACTTTTCAATTGTAAACGCATTGCGAGTGCGATGCCCACCCGAAGAAGTAAATTATATCGTTTCTCCGCTTCGGTGTACAAAGCGCGGCGTTGAGTTCCGACACTCGAGACGCAATGTTACGAAAATCGGGGGGAAATTGAGAAATGTTGTTTTAATACCAAATATAAGCTAGAAAATAATAATAATATTAAGTTTATCCGTTTCGGATATGTGCCTTGTGCACACAAACGCGACAGGTTGTGGGTTCAGCTTCCCACTAGAGGAAATGAAATGAAACATTTAATAATTTCTTCGCTATGGTAACGAGGTAAAGCGAGGCGTTAAGTTCTATGCAGTGAATGGAAGTATTTTAATGGAAACGGAGTGTCTTGAAACTCAACGCCACCCATTGCTTTGTCATCCAGATCGAGGAAATATTAAGTCACGTTTGTGTCACTGCTACTTGATAACTTAATATAATTACAATGGCAACAATTAATAATTATTTTCTGAAATATTTGTCAGGTGGCAGCACCGTCAACGTCAATGGGGTAAACGGCCACGATAGTGGAAATGTAGAGAAGCACGAATGTTTTGTGTTCATATCCACTAAATTGGCTTCGGAGATCACTTTAACTATTGGTCAAGCATTCGATTTGGCTTACAGGTAAATATTTTTATAAACAGAGTGTAATTAGTGTTAAGACACTCTGTACAACATTGTATGGTGACTAGCGGAACACAACACCGCACTCCATCTTAATTGTGCAGGGAAATGAGAATAATTCAAATATATCTCCACCTACAGGGAATCGAACCCAGTACGTCACGACTGCATCAATACAATTTAGCGTATTTAAGAAAAAAAAAGAAGAAAAGAGAAATATCTGTACTTTTTGTCCTTTAAGTCAATCACCACATCAACTACATATGTAAAATTGTTGACGTTACATGGATGTGATAATGTGGGGGAAAAAAATTATGAAATTTTTGTGTTATCCTAGAAGAGTCTTTGGTTTAATGCGACGACTTAAAGGAAAATCTCGGTCCTTTAAATTAAACGAAACGTATAAAATCTTGAACGTACTGGGAATGGAACCTGCGTCTCTTATTTTTGGCAAACCGCATGTCGCCAAATATGATATATTAAAATTCTTATATGAATAAAATAAATATAAACTATAAAATAAAATAAAGGCAGCCATAAACGATAAGCTATATTTAAGTGAAAGTATTCTGTATAATAATAATAATAACAACATTGTATTCTTTGTGTCTTGAGTAGTTTCTTTATGTTCAATAGACCGAGAAAAATTGCCAACAATAACTTCTTTTTTTTTTGTAAAAAATGCAATATAATAATAAAATTGGTATTTATTGTGAATTTCTTTAACCTACTTTTATAATAATAGATCTAAAGTTGTACAAAAAATTGGAAATTTTATAGGTTTTTTAAAATAAGTATAAAATTAAATGCGTAAGATATTTTTTGTGGAAGTAACTTTTGTGAAGGTATGGGTGTGAGTTGCAATCCCAAATATTATAAAGCTTAAATTTGAATTGTAAAAATAGTTTTGTATTGAATGGTCAACTTGTGGAAGAAGACTATACTTTATAATAAATAAATAAATCAGCTTCACGCTGTATCCCGCACACATCAGAGTAGACAGAGGGAACTTAGTATTAAGACACTCCGTTCCCCACTTTTCGCCTAGTTCTGGAGGCATTGCGTGTTAAGTGGCGGAACTCAACGCCGAGCTTTGCCGTGCGACACCAGAAAGAAATAAAAAAATACATGTAAATAAATATTATATTTACTCGAGTGAGGATCGAACCCACAACCAATGGGTTTTACAGTCACACTTTGTGCCGCTACACCACGCCATATAAATATTGTAAAATCATAACGTTTATTGTGTTAATGTAACGCACTGTACACGCCTTCAGACTTACCTCCTGAGTTCTTACCCAGAATGTGAAATTACTTAAAAAGTAGGTTTACGTTACATATTTTTTCCTAATTTTCAGGCGATTCTTGAACGACAATGGCAAATACATTGAAATGCAAAAACTAACTCTACAGAACAAGAGGCTCGAACTACAAATGAACACGTACAAAAATCGCTTACAGGTATATGTTATAGGAAAGAAGTGAAGATTTTAATCAGTGATAAAACTTTCTGTTTTTCTTTTTATATTATGTTGAATTTTGATGTTTTAACTTTTTGTAAGTCTTTAATAAAAAAAAGGTAATTTTGCATGATGATAAAATTATGTCATAATTTTTTATGGCTTATTAGCCATAAAAAATCATAACCTATTTTTTTTCTATTAACTATTATAACAATCGTCGTCAGTTTTTTTAAAACGAACCGACTGGTAATCAAATCCACAACCGTCGCTTTTACAGTTATAATATTTTTTAAAAGGCCGTAAAAAACACACGCTTCGTATTACAGGAATTATCAAAAATAACGTACAAGGACGATCTCTCCGCGTATCTCTCCCGCAACAACTTGAGCGACATAGCGGAGTTCAAGCCGCCGCCGGAGTTAGAGAAACAATTGTCCACTCTCAGTGTTAACGGGTTCAATTCTAAATCTGACACTGGTGAGACCATTTTTATTATTTTTTTCATTGTATTGTAGCCTAGACAGAATTATAATGATAACTCAAAAATTTATAAATTAGAGGAAGTTATCAAAGAATCTTAGAAAAGGCCTTAATTAAAGTTAAATTACTTATTTAGAAAAAGCGAACTAAATATCTAGATGCTTTTAGGAATACACATATTACATACATATTATCAGAAATCATTAAAATGTTGTCACGAAATACTATAACAAAATTGATTAAACGATATAAAAAATCTAAATAAATTAGCTTCACGCTGTATCTCGCACACAGCAGGGTAGGCAGAGGGAACCTAGTGTTAAGACCGTCTGTTTCCCACTTTCTGCCGAATTCTGGAGATTCTGGACACCAAAGCGAAGAAATGGAAATATAAATATAAGTAATTATTTTATCTCGAGTGGGGATCGAACCCACAACAAGTCGGTATTACAGTCGCACTTCGTGCCGCTGCGCCACGCCATGTGAATATTGTACTAATTCCAGACGCAGTATCAAACAACTCGACAGACACATTCAACTCAAACGATAACAATCTGCTGTTGTCGACGCCCCCCGCGCCGCACAACGGGAAGACTGGGTGAGTCTATAAACGGCTATAAACGTTGGTAAATTACGGTAAATGATGATACAATGTAATAAATGATGGGAGTGTTATATGGATTTATGGACGTTGATATATTGTGTTGTGATTTTTTTTGTTTTTTAAAGTTAACGCTTCAGCCCTGAAAACAACTGTCCCAAAAAAAGGGGCAGAATTTTTTTTCTTTGCAGAGAATGATTTACGGAATGCATTGGTTAATTATTATATTTTGCTTTCAGAAAATTCCTTGGCGATATGCCAAGCAAAAATCCAGTGGTAGGCACCAAATTAGAGGGACTGTTGCTGAACTCTGACTCTGACAGTGGTAATTTTTTTTTGCCTTTAGCTTCACGCTGCATCTCACATACAACAAGATAGACAAAGTGAACCTAGTATTAAGGAACTCCCTTTCTGCCGAACCGCCCAATTTTTAAGACATTACGCTTTGAGTGGCGGAAATCAACGCTGCCTTTCATCTTGTTACCAGAGCAAGGAAATCACAATAATTTATTCATTCCCACATACCTGACGCATTTACAATTGGACACTGTGTCCCTACGCCACGACGATCGTAAAATAAAAACGAAAAAAATAGGCCAATATGTAATTTAAAAAAATATTGTCTGTCCGTCAGTCTATTTGTATGTTAAAATAACTTAACCTAGTAGAATGTCATTCTCTGTCCATTTCCCCATACCTTACCTATTGTAGGTGAATATTAAAATGCTGTCAAAAAAATTTTATATATAATAATCGGAGTTACAGTCAGATGTTCACTTCTTTAAACAATTCTTTAAGCTTTTTTTTATGTATAAAGTTGTTTTATTAGAATTTTTTTCTTTCTAGATTTTGATCCACGAGCATTTGAATCGGATCCAGTGACTCGCTTCACCCCCGTTATGGAGAATACGGCTACTCCCACTCCACCGCTATGTAAGTATATTCCTTTTATTTCTATTATAATAGCGACCGCTACACGCGGCTTCGCCTCCCCTAACTTCTTTTCATTACTTTGTTTTTTTTTTGTTTGGTGATAATTGTAATTTTTGAGTAAATGGTCAATATATGTCAGACTTGTTGTGGAATGTTTTGAAAACCACGCGCACAAATTGAAGCCTGTCTCACTTACCGCCGAAATTTTCGAGGCGTTGCATGTTGAGTGGCGGAACTTGACGACAGACTTTTTGCGTCGGTGCCAGAGCGAAGAAATGTAAATACATATTTATAATTATCCCCACTCGGGGGCATGAATTACTAATTCCTCTGAGTAGGGATCGAACCTACAACTATCCGTTACCGTCACACTCTCGTGCCCCGACGGCCTCAATTCGAATACAATTTAAGTAAAATATGTATCTTTTAGTAATAATATAAAACTATTTATATATTTTATATCACCTTTCCAGTGGCACCACCACCGAAAGCCTCCAAACGTCAATCTTCGCCACAAAACCAACAAACACAACAAAATCAACAACCAACACAACAACAACAATTCATTCCACCCGTCAACAATGACATTTTCGGTTCGACGCCATTTTCCCTTCCCGTCAACAGTTTTCCCGCGCAAGCTCCTATCAACGTCAATGTCAATGTCAAACCAAATTATGACATAAGCGACTTTAATTTGCAAACGTCGGTTTTCAATACGAATTCCTTTACCAATGGTTTGACGGGCTACGATCCGTTCGACACACAGAAGGCGGGAAATATTTTTGGTAACGGGTATGGAAATACTTTCAACGGATTCGGAAATTTAAGCGAGAAACAAACGGTCGAATTGGATAGCAGCTTCAATGGTTTCCTGGATAAGACTATATCGGAGATGAAGGTATGGAATTTTTAGTTTTTATTTTGTCTTTTTTATTTCTTGCGGTTAATGTTATTTTTTTGAAAGATATATGAACTATGGATATATCTTTTTATCAGAAAAAAATATTTTTTTCTATTCTACGATTTACAAATATACAATAATTTTTAAAAATATAAATAAATAAATGGTTAAATAAGATTTCCTTTTCCTAAACAGATTGATGATTTGTTGGTGAGTAAACAAAATATAATAAAAAAAAATGAAAGTATACTTATATTATTAATTATTATGTAAAGTAGTAAAAAAATAAAAAAAAATAAAAAGGAAGTCCTTTCATTACAATGTAAAAATTTACTTACATAGAACAAAAAGATTTGAATCCGACAAAAATAAATACATAGAACTTTTTATTTATGGGATTTCTTTTCTACGCCAAACACTAATATACAAATATATGTTTAGTTATACCTATAAATAATGATTACTTCACGTAGAATTCTGAGTAACCGTCTTGGCACAGGGGCACAAGGCGCTGACAAACGCGACAGAATGTGCGTTCTGTTCCGACTCTAGGAAATCAAACATTAAATATTTTTATTAAATACAGTTTTAATACAGTATTTTTAAATACAGTTGAATGAAGAAGAAATTAGCGCTTGCATATTTTTATGTTTATATAACGTACAATATAAATTAATTGTACTTCATTTACTTATGACTATTTAATTGTACTTTTTATTGATCACAGGATGGATTCAGCAGAGGGATCAGCTTTGGAAACGACGATTTTTCAATAGACAATCTCGATCCTCTCAAAAAGAATTAAAAATAACACAACAAAACAATAGACTCAATTTAACATCGTATTAATTCACACAATAATACATTAAATACCAATAAAAAAAATGAACGATAGATTTAAGCCTAAATCTTGTGTGAATTGAGCGGATGTAATAAAATATAAAAATAAAAAAATGTTGCCATGTTATTGGTTACAGATACGTGATAATAGATAATATTCGCGTTTTTTTCGATCTGTTCTTAGAATATTTTCTAATGAGTTTATATAAGTTATATGAATCTCTTGAACCAGTAATGTGACGAACATTATAACACTATCTTTATACTTATTGAAAAAAAAACTTTTAAAAAATATTTGCTCGATGTCATTCCCAAACAGTGCCTTAAATAAATTTATTCGAAATTATATTTTTTATATAAATATACAAATAATGATAAAACTTTTTTAAAAAATTTGGAGATCGCCTCATTGTACTGTGATAACTCTTTTAAAATTGAGGTTCTTCAAATTGTTTACGTAATTAATGGAAATGTACCGATAATGTTATATTTTAATATAATTGTAATTAATAATACTACTTTTATTGAAATATGAATTTATATTCTTAAAAAATAACAATTCAAACTGTTTAGTTTTTTTTAAACAGTTAATAAATAATAAATAGAGAAATTACATTATATATACTAAAACATATTTTTTATAAAACAAAAACAAAATTTTATAATATTTTTGAAAATTACGTTATTTTATAAAAAATAAACATGAATGACATTGCTGCTTTATTATTAAAACATTCCAAGATATTTTATTCGATAACTATAACTGATAATTTTAAGTAAATGTTTTTTGTGTATATTAGCTGTAACTGTTGTATCGTGTCTCATTAGTGGAATTTAGTCTCTTATATTATTTTAAGGCCAAAAGATATACATAATTGTGTATTTTACGATAATAAATTTATGTTTATATACTGTTGTTTTATTTGACTCAATTTTTATATAGTTTTGATACACTAAATTATATAAAATGACTTTATGTATGTATAATACATAATTATTATTTATATATTGAATTCAATTGTTAAATTATTGGAAATGTATATTTTTTAATCCCACATATGGTATTATTCAAATAAATATTTAATAAATAGATATTCACATCAGAGGAATGAGCAATTAAATGCCGCACCCAACACAGCTTACTTACGCTGCAAATTGTTAAGCCTACTGTTGAAAAAAGTTAACTGTCATTGAAATTGACATTTGACAATGACATTTGTTTTGTTATCGTCAAATAAAAACGCCGAAAAATCGCGTTTTTACGATGAAAATGTCTTAAATTAATAACGCAATCTCTTTAACGATCTGAATCGTATCATAGAAATAATTTATACAGTATTTTATTGAATTAATACATAGTTTTTATCAAAATGGTGGATTTGAGCGGAGGTCACGACGGGCCCCTCGAACATGCATTTTCCAATTCAGTATTTATAGTTCCTGGTATTGTTGTCGTCAGTTTAACAGGTATATATTGAAGTTTATATTTGATAATTTTCTAGTCTCCCGGTTTTTGTTTTTAATTAACAAGTTATGAGAAAAAATACAATATGTTTGAATCTTAAACTATTAAATGGATTCTTATTCCTGGCCTTAATCCCAGCTAATGCCAGGGTCTGCCTTCCTATTCAACCTACTCCACTTTGCATGGTCTTTAACATCCTCGATGACGTCACTACATCCAACCAATTGCACTTGGGCATCCAAGAGAGCTCACTCCAGGGACTGATATAGTAACTGACATAGTGCTTAGGTTGATGCGTAATATCGCCAAACATAAAAAAATAATATAATAAAAATTTCTGAAGCCTAAGTGCTTAAGTAGAAGAAGCCTAAGTGTGCAACTGTAATTGCAACCGGTTGCAGGTTCGATTCGCACTCACGAAATTTTAAAATTAAACTCTCTGGTAATGCGACAAAGAGCAGCATTGATAGTGCTACTTAAAATGCAATGCTCCAGAATCTGGCACAAAGCTTTTATTTATTATTATTGATTTGTTATCACTTGTTGTTGTTATATGAAACTAATTAAAATATAAAATAGCCAAAAAGCATGGGTATATCTTAAATATTAAAACTAATATTGCTATAAAATAAGAATATCAAAAGTAAAATTAAAATATGTTTTATTACTGAAAGGCATTGTCTCAACACTAGGTTCCCTCAACCTACCCTGCTAGTTACAGCAACAATCTGATTTATTATTAAGAAAAATAATATTATTTAAATTAACTGAGCTTTTATAGATATAAACGGTCTCTCTTTCACTCCTTCCCAATAGCTGGCTTCATGTGGTGGTTCCGCATACTTCAGCCAAAACCTGCTGAGCAATAATTGTTTACGTATATTCAGATGGGTAATATTAATTCCCATTTCCAAACTTCCCCAATGATCTTCGAAAGTTTTACATTCCATATCATCACTGGTTGGAATTAGATAGTATGTCACTGAGTTAGTTGCTCGTTTGTCCCTCCCTCGCCGGTGAGAATGTGTGGGGTTAGGAGTGAAGGAGTAAAAGATATTTTTATTTGATATAATTCAATACTAATCCAAATTAAATTAAATATTTGATGTTATAATTTCTCATTGCTTGTTACGATCTCAAACCGCGCCTCGAGCCAACCGTGCGTCTCCGCACATTCATCTGTACTTAGGCTATTTCTCCTCCACCTACCCAGCTAGGCAGGCTTAGAAAATAAAAAAATATCACTTACGCAACATACAGTTTAGTTTGTGGTAATAAATATCTTTATTTAACTATTGTACTAATGTAAATTATGCAAAAACATGTTGCATATTGTATTTAGCTTTGTCATACTGAAACAAGTGATGTTATAATAAGTTATTGTTGTGCGGTCCAAGTCATGTGCATGATGGTTTTTTATAATTTTATTTTATTGGTAAAAATAAAACAAACAATATGATCCTATGTTTTTTTCCTTTTTTTTAACTTTTTTGGGGCTGTTATTTCTTTTTACATATATTTTTTTATCTCCACATATCGTGGTTCTTCGTTGTCACGGTGATCTGGGTTAATTCAGTTTCATAATGAGTATTAGGCCTATTCATACAATAAACAAAAAAATCGATAACACGAAAATACCTATACCAGAATTTATAAAGAATCTAGAAATTAGTCCTGTTAGTCCAAGTCAATATTACAGTAAAACTTAAACAAAATCTAAAAAAAGAAAGCGGTTTATAACTAGTGCACACGTATAACTAGTTCTGTCTCAGGAACACGTGGAAATATGAAGGTAAAATATTATAGAAGTATTGAACTTAAATACTTTTTATTTAGTATTTAACTTAAATACTTTTTAATTTAAGAAAAAAAAATTGCACAATTATAAGTTAATGCAATCAGAAAATACATGATATATAAGGATAAAAATCAATGCTCTGTTTGTAAAGCTTCAGTTATGAAATTGATACGGAATCCTTGGTATCCGAATCATACTGCACTTTTTCAGGTTTTTGTTTATATTGTAAAAGATAATAGTATCGTATCTCCTATAAATTGGCCCAATCAGTCTTTCCAACGTGGATCCCAACGTGTCGCTTACATATCACTTTAGATAACCCGCGCTACAAGCAGTTGTTGTTTATCGGCAATCTGTCCGAAACTAAGTGTTAAAATGGCGGAATTAGACACCGAAGGTCTCCAAAACATGGAGGATGTATTAAAAAATGACGAACATTTGAAGAAACTTGAGGAATTTATGAATGCCGATCCAAATTATGTACCTTCGAATAAAGAATTGTTAGATATGCTCAATTCAGCCGAAATGGATGAAGATATGAGGCAAAGTCTTAAGAGTATGCTTGCTGGGGATGTCCCACAATTTTTTGGTGGAACAGGCAGCGGTACAGCTTTGGCAATCTTGTTCGTTGTTATCATCTTTTCTATTATCTGTAAGTTATTTTGGGTTTTTCAAAACAAGCTATTTCTTAACTTTCTTGGTCATTTTTCTTTCTTGGTCTTTGCGGTCAAATTAAAAAGGAGCTACTGTTTAAGACGTTTTTGTTTTGTTGAGCTAAATTCTTAGGTAGTGTAAGGCAAAAGTCCTCTCTAATTTAAAACTAAAATGTTTTTTAAATTATAAATGGTCGTATCTAATGTTGATTTATGTAATAAATTTTTTTCGTAAACAAATATTTTTAATTTGATGCAGCTCGCTCTTATAGTAGGGTGTGTAAAGTTAAGACACTCCATCTCGTCATCGCGTTCTTTATATGGTCAATAGGTTGATCTATGAGGCTTAGTTATTTTTTTTTTATTACATTTAAACAAATATCTGTACATTTACGGACGTAGAATAGTATGATTTGAAAACAAAACATCGAAAGTTTAGTATTTTTAATAACTTGAAATAATTTATAGTACAAACCATAACACATTCCTCATGCATAAAGGCTTTTGTGGCGCAGTAGAACAGCGTGTGACTGTAATGCGACACTTGTGGGTTCGATTTCTACTCGGCTATCGACGTCAGCATAAAATAGAGTTGTGATTTTCAGCATAAAATGGAGTCTTGATGCTCGGTTTTTGATGCTATGCGATGCTGGATAAACTTGAAAATAAAAAAATATTTTCCATTGCGTATGTTCTTTTAGTGATATGGTAAACTTTTATGTAACGTAAGCAGTTATCACTTTGTGCAACGTTTCAGTTGCTACATTATTAAATATTTTCTGCAATTTTTTGTATTTATTTAAATATTATAACATGGGTTGCCATGTCTACTCTTGTTTTTAGGGCTCCGTACCTCAAAATAATTAAACGAAAACCTTACAGGATCACTGCTTTCTGTCTGTGTGTCAAAACCATTCTCTCTAGAACGTACGAAACCCTCGATCCGCATATGCGACTAGCACTTCACCAGTATTTTCTAATAATAATTTTGTTTTACTTTAAAATTTCTCCACAGTGTCAATATAGGTCAGCTATCAGTTTATCCAATAATTTAGTTTATATAACACTATGATATCTCCATTTATAATCGGTCCGAAGCGACGTGTCCTCTCCTCAGTCGCGTAACTGTTGATAGCGTGTCTTAATTATGTATTGTGATAGGAATTTATAATTTTTGTTGTATATTGTATTGTTCGAAATGGTTTTGTTTTATTTGTTTAGATAAATTTTTCACATTAAGTTGTTAATATATAAGGCGAATTAAACTTATTTTAGGAAATATTTTTCGAATTGATTTTAACTTTCAAGCGCAACTAGCGTACTCACTTACTACTAATTGATATAAGATATAGCAAACGAACATAGAAATAGTCAATCAATATATATATTTATATATATATATATACATATATGTACAGGTGTAGTTGCTATCATATCACGTTCTGTGATAGGCCGACAAAATATACTTGTGATAAGTCTCAACAGTTAGTTTATCTAAAGGTGTTGATTAATAACGTGCGGTGAGCTTAATATTGTTTTTTTTATTTGTTTTTTATTTATTTCTTTATTTTAATAGAGGGAAATTAGTGATAGGTCGGTTTTTTATGGAATCGACTTTATGTTTAAAGTTTTAACAGTAATTAACAATATATAAATAATAAAAAATTATATAAATATTAATAAAAACATTGTTTTTCGGAAATGTATGTGGAATTAAATCTGTTGCCTGTGCCTGTTTCAGCTTTTAATAAGGCTTTGATTTTTCAATACGTACAGCGTGTATTTTATTGAAAATTCGAAAGTATCAAAAATATTGGTTTTCAATATATAGAATTAAATATATTTTTATTGTTTTTGTTTAATAAAGAAAATGGTAGACGTCGACGTCGGCGCGGACATAGGCAGCGCTATCAAAGAGCAATTGTCACAATCAGTTAAAAATGTAGACGTGTTGTCTTTACTCCAAAAAATGGTGGCAACTACAGCCCAGGACGAACATTCGGAGGACATTAGGCAGAAATTACAAGGTGTCTTAACTAAATACAACGAACTGACAGAGAGTGAAAAAGAAGAATTTGTTAGACAAGTCAAAGATGTACTTGCAGCTAAGTTGGCGATGAAATTGAAAGATGTGCCTTTAGATTTAAGCGGAGTTGAGGACGCCATTAAGGATGCTGTCAAATCACAATTGTATTTTACAGGAGGCGCTATTATTTTGTTTGTTATTGTTTTGGGTAGGTTTTACTTTTTTTTGGGTTTTTTTGTCTGAATCTTTTGGTATTTAGATTTTTTGTAATTGACGAGTCTATTCACCATTTTAGGTCACGGGAAAGGTTTTCATTACGCGAAGAGTTTTATATAAACTTGATTGTAATTGCGTCGTCTTAAAAGTTTATTTCTTCTAAGAGACTCTGTTCTAAGAGACGGCAGTCGTGAATATTAATTTTAGCTTGATACCTCCACAAATCTTGAGAACAGTGGTCGCTACAGACGGATGAATAAACATTTTCTTCTTCTTTTTTTTAATAGTACGAAACCCTGTAAAAAAAAACAAATTTACCTCCAACTTGAATTAAGACATATGAAACATATTATTACCACGCCCAATGGTTTGTTTCAAATTCTTATTTTATAAATGGTCTATAATTTAATAAAATAAAATTAAAATTAAATTAGCTTCACGCTATATCCCGCACACAGCAGGGAAGGCAGAGGGAACCTAGAGTGTTAAGACACTCCGTTCCCCACTTTCTGCCGAATTTTGGAGGCATTGCGTGTTGAGTGGCATAACTCAACGCCCACGCCTACGCCCCGAGTGGGGATCGAACCCACAGCCAGTCGGTTTTACAGTAACACTTTGTGTCACGACTGGCCTCAAATAATTAAATAAGTTTCTAATTACAACATAACTAAAACAATTATTGATAAAATAGGGTCTTATCAACATAAAAAATTTCAAATTACTTGATTATTTATATTATCAATGTTATTATACATTCGTTTAAAATCAAGATTAATTTAGCAATATAGTATATAATAATAACTCGAACATTTAAAGAAAGACTACAATTAAGTATTTAAATACGTTTTAGATATTTATATTGTTTTGAGACAAAGCGCGGTGTTGAGTTCCGCCACCGAACTCGCATTCCTCCAGAATTCGGCGGAATGCGGGGCATGGAAGTGTCATGCATGCAATGTAGACACTGTTCACTCTGTCTACATTTTATCTTTTTCCATTTCCTGCGTTATGTGGACTAAACAATTAATATACTAATTTGTTCTCCACTCTCATTAATATATTTTTGTAAAATAAAATCTTCATCTAGATTTTAAGCATCATTAGCCTCCCGAATACAGCAGGGTAGTCAGAGAGAGCCTAATTTCTCTTCTCTCCAAATTGATTTCGTCGTAATCGATGTAATATTATGCCGCGCTTTATATTGTCAGAGGAAAGGAGAAAAGAGAAAAGAAAAAGGGAAATAATTTAAATACAATTTTTGCCATCCATCCATCCAACCATCAATAATTGAAAAAATACAGGAAATACATATACATAATAAAAATTAAAGATACATACAAAAATCGCGATTAAAAATTTTATGACGCTTGTACAAAGATTTTTTTGTTAATATTTTGTATGAAAAAGCCGCGTTTTTAACACTATTTCATAATAAATGATAGTATAGTTTTTTTATAGACCTTAATAAAACAACAAATAAAAGTTTTTTTTTTTTATTATTTACAGTATTTTTCGGCTACAAACTATACAAATCTATAAAGGATAAAGAGAAGAAACGAGAAGAGAAAAAAAAGTTAAAGCAAATGAAAAAGAAGAAGTAAATGTCTATACGGAGCCTACGGTGTATCTGAGAAGTTGTTCTATGGCGGGAATTACCTATATATTTACCCAGATACCAAAAAAATTTTAACTATTTTGAGTGTATTTTGTAATACATATGTTTAATTCAGAAAAAATATATTTTAAAAAGTTTTTTTATTTTAGGAATATTTTTGTTTTTACAAATATTTTTTTAAACAATAATAATTGTATTTTTATTATATTTAGTATATTCTGTATAAATATTATGAATTAGAATAATTTATCAGATATTATTAAAATATGACTGAAAATCTAAACTAAGTAAAACCTATTTATGGTGTGATGATTATTTTTTTATTGTCTGTTAACTCTTTTATTTCAGATATTTTTTTATCTGTCAAAGTTACATTCCAAATATATTTTTAAATATTAAAGTTTTTTTTGTTACTTATATTCGATTTATGACAAGACCTTTTTGTATTTTAGAAGAATATATTTTAATAATCAATTTTGCGTCTTTAAAAAAATACAATATAATTATACTTATTCAACTTGCATTTACAATTTTACTCGACATTTTAATATTTCTATAGACTATTAATATCGATTTCGTAGATTATTATGTATTATGTATAATTAATGTGTAATTTTAAAAGAAATATTCAATCTGTATTTATTTTTTGTTAAAATATTACCTAAAACCTAATATTTTTATTTGAAAAATAGCCTGAAATGACTAGAACTGTATAAAGTCATATCAGATTAATTGTCTATTATTATAATATAAACTTTAAAGTTTAATGTTTTAACGTTTTTATTTTTTTTTAAAATCATTAAGTTCTTATAGCATAATATAGAGATAAAACAGTGCCAAACTGTAATCTCATGTATATTCTCAAATTTATATAGATATAAGATTTATAATATGAAATTCCATAATATATTAATCTTTAGAAATATTAACATTTATTTAAATACTAAGTATAATTCAAATATCTTGTTTTAAAAATCTATTTAATTTTAAAACTATATCTTTTATAAGTTCTAGTCATTTTAGTGTAAACAATGTTTTCTAAGACCAGACGAACTTTTATATTAAAATCTAAATTAACTATATTTTGCGCAGTGGGTGTTGTGTCTAACTGATCCTAACTCGGAATAATAAATTATTTCCTTTTGCCCACTCCAGTAAAAATACGCAACCGGTTGTGTGTCTGTAATTGTTATTTAACCAACTTTCAAGCCTATTGAATCAACATTTGAACTCCCATTTTTTAATATCCCGTAATTTTTAAGTTAATGTTGTCTATTAACAAATGCGAATTTAAAATAATATCAATTTAATTATTTCGTATGTAAAAATCACTATTTTTATCATAGAGCACTTGAGATCCTCTTAAGGCACCTTAGAAGGCTCTGAATGATCTGTCAACTGAGAGAATCGCTTTACTACTTGTGCCCAATAGAGACATCGGGACCATGGACGTAGGAATGGGGGAAGGGGTGGTCTGCCCATCCCAGAATTTATAACAATAAATTGAAACTGAAAAATAAAACCCTAACACAACAAGATTAGTTCAGAGCTTCAGTCAAGAAACTTTGCCATTTCTTTTACCAAATTGTATTTTCAATTCGAAAAATAATAATACACAGTACGGTCCACTGATAGCTGTAGATTCTTTAGTTAATTTTCTTTCCAGATAGTGAACAATCCGAAAAGTTAACTTTAAGGCAAGACTCGTCGACCGTACTGTACATATTATTTCTAATTTTCGCGTCATTGATAAAACTAAGTATATAATGAGAAGATCCCTAAATACGCCCATGGCCCCGACATGACCAAAGACAGCACTACCCTTCATTCTATATTTTCCTATTTTGAATATTCTGTTATCAGTACGGTTTAACCGTTATCCAACATTGATAATAAATATATGCCAAATGTAAATTATTTTTTCTCAATTATTACATTAATACGTATACGCTGTACGTATATTGTAAGTACCTACATTTCGTGTGATTGTTATGTTTAAATATATGTTTATTTACTATGTTGCCTTTTTTTTATTTGTAAAAAAATTGTTACGGTTCCCTCACAAAAACGTTTAATCAATAAAATAAATATTAAAAAAAATGCAAGAGTCAAATCACCTAATTTAAGATAAATTTACTTCAAATAATCACAAAAGCCAGTATGGTCTCAAATAAAGGCGAAAGAAAGAAAAATCAATACGTCGACACTAGTACTTGAGAAAATTGATAAATATAAATTCAAAAATAATAATTTTCCAATTGAAAAATAATAATTTTCCGATATAGTCAAATCTCCATAATGGGAAAAATAATTTATAGACGATAAGTGGGACTTTTAAAATGTACGCTCTTTGCTACTTCATCATTAAGGACTTGAGTATTACGTAATGAAATAATAAAATTCATAATTAAAAATTTGATGGATAATACTAATTTAGAAATTGTATAAAAATTTGAACGTAGCGGGACCCGAACCCGCGCCTCCTGGAAAACGATCAGGCGCTTCGGCCACTGAACCATAGATCTCATCAAGTAATTTGTAACAAGCGTATAACAAGGCGCGGGTTCGAGTCCCGCTACGTTAAAAATTTTATACGTTTTCTAAATAAGTGTTTTTCTTTCCTAAGTGTGGACTAGCACTTTAAAAATGTTTAAAAAAATTAATCATTTAAAAAAATAATAAAATATTAGCCCCTTCGTATAATTCCTCAAGCATTTAAAATATCGTAGTGTTCATGTCTTTGTAAAGCGTTTTATGAATTATATCAAAATCCTCCTGTATCTCGAGCTCAATCGATAAAACATCCAAACACACAGACTTTCTGGCAAATAAAACAACCTCTTTTTACTAATAGACATTTATTATCTTACATCAAAATTAAGTCTTAAATGTTTAAGTCAACATAAAAAAATAAGGAAAATTTTAAAAACAATTAACAACCTCATTTTACACTTTTAGTGTTTAAAAATGACCTTAAATCTATTTGACAATAATCTTTATATATTAATATAATCATCATTATTTTGGAAACTTGGGCCCTTTTTTCCAACTGGATCCCGTGTGTGCTATGGGCCCTGATATATTCCAAGACGGCACAGATTTTTTTAACTAAATAATACTAATATTTTAAATATATTTAGATCTGTTTTTAATGTGATTCTCAGTCTGCTAAATAGATTTTGCTTTTGCACCACAAATATAGAGAAAATTAATATCCCAAACTATCAATTGCCTAAATAATTTAATGTTATACATTTTTAGAAACCCGAAGTATCAAACACTTAGCAGTAGTCTATGGTCGCGGTTACATTCACGACTCACGTCGACATAAACGTATGCGATTAAGTCGGTTATAAAATTACATTTAAAATGCATGAAAATACTTAGCTAAAATCAAAAATCTCGATATATGTTAACAATAATAAAGCTTCAATATTTTTAACATTTTAAAGTGTTATTCCACACTTAGGAAAGAAAAATACTTATTTAGAAAACGTACAAAAAAGCTTCAACATAATAAACATTTTAACTTGCCATTCATTTATTAATTAAAACAACCTTGTAAACCAAAAAATATATATTTTCGAATGACAAATATTTGGTCAAAAATCAAAATCCTCATATAACGCATAATGTGCACTTGTTCGATCATAATTTGAGTGGCATTATTAGAAAGGATCGAAGTCAAAATAAAATAAAATAAAAAAATGGCAAATAATAAAAAATAATATGAAGTAAATATTACTAATGATATAGAAAAGACAACAAAAGATAAGAACCACAACAAGTCTGTAGGTATTAGACAAAATAATAAAAAGTCAAATTGTATATTTTTTAATATATTTCAAATAGCCCTACGAATGACAGTGTACGGATGGAGGATACTATAAAACATTTTTTTATTGCCTTCCATTTTTTAAAAAAAAAATTACTTCAAATTTTTTTTTATTAAAATTATTTTATATTATTTATATATAACCCGACGTTTCAAACACTTTGCAATAGTCCGCAGCCAAGAGTATACAGAATTTATCTACGACCAAAAATGTATAATACTAAAAAGACGCAATTAATTCGGTTAAACAATATCACTTTAATAGTCAAAGTACTTAGGGAAATGATTAAAAATTTCACACATAGAAATAGTTTTGTAAATCTCTAAATATTTGTTTATTAAATAGTTAACATGTAAAAACCAAAGCATTTTATTCTCAAACACCGAATACGTTTCAATACTAACAAATTATAGCGTAGTTTTTCTTTTTTAGATTTTAATAAAATTACAACTGTTTACCTAATTCATAATTACAAATAACAAATATAAATATGGTTTATTAAAATTTATAACTGCATATATAGTTTTTAGCGTTGCGTACCTTTTAAGGAAAAAAAGGAACCCTTATAAGATCACTTTGTTGTCCGTCCGTCTGTCTGTTATGAGCCTTTATCTCAAGAACGCTTGGCAATATCGAATTGAAATTTAAACTATATACTTAGATATACGACGCGAATTGATATGTGCTCTACTGGCACGCTCGGAACGCCATAATAAAAATACCATACCATAGATATACGACCTCATGACTTCTTGAATAAAAAAGTTTTTCTACAATTATTTAAAAAGAGATATGGGCGTTTATACTGCAAAAATCGCGTATTTCGACACTATAAAGGAAATCAAAATTTGGCAGCTAGCATCTACAGGTCGGACTAAGCTTAGGAAAAAATCTAAAAATTTGTGATTAAATCCTAAAAAATAATAACCTTATAAGTTCAAGTGAGGTATCAGATGAAAGGGATCTGGCTACAATAAGGTTGAATTTCAGAAAAAGCTCAAGACCTCCAATTTTTGTACGGAATCCTCAGTTGGCGAGTCCAACTCGCGCTTGTCCGGTTTTTATTTATTGATGGTCGATGTTGGCTGACATCGGTGTTTCTCTTTCGTTTTTTATTGAACAGATAAAAAAACGAGAGAGACGATGATTTAGCTTAGATGTTGACATCGATGTTTTCTGACATCGGACATTTCTATGTCGATATAATGATGGCAGAAAAATTCACTATTAGAACACAACAACCCAACCAATACAATCCAATAGTATGACTATTTAGAAGAAACCAACGAATAGGGAATAAATGAATTTATTCTAGATTAATTCTTTTTTGAGTCCCTAAAACTCATTGTATCATCCAACTTCTGGGTAGCATAGCATGGTCTTATGTGGATTTCCCCTCTTTAAGTACCTTTTTCTTTTAGGAGCCACTCTCACTAAAGAATATTTTAAATACTATTTCGGAAAAGAGTTGGTTTGTGACTTTTTCCAACCATTTTGATTTTTACTTAGTCAAGTAACCTAGTTAGTTACTAGTATTGTTTTACCCACAACTAGCTACGCCCACTGCTTCGTGTGTGTGTTATCAAATGTCAATTCTTTTTATAATAAACAATAACTCTTAACTAATTACAAGCTCATACTTTATAATCTACGAAGTGTGGTTTGAAAATAATAACAAATTTAGCTCCATTTAGAAAAAAAAAGTAATTCTCTAAATAAATTGTCGCCTTCAAAATAGAATTTATTAATAGAAATAGATATTTGATATTATGCACTTGTGGCCTTTGTAAATTTGTTTACACATTCTGTTAGACTTTATTTTATTTTTTAGGCAGGCAAGGCAATCGGACACTCCAACTCCGTCCGATTGTTAATACAATAAAAAAAATGCATAATCTCCTACTTATTATCAATTACGTAAAAGGAAAAGTATTTTCAAGTACCCTCAGAAGACCAATAAATACTAAATCTTATAATAACATAGCCTACTAAATCTTATAATTACATATTTTAGGATAAACTCAAAGATCCGACTAGCATAGATAATAATGTAAATTAGTGCCTAAGTTTTTTGTTCACTATGACCCATATTTAACGAATATAGTCCAAGTTTTGGTCAAGATATTGCAAAATTCAAAAGGTAACAATGGTGCAATATAAGTAAAACAACTACATAAATTTTCTATTTAAAAACCTCATATTAACAAAACAAAGGCCCACGTAAAGGGTCTGGTAATAAAATATACATTTTTTACATTCGTTTAGCGTTTCTACTTTAACGTACCTGGATGTGTACCTTAAGTTGGCGCTATCTTTCTTTCAACTTTCAAGTTAGAGAGTACGCATACAGTCTTAACTACATATTAGACTATTTATCCTCAAAATTTCAGCTTTGCTAAAATACCGTAGGTCTGGGGGCCCTAAGAGTCTATTATGTTTGCTAGTAATCCTTTGTTGACGAAAAATAAAATGACTGACGCGACAATGTTGAAGAAAATTATGCAACGCGTTGTGAAAACATTCATGATGAAAGAATATGTATCTTTATTATCCACTGCTCAGTCAAGTCAAGTAAATTCAAAACAGGCGGAGAGAGCATTGAAGACAACCCTCGCTCGAGTTAAAATTATAGCAGAGATGACTAACCTTTCTATCGTTGCACACTTTTCTTCATAACTGCCCTAAACCTTCAAAAGTCAGTGCAAGGAGGGCAAAACAGGTAAGTATTTTCGAAAGAGTTGATACTAGAGATGAAATGTATATCACAATGGCCCTGGAAGTAAAAAGGGCATAAGAGGCCATGCAATGGCAAAAGAGGGGTACAGCCCCTCCAAAGAAATTTAAAGTCACTCCAGTAGTGCCAAGTTTATGGCCACGATGTTTTGGGCCCGAAAAGAAATTTTGCTGACAGAATATAAAAGTAAAAGTAAGACCATAAACGCAAAGTCCTACGCTTGAACTATGCGTACTTTGAGAAAAGGAATTAAAGAAAAAAGACGGAGTAAATTGACATCCGGTTTGTTGCTTCCCTACGACAACGCCTTAGTTCACACGGTGCGTTTCCGAGGCTGTTGTCAGCAATTGTGGCTTTAAAGAGATGAATTATAGTCCAGACTTAGCGCTTTGTGATTATTATTGGTTCCTAAATGTGAAAAAGATCTCTTTGAGAAATGATTTATTGATGACAATAAGCTCAAGCAAGGAGGAAAGTTATTTTTACAGGTAATTGACAAGTATCACGTAAAATATCACGATGTAAAAAATGTATTGAGGTTTTAGGGGACTGTGTAAAAATTAAATTATTTCTGAGTAAATGTGTGTGTTTTTTCATGCCTTTACCGAGAATACATTTAACGCTCCTCATGTTCATGAGTAACTTTTAAAAATATATAATGTACAGCATTTTATCATAATCAGTGATAAAAAATGATATTTTGCAGGCAAGTTTATAGACGAGTAATACTGAAATTTATTATTAGTGGTGTGATTGCTGTGACCAAAAAACTTTGAAGGTTCACTTTAAAATATGAAAATATAACCTTCATTTACTTAAAAAGCCATTCAAACATTATTATTATTGAGAAATTATACTCTTCAGATCAACGATTTAGGTCATCCTGAAATTCATCGTCTTCAGAATCTGAATTTTCATCACGAATTTTTTTAATATAATTCTCCAAGTCTTTAGTGTTAACTTCATCTTCTTCCTCAGATGAAATATCATCAGCGCTTAGATCGTAAGTTATCCAATTTTTGATATGATCCCTAGTAAGTTCCAGCCATTTTATTTTATTAATCTTCTCCAATTTTACAGAAATAATTAGACCTTTTTTATCATGAGATGACTTCTCTTTGTAAATGACGCCATATAGTTCAATATCAAATTCATATCTCGAATTATTTAACTCGGCACTAAATTTAAGACCTTTGTCTTTAATTTGTAAGTCGTAATTTTCCACGTCTATCAAGATACTGACAAAAACTGTAGTTAAATTTTGTCGCCATATTAGTTTTGGTCGTTTTGTTATCTTATTTTGATCTTTCGTTTCTGTTACATTTTGTTTCTCATCTTCCACTATTGGTCTAAAAACTTCTTTCACATTTGATCTTGCTCCTATTCCTATATTTTCTAAGTTCAGTGGCAGTTGGCGTATAGGTATATTTTTCACGATAGGGGCAAAATTTTGAACTGTATCTGAGTCCATTACTACATCCCATTTATCATCATCAGAATCATCTGAATCAACTAATGGCATTGTTCTTATGGGTTTTTGTAATAATAACGTAGAAGTAGGTGGCATATCAATTGTGCTATCATTATTTACAGTCTTAATATCTGAAACTTCCATTCCTTTTATTTTATCATCAAATATTTCAAAATATTGTGTTTCTTCTGTGTTTTTTAGAGCTAGGTCGAGATCTATTAACAATTGATTAATTAACACTTCTTCCCCACTATCTGTATTTTTCTCATATAAAACGACGCCATATTTAAAATCTCCAGTATATTCAGATGGCGTTTTTGTAAAATATTTTGTTCGTAAAACTTTCATCTCATTGTTTTTACCCTCAAAACAGTAATCAAAAAACCATTTATTAGTAGATGCTGTCCATCCACCATCCGGTGGTTGAACTCCTAATAATCTACACTCGATAGCTTGAAAAGGTAATTTAGTAATAATTTCTTCTGTTATCGGTAGTAAATGGGAAATAGGTATCTCCATCCAGTCACCTTGGTCCAAAAAGAAACATTCTACGCTTTCCTTATTAATCTCATCGATTCTAGCTCTCTCATAAGTAGCATCATCAGGATATTTAGCCAAAACTATTTCACCTTCTCGTAAATTAACATGAGTATTGCCAATATTCTCAACATATGCACTTATTTGGTCTAATAAAACCGCCATAGAAGATTCATAGTCAGCAAGTCTCATAAAAAAATTGTCTGGATTTTTTGAGGCAGCAATATATACTCTGATATAGTCATCACCGTCCAAATTAGACCATTTACTCTGAGTATATTTTTTAACTATCGTTTGAATTGGTATATTTTCTATTATTTGTTTAACTTCATAATTATCACTTAACTTTTCAATATTTTTATCTTCATTACAAGTTTTAATAAGATCTTCATTCTTACAACTCTCCATATCTTCAGGCACGGACAAATTCTTTGATAAGTCGTTGGATTCTATGTTTCCTAATACTTTTATATTTTCTTCAGTATTTTTACAGTTTCGTTTAAGCTGTACAGTAGTTAATACGTTTGGAGCCAACCCACTTTTAATAAACAATTGTTTTAGTTGCGGTAAAAGATTTTCATTTGATATTGCATGATTTTTCAATAATTCATGTTTAATATCATGCTTGACTACAACTTCATTTAAAGATGTTAAATCCTGACAAACTTCTAAAGTATCAACAAAGATACAATTCCCGATCGTTAAAGCTATGTGCCCTCTCAGGTACAGTTCATCTTCGCTATCAATAATTTTCTTAATATGATCCTTAGCAAGGTCAGAAAACGTAATGTCATTATCTTTCGGTGTTATATTAACAAGTCTTATTTGGGCAACGCGCGTCTCTATGGATTTCAGCTCATCAGGCAAATAGTAAAGATGAATATCCCTTGTAACTTCATACCATTCTTCGTCAATTAATTTAATAAGCACATTGTTTGGATTTCCTCTCTCATATGTGCTCAGAATTTTGACAACTTGGCACCTCACGTAAAGACTAACATTGATTGCAACAGCGCATATATCACCCACATTAGGAAATCCATGAAGCTGTCTGTTAATTTCTTTGGAATAATGCATACCCATTTTCAAAGAGAGCATGTTATAACTTTGTGGGTATTTTGTCGAGTTTTCATCAGTTATATTAGATAAGATTCTTCCCGAGTATGATATTGCTGAATGATAATGCAAAAGTTTGAAAGTTACAAACCCCTTTTCAGGCAACCATTCTAAAGGTAAATCATATTCCTTCAGAATTTTATGTCGTTCATAGCAATGGAATAGATCTGGACAATATCCTAGCATAAGTAAACTATCGCAAATCGGTACAAAATTTTTAGCTTTAAACTCATCTTTTTCCTTTAAAATGTTTTCACAAACTTCCTCCAGGACGTCGGGCACGTCAGTACAACGTTTTATAAAACTAATAAGTTTAGGTAAATGTTCACAATTGCTTTCCTCCACAAATATTTTAATTTTAACATTGTTACTTTCATTTTTAAAAATCGAAGGATAATTATTATTTAAAACCGAAAACCGTTTGCTAAACATCGAGAAGAGTCGAGGTAATGAGAAATTAACTAAATTATGAGCGTCTGTAACATTCATGTGCGTCAAATTGCCGTCGCAACAGATTAAAATAGGACCCACCAAGGGAACCTCACACTCTGACCATGAAACACTTAAATTATATAAGTCATGCACTGTCATTTTATTATTTGTAGCATATACTATCTGTGATGGACTTTTTAAACTTGTTTCTAGCCATTCCACTTCATCGTCTGTAGCACAAACTATTACAGTCTTTTTAGACTGATTAATACTTTGCAGAAACTCTTGTAGATAAGTCAATTTCAGTGAGGGATCCTTTTTGATGAAACTAACTGAGACATCAGTCTTGGAATACATAACGCATTCTTGGAAGGCGCCGATACAAATCACCGTATCTGGAGCTTTAAAAGCCAAAGACTCCATAGAATCGCACCAAACGCGTGATGCGAGAATGTATTGGACTTTTAACTCCTTCTGCACTCGTCTTTTGAGCATTTCCTTAATTTTAAATTGAAAATATTTCACTTCATTCGCGTAAATTTTGAACAATCTCTCACAATCATCTAAAACGAAAGTCGATAATCGTCTCAAATCTACACCAAAATCGGTTTTTTGTAGTAAATTGTATAAGAATACGGGTGTAGATATAAATAAATCACAACCATTTAATAAAGTAGTGGTCACATGGAGTTCATCTACACCTGCATAGCAAGCAAGCACGCGATCTCCTAGCCCTAAGAATTGCTTCGCTATCTTTTCCACATGAGCTACTAATTTCGCCGTTGCGCAAACTATTATTGAAATTGGTCCAGCACTATCAATAATGGGTGACGAATCACTAACTAAACGACAAACTGCCGGCAAATACCCAATTGTCTTTCCACTATTTAGAGGACTTATCATAAAGAGGCTGTAACCTCTTAAAATAATCGGCCATGACACTGTCTGTAACATCATCGGATTATGAATCTTCATACGCTTTAAAACTTCATGTATATGTTTATTGAAGCTTACTTCTTGTAAATTTTGAATTGTTTGAATCCGACGATTTATTTTAGTATGTACCATTAGCACTGGCGACACTAATTTATCTACAAACACCGATATACTGGAATCGATATTTTTAAACGGATTCACATCATAATGTAGCATCACTGTTTCAGTTTCAATACTTTCACTTATATTGTCACTTTTCTTCTCATCTAACTGTTCTGATGTGTATTTAGCATTAATAGTTTTAATAATTTCATCAATATCTTCATCAGAATCGTTGCTAATCGTTTTTTTAATTGATATATTAGAATTAGATGATGTGGTTTTGGAATAATTTTCTAAGTTCTTCATTTTCATTTGTAGAACTGAATTTATCTTTTTAGTAGTTTCTATTGAGACTGATTTATGCTGAACATCTCTGGAAGTATCATTAATCGCTTTTTCTTTCACAAAATTCACATTTGCCAAAGATTTGTTCCTAATATTTTTATCTATTTTAGCATTTTCAATGTTATGTTCATTATTTTTTACTATGTTTTCGTTAACTTCTAAATTTTTATACTCTATTATACTATTGTTGTCAGGTACAAGCAAATCTGTAGATTTCAGTTCAATTTTAAATTTTTTACGATCAAGTTCAGGAGGTCCATAAGCTATTTGTTTTAAATTTACATATTTCGTTGGTTTCTTCGTAATTAAGTTTGGAGATTTTGATGGTAAGTCAACTGCAAAAAAAATGAATTTAAAGAAAAACTAATATTGATGAAAATAATAACTATGTTCTGTATTTTGCTTCATTTGAGATTAAATTCAATAAGTTTTCAGTAAATGCAAAAATATAATGTTAAAATGAGGAACTTGACATTTGCTACATGTCATTCAAAACTGAAGGTAATTATTTATAAACAAAAAACAGCTAAACATACCATTTTTTTTATATGAAATATGTGATTTTTAAGCTTCACATTACAATGTGCATACATGCCGCATATAGCAGGGCAGAACTTACTGTTAATTATAGAGTTAAGTTCAAATTCGTGTTGAGTGGCGGAAATGAACACTGCGCTTTATCTTGTTACCAGAGCCAAGCCATTATTATAATAAAAAAAAACCATTCTCAGCATTTATACTAAAACCTTATAACAAGTTGACAATCAGACATTGTGCTGCTACACCACAGCAGCCTTGTATTTAAAAAAAACACAATAGATATTTATTGTGACTTACCATCTTCAAACAAATCACTGCTGCTTGTATTTATCTGTTTATGATCCCCCTTTGTTGGCTTTTTATCTTCCAGTGATTTTCTGTAGGTTTCTTTTGATGATGCTACACCAAAATGAATAAAAAATGTTAGTTACAATGTTACAAGTACTAGATATACACAACCAAGTATGGTGTGGTGTGGTGTGGTAGTGGTGGGCGGTGTAAGTGTTAAAACCGACATATTGTTACATAGCTTTTAACCTTCTTTAATAAATGGACAATGCAATTTTACAATATACAATATATCATTCAATTGCAATAAGTAGTTTCTAAGCTTAGTGGGCTTAACCAAACAGACTCTTCAGCTTTATAATATTAATATAGATATAGATATAGATTGTAATAAAAGATACCCTTGTGATACAGTCCAACTGTACATGCATGGTTATGAAATCAATTGTCACTTTGTGTTGTGTTTATGTTCATTCCAGGATAGGCAAAGGGAACCCTAGTGTAAAGAAAGACATTCCATTCCTATAAAGATATTTCATTTCTGACATTGTGTTGGGATTTGCATGTTGAATTACTGTGTCATTAACAATCGCAAGCTTATATTGTAGAAATAACGATAACATATTTTTTTTTACATTTCTTTATTCTATCTTTAAAAAAAACCTTTTGAAAGAACATATAAGAATCTAAAAAACTAGGGATTTATAATCCCACTCGAGTAAATAAATTATTTTGATTATCTTGCTGTGGTAAGAAGACTACCACTCAATACGCTATCTGGAATATGGAGGAGTTTGTGGGGAACAGAGTATTGTAATTTAATTTTCACATATAGGTTGCCTATTCTGCTATATTTCTGCATATATAAGCAATAATGTAAAGCTTTTACTTACATACAGAAAATGTTTCATCAGAATCATATTGTTGTAAACTTTTTACTGTTTCTTTTTCCAATTGGTTTTGTTTTGTTTGTTGCAACAAATTATAGAGGTGCCTCCTTTTATTTAACATAGTATCATATGAAGACATACTTTCTTGTTCAGAAACTTCACTTCTATCATCTTCTTTCCTTTTACTATTAGCATCTAAATATTTTCTGATGTTGTTCAAATTAATATGTTGATCATTTTTTAATTTATGTTCAGCCATTCTATATCTTATAGCACATGCATTATCTGATCTAGATCTTTGTTTTATACCACAACCAACCGAGTCTTCATCAATTTCTTTACACAATTCAAAGTCTCTGCATTTATTTTCAAGTATTTTTTTTAACATTTGGTTGTTATGTTTCTCTACATTGGACACTGTTAGTAAGGATTCTAACTTTTGTGACAATTGAAATACTGAAGTTTGATCTTCAACTGCCTTAGCCCAGTTTTTATGTGAATTTTGCTTTTTTAAATAATAATTTTCAATTTCTTTGATAATTTCTTGAGTTTTTATATATGTTAGTTTAGTACTTAGGTTTCCACTGCTGAGTTTTTGATGGAATTCACTTATATCTAAATAAGCTAAATTTCTTTTAATGAGCAGTTTAGATAATGATCTTAGCTTGCCATTTTTACTTTTAATCATCACTTCTCCATATTTATGAATGTTGTCATTAAATACTGTTGATCTAAAACAATTAATTGGTATTATTATTCTTGTTTCTTAAAAAGTTATAATATATTTCATGTTTAATCAATAAGTAGCATTTTGTCCCAAACTGTGTTTACTTAAAATTATTCCTAAAATATATATGGATCTATATATATGGATTAATTTTCTATAATTATGCAAAACCTCTCCATATAGTCACTCTAAAAACGTAATAGATTTTGCATAATACAATAGAAACAAATATCTGTTTATTAAAATTTTTTACATATATAAATTTCAGTTCATAAAAACTTAGGTTTGTTTTTATGAACCACCCTCAAGTCTGACATTGATATTGAGTTGTTTTTAATTCATAATTGACTTGACTTGAGAGTGATGATTTATAAATATTAGTAACACTTGAATTTGTATATAATTTACTCACCTACGATCTATATAAGTTGGAGAAAACGACAATTCAGAATGTTCCTCACATATATCCCTCAATATCTTTGTCGATGCTGGGACCCAAGTATCAGATTTTTTTATCCTTAATTCATCATATTCCACATCGAGAGTATTTTCCAAAGGTAATATACCATATAGCCCAATTTGTTCATAAGTCAATTGATCACTGGGATTTGATACTTCGACGTATATTAGATGAGGGTTGGTTATATGTATCACGTTTACAGGATATATGTCAAGCGACATGATGCTAATTTAATAGAAAATATGCTTATAAATATTCCATAGTTAATAGAAAATATGCTTATATATCATTCATTAGTTATAATAAAAGAGTAGTTGTAGGCACTAATTGGATATGCTAATCATGCTACACAAAAGATGAAATTTAAATAAATTTTATGATATTCTATATTTTTGAGAAATTGTATATAAAGCAGAAATACTTGCAAATTTCATGAATTTCAAACTTTGAATTGAAAATAGTACCTACATGTAAGCATTAAATTTTAAATTGTCAATGTTTACAAACCATAGACAAACATTTCAATTTTAAATATGTTTTAATATCTGCGATAGGCACCATGGGTGTTATTTTTTTTTTGATATACCTTATTATTATTTTTAAGGATGCCATTTAAAAAAAATGTTGATTATTATTAAAAAAAAAATTAAAAATAAATCTGCAATCATTCGCAAGACTATAAGCAGATAAGCAGATAGCTTGCTTATATTTAATAAATAAAATCCCTCGTGACTAGCTGTGTAAAAACCTTTTAAGTTCTATGGGTTGCCGAAAATACATAATAAGACTGTATTGGCTGAACCTCCAATAGTTAGCCAAATGGATACGTCGAGGTAAAAACTGGCTCAACATGTCAGGCATTCTTACCATTTTGTTTGTGGGCTGAAAGATCTTAAGCAAGCTGGTAAAGAAACCATGGTCAGTTTTACGTCCAGTTGCTGTTCACCAATATATCCATTAAGGACTACATCATTACTAACAAGCGGAAGATAGCGGATAAGAATAGGTCTATAGAATATCTTGAACTATTAAAACATTATCTTACAATCATGGATTATGAGGGAATGGCTTGAAATGAAAAACACTTGAAATTTATGTTTCGGTTAACTCTCTCGAAATATAAATAGTCATAGACAAAAAGAGAGATATGTTATTAATAAATTCTAGTCTAGAACGTCAATCTTCTATCAACAAATGACATATGTGAATTGACATTTTGCAATGATTTCGTGGCGCAGAATAACAATTACAATAAAAGTATATTAAAACTGTGATACTATTTATTTTCAATATAATAATAATTCAAGGTAATTTATATATATATTAGTAAGAAATAGTTACGAAACTTAAAGTGTTACATATCTTTGAAGCTATAACAAGTGTATCTAATTGTTATAATCAATTTACCGGCCAATGAGTTCTAATCGCATTATGTTCTACTATATTTATTTTAATAAAATATATTTATATCAATTATAAGTATTTAGCTGGTAGTTTTACTGTTCACTTCTCTTTATTTATTAATAAGGATCTTCTACTTAGTAAGCGTTTTACCATTTTTAACTAGTACAGTAATTTCTTTTTAAATATATTTTTATGAGTCATGTTCCAAATATACTATCGAATTCACGAAATACACTGCATTTTTTTATCTTTATGAAGTATCCATTATATAGCAAGATAGGCAAACAAAACTTAACATTAAAAGACTCCTTTCTCTAATTTTCACTTGCATTTGGGACATTTCATGTTGCACTTTATCTTACCAGGGAAGTATAATAAAAGTAATTAATACTCACAACTGGAGAATGAACCCACAACCTGGAATTGTTGGATTGCATTACAGTTGTATTCAACTTCTATAATTTTGTTTCATTTGTTACAGTTACAACAATAAGCTATAAAAATGGGTATAACAGTAAGCAAGTATTCTGATATATCAACAAATGATTTGGTGGCTAGATTTTGTTCAAATGAAATAATTTGTCCCAATGATCCATTTTGGAATCAGTTTTTGGCATTTAATATACAGATACCAACAAATCCGTAAGTAATATATATATATTCCTCGCACTATTGAGATAAGTCTACATTTTCTTATCTCTTTGTTTGTAAATTTTAGTTTTTTAGTTTATTTTATTTTAAGTAGTCAGAAGCACCCAGTGTTAAGTACTTTGTTACCCACACAGTGCCTAGTTGAGTGGACACTTTACTTACTCTTTCTTCTTACTGGAATAAGAATATACAAATATTTCATTCCTCTGAAAAGGAATTGAACTGACAACCCTCACATTAATAGTCAAATGCTGCACCATATCATTCTGCTTACTTTTCTTTGCTTAACACTGTATCCGTGTAATAGGGCAGGCAGAGATAACTTAAGAGTTAAGACACTCTGTTCTGATTAGGATACTTCTATTCCTAAAAAAATCCATTTTATTGGAGGTACTGTGTTTGAATTAGTGGAAATCAATGCAGCGCTTTGCCTCATTACCAAAGAAACATAATGAAAATAGTATGTATTTCATTGTCTTTAAAGTATTGAGTTTAGCCACTCAACTGGCATTACTCCAAAAATTCAGTGGATAATTATGAAAGGAGTGTCTTAACACTACATGCCTTCTGTCTACCCTGCTATATGCTAGATACATTATGAAGCTGAAATATAGATGTAAGTGAAATAAATTTGATTCTCTTACATCTAATGTAATCTGAAATAAATTTGATTCTCTTACATCTAATGTAATCCAGCTTCACACTGTATCCCTAGCAGGGTAGTTAGAGACAAACGGGGCAACGGCAAACGTTACCTACGGTTACGGTTGGGTGTCTGCGATGGAAGGCGAGCCCGCAGCGACCGCCGCTTACGAGGGCTGCACCGTTCCATCAACCACGCGCAACTCGCGAGAGCGCACTGATAGGGCGTCCCCCCATACCAGTGCGTCCCGCTGGTGTGCCAAGTGGCGACGAGTGCGGCGTTGGGCGCCACCCAACATGCCAACATACGAACGGCGAGAGGTGGAGGACGGTGCTACAAGTTCTCTTACATGTTTGTCAATTTTCCTTTCAGTGATGAACAATTAATGCTCGATTCAAGCTCAGAATCGTTATTGCAAGAATTTCTACAAAACAACCCTCAAACTGGCAACCTTGGATCATTAGTGCAAGTATTTATTACGAGAGCCACAGAACTATTGGCTGCACCCAATAGTGATAAGTAAGTATTTTTTCTTTAAGCTTCACACTTTATCTTAATAATATAATAATGTGATAATAAAATAAAATGTTTACTTTTACGCAAAAATTACTAAACAAACTCAGATCAAACTATACAATAATTTAGCTTTTACAACATAAAATCATTATGGTATTTCTGGTAATTTTATTATCATATAAACCTAACGAGCAAAGGGAAATCATACACATTAAATACTTAGTAAATGACCTTAACATATTAATAAGTATGTATTCAGTATTTTTATTTTATGATATATTTTATTTTATTTTATCGCTTTATTTTTGCTTATGTACTTATAATAATATGTATTCGATGAATATTTTCATGTTTGTCTTAAGGGTCAAAGGTACTGTCAGATGTGACACAGTTTACACTGCCTTCACACTCACGTCTACTAAATTATTGTTTTGTTTTTCCATATTTCAACTAAATTAAAGTGTATATTTAACATGTAATTAATGAATAAAATAATTTATTTATTATTAAAATAAAATAAATCAGCTTCACGCTGTATCCCGCACACAGCAGGGTAGGCAGAGGGAACCTAGTGTTAAGACACTCCGTTCCCCACTTTCTGCCGAATTCTGGAGGCATTGCGTGTTGAGTGGCAGAACTCAACGCCGCCCTTAACCTCGACACCAGAGCGAAGAAATGGAAATATAAATTTAAGTAAATATTTCATCTCCTCGAGTGGGGATCGAACCCACAACCAGTCGGTTTTACAGTCACACCTCGTTCCGCTGCGCCACGACTGGCCTCAAACATTTATTTATTATTGTTTATATATAATTAGAAATGAAAGGATTTATTTTTTATTTCAGCATTATGCTAGCATGGCAATGTTATAATGCATTGTTTTTAATACGAGCAGTAGCTAAATATTTAGTGGAGTTGGTGCCGGAGTACGAAGTGTGTAAACATTTGGATGTACAGGCGAGAGTTAATGTGAGTTTGATCTGTTTATTTTCTCTTTTGATAGGCTTTATATAATAATAATATAGAAGCGGTATCATTATTTTGAATAATTTGGGAGATTTCGTAAAGTAAGTCTTATAAGTAAATGCATTTGTATTTTTTTTTTAAATTATTTAATCGTACGTAAGTAAATAGTCGATAATAGAAATCAGTATCTCTAATTAGTGGTTAATCATAAAATTTTCGAAATTAGAAATAGCACTTATAATAAAACTTTGAGTATTATACAAGTTATTTATTTCAAATAACATTTGTATAAATATAAAAATTTTTTCACCAGTCACCAATCCCTCAAGACCAATCGCCCCCGTCGTCCCCCCAAGAAAGTGAAGTACCTAAACAAAATGGAGAGAGTCGAGTCGAAATGCTAATGGACGCTTTAATTGGACTTATTATAGATGTACCTATTACGTATGTATATGTTTCTTAATTTTTTTTAACTGTACGCTGTATTTCATACCTAACCGTATAAGCAGAGTTAACGTGGAAGCTTCTGGAGGCATTATGCACGAGTAGGATCTTTACGCCGTACTTTGCCTCGTTACTAGAGCGAGCAACTGAAAATATATATTTCATTCTCCTGAGGTGGAATCGAATCAACAACCGCCATTCTTAGTCGTACGCTTGTGCCACTGTTCATTTTTTCGGTTTTTCTTAAACCTTACTTTATTTTTTCTTTTTAATTACCTTCATGTAAAACTATCTATTTTCCAGTGACAACACATACTACCTACATTTGGAGTGTCTGAACACTCTTCTCGTGCTGATGTCAGTATATCTATTCGCCGGTGTCCACGGACAGACGAGATTAGTCGAAACTTGTTTGATATATAGGTAAGTTAATTAAAATACCATAGCATCTTACGTATTTACTTATTATTTTCTACGTCTTCTTTTTTTGTGCATAGATTACAAATCTACGTTCCCGTTCTGGAGGCATTGAGTAAGTGGCGGAACTCAACGCCGCGCTTTAGAACGAGTAGTTATTTAAATTTAACAATGCCGCAAGCTATGATAGATATAATTTTATATTATTCTTTAATTTCCAGAACGCTCTTCCAAGGCAGATACAGTATGCATTCACCGTTATTAATAAAAACTTTATTAAACAACATCTCTTCAATGGCCGCAGCTCCCCCACAATTTGGAGGTCAAGGAGCTGGGAGTTTTCTTATTAATATTGCTTGTAAGTATCGAGTACATTTCCTTAAAAAAAATACTTGGCTGGACGCTGTATCCCACGTATAACAGGGTGAGCAGAGGGAACCTAGTATTATGACTCCGTTCCCCACGCCTCGCATGCAATTCTCGAGACGTTTTGTGTTTTTTTCTTACTCAAATAGAATGATATTCATTTTGTGTTATTTATTTTCTTTTTATTTTTCAGCAAGCCTCTGGAACATTCTAACGTTAGCGCCGACAGCAAGACAAACTATATACAGCAATCCACCGACAACAAAACAAGAATTAATAGAGAGATTGAAAACTGAACACCCTGTAGCCAATCAATCCTGCCTCCTGTTACTGGCTTTAGCCAATCACTGTATACATGAGGATAACTTGTTTAGGATTTCCTTATTGCATTGCGAGGATAGCGCTGGTAAGATTTTGTAGGTAATTTTTTACTCTTTAGTCCATCCTATAGGTGAAAGAATGCTGTTTCATTATATGAATATTGGTAAATTTCTTCCTATTATTTTCTTAATTTTTACATAAAAGACGACCGGCAGATTGAAAATTGAACATCTTGTCGCTAACCAAATCCTGGGTCCAGTTGCTTGGCTTTAGCCAAGCATTGTATATGAAAATAATTGACTGTGAGGGTATAGTAATACTGAGTTATTCCTTTTTTTCTGTTGTTTTTTTTTAGCATTTTGGAACATTCTCTAACCACTTAGGCTTAATATAATAAAAGAGGTAAAGGGAGAAAGATATATAGCTGTTGACTAGCCTACATAAAAGAAATTTATTAGTTTCCATAACTTAAAAAAAAAACAGAATCTTAAAATGGTCTTTTTCCTTTTCAGACACGTCAGGAACAACTCCCCATAAAGACACAAATGGTAGCGTCACACAAATAACACCACCCAGAATAGACATGGCAGCGGTAAGTCATTGAAATTAGTTTTTTTTTGTTTTAGAAGTGAAGTTGAAGTTAGAAGTTTTAGAAGACTAGGTTATACCTAATTTGCTGTGCGGAAAAGAGGGTGTTACTGTGTTTCTTTATATTATAAAAGTGGCTAAGGATTGTCTTAATGGGAACGAAGCGTTATAACACTAGGTTCCCTGGTTGCCCCTGCTTTCGTTGCTATGTGCGGGATACAGCGTGAACCAAAAAACTTCACTTTTTATTCTCATTCTATACATAAGTATATAATTATTATTGATCTAACATAAATTGTTGGTCTTTTGGCTAATATTTCAAAAAACATTTTTTTTTTAGCTACATAAAGCACTCTGTGCGACAGCAGGCTGTGAACATTCAACACTATTATTATATTTAATGCTACATTCCTGTAAGGCGTATAAACGATTTGTCAGTAATAGTCCAAACATCGAACATTTGGTAAGTTTTTATAATTATTTATTACTATTTAACTTTTTTTATAGCTTCAAGTCCCGGCTTATATAAATTTAACAAAACATGTACATAATTTCTTTACGCAGAATAAAAACAAAATTTCTTTTGTTTGTTAATTATCTTGAAATGGACTACCTATAAAATTTTGGGAAACCATTTTAGTTTTAAATGTTTAAAATCAAAATAGAACTTTGTTTTTAATGCAAGGATGGATATAATATATCGTAATATTGAATTTCCCTAATATAAGTTAAATTCATGCTAACTAATTTAGCTAAGCTAATTTTTATATTATTATTAATTCGATTTTATATAAAAATGAACTAGTTTGAACCCATACTAGTAAAGTTAACCAAAGTTTCTCTTCTCAAAGTATATCTTATATTAATCATATATAACTTTTTCCAGATGGTTCCAATTCTACAAGTTTTATATAACGCTCCAGAAAACACATCCCACCATATTTATATGTCTCTTATAGTACTATTAATATTGACCGAAGATGATGCCTTGATAAAAAATGTACATTTAATTGTAAGTATTGATTTTTATGTATTGTAAAATGGGAATAGATAAAAGAATGATTAAATTGGAAAATAAAAAAGTATTTTCTTTAACAAAAGTAGTCAAAGCAACTTAGTTTCGTTGGGAATTTAATTTTAAAATATTTTTTTTCTATATTGGGTTTATGTGATGAGCTATTTCTAACGTTATATCGTAGCTATAGACAAAAATTAAAAGAACAATTTAAGAATAAAATGTTATCTTTAAAATAAACATAAAATTAATTAAATATAAATGAACATTTTACTATATTATACCAACTATAACTTTTTTACTAATAGTATATTAAAAATATAAAAGTTAGAATGTCTGAGTCTAGATTTTTATTCCTGACAAGAAATAATACCATTACCATTATCATTATAAAGAAAACCGTGTTGCTTCTTAATTACAGATGCTAAAAAACCTAACATGGTACACAGAGAGATCAATATCGGAGATATCGTTAGGCGGTCTCACTGTTCTTGTAGTAGTACGCGCGTTGCAATACAACATGGCGCGAGTCAGAGACAAATATTTACATACTAATTGTTTGGCTGCCATCGCTAATATGAGCTGTAAGTTATTTATTTGCCTTCAGAATTTAGTGGAACTTTAATAGGAACAGTCTGACTTAACACTATATTTCCAGGTTCCTTATGCCTATCCTCCTATGTGCGGGATACAGCGTGAACTTACAAAAAAAACATTAATACTTATTTAGAAGTTCCTTAGTGTCAAATAACACTTCAAAAATTTCAAAAATATACAAATATTATACTTTAATGATTGTATAAGGCCATTGTAGAGCAGTGGCACGAGGATATAACTGTAACGGCACCGCTGTGGGTTCGTCCCACTCAGGGGGAATGATTTTTTATCATTCCCCCCAAGTGGGGACGAACTGGTCCCAAGATAAAAGCTCAATATTGAGGCCACTCAACACGCATTGTGTCGAAAAATTCTGTGAAAAATGAGGACAGAGTATGTTGACGCTAGGTTCCCTTCATCTACCTTGCTATATTATATACAGCGTGAAACTGATTTATTTATTTAATTTGATGTTTATAGGTGAATTCAGAAATCTTCACCCGTATGTAGCGCAGAGATTAGTGTCACTGTTTGAAACATTAACCAAGAGAAGAGCAAGGCTGTGTAGTGAAATAGAAGGTAGTATATAAAGAAAAAAAAGAAAAAATATATATATTATCTGAATATAATATCTCAAGCTATATATATATATATAACAAATTTTAATTTTTCAGGGGATGATATAAGTAGTATAGAGTTGCCGCATCACGCTGAAGAGAAAACGGAAGAGATTGTAAGTTAAAAATTTATATTTTATTAAAATGATATTTGGCTCAAAAATATTCATCTAACAAGTATTTATTAATTAATATACACATTAAATTAAATATTCTTCTAATAAAAGAATTCCACTGTACCACTTTGGCTTTTTTTTCATCCTACCAATTGTATATTTTACCAATAGTATATTTTATTAAAATGATATTTGGCTCAAAAATATTCATCTAACAAGTATTTATTAATTAATATACACATTAAATTAAATATTCTTCTAATAAAAGAATTCCACTGTACCACTTTGGCTTTTTTTTCATCCTACCAATTGTACTTCTCTTTTCCACTTACCGCATTAACATATATCTATCTCTTTCTTTCGCAGATGGAACATATAGCGGTGTTAGACGAAGTTCTAAGGATGCTTCTAGAAATAATAAATTCATGTCTAACACACCAACTGTCGAACAATTTGAACTTAATATACGCATTGTTATACAAAAAACAACTGTTCCAACAGCACGCACACCATCATATTGCTCAGAATATAGAAATGGTGAGTTCTGGAAGGTTAATTTTTTAATAATCGCGGCTGGCGTTGTGCCTTAAAATATAGTTTTCCCACGATTGTCCTGCTATATGCGGGATACAGCGTTAAGAAAAATAAATTGTTATATGGTAATTGTCGCCTTTGACTGATACTAAATATTCATTGTGTTGTTTTTTATGAATATGAGAGAATAATTTTATCTAAATTGTTTTCATTTTCTCGTTCTGGTAAAACAAAACGGGTGGAAAGTAGAGAACGCAGTGTCTTGACACTAGAATTTTTCTGTCTACCCTAGTATAAAAATACTTATGTGGGCCGAGTCCATTAAGCGTGTACTAAAAATGGACTGAGTGTGTTAAAAGTGATTGAGCACTCAGAGTGTACTCATATTAGACTGAGTACACTGATCATATTTTAATAGTGGACTGAGTGTATTGAGAATGCACTTATAATGGACTGAGTGCATTGGGAATGTACTTATATTTTTTTAAATAAAACTATTTTAACCGGATTAATCGCGTATATTTAGTTTTTACATTTTTGGAAACCCGACGTTTCGAACACTTTGCAGTAGTCCGTGGTCACGGGTAGACTGAGGTGGCATTCGTCTGTCAGTTGACATAATTACTATATCAAACTACCGCCAACGATTTCTTAATTTCCTCGCGTACTGCCCTGGATTCTTGCAGAATGAGATATCTTGCCCTCTGGTATGGTGGGTCTGAGACTTCAAAGATTTGATGAGTGGGTCCCAGGTGTTAGAAAGCTTCCAGCCGTCCTCTCTATTGAAATTAGGATATTTTTGTATTTCAATAGCCTCACGGATCATTCTAGGAATATATCTATTTTCCTTAGCGAGGATGAGGGGTTTATCAAACCTTATGTAATGGCTAGGTTTATCCACAGTGTGCTCACATACAGCCGACTTTGATACATGCCCATTCTTTATATCTGAGATGTGTTCCTTCACCCTAACACCGATGCTTCTCTTTGTTTGACCAATGTATGATAAGCCACAGTCACAATCTAATCAAAGAACTTATAATGTACTTATAGTGGACTGAGTGCACTAAGAATACACTTACAGTGTACTGAGTGCATTAAAATCGTTTTTATAAGATTGTGGGTGAATGAAGTATGGGTGTACTGGCGGTGGGTTAGGTATTATGAGTCCATTCAAAGTAGGCTGAGTGTACTGAAAGTTTGCTCTTAGTAAAGTGCTTTGAGAATGAAGATAATGTGGAAAGGGGTCTGAGTGTGTTAAAAGTATTTTCTTATAACAACATTTAACATTGAGAATGTATTAATATTAATAGTGGATTTAGGGAACTGAAAGTACAAAGAAAATAAACCAATTTATTTAATTTTTTAATAACATGAAATGATTAATTTACAGTCGATTTCGTTTAACTGGGTGAATAACAGAATGTCCCTGTTTCCTAGTCTTGAGACTAGGTTATTTCTGCCTCTCCTGATATATGATTATAATGTATAAAAATACAATTATATTAACGTTTTTACTATTTTCTAGGTAATAGGATATTTTTCGACGCGACTCAAAAGGGTACAAGAGGGTGTTGGTGGTGATTTAGGCGTCACAGAAGTGTTAGCGTGTATAAAGAAGGGGGCGGAGCAGTGGTCTAGTGATAGACTTAAGGTAAGATTGCGGGTTTGTTTTTGAGTGGTGTAATAGATTTTTTTTATAACCTTAGTAAATATTCTCGTCTAAGCTTTGAATGTATTAATTACTTGTGTTTTGTATGAAGAGTGTAAGAAAAGTGTCTCAAGTTATGTTTATGCTTAGGTATTTTTCAATGTGAAAAGAATTGAATTTGTTGTATACTATCAGTAATATTTTTTTTATTAGCTTGAGCTTTACGACAGAGTTAGTAATGTCATATGATTTTATAATATAAATACAGTAAGTAGTATAAAAAAAGTATGAAATCTTACTGATTTAAAAGATACATTGTATTTCGTAACCCATAACTGTGCTACGAAAAGTTACGGAAATTAAAGAATGAGTCTCAAATTCTAAATAAACGAGAAATTAAAGAAAGAAATGTAACATTAATTTTAATTTAAGATGAGTTTCTGTATCAAAGTTATAATCATTTTTTTTTTTACGTAGAAATTCCCCGACCTTAAGTTCCGCTACGTCGAGGAGGACAAGCCGGAGGAGTTCTTCACTCCGTACGTGTGGGCGCTCGTGCACGCCTGCGGGAACATATACTGGGCGAGCGAGTGCGGGGCGCGCGCGGGAGGGGAGCTGCTCGCGTGAGGGGGAGTGGGGGGGAGGTGTATTGAGACTTAGAATTGGCTTTGTTTTTTATTGTGAAGGAGAAGGAGGAATGTAAGGGGAGTCTGATTGTGTTAGTTTTTAATTTAGAAGATTTTAGAGGAAGAGGAGAATTAAGGAAATATTGGTAGTCTTCTAAAAGGATAGAATTATAGAGGAGGCAGCTTTGTCTTATATGCGCCCGAACGTGAGGTTGAGCGTGGTGTTAAGTTTCGCCACGCAAAATTCGTTAGTAAATTGGTAATGTAATGTAATGTCTTAGCACTAGGCTCCCTCTGCCTAAACAAAGAAGCTAAAGGAGAAGTATTTAAATAAAGACGCTATTCTAAACCCAAAAAGTGCAAGTTCAAATCCAACAATTCCAATGTATTCTATATCACACATTAAAATATTATTCTTTTAATCATTTATTAATGTAAAATAACGAAATTAGTTTATCTCTATTTACGTCAGTCATGTTTAAAACTTATTTAATCAGGGTTCACTACTTTTATACTAAGATATTTAGGGGAATTTAATTTACAGAATTATAACCACACTCAGAAATACCTGTTATCAGTTAAGTGACGTTAAGCTAAAACATAATAACGATTAGAGGCTAACTGATATTTTTGAGTATGACAAATAAATCTGTTAGTTTCTATGCTGTGTAAATTTGAATTTTATATATCTTGTTAGTGTAGTGTGTTTCTATATAGACTTATATAGTTATGTTGAATTGTATTTACTTACGTATATTATATATGAAGAATATCCAAAAAGAGATAAACATTTTTTTTTTCGATTTTTTTTAATTTACTACTATGTTGATTTGCAAAGTCAAATGAAAAATAATACTTTACTAAAAACCTAATAAAATTTAAGTTTTCGAACTAATTTCCAATAAGTGTTATAAAATTAACTTAATATTTTTTTGTTAACAATAGAAAAAAAATCTTTTTGGATATTTTTATATAATATATTATCTATATAGTAATAAACTATGGTACCAATTTAGCTCTGTAGTATACATAATTATGTACATATATTATAACTTTTTAATTTGACAATTTTCTTCACTATAATAAAAAAATAAAATAGTGACCTATCTAATATAATAGTCGTAATATTGTATGTTTAATAATAAAAAGAAATTAGTACCTATGTATCACAGTAGTACACTGTAATCGGTTGTAGGTTCTACACGAGGAAATGATTATATCTACTTTAACGCAAAATTATTTTAATTGTAATGCTCGGAAATAATAAAACGCGGCGTTGAGTCCCGCCACTCAAGACATGTTTTTTCTCGAAGTTAAGAACGAAGACTTTTACTATTAATCTGAAGATCTCCTGAACTTTTATTCTTTACATACAATAATTAAATATTTGCTGGTTTCACATTTTATCCCTGCATTCGAATCATGGCGTACTTATAATATTAAATTTTATGTTATTTCTTTTTATTATTAAATATCCTGTAGATATGTTTTAAATATTAATATTTATAATTATTAACAGTTATTTGTAAAAGTTAAGTAGTGTACCAAATCGCAATATAGATTAATAAATAATTATTTAATTATAAATTATTATTTTTTTTTAAATATAAATTGACCCTTGCCATCATTACCTAGGTACCTTTTTAAATATTGTTTTAAGGACATCGGCGTATAAAAAATACGGCAAAGGGCAGTATAAAGTCTTCCCTCTGTCACGAAAATTGATTTCAAGCATTGTAGTAATGTTAATAGACATAATGAGTCACACCAACACATCAAAATTTTATTATAATATTTACTGAATTTAATGCGCGTACTCGTGCAAATAGTAGTCGTTTTTCTTTCATCAAAATCGGATCAGGATTTCCAAAGTTATGGTGTTATAAAACCATAACTTTGGAAATCCTGATCAGATTATGATAGCTTTTTTTATTTGCGCTCCTTCGCCTAGTCGCTGCGTGACGGCCTCTGCTATGTTCGTTTTCGGGTGATATGGGATTTTTTTTAACCATTTTATTTATTTACTAATTTAAAACAAAACCGCGCCAGCAAAATGGGCCAAAGTATGAAGGTGTTCCCAGGCGCCAACTGTCAGTCGAAGAAACTTCAAAGCTAAAGTCCAGCCCCAACAAAAGACGAAATAATTAGTTATTCTTAAGACTATAAATAATACTATATCGTATTTGCATTATAAAATAGTTTCCTTTTTCATTTGTTTTCTGCGTGATTGTTAATAATTTTGAACTATTTCTGAATACAGACAAATCTTAAATCTTCAAATACTAAGACTAAATTTCCAATTTATTTGTTTCCAAGATTGCATTACATTATTCTCAATATATTCAAGTCATAAAATACGTAATATAAAAATCATGCATTACTTTCGCGTTATACACGAGATGTGAAAGTTATGTAGGCCATGTAATAATTGTATGTAAATAAAATATAATATCTGTAGAAAAAATATCTGTATTTAAACATATCTGTAACATTTATGTTTATATTCATAATTACATGGAAGTTTTTTCTATTTTTTTGATATAGTATTATTATTCGATCGTAGCTAAGACTGGCAACCCCACACAGATCAATCAATCGAAACTAGCGAAGATGTTTTGTGCGCATATAATTGTTTGTTTTTATTAATATTTTTAAATTAAATAAATAGTGAATATTAGTTTTAATAAAGTTATAGTTAAAAATATACAGTGGTTATGAAAAAAAATATTTAAGTATTCAATTTGGCAGAATGCGAGAGGTACGTGCGTTGTTTTTATATTTTATTCGATATTTAAAAAACGTTAATACCTAGTTGAATTTAAAAATTCTTTGTCTTTTAAAAGGAGACAAAGAAATAGATTTAATTGAATTTATTTAATGTAAATTTTATATTTTTTAAAGTATAATAGATTTGTTTTAAATTTATTGTTACAGAGAGCTTTTACGGCCTAACTTTCAAATTTTGAGTATGAATTGTTAAAAAAAATTGTTGTTTTTTAATCTAATTTATAAATTCCTCTTATTTTTCTAAATACCCTCATCAATAATCAGCTTAATATTTATAACTAATTAAAGATTTTTTTTAATTGTGAATATTTCTATTATTTTAAACAATTTAAAGTAATATTTTGCATGTAATTTTGCAATTTTTAAATTGTTTTCTCATACTGCAAATTTACCAAATTTTTAAATAGTTTTAATTCAAACCTTATTTTATTAAAAAATATAAAAATATAAACTATTTTGAAATAAAATGTTATAGTATTTTTTTTAAAAAGGTAATGATGAAGGGATGTGTGGTGATAAATTAAAGTAATTAGTAAGACTCAGATCCTCCATTTCTGACTGAATTTGAGACATGACTTAATCTAACTAGAGCAAGAAAAAAATACCTAAGTGAGTATGAAGCCCACATCTCACAGCTCCACAATAGTCTTAGTGAATTTTGAATTTAAAAAAGGATTGTCCCATTAGTACATATAATATTATAATTGAATAAACTATAAGAAATTATATTTAAAATCACAATGATATAATCATATGGTAAATATAAAAGTTTATAAAATAATATGGTCTAGAACACTAATACAAGTAATGCATCATTGGTCTCTTAATTTATGCATAACATTTTTTTTATGCTGTCCAGTTTATTTAACAGAGTGAATCGGATGTAAGATAAGGCTTATTTAGTGGTCTTGTCCATTGGTCATTATAAATAAAACTAATCAATTGTTTTGTTGTAATATATTTTTCTATATCATGCAAAATGCTTATTTTGAATAGTTTTAATAAGGGAAAATGTGGTAAAAGTTTTCTGTTACTTCCATTTTATGTTCATAACATCCATAGAAAAAATTATAATATATTGTTTGTTGTCCTGATATAAATTTCTTTCACTCACTTTCAGAAGTTGGCATTTCTTTGTTTATTGACCACTGAAATTTACTTAAAATACAAGTATAATATATGAAATAGTTTTCCACTAGCCAAATAAATAAAATAAAATATTGTTAACATGACATTTGAGAGTTTTGAGTCCACACTTTAGTCTACTAAAGTGTGGTAAAGCACAGTACTAATGCCCACCACACAACATGTAATGTCTCAAAAATTGGACATAATGTGGAAATACCGATTGTCTTTTCTTGGTCTGGTCTGTTAAATGCAGCAAAGAGAAGAGTTTGCAAGGCTGGTTTTAATGAAAACCTCAAATATTATAAAATAGGAAGGGGGCTATGCAATGTAGGGTCAAAAGTGTGTGACTGTAAATATGACAGGTTGTGGGTTCAATTCAAGCAATGTATAGATAGAAATATTTAATAATTTCATTTCTTAACTCTGGTAACAATGCATGTCAAGCACAGCGTTCACAAGCAGTGTGGCAGTGTGAGACACTAATTTCCCAGTTTCTCTCTGCTCACCCTGCTATGTGTGGTATACAGCAAAAAGCTACAGAAAGTAGTAAATATGTATTCATACAATTAAACAGAACATCAAAACACTTAAAAATATAATCTTTTTTCCACAAAAAGCAATAAACTTTTTTTAAATAAGATAAGCAGTTAACATTTATCTGTTACATAATAGTCATTCCTACATTATCTGTGGGATGCATCGGAATGCATTTATGGTTGTCATATGACATTAAAATTCCTTTACATAGTGATTTTGCATCACCGGTTTGTTATGCTGGTAATAATGTTAGAAGTTTACTTACTTGGTATTTTATATTCAATTCTTAGCATTTAAATGTAATTTATATGTTAATAAAAAAATATGACTTGTAGTTTTTTGATGATTATGCAAAGAAAGTTAACGTTAAGTCACTCTGTTTCTTATTTTTAGCCAGTATACAGTGAGTCGATTTACATCGCGTGTTAAAAAAGAGCAGGGAAACAATAATATAAATATGCTTAACTAAATGCTTTTCTTCGATCTAGAAGAGGCCAAATGTGGCGTTGCGTTGGGTCACTCAAAACGGAATACTTTGAAAATGCATAGAAAAGTGTCGAAAAACGGGGAGTCTTAACATTAGGTTCCCAGGATCCCTCTGGCTACGCTGCTATATGTGGGATGTACCGTGGAGTGTGCGTGGATTTTTGTATACCTACTATTAAGGCAGTTCAGTGGCTTGTTTTATTAAAATACACATGTAAAGGAGTTTTTTCATATACTTTAACCTCATAGTAAGCAAATATCGCATGGTACCTGATTGTTAGATAATAAGTTAATATAGTTCCCCGACGATTTTAAACAGGTTTTATCACATAAAGGCTGTACACGCTATGTTGTCAATATTCTTGTTGTGTAGTTGTTCAATCCCCAATAGGAGACATTTTGTTTTTTGCGTTTCCTGTCTCTTTTTGCGCAAGAAGACAAAATGCAGCATTAAGTTCTACATATCAACATAAGATGTGATGAATTTAGAAAAAAAAATCGTCAACGGTCGGTTAAATATTTAATTATTATTGTTTTTAGTATTTGTTGTCATAGAGAAATACATTATATGTGAAAATTTCAATTGTCCAACTATCACGGTTCACGACAGCCTGTCACCAAGCTCTATCTCATGATTCTCATTCTTTATCCAGTCCAAAAATTTGGATTTAAATTGAACTCACATTTTTTTATATATCTATGCTATGCCATACGACTAGCACGTTTGCTATTATTGTAAAAAAATATATATTTCATTTAAGAAAGTTGTCAATATTAAAAAAATAATAACATTATCGAAAATTTCTCGTTTTTTGAATATGGGTGGAATGAGAAGAACGGAGTGACCTAACACTACATTTCCTCTCCCTATACTGATATATGCAGGATACAGCGTAAAGCTAAAAAAATCACTTTTCCTGAAAATAACATTACGGTCAAGAGTCGTGGCCGGCTGGCGGTGCCGATTTAATTCTAGGGTTTTTGTTACTTTTTTATTTTCTTTATAAAATTTTTAAATGCGTAAAAGTTAAAAAAAAACCTATATTTAAGGCGTCACGACTCGTCGACCGTACTGTACGCGAAACCGGAGGTAAGAGTCAGTGTCGTAAGTGTAAACTATTATTTATCCGGCGTACGTTTGAACGCCATATTTAACTGAAAATTATTAGTTACACCGAATCGGTAATGAGCACGAGGTGAATCTCAATGTGTTAGTGCAACTAGCTTTATAATTTGACTTTGTACGAACTGTTTAAAGTTTTTATTTCGTAATTGATGCATTTTAAAATAAAAGGGTAATTAAAATTCTAGTGGCTGTATACTGCGGCTTTCTATAACCTTCCTCGATAAATGATATTTCCATTACAAGAATAATTTTACGATTTGAACCAGTAGTTTTAGCGCATTGCCCAACCAAATAAACTCTTTAGCTTAGCTTAATATAAGTATAGGTGACTTAAATAAACGAGATACTTACAGAGTTTTAACTTACACCGGTACTTTCAGACGTTGATTAACGTAAATTTTTACGCAACTATGATTCAACAATGTACCTAATTAGGAATATTTTATAATCTATTAATATTACTCTTTAATTTAACCATTAGAATGGGGGGACCCATTTGTATAATGTGTAAAGAGTTTTCCGTTTTAACCCATTTTCATTTACTCGCGACTCAATGCGATGGTAAAAATTATTGTACAATCATAGGCGGAGAAAGAGGGAATGCAGGTTGGGCCGTGCCCACCCCAGAAATTTATCTATAACAAAATTTGTCCCAAAAAATTAAAAAAAAAACAACCTTTACACGAATATAACTGTTCAAAGCTGAAGCACAGCCCCCCCAAAAATATCTCTAGATAGGCAAATGTATACAATTTGCAAAAATATTATAATTATATTATTAGAGAAATTAGAAAGATTTTTAATTAGAAAGAAAACACGCTACATTATATGTGTATCTACCATAGATGTATAAACAAACAAACATTGATATAATATAGATACACTAATTAAATTAATATATACATACCTTTCCTTTTCTGTTCACCTGTCATCGTTTCCCGCCACTTTTGACAGTGCATGGCGCGAAATGCGAAGTGCGCGTCGGATTGAGTTCTAATTTTGAAATATTATTGTTTTTAATCTGCTTTGATACAGACTCTATGGTGTTGTGCCCAGTTTAATGATTCATTAAGTGTTTACTGTTATTCGTTATGTTTTATTATTTGTATTTTATGGAGACGATGTTAAGATATTTCTGACTGAATTAGATTTGTTGTAAGTAAAATCCTACCTATATTAGAGTATTAATAGTTAAATTGCAGATTTTGTATTTCGCCTCTTTTCATGTTTTTTTTATCGCAGTTTAACTCTAATTAATAAAAATAAATAATAATCATCTGTGGTGAACTTTATGAAGTTGTCTATAAAATATATTTAATAATCATCAATATTTATTGATGATGGCGCAAATCTTTTATAACAAAACTAAACTTATTGCTCTGCGGCAGGCATAGCGACAATAGAAGCTATTCGCCCCTACGTAGATCGATGGGTCCAAAGAATCTTTGGGGTTCTTAGTGTAGGGACTGCTTGAGCACAGCAACGCCACACCACACGCCGTAGTGGGTAGAGAGCTCTCACTATACATTGTAGTTTTAGCCTCGCCGGATAGTGAGAGAAATTGGTCTGCCATGGTCTCCTTTTGTGCACCTTTTGTTAAAGGAGGCCGCGGAACGGGGGCGCGAGTCGAGGAGGCTTTCCGACTTCGCCGTCAAAGACAAAGGGTTAGAAGAAGGCATCAGGCGCATCTTCTACTCTATTTACCCTAGACGAACCAAAACCACCGAGGTTGCGGATTGCCTCTAAAGGTCCTCTAAGGCACCCTGAACCCACCTACCGAGGCGTCGTAATAGCATGTGCGAGCGAGGCGAGCGGGTTGTTTGTGTGTTGGTGGAACGGTAATTGTAGTCTCCGAGTATCTTTACATGTTATTCGTATAGTGCTACCGACTAAATATTATTACAGATACAGCGTTCCTTTCCATTCGATAGAATTAATTATTTTTTATTTCTCCACTACTAAACAAAGCGTGACGTTGAGTCCCACTACTTCACAAAAAATGCCTCAAAAATTGGACAGAATGTGGGAAAGGAGTGTTTTAAGAATATTTTCTCTATCTACCCTGCTCTATGCTGGAAATAGCGTAAAACACATTTGACTGCTCACATAATACCATATGACAATATAAGCATATAATTTATTGTTTGTCTGAACATTATTAGGTCCTAGTTTACTTATTGTCAAAAAAAAAAAATCAAAATGCTAAGTCTAGATGTCTTCTGTCCTAGACTGTATTTCTTGGATACACGCCAGATTCAAGTTCAATGACCGATCTCGTATTTTTTTTTCTTATACGCTATATGCATATGCATTGCGGATTTGAGATTTCATGCAATTGAAACAACAAAAGGCGTGTCTATTTTCTGTCTTCATGCAGATATCTTTAAACCGGTAGAATTTATTATTTCTTGCAGCTTCTCGCTGGTTTCTCAGTATCAGGATATACAGAGAGTACTTAGTGTCAATTTGGAGATTTTGCGTGTTGACCAGCAGAACTCAACGCCACGTTTTGCCTTGTTGCCAGAAACATGGAAGTGAAAATAATTTCTTCACTAATCGAAAATCGAACGCGGGACCGTCGCGTTTATGTAAAAGTGCATAATAAAGCTGATACCAACATTACATAACCAATAAAAAAACACATTTATCACACAAAAAGATTTAGAGATGTATTTGCAAAATACTATTGTTTTCGAATTTGGATAATTACCGTAACAAATGTACCTACTGCCTTGAAAATAATGCTGAATTGTTTTCTATTGTAAATATGTCAGGGACGCGAATTATTCGCTTTTGGTAACATAATTAATTGGCACATAATTAAAAATAAAGTTTATGACATCGCTTAAGGCTTATAAAGGCTTATGAATTGCTTTTTTGTTATGTAGTATATTATATATTATTATATTCAAATCCCATTTGAGTTATCTATAATTTATACTTTCTGTATATTAAGTTGAATGGTTTGGTACAAGACACATTATTCCTCACGCCAATTTTCGAGACATTGCATGTTGAGTGGCGAAGCTCAACGCTTCGTTTTTGTCAGACACTGTTCTGCTCCCATGTTACGACGACTCTTACAACTTTAAATAAATACTCGTTTACTAGACCTCGGCGTAATCAAAACCCATAGTGTACTTCTATCGTGCATACCCGATACTACCGACACATATCTATACTACCGTGGACCTACAGTTATGAAATTTGGCATGAAACGAGAACTTATAATGAAAATTTATGCGTATTTAATAGAAAAAAAAATATTACAAACTTGTACTTTTAGTTAATTTAATACGAAATGAGTGCAAATTTAAGTTTATCACCTTTTATAACTTGTAATTTCTTCAAGCCTCGGTGTTTTTTAAATCAAACCGAAAAGTAAGTGTTTTCATTAAAGTCTGGAAGTACAGCTGTATAAATTCAAAGTGATGATTCACCACCACCTGCTGGCCCTAACTTATCAATGCTAAAGGAATCATTTTGTTTCACAGCGAAATGTGTTTTGAGTGAGACTCGAATGCAAGCGCAAGTGGCGTCTAATAATACCCGGCAAGAAGACGTGTTAATTTTATTATAGTATAAATTGTGAGGGAAATCTCTTCATCCGTTAAACTGGTTTGAAATATAGAAAATATCTACTTTAAATTATATGTAATATGTATGTAAGTTGTTGGGTTGGTTAGATTAGTGTGATTTTCTTTTATGTTACTGTAATTATTTATTTTATCTAACTTCATATCTTTTTTTATGGGGTTCTATTTGGTCATTACTATAGAGAAGGAACATTTTTTTTTGTGAATATAATCGCATTTACCTGTCTTGACTTCAAACAAGTTCTGTGAGTTACATAGAAACGATTAATGTGATGTAATATAGCTAAAAAAGTTCCTTGTTACATGCGGGATACAGCGTGGAGCTTAAGGAATAAAAAATCTTTTAATAAATAGACTATCCATAATTTTTACTTTATTTAATTCATTAGTTCCTGGAGTTAGCGCGTTCGACCAAACAAACCCATCAGTATATAATGTAATATTAGTATAGATTTCACATATATATTATAATATATATTTAATTAGTTTTATTTTTAACATAGGAAAACAAAACATAAAAAGTTAAACATATTCTGCTAGCTTGGAACAAACGTGATTTCAGTTAGATTATTAAAAATATACAAATACTAAATAACATAGGTATACGTTTTTTTCCTGTTGACATTGTCTGTTGAGTGAACCAGAGACCAGAACTCAATACCTTTTACCTATTTTGTGGCAACCTTCGACCATCGCGCTCATAGTCAGTTGCTGTCCACTACGCCACAGCCTCAATAACTAAACATTTTATTCTCAAACACCTTTCTTTATTTTCTTTACACTTGAAAATATTTCATGCTGTGAGTTATATTTAGCACTATACAGAAAGCTTTAGTTTTTGTAGACTGCCAGTAGCGAAATACGCTCGTTACGGGGCTCGTGATATGTGCTTTTTGTGTACATGGTATTTGTTTTGTTTATTTTTATCTTAATTAACTTTTAAAAAAGGGGTGGATATAATCTGTGTGGAATGTGTAATGTGCTATTTATAATCTGTGCAGTGTAGATACCGTTGTGGCTAATGCGTGTGTTCAATAATATATTGAAATTAAAAAATAATATATTATAATTTAATATGCTTAGAAATATTGTTTATAATAAAATAATAAATAAATATATACAAAAGATTTTTTTAAGTTGACATAAACATTTTTTTATAAATTTTGAACTTGTAAATATTTAAATTAAGTACAGATAAGTATATTTTTACATTAGGTATATATATTCTTTCACCATTTTATATACAATTCTTTTCTAAGTCCAAAACAAAAATATTTTTTTATATTATTCTTCTTATATTATTATTATTTCCCTATATTTTTCTTGACAGACGGGTTTTTGTATATAAACGTGCATTTTCTATGTATAGAAGTTTTTTTTTAAATAAAACCTCACAGTATCAACAACGGTCAGTTTTAAAGAGCGTTCGATGAAACGGTACGCGATGTTTTGTTCTTCCATTTCAAATACGCCAAGATCAAAGGATATCTACGGCCAGTATTGTTTTTATTTTCACTTACATCTTACTTGCTTGTCTGTTAGTAATGTATACATATACCTACAAATAAAGGGGAATGTATGTCAATCATCAAGAATCAAAATGAAATGTAAAATGTTTATAAATTTTATCTTTTTTTAGTAATACAGGGAAGAGGTAAATAAATAATAACAATATGCTTTTAATACTTTCATATATAACAAAAAAAATATATTTAAAGTGATAAGCCTCTATTTAAAGTGATAAGCCTCTTATCCTCAGTGGCATTGTGAAGCACATGAAAAGTATGTTGATTAAACATGAAAAAAATTGGAATAGATAAGTAAAACATTAATATTAAATTTGTTTTTCTTCCTATTTTAAGCACAACATAAAATTGAAAATATGTACGAGTATAATACAAAGCCGTTACAAGAATGTGTGGGACATACATTTTTATTTTATTTTTTATAGCGGCGCAGGCGTATAAGTCTGTGACTGTAAACGCTACGATGGGTTCGATTCCAACTCGGGGGAATGAAATATTTTATATTTTCATTTCCTCGCCTTGGTAACAACGCAAAGTGCGGTGTTAATTGGAAAAATTGGGAACGGACAATACCTTGATGAGAATAGAGTATCTTAACAGTAGGTTCCCAGGCTACCTTTTCCTACACTGCTATAACAAAATTATAGTTAATAAAAATGAGATAACATTAAATACAGCCGGCATTTTGCGACTAAGTTTCGACAAAATGGCGTCTATTCATCACTTAGATGTGTCAGAGTCTTAATTTAGGCCAATTATGAAGTATTCCTGTATTTCCTCATTCCCATTAAATGTCGTATCGCTGGAGTCGCGCCAAGTGATTTTGGTTGTTACGTCATAAATCTTGTGTGTATATGTTTAATACGAGGATATGTTTCGCGGAAGATGTGATCTTTTTTATGTTTATTTTAAACAAATTTTATTTGGTATATCGGTGTTGCAATATATTTAATTGTTTTAACCTAAAATATATAATATAAAGATAAAAGAAAGTCGTATGTCCTCTAAATTTTAATCCTATATTAACTATAATTTCGTGTTCAAATATTTTTCTGTTTAATTTGATTGTTCTTAAGGAATTAATATTATCTACGAGAACTAAAATAAATACTAGAGTTCCCGCCGACACGACGCGTAAAATTTGTTGTTTATTTGTTTATTTATGTGTCAAATTTCTATACATTTTATGTACTATAATTTAGCAAGTAACAACTTATATAATTTTAATTATTGTTTTTTTTTAAATAGGTTATACCATTTTGGCACTGGCCTTGTGTACGGTATAAAATATAAATCACTACTGGTGACTTGCCAAAGTCTCCGTTGCATCCAGTTTTATGACGTTATACTGTTTATTTTCGTTTTAAGAGACACAATGGCGACGTATGACCAAGAGTTTATCGAGTTTTGGTCCGTATTTATATACCGATCACAACTTTGAGATCGATTTTAAGAGCGATTACTGAGTTTTACAGTTTAGTTCACTTTAGATTTTACAGTTAGATACAGTTTTCATTGATGGGTTTTCATTTATGAATGAAAATGGCATCTCAAGATCGATCTCAGAACTGTCAGCTGCTTATAAATATTGGAATTAGACTTTATTTGGTTTGGTTATAATCTATTTTGTTTCGTTACAAAAAAAAGTTTTTTTTCCATTTAAAAAGTAACTTTAAACTTGTGTTTCTTTTTGTCAGACACTTCCCATACAAAAAGACCCAACACTTATTTATCTTTCTTTTATTCGTAATTTATTTATTACAATAATATTTATGATATATTTTATTTTACAGAATTGATAAAGATTTTTACGTTTTTTGATTTCTTGAAACGTTATTCAATAGAAAATACTACCTATATAAAAATAAATAAATAAGCTAGTCTATACCTATCTATACATACATATAAATCGCACATTGTTTTCATCGAACGTTTCGTCTGAACAGATATAGAAGACAGTGAGTCACGCGCGTAATCTTAGGTTTATTTATTTTTGTCTACGATCCCTTTATTTTCCACGGAAAAATAGTTTATATTTAAAAAAAATAACAAGTGTTTCAAAAAATATTATATGTATGTATGTTTAATAATTATTATTATAGTGCTGTAGTCCATTTTAAAATAATGATAAAGCTGCCCGGCATATAAAGGTTCTTTATATTTTTTGTTTGCCTATTTCTATTTTTTGTTTATAAGAATTAAAATATAAAATCTATCTTTTTTTTTGTTTTTTGCTGTGAAACTTCTGACTGGTTGGTAAAAATTGTTTACGGTAGTATAATATTGTGTTAAAGTATCAATGTTATTTTGACGCACTATTTTACTGGATTTCTTTTAATTTATTATAACGGAAATGTTGCTTAGTGTATAATATTTGGAAAAAAATGTTGCTTATTGTATTGTACTATAATGTGAAGAGCGCGATTTCCATGATCTAGCATTGTTTGTTACAGCCATGCGTTATACTGAAATACATACATATATTTTTTTATCTTTCTTTTCTTCATGGTTTATAAACTCTCCGTTCTAAATTTGTCACAGATTTAAAAGAAAGAGCGAGGACACTTAAATATTTTGCACTATTGATCGATGAATTTGACAACTATTGCGTATAAAAGCACACATTTCCCAAGCCCGCTGCGATAGCGTCACTTCCCTATTTTAATATAAATTATAATATAAGATAAAAACATAAAAAAAACAAATGTCACATGAATAATCATTCACAGACGTAAAACCAAAATAAAATGAACACCCGCTGCATTCCCGTTGCAAGTGTTTTTTTTTTAATTCTAATTTCGTCCGTGGCCACGCGCCAGTATCGGCGCGCGCGCCCAACACGCGTTACTGTTTGAACGCCTTTTTTATTTATTTACCTTTGTATTGGTTATTCTATGAGTAATTTAAAGATTTTTTTGCTATTTTTAAATAACAAACCGTGTACTGATTAATGCAAGATATCCGTACGAAAAACTATAATTATCTATATTTTTTATCTGTCAAACTTTTCAAAAATATCGGTATTTCGACATAAATTAAGTTAGTTTTACATGTGATAATAATTATGTTAAATTAAGTAAAAATGTTTTATAGAGCCAAACTATAGAGTCCTGTATCGAAGTGTTTCTATATTTGTAACAGTGCTATTCCATATATAAACTAAGTGGTGTGCTGAGAACATAGACAATGATATATTTTTTTTAAGTGTCAAAAGTATTAAGTGTCAAAATGGGGAAGAAGAAGAAGCCGAATGGCCGGAAAGGCGCGAATCGATTTTTTCGCTGGATAAGAAGGTAACATTTAAAGGTTTTAAATTTAACTACTAAATAAAAAATTAATAAATTAGAATGGCATGATTTTTAGTGAGTGTAGTGATTTAATAATTAATTTGTGTGTAACTAAAATTTATTATTGTATTACATATTAATATTAAACTAATAAAATATAACTAGAAGTTTTTAAAGGTATTTTTTTATTTTTGTGGCTGTTTTTGTGTATTTTTATTAATATGGCAGGTAGAGAGTACTGTATCACTACATTACTCCGGTCTCCTTTTTCCTTTATAATCAAAGATTGTCTCTTAGTGTATTACATTGGCGTGATCAAACGTCACATCGTCACATTTGTGCACGAATCTAAAAAGTTGGTATAAAAAATGTAATAAACTTAAAAAAAAAAAACTTTTATAGATCTGCTTTCTTTTGATAGATAATTTTATCTTGTTGAAGAAACTATCAAAAACTCTATATCTCAAAATTAGTACCTTTTTTGACATATACTATTAAATTGATACATCATATTTGGTTTGGTAGTTACTAGGTGGGTTGTAGTTATATTGAAAAAACCATGGTGTAAGTGTAATTTTTGATTACACTAATTGGCCTGTATTTATAAAACGCCCTCAACTATAAGACCCTTCTTGAGAGGCCATTTTCAATCATAAATATTTAAATCTAGATTTCCTACCGGCCGCAACTCATCTAACGTTCTGTACCTATACGCAGTTGAGAGCCATCTGCGTTTAAACGCAATAGTAATGGCTTCAATTATTGTTTTTATGTAGGTCTTGTAGAAGAAGTGCCACTCTGACCCCACCACGTGAGTGGAAAGTGGAAAACGTGGGGTCTTAACACTGGTTTCCCCATGCCTGCCTGCTATACTGTAGGAAACGCGAAGCCAATATAATTAACAAAAATGTGACAGCACTATTCAAAGACGAAATTATCCAAATGCCCTAATTCTCTAATAGGTTTAACTGCTCAGCTCATTACGTTTCCTACGCCTAATGTTAAGTCACTTAAACGAAATATTTCAAGTAGGTACACTTGGTGTTTTTTAAATGAGTCTTTGCCGTTTACCGTACGGTAAGGTTTGTTCTCCATTGAATCTTATACTCTTGTATTAAAAATATTCTTATATGCGTAATTAAACCGGAAACTGACCGGAAAGATAGGCCGTGAAATGTGAAAATAATTCATATATATTAAAACTAATCTGGCTTGTTGGAACAATGTCTAGATTTTAAAATATTAATGCAATTTTAATTGCAAAATATTATATACATATACTTGTTTCTTCTACGATAATTTCTTGCGTTTTTACCATTTTCCAGCATTTTCCTTAGCAGGTAAGACTGAGTGACTTGGCACTGTGTTATATATTAACACGGTGACAAGTCACTCAGTCTTCCGCTTCCTGCCGATATGCGAAATATTGCGCATTATTGTTCGGTAGCGAAACTTAGCGCTGCAATCTATCTTGCCAGAGCAGAAAATAAATATATTTTTCTATTATTATTTATCGGAATTTCTTTAAAAAAAATAAAATAAAATATATCAGCTTCACGCTGCATCCCGACCACAGCAGGCTAGGCAGAGTGTACCCTAGTGTTAAGACACTCTGTTTCCCACTTGCCCCCGAATTCTGGAGACCAGAGCGATTTTTTTTTGAATTTCACGTCCTCGGGGATAGGGGATCGAACCCACAACCAGTGGCGTTTACAGTCACACTTTGTGCAACTGCGCCAAGACTGGCCTGGCCTCTATTACTTCTTTAGTATTTTTTTTATTGTGATATTTAATTATATAACATATAATATAATTATGTTAGTTCCATAGTGCACTCACTGTATGTACATATATGTCACAGTTAAAACAATTCTTGAAATATAATATTAACTGAACATAATTGTCTGGTTTGCGGTAATAAAGGCATGTATGGAATTTGTTATTTCACGGTCAAAACTATCGTGCCTATATGACAATATTCTGTTTGTTATGTGTAAATCGCGAAACTACAAGAAAAAGCGTGATATTATCACTTTTATATTAAGCATTCGCGACAGCTTGACGGTTTGATGCCGGGAGAATAACATATTTAACATTTTAATTTCCTCGCGCTGGTAGTAAGAAAACTCAAGCAAAAGTGAGGTGACACCTCCGTTTCCAACTTTCCGTCGTTCCTATTGAGGAACGGAGTTGCTTAAAACTAAAATTAAACGAGCTTCCCTCTGTCTACCCAACTATATGTGAAATGTCTTATTCTATAGAATATTTCAAAGAGTAAGCAGTGACAACCTAGAGTTAAGACATTTCGTTTTCCACTTTCCTCGTTTTTTAGAGGTAACGAAATTAAATGAGCTTCACGCTGTATCCCGCACACAGTAGGATAAGCAGAGGGAACCTAGTGTTAAGAAACTCAGTTGCCCACTTCCATCCGTCTGTCAAGATCTCTTATCTCGATATCGCGTTGAAGTTTCAAGGATAGTGGTATCCTACAAATTGGCACGAAGTGAGAATTAATGAAACAAGTTAAGATAAAAACCGATATATGAAAATTTTTACATATATCATAGAAAAAATCATTAGAAACTTACATTTGTAATTCATTGCGTACAATATGAGTGCACATGTCTACAAATTTGTGTTTGTCAACTCTTATATGTTCTACTCGTTGATCCTGAAATTGATTGAAAATTGACTTGTCTTATAATGTTCTTGGAATGTGAGTTGTAAGAGAGGCAGCTTTTACCACTCACTTTTGCAAAATATGGTATTAATTATAAATACCATACACTTATTAATAAAGTCGGTTAAAAAAGAGCCAGTACGAGCAAAATATAGACGACACGCTCTCTTATTTCCCGCATTCGGAAGTATATATTAGATTGAAACAATGACTATGACATAAGCGAATAATTGACTATTGTAACGTCCGGCCATTCACGACGCAATTATTGCCGCTTCGTAAACGGGTCGGTCGAAATATAGATAAACAATATTATTTGAAAATAATCAAAATCAGCTTCACGCTGTATCCTGCACACAGCAGGATAGGCAGAGGGAACCTAGTGTTTAGACACTCCGTTCCCCACTTTCCGTCGAGTTCTGGACGCATTGCGTGTTGAGTGGCGGAACTCAACGCCGCGCTTTGCCTCGACACCAGAGCGAAGAAATGAAAATGTAAATAGATATTTCACTTCTTCGAGTGCGGATCGAACACATGACTAGTCCATTTTACAGTCGCACTTTGTGACTCTGCGCCGCGACTGGCCTCTTATTTGAAAAATAAATAAAAATATTACTATTTTGAAAAAAATATAATAATACCTACGTAAATATGTATGTTAAAGAAAACGAACTCTTATATTTCAAGTCACAAGAAAAAGTATTTTGAGATGATACTTTTGAATATTTGAAAAAAATATATAAATATTATCTAAAATTAAAAAATTCAATTAAATTAGCTTCACGCTATATCCCGCACACAGCAGGGTAGGCAGAGGGAACCTAAAGTTAAGACACTCCGTTCCCCACTTCCTGCCGAATTTTGGAGGCATTGCGTGTTAAGTGGCAGAACTCAACGCCGCACTTTTGCCTCGACACCAGAGCGAAGAAATGAAAATATAAATTTAAGTAAATATTTCATCTCCTCGAGTGGGGATCGAACCCACAACCAGTCAGTTTTACAGTCACACTTCGTGCCGCTGCGCTATGACCGGCCTCATAAATATTATCTTATAACTAATATTAAAAAAAAATTATATAACCTTTTTTTTTATTTCCCTTAATCGTTTTGTTTAAGATGTGTTCAATAGCAGATACCAGATAATAAAAAAAAATGTTGTATCGTTAAAATGTTACTGATTTATTTGTAATTTTACTATACGGAGATTTCTATTTTTATGTATTATTACGATATAACACAATACAAATTAGGAATTTGTTATCTTTTGATAAAAAAATATATATCTTGCTACTGACATTGAACTGAATACGTAATTCAAGTACATTTTTTTTTTGTAAAAAACATTGGATCATTGTATGAAATGTCTATTTGTTTATCTAGAACAGGAATTTATAAATAAATTAGTTTTTATTGTTATTTTAGTATATATAGTTTTTATTACAGTATTATTTTAATGAAACTTAAAAACGAAACTAAAATATACCATACAAAATTTTGTATATATTTTTACATATAATATATGAAATTTAGCACGCGTGCTTGGAAGCCTTAAAATCATAATACTTAAATATTTCAAATTCTAACATCACGTACATACGTGACAAACCGATAACCTCCTTTATTAAAGTTGGTTTGAAAGAAAAACAATTTACGCTGAGGAAGGTGTCTAAACGTTACAATGTTAATTAATTGATATATAAAATTTATAAATAGTTCACATTTTATTATCCATTTTGAAGTCCAGAAGTAAGTCTTAAATAAAGATATTATTCTAAAAATATACGTACTGGCTGTTAATTGTATAGGTACAGAAATTTAACGCATCTGTTTTACATCGTTTCTTCCGTCTTTTTACACCTCTTTTTTTAAGCTTCACGAAGCTATCCTCATATAGCAGGGTAAGCTGAGGAATCTGGGAACCTCCTGTTAAGTCACTTTTTTTTTCAGCTTCACGCTGTATCCCGCATACAGCAGGGTAGGCAGAGGGAACCTAGTGTTTTTTTTTTAGACACTCCGTTCCCCACTTTCTGCCGCATTCTGGAGGCATTGCGTGTTGAGTGGCAGAACTCAACACCCCGCTTAGCCTCGACACCAGAGCGAAGAAATGGAAATATAAATTTAAGTAAATATTTCATCTCCTCGAGTGAGGGTCGAACCCACAACCAGTCGGTTTACAGTCACACTTTGTGCCGCTGCGCCACGACTGGCCTTAACTCACTTCATTTCAAAATATGTCATTTCTCTGAATGGGAATCGAATCCGCAACCGTGGCGCTAACAGTCGCACGCTGCGCCACGACGGCTTTTAGTAAAAAAACCGTCATTAATAGTAGTGACTGCCTCCCTTTTTCTTTTTTTTTATACGTTAAATGTCTTATAAAATAATTACTATACATAGTAAGAACAAAAAAATAAATGTTGTATATTTTGCTTAAATTTAAATTAATGAAAATTTGTTCGTTTTTACTTTTACTCTATTATTAACTGCAGAAAGAAAGTATTGAAATAATTTAATCGTAGTGTCCGATCAATTTCTCATTGAAATTTATTCTTTCCAGGTACTTACTTTTTTTTTATATATTACTTAAATTAATAAAATCGTTTTAAAACTTTTTTAATATAATCATATAAATTGAAAATAAATTATGATAATGAATTCAATCCCCATTTGGCGAAACGAATCGCTTTCATTTCTCCGTCCTAGAAATACGCGGCGTTGAGTTCCAAAAATTCGAAGCTAGAAAATTAAATAAAATAAATTATATTATAGGCTAATTATTAAACGCAACTTTGTATGCGTGAATTTTAAGACCTAGAATAGAAAATCTCATTTCTTCCTATTTCAGCAGGAATATCGGGAATTTTCCTCATTTTGCTCCCCTACACTCCTCAAGGAAACTACAGGCCAAAAGTCAAATTGTCTGTCGGTCACTCAAAACCGAAGAATTTTATTTATGTATATATATATATATATATATATATATATATATATATATATATATATAGATATCATAACACCTTATATCATAAGTCGGTTGAAGTTAATCGAATAATCACTGTCTGTATGGCCCCTATTCTTTCACATTCATCACTCACTAACTTTTTCCTTGTATCATACATTCATATCAATAAAATACATGTACATCGCTGGTTTGGAACCGTTTCAAGACAAAATTCTTTTAAGGAATTCCTCAATGGATGTTATGAAGGTTTTTATTTCGATAGTTTGGTGTATTTGGATATTTAGTAGTCGATTCCAAGGGACCACGTCATATAGTCGCAACGCCCACAGTGCATAGACGTGTGTCAATTCAAATCCTGTAATTTAAACGTTTTATCCTACAAAATAAGGTTTTGAAAAATAAATTTCTTTAGAAAAATATAGTTTTTAGTTATTTTTGACTAAGTGGTCGTGACTGAAATTGAAATTGAAGTTTTTGTGGTTTTTTTTAGTTAATTGAAGATGATTTAAATGTGTTGTAGTTCAAAATGAATGATATGTGTGAGTATTTTCTTGTTTTTTTTCGTTTTGTTTTGATGACTAAGGTTCTATTGTTTTCAGTTTGATTTTCTTGTTTAATATATAGATTGCTTTAGTATTTTCTTTATTGTGATTATCGACATATTATAATTATAGATTTTTCGTATGTTTGTTTACTTTTATTTATGTAATATAAATATTAAATAATTATTTCACGTCATATTTTAAGTTGCTCTTTTTACTGTTAAAGGTATCTTATAATCTATGTTAATTTTAACTTGATATATATAAATGCGGAATACATTAAGAAACGTAATTATTTCTTAATTTTACGTATACATATTTTTACATGGATTTCGAGGCAATGATAATAATAATAATAGTAGACCAGTTGTGGCTCAGGACAAGCGTGTGACCATAAACGCGACGGGTTGTGGATTCGATTCCCACCATTTAATATTTTCTTTACTTCGCTCTGGTGTCGAGGCTAAGCACGGCGTTAAGTTCCACCACAGAACTCGCAATGCCTCCAGTATTGGAGTATCTGAAAAAAATAAATTGTTTTTAAATTTCACACAAAAAATTTTGCTCAAGACTTTGATTACGGTAATAGACAGTGTGTAATCGTAAAAGTCATTGACTCTTCATCTGTTTTGACGTAACAAAGATTTTTAGAACGGCGAACTTGCTTAATTATATTGTAAGCAGTATACATTGTACTAGCATTGTATAGCTGAAACATTTGTTTGCTTCGTCGCGCTTATCTCAGGAACTACTCGAATCATTTATTCGACACAAAAGTATTGAAAGAAAAAAATATTATTTGGATACTTTTGCGTTGAATAGTCGTCCTGTGATCGGAATATACTATACCTTATACATCATGTTGAAAGTCCTGCGCTCCTATTTAACACGAGCATTTAGAATTGGTCATGTAACATACAATTTTAAGATATTTTTATATTAAAGAAGATATAGAGTTTAAATCATAATTAACGAATAACACCATTCTCTGTTTTCTGTTATTATAAAAAAAAACCTATTTTGTGGCAGATCAAAAGCCAAAGCCTGACCCATCCATTCTCCATGTACGTCGTGCGTTCTCTTGTTTCCAGAAAGAGGAAATGAAAATAAGTCATTCCTCAGAATGGGAATCGATCCCACAACTTCTGTCTTTACAATCAGACCCTGTAAACATTATCTTTTTGGTTATAAAAATTATAACACTACTTTGCCCATCGAGCCAAAAACACGAAAAAAAATTTTTTTTTATAATTTTTGTTCTCGTGTATTCTTTTTTAATTTCGTCTTCCGTACAGGTATTAAAAAACGTTTTCATTAAGCCATTGATGATATCTTTTATATCGCTTTTATCATAATATGTAACGTTGATAAAATCATCCATCTATTTTTATCTGTTTCCATATTAAAAATAATATGTACTAATAATAATGAGGCCAGGTCGTGTGGCGCAGGGGCAAAAAGTGTTACTGTAAACGCGACAGGTTGTGGGTTTGATTCCCACTCGAGGAGATGAAATATGTATATAATATTAAAATCATAATAAAATCAATAATTGTCGTTCGAATGTCAACTGTGACAGTAGTGACATAAAATTTTCATATTGAATTTTAATACAAAATATTACATAAATCGTATTTATCAAGCACAATCAACTTTCGCAAGTTAAATTCGAGGATAAAAAAGTGTCAGCCAAACGTCCGTACTATTTACAAAAGTAACATTATAAAAAAATATATTTTATATATTTTTTTATTATACATGGATATGTCTTCGCCAACACATTCCAACGATGCTCAAGACATAAGTTTTACATCACTTACCGATGGATCACCCGTAAATTGCGTGACAATTAGACGTGCTCGTGCTGACATGGAAGGTCCTCTTAATCCATTGTTAAAAGAACTACGTGAGTTCAAGGAATCATTGGTTAACAAAGTGGACAAATGGTTCGCCAGACAGGAAAATATGATATCCAAGGTTGTAAAGGAATTCAACGAAATTAAGCAAACGGTGAATCAAATGTCAAATTATTTTGATGAACTAAACAACAAGACCACGGCATGTCTCAACCGTCTAGCTGAAACAGAAAAGAAGGTAAAAAGTCTAGAAGAACACACTAAAACAATAACTCGATTGGAAGCGAAAATTGAATCAATGGAGCAACATTCACGTCAATGCAATGTAGAAATTCAGAACGTACCTGAGAGACGTAATGAAAATTTAATAAAAATAGTTGAACTCATCGGAACGTCTATTAAGCAAAGCATAAGTCCAAATGATATAGTATCTGTGCACCGCGTACCTCATGCTGATACAAAGAGCACACATCCCAAGAGTATTGTCGTAAAATTATGTTCCCGGATTCTGCGTGACAATATACTGTCAGCTGCTCGAATGAAGAAGGGTTTGTACACAGATGACTTGCATATTAATGGTGAAAATCGCAGAGTTTACATAAACGAACATCTTACATTACGAAACAAACAACTTTTTAGAAGTGCTCGTGAAACTGCTAAAAAGTGTAATTTTCGCTTTACTTGGATTAAGCATGGTAACATTCTTGTGCGCGAGTGTGAAACATCCCGAGTTATTGCTATCCGTTCGTATGAAGACTTATCTAAAATTAAATCAACTAAGTCCTCCTAGTAAGTTAGTTAAAAAAATTCATCACCTAATAGTTGATATTATTATACTACTTATTACAAAAGATTATTGCTTGTCACAATGTTTACACGAATTGCTCTGTTCTGTTATTTACTCTCAGCAAGTGTTTTTAGTGTACCTTACATTTTTATTAGTATTGTGTTTATTGAATAAGATTTCATATATAGTTTTACTTCATAATGCCAAATATGTATTCATATTTTATCAATTATCAGCAATATTATTATATAATACTTATATACAGTATGATATTTATATTTATACAAAATATTTTATATTTCACAATATAGTCAATAGTTTTTTCGTAATGAATCGATTGATTTCTCGGTGCAGAAATAACAAACTTATATTCAATTTACTGATTAACTCAAGTAAGTTATATTCTTATACTATAACTTCGTTATATTGTTGTTTAATAACAATAATATACCAAGTTTCTAAAGAAACGTTATTTTTTTGCACAAACAAGTTAAATTGCAAAATAATGTATCTACTATTTCTTGGTGCTTACAATGCTCTTAAAATATATTCACCCATAATACGATATATCTTAAACATAAAATGTGAACATAATACCAACATTCTATACACAATATGCAATATTATTCGAATTCGCAGGTGATTTATCATTTTATTATCAAAATTGTGGTGGAATAAAAACCAAACTAAATACCATCTATATGAACATCTTAACTTATTCTTATGATATTATCGTATTAACCGAAACATGGTTAATTCCTAGTATTGCGGATAGTGAATTTATAGACAGTAGGTATATCGTATTTCGATGCGACCGGGACCGTGCCGCCACAGGTAGGGAGGAGGGCGGCGGCGTGCTGGTGGCCGTGCGCCGCGAGCTGCGGCCCGTGCGCCGCGCGCTGCCGGGGCCCGTGCCTCCTATTGTCGATTGCGTCTCTGTTGAGATACCGAGCGCGTCCCGAGGTAAGCAATGCATTGTGAATGCAGTATACATACCACCTAATCTATGTTCGAACACTTACGTCGTATATCTCGACTTAGTTTGCGACTTAGTTTTGTGTGACAATGTAACTGAGCATTTTCTGATAGGGGATTTTAATCTACCCAGCCTTGAGTGGGGAGTAAATAATGGACTTTGTTTACCTTTTATTAGAAATGACACTGTTTACGCTGGTAAATATCTCGTTCAAATCCTCTCTTTACTGAATGCCACTCAACATAACATTTACAAAAATAATTTAAACCGTACTTTGGATTTGTTCATATCGAACACTGATTGTACTTGTCTGACGCCTACTTCGCCTCTATCACCACTGGTGCATCATCATCCATATTTCTATATTCTCAGCAAAATAACTACGGCACTTATACCTATTCCAAGACAACCACGAATCAAATTATGTTATGCAAAAGCTGACTACATAAATATTAACGAAGATATTAATAATGCAAACTGGTGTGACATTTTAATTGGTTCTATTAACGAAATCATAAATATATTTTATGAAAAACTATTCTCAATTATAAAGTTGTTTACACCGGTCAGTGTAATAAAAAACAGTAATTCTCCATGTTGGTTTACCCCAAGTCTTCGACGGATATATAAGGCAAAAGCTAAAGCGTGGGTAAAGTGGAAAAAGTATAAAAATATTGTTGATTATGAACTCTTCTCCATGTATCGAAGAATATTTGATATGGAAAGTAGGAAATGCTTTGACAATTACATATCATTTACGGAACAAAGTTTAACTAAAAATATAAAATCCTTTTGGAATTACATATCTTGTCTTAAAATCAAACCGGGAATACCGACAACTATGACCTATATGGGAAATTCATCAAGCGATCCTGAAATGATATGTAAAATGTTCGCGCAATTCTTTCAATCTGTATATGAGCCGTCTACACTTAATATAGAAACATGGGAGTCATCGGTAGGCGATACTAACTCTAGTAATAACAATATATGCTCTTTATCCTTTTCTGAATACGATGTATATAAGGTGTTAAGGGCACTTGACTCAAATAAGGGTGCTGGACCTGACTCCTTACCACCCTCGTTCATAAAACTTACCGCGGGTACACTATGCGTTCCACTTAAAATTATCTATAACAAGTGTATGCAAGAAGGCATTTTTCCTGATTTATGGAAGATGGCGCATATAACACCCGTTTTCAAGAGTGGAGACAGAGACAACATTGAAAATTATCGACCGATATCGATTTTGTCCACGCTAGCAAAAGTCTTCGAAAGATTAGTACAAGCCCAACTGTACCCTCTTGTGCATAATGATATCTTACAAGAGCAGCATGGATTTGTACAACAGAAATCGACTACTACTAATTTATTGTTATATGCCACTTACTTATTTGAGAATATGGACAACGGGGTGCAGGTAGATGCTGTATACACGGATTTTCGCAAAGCATTTGACAAAGTGGACCATGAAATACTTTTAAAGAAATTGGCCTTCAACGGCGTGAGAGGTAATTTGTTGAGGTGGTTTGCTTCGTACATTATCAACAGGTCTCAAAGAGTTGTAGTTAGAGGCTTTGAGTCTGATACTTTTATTACATCCTCCGGTGTACCACAGGGATCTATACTAGGGCCATTGCTTTTTATAATCTTTATAAATGACATAAATAAATGCTTCAAACATAGCAAGTTCCTGTTGTACGCGGATGATCTAAAATTATACTTAAGTGTGCGGGATTTGTCGGACTGCCATGATTTACAAAGCGATCTTAATAGGCTTAGCGAATATTGTGTTCTTAATAAATTAGGTCTTAACTTGACCAAATGTAACACTATAACAATAACTAAAAATAAAAATATAATTATGCAACAATACTTTCTGAATGGGACTCAATTAAATAGAGTAAATCATGTACGTGATCTTGGTATCATTATAGATTCGCACCTTCATCTCGATCAACATGTTGATCATATTGTTAATAACGCATTTAAAATGTACGGATTTGTGATGCGTTCAGCTAAAGATTTTAAAAAGCCGTCTACGCTCATATATCTATATACCAGTTTAATCAGACCTCAACTTGAATATGCATTACAAATCTGGAACCCCATTTACAATAAATATGTTGATCAGATAGAAAATGTGCAACGTCGGTATTTGCGATCATTACATTACAAATTTTCACATTCTTATTTGTCATACTCTAAGTTGCTCGATAAATATAAATTAATGAGTCTTGCATCGAGAAGAAAACTGTTAAGTACAATGTCGTTATATAATATTTGCAATTCTAATATAAATTGTCCTCAATTGTTAAGCAACATAGATTTCTTGGTACCTAATCGAGTTTCATTGCGTAACACACGAACACCCAGATTATTTAAATTGAAAAAATGTCGAACTAATGCTGGCAAGCGAGCACCATTGTACCAAATGACCCAAACGTACAATGCTGAATTTTATAATACTGATATTTTTGGGTTAACAATAGGTGCGTATAAAAAAAGAATTAAAGCCATTACCGAGAAAGTAAATAATAATAATTGTTAAAAGTAACAATAAAATTGAACTATATATTATATATATATATATTATTATGTGAGTATGTGTGTAATTGTGTATGTGTATTTATATCTGTTATGTATATATTTAATATTGTTATAATTATTTATTTATTTATTTATTTATTTATTTTTTAAATATTCATTAAAATATCTCCTATAGTTAATTTCTATTGTTATAGTAAGTAGTGGATAACGGTGTGATTTGTACATAGATTAAGTTTATTATATTGTACAAGATATATTTTCTCATATGTACAAATGTTTGTTGTCCCAAATAAATAAAATAAAATAAAATAAAATAAAAATATTTCCATTTTCTCCGCTCCGGTGTCGAGTCAAAGATAGGACTTTGATACGGTTTGATACTTAGATACGGTAATAGACAATGGATCCAGAATTTAGCGGACAATGGGAAACGGAGTATCTTAACACTATGTTCTCTCTCTTGTCTATTAACAGTGTGAAGTAAGAAAAAATGTAATAACGGCTGAATGGCTAAGTTACGTATTTTAATGAAATAATGCTGTATCTAGCAAGAAATTTTTTGGAAAAAAAATCTATTACTCACTAACTAACGGATTTTGGACGGCATAAAAGAAGCGTCGCGGCCACCTCTTACCGACCAATTTCAAGATATTCCATGTTGAGTTCCGGAGACTAACGTCGCACTTTGTATTATCAGACAAGAAAATTTTAAACTATCTTGAATATTTTGTGACAAGAGTTTGAAATAGTGCACCCAACACGCAATATTAGAAACTTGCGGGTAATTCAAATAGTAAATAAGAGACGTTTAACTGAAAACGGCTTCGTATAAAAATAACATTAAAGCTTCCTCAATTTCCTTAATTCCCTTAGATTGTTAGCAGTAGTTAAATAATCATTTCTTCTGTCGGTACTTACGATCTTGTTAAACCTAGTATCTTGCTTCATTAACAGTTAACTTGGCCATCTTCAGTTTATGGAATCGTTTTTTTTTCGTTCCCGTATGAACTTTTATAAATCCTTTCTCGTGTTGAGTGGCGAAGCTCACGCTACGCTTTGCCTCTTTACTAGAGCGAAGAAATGAAAATATTAAATATATGATTTCCTCGAGTGGGAATCAAACTTACACCTTGTCGTGCTTACAGTCGCGCGCATGGGTGTAGGAAGGGGGACAGCCGGGTGGGCTGTGCCTACCTTAGAATAGCCTAGTGCCCACCCCAGAAATATCTCTAGATACGCCAATGGTCGCTCGTTTATGCATATGCGCCGCGACTGGTCATTGTGGGTACAAGTTGTAGGATTACAAGGAAAAAGTTCACGAGGCATTCCACAATGGGTTAACACGACACTGGTACTAAGAAATGAAAAGAATCGTCATATTTTGAAATTTAAATAATTAAGACTAATATTTCAGAATGGGAATCATCAACTTTTCAGAATTATGATTAAACAGGATAGTTTAGGATCGTTTAGGCTGTGTTGTGATGGCTTTGGCACATCATCGCAGCTGACTGTATACTGCACGGGGAAATGAGTTATTTTCATTTTCACGTGCTGGTATAAAGGCAAAAGCACGGCGTTGAATTCTGCCATTCAACACGCTTTCCCTACTATAATCGAGATACAGCGTAAATCTATTCATGCAGCATGGATCTACGCTATCTATAATGTTATGTACATTTTTGCATTATGAAAAAGATTTTGCTGCAGCGTTGAGTTCCGCCATAAGACAGATGATCTCAAAATAAATTTTCTTTGTCTATGAAAAAAACATGAAAACAACTTTTGATGTCAAACCATAACCGTCTACAACAGTTCGTTATTCCGTTACTCGTTGCGCATAATACTGTGGACAATTTTAACGGGAGATTAGAATTGAGTGAACGGTTAAAATATTACGTTTCACTAGATCTCCACCCTGACTTACGTGACGTGACGGTAGAAAACATATTTTGGCTTATTTTCGCGGTGTGAAAACAAAGAAAACTGCATTAAAAGAAAAAGTGCGAAAGAGATATGAGCGGGTAATGCTTATGGGGAACTGACTCCTTTTTAATAAAATAGGCTTACATTTCCACCAACAACGAGTTTCGTATTTTATAATTACTTCACTCCGCTCCCTAGAACTGGGTGAGTTCATTTCAAATATTAAGAATGCAATTTACTCTTGCGAGTTCAACGGAGTCCGTAATGGGTCCGTAATGTAATAATAACGTTTTTGCATTTTTTAAAAACAAATTAAATATTTCAATGCATGTGGAAAGTTCATTTACATACTTCGCGTCTGGTGCAATATTTCAAAACGGCAAATAAGTCATTGTTGCACCAAATTAGTGATATGGGAAGTGTTAGTTATAAAGTTAGTTCACACGATCTGAAAGTTATCTTTTGTCTTTGAACAACTTTCCTCGTTTAATTGTTGGGTAAAGTTTTGTAAAGATATCACTTTCAAGTTTCCTGAGAATTTCTGTTTATAATACACAAACGACTCAAACGCGTCTTCGCCCGCTTAAACTTATTGTTATATTATGACCAAAACATACAAATATTTACGTAAATTGTTATTCTCATGTAATATAGGTTACAAGCTATATTACTGAAAAGTTTCATATAAATCCGTTCAGTGGTTATTCCCTGAACATAAAACAAACATCCATCCTCATAAACTTTAATATCCATAATGTAATAAGTAAGATAGAACAAGACGAGCTTTTTCCGCGGCTTCGCTCGTTTTTAAAAAACCGATAATGATCATTTAAAAATAAATGCCTTAGTAATTCCTTAATATTTCATATGACTTGATCAGACACTACGCCACAATGGCCAATTAGAGAAATAAGAGTTAAAATATACTTCCCCCCTCCCACCATCGATGCTCGAACCCACAACCATCGCGTGTACAGCCCTCCACTTCGATTATAACGCAACTAATTATAATAGCATCACACAGTGAAACTAAATAAAACTAAATGAACACGAACAAAACGTATAGAAATGCATACTTTCTATTCTATATCGAAAGTAACTCGGTAATGGTACACTCTGGTTGATTGTACTGACAGAAACACTTTCTAACATATTCGTATTATGTTACGTATATTGACGTTTTGTGTTTTCTCACGATACTTCTTTTTCCACGTGTTACACCGATTTTGAAGGTAGAGGTTGTGTGTTTTTGTAATTATTGTATGCCAGATGAGGTCATCGAAGCGCAGGAGCATGCGATTGTAAACGTTGTGAGTTTGATTCCCACTCGACTTCACTCTGCTTACCAGACAGGAGCCTAGAGAATTCTACGGAAAATGGGCAATGGAAGGGATGGAAGGGAACGGAATGTCTTAACCTATCCTCATATGTGCCGGATATACAGTGTGAAGTGCTTTGTTAATGTTAACAAACTTACTTTTACTTCTTGCATCGGATGTGGTCAAATTGATGAATCTAGGAGATGGGTTAACACAATCCCGCACACAGCATTGTTGACAGAGAGAACCTAGTGTTAAGACAAACCGTTACTCACTTTCCGCTGAATTTTGGAGGTATTGCGTGTTGAGCGGCGGAACTCAACGCCCCTCTTTGCCTCGACCCCAGAGCGAAAAATTAGTGGGGAGTGGGGATCGAACCCAAAACCGTCGTGTTACAGTCACACCCTTCTGCCCCTGGGCCACGACGAACTCTGTGCTAATACAACATATTATATTTTAAGCTGAGGTAACACTAACCGAAAATACACGGGACTTGTACATTTAAACAATAACATGATTTAATTTATAACATTATAGTCTTTCAATCAATAAATTATTTAACACAAAAAGATTTACTCAGCGAGTACCAGTTATTCCTGAGATTAACGCGTTCAAACAAACACATCAAATCGATTTTTAATGATGCTATTAAAAAACGTTAGATCAAAATCAAAATGAAATAATAAAATAACATTAAATTTAAAAATTAAATTAAATTAAAAATTAAATTGAAATAATAGCTGCACATAATCCTACTAAATTTTTTTATTTAAACTCTGTACTACCCCTTCTGTTAACTGCCACTGTGCCATAATAGTCAAATCATACTACGACCAAATCATGAAATGATTTACTATACCCTTGACTGTCAAGATGTAATTCAATTTTAAGTACAATAACAGCAATTTGCTCAATTGATCACAATAAGATTGAGTTTGTGACTCAATAGACCACTATTGGATTTTGTCTTTTTATTTACTTCTATATATAACTTTAGTGGGCTTTTTTAAACTCCATATTTATGAATCAAAAACGATATCTCAAGAGAGAACAGTTTGTACATACAGGCTAAATCTTTTAAGGTGGTCTTATATTTTATATTGCGATATAAACAATACTTATATTAATTAAAAACTTATTGATTAATTATTATGATTATATTTACGTGGCGTTATCTGACTGTAGACGCGACGGCTGTGGGTTCGATTCCTCTTGGAAGTAAGTAAGTCATTTCCTCTAGCAACGAAAGCGCGGCATTGAGCTCCTCCACTCAACACGAAATATCTCGAAAATTGGACGGAAGCTTAGCAACGGATATGACAGGTCAAAGAACCAAAACAAGTCTCCAAATTGGAATCGTCTATGATGGGTTCAGTACCTACAACTATAATTATAAAAAAACATTAAAAAAAAAAAAAATTATGTATAAAAATTTTAATTTCAACCTTGTAAGAAAAACTATATTAAAACTCATTCGAAACAATTTTCGTTTAAAGTTTTCATTTAAATATATAGAATATATTTTCCACAGAAAATAGGAAAAGATTCTTGGACTTGTCCCGTCCGACTCACGTACAAAGCGTTCCATACCTTTTTTATCTATAAAAAAAAATACATCATGTCTGTTCCTCTAAAACTGGATGTTTTAGTTTATTAAACTAAAATTTAAAAAAAAAATAGACCTCTATACACTACTGCAAAATAATTTCCTCGAACCGGCATTGAACCTAGGATCATTGATCTAAAACGAACATTCCTATTACACAAAAGAAGTTATCGCACTCTTAATTGACTCGTGACTTGCAAGTGTATAGCTTTTTATAGCTACACTGGGCAATAACTTTGATTTGGTTTTGTTGTTGCTAAACTGTTGCACGTTATACGAGTTATGGATCATCTTTTCATATTTTGGCACAAACACCCCTTATTTCCGCTGCTACGCTGAAACTTAGCGCTAAATACGTCGAAAGAAGAGAAAAAGAACAGAATATTTTTTCTTTACTACATTTTACCCGGGATTTCGATTCCATTCATTGCCATTTTTAGGGCTTCATATTTTTAAGGAAAAAGGGAACTCTTATAAAATCACTGTATTCTTCGTCTGTCGAGAGCCTTTATCCTAAAAAATTGTAGTTTAAAGCCGTTAGTTCAAGTGAGATATCGAATGAAAGGGCTTTAGCTAAGCTAAGCTTGAATTTCAGAAAAAGCTCGAGACCACCAATTTATGTACGTAACTCTCTCATCGGACCCGCACATAGTAGGCAAATTGTATCTAGGAACCTAGTGCTAAGACACTTGCTAGAGCGAGGAAATAAAAACACCAAATATCTCATTTCCTCAAATAAGAATCGAACCCACCACCTGTCGTGTTACAGTCGCCCGTTTGGGGCATAAGCGCTACAAACGACTGACCCTAATTATGAAATGTATTTAAAATAAATTATAAAAAAATATTTATTCATAACAACTCAAAGGCCCCTTTTTTTAAATCTCTACTCCCAAAAAGATTATTTCAAAGAAAACGAAGCCACAGAAGAAACATGTATACAGTACAGTAGGTACTTCACATAACATCACATCTAATCCAATTGCTACGGTTAAGATAGGTTTTATGCAATAAGCTGTCGATCGTTCTAGAGATTAATAAAGATTTTTTACGCCTCATATAATTTATTGTTAACATGATATAGAGCTATATTTAGAGTTTCGTAATCTTTTACCTTAATATTTGAGGCCAGTCGTGGCGCAGGGGTAGCGCCACCGTTATAGATTCATTTTCTCTAAAAAGATTATCAGCTTCCCACGCATCAGGGTAGGCAGAGGGAACCTATGGTATGCGACACAATAAAAATATCATTCCTCAGAGTGGGAATCGAACTAACAATAGCATGATCTTTGCCACTTTGTCGGTGCGCCACGATATCCTCAAAAAGGTTCATCTTTTACATTGTAAATAAAACACATTTAAATGGCAGTTTTGATTTTAAACGACCATTCGTAAGAAGATTTTAATTATAACTGTTTTAAATACAGCCTGATTGCACCCAAGCATTTCCGCTTTACAAATATGTATAAACCGGAAGACGTTCGTGTATTGGTTATTCAAAGTGACGTATGCCATAAAAAGGAATCTTTTAAAAGGAAAATGAATCTTTTATTTATTTTTCTATGTATATACTTGAATATACTTGAATTCCGCATTTTAAGATAGACAGAGAGATTCTTTGATGTCCTTTTTATGTAGTTTTTGTTTATAACTCATTTTTAAAATGATATGTCACATTTAAACGAACGAGAACGTATGGCTTAGCGGACAGAGCGCAATGACTGCTTCCTAGAGGCCTGCCTTCAAATTCCGGTACGTTAAAATTTTTATACGTTTTCAAAATGGAATTAATTACGTACATTATTTGTCCTCTAAAGAATAGAAAGGTCAATTCTTTAAATAAATTACATAAATAAAATATTGATTGGATTCGGTAATGTGTCGAATTTTTATCTATCTGTTTACGAGTTACGCAAAAACTACAGAAACGGACCAATGTGAATGGATTTTGGTGTGTAATAGCTGGACTCTAGAACTACATGTTTTTTAAAATGTAGTTCCAGAGTAAAAAAAAATATAGGAACTACAATATATACCGGGATAAAAAGTTAAAGTCAAATTACTTTAAAAGTTACTGTGAAATATGAGAAGTGAATACATTCTGGCATGGTTAAATAGGTTAAAACTTTTAATAACATTTAGAAAGACGTAATTTGGCATCTAGTTACTTAAGAAAGTCGTAGTTCGGTACTTCCATTTGACCGGCTAGAACAAAATGTAGAATTACAACTCTAAGCAAAAAACGATTACCTAGTGCAGGTTGACACGCCCTGTAGAAACTGTTTTTTATTTATCGATGGAGGCACGCGACTGTGTTTTCTTTTTAAATACCACATCGGACTTGATTATACAAAATATAAATTGCTCGTAAATACTTGATGTGTATAAATCTATTTAAATTTTATTTACGCTGTATACAGATATTATATATAGAGCTTTAGCTCTATAATATTTACAAAATATAGAATATTATTTTGGTTCTATAACTCTAAAGAGTTGGTTTGATTGAACGCACTAATCTCAGAAACTACTGGATCGGAAACTGATTTAAAATTGTTTTTGTGTTGGATATATCATTTATTGAGGATGGCTACAGAATATAAAGTCATATTACTAATTTTAGTGTAGCGAACTGTTTAATTGGACAGATAATAAATAATAATATAATTTTATAGTTATATAAAACTACGCACTACCATTACCGAGTGACTGTCCGACAACGCACAGCTGAAACTACGCGGCGTACAACGCTGAAACTTGGTATATGGATTCTTTGGGTTGTGTAAGAGAGAAATAAAAGAGGATTTCTCAAAATTCGTATGGCAACAGTATTCGTTCCATTCGTTGCGGGCTGCAACTATTTTAAATATATTAGGGATTGAACCCATAACCATTGCGTATAAAATGATATATTGTCCTACTAATGGATTCAAAACTCTCAACTCTACTCTTAGTCGCAATATTTAGTGCACATAAAATGTAACGACACTCGTGTTCCATAAAGATGACTAGATATCTTTGTAATGGCTACTATGTATGGAATTTTCTCACGATACGAAATATCTCATTTTGATTTTTATAAATATATGTGTATATATAAATTGGAAATAATCATTTTCGTCGTTAAGCTCCGCCACTCTACACACAATTAATCGAAAATTGGGCGGTGCTTATGGAACAGAACGTTTAACACTAGGATCCCTTAACCTATCCTGATCTATATACGGGATGCGACATGAAGCTAAAATATAATATTTATATGTTTTAAAGATTTTTGATAAATATTTTCTATAAAAATCTAATAATTAAAGACCGCCACTTTGGCATTTAAAAAGATAATGGACGAATGTCTATATCCTTTTTTTAATATGCTATATTTTTACAGAGATCGTTTCTTGTAACTAAATACCGTTTTGATATTTAAAACCGAAGTAAAACTTTGTAATGCTTAAACAAAATTTGAGTATGTGAATAACACTTTTTAATCTGTATAAATAATGGTTAGGGCCGTGAAACAGACCCCTTCCTTTTATGTTTTGTGTAAGTATGATTTTTTGTTGATTTTGGTTTTTTTTTTGTTTTTGTTTTATTTAACACGTTGTTGGGTTAACAATGTTTTACACTAACTGCTACTACTACTACTAAATTTCAAAATGCCTTTGTAATTCGTGAGAAATTAATGTTATAAAATTATTATTTTTTTATTACAGCGATTTGCCAGATGAAGAGGATACAAAGTCACCTGTACTCCTTCTGGGAGTGAACAAAATCTCCGATTCTCCATTCTTTGCTAGACGACGAATCACTGACCCACATTCGTCGGGATCAATTAGATTTTTCCGCCCCCCAAAATCCAAGTACACTCGAGGCTTAAGTGGAGATGAGAGGCTCGAGAAAATCAGACAAGACTTACTTGTTCACAAACATAAACCCGACACGTACATTCCAAAGACCAGCCATGAGGTATCCTTAGAACGAGACAAGCAACCTTGTATAAAACTAGGCTGCGTAGGCAGTTGTATATGCGACAGAAAGAAATCCTCGTCCAACAGAGGGTCGTTTTCTTTTCATCGGCCAGAAAATAGACAATCTTCGTTATGCCCATCAGAATCTTATGGGTCTAACACAAAAGAAGAAAATGATATAGAGTTCAAATACACAGAACACATTCCAGACGTCCAACCTTCGAGCAGCAAGCAATATTCTTACAATATAACCCCAAAATCGACTGAACGGAGACATTTTTTACTTGATCTCAATGAGAGATTTCGAAAAACACTTAGTTTGGACTCACGGAAAATAGAAACAAATCGCGTGTTGAGCATCCCAAAAGAATCCAGACCCAAATCTCTAGTGAATACAAGTAACATTTGCGTACAATATAAATCGGGAGACCCTTTCCTGCCGTCAAATTTTGATAAAGCGAGCCAACCGAAGAAAAAACGAAAATCATTCTTCTCATTAGACACGTTTTTTGATTCTAAAAAATCGGATACATCATCAGTAGACGATTACGTATCATCAAAATACAAACGGTTCGAGTTGGAAAGCGATGACTCGCCGTTGTTCAAGCGATCGAATGGCGAAAAAACGCCAGATCTGCTGAACCTGCCCGTCATCATAGATTCGGTGCGGAAAAAACAATCTGATACGAAAAGGCAGTTGGAGAAGTTGGAGAATCATTTTTATAAAAGTCTAAATAAGCGAACGGTTGTTGACGCTATACCAGCGGACGCTACGGACGCACAAGGCACGAGCGGGCATTCCAATCAGCTGTTCGTATATGACGACGAGGTTGAATACATAGAACCAATACGAAGTAACTTTACCAGTCAAAGCACGTTGATTTTAGATAAACCTGATGATGGGACTTTAAAACCTGATTCGATATTAACAATAAATACCGACGAAACGGACTTAAAGCTACCTAATTCCTTAAATAACGTGTCAAATGACTTGGATAGTATAGGAGCATACGAAATTGAAGTTAAAGAATCAGATCTTAAGAATTCTTCGAAGAAATTAGTGGTAAAAGTGATGGATAAGTCCGTAGACTCAATCGGCAGTTGTTCCCTGGACGTGGACGCCAGTACAGATTTCTCAGGTAATTTTGTGTGTGTTGTGTGAGCATGACTTAGACTTTGTGTATTGCAGATTAAAAAGATAAAATCTTTTATTTTTTAATAACACTATTCATTTATTATTATGATTTAACAATAACATTGTATATGCTATCAAATTTTATACATAAAATATTTTTTTATTATTGAACATAATTTTTTCATGGTTTTGCAGTAATCTCCAAATAAAAATAAAGTTTATATCAATACTTGAAAGTGTACAAAATCTGCAATAAACAATTAACTGTCTAGTGGTGTATAATCTTTTGCATCGTATTGTAATGAAATTTCATTTTTCATAATATTTTCATAATAAAATATATGATGTCTCTTAATTTTTATTTTATTTTACTTTCACCTTTCATTTTTTAATGCTTCTTGGTTGTTCAGTGTCAGCTATTTTTTTTTTTATTATTATTATTATTTTATTACAGCTTGAATATACAGTGTTACTTTCTAATAATACAGATTAAAACTTTCTTGGTAGATGTTATATTAATAACTTATCATTACTTAGATTAGTCTCACTCTTTGTCCCGCGTATTGCAGGATAAGTAGAAGAAACCTAGTGTTACGACATTTTATTCCCCATGTACTGCCCAATTTTCGAGATTTGATTGATTTTTATATATACTATTTTGTAACGTAAATAAGAAAATAAAAGGAATCGAACTCAGAATCGTCTCGTTTATAGTAAGACGCTGAGCCGCTGCACCACCACCTTTGATTACATTGATTTTTTTCCTTCAGATATAGATATTTAATTTTTTTTTAATAATAGTTTTATATATTGCCTAGAATGTCGACTCTATATCTAAGGAGTTTAGATATTTTTTTTATTATTTCGTATATTAGCTTTTACTCTAAGCCCGTGACACACAAGTATCTTTGACCGCAGGTACAGTGGGTTACATCGTAACTATTAACTTAATTAAAAATCAGTAAAACAAAGATTGAATTCCAATGTAAGATGAATTACATTTTTAGACACATTCAAAACTGTTAAACAATTTTTATTATTAAAAAAAACACAAGTTTATTTTTTATAATACATATTATCAGGATATAGATTACTATTAATTCTTTAATATATGATTTAATAAGACACATCACTATTTTTATATTGTTCAGTGACCTAAAAGACTGTATTTATATATAGATAATAGAAAAAAAAAATTGCCCTATATACGCTTTTTATAACATACCTTAGGAAGTCTTGGGCCAGCGGCACAGAATCTGACTGTAAGCCTGACGATTGTGGGTTCGATTCCCGCTCAGGGAATGAATTTTTTTATTACCTCGCTCTGGTAACAAAACGAACGTCAACATCTGTCATGCTTGGGGAACAGAGTATCTTAAGACTAGGTTCCCTCTACTCTAGTGTTACAATGTAAAAAATATTTAAAAAAAAAAGTGGTTGTTAAAACCATAACCATAGAAAAGGATACATTAATATTCTTTTTAACATTAAATGGTTTTTACGTGGAGGCCATCACAGTGGGCCATCATACCTGGCTGCAAACGTAATATTTGAGGGTTCAATTCTCACTAAGGGGAATAAATTATAGTTATTTCTACTTTGGTTGACACTGGATTCCCTCTACCTTCCCTGTTATGTGCGAGAGATGCGTCAACAAAAAAAAAATGCTAAACAAACAACAAAAATAATATTTGTGTCACTCACACGGTGTATTCACCCCTTGCATGTCTTTTAAAGGAAATTCCGCACGAACACCGCATTTTCTGTCTGTGCCTTCCCTAATTTGAATAATATAAACATGAAAGTCTGTATAATCCGTTAATCAATCACGCAAAAATTGCTTAATAAATTAGAATAAATTTTGATGTTATATGTATATTATATAGTAATGTGTTTTTATCTTCTTTTTGAAAACGTTAACCGCTTAAGATTTGTATCACTAGATTATTATATAATAGATACTAGTGTTATAAAGTAGTATTTATTATAGACACACTTGTGTAATTTTTTTTTCTTATTTCCACCCTCTGGAAAAAAGACTAACGGAGTGTTGAGACACTATATACCATCCTCCATGTGCGGGATTTAGCGTGAAGGTTTTTTTTATTTATAATAAAAACCTTTATCAAAAATATACCGTATTGGTAATAAAAAAAACAGCTTCACGCTTTGTCTGGCACACTGCAAACTAGACAGGCCTAGTGTTAAGAAACTCCGTACTCCATTCCGGCGAATTCTGTAGGCATTGCATATTGAGCGGTGGAACTCAACGCCGCGCTTTGCCTCGACACCAGAGCTATGATATGAAAATATACATTTAAATAAATGTTTCATTTTCTCGAGTTGAGGTCGAACCCACAACACGCCGCATAATGTCTCTAAAAGCTAAAAGAGTAAACTTAGTCACTAAGAAAACTATCACATCATAAATACAAACGATGTTTATAAACAGCACACTGATATGAACAAGACTCGAGACGTCGTAGTATAAATGTTTATTTAAAAGTTACGGTAAAACTGTATGGTCTACTAAATAGCGGTAATAATATTATAATTTATGCAATAATTCAATTGTGCAGGAACATATTGTTCCATTTAAATTGAAAAGGAAGAATTAAGATATTTTTTTGCCATTTGTAAAATATTCCATATATAAATAAAACGAAAAAAGTTCACACTGCATTCTTTTTAATATTTAATTAAGAGACAAATAAATGGTGGAATAATAAGTTCTTTGATTTTCACGATTATTACACATTTTAAATAAAACTATTTTAACCGGATTAATCGCGTATATTTAGTTTTTTTGTACATTTTTGGAAACCCGACGTTTCGAACACTTCGCAGTAGTCCGTGGTCACGGGTAGACTCACCCGTACCTACACCCGGTTAAAATAGTTTTATTTAAAATGGTGGAATAATTTCTGTAAAATAGAATACTGGAATATTTTCTCTAATTTTATTTAAACTCAATATTATTTTCAATGGCGTAAGTCATAACGGAGCGCTACAACATTTGATTGTAAACGCGACGTTTGTGCAATCGATTTTCACTCGGAGAAATTAATTATTTATTTTTTCTGCTCTAGTTGCAAGACAATACGCGGTGTTGAATTCCCCACTGAACACTGTCTCGAAAACTGGGCGGTATCATTAGGTTCCTCCCTATCCTATTATACGCGGGATACAGCGTGAAGCTAAGAAAATAAATCGTACAAATTTCTGAAACAGATGGCAAAATACATAAACTCCATCGGTTATAAAGTTGCTATTTTGCATAACGTATTGACGTATTTGTATTCACTAAAGTGTTACGTTTTCATTTGATACTTAATATGTATATTTTAAGTTAAAAAATAGAAAATCCGTTATATTAAGTTTTAAATTTGAAGTCCTTAGATTTTACGCCTGCTTGCTTGAACTTATTTTGTTTACTATTTCTTCATACATAAACGCATCGTGTGGCTATCTGACTGTAAATGTAGGCTGTGGGTTCGATTCCAACTCTGAGAAATGTTTTTTTTTATTTTCGCTCTCGTAAGAAGACGAAGCGATGAAACGGCGTTAAATTCCGCCACTCACTGAATGTATCGATAATTAGACAGTGCGTGGGGACTGTTAGTGGACACTCTGTTTCTGTCCATTGTCTTCCCTGCTGTATGAGGGATACAACGTGAAGTTATCTTTTGATCCTGTAATTTTTTATCGTTATAGACTGCTCTTCGCTCAAAGAGTATGTAGAGTTGATTCTTTTGTTACGCATAAAAACATTCTTAATTAATAATTGTTGTTTATAATTTTAACCGTAATTCTCATTAGTAAAAGAACTACTTAATTAGAAATTACTTATTAAATTTACAACTAAAGTACAAGTTATTTGGCGCATTAAACAATTTAACTCTAGGGTACCATTATAGCGTTTTAACTGCACACGATAATAATATAGCTTATACAATACGTATAAACATTTCACAACGATCAATGAACCTGTAAATGTAATTACAACACTCATTTATTTATTTACATATTTTATATGGCAAAAGAAATAAATTTGTATATTTACATATCTCCTATATTTTATTGTGTAAGCCGAGAGATCCTATTCGAGTCAAACTAGATTCAAATATTTATTTCATGCCGTTTGTTGGAGCTCAACGCCGTTCCCAGTAAAACTTCTGTCACGTTCAAAAAACTTTGATTTAACTATGCCACCATTAGCGTATCTAGAGATATTTTCTGGGCGTGTTTGTGTTTGTGTAAATGTTTCGGGGCAAACTTTTTTGTAAGTGAAATTTCTTGAGTGGGCACCATACTATTCTATGGACCACCCGGCTTCCATCCTTCCTACTTCTATGTATGCTATAACGCCATTTTTTAGCTTCACGCTATTTCCCACATTCATATAGAAGAGTAACCTAGTGTTAGCCGTTAAGACACTCCGCTCTACAATTTCGCCCTCTTTTTAACCGGCCCCCCGCCCTTTCTCTCTTCTTTTTCGCCCCCTTTTGAGTCGAATGGCGGAATTGAACGGCCCGGTTTGTCTTAGATATTATCAGAGCATGGAAATGAAAATAATTAATTTCTCCAAATAAGAATAGAACCTACAACGTTGTGCCTCGACGGACGTTTTTTTAATATACCTAGGTATTTTTCATAATAACAACATTATTTTATCAAATTATATTTTTATTACTCTTTGAAATGAATAGAAAGCTATGTCATGACAATGGCATTAAATTTTTATTCCCAAATGCAGTACTTAACTTTAAAATACTTTAATTTGATGAGTGCAATTTCTGTAATTAATTTTAATATAAATGTACTTTATAATTATAATAAATTGTGAATGATGCTAAACACTCCCACGCGTAAAAATTAATTAATGTGCTTCTTTACACGCGATCTGTTTTACATCGTTTTGCGCTAATTCTACTTTTATAGTTGTTCTGCAAAATTAAATTATTGACTATTATATTATTATTAAGTACATTTTTCAAAATTTTCTTAAAATTTAACTTGTGATTTTTTATAAATTATTTTTTATTAGGTACATTATAATAAGTAGTTTATTTATTTTTAACTGTTAAGCAACAGAAGTCAAAGACTTCTTATTAATTATAAACTAATATATTTTTAAACCTAAGCGAACGCCAACAGTATATGTCACACTGAACAGGCGCAGGATGACGCAAGTGGTATCTAGAACACGAACGCCTAAATTATTTTGTGAAACAAACGTGTTTCAACATTGGTAGGCAGGTTGTTTGTCTTAATATCAAAAATCTTATTAAATAAATAGTATCAGTTTTAGACATCAGCAGCAGTTTCAGTTTTAAGGATAAACGTTTAATTTTAGCCATAAACGCTATGCAGATAGAAAATACCCGACAGCTACCCCGGTACGTGTGTTCAATCTTTATTCGAAGGATTGTTTTTTTTTTTGCTTTACGTTGTATCTCAGAGTAGGCAGAGAAAACCTAGTGTTAAGATACTCCATTCCCATGAAGACAATTCCGTTCTCCACTTTCCAATCCATAAACTTGGCGATTACAGTAGCATATTTGTGCGCCGGCGCCACAACGGAAACCGACTCAACGTCAGGAGACACAAATTAACATATTTTCATTTCCCCGTTCTTTAGAAACAAAGGCTTTCAGTATCTCTAAAATGATCTATAAGTTGAGAAAAGAATAACACTAGGTTATTTCTACTAATTCCGTTACAAAGCGGGAGATGCGTGAAGATAAAAAAATATTTGCGATGTATCATGAAAAAATTTAAAACGGTCAAGCCCACAATTTTTACTGAATTTACCTATTATGTCATATAATATTGCAAATGTTTGCTTGAAAAAATGCAAACAAGTTGCAAAGCCTTCACCGATTTAGGATTTTGAAGGTCCTTTGCATAATATCTTTCTAAAAATATATTTTCAAATTACTTTTTTAAATAACTGTCACGCGAAAAGGTAATAAATCAATGTATCAAACTCATATATGATTTAAATATTTGGGTCGTTTATAGAAATAGCATACAATGCAAATTGAAAATTGCATATTGCAAACAAAAGATCACACACACGCTGTCGCATTAACACATCGGCCTCGATTGCTCCTACGCACTTCTCACTCGTTCGGTCATTGGCGTCTAAACACTTTGCCAATACGCGCGTATATTGGCGTACTTGTTTTAAATATATTATATTATAATTTAATACACATTTAAATATAATAAAATCTACGTAATATATATACTTTGAATGTTTTAATAAACGAGATTCACGCTCGCCGAGCGTGAAACGGAACGGAACCGGCCGTAACTTGTCCTGCCTGAGGGTGACGTCTCGAGGAAAAAAAAAGTGACATTAGTGACGAACTTTGTTGAAATATCGTTCCTTAAAATTTATGAAGTATTTTTTTGTTATGAAATATTGTGTTTTTATTTAAATTAATTGTTTTTAACTGTTGTGTAATTTGTTTCTGTAATTCATATAATACCGGTAAGTTACTTTAACTTTTATTTGGTATATTCATTTTGTATTTAAATAAATATCTACCTACGTTTTCCTTTTCAAAAAATCTAAACAGTTGTAGCATATTCGTCATCAAAGTATATTTATTGTTTCGATTAAGATGAATAACGCGATTACTCTTGAAAACGTGCACGTAGTATGTCATTGTTCGGCGTGTGGAACGCTACTCGTTATTTTATTTTGTATTTATACAAGTAATTCGCGACATGAAAAGTAAAAAAGTAGTTTTATGTATATAAAAGTGAGCTTGGGATTGTGATGTAATATAAAATCTTGTTAAATCAATACAGTTTGAAGAACAATATTATATATAGAAATCATATTATTTTGCCATATATAGCTGAAATCTGCATGTGCCGTTTAAGGTATGCTATATTTAATGATGTAGCTTTGATTGGTTTCAATGTATATGAGTAATGAATTAAGTTGTTAATTAGTGGAAAATATCTAGTAACAAACTATTTTTATATTTATAGAACATAGTAATTTTAATAGATATATAATGTATACTTTATATAATAAAGCTAAAAAATTTGCTTGGTTGAATGTGCTAACTCAAAAACAACATACACTGGTAAAATTACATCTACAAATTGTTTTTTATATTATTATGGTTTTTATTTTATTTTTACACTGTATCCCGCACATAACAGGGTAGGCATAGGGAACTAAGTATTAAGACATTCCATTCCCTAATTTCCTTAATACACTTCTGTTCTGCACTTATATTATAGTTTCTCTGTACAACTTATGAATGCACTGCATTGCATATGATACATTTTAACGTTGGCAATGCACCAACAAGGTCAAGGGGAGATTGCTAATATCCTTACTATATGAGACAAGACAAGTTTTACATGGTCAGTTAAAATAATTTGTTATATGAGTGTTTATCATTAAAATATAAATATCCTTTTGTCATTTGTAATTACTTTGTTTTATGTAGTTATTGATGTAAATGGATATCGCTATTGTGCCACTGTAGATGTCACACATTGCTAAACAATTGAACTGAATGTAAATGCAATGAACCAAACCCACAACGGGTTTGGTTCATGCTTACTGAAAAGTTTTATCCTCTTATTTCTTTAAATTTGGTAAACTTGAGTATTGTCTTTCTATCCATACAATACATGAATAAAATAACATAGGAAATAAGAATTATAGTTAAATGACCATCTTTTTTCAATCTTATAAATTTATTTCTAAAAGGCACTTAAAATCAAAAATAAATGAAAATTATAAAATAACAGAATGAATTATAAGACTGAGTCACTTATATAAACACTATATATAATTAGTATTTATATTGATCTATAATATGCATGACTAAAGATATTAAAAATGAAATATTATCTTTTAATTGCTAGCTTGAGTGTAAACTGAAATAATATGATTTTAGTAACTTTTTTTTGCATAACATTTATATATGGTTTTAAAAATGTCTTTTAAGATTGTTATGTTTATTACTTTTGAAAGTAAAAAGTTTATTACATTAAGGTAATTGAAACACTCAAAAATTTTAACTTAAACAAGAAGCAAATATATTGTAATTATTATAAGAAGTCATACAAAATATATAGGCAGATTGCTATTTAAAATTTGTAAACTTTTCAGAATCCCTTGATTTCCCCGGAATTGGGTATCAAATTGACTTGGTGACAATGAGAGCACCTGGGACATGTACTTTTCAAATAATAAAATAAATTTTGAAATTGATGTACAATTAATTGAGAAATTAAGGGACATAAAATATACATAGGTGCCAAATGCAGGACCTCCTTTTTAGCTACTCAACAAACAATTTTTCAAAATTCTTCGGAAAATGGGGAATGTAGTGTCTTAACACTAGGTTTTCTCTGCCTACTCTGACAAGAAAAAGGTAGATTAAAAGTAGGCCAACTGTTTTTAACTAATTTTAATGGTAATAATCTGTTTCGTCTTTCAACGTGACTGTATTCAAAAGATTTTCCTTACACAGATATAAATGAAAAACATTGAAATTAACATAAATTTAACTTTAATATAATTTTATTACCAACTTAATATTTTTTTTTATTTTGGATTATTTTTTTAAATAAATTTCTATTTATACCTTTTTGCTTATCGCAATATTAAATTACCATTACAAAAAAATCGGCCTCGTGATAATATCTAATCTATCAATAATTGACATTTTTTATTATTTTTAAATGTCATCTAACTTTCAGTATTTTCTGTATTGTGTAACATGTGCGACTATTTTTTGGCGTTTTTATGTAAGACGCTATTGAATGTGATAATTGCACCTATTTTTTTTATTCAATGCTCAGAAAATTTTTGTTGACATTAAGTTGTTACATATAAGTATTCCTTTTTTTTGTTTACAATTTTTGCATGCCGTCCGCATAAACTGTATTATCGAAATAAATAAGGAAGTCAACCATTTGTGTCTTGTTTAGATATTTTGTTTTCAGAACGAAAGTATTTTTATCGTTGAGTAAAGATTTCTGTTTATTGTTACAGATACTACGTCCGGAAGCTTGAATCTCCTCACGCCTTCGTCCACAACCAGCCGAATACGAGATTTCACGTCTCGAATACAGGAGCGGGCGGCTTCAAACTTACAGCCCCATAATTTGACACCTCAAGCGCCTATATCACCGGCGAGGACACCTGATGATGCAACTCCAACTCCTCGGAAGTCTGATAATCTTCTAAGACCACCACCAAAGATCCACATCGACACTTCCAGTCATAGATCCAGAAGTCATCACAAGAAACGTGACGATATACCCCAAAAGAAACCCAGTTACTTAAATTTAGCTTGTTCAGTCAACGGCTACTCAAATCTAACAACATACGACTCAAAATTACGCCAAGATATCAACAAAAGTCGGGAAGCGTCGCCTATCAGACCTATCACTCATACATATCAATATCGGAGCGAAAATAACTCCCTTCTTGTTCCTATTCCGGTCAGCGCTAACAAACTGTTGGTACCAACCTTCGGACCCCATGATACTCGCAATAATTTGACAGCAAAAGCGCCTTCCAAGGCGCACACAGATCCTCAAATAGCTTCCCCGATTCATGCCTATATGGCTGCTGAAAATAAGCAGTTGAAAAACGATTTTTTAGGCCCCAGCATGACGACCACCAGTCGTCCCTACATATCTAACGAGAGCAAGAACTTCGCAGCGTCAATGCTCCATCAAAAAGATGAATTGGATAACGCGAAGGAATTGACATTTAAGTCGAGTTATTCAGAAACTAATTTTCGACAATCAGTTACGACGAATGGCAAGGAAACAAGATTTTCATCGGAATCCTATACTATATCTTCAAATGGAGTGTCAAAACGGGTAGAAATTACAAAGGAAAATGGTGAAAAGCTGACCAGTCCTATGAAGAGTTTCATACAACAACGCGTCGAGCGCCTATACGGGCCCGGCGCGCTCGCGCAAGGATTCTTCAACCAGAAGCGTCATAAAACAAAGAGTGCCAGCGAGGATGACGACCTTAAAGTGCTGACGGAGAAATCTCTCAATTGTCCTACGGAGAGAATTCTTTCTCCGCGGAAATCTAACGAGAGTTTCGATAGTGAAAATATTTATGACGCCACCAGCCCCGAGGATCCTACAGTTTTACCCGTTTTGAGGCATTTGAGACCCGAATTTCGTGCACAATTACCCATACTGTCTCCAAGAAAAAGTATGAAATCCGACCTTTCCCCACAAAAAAGTGACGACATTCCCGAACCCAAAAAGACTGAAGAGGACAATACTAGTGATGTGACAAATGGTGTTTCTGTGATAGATTTAGATGACTCAGTGAATGAATTGAATGGTGTAAACGGTGTTGCAAAAGTGAATGGTGAAGTGATTAAAGATGGACATTATTTCTTGAAGCTGGAGAAGAAAGAGACTGAACGCTTAATCGCGCTCGCAGTTGGGGCGGAGAAGGAATTGGAGAATTTACAAGTAAGTGGAGAATATCGTGTACTGTGTAATTGGTTATAGTTATTACCTTAAGTAATTGTTTTTTTTAAGGGTTTCAAAAATATTATATTTTTGTTCTGCAAATAGTTTAAAATTTTAATTTTAATTTGTGTGTTTTGTAAATAATTAAGTTTAATTTTAAAAGAGGATACATAAAATTTGTAATTGCATGTGTTATCTCCTAATGTATTCCTATAGTACATTTATTTATTAAATTATGACTTAGCTTGGGGAAAACATTTATCAGTAATAGATACAATTAAAACTTGATTGTTAATTCGATATTCTTTATAGAAAACATTATATATATAACATAATATAATCTTTTGAATAGCTCTAGCACGCAAGTAAACTATATAGTGCCAAAAAATTCTCCTAATGCAATTAAATACAAAAATAAGGAATTTTTAATGTACGCAAATTGAGACCGTGAATCTGAGACCATCGTATGGTACGGCTCGGTTACCTCTGGTGGATTTCCATTTTCTCATTCTGTAAATAGTTAACGGAGAGAAACGAACAAACGTAACGGAGTGACTTAACACTAGATTCACTCTGCCTGCCCTATTATATGTGGGATACAGTATAAAATTAAATACAAATAGTCCATGACTTCGTAAATGATTTAATTAAAAAATACACAATCGGGATCGCAGTTGCCTTTAGGGTTTTTCAAACATAAAAATTATTATACTCTTTTACTTACGTTACGATTTTATTATTTCAAATATTGTACTACTGCCAACTAGGTACCCAATTTTCAAGTAGCAAATTCTAATAAAAGATAATATATTATAATATATATTTTTTTATGTCTGAAACATTCTAGAACGAAGAGAATATAAGTGAGGAAGTGCTTGGATTGTTACGCGCTGCGTCGGGTAAAGCGCGACTGTTGGCGACGCAGAAGATGCAGCAATTTCAAGGTATTTATTTAGAGGATTCGTTTTTTTTTGTTGTTTCTTGTTAGAGGACATAATAGTGGGAGATAGCAAACGGTATGTTTGTGGATTTGATTCTCACTCGGGGGAATTCCCGAATATTCAAATGAACCGCTCCATTCCATTCCATTGAACCGCTCTCATAATATAGAGCGCGGCGATGTGTTCCGCCACTTCCCTTGCCCTGGTAAACAAATAACAACGTTGAGTTCCACCACTTATATGTGGTATTTTAACACTAGGCTCCCTCTTTTGTTTACCCTGTTATGACGGGGATACGGCGTGAAATTAATAAAAAATGTGTAGCATTTTTTTTTTAGTTTCTCTCTGTGTACTGCATGTACCGTGTAGGTAGTCAGAGGGAACTTAGCGTTAAGATACTAATCGCGTAACTCAACGCTGTCTTGTTACCAGAGCGGGGAAATCATTGCATTTACAAGCACGCGCTTGTGCCTTTTTTTTTTTTTTTTTTCGCTGGGAAATGCATTTACGCAGACTGCTCATTCGGAAGGCCAGAGCCTTCGGGATGAGCAGTACTGTGGGACTCACCGGTGAAACCGATCCTACCCACTAAAACCCAGCGGAAACCCTGGGCCACTTCCCTTGCCCTGGTAAACAAATTACAGCGTTGAGTTCCACCGCTTATGTAATATACTTTGCTTCGAATTCCAAAAAACAGAAAGTGAAAAACGGTGTATCTTAACACTAGGCTCCCTCTTTTGTTTACCCTGTTATGGTATCCCCGTACGGCGTGAAATTAATAAAAAATGTGTAGCAATTTTTATTTAGTTTCACGCTGTGTACTGCACGTACCAAGGTAGTAAGAGAGAACTGAGCGTTAAGATACTAATCGCGTAACTCAACGCTGTCTTGTTACCAGAGCGGGGAAATCATTGCATTTACAAGCACGCGCTTGTGCCCTGCGCCAATACGGAATTTCTGTTTATCTAATTATTGCTTATAAGGTCTTTTTTCTCCGTTTTTCAGGCCTCTGCTACAACAACATAAACGAGCGTGGCGATGAGCCCTTCCCCACCACATTAGAAGATCTCCAAGGTTTCTGGGACATGGTGTGCCTTCAAGTACGCAATGTGGACGCCCTGTACGAACACTTGGACGTGCTGAAGAATAATAATTGGCAGGAGGTGGGGATATTTGTATTACATTTTAGAAAAAAATAGCCTCGCCCCTTATTTATTTACAAGAGAAACCATAATTTTTTTTCATAATTTCCAATTATCAGATCGCGTCCCCAGTCTCGAATTTGAAGCCGCACACCTCCCCCGCTCGTAGAACCCCCCGCACTCCGGCAATAAAGAACGAAAAAATGAGACTAGCGGCGGAGAAACGAGAAACAGAGAGAAAAGCTATGTTGGAGCAACGCAGGTATTTCATATTATTCCGATGCCGATATTTAATAGCTGTCTAGGCCATCGTGGCGCAGGGTAACAAACGTGCGACTGTAGACGGTTGCGGGTTCGATTCTCTTGCTCGGGGGAAATATTAATTTTCTCGTTCTGGCAACAATAAAACCTAAAATAATCCTCGATTTGTAACGTCATATCGACTTTAAAAAAAAGAAATAACAAAATAGCGATAATTGTGTTGTCCACTGAAACTAGAATAGTTTTTATAAAATTAGGTTCAAACTACATTTAACAAGGTTCTCCTACATATAACAAGGTACAGCTGACAAAGCGCAGCGTTGAGTTCCGCCACTCTAAACACGTAACATCTCTAAACTAAACAGAATGAACGGGCTGACTGACAAGTTTTTCTGTTTATCCTGCTTCTTTTCTGCTATTATGTAGGATATAATGTGAAGCTAAAAAGTTTTTTATATTTAAAATTTATAACTTGTGTACCTCTATTGATGGTATATTTAGATGACTCTGGAAAACTCTTGGTAATAATTCTTTTTAAATGAGAAATAAACTTGCACACCCATCTTACATTTGATCTAACATTGCTTTGAAATCGGTAGTTTAAGTTTCTGTAAGGCGAGTTTAAGATCCTGATATGTAATGTAAGAAGAAAATATTAAAATAGTAATCATATGTAAAACTTGTATAATAAAAATTATAAAATTACACTTCAACCTTTTCATTTTGTATGACATATTTTAATATGATTATAAATTATTTTAAAATAGCTGTCTTTATTTGGACTTGGGTAATTTTGAGATTTATCTTGTGACCTGTCTCGTAATCATAGCATGAAATTTAAATATATTATGTAAAATCTATGTAGAGTGACCCAACTCTTGCCCTCTCTAACTTTTATTAAAACCATTATTTTCCCTTATATCAATATTCCAAAATATGCATAAAGACAAAAAAAACACAATTACAATATATAAATAGCATGTTTTCCAAACAATTATTTAAACTCGTCATTTTAACAACTATCTGTCCCATATTTTAACCATATTTTTTTAAAAGACTTTCCTTAAATTCGAAACATCTAATGTATGTTTAATTAATATTTGCTCTTTTCTTTTATTACAGGCGTTTAGCGCGTGAAAGACAATTAGCGGCAAAATCGACACCGGCGAAAAAAGATGATATGCCTGTTGAAGGCAGCCAGGTAATAATAGTTCATATGAAAACGCGGCGTTGAGCACCGCCGCTGAACACGCAATGTCATGAAAATTGAATGAACAGTAGGGAATGGGGTGTCTTAACACTAGGTGCTATATGAGTGATACAGCTTGTAGTAATTTAAATATTTTTTAATTATTTAGTAGCCAGCTTCAAAGATTTTTCGCATAACTGGTTAGGCATGTTATATAAGTAGCTGTACTATATGTCAGTGATATTTGAAGTATATATTTTATCAAATTAAAACCAAACTCATTACTCAATAAAATAAATCATTTATAAAAAAATTTTTTCGTCTGAAAAATTAGAGATCGTCAATACGCAATACCTTGAAAATCCGGTAAAAAGGGGGAAACGGAGTGTTTTAACACTAGGTTCCCTAAGGTTCACTAGGCTGAAAAATAAAAAATATCAACAAAATTATAAAAAAATGTTAAATTTCCTAACACTAGGTTTAAGTTTGCTTTTTATTTAAGAATTTTATATTAATAATGTACTATGTACTAAGTTATAATAAAACATTTTTTATTTTCAGGAGGTAGAAATCTTTGTGGGCAAAAGTGTCAAACCGACCCCCCAAGGCGACACAGATAATAGCTGATTTCTCTCAATATAATATTGTATATACAACTACAATCCGTTATATATCAGGGTTTTTAAATGCATTTTTAACTTGCATTCTATGTTTAAAATAGGAACAAAGAAAAAACGGTTATTTTTAATCTGTCATAAATTGTGTTGTATTTTTCGTCTGTGAAATTTCAGTAAATACGTGCTTTTTTATCTGTGATTGAGATGTCATTTATAAATTTTGATTGTGATCTAAAATTGATAGTGACGTTCGATTATTAAATTATGTTGTCTTTGTTTTTCGTTTTATTTTGAAATTAAATATATTTAATTTGGGATTTGTTTTTTGTTTCATTTATTTCAAAGCAGATAAATGAGAATTAAGAATGTAAGTTAAAAATACATTTGCATATGATATAGTTTCCTCTATCAGTTTTGTCTATTTTGATAATATATTAATGTGTTATATTTTGTATATAAATAATATAACAAGTGAAGAGTGGCATAACCCCTAATTGTTAAATATCAAATAAAATAACTTGTCTTAAAACTTTTTAAGAATAATAATATAAATTAATCGAAATAATTATAAAATTTATTAAATTTTTAGCAATCACTTAATTTTAAATTGATTTAATACAAAAAATATACTAAATTTTATGGGTTACGCCACTAGTAACTTTCAGCCTTATATATCAAAGCTACTTTTGTCTAATAAATTTCTTTAACTTCTATACAAATCTATATAGGTATCTCTTTCTAATACAAATAATTAGAATTATTATTATAAGAAAGAGATATATATTAATTTAAAAACAACTTATTTTTATTATAGTTTTATTCAAAATAGCAAAACTAAAATTAAAATGAAATGACAATTTTTTTATATGTTACATTGCTTAATTGAATATAAGTATCGATTGTCTGTATGTTATTTGTATTAATGTTATTAATTATAGAGTAAAAAATAAGATTTTTAATATAAATGAACGCCGCTCATAACTGCCTTACACTTATTGTTATATTATAACCAAATTATACAAAACTAATTTAATTTACATAAATTGTAGCCTTTGTGTTATTTTGATGTATAAGCTATTTTACTGTCATTTTTTTTTCTAAATTTGTTCAATAGTTTTTGTGTAAAAGTGAGACAAATATACATACCCACAAACTTTTACATTTTAATATTAAAAACAAGTAGGATGAAAACGTGTAAAAAATTAGAAAACTGTATTATTTTGGTGATGTTAATGCAAATTAAAAATTATTGCTTGTGCATATAGAGTTAAATTTTCTATAAGACTTACATTTACTCTATAGTTAATATTGTTAATAATAAATGCACATATATTTTAAATTAATATATAAAGTAACAAAATAATGCTTAAAAGCTTTACAAATCAATTAAAAACAAGTAAAAAATACAAAAATAACTTTAAATTTTTTTTATTAGTGTCAAGGATTAATAAAGGTAAAAAATAAAAAAAAAATAGTTTGGCGACACAATTATATTAGACTAATAGTATTAAAATTTAGAACAAAAAGCTATAGAGATAACAGGTTTTTCTAATATTTTAGTTTATATATTAATTTAAAGTATATTATTGAAGCACTATTGATATATGAATGTATGTGTATGAAGTTAACCGTCTTATAATAAGGGCTTGTATTAAAAATAAAATACAAATTATTTGTCTTTACATTTTTTTTTCATTTTATTTCATCTGTGAAATTATAAATAATATGTTTCTTCAATCAATCATTTAATAAAGTAATTATAACACAAAAAAAAAACAGTGTCAGCTGCAAATGTGAACTCAGGCTACGAACAGTACTTAACACAGAGTCATTCTGTGTTAAGTTCCAGGCAGAGAACTGTTAAAAAAATCGATTGAATAGATTTACAGCTTAATAAGTAAAGGCAAATCATTTGTAAAAAAGTTATGTTATAAATAAACACTACGGAATATGATCTCTTATAGAGCAAAAGCTTTCAATAATTTTTTAAAGGAAATGGCCATTTCCTATTAATTTTGAATATTTATATATATGTAATGTAATAACATTTAAAACGTTAATAGTAAATGTGCTTGCATTTAAAAAAAACTTTTTTAATGGTTTTTTTACGTAACTTTGGACATATTAAAGAAATGGCTTATTAAATTTCCGAAAAAAAGAAATCAATTTCCCATTTTCTAATAAAAGGAATGAAATGTTGACCTTGTCTATTATTATTAATTTGGTGTATATAAAGTTTATTTTTATTTTTACACCTTTTTCGTATCTTTATGATTTTATTCACGATTTTTCGTATTTTATACCCTTTAATAATTTTAAATAAGCAAATGTTTCAATAATATAAAAGTGACTGAAGTCTGTTTATGTCTATTATGTAACTTTTGTTCTATATATTGCATTATTTGATGAAAATGTAATTTGTGGATAAAACTATATTGGTTTAAAGTATGCATTTTATAGGCAATTTTTTAGCGGGATCAGAAGTTTTAGAAATTTTGGGTTACATTATTTCTATTTTAAGGGTGGACTATCAAAGAGTGTATATAATGTTTTATTAGTTATACCACTTTTATACAACACACCAAATTAATAATAATAATGACAGAAAAATTGTTTGTTTAATGATGACAATTATTATTTTATAAGGCTGGACCGTTGATTTCGAAATGACTGAATTTTTGAACTTTTTTCTCTGTTAAATCTTTTTTTTTATGATATATTAATAATATTAAATAATAAAATTTTAAAATTGCTCAGCGTTGTGGTCATTAAATAATCAAAAATTGTTCATATTACTCAATTATTGATTAAGTCTTATTTTACACTAATATCTTGTTTATTGATAATGAATAAATTATTGTTTAATTGTCGTTTTGATTTATTTTAAAAAAGTACCTTTTTATTTCAAAGCCACTCATAAATTTTTTACACATTGTTCTCTCGAGAAAAAAATAATCAAAAGTAAAAAAAAACCTTATATCATATCTGCGCAGCCATCTACAGCTAACTTCAAGGCAATCACGTCTTTAATCAATCTTGTTATGATTCATCTTACCACTTAGAATCAAATCACTTAGAATTGAGAAATTACATTGTGCAACTATTTTCTATGATGGCAACACCATTTTGTTAATTTTTCAAATTTGATATTTCTGTCTAGATCCTTTACTTCCCGCCGTCCTGAACGTGGCTTGTGGATGACTGTCTCCAACACCACATTAGTTGCCATTTTACACATCAATGGAGACGCACTGGTGTCTGTTGCGTGCAAGAGCGGGGGACGTCCTAGTATTACGCGCTAAAAATGAGCCGTCTTTGTTCCCATAACGTTTGAGAAAAGGCGTAAAAAAGTTTTTAAAATAACAATATACACATTCTCGTTTTGCATACTATAAAAGCTCCTAGCTACAAATCGTCATGACAGTCATAATTATATAAATTCCATTTTAAATTGCATAAAATATCTGCCGTTTGCCGTCTTATTAAAAATTGCACACAACATGGTAGGTAGTGTTAAGACACTCCGTTCCCCACTTTCCGCATTCCAGACTGCAAAGGCATAGCGTGTTGAGTGGAACTCAACGCCACGGTTTGCTTCGATACCAGAGCGAAGAATGAAATTATAAATCAAAATGAATATTTTAGTTTCTAAAGTTGGAATCGAACCGCCACGACTGACTGTTTGACACTTTTTCCTTCTTTATTCTGAAAAAGGAATATCGCACTTGTAATAAAATCGTCAATCTTAACCTGCTGACCTCTTTTCTTACTTTTATCACTAGGAAATGCATCTACTAAGACCGTGAATGACAAATAACATAAGATGGAAGTGATTTACGTGAACGATATTGTGGGACCGGCAATCTGGTCCTTTTTTTTTATTGATTTCACAAGGCAAATGAAGATCTGCAGCCGATGTGGAACACTAAATAACCTACAGTTGCATTATTACAAGAAGAAGAAACCAAAGAAGAATTTACCTATATCGCATCGATCTGGAAACACTACTGCAAGTAGACCATTCCACGATTTTCCGAGAAAGATCCGCTCGGTCGAAGTTTATGGCATCTACTTTTCTATCGTCTACAAACTATCGTCAACATGTCATTAATATGCAGGAGGAACTACGTAAAGTAACACGTGGCTTTGAAGAGTGCCAACGTTCACGGACATGTCTACGGATCACAAACCAACGACAGTGATCTTGATTCTACGCCCACTATGAAAACACCACATGCATAAATCCTCGGACAGTCTGTAACTTAAGCAAGAGTCTTATGACCCACTAAATTGAAGGTCTTCGCAATGTCTAAACTGTCAGGCCTTATCACTTGCTTTTAACAGATGCAACCCACCGGTGTATTACGTAAACTAGAAAATTAATTAGTCTCATGATTCATACAGGTGGGGTTGCGCCGGTCAATGATCCTTCGGATTCCTTCTACCATCTGAAATTCGAACGGGTTATGTGTGGCTCGCGAACTGACAGACGAAGGCCATAGAAATACCCAAAGCTTCACAATACTCCTTCTTCGATCATAATGACGGTTCTTATCAAAATAAATTAAAGAAAAAAATTACAACAGTTTAATTAGTAGACGGATCACTGAACAGTGCTGCATCAGCTTCATAAGGAGGGCAGCAAGGTAGGCAGAGAAAACCTGGAAACCTAGTGTTGAGAGTTAGGACACTCCGTGGTCATTAAGACACTTTCGTTCTTCACTTTCCGCTAAATTGTGGAAGCATTGTGTATTGAGTGACGGAATTCGATACCGCACTGCAACGAAATAAAATATTAAAATAAAAAAGGAGCCCACAACTTGTCGCGGTTAACAACTGATCTCTGGTAGTAATAAAATCGATATTTTTAAAACTAAAAAGAAGGTATTTTCGAAATCTGGGATTTATGACCCCTATAAGGCACTAAATCCAATGATTAGAAAAATATTCGTATTAATTAGCCCGTCGTGGCGCAGTGGCACAAAGTGTGACTGTAAAACCGACTGGTTGTGGGTTCGATCCCCACTCGAGGAGATGAAATATTTACTTAAATTTATATTTCCATTTCTTCGCTCTGGTATCGAGGCTAAGCGCGGCGTTGAGTTCTGCCACTCAACACGCAATGCCTCCAAAAATTCGGCAGAAAGTGGGGAATGGAGTGTCTTACACTAGGTTCCCTCTGCCTACCCTGCTGTGTGCGGGATATAGCGTGAAGCTAATTTTTAATTTTTTTTAAGAAATCAAATTGTGGCTGATTTGAGATTACTTATACAAATTAGTAGTCTAAAAAATATTAAAATTACATAACTTAGTAAATCATTATGGTTATAATAATTATTACTAATCATCTTATGTTTCAATTACGCTTATCATATCATCGTTACCCAACACTATAATTATATAACAAAATCTGAGCATGTTCGAAAATAATTAAATAAATAAAACTCTAAATTTATACAACTCAGAATATTTAACTAATAAAAACCAAAAAATATATTTTTTTGTAAGAGATTTTATAAACAAATTGCATTCATCTATATCAATAAAGTGATAAAATTATTTTTGTCTATGAAAATTTGCTAAAAAATATTTTATAATTTTTTAATAAAAAAATTCACGTTTTTATAATTTTTAAATAAGTTACTGACCCAAAACTTTTATTTTAAACTTATTATTTAATAAAATTACGACATAATTTATTAATTTGACAATAAAAAAGTATATTACGTGTAAAGGAACGCGGATAAAATCGGGCAATATATTGTCTGTGACCTGACAGTTACCAGCGTTCGACGTCATTTTAATATTTTTATTTTTGTCTATTTTAAAATAATTATTAAATTACAGTTTAATTTATCTCAATAATTCTTTTATATTTATTAACAGCAATTAAAAACAATTTAAACTATATTTCAAATCGATTTCTATAATGAAGAAATGAAAATGTGATGTTAGTTCCCGCGTGTTTCCTTCCCGCGCACGTCGCACTCGGTGGAAGTTGGTCATGGTCGTCCGCCAAACGGAAAGCCGCCATGATGGCTTTCTGTAAAGTACGCTCAATATGTAAAGTTTCGTTATTGTTTTTCATTAATTGTGACTGAGTGCGTGCAAAAATTAACCATGGGAACGAACTAGAGTGTGCAAAGTGCAGTTTACGGTCCTTTAGGACCTCCCAGAGGAGCTATAGTGTGTTTTATAAGTGCATTTTAGTGTCGACGCTAGCGTGTTTTGTTCTGTCAACAAAATGTCGAAGCTCTCGTTTAGGGCGAGGGCCCTGGATGCGACCAAACCGATGCCTATATACCTCGCCGAGGAGCTCCCGGACCTGCCGGACTACTCGGCGATCAACCGCGCCGTGCCTCAGATGCCCTCTGGTATGGAAAAAGAGGAGGAGAGTGTAAGTATTTTGCGCATTTAACTATTAAGTCATCACAACTACTGTGTGTCGGCCATCATGTTTCAGTTTCATATTCCGGCCGCTAGGGGCGGTATATTTATTAAGAGCGGAGGTTTTTTGGCGAATTTATTGCTACGAGCTTATTGCAAACATAGGATACTTGTTTTATCCGCGTATATTAGTGTTTCTGGCGAAATGGAATAATAGCGCCGGTCTGATAACAAACTAAAGTTGTTGTCAAAATTTGGCGCGATTATCGCACATGGTGTTATTGTCGGGCCTTCAGGATCTTTTCGGTTATTTAAATGCCGTTTTCACAATTAATATCGATGCTATATGATTATTATTTTGGAATTTGCTTGTTAAATATTTTGAGAAATTATAAAAAATATAAAATTGAGTGCCGGCCACTCGATCATATGTTATTTGTTTACAAACAAACTCGTACGCCGGTACGCGTTGATTGACAAATTATAATGCAATCTTACATTAAATAAAGTTAATATTAACTTATAAATTTCCTCTTTATTGACAAAAGCTTGGCACTTTCATGTATTTAATTATGATTATATATTTTTTTTAATATTTAAAAAAATTGTAAGTAATTGACTGTTGCCAATTTTTCTTACTATACTTATTTGCAGAATCTTTTTTGATTTACAGTATAGATTATTTTTATTTATATATTCTTATTTATTACCTTAAGCATATTTGTGTAATTATAACACATACAAATAAATACCTTAATTGATATGGAAAAATATATGCAACAATTTTTCCTTGTTCAATGTTTATTAATATTTTTATAGTTGTATTCGTCATTTATTAATAATGACTAGAATGGGATAATAATATATTTTTCATCACATTTTAAAATATATTAATGGTTTAGTCATCCTTTAATTGTTACATATATATTACATGTACACTTCTATTAATAATATTTTGATATTTTTTTTATTATTGACTTAAGAAGAAATATATACATAGAAGATTTTTATACAACTAAAAATGTTTCAATTCATAATGTCTTAGAGAGTTTTCTTTTTATTCTATACATATGATATTTTCTTTGATTTTGCTAGACAATGTAGATTTGGACGGTACTATCTTTTACAATTTTTTTTATTTATGCTTCGGGAACTTGTACTGTGCCATAACATAGTGCTGCTCAATCCTTTAGATTTCATATCTACAAATGTGCCAAAAGTACATAATGATATTGAATGAATGATGATAATATTATTGGTTTCTTTCCACCTACTCTTCAATAAATAATTTTATATTTTAAAATAGTTGAAAACAGTATCTTGTAAAAAGTGATGTGTCATATTCATGAATGTATTCTTTTTATACAACTATGATGTCAACTGATACACAGTTCAAGTAGGTTGTGCTATTGTTAATGTTAAAATATTTAAAAATTTAAAGAGCCTCAGTACTGTTGTTGTATAGTTGGCATTTTTTTAACCGAGACTAATTGCTTCTCCTGGCACTATAGTGGAACAAACATAGGTTCAAATTGTTCTAATTGTTTTTATAAGACCATACAACAACTATAGTGGCATAGCGTCCTAATGTAACCACCATGGCTTTGGGTCCGATCATCTCTTGAGGGAATGAATCGGTCACAATTCTATACTGTTGAAAGGCAAATTTTTGCTGCTCCACACACAATGTCTTATACACCTGGTTCTCTAAAGGACATATTAACTTATACTACTATGCGTAATAGAGAAAGATTTTCGTTAAACAAGTTAATCATCAGCATCTGCTGGTCTATTTAGAGAACTCTGTTTATGTTTTTATGTTGGACAGTCCGCTTATCAAAGAAGGCTATTACCGTATTAATTGTGTTTTAGTTAGCTAATTTTGACTGCGCAGGCGAAGCTGCAAATAAAAGTTAGCTTACAAAAGGTATCTTATCAAGTAAATCAATACTTGTGTATTCTTTATTTACGACTGCGACGTCAACGCGTAGTAATAGTGACGCGATCACCACGTGATTGGATGGTCGTACTTTTACGTTTTAATTTATTTAACATTATAATGCTTATGTTGCATCATGTTTATTTTTTCTAGAAAATTGTAGGGCATGACTGGAAATATTAGTGATGTTTTATCGATTTTGAATATTTTTAGGATATTTTGTTTATTTTTATATATCAGTAGTCTGTCTATATTGAGTACGACTGAGATCACCGCGACGCAGTGGGACGCGTTGGTTGCAGGTTCGATTTCATTCGACAGAACGATTGAACTTTTTCATAGCCTTGCTCTGGTGTAGACGAAGCGCGGCATTTAGTTCCGCCACTTGATGCGCGACTTCTCGATTTCGAGGTTCTGTCCGTCTGTAGACAACGAAACGTGATGCTGATAAATAAACTAGCTTATATTTGACTCAGAAATTTATAGTAGAACAATTTTAATAAAATTACTTTAAAAAATATATTTATTCTTATTTAATATATTGAAATATGCTTCAAATGAATTCGAACTCCGTACTCACCTTTAAGTTAGGCAAAGTTATTTTTCTTAGTTTGCATAAAATATTAGCACCCAAGGATATTAGTACACCTACCTATACAATTTCCATCATAATGGCTCTACTATAGTCTACCTGCTTCGAACAAAAGCGTATACAGTTACCAATTTACTTAGAGCACTGATGCATGTGAAACATCGATTTAGGTTACTTTGGTGTATATCGAAGTTAGTTAATGGGATTTATTTATATTTATTTTAAGTATCGTGGGTTAACGATTTTTCTCGATTTTTCTTCTCCTCGTTCTGGTAAAAAGACTGGTCATTTTTGCGTTATTTTTAAACGTTTTTTTTGTTTTTGTATTTTTTAATAGATTGCAGCATTAAAAAAAATATTAAAAAAATATATTTTTGGTAAATTTACATTATGTCATTCATCTGATTTTATTTAATTTAAGACCGTCATGGCGCCGTAGGAAGCAGAAATGCGATATTTGTGGGTTGGATACTCACTAAGGAGAGGGATTATGTTTGAATTGTTTTCTTTCCCCCGCGCACATAAATCACGGCGTTGAGTTCCACAATATATTTAAGCAAAGTCTCAAAAATAAGCGATTTCCGCTTAAGCAAAGCGCAACGTTGAGTTCTGCCAATCAACACGAAATCTTCGAAAGTCTTAACACTAGATTCCCTCTGCCTGCCTAAAGCATGTTTTGTATCTGATTTCACACAAAACTTATATAACTTGTCATACAAAAACATGAACACATTAAAAACATTTTCACAGAACAAGTACAAACGATCTTGTGGTGCATCTCGTGTTACGATCCCACCACAGCTACTTCTCAGCTATCACGCTGTGTTCAGTCTCACGAGCTGGGATATTCTATACTATGGGCGTTGAGTATTACTATGTTGCTTCAGTTTATTTATTACTAGCATCTACCCGCGGCTTTGTCCGTATTGTCTAATGAAAATAAGTAAATTTTTTATAGAATAAAAGAACGTACAAAAATTTATTATTTAAATTTATATTCAAATCTCAGAAACCATTTAAACACTCAACAAATTTACTGCGAAGAATATGTTTCTAATTGAATATATATTTTCCTTAGATAGATTTTTTTCTCTACGACCTACCAGTAAGTAAGTACAATCACACACGTTTCGATTACACCCCAAAAATCATAAAATAAAACGAAATAAATCTTCATTTTCCTTCCCTGTCGTGTCCTTGGCATATTAAATTCTATTCCTTTTGTATAATATTATTAAAAAATAATAAACTATATTTTGTAAGGTTTCTATCAGAGCATATTATCTATGGTATCAAATTACACGTATTCTAGTATCATAATTGGTAATAAAATAATATTTGAATATGGAGTAGATTGATAGAATAAAATAATATTTGGTATAGACAGTGGACGATGCGAAAGAGGTATGCAGAGACCGTAGACCGTTTGTCTCTCCGTTCTCTCTGACTACCCCGCTAGGCATAAAGCGTGAAACTAAGAAAGAAGCTATTATATTAATACACTAGAAGAGTTAATTCCTCTGGTCTGGTTAGGTCTGGCTGGTTTGCTTGCCCTAATATTAAATGTTTGATTGTAATTTAAATGTAATTGTCTGAAGAAAGTCGATGATTTTTTTTTTTACTTTCAATACTACTTATATACGATATTGTTGATTTCACACTGCTATATAAATTACTAAGGTTGTGGGTCCTTTTTCCGCTCTGGTTGACATACCCCAGCGTTGAATTCCACATCTCAGTACTCAATGTCTCGAAAAGTGGGAAACCGTATGTCTTCTTAACATTAGATTCCTTCTGTCTACCTTGCTATGCTGAGAAAAGTATGAAGCTATTTTTAATATACATTTTTAAAATGGCCTAGCCAATACCTTTTCAAAAATAATAAACATATCAATAAAAGATACGTATATTTTTTTTTTATTCCTAACAATTTAAAACTATGTAATAATTGATTCACACACAATACAAATTTAAATACATTCAACGTCCATTTACTACGTCATATAAAAAATGTTCAAGTCACTTTGTTCTTTAGAATCTCGTAGGTTGCCTTTTAAACTGGAACGCGTAAACCCGGACGTGGTTTCTAATTAATACTAGATTTATAATATGTTCGTATGCGTGTATTGTGGAGTTGTCATTTATTTATTTTATATTTTTTTATGATTTTTTTATATATTCCATCATATTTGTTATTATAAAGTTTCTTTTAGTTTCTTTCTCGTCAGCTGAGGAGTTTGTTTGATTGAACCAGCCAATCTCAAGAACTACTAGGTAGAATTGAAAAAATATTTTAGGGTTAAATTGCTTTAAATTATAATAAAGCCTATATTACATCATGTTTCCATGTGACTACGGTAGTGAAGCCTTTTATAAAAAGTAGTGTATAATAATTTAGTTTTAAAGTTTTAATACAGATATGTCGCCCTATAAGTATTTTATATAATGGAATTGAAGTCACGACCTATGACGTAACTTTTAGGGTCGCTAACTACTTTACTACCAGGCCTTTCAAATATAAATATGTATGTAATATAATGATATTGAATGTGAATGTAAAAAGTGATTGTTTCAAAAAGGTCGTTTAGACCTTCGAAGAAAAATATAATAGGTATAACTAGTCTACCTAATTACTAACTGTTCCGTAAAAGTTACATTATTTAGTATATTTATAATTTATAACATAAATAAAAAAATATTTATTTCTATTATTGACTAACTGTCGCTCGCAACTGTATTTGTGTAAATAACAAGACGTATAATGAAGAATCCCGATCGTATAGGAACTTTGAAAAACCCTCTTCAGTGCTTCCCTTATCTATAACCTAACCTAACTATTTTCGTCTGCGCTTTCTCTTTGGGGAAAGTATATAATAGAGATTTATAAATAATGAGGTTTATATTTTTACTATCAGTAAGAAACAAAATTTTCTGTATTCGTATTCTTGTTTACCTAAACATAATATAATTAAGAGCGTTAATAACAAAAATCGAAGCGAAGCGAATTTCATAAGCGTAGGTGAATCCAGAACCATCTCGTTTAGAATTGAACCTTATGACATAGTCTTAAAATATTTAAAATACTATATTTACAATAAGATATTACTTTATCATTCAATCTTAAGTACCTGTTGTTCTTATCTTCGTTTAAGGTTTAATTGTTATCAAACCACTTATATTATCTTAAATTTATCAGTTCATTTCGATTTCATATGAATATTCGTTTTCAATTGGCCTCTTGGTTTAGTGTTGGATTATTAGGCCGGAGTTTGCTGCTTCAATTCCTGCTATTTTTTGTTTCATCTTATGGATATATCTATTACTAAAATTATAAATTTGGGATGGATACTTTCACGCAAATCCGACTAAACAGATTTATTTAAAACTTTACAATAATATATAGCTGATACATCAGAATAACATATAGACTACAAATATATAAAAAAATTGGCAATAATATAACAAGTGCAAGCAGGCGAAGCCGCGTGTATGGTAAGCAAATCCAGTCAAACGAACCTAAACTTTATTTCTATTTAAAGACATCAAAGGTACCTCTTATTGTATTGTAAACTAGAGTACGTATTTATTTTATTTTATAATTTCAAAGTATTAAGATTAATTCGTTGTTGTCATACAGATAGCTAATGCTGAAAAGCATCTTTGATAATAAAATGAAATATAATAATAATAAACAATTTTGTAAAAAAATATATTAGACATTAAAAGGCCGATACGTTAAAAAATCATATCACCGTCGGACATGGGGAAAGGTATTTTATTATTCAGTCCCCCCTTTCGTTATACAACCCCTTTCCCTTTGACGCCAATGCGTAAACTAATTACTTGTCCCGACGCTACCAGACAGGTGGTATCAAAATAAATGTACATACATACAGATATGTGTTTATAGATATATCTATATGGAAAAAATTAAGGCCATTACAGAGCAGTAGGACAGCGTCCGGCTCCGGACACGTTGGGTGTGTGTTCGATTACCATTCAGCAGATTAAATTATTTTTATTTCCCCGTTGTGAGAGGCAAAGGCCCACTGGTGGCAATCGGTGTCTCGAGTTTGGATTTCCATTTGCGGAGCAGTGAGAAGCAGAAATAAAAAATTAAATTTATCGTTCAAGGATTGATTCGTTTTGCTCCTATCTATTTCCAATCGCTATTTACTACAAAAGAGAGCTCCAAGATCTATTTATCTTTTGGTAAGCCTGGTATTATTGGATACTAGTTTACATGTACATATGTAAGTACATGGAAGTCAAATTTACTATAAATATTATTAATACTAAGAACTCATAAAACAAATTGTTTTTATTTTTTTCCCTATTAAATATTGTGATATCGTAGAAACTAGACACGTGTGTAGTAAACGTTGAAAATGGTTAATACCATTTAATCATATCTATAACTATTTGGAACTACCGATCGGATTTTAAAAAAAGACTTATTTTAAATTTAAAACCATAGTCTTAAGTCTTACTTTGATAATAACGTATAGCTAAAAGTTGTAAAGCAATGCCGTTTCGGACGATAACAGTTGTTACATATTTCTATTATTTTAAAAATAATAAGAATAAAAACATAAGTGTCTCTTTGTGTTTCGTCACAAAATTATTTAACTTATCTAAAAAAAATCGATTATAACTCCTTATTACTTTAGCAAACTGATGAACTGTATAAAAATTGAACCTCGCGGGATTTGAACCTGCGTCTCTTGGAAATCGGGTTCAATTCGCGCTACGTTCAAATTTTTATACGTTAATGCTTAATAAGTATTTAATCTTCCTATGTGTGGAATAACACTTTTAAAATATTAAAATTATGATGAAAAGCTGTTTAATTTAATATGATGAGACGTATAAAAGATTATTAATATCAACAAAATTGAAGTTATACGCACAAAAGTAATACGAGAAATTCATCGTACATTTGTAAGGGCGGGTGGTTATTCCCAGACGGGATCTCATTAGGTACCAATATGCGGTTCAAAATGTTGAACGTGGCGTCTGCCTTTGATTTTCATACTCGAAGTTAAATTAGTTTTCGTAAAAACATGCGAGACGCTCTGCGAAGTTTGCTGTAGTTTTTTTGTATGACGTCATACAAAAAGAAGGATACATATATGTGTATACATACATATACATGATACATATGTAAATGAAGATAGATAAGATATTGATTTTAATTATGTATCTCTGTATTCACGAGAATTAAAGTGAGTTTTGTCACTTATTTCTTCATTTGACTTTCATTTATATATATTTTTTTTTTAAGAATTGAATATAAAGCTCGGCGGTTAAATACAGCGGATCCTTAGGCAATCTCGAATTAGGGCGGAAAGTGTCTTAACACTGTTCTTCTTTTCTGTATGCGGGATACATACAGCCTGAATCTAGAAAAAGATGCAATAAAAATTTGCACAAACAATATAATCACGTCGACGTGGCAGGATGAAAACATATTTTTTTAATGGCTGTGTGGCGTGGAAAGTAAATATAAGAAGTTTGTATTCATATTCAGGGGAGTTTTTTTTTATTAGTACATTGACAACCCTGCGTACGAATTACATTTTATTAAAGCTATAGTATAATTAACTTTAATTATTTGAAAATTATTAAATTTTAGAAAATATATGCTTAAAAACTTATTTACATTTCAATTCTAGCTTTACTCTCATTAAATGGACACAACTAAAAGTTTTATATGACACATGACTCGTTCTGTGTCTCGACTTCGTCTTCTTCAGTTAGTGAACAATACATAAAAAAATATTTTTTCACCTCGACCCTCAAGAAGTTTCTAATATTATCGTGTTCAACCAAACAAACTCTTCAACTTTATAATATTAGGTATAGTTACTGATGCATTTAAAAAATATAAAGAATAAGAATTAAGAGAAGATAGAAATATAAAGAGAATATCAGAATAATAACTATGAGTAAATTAATTTAAAATTTTTTGAAAGTCTAATATCATTATATAACTCATATACTTGTTTACAAATAAAAAAATAATTAATAAAACCAAGATTCGTCCCCGCATTCTGAAGCCGAATAATACACCTACTGCATTGTCAAATGGGAGGGAGGCACGCACTGTTGCAGGCGATCGCCCCGATTAGGTTTCGTATGCGATATACGATAAGTGAATTGTGGATATTAAAGAGGTTTTTTGTATTGTACATAGAAAAATTACGCCTTCGTGACGCAGCGGTTCAGCGTCTGATTGTAAAACGCAAGGGTTTGGGGTTCGATTCGATTGTGGGATCGGGAATTAGTATTTTTTCTTCGCACTCTTTATACCAGATAAAGAAAAGATGCGTTGAGCTCCGCCACTCATTTTTTTATGTGATAAAGATTGGACGGTGAGCGAGTAATAGAGCGTCTTAACACTAGGTTCCCTCTGTCTACTTTGCTTATATGCGTGATAGTGTGAAGCTTGTATTTTACTATAGGAAATATTTTGTAAATTAGTAAAATATATATACAAATGATTTGTTTGTAACGAAATGGTAATATAAATTATTTATTCGCAATTTTGTAAATATATTTAAATAATATATAACCCACTTAGAAACAGTTATTGATAATATAAATAGACTAATAAATATTAGATTATGATTATTTTTCTGAAGTATTTTCATTGTATATTCAAAGCTTTTCACACCATTGTGTACGAATAGTACTAGACGCCTTACCTTACCTTACCAGAGCAGGGAAGTTAAACTCTCTGCTCGAAATCGAATCCACTACCATCATATTTATAACTGCGTCTCAATGGCATCTAATAAAATATTTTATTACACAAAATTCTATTTTTACATCGATTCTAAATCATTATTATTCAGAGTATCCTTTCTATACGTGTTAAAATGAACAACGTGTGACGAACAAAATACGACAAAAAATAATAAAAGTGTGTTTGAAATTCAAATACAATCTGCTTATTATTCGATGATGCTCGAATATGGTTGAACATTATTATGTCAGACCCCTTTTTTTGCTTAGAGATTTAAATTTAGTGACAATTTTCTCAGCTCTCCTCTTTTTAATGTCACTTACATTAAAGTGTGTTTAGTGTTAGAATTATTCCCGCACACAGGGTAGGCAGAGGGAACCTAGTGTTAAGACACTCCGTTCCCTACTTTCTGCCGAATTCTGGAGGCATAGCGTGTTGAATGGCGGAACTCAACGCCTCAGTTTTTTGATATAAACAAAACGGATAAATAATGGATCAATGAACTTTAATAAATGCTTGAAATTTATTTCTCAGCTCTGTTTGTTTAACATCTACGTCCGTATCAGAGCGCTATACCGAATTCCATAGAGCGCTTTGTAAATTTATGATAACGTCAAGGTCATGTAGGCCGTACATTCTAATATAAACGTTATTGTATTTTGTGTAGAGTGTAACTTTTCTTATCAGTTTGCCTGTAGGTAATTTCGTATGAATTATGAAGTGAGTCGAAATGTCGCGTATCAGGGCTTCGACGCAGGGTACAGGCTGTGTTAGTTTAATTTCATATAATACCAACCAGATTTTGCGGTTTTGTTGGCTTTTTTTAGGATATTATATATAGAAAGTTATAGCCTGTAGCATATTGACTCTGGCAGCCATTCTTTTAAAGGTATATTTTTGACAAAGTATTATTGTATATTGAAATAAAGAATAATAATGTAGGATATTATTTATGTTAAATTACGTCCGCAGCTGTCACTGCGAATTTCCGCCACCGCCTCGTTCATCATTTGGCGTAACATCTGCCTGTCTGTTGGCCTCAACGAAAGTTTTACTGTTATTTATTATGTTTCTTTTTTTTTTTTTGAGAAAATCAAAGAAATCGGTTTTTTTGTTGTTTTGGCGTTTTTCTTAATAAAGGGGCCATCGTAGTTCAGTTAAATTATCTGACTTCATGTTCATATTATTCACAATCTTAAAGGCATGAGTCCGTAACGTGACGTAGTGGGAACGCGTTTGACTGTAAACATGATGTTTTAAATTGAACTTGGAGTGTGATTATATTTTTGATTTGTTTTTAATTTTTCTATACTGGCAGACAAAACGCGGCGTTCAGTTCAGTGCGTCAGCACTAGGTTCCCTCTGTGTACCCTACTGTACGAAAAAGTGAGATTCTATCTTATTTTTAGATTTATTTCTTAAATGGACTAGGCAACATTCAAGTCTGTCATTTTATATTAATTAAAAAAATATATGTAAGATATAGCCCGTGCAAGAATTCTTCCACCATAATCAACACAAAAACAATATCCCTATTAGGAGTTGAACCCAAGACTTAGAGGTATTTTTAAATTGCGCTATGATAGCTTTAAAAACAATAGCATATATATCACACAGTGACCTATTTTACTACGGCATTTCTAGTATACTAAAAGTTAAACTATGAACTGAACTGTACATCAAAAGGCTTTGGAAGAGAGATTGGCTATTGGGAAAGCTTGCTAGTGAAATGGTTTCATTTCATTTACGTCATTCATTTTACGTTTTTAAGATTAAAATTTTGATATTTTTTTTAGTATTTTTTAAGGGATATAATTATTTATAATTAGTCGATAATTAAAATATATAATAAGTATACTTACTCGGGGAATTACGTATTTGTTATTATTATATACATTTGAGGAAGACGAAGTCACGACAAACGACTCGTCGTACTAGCCAACCAGGTACATCGTAATATTCTAGAAATTAAAAAAAAAACTTAAATTAAATAAAAAAAATGTCAGAATCGACTCCTACAAGAGTCGTTCAAAAAATATTTACGCTCCAAAAGCGATGATATCACAAAAGTTTGAACTCAAGATCTGTCCCATATTGTCTAGTGTTATAAAGGAAAGTAGGTTATAGTACCTACTACGCTTACTAGTTACGAGTTACGGCCTCGTACTGTTGCCGGTCTCTCTTGGGGAAAATATATATATTATACATAATGTAAGGGATTTCTGCTTAAGTTGTATTTTTAGTTATTTAGTTGTTTTTTTTCTTGAGTTTCATCTATTATTTCTAACGGGATAGCCAGAGAGAATGAAACGTCAAACGCTACGGTCTCTGCATACTTCTTACGTCGTCCATGCTAAGTTGGTTATTCAGTCATTGATTTTATTAGGACTATTTATGGCGCTGTGATTGTTATAATTGTATGTGGAATAAAAAAAACTTAAAACTTGTTCAAAACCTTAATTTGTCGTTGTCACATTGTAAATCTATCCGAGATCGATAACCGAGGCTAGTTGCGAAAGTTAATAATTTATTTTTCCTTGCTCTGGTAACAGGGCAAAGCGCGGCGCTAGGCGGAAAGTGAGGAACGGAAGTGTCCTTAATGAGAACGCAAGTGTCTTAATGCAGAGTTCTCTGCCTAAGGTTAAAAATGTACCTATTAAATAAAATATGTACAAATAAATTAATAGATAGACCCAATAAATACACATTCATGAAAACAATAATCATCTTGTCTTTAATTTTTTAATTAAATCATATTTTAATTTTAATAAAATCGAACTAAATACCTGTAAACTTTTTCTTTAGACATTTCATTTTATACATGAAAGTCGTAAAATCGTCTAAATTACCAAAAAAAAAAAATTGTAAATCTACAATTTTAATACCATTCAGCAGTAACTTATACAAACATTATATATAGTGTGAATTGATAACAGCTGAACTGCGCACTATCGCAAAACTCTTACTGAGTCACCGTCCGCGTCACGTGGTGGGTGGCGTGGTCGATTGGAGTGGATGCTATGTGTACGCTACGACGCTAAAATATATAGGTAGCTGGCTCGTGTGAAAGTTTATTATTATTATCTTTTATTAATAATAATTCAGATTTATTAAATTAAATACTTTCTCACTGCGCACAATATCGCTCATATAGCAGGATAGTCAGAGGAAACCCAGTGTTAATACCGCTATTCATTTCCATTTCCTGATTTCAGAATTTTCGAAAGTTTGCGTTTTGTAAGGTGGTCTTCAACGCCGCGCTTTGGTTTGTTACCAGAACTAGGAAATGAAAATAATTCATTTCCCCCATGTGCGAACGTATCCACTCCAATTTTGAAAAAAAAAAAAAAAGATACAAATGTAAACCATTACGGTGTTGTGGGACATCGCCACAAAAAATTGTTTTATGTAAATCAGATTTTCGTACTGTATACATGACATAATTTAGAGTTAGTTCAAAGTTCTGCATGCGCATGTATTTTAATTCAAATTCAGTTCAGAAATTACATTCAAATTTCTAATTAATTTTCGCCTCTAGGATTTGCGTTATTGTAAATTGTTTGTTAATTAGTGCTTATATTATTTTGGATGTTATATATTTCATATTATATATAGAGATATCGCCGGGGCTCTACAGCCTCTCGATGGACGCCGTAGGTCTGTAGGTCGATTCCCACTAGCCAAATCGTGGCATAGAGTTCCGCCACTCAACGGGAGCGGGGTGTTTTAACACTAGGTTACCATGTTCCCTCTGTCTATCCTATTATGTGTGGAATACAACGTGAAGCTTATTTTTGCAAAAAAAGAGACATCTTTATGACAAATTAATTTTAATTAACCTTATTGTGATGCAGCGGAAAGCGTCGGGCAGTTAATACGGCGGTTTTTGCTTCGACCCAGCCCCGAGAAATGACGTATATTCTAAGTACGAAATTGAGTTTCGCAACTTAACACACATTGTCGCAAATTTGAAACGGAAAATTAAGAAATTAGTGCCGTGACACTAGGTTCTTTTTATCTACCCCGCTTTATGCGATATAAAACGTGAAGTTGAAAAAATTAAATAATTGTATACGATTTTTTCTCTCTAGCGTTATACATATAATGTACTCCACAATGCAAAGTATAATACCAGCTGACATTTAATTGTCATTGATAGACGTCACAGGGAGGTTACGTCATCCGTACACAGCGCTCCAAGTTCTCATACTTTAAAAGATTTTGAAATTATAAACTAACTTTTGTATAGAAGTCTATTATTCAATGTATGTAGGTTTTCATGTCAAGGTATATCTATCTATGTATGCGTTCATGTATTTATATGTTTGCCGCAACATAATTATACATATATAATGAAATTGTAACTGATCGCTGTCTGTACATGGATCATATGAGAAAAAGTATTTTTGAGAGCACTTGTTAATGTAACAGAACCCCAGATTTTTTTGTTGGTTTGTCTTAAGCGTTTGTGCACTCTAATCTCAAAGAGTGCTGAAACTTTTATATTTTGGCAAACTTTCTTTAACATTAATTGCATGTTTTATTTAAATCGATTCATAAATATAAAGGTAGGATAAATATAAAGGGTTTGGTTTGACTAAATTGCTAGAAAATTGTTTTATTGGAATGGACTAAAACTTTCATTTTCTGTCTTATTCAAAGTGATATATAAATAATAGTGTAGTTCTACTTGACGAAGCCGCAAGTGTATTAAAAGTATGTTTAGCCGTAGTTGCGCAGTAGGACAGCTCTGATTATAAACGCAATGATGGTGGGCTCGATATTTACTCAGTATACCAAAGCGAGATTTTTAGTTCCATCACCCAACGTTTGGGTAGAAAATGGTAAACGGAGTGTCTTAACACTTAATTATATTTTCCTATCTTGCAATACGAGAAAAAACGTAGAACTGCTCCTAAGCACTTACACATCAATCGCTAGTATAGAAATATTTTTTTGTTAGTCATAAACGCTTTCACTCTGGACAGTCTACCATTGAATCTCATACGAACAATACGCGATCCATATATTGTACTTCGCAAAGGAACAAAAACACCAATAGCTGACAAATAAACTATTGTTACTGGATTTGGCAGATGGGTCTGTTGCCACCGTCCAAATTTGAACCTTAGTTTGCAATGTATAAAGTACGTGTTACTTCATCTGAGCCATTGGTCGCTAATTGCACGATAAATCACAACCGTCCGCACCATTCCGCTACTATACTATATTTTATAATACTAATATTAATATGTACTTTTATTAAAGAAACGAGATAGTATTTGTTTTTTTAATTATATTAGCTTAAGATTCGTACCCGGAATGCCTATTCTATGACCTTTATATGACGATGACGTTCTCTTAACTTAAATTCTTAGGTAACCTTGACATTTAGGTAGTGGTTTTTTACTTATTGCACAACCTATACTAGAATATTATAAAGAATTTGAACGCTTCGAAAGCACATAAAAAGTTTTTATTAGAAGCTCTCGTATTCAATGTGGTATACATTCCAAGACGAAGGCGAAAGTGACAATCCATTTATCAAAATCAGCTGAATAGGGTCGTGATAACAATGATATGTGTCTATCTATCTACAAACTATAGAAATATATTGGTTTGGACTATAATAATAAATATTGGATTCCTTGTAAAATATTTTTTATAAATAACGATAACGAGTACGATTAAGAGAGAAGAAACACTCCTTTTTTTTGTCCCTATAATAAGATATTGCATGTTTTAGTATATTATAGTTTCACTTTTCCTTTTTATTCCTCCTGCAACTTAACACGCTATATATTGACCTTTATTGTGTGTTTAAAGAAGAAATTTGTTTCTACGCACTATCTAATTTACGCTAAGGGTAGATACATACTAAAATGCCGGTCACGGACCGATCTGTCTGTAATATTTTTATATGAGAGACTGGATCTCTCAAACATCGTATATAAGAATATTTCTCATACAAGAATATGAGATTGGACTGAGAATTACCGTGGCCGGCACTACAGTATTGATACCAACCATATGGATAAAATAGCCATAATACTTTATGTTTTTAGTTATTATGTTTTTTGCTTAAGTTAAATTTTTACAACTGCACTCAAAAATGGCGATCACGTTGAATTCAAATTTAACTCTATCAAATACGTATGTATGTGCCGTATATTTTTGGGTACTCTATCGCTACATAAGCAACGCCACATGCACACGGTAGCATCAAAAATCAATACCGAGCCGTCTCGTTATAATCAAACTTCAACCATGTGAAATAAACTTTCGCGAAAAGCAATAGAATTCAATATAACTTGCAGCGGCAGTGTATGTAATAGATATTTTGATTGGCATATTTGTTTTGGGAATGAGTGATTCTGCGAATATCATGTCTGCTAGCGTTATGTGCGTTTGTGTATGTTTGTTTGTTTGTTTTGTTGGTTGGCATGGTCTATGATGGTGTGTTGGTGGGGTATGGGTCGCAGGTTCTGTTCCAGTTTGGTGTAAGATATTTGCTTAAATATACTGTTGGTGGATAGAATAAATTTATTTATGAAATGAAAGGTTATGGATTGGATATTTAGTGGAAAGTTTTTTTTTAAATATATATTTTCTCATTAAATTGAATTTCTTTAACGCCACGTTATTTTTCTTGGATCAAATGGTAAATAAATTAATAAATTATTATAGCTGCTTGACAAGTTTAATTGTTTGGTAATTTGGTAATAAGAGTTTGGTATTTAGAAAATATTTTGAGTACTTAATATTTGTTTGAAGTGCCTGAAAGAAATATTTTGGTCACTCAGTGAATTCACATTCACATTCACACACGAATACAATGTGTCATACGCAACTATTTTATTTTTATTTAATTTGACGACCCGGCCAAAGACTCATTTAAAAACCAGTTCTAAACATATAATGATCTTAAATTAATTTAAGTATAATAATTACCGTCCTCGATTATTTTTTTTTATTATGACTCATTAAAAATTTTAATAGCATTATCATTAAAGTAAACAACTTGAGTACTAACGATCGACTTTTTTCACAATCTCCTATGAGGTCACCGTTTCTATACAAATCTGAGAAAAACATTATTTGTCACGAAATGCTATCACAAAGACACGTGAAACATTGTTTTCTTTTTTATTGACGGCTTCACGCTTTATCCCGTTCATATAGCGTGATAGTAAAGAAACATTGTGTTCAGGCATATGTTTTTCTAATATTGAATTCGTGTACCTGTATTATAGTAATTGTGCGTTGGTCTACCAGTCAATCTCAACTACAAGTTAGTATTTAACCCGCTTCCAGAAAAAAAGCTATCAGTCTGACCTTTACATATGAGTTATTGTAAAAATAGGAAAATATTTAAATACGTGTTCTATATTTCATATGCATTATTCCTCGAGAATTTCTCGGGAACTTTGCCACTGTTCGTTGAGAAAAGTCTTCCTTTCTTTGTAGAGTCATTTTAAATTAGAATTCCTACTTTGTGCTATAGTTATATATACAGTCGTATATATTGTTACAAAGCGCCCTAAATTACTTTCAACTTTCTGACACCACGCGAACACTTATGTATGCGTCAGCTACGGGAATACCATTTTTTTATAATATCGTTAATTTCCGTTTCTTACTTTTTTTTAAAACACTTAATGTCTTTTTGTTAAAAATGCATACAAATCGTCGTTTCGTCGTTTTAAAGAGCACTTTTGTACCCATTGCAATATAATGACTTAAACGGGATGTTTATCTTTGACATGTAAAGTATTATTTTTTAAATAAATGAAAAAACAAATCATACTAAGGAAAGAAAAATATTCTAAAATAACGTACACATTTTGAACTCGAACTTGTGCTTCTTGAATACCATACATAGCCACTAATACCCCGTATACGTCTGTATCCCATTAGATCATTATTTTTTGACTTTTACTATTTCAACTTCAATTAAGTCTTTTAAGTATGCAAAATAAGTTTACAATTTACTCTTTATATAAGGAAAGTCGTCGTGTCGTGGCACTAGTATACTATGTCAATTATATAAAATATGCTAGTGTATAATGTCAGTAATTTATTTAATCCTGTTTTTCCCGTTTCTGATGTATTTTTTGGGAAATCCTTATAAGAAAAAATTAACTATACATATATTTATCATATTGCATGTATGTGTACCAGAATATCTAATTATAAATGACAAAATTTGAGCTCTGAACTTTATATTGGACAATCCCCCGCTTGTCGAGTGCTGCTGATTCAATTAGCGGATTAATTAGATTAATAAGCACCAATGGTTGTACCCTTCGGCCCAGTCTGTAGGTACTAGCTTTGTATAATCATATATTTATATTATATATATATATTAATACTCTATACTAATATTATATATATATATTAATACTCTATACTAATATTATAAAACTAAAGGTTTTGTATGATTGAACGCTCTAACCCCAGTAACAACTGCTTTGAATTAAAACCATTTTGTGTTGGATAGCCCACTTTTAGGTAATATATTAATTTATCCAAACATCTTTTTTAAATTAGACGGGGAGCATGGAATGAAGTGTCTAAACACTACGTTCCTTATGCTATATGCAATTCAGCGTAAAGCTACAAAAATATAAACCGGCATTGCACTCGGCTTACATTACGCTGGCCGTGGTCAGTCGTAACATATTTGGGTCGTTTCATAGAATCCCAACCATGGCCGCGGACGCTAGTTGATGCCTGATAGCATTCTAGCTGCTGCCAAATATTTGTATTTTGTATAATACAAGCCGTAATAGACTTTGCCTCAAAATGTTATTTATGCTATCTGTTATTTCATTTTAATATACCGAAGTAGATAGACGAAACAGAAGAAACTAGTGAAAAGTTTAAGTATATTTCATTATTCACTCTCGGCTCATTTCTTGAAACATTGCTTCAACAGCAATGTTTGGTAGAAGTATATGATTTTTTTATCATACCCAAAAAATATATTTTTTAACTTCACACCGTACCTCGCATATATCAGGTAGGCAGAGAGAATCTTGAATCTTTTGTTAAGACACAGCCCCATTAAAGACACTTCATTCCCGAATTTCCGTCGAATTTTGGATGCGATACGTTTCGAAAGCAAAACTCAACGCTGTCCTTTGCCTCGTTACCAGTGCGAATGTTTTTTTTTAACATTTCATTTCTTTGCCTTTACAGTCGCACGCTTGTGCCCTTGCGTCCACGACTGGCTTATAAAAATAATTTAAATATAATAATTCCCCATAACAACCATACAAACAATATTCCAGTACAGATATACAGTTTTCTTTATTGATAACGAAACATACAATCTTTATCTTTTATCTAAAAGTACACCCATTTGAACGTTAGGTACAAAGCGCGTCAAGGTTTACACACGAAAATATTCACAGTACATTCAGTAGGGTTGGCAGATGAGTTATCGGAATACCTTCCTAAAATACTACTGGCCGTTCGTTGCGTATATAACGTCTGGACCGTGAGCCGTTCATTGATTGAGCGTGTACTCGAGCTTTCGTATCATATTTACAGGGGGAATTGAAACTAGTTCTCGTTTGGTACTTTGCTGCTGTTGTAATATCGTTTTTGTATGGATAATAATATTAAATATGTATTGTTTTTGTATAGAATTTGGTTTTTTTTATAAATTATTTATTTAAGTAAAATTTTGAAGGATCTGAAAATTTTATATTTTGACTAGGTTGATTAATTGTACTATAGGCTAGTTGTGGTCAATCAGTCAACTTTTTAGTCGTAATAAAAAAAGTAAATGAATAAAAAAAAGAATAAAAAATATTTTCACTATCTGTTTGTTGATTCATTTAGCAATATTAACTATTACTAAATATTAAAAAGACGGTCCGAAAATAGGTGCTAGTGTTGTAACCACGCTGCACTGTGTGGGTAACGGCTGACGAATTCAGGTTCGATGGTGTAATAACTCGGCTTTATATATTACTAGCCTACATACGGCTTCGCCTGCTTAAAATTATTGTTATATTAAAGACAGTTTATACAAAATCTTTACATAAATTGTAGCATACGTGTTATATTGATGAATAAGGTATATTACTGCTTTTGCAGTTTCTCTCTGTTTCTGTTTCGTAGTTTTAGTGTGAAAGTAGAACAAACATCAATCCTCAAAAACTTTCACATAATATGCACTAGGATAGAACAGTCTATGCTCTTTCGTGATACAACACTATTATAAAGTATAGACAGAAACAGCAATGATTGTGGATTTAAATTTTGATTGTTTGTTAAAGATTTTTTTAAATATTATTTTTACTGATACATAATGACTTTAGTGACTAAACACTATATTTATCTTTTCTTTTTACCTTCCGTTTTAAATGATTTTAATAAACAATCTTTACCATACATTACGATTTAAAGCCTAAGGTTTTTTTTAAAAAACACTACTGCCTTATATGAATATACGGAAATGACTATTAACGTTTTGTCATTGAATTATCTATTTTTTCTGATTTTGATGATTTACCTATGTTAGGTATCTAATGCAATGCCCTTTTTTGTACACCATGTAACCTGGAAATCGATAGAAATGTAGGACGCGGTCGAACCGGATATCTTAACCTGGTTTGAAATATTGACGTATTATATTAGAATCGACCACTTGGGGTGAATGAATTATTTTCATTTACTCACTCTGGTGGAGACAAAGTGCGGCGTTTAATTCTGTCCATACAGTGCTTTAAGAATTCGGTGTAATGTGGGAAACGGAAGCATCTTACACGTTACCGATGTATCTTAACTATATATTCCAGGTTCCCTCTGCCTACCCTGCTAAAAAAAAGCTCTTTTCGTACATAACTTTTTTATTTCGCCGTAATACTGACATCCTTTAGTAATAGGACAGACTTAATCTTCTAGCTGAGCCCCGGGGATTACATTCGAGCTTCAAATAGGGGAATATTTGGACGAAATATAAGCTTTTTCATGTGTGAGCATTTTTTTTTATCAAAACTGTAAATGCTTTTTGTGATACATATTGTAGTATATTTGTTTCGTTCTTTTTACATTTTTTATCATTTTGCTTGTGACTATGCATTGGTTTTATATGTAAAGTTTTTATGGAGTTGAAAAACAAATACTAAACTGACTTGAAACTACTATTAAAATTAGATAATTTTTACGTACACACTCACTGTATTTAAAGTTTAAAAAAAAATAAAAAAACGTATTCTCGCTCCGTTTTCCTCTGTATCCTCCAGTATCCTCTATCTTGCTATGCGGGAAAGAGCGTGAACCTGCAAAATAAAATAAAAAATAGCCTTATTAATAATTGAAATGCTTATATACATGTTTGTGCATCGAGCGATCGAGTGGGGTGCGTGTTTTAGTATGGTTTTTTGGTCATTGCCTTCGTTAAAAATAACTGCACTCATAACAGGTATGTATTTCTTTCTTCGAAATCAATTAAAAATTTTACGAACTGAATTTGTGCTCTTGGTAACCTTTAAGTTGTTTTGTTATTACGTTATCCGGTTCACGAATAGTAGATATACTTATATTTATTTTTAGCTTCACATAGTTGGGTAGACAGAGGGAACTTAGTGTTAAGACACTCTGCTACCCATTAAAAAGAAAAGTCCAATCTCAATTTTCCAATCTTTCAAATTCTTAGATAAAAAAAAAATTATTGTCACCCGTAACTTTGTTTAAGTAGATAGAAAATTCTTTTATTTTGTTCACGTAGGAATTTCAAGAAATCTTGCCTTAGTGCTCCCCTACAGTCCCTTCTTACATGCAAAATTTAAACTATAACTTAATTATACAATGTAATCGAGTAGATTCCTTTGTGCGTCGTCAGTCACAAAACGATGAAAGCAGACCTCGCACGGCTTCAGTAGCTTGATCTAAAATAATATGGTGTATTTGGGAAATATTGGTTGATTATGTAAATTTTTTTTGTTACGTTATAAGAAAAATGATTAATTATTTAATTTAACATAGTTATTTTTTAATCACACACACACACACACACACACAGTCAGACGATTCAATTTTATTTATATATAGATATGGAAGTGTATGTACCTACCGTCGATATATTATAAATATGAATAAAAAAGGCAATGCTCTAAGTGAGTGAGTCATACACGCTCTGCTTATGAATATGTACTAAAATTTGGCTTAAAAAAATGTAGAATTTGGAGGCCTTTATTTTTAATTCTTAATCGACGTAATTTTAATATACTATTTAATAATAAACATATAATAAATACAATTTGTAAATGTAACGGAATGCTGAATTTTTGGTTTCCTTGCCATGGGCACGTCAATTTCTCTACTGACTCTACCCTGTCTTTGACATGAATAGGTCGTTTCAGATTATATCAATCAAATTGGCAACTGAAGCTTAAATTAATGAGCTCTTTTTGGAGATAATATATAAATATAGAAACTACCTATCTCTAGTCAAATAAATCTAGTTCTAAGTAATTTGTAAAGGATTTTTTTAATGTAACTTTATATGTAATACATATTTTTAGACTTAAATTACTTTATATACTAGATTTACACAGATTATGTAGTATAAGTAATAATGATAAATAAATAAAAAAACACAAATCTTGAGGCTGAAGATGTATTGAAAAAAAAATTGCAGTCTTTTGTCTAACAGCATCCGTTAACACCTAAACTGAATTAGTAATATCCGTTACACAAATTGCAGATGCAATTTGCTGACAATGAGATCGAAGGACTAAATTGTCACTTATAAAATCATGATTGGATTATGAAATAAAGGGGGTGGCTATTTATAGAGGAGTTTTATGTTCCTGTATTTTTTCATTTATTATGTTCTTTGCTCTTTATCGTTAAGCGTAGATGTCGGAGAGTTTGTGAGAATATGGAGATGTCTGCGGCGCAGTGGAACGGTTATAAAATGACTACCTACAGTACTCCATCAATTAAAACAGATTTTTTATACGTATTAAGTTTTTTTTTTAAATGCACATTTCTCACGTTAGATGATATTACCTAATTTATTTTCCAAATAGCCTTCAGATACAGGTAGGTATGTTTGATATGTATGACTTACTTGCGACTATAAACATTACAACAAAGAAGACCTACAAGTTTATACACATAATCACGTGATTTATTTGCTGTGTGTTGATTTTTAAATGAAACACTCAATATGCGACAAAGTTATAATTATACTAGAAAATATGCTACTAATAATTAATAAGCTACTCATTTAAATAATTTTTATTTCCCATAAAGTAAACAAAACGCGGTGCTTGGTTCCGTCAATCAACAGGCAATGTTTCGAATTTGTATGGAATAAAAAAGAGATTAGAGGGTCTTAGGTATGAGATTGGCGCTACCTCCCACGTGTGATAAGGCGTGAAGCAGAAAAACTAAAATAAATTTATTAAAAAATATATTTTCTGTACCACACCTACCTCTTGTTTACTTATATATTGATCTATAATAGAATGATCGGACATATGTATTTATGTGCTAGGTACATAATACATGTTTTTTACGTTGTATGTATGCATAAAAAATGTTATAATAACGCCTCCAGTCATTCAAACCTACTATAAAAAATTGTAATCAAATAAGTGGCTATAAATGAGTAAAGTGTAGTTAATTTTATTTATTCATGCAGTTTAAGATTACATATTTAAAGTTAGTTATGAACCAACTTAAAAAAAAATATATATTATATTACGATACCGGAAATATTATATAAATATAGAAAATATATCTATATAATTTCAAAAGTCTAGTTTTAAGTAATGTCTAAAGAAATATAAATAATAAAAAGAGATGTATATAATAACTAAAGGTAAAGACCATGAGTTTGTAGTGTAAGGAATGTTAACAATAAAACAACCTACTACTACTACTACTACTACTTCTACTGCTACTGCTATTCTACTACCACTTGCTTTATGTTGCTACAAAATAAAATAAAAAACCTAAACTAAACTAGCTTCACTCTTTATCCTAGCGGGGTAGTCAGAGAGAACTGAGCGCCAAGCGCTACGGTCTCTTTCGCCTCGTCCACTGTCATTTACCTCTTCATATATGCCCTCGGGGGTCCTCATGCTTTTTACGTGACCTTTCCCCAATATCTTTGATATTGTGTTTTAGAAAGTCAACCGAGGTCTCCACCTATCTCTCCTACCACTCACTGTTCCATTATAAATCTATTTTGCTATAATAAAATTTAAGAAAAACACGTTTGTATACTTTTTAAGTAGTTACTTTAGTTAGAGGGAGTAACGGTTCGCTGGCGGTGTTAAAATGCCGCCCGCGTAGCGTACCTACAACCTGACATTGCTGTTTGCGAAACTGTTGCATAATGTGGATGTTCCTAATTAAATTTTATGTGAACTGTGGTATATATAATTAAGATTTTGTTTAATTTATAATTCTTACAGTGGTTTTGCACACTTAACAAATAGTATAGGTTTTTTTGAAAAACATTAAAATCATAAGTTCTCTCATCAAGCTACGTCGAATTTTTTATACGCTAGTTCCAACTCAATTATCTTGCTATCTAGCAACGCGGGTTCAAATCCTGTTTCGTTTTTTGTTTCCTCTGATTGATCTGATTTGACGCCAATATTCTAGATTATTGTATCTAAAAATATTTTGTTTTATCAAAACTGTTCTTGTCTTGATTATGATTAAATTAAACATTAAAAAAATTAAATTAGCTTCACGCTTTATCCCGCACACAGCAGGGTAGGCAGAGGGAACCTAGTGTTAAGACACTTCGTTCCCCACTTTTTGCCGAATTTTGGAGGCATTGCGTGTTGAGTGGCAGAACTCAACGCCGCGCTTTACCTCGACACCAGAGCGAAGAAATGGAAATATAAATTTAAGTAAATATTTCATCTCCTCGGGTGGGGATCGAACCCACAACCAGTCGGTTTAACAGTCACACTTTGTACCACTGCGCCACGACTGGCCTCCTGGTGTAAATGATTGTTGTCACAAAATAATGATATAGGTACTTATCTTTTTTATCGACGCATTTCTTCTAAAATACTCTGAAAAGGTATCTATAAACAACAGTTAGTGATAAGTCATAACAGGATGATATCTACATTTAGCCAATTGAAAAACAGTACTTCTTTCTACGGGAATATAATATAATTCATAAATTCAACAAAAAAATTACCTATTTTTTAAACTAAACCACCATCCATCTATACTAGACAAAAAAGTATTTAGCATTCCATATATTTACTATTCGAACACCTGGTACTTGCAACCCAAGTATATGTTTAAGAGACCTTTTGTAATGCGCGCCAACGCCTTCACTATTCACCTTATATCTGTATTTATTTTTCTTCTTCAACAGCTTCACGCTGTATCCCGCGTGTTGCAGAGTAGGCAGAGAACGCCTAGTGTTAAGACACTTATCCCCAATTTCCGCCGAATCCTGGAGGCATTGCGCGTTGAGTGGCGGAACTCAACACCGCGCTTTCCCTTGACAGCGAAGAAATGAAATTATTAAACATATTTCCTCGAGCGGGAATCAAAAATACAACCTCCTCGTTTCTAAACATCACACACGCCACTCAATTTCCTCTTATATATAATTAACCAAATTATATTATATCATTATTTGTTTTTAGTAAAGCGGTTTGCGCCTTGCGTTGTATTATGTATTATATTTATTAAGGTGCGGTTCGCAAAAAGCTATAAATACGATACGTTGATTAACATCGTCCGTATAGATATCGATACAGTGATATCGATTTGTATGACGCATTTGAATTTCAGTCGTGGGTCGTACGTTTATTTTTTGTAGTGGGTTGATAATAAGAAGCATTTTTATTTTTATTTTGCTTAAGTAAAATAATATGATAATATAAAATGATAAAAATATTTAAAAAAAATTGACACTTTTTTTTAAATTATGATAAATATTTAAAGGATATGTTATCATTAAGGTCATTCATTAGTTTATTGTGTTTATGGAATGTTTAATATGGCACCTAAACTAGAATGAGATACGCCACGTTTTAAGATTTTTTATTTATGATTCATTTATCATAAGCTAGTCATAGTTTTAAGTTAATCATAGTTGTAGATCGTTTAAATGACATTAAATCAAGGTACATGCTGAATTAGTCTTAATTAAATGTCAATTGACAAAGTTTTAAGATTTATATAAGTTAGCGTGTATTATTAGAAGAACTGAAATATTTAATTTGCTCTGGTGTCGAGGCAAAACGCGAAATTTCGCTACTCAACACGCAATATCCGACCGAAATCCGGCAGAAAATGGGGAACGGGATTTCTTAACACTTGGTTCGCTCTGCCTACCTTACTATGTGCGGGATACAGCGTGAAGCTTTCAATAATAAAACTATAGATTACACACGTCTGATGTCTGATGTGCAAATTATGCGTAATCTTGTAATTTAATTTTTAAAAACTACATGTATTCACAAACTATTGTCATTTATTGCGTTTATTTTTTTAATAACGTTCACGTAGATATTTGAAGTAGGTCACGTCGAATTATGCTTTCGAGATTTTGTACGTAGGTATGTTTCTCACGTGATGGATTGTTTATTTTTTTTTATTCCTCGCTTTGTAAGAACACAAGTCTAAGGATGTTCTGTTCCTGTTCCGTTCTCGAAAATTTCTCTAACTACTACTACTAACTAGACTACTAACTAGAAATATACTTTTCTTTCCTGTGTGGCGTAACAATTTAAACGTTAAATGTTCTAAAAATAAAAAACGTGTTAAATGTTGTTGAGAAACTACATTATAATTCAATTAGAATATTTACTATACCTATTCGTTACATTTTTCTACTCGAAAATGTTTTTTTAATGTTTATTTAGCTTACGTTTGACCGCAACATCGTTGGAAAACTATTTTCTTTAATTAATGTTGACTTTTTTTTATATAATATAATATTTATCATTCATTCTAACCTTTTCCACCGAAATTCGTATTTATTATAAAAATATGTAAGTAACGCATGACTTTATTACAAAAGATTTGGGAAAATAAACTTTATACAATTTCCAAAGAGTACTTATTTTAAAAACTCTTTTTATTAGTTATCCTTGAGTGTAGTTCGTACAATATTTTTAAAGCTTTTTAAAATACAAAACAAAAATTTATACGTCTATACTAATATTATAAGCCTGAACATCTTGCTAGGTTGAATGTTCAGACCTCAGGAACTAATTTTTGAATTGAAAATAAGATAATAAAAAAACTTTTAGTTTTATAATGTATTTATCGAGTATAGTGGTTAGGTATAGCTTTAATTGTGTTAATGAAACTTACTGTACCTGCGGTCAGAGTAGACTCCCGCAGATAGAATGTGTCACTCACATGTCATGCACGACGAGTAGTTATTTCCATATGTCGTTGCGAGCTCAGTTATAAACTAGTATATACGCTATATTGATTTCTTTTCTACTTTTTGATCAATTTATTGTAATATGTTTTATTGGAGAACGTTAGGCTGTGCTGTATTTAACTTAAGTGGGGAAACATATGTGTTTTAATCAATTCGCGTAAAGGTCGCGGTTAGCCGATTTCTTGTATCCTGCACATAGAGGAGGCAGATGGAAACTAGGATTTTAGTGTTAAGACTCTCCCTTGGCCATTGGGACACTTTTGTTACTCACTTTCCCACAGTGTGTTGAGTGGCAGAACTCAATGCCCCGCTCTTTGCCTTGTTATCAGAGCAAAGAAATGAGAAAATTAGATATTTTATTCCCTCGAGTGTTCGTCGAACCTACAACCATTGCAATTACAGTCTGCATCACGACGGACTCAAGTACTTTCCCATATAACCGTTTAAAATATTATTTTCCATCAAACCGCCTAACGACTATAGCGAATGTACATAATATATATAATATGTATGTATCTAACGCGCAAAAAATATTTCAAAGTTTCACGAGTCCACGCTAATCTTACGTCGCGGGCCCCGGTCGTTCACCTTGGTCGGTTGTCGCGTTACGTAACGGCCGAAATTAAAGGAATTTTTGTATTGCTTATTGCCATGGCGATAGGGTTGCCATGGTTTTTTTTTTTGGGAAATTGGGTTTTTTTTTGTTCTAGTTCTATGTTGCTTCCTGGAACGGATGATTGTATTTGACGGTTGTGAGTTTGATTCTCACTCGAGGAAAACATTGTAATTATTTATTTTTTGCTTGATCTAATATATAAAAAGGCGGTGTTGAGTTCTTTCGCTCAACACGCAATGTTTTAAATATTTAGCGGTACGTGTGGAAAGAGACACTCTTTACATAAGGAATAAGAATAGCCTGTTCCGTTCTATTCTCTAATATGTGTATGTTTGAATACCCTTTTAGAACCCTTATTTGTTAAATAAAAAATATAGTATGAATTAATTATATAATTTATTGTACCGTAATATAGAATTCTAATAGTAAAATGTATACACGACATCGCAATACCGTTATTATGCTTAGTTGTTGTTTAATATAATTTTATTGCTAATTTATTATACAAAATAAGCACTGAAGTAGCTGTTTGAGAGTGCCGAATTGTGAATATTTTATTAAAATGCTTACTTAATGAATGCTATTAGTCGTCGTTCTTAACTTTGCGTGGACTTTAGGACGTAAAATTGGAACTCCCCGTTCCCATAGGAATTTTGATAAATCGTCTCTCAGTGTTCCTATACTCATGTAGACTTGGCTATTTATGCCAAATTATATACATAAATAGTTTTCATAACTTTTTGTTACGTGATGATTGTAGATTTTTTTTTAAACTCGTTTAGATATCACTTTAGTTTTAACTAACAATCTATAAAAGTAATGTAAAAATGTGGATATTACTTTGTTATTATAAGTTGCGTATATCGATTGTAATATAATTAATATACATGATAAGAAAATTAAATGATAATAACATAAAAATGGCGTGTCTTGTGAGCAATAAAATGGTATTTTTTACACTAAAAAGTGTAAAATAATTTTTTATTGTTTCTTTTTGTAATAATTGTTATTATATATAAATATACTATGTATACGCTAGATGAAAAAAATACTGCTTAATATTAAGTTAATTTAAAACGCACAAACAACCTCTGTATTCCTTTTGCTTTATACAACGTTTAGCAAAAAAGTATATGAAATATTTATTTATTTTAAAAAACTTGACACTGATAACCACTAAACGAAAAGGCTCATATAATGATACCATAATTAAAAAATATTGTATTGTACGAAAAGCTTTTAAGCTTATATTTATATTGATGTAGTTCCTGAGTTTCACATTTTATACGATGGCAATGACCTTGTGCTTGTAAGTTTTTCTTCCTCAAAAGTACGCAGTGATTTATCATGCGTTGATACGTTTTTGCTTATAAAATTGCTTTCTCAAATATATAATTATATATTAGCATAAATAATGTAAATATTAACGTGTGGGTGTTGGTTCGATTGCCATTTAGGCAAACATACCTTACTGTGGTAAAGTGAAGGTCATTCCGTAGATAAATATAAAAAACCGATAGGCACATCCCACAAAATATAAATCCGCCACGGCGTACCTCAATTTAACACCTAATGTCTCGAATTTGGGTGGGGAATGGACAACCGAGTGTCTTGATAATTAGATCACCGTTATTTGTAAAGCAAAGTACGCGATTAATAATAACATTTCTTCGTTTTAATAAATTTTAAATGACTCGTAAAGTTTTAATGGAGTGCCATAATAGCGGAGCTGGGATTAGTCTCGCAAGTCCGCATCCGTTTTATAAAGAGCGTAAGTGTTTGTAAGGCTACTTTGTATCGTGGTAGTACAGTAAGAGCTTTTTAAATTAAGTTCGTAGGATAGTTAAATTTTGTTTTTAATTGTGTTTGGATTAATATATACTGAAGGTTTGCTGTCGTGGTTAAATATATAAAAAGAACCTTGCTGTAGCTGTGCAGAGTGGATTATAGCGATAATATACGTTTGATAATGTTATAATTTTTTATCTTTACAGTATATATGTTGAGTGGCAGAATTCAACTTCGCGTTATGCCTTGACACTAAAACGAAGATACGTAAATATTAAATATTTCATTTCCTCAAGTGGGAATCGAACCTGTCGCATTTACATTCGCTGGGGGCTTCTAATCCAATAATTTAATGGTTATAATCTTATAAAAATACTTTAACACAAAACAAATTCCTTTACAGAAAGGACTATCCAACATAAAACATTCAGAACTGTGTTCATTTGTATTATTTACACAAGTAAGCCTTAATTTAGCCAACCGGCTAAATCCACTAGGATTTAAATTTTAAAATCATGTCGTGTACAAATAAAACGGATCTTAATTCTATCCAAAGAGCCGGTATAAAATGTAAGGGCAAAACTCGCCTACTCAGTGTATTCTGCGCCCTGACTGCGGGGGTTTACGTTAATTGCCCGCATTTTTCAGACCACGGTATGCGAGGGGCGCACATTTTTTTGTTTAACATTTCTGTTGCTTCTACATTACTTTTTGTTTTAGTCTTTTTGGTTATTCTTTTTTGGTAAAATTTTAACAGATTAACAAAATTATTTTTGAGACTTTGTAAAAAATGAATAACGTTAAATGTTATTAAATTTTTCGGTCTTTTTCAAGGTTTTTATGACTGTTTGTCGTTTTACGTAGCAGTTCAATTGAAGTGTAATTGAACTAAGCAATGGTTATGTGATTATGTTTTTTGTTTAAAGTTTTTTTTAAATTTGTTATAAATATAGTTGTATAGATAATCGCCTGTCAGTCTGGTAAAATAAAGTGTGGCTAGGTCGTCATGGACTAAAAGACTTATCTATTAAAACCACGTGGTGCTTATCCTCAAAACCTAGTACCTACTCGTAATATAAAAAAATTGTAAAACGGAAAGTGCAGAAAAGAATAACTTCTCTCTTTCCACTCAGTAAACAATAAAATGAAACCTATCTCTTTAACGGCGTTACAATGATGAATTTTATTGCTCCATAATTTTTTTTTTAATTAGCGCTATAATACAGGAAAAGGCTTAATTTTATATGCCTCATTTTGCCTGTTGTGTGTCTTTAATAGGGTATAACATTTAAATTTAATACTCTACATACGTACGTACGTATGTTTCATTTTATATAAGCCTCGCGAAACAATTTATAGAGCAAATTAATTAAGTTTCAGCGCAAATTTGTTTGTTGATGGAAATCTTCTCAATTTAAATATTCCGATGATGTTTATATAAACATTGAATATTGTTCAAAGTTATATTTTATTAATCCTTCTTTGCTTATGTAACTACTGTAAATTAATTTGGGTCGTGATAGATTAGTAGTAGCAAACGTTTTGAGTACAAAAAAGTTGTGGTTAAAATATTTCGTCTTCGTCTAAGATATTTTTACGGAGCTGTTTACTATTTTTTGTTATCACGGGTTATTATAAATTGTGTAAAACATTGGTTTTTTTTAATGTACCAAAATATACTCGTACGTGACTAATCCAGCTAAAATTGTTTCATTTAAGGTTATATCAATAACAGCATTGCCAAATTTCATCTCGGGGAAAAAGTAAAAACCTTAAGCCAAAAATTTGACACAAAGAGATTAAAATAATCAGCATTTTTGAAACTTATACATTTATTTGAATTTAAATATAAATCCCATATTGTAATAAATAAAAACGTACAATATTTTATTAGTAATACGATACTTTATTTAAATAATAAATATTTTAGTTTACCCTGTTAGGCAATTATATTTTCAGAGTAGTTATAGGTAATGCTTATTTTGTATTTCTATAAATAATATTAAATTACAGTATCGTTTTTCACGAATGAAATAATTCTTCAAAATACAAGGCTCCCAATCGGGACAGTTTATTTTGGGCTAATAATCGAGACTACTCGAGATGTCCCAATTTTTGAACTGATCAATGGGCACTTTTTAGTGTAATATGGAGAACTAAATATTCGTTCACTTAAGTAGAAGTAAACAGGGATACTGTTTACCCTATACCTAAAACTAAATCAGCTTTACGCTATGTCACGCACACAGCAGGGTAGGCAGAGGGACCCTAGTGTTAAAGTCAAAGTCATTTCATCTCCTCGAGGGGGAATCGAACCCACAACCAGTCGATTTTACGAGTCACACTCTGTGCCCATGAGCCACGACTGGCCTTAATTTAATAGATATCTTAATATCTTGATGGACAACAGTTAGCATGTAAGTTATTATATTTGATCGTTACTTCCACTCCCGGGACGTTGTTTAACGAGAATAGTTTGAGTTTTAATAGGATTTAGTCGATAGCTTCCGGCATAGCCATCCTATTATGTGTGCCTTTATAAAACATATCGATTTGAAGGATAGTATGTAATACTCAACACAACGCCCTGCTATATGTACGAGTTATCTTAGCCTGGTGCGTGATGAGGCTGTGTGCGTGTGTCTGTCTTTAGTATCATTGGTATCAAATGACAGGACTATGTTTAATTTTACGTTTAAAAAAGAAGGCTTGATCGAGAAAAAAATATCGATTAAAATAAGAGTAACTATAATTTTTTTAAATGAAATATACATATGCTGCTAGCATCAATAAGTTGTTGCAAGCGTACAATAATTTCAACGTAGTTGGATATGATCGTATAGCTTTGTTGTCATAGCACTTGGACAGTTTCCAGGAGGTACGCGTTCGATTCGAGTTACGTTATAATTTTTGTACGTTGTCTAAAAAAATGTTATGTACTAAGTGTAGACCAATTCTTTAAAATGCTAAAAAATATATGTACATAAAAAAGTATAGTTAATCCATAATAAAGCAAATACGAAAATTATTTACCATCGCGACGATAAACAACAATAAAAGAAAATATTCTTGTATTTTTGAAAGAACATCCATATTCTCTTGGTAGTGACATTTATATGATCGTTATGTTATGCCAAAAATTATAGCATCATAAAATTTGTGTAAATTGGTATAACTGCGAAATTGTAACCAATTTGCTTTGCTTTATTATGTATTGTCTTTTTAGCTTCATGTCCGATCACGCGTATAGCATGGTAGGCAGAGGGAACCCAGTGCTAAGACACTCCGTTTCCACGTTATTATACATTATACTTCTTTTACTTTCCTACAACAATTTTTTCCTACAACTCCACAAGTACGGAGAAATATGAGTGATCGTATTCTCCGTCAATTGTGTCGTGATGAAACTGTAAACTCCGTCGATATTTACATATTCATCAATAGTTTTACGATGTATTTCGCATGTAAGAGCTACCTTCTCAGGTAACCTAGTCTAAAGACACATTTTGCCTATTTTCTGCCCAATATGTAACGTATAGATTGGTGCGCATTTTATTCTTACCAATGCAAATGTGACAGTGGGTTCGAATCCCACGAGGGGTATATTATATACGACGGCCTGTATATTCGTATTCATGAAATGGTGCATATATTGCCCTTTTATGCACCATATAGACTTCAGGCAGTCTCTTCTTACACAGAATATTTCATGCACTAAAAGCTTTTGAACGTCACAGAGTGTCATAAACGTTGAGTAACGGCCAATATTAGTTTAGTAGCTCCTAACTATATCGTATTGTATAATTTAATTATAAATACTGTAGTTCTGTTCTAGAAAAAGTCTTAGATATTGATATGAGTACGCGTTACCATATTAATAGATTATATATCTATAAAACGTAAAAATATCGATCTCAGCGTTTAGAGCGAATTAGAAAATAATATGGCCCATAGTTTCTTGGTATATTATGTAGATTTATATAATATACGTGGTCGGAAAGTTATTTGCATAAGTTCGATAGACATTGATACTGTTCTTTGTTTACAGCGTTCCGAACGGGCCATTTGGTTAATAATCACTCGCCATACGAGCCTGTAGCCCCACACTATATTTAATAAGATCGATTTTAAACGATTTTTCATGGTCTAGGAATAGGAAAGAATCGAATCCACAATCGTTAACTGCAGTCGAATACTACCAAACTGCGCTACAGTAGGTTCTGACATCGAATTTACTTAATATTTTTTTTTATCTATACAATTTTTCAATTACTATCAATTATTATGTAGAATGCCGATATAGATAACATAATATCAGGCATTAGCAACAAAATATTATTAGTCCTAGCTGCATCGACATTGCCTTTTGTATATAATTAATAAAAATAAAAGTATACTTTTTGTACTGCAGTGACACAGCTTCTAACCGTAAAAGCGATGATTGTGGGTTCGATGCCCCCTCGCCATAATTAATTATTTTCATTTCCTCGTTCTGGTAACAGAACAAAGGCATTGAATTCCGCCAGTGAACACGTGGTAATGTTTATATATCTAATTGGACAGTACGTGGAGATTGGATGTCTTAACACTGCCCACTTTGTTATTTGCGGGATACAGCGCGAAGCTAAAAGGAACTTATTTTATTATATAAAAGAAAAGTAATATATTCCTAAACATAATGCTATTCATAAAATAAATTTTTTACTGAACTGTGGATTACCGCGAGTTGCTTCTAAAAGAAAATATTTGTATGCAACGAAGCTGCGTAAAGCCAATCAAGTCGTTATTGATTGATATCCACCCAGCAGTGTTATTTTTCTTTTATGTACGAGGAAGTTTTGCTTAATAGAATTTTGTAACAAAATTTCTTATATTTTAGTATTCAAGTTTCTTATATTCAACTTGTTTCTCAGCTTTTTAATGCTCTCATATGTAGCTGTACGCATATGACGCAAGTAAACTGGGTTTCATCTAAATAAATAATGTTATGTAATATTATAATATATTTTATAACCTTTCTCGATTAATAGACTAGCATCTAACACAAATATTTTTTTTTCTATTTTGAACCAACAGTTCCTGAGATTGCCGCGATTAACCAAACAAATTTTCCAACTTAATTATGTCAGTAAAGACGTTGGAGAACAGAAAAAGTAGATAGGCAAAAATGATTCACTGCTTATACACTCAGCTCACCAATATTGGACTTCTTTTTTTAGACTATGCCAGTTTGTATGGCGGACCAACCCCGCCATTTAGGTAAATGCTTGATGTGCCATCATGATGCCGATAAAATATGCTGGAGCGATTGATTGAGATATTTAAAGAAGATTATAAAATGAAAAAAAAAAACAATATAAATTAATTCTTGACTTCAGTTTAAAAGTTAAGCCTTGCGTGTTTTCTCAAAAAACAGTTTAAAAACTGTTTGTTGAATTATGATAAATTCGTTTTAAATTGTTACTGTTATACTGACGCATATGATATGTTTAATAAAGTTTTTTTGTATTGTTTTATTTTTGTAAAGTTTATTCTGAATTAGCCTAATTGCACCTCGTATAGTAACCTACGACTATCTAAAAAAAGACATGGACGTGGAGTTACGCCACTCAGTATGTAATGTAATGTGCAGAATTCTTCGGAAATCAATAATGAAAGTATCCTAATGGGAACGGAGTGTATTTACAGTAGCTTCCCAGGTTTCCACTGCCTTCCATGCTATGTGCTGGATACAGAGTGAAACTACAATAAAATCTAATAAAAAGCAGCTTAACGCTTCTACTACCCGCATTTTTTAATTTATATCTTAAAGTCAACGCGAACAAAGTTGCGGGCGACGACTAGTATTCAATATAAAAATGACCCTAACAGTAACTTTAGCTATAACAAGGATCTATCGTAACGGAAATAACCTTTAATAATTTCCTTTGTACACGGTTCGAACAAAGAAAAACTATACAACCACTGTACTACGATAAATCTTTACTCGAAACCGCTACACAATGGCCCAGTAATTTTGTGGGAGATTTATACAGAAAAGTTTGAGTATATATTTTTTATCATGTCTATTGATAAGCAAAGTGATGTTAATTCTTGTATTGTAATGTGATAATAATTATAGTATATGGTTACAAGTTTTCATATATATTTTTTTAAAAATATACAACTTATGGGCAGCATTGTAGGTTCGATTCCTTCTTGAGGAACGATATGTTTACGATATGTCGCTCTGGTAACAAAACGAAGTGGGCGTTTACCATCACTCAATTCGAAAATTAACCGGGAAATCGTGAATAGTGTCTCAACACTAGGTCTCCTATGCCTGCAAATAATACAGTAGGTAACTAAAACAAATCTTCGAATTAAATACATGAATGTACCGAACGAAATCGATGATCTAAAATTTGAATCCATAATCCTCAAAATTATATAGAGACTCATAAAAATCCCTAATTATTTGTTTTTTTATTTTAAATTGCCTATAGTAGGAAGTATTACATAATATAATTGCATTCCTTTACTTCAGTAGAAAACGAAAATAGAACAAAATACAGTGTAACATTTGTAAAGTAAATGCACCATGTGCTAATTAGTGTCTCGAGTAGCACTGTATTTATGAGCATAAGTTATTTGTATGTTAAATGTATTATTTTAAATATTTTCATTTACTTAGTTTATCGCGTAATATATAAAATATAAACAAAATGGACTATTATAAACTTTTTTTTTAATTTTTACGCTGTATATCGATTAATACGCAGGTAGTTAGGAGCGTGGGTAGGGAGAATTTAGCTTAACTCTGTTACGTCTTCCTCTCGTAATTTTTGAAACATTGCGTGTCAAGCGACGGAATTCAACGCTGCGCTTTGTCATGTTACCAGAACAAAGAAACAAAAATTATTTATTTCCTCGAGTGCGAAACATATATAACAAAATATCTTTATCTATAAAAGGTATAGAAAAACTACCTTGAAAAAGTAGCGTATTAAGCATACACCCTAATTGTGATATTTCAACATAAAAACTAAACTAAATAAATCTTTATATGACGTCATGATAACTGATAAAATAATCTGGTAGCTTACTGAAACTAACATTTTCAAATGGTCCACGTCCATAATAAATCTCGATCGAAGGGCCGCCCTCAATTATTCATAATGTACCTACCTACGGAATTGTCAAGTGTGATTTTACCCTTATCCTTAACTGAGCTGGGACCTTAATAATATTATGATTTACGCTCACATATTTATGAATTTATTATAAATATTTTACACTGACACGAGGCGGTAAGAGTGTAAACGAGATGGTAGTAGGTTCGAAACTTTGCTATATCTAAGTAGATACAAAAGAAGGCATTGAGCTGAAAGTAGTCTTTACACACAGGTTCCTTGTGTCCCTGCTATATACGGGGTACAGCGTCAAACCGAAAAAATATTAATTTTGTTATCAGTACGTAAATGTTTAATAATTAATTAAATATAAATATCCGCACGAAAATCGTATAATATATTTTCGTCATAATCAATACTGATGTCGTATTTATATGTAGCTTACCTTTATGTTTTTGTTGAAATTGTGGATATTTGAATTTCAATGTACAAGTTTATATGTAAAATTAGTTTTATATATTTTTAACGTTTTATTTTAGTCATTGAATGGTGTTAAAAGAACACGAGTTTTTTTTACCGTAGTGATGAAGTGAAATTAAAATGAATGCAATAACTCTTCGAGCGAAATTCGAAATAACATTTACAGACAGATGCAGTCCCTCTTCGTCATGGTAGCCTCAAAGATGTTTTATACTTGTATCAGCAGTGAACCTACAACTATCTTCATAGAGCAGGCTATTTGCCTGTTCCTTTATAAAAAAACATTTAGAGTTGATTTTAATTAAAATACTTTGCTCCACTGGATACAGTTGTTACTATAGCGTTCCTAATCCAAAGTTAATACGTTGAATAGTTCGTTTAGAGGAGCGTGCCGATTGTGCAACACTGGTGGTGTAATTAAGTAGGAATGTAAGTAGTTGTTAAATGTAGAATAGAACGAGAATTTAGTGATCGGTCACTATTTCAGATCTATGCGTGTTTGGGGAAAAAATTATCGCTGTACAATGTCTACATAGTTGATAGTTGGTTCCCTGAGCTACGATAGCTAGAAAGTATGTATGTATAATATGCTAGAAAGCATGTAAGTATGTGTGTATTATTTATTTGAGCGATAATGAGAACTCGAGCGATGATGGGGAAGGAAAGTGGAAAACGGAGTGACGTAAAACTAGACTCTCTGCTTACACTGCTGGGTCAGATAAAAGGTGAAGCTAAAAATGTTTAAAAATTGTGACTTATAGTAAATTACTTACAAGACAGAGAATGTTACATCCAACCCGCAACCTCGTTTTCGAGGTACAAAAGGTAAAATCACGTTTTTCCCGTATAAAGAGTTATTTTCAAATACTATCATTTATTAAAAAAATGGGCTTTTAAAAGACATCTCTACAATACCGAGTCTATTACACCAGCTTTCCTAAGTCCCAGATGTATAAATACATTCGTATCTAATCCCGAGCTAATGTCTGCATTAGGTGAGCCGGCGGAGCGTGGAAACAACGTAAAGGCTTATCCGTGGAATTAAAAACAATCAAATGAATATTTCTGACAATGTATTCTTATTTAAATTGTTATGAAATGTATTTGTTTTTATTTTCATTTAGTTATTTTAAAGTAGTTCAGGTAGTGAGGACGTTGTAATGTCGCCAATTTATTTATTATAAATATTTTGTCACTTCTTTTAAGATGAAGCCAATGTGGTATATGGAGAACGAAGTGTCCAGAGACTACTACTCTGCCTTTACGTGGTCCCCCACTTTATGTGGTTTAACACATGTGTAGCGTAAAGTTGAAGAAACGTAGATCTATATTAGATACTTTCGTTTTTTTAAACTAAAAATGTCCGATATATTTCAAAACTAATAAGATTGTAAAGTTACAATTAACTAAGTGATACTACTTTCCTTTGATATTAAGGCAATAATGAGTGAAAGAAAATTATAGCAAAGAGTGAAAAACATGCCGCGCATGTTTCCATCGATTCTAGAAAAAAGCAATTTTAAAGCACCTATGTATATTTATGATGTAAGTATCTTTCGAAGCTTGTTTAACATCATGTCTATCTGGACTAATGTTTAAAGCAAAAGAGTTTGCTTGATTGAAAGCGACTAATCTCAGGAACTATCGTTTCGAAATTTAATTGAAAAGTTATTTTTATTTTTGGTAGTTCGTCTATCGAGGACGACTCTAGGATATTCCTATTATATCCCGTTAATAGTTTCGATTTATCTTAGGTACTTAGAATGTGACATACATTATAGATAGATAAATCTATTTGAATACGTAAGCGTACGTATACGTAAGCAGTTAAAATCAGTTTGTTATAATTTTCATTGCTATATTTTCCAAAGAACTTATAAGATATTATATTGTTAGCGTACTCGTGTAAAAGAGGGTTGATTTAGTTGAAAATAATTATAAAATCAGTGGAATTGTGCCAATCGGGGGACAGTTGCCTGTAAGTGACGGCCCCTATTGGAAGGAAACTAGTGTGAAGTATTGTTAGTAGGTGATACATATCACCTATTGCAATTACATAGTATCCCTTTCCAAATTGTTTAGAAACATATAGACGATGTGTGTTTTTAACGTGTTTTTTTAAAAACGTTATTCACTTCCGATTTCTAATAATATATATAATTTACTAGTCGATTCAGTTATTTTAAGAGAGAAAAAATTAAGCTGCTAATCTAATAAAAGCCGCCCCACGCCTAGCTTCCCGCCCACTTGATAGACTGTTTAATTACATTTTTCTTTGCAATAGGTACAAGTGACTACTTGGCTCTCTCAGTTCTACTTTGTTGCTTTTTAGGATTCCGTGAAAGGGCTCTAGCTAGGCCTGAAATGATTCGTGGATGAACGCCGAATTCTCGAAGTATTGCGTGGTGACTGGCGGAACTCAACGCCGCGCTTTATGTTTCACACGCAGAGCTTATGCGTATAACTCTTTTCACAATATTTCTAAAAAGACGGCAAGCGAAAAATAATATTAATAATGTTTACATAAACAATCACCACCCTATGGCTAAATAGAATGGACTAAAGCTGGACTACAGTTAATTTTTATACTTTTAAAAGCAACTAAAAGTCTAATTTACTTAGAATTAGCTACAATTATTTTAAACACAATTTTGTTTAGTTAAGTTATTTTTATAGCAAATGACCAATTTATGGTTAATTAAATCTCGCAATCGAGGCATGAATCACGCTCAGTACTAATTACCGTTACCTTTAGTTTATTTTACCTTTATTATGGATATATACTTAAATTGAAGTAGTATAAGTTTCGTATCGTTTTATTTTTGTCTTATAATAGCAGATTAGATACAGAAAACTTAGTTTTAAAACATGTAGCTCTCCACTTTAATTTTTTTTTGGAATATTGCCGGAATTACTTTAAAAGCTTTTAAAAGCTGTTCCAATTGTATTACACACAAAGTTATTAAAATATACTATGTTATGTAAAACGTGTAAAAAAAATTAACGTTTAACACTAAAAGAGACAAATTTGAGCCCCATTACACTAGGAAATATATTTTCTCTAACCGTAAGAAAACTCCAGTTATTTTTTTAAAAAACACCGCACGTTGTTTGGTCAGCTTAGCGAGATTTTTTTTTTCCTGTTGTCCGAGTCTGAATCGAACCCACAAACGTCAGGTTTACAGTCAGACGCTGAGCCGCTAATCCACGAGCGCCTTAAACCAGAGAGAAATATCGTTCACAGTAAATCGTATCTCGAGTTATTATGAACTGTAGATGTGATAGAATACTATTTAACGATATTTACAACACTTTTTATTTGAACTTTAACCTTTATAACAGTTTATATAATATTAGAATTTAGTTTCATAACGAATAAATTGCTTATATACGACCTTTCTGGGTCTCTAAAATTTTCCGCCCAGGAACATCCCATGTGAAAAATTGTTATTTAATGTTATACTTTATGTTCCTTTCCCTAAGATTCATTTTAAATCGTCACAAAATACCATTCCGTTATAAGAAATTATTTTGAATGAAAATAAACCGTATTTATACTATGTTTAAGGCTTCTTTTTCCTATAAATTGATATTTGGATTGGATTTTAAATAAAATTGCAGCTCCAGTGCGATTCTATGAAACGAGTTGCGAGCTCGAAACCATTTATACAATTTTTAATATGAATTTTTAAAATACTCTTAAAAGTAAAATAATTTAATGTTTGTAGGTACATACATACATACATACATACATATATGAAGTGGTTATTTTGATGAGATATAATTATTTAGTAAGCGATTTTTTTTGAGCTTTCATAGATAAATGTTTTCGATTGAAGCTTTTTAGGTTTATTTAATATTTTTCTTGCTTTAAAACGAGGCAATTGGTTTTTTATACATATAAAGCTGTGATCAATCAGCTTCACGCTGTATCCCGCACACAGCAGGGTAGGCAGAGGGAACCTAGTGTTTTTAGACACTCCGTTCCCCACTTTCTGCCTAATTCTGGAGGCATTGCGTGTTGAGTGGCAGAACTCAACGCCGCGCTTAGCCTCGACACCAGAGCGAAGAAATGGAAATATAAATTTAAGTAAATATTTCATCTCCTCGAGTGGGGATCGAACCCACAACCAGTCGGTTTACAGTCACACTTTGTGCCGCTGCGCCACGACTGGCCTCTAAAGCTGTGATAATTGTATATTAATATAATAATAGGGATAGGAGTGTTTTACCATTAGGTTCCCAGGATCCATTTGCGTATCCTGCTATGCGTGTCAGCGTGATTGTGAATTTGCTATATGTTACACGGTTCTCACGCTTAAATTATTTATTTAACATGTTGTATGTTGTCAAACCAGTTATGATATTATTTCCGCCTTTTAAAAGGAGAAAACACAGACATTTAATAAAAAAAGTCCAGTGATATACATTGAATTTGGATTCTATATATTTTGTAAATTGTATTTTATTCATTAAACTTCGAATAAATGAGTTTCGTGAACGTAACGATTGACCTCCAAACCAGCACCGAAACTGCCGACTCCTTAGATTTCCGTCTAAGGGAAGTTCTAAGAGAATTTCTAGAAACAACTGCTTTTGACTTACATAGACCCAACTACCCACTAGTATGGTACGGCGACAACTACAATAAAGAAAAAACAAACATCTTTTCACCTTTAAAAGTTTTATTGTAAATGCCTTAGAGATAAAGTAAATGTTTTTTTTTATAGTTCACTATATAATTAATAAATTAGAGTGGTTTAGACAAAATTTAGTTATTTATATGCTTTAATATATAGAGAAGTTGGTGATCACTGTCACTATAAATAGTTCAGTTTCAACTCAATTAGCATTACGATCAGTTAAAATATATTTTTTATATATTTTTTCTCGTATTGCATGGTAGGCAGAAGAAATCTAATGTAAGAATAACACTGTATTTCCCATGCACCGTCCAATGTTTGATACATTGCGTGGTGAATGGAGGGAGAACTCAACGCCGCAGAGAAGTAGAAACAATTAGAAAAATATATAATTCCCCGAGCTGGAATTGAACCCCTTAAACCCTGTCGCATTGCGCCACGACGGCCTCTATATTATTTAATTAGTGTGTAGCATTCACAAGTATTCACGATAAATTCATTCTGTGAAGCGCGCAGGTTGTATACTACATTTTTAATCAGAAACTTTTAAAAGCTTTTTCAATAACGCAATTATTTCCCTGTTTTATCGGACGAGCGATGTGAAATATACATAAATTTAAAGTATATTATATATTTATCATTGTATTCGCCGTCATAGCGCAGTTGAGTGCACATAATATGTACGCGCGATGATTGTAGGTACGATTCTTGTGTGTGTGTGGATTGTTTATGGTTATAATGTGCACAGTGGATGAGGTGATAGAGATAAATAGAGAAGTGCAAAGACCGTTACGCTTGATGAAAGAAGGGAATTCTTTTTTGGCTACCCCGCCATGTTTAAACCGTGAAGCTAAAATAAAAACTGTTATTGTTTATCAGTTTGACACGGCAGTTCAGTTTTCCTCTATCCAAGCGGACGAAATGTTACATTACAATGAAGTATTGCGACTACAAACTCTCCTACGTACAGTATGGTCAACTGGTCTGATCCGCCCTGAAGTTAGCTGTAAACGACGTGCAGGTTTGATTTTAGGATTTTACTGAGGTACTTTTGAATATTTTCTTTCCGAGTGAACAGCGTGGCTGAAGTTAAGAAAATCTAGCTTCAGGGCGGCCACGTAACAAAAAGCAACTAGCAACTCTAAATAAAATAACATGGTAATGTAAAGCCGACACGATAACCGGTTCCAGCTTCGTAGGATATAAAATGTCATTGAAGCACTTTCACCCCTCACTTGATAAGGGTTGAAGTATCGCCGAGAGATTAGTATAAACATTTTTGTTTTCAAAGGGCTGCCTCCACTAATTATACTGTTTCAAATTTTGTTAATGTTTCCAGTTAAGACCGCTTGCTTTTTTTTTATTTTTGTTATAAATAATAATTAATTATCTACAAGTTGAGGAAAAATCTATAGTTTTAATCTTAAGTTTTCTATTCATTGAGATTTTTGGTCTCTTTTGCATTTTTGGAGGATATTTTCCTCGCGTATTTTTATTCGGTTGTTAAATTTTTCGTCTAAGGTAGGTATTTAATATAACGAAATAAGTTCGGATGGACGTCATATAGAGATTCCCTCAGGAGAATTGGTGGAATTACTAATAACTATGAATAGTTTTAGTGTTTTCCTCTCTCTTACATTTCTACACAACTTATACCCAGAGACATTTCTTCGCATTTAACTATCATTAAATAACTAATACCATCTGTTTTTGTTACAATTTAATGTCAATTAAAAGCTTAATTATTTTTTAGAGTGAGAGTTGCAAGTTGGCAGTGATATGATGACGCAATTTCGTAATGTAATCAATTTCGTTTATAATAAATATTAATAATTTCAATTTAGTTTATATAGTTCATTTTAACAAACACAAAATACATTTTACGTACTAAGCAAATCGGATCGCTCGGCAATCATGCGTGGAGGCTTTTCAATTACTTGCTTTTTTGTATTGACTAAAATGCTAGCTGTATAAAATGAAATCCATTAAGAATTTCATTTATTTATTTTTTTATTTTTATATGTAGGCAGGTAGTTTTATAAATTAAGCCGGCGTGTTTCACCGTTAATGGTTCGGTCGCTGCTCAGAGTCCACCAAAAGACGTTTTGTTCCAATTAAGAGACTTTCGTTTCCCACTTTCTGTTAACTCAACTCTGCGCTTTGATACGCTTACAACTCACGTAACGTTGCTCTGGACTAGTCTCCCTATCTATAGAAATCCCGGCTCGATATGGATAAATAGAGTACCCTCTCCGGTTACGCGAATGCGTAACACAAAGGATTTATTGGGCTCCGATCGCCATCTGTTTTTTGTTTTGGAAAAACGTCCTTTTAAATATGTACATGGACGGTTTGTTTTGTTTTAAACTATTGCGACCTGTGTACCACGTACTATACGGGAACCCTAATTTGCATTATTGTAACTTTAATAAAAAAAGCAATTTTACTCTTTTTCCTCGTAGCAAGGTAGGCAAAAAGAGTGAAAAGACACTCAGTCCTTACATTCCATCCAATTTTCGAGACATTACTTGTTGCGTGGCGGAACTCAACGCCGCGATTTGTTCTTACTATATTCAATCAGTAAAGTTATTATATGTAATTTTATGTGTTCTAGATATAAATAGCAACGTTATATATGCTTCTGCATATTTGTATAGATATAATCACAAAATAATAAATTTTAACTATGATTCATTACATTTCCATGTTGTTTATGTGGAGTTTTTTATTTTACTATATTACAAATATTAATAGTACTCGACTCGTAATGTTTTGCATTAAACCAGAAAACGAAGAGCAGTTTGTTTCGACACTAGATTGTCTTATTTTATATTTTTTACTTAAAGAAATAAACACTTTGTAAATATTTAAGTATTGTTTGCATGAGGACGTCGTCGCGCGGGGAACGGAAGTGTCTTAACACAAGGTTCCCAGGTTCTGCTATAAATAATAAAATAAATAGTCTTAATTGTGGCATTAGCAGTATTACGTATCATTTTAATTCTGTATTTTAACATATAATTTGTTTATAATCCTTACTGCTTGTATAAACTCTAGCCTACTGAGCTATAACCTCCCGCATATGTTGAAATATTTATACGGTCTTCGTTATGTTTATAATTCGTGGAAATACGTCTAAAGTATTATAGAGGCGTGGAGAACTGAGTGGTCGAAGCATATTCTTTTTGTCTATTGTTAGAGAAATGCTTCAAAGTAACAAAAATGATTGTAGTTTTTTTTGAGCTCTACATATGTTGTGTTAAGATATTCCGTCCTACACTTTCGTATGGAGTTGTGGATCGCAACGCCATAATTTGTCTAGGAAATAAAAATAAATCTTTTTGTCGTCTTGAGATCGAAATCTCGACCATTATGGTTTATAGTCGGATGCATTCCCACTGCGCTGCGACGACCTCTCTGTGATATTAAACTTTGTTTATCTTGGAATGAACGGTGGCGTAATTTAATATTCGCTCGGTTATACATTAAAGTTATATTTTCGTTAGTTTGTTAAATATAAAATTTCAATATTTAATTTCTGTTCATTATTTTTTTTATGTATTTCTATAAAAGTTATTTTCTTGTTTACCTATATATTTTTATATGCTGTATCCCGCAAAGTAGTATTAGGAAACTGTGGTCCACGCACCACCCTGTTTATGAGACATATTTTATTCTTTCCAGAACGACGAAATGAAAATTAATCATTCCCCCGAGTGACGCTCGAACCCACAACGTGTTTAAATTCAGATACTGTGCCGTTGCGCCACGGCGGTCTTAATTTTATCATACACGATAACATATTTAGTTGTTATTTCAGGGTTGATAATATAGGGCTGCAAGATCAATACTATAATTTAAATTTCAAGGTGGCGAGTGTACTTACATATTACCTATATCAATTTTGTAGACATCATTTGTAGTAAGCCCTTAAAAAGAGAGTAGTGATATGACAATAAGATATGCATTGAAACTGTTCACGTTTCACTGTATATCGCTTACTATGCTTTATGATAATATATTTGGGAATATTACATGTTGAGCATGTGGAACTCAACGCCGCGCTTTGTCGCGTGTTACGAACTGTGTGGTATCAGACTGTAGACTATGCCATTCTGTGCCGTATTAAATTAGTTTGCTTTATTTATTTAGTGAGTCTTGTAATTGTGTTTATGTTAAAGTTATTCAAATACTTTTTTCGCTTCTGATAGTAACTTGATTTTAATTTTCAGTTTTTATTTGAATTTTACTTAAAAAGTCGGGTATTTGTTTTTAAATAACTAAAAGTAATGCATCGTACTGTCCGAAGCTCTAGATCTCTGATTGCAACAATTTTTATTGTCATTTCTGTTCTACTGATCGAAGCGATATATAACATAGCCTGTAGGTAAATGGAGTATCCAATACAAAAAAAAAGTTTTAATTCGGAAATAACGAGAGCAGCGCTTTCATCCAAACCAAGTTTTCAGCTTTATAATATTAACTATATCAAAGTAATCTACGTATAACATAATCAATGATAACAGTGAAATAAAATATAGGCTGTATCTATCTAAAAGGGTAGAGCAACCCTATGTAACTCAGGCTTATGTAAGATTTATTGAACGAAAGCGATCCTTTTGCCTTAACCTCCTCCCTTCGTTTATTTACAGACGTTTCCCATTTAAAATATTTACATTTAAATTAGTTTTGAATATCTGCTTTTTGTTTTCTTTTGTTTTTCTGCTGCTTATACAGGTAATGTCCTGAATTTGAGGGTAATATGGAAAACGGAAGAGTCTAAACTCTCTGTTCTCTCTACCGCCTTGTTATGCTGTATAAATCGTCATCGAAATAAATATTTAATCAAATGTACCAAAGCTAAATATCTGCTATAACTAAGCCAGATAAATGTACGCAATTTGTCGTAAAACGAAACGCACGCACACACCCGAACGTTCTTTGTTTTGCTATTTATCTTATCGACATGCGTTCAATCTGTTATCGATAAAATACTCCAGCAGTGACGTCACCGCGTACACTCAACACTAGTGACGTAACTATGCGGAATGTTTATCGTGGGAATATGTTAGGCTTTGACCACTTTATTTTGTTATAAGTATAGAAATCATCATACATTTCGTAAGAATCACGCTTTATCTCGCCTATTGCAGAGTAGGCAGTAGAAACAGACAGACCTTAGTGTCACGACACTTCGTTCCCCACTTTCCGCCCAATTTTTGAGACTTGGCGGTACCTGGACGTAACTTGTATCCTTAATAGAGTGAGGCAATGTGAATAATTGATCTCCGAATAGAAATCGAACTCATAACGGTCTTGTCAGTCAGATGTTGTGTGAATTAACATAAACATTCATAAGTAAAATGTTGTTTTTTTTAGTTTTAAAATTATTGTTTTATAGCTCTTGATATTAAATGTTAAGGGACTATATAATTAAAAATAAAGTATTAAGATTTCATTTCAGTAACTGTAGTAACTAGTTAATTGACGTTTTAGAGTGTAGCTAATAGTAATAGACCATAAAAGCAACAAAAATCTGGTTTATTAGTTTAGATTTAACATTTATAGTGTAAAAAACTTGATTTTTACGACCTATTCAAATACCGTTATTACATAAAAAATATTTTACGATCGTCTACGTGAAATTATAGACGCTGATATCAATACACTATGCGCAGTGTCTTCGCCAATGAAGATTGCTGATTACAGGTTCGACACTCGCTGTTGTTGTTTGCGAATTTACTATTGCTTGTATTATGTTGATAATAAAAGATTAAAGAGGCTAAGAGAAATATTAGTGCAAAAGGAAACCGTCATTGTATCTGTGAGTGTGGGTTCGATTCTCGATCGGAGGAATGATTATATTTAATAATTTTTATTTGTGGATGTGTAAGACAACGACGGCGAAGGCGGAGAACGGAATGATTTGACACTGTCTTCTTTGCCTCTTGAATAAAGATGAGGCTGCAAAATATTATATCGATTATTATAATATTAAAAACTAAGAGCGTTCTCTGTAAAATAAGCTTTCCAAGTACCAATTAACTTACAAAAACGAACGTTTCAGAACTGAACGTTGATAGCTGAAAATATATTATAAGGCCCTCGTAGCAACGGCACAGCGTCTGACTGTAAAAGCGACGGTTGTGGGCTTAATTCCCTCATTTTCATTTCCACGCACTGGTAACAAGACTGCGTGGCGTTGAGTTCCACCACTCAACACGCAATGTCTTAATAATTTCGCAGTGCAAATGGAACGGAATATTACCAATATGTTTCTTCTACGTACCCTGTTACACGTGGAACAGAACCTGCCTAAACACAAATAATTTGTATATTTGAAAAGTTAACGATAGACTACCTACATGTTGATTGTTTTTTGTAGCTTCACGCTGAATGCTGCACATGGCTGGATAGGCAGAGGGAACCCATAAACCTAGTCTTAAGTTACTTGTCTCCAATTAAAACACTTACGTTCCCCTTTTTTGTTACGAATTCTCGAGGCAATGCGTGTTGAATGGATTTTACCAAAGCGAGGACGATGATAATATTTACTGTAAAAACAAAAAAGTGTGTATAGGTAGGTACATATTATATTTTATCAATGAAAAAAAAATAAAGGATATTTACCAATTAATATTGATTTATTACTAGAATTTAAAATAATTTGAAAGCAATTTGAACCTCCTCCTGTCATCATTTTTAACCGTTTACTGCCAGTATATTTTGAGAGCTGAGACAGTTTTTTACTGTGTGGCCAACACTATAATCGCACGTCGCAGGCACGCAGCGGCCATATTTATAAAGCATTTCGAAATAGAAATGGTAATAAAATGTGTTTTTTTCGTCCTCACTAACGTCAACCATTCCGTTTGTCCACAGGAACATCACCTCCAAAGGGCGATATCGGGCACGGGCCTCATAATACCTACGCCGGAGGTCGCGCGGGTCACCGACGTCGATTTCTACGAGCGATGCTACCCGCCCGACTACAAGATGCCCAAGCAGCATATACATATGCAACGTGAGTGTTTTGTGTGTGTGTGTGTTTTTATGTGTTTGATGAGATGAGTCTGTTTTTATAATTATAAACCCATGGGTGTGTAGTTCCATTCTCTTATTCTATACAATCACTCATTTATTTATACATATTTTGATTACATATATACGTAAATGGTCTATTGAGTGCGGCCTAGGGCATGTAGAAAAACACAATTAAGGTAATGAACAGGCTTTACAGTAGAAAAGAAGAAAAAGTTGAAACAACAATACGTTTTTTTTTTCTTGTAAAATAATCACTACAGACGCCCGAGACACGCATTACATTTATTATCCTTTTTTTTAACGCTATAAAATTTAAAAAAAAATTGTATATATTAAATTTAAACATAATACATTAATTTATCTTATTCGAATTTTTAATGTCAAAAATCGAAAGTTCTTGACATTTTGTTGTTGAAAATAAGTTAGCCTTAACTTCCCTTAAAAGTGGCTACCAGGCCTAACTACTAAATAGGATCAAGACTTCAAAAACGTCTCGTAGAAAGTAACTTTATTAAATAAATAGATAATGTTTCCAGAAAACTTGATATAATTCAAATTTCTATTCAACAAGGTTACCGGTCACCCTTATAAATATTAAACGCAACGTCTTGAGCAATGTTTACGTCAGTGTTGGTAAAATCAATGTCGTTTATTTACTACGTCTTCTCTTTAGGGTTATCTTTAAAGATAAATAGGGGAATTATATACTCCACATTTTAACGGTAGACACAGTGAACATAGTGTCATGTCACTCCGTTCTTATTTTTGGCGATGTGATTAGTGCTAAACTTGCACGCTCGGAATGCCACAATCAAAGAACAAAACATATTTACACTATTTAGATTGGTTCAATTCAGTTACATATTTTACTTTTAACTTAACTTTCGCAGTGTTTGTTTTTGACTCAAAGAAAAACATCTTCAATCATTAACAACAAATCATCAAACAATCTGTTGTAGTACATTAAATAAATTGAATTCAATATATTTCGAGATGTAAAATATTTCGAAGGAAAGTGAAGTTTTTAAATTAGGAAAAATAGTGCATAGGAGCCGTAAATTGATGAGTAACACCTCTATATTTATGAAAGTTTAAAAAAGGACCACAAAAAGCCTTCAAGAGTCGGTGATGATTAAAATGCTTTGGGCACTTCAAGGTAGGTCCCTCGTCCGAAATTGTAATACATTATATATTTACAAAAAATATTTATTTTTTTCCATTTAAGTGATATTCTAAATTTAGGAAATACAAATAGTTTTTAGAAAACATAAAAAATTGAACGTAGCAGGATTTGAATTCGTGCCTCTTGTAAAACGTCCAAAAAATTACGTTGCGCGTAGAGGAACAGTAATTTTTTTTATGTTTTTGATAATTCTTTGATATTTATTTTACATGTACATTGAAATTTACGATTGAACTTATTTCATAATTAAGGAAATTTAATGAAAATAATCTTAGGCTTTTGTAGCTAGTCCCGCGGGGGCGCCCTTGCCGCCGATGACGTCCTATCATACAGCCACGTAGATTATTCTATTTGAAGCATAATAAAAATATTATAGATGGTAAGCGGGCGAAGCCACGAGTTGGCCGCTAGTCATACAATAACTGTACTAAAAGCCAAAGTACTACTAATGGTTGTCAAATGTAAGGACATTTGCCAACCATTACAACCCTTGTCAAAAGAATATAAAATCTGCCATTTTGTATTGTCGCCAGAACTTTTCAACAGAAAATTATAAGTCAATCAGTCAACAGGAAGGGGGCAAAATTTCAATTACTAGATGATTGACCCGCCACGAAGTCTAGCTAAAATTTTAATAAGTTTAATTATATATATATATATACATAGCAACTAAATTATCTTAGTACTTAAGTCTAGGTAACATGTGCCTAGTGACCTACTGAAATCGTGGCATTGACGTGACGTAACATTAGAAAGGATATAAGGACGCAATGTTTTATTTTGACCTTTTATTTGGTTTGAAATATTAAGGTTATAACACTGTGAGTTAGCTTGTACCTACTAGATCAGACTTTTTATTAGCATTTTATTTTATTGTAAAGGCAGGGTTCTATTTGGTAAAGAGGTGAAGTGCGGTGTCGAGTGGCGCCGCTTAACACGCAGTGCCTCCAGAATTCGGCTGGGGAATAGTAAGTTCTCAGATTCCCTCTGTCTACCCTGCTATTTGCAGGATACAGCGTGAAACTAAAACAATAACCTGTCTATTAAACTAAACGTTTTTACATTTATTTGACTCATCTAATGATTACTTGAATCAAAAATTGTAAAAGAGCAAAAACTGAAAATGTCCAAATGCACTCCGCAAAAATCTAAACGTACCGTTTCCGACCGTTACTGATAAAAACATCGTTTCACCGTTATCCCTGCGAAATGAACCTAACACTTTATTATCTAACGTGTAGAGTTGGCAATAGCGTAATAACTATTAAAGGTGTCTTTCAATAAAAAATAAACCGTATTTCTAAGAAGCTATAGTATACATTGCACTGAAATGGTTTCAAGTTTACAATGAGTCAATATAATTGAATCGTCACAGCTGATTGTACCAGCTGAAACTGGGTATAAAGTAATATATATTTTATTGTTTATGGTGTAGGGTTGCGTTTTGTTTGTTTGTTCGTTTGATTGTGTAAAGGGAAGTTGTGAGGAATCTCGCAAAAGGGAGGTAGTTTCCTCTGGACTTTGGGCTTTGTGTTGCTGGTTTTATGTAATGGAAGTCTTTGGTATATTTTTATATTTTATTATTTATTATTTGAAAAACTTTAAGTGACCCCCACGTGGCTTCCCGCCCTCTTGTAGAATACAATTAGTTTTTTCTCATCTCAGTTACTTTCGTGATAAAATAATAAAATCATTTTAAAAATAATATTCATACATTGACAGCTAAAGTTTTAACCAATTCTATACAAATCAGTTACTTTGTAGCAATATTATCGCATGCAACTCTATACGTATATTGACATTAGGTTTTTCTTTGAGAACCTGTAAAATTGAAATAAAAACAAACTAAATGTTAACTGACGTTTTCGAGAATCCAGTGTTAGTGAAAACAGCATGGAAGCAGCATTTAAATCAGTTAAGCAGTATATTAGCGTAAACAAATGCACAGACAAACAGACTAAAATATATAGTACAGACACCGATCCGTTACGATTTTATTATAAAACTTCACCAGATTGTTAATTGGTAATTAATAAACATATAGTGACGATAACGGTAGAGGTAACTAACTGGTGTGATTCTCGTTTGGTGTAGATATTTATATTAGTACTTAATGTATTTTTGATACGATAGGTTTCAAGTTGCTAATATATAGGTTCTCTTTTTTATTAATTTTTTATCTTTACCTTCTGGCATGGTAAAAATTGGAGGCTGTCATGGTACTGGGGCACAAACAAGTGACTGTTAATACATTGATTATAGGTTCGATTCCCCTGCTATGAGTATGATACAGCTTAATCCTAAAAAATATACTAAATGCAATTTATGCGCAATACGGTTTATAATAAAACTAAAATGATAGATTTTTGTATTATATCGCAATTATGACTATTCCAAAAGTTACAAATTTGAACTCACGACCTTTACATTACTTTAATCAATGAACTAATGTTTCAGTAGTCATACTTACTACCTAACGACATTCAATAATGTATTTACATATTGTATATCCCGTGGGGTTAGAATGGGATTTTCCAAGTTAGCTAGCTTTATCGATCGATGTTTTATTTATTCCTGCATTATTTATTCCGAGGACGTCGTCGCCGTCGACACATCGTCTGACTGTAAACGCGACTATAGTTGGTTCGAGTCCCACTCGGGGAATGGATTATTTTCACTTCTTCGCTTTGGAGGTCTACTACTCGACATGGCAGTAGGTACATATATAATATTAATTCTACTAAGCAATAAATCACACCCAAGATTTTATTATCAGCAATATACAAAAAAAGTAGGTAGCTCGAGGAAAAAGCTCGAGCTGTTTTTATTTTTTTTTCCTATTTTCAAACACGACTGAGATATTAAACATTGTCGTGCTATGTCTTACCATTCGGCGCTTGCGAACACCTTCATACTTTGGCTTATTTTGCCTTTTATATTATATATTGTGTTTTTTATAGTAAATAAATAGGCAAAGCGCGGCGTTGAGTTCTGCCACTCAACACGCAATGCCCCCAAAATTCGGCAGAAAGTGTGGAACGAAGTGTCTTAACACTAGATTCCCTCTGCCTAACCTGCTGTGTGCGGGATATAGCGTGAAGCTAATTTAATTTTTTAATAAATAAAATAGTTAAAAAAAAACAGTCCGTATCACACGTAATTGAAAATTTTACAATATTGTAACTTTGGAAATCCTGAAGCGATTTTGATGAAACAAAAACGGCTACTATTTGCACAAGTATGCGCATTAAATGCAGACACTGTTATAATAACATTTTAATGTGTTGATGTATCTCATTATTATATAGGTAAATTAAATTTTTAATGTACTTAAAGAACAACGAACAGACTGCGAGTTGCTATTTTGTTATTAGTATTTTATGTTTTACTTAGCGCACAGGATGTGCCCTATAAGTAGAAACCACATGCTAGAGGCCATCTGTCTTTATACTAACTAGTCTATAATTTTAGCTGTAAGTTCAGTAGTACAACGTTATAAAAATGTAATCGTCAGTCACTATAGAAATGAGTGAAGGAAACTACTCTTGTTCTATGTTTAGTTTAAATATATATATTTATTAATTTAGAGCTAGTCGTAGCGCAGCGGCACGAAGTGTGACTGTAAAACCGACTGGTTGTGGGTTCGATCCCCACTCGAGGAGATGAAATATTTACTTAAATTTATATTTCCATTTCTTCGCTCTGGTGTCGAGGTTAAGGGCGGCGTTGAGTTCTGCCACTCAACACGCAATGCCTCCAGAATTCGGCAGAAAGTGGGGAACGGAGTGTCTTAACACTAGGTTCCCTCTGCCTACCCTGCTGTGTGCGGGATACAGCGTGAAGCTGATTTGATTTAAATTTATATTTTCATTTCTTCGCTCTGGTGTCGAGGCAAAAGCGCGGCGTTGAGTTCTGCCACTCAACACGCAATGCCTCCAATACGAACGGGGAACGGGGTGTCGTAACACTAAGTTCCCTCTGCCTACCCTGCTGTGTGCGGGATATAGCGTGAAGCTAATTTATTTATTTTATTTTTATTAATTTAGAGCAAGTACAAATACGTATATTCTAGACTTCTAAAGCTCGGAGCAGTGCCTGGGACTTACTACGTATTGAAAAATGTTCGCCTTCACTGCTCGAGCTCAATGTGATTGCTCTAAGCTAAATAGAAACCTCTCTTTATCTTTTATACTATTTAATTAAAAAGTGTTGCCATAAATAGAGATACTTATTAACAACGTAAAAACATAATATTTTACAGTGTCATAGAATAATAACATTAAAAATAGTTTTACTTATTAACTAAAATAAATTATTTTTATTTCCACATTCTAGGAAGCGTTCAGTGTGGAGTTGAGATAAATAAGTATTTAGTAGTTCGCCCGCTATGAAACGTTTTAGTTTTTTACTATCCAGCTGTTTTTAACCTACTATCCTTTTACTTATGGGTTTGCCTCCTTTTTTCAATGGTGTTTTACATAGAAGCGATTGACGTAATGTCATACAGCATATATCTCTTCCTACGTGATAAATGGACTAATCTATCTTGCCGCCTGTATGGGAAATAATGTTTCCAATACAAAAGTAATATTTCAATTGGAACTAGTAGTTTCTGAGATTTGCGCGTTTAACCTCACTAATTCTTCCACTTTATAAGAAAACTACAAACAGAGTTAAATAAATAATATATTTTTACTTTTAGCTTTGCCTTTGCCTCGCTTTGTATAAAATACAAAGGAAGCAATTCCAATTAAATACATTGAAAACTGCAATGCTTTATATCTACAGCATATTAAATTTTATTCCAGGAACATGATTTATCATGAACCAATTTGCGTAGTTTAATATTTCGCTCAATGTTTTTGCGTTGTTCTTGAAACTTATTGTAATGTTTTTTTCTTCTTAAATCATATTGTGGGGTAGTTGCGTTTTCGATTCGATTCCCACTTTGAGGAATAATTTATATTATTTTTTTGCATAGGCGACAAATTGGAAAATATTTTTTTTCTCTTTGTATGTTAAGATAATGTGATTACCAGACGTCCCGTTTCTCGCTTGTGTATCCCGGAGCCCCCAAAGACGGTACCGAGACATAAAAATGTTTATGGTTTTTGAATTGCCCTAATTTTTTTTTACGGTCGAATGACGTTTCGCCGTGTCAACAAAAGCATATTTAAAAGAAAACTAAAGTATTAAAACAAAAACATAAGTCCTGTTTTGCGCCAAAAGAAGAATTATATCCTTTTTGTTCTAAAATAGTTAATGACAAAAGGGAATTTCGAATTCCATCGTGTGAGATATGTACAAAAGAAGCTAGTTTCTAACATAAGTTGCAGGAATGCTCATAAAAACAAACACAACAAGGACAACTCTATAAAGGACCTGACAGGATGCTGTATAGAACCAGATGTTGAGTTACTTTTAGATGTAACGATACGATTTATGTGCGAGTATCGAAATAATCCATTAGGCTAGAGAAAAATGAATAAAAATAAACCAGCTTCACAGTGTATTCCGCACACAGCAGTAGGCAGAGGGAACCTATTGCTAAGACACACCGTTCCCCACTTTCCGTCAAGTTCTGGAGGCATTGCGTGTTGAGTGTCGGAACTTAACGCCGCGCTTTGCTTGACAACAATTTCGATATCTGAGCGAAGAAATAAAGATATAAATGTAAATAAATATCTCATTTCCTGGAGTGGGTATCGAACCTACAACCAATCGATTTATATATACAGTCACACTTAGTGCCACGACTAGATAGTTTTCTAACTTGGGCTAGATAATTTTCTGTATAATAATTAATATATAGAGTGATTGGTAGATTGACATACAAACTAATACAAATGAGAGAATAGGTCATTTCTTATTTTGTTCTATACAGCTTAGTCCGAAGTTTCACCGTTTTAGAGATATTTATTGACTATTCAAAAAATGTAATTGTACGTGCGCAAGAAATATATTATATTAAATATTTTTGTGAGTCTGAGTCTCTGATGTACCTACCTATTAATTATTTATCATAAAAACGAACTGAAAATGTAGTCACACAAGCTGTAATTTTCAAATGATGTTTCCTAAAAATTTTGTATGTATCTGAAAAATATCCTCACTTTGTGCTTTCTCGATTGATGTGGAAGTCGTAAATTTTGCGACGAGGTGTATTACAAAAAAAAATAATTTTTATTTTTATTTGGTACTATAAGTATCTCTCACTTTGAATTTCACCTCGAACCTACTACTTTGACACAAGCAAAGCGTGAATATAAAATCTCAATGTGTAAAGTAGGTTTTTCTTGAAAGAGACCACGTGACATTACTTCACTAGAAAATTCTATTTATTCGCTTATGTAGGTAAGTTTTTAATTGCAGAAAACTTTGTGACATGCTTAAGTGCCATTATTTTTATGAAATCATAACAAAATTAACACAAGGTTGGCGGACATCAGAAAACGAAATGATATAGCAAACTTTTTATCTTAACGTTTTTTTTTTTTAGTGTTAGTTTTTTTTCCCGCTGTATCCAATGAGGAAAATCGAAAAGAAATTGATTATTGAATTATGTACTGAGTAAGAATCAAACCTATTTTGTCTGGATTAAAAAAACGTCGATGTGTTGTAACCACACAACTAAAAGGGCACTCGCAAACTACTACTCTAACACTATAAGCCAATTATTTTGAATTAAAAGTAATGATTGTTCGATATGATTATATTGGCTAGTTGGGTGGACGGAGGTGGCCGCGCCGCCCACGTCCTACATACATACATTATAATGTATCAAACGTAAAAATTGGTTTATTATTATATTTTTTTTTAGTTTCACGCAATATCCCGCACATAATGGCAGGGGAAAACTGGTTCCCAGTAAGATACTTCCGTTCCTCTTGTCCGTCTATAATGGTTTTATATTGGGAAAATATGCATTGGGCCTTTGTCTTAGGCGAGAGAGAGCAGAGAGTCAGATGACTTAGCTACATTACTCCTTTTATTTCTACTATGGACTAGTTTCTACGAGCTGTGCGTGCGTTACTTACGAGTGGTCACTTGTTTTAAATATTCCATAAATGAATCTTCTTTATTAAAATATTTAAATAAAAATATCTGCGTCATATTCAAAATGTATAGCTATATACTTCACAGCTCAAACGTCTAGGTAGAGTCGACCCGATCAATAAAGCTCTCTGTGCCTGCCCTCCATAAAGCACGAGGAACTGTCAAATATTACTTACTCGTACTGTATGGTAAAAATATTATAAACGAGCCCATCGTGGTGGTGTTATTTGGACAACATCCAAATATGAACGCGATTGTTCTTGGTTCGATTCCTTCTCAGGGAAATGTATTATTTCCGTTTTCGCTCTGGCAACGCATAACGCGGCGTCGAGTACTTCCTATCAATATGCCCCTAGTTCAGGTTGAGAGTGGAGAAGGCAACATATGGGCACTAGGTTCAGGACATTTCAGGACACTGAATTCTTAAAAGTAACAAGTAAAACATCTTCTTATTTAAAATTTAATAGAAAAATATACCATATGAAATTGTTTATTTTCTAAATGCTTCAGTAGATTCAATTACACAACGTAAGCCCCACGTACGGTACCGTCCCATATAGGACTTAGACCTTGTTAAATCAAACTAAGCTAAATGGAAATTTATAGAACTATTATTCCACGTAATGTTTAATTACGTTTGAAATGTCTATGTTGTTTTGGTACGAGTGAGAAATTGTCGTAAAGAAATGCTTATTTTTTTGATTTCTTCAAAATTGTTATAAATCTTTATCTTTATATATTTTATCTTTCACTTTTTCGGATTTACATTTTATATATTTATTTTTTCGTTCACGAGACTGTGAATGTAAATGCGATGATAGCGGGTTTTATTTCCGCTCAGAATACTTGATTGTGTTTCGTTACCAACTCCGTTAAGTTCTCATCCATTCCATGTCTCGAATTTGGGCTGATAGTAACAAACGGGGATGCCTTGATTTTGATTGCGGAAATAAGTGTCAAATTGAAAAAAAAATATATTTTTATTGTTACATTTTTTAAGTTTTTTACATATTTTTAATATTGTACTCTTTATAATTAGTTGCAGGGAAATGCCTGTATACATTCTTAACATTAACGTAATTGAATTAGATTTTAATATTATAATTCCTCAATTACCCCACGACGGTATCTCTATGCTTTAATAAATTTAAGACCAATATGCTCAAGCTGAATATATTATATTAATATATTGAGCTCAAGCTAGTCTTTGTATATATTAAGATTTAATATATTCAAAGACCTAAGCCTTATTTCTGTTTTTTGTACGCGTTAGTTGTTTATGACCGTTACAATGACTCATGTATGACAATTAAATTAACGATAAAATATATTAATGGAATTAATTATTAGTTATATTACATATGTGTGTGTGTATGTGTTAGTATGTGCGTTAAGGTGTTTTTAATTTTTTTTTAATTAAATGAAAACTTCTGGCTTCCCACATACGCCCACCCACGACTGTCACGAGGTCAAGCCTGACATTGGTGATTGCGTTATCTTATATCAAATATACTTATATATATTTATGTAGTCTGTTTTAGTATACATATTTTAGTTAATTTTCACATAGTATTAAGATATTTCCGTTTTCCATTCGGACGAATTCTAAAGGCGTTCGTGCGTGTTGAGTGGCAGAACTCAATGCAGTGTAGCCGCGCTAATCCTCGTTAGCAGAGCGAGGAAAATACATTTTTATATATTTTATTCCCAGAGTGGGATTGAACCCACAATCGAGGGTCAACCACATACAGTTGCACGCTTGTGCCCCTGCGCCACAACCTCTTTAAGTTTCTTAAGTTACCAGAAGAAGGGAAACCCAAAGAAAAATGTCGTGATTGAGGAACACCTGAGAATGGACGGGCTTTAAAATTATCAAGGTGCAAGCAAAAAGAAGGAGAAAAAGTTTGTTAAGTGTTTGGCTAGTCGATATTTCTTTGTAAAAGCTCATTGATTCTTTACCTACTGTGTCTATTTCGAATGACTAAAGAATGTCGTGTCTTAAATGTATTATGCCGTAGTATGTCCAAGTACAGGTTTAGGTTTCCACGGTAATATTTAAAAATAAATGTGACTTCGACGAGACCACGATTACGTCTTTTATGTTTTTGTTTTACTTGTGCTGTGTGTCATGCATGATCTAAGAGTAGGGTTTAAGGGGGTAAGAAATGAATTCTTAATTTATGTTTTCTTTTAGAAAACCTAACGAGGTTTTTTCATACGTTTTATAAAAATAAGTATTTTTCCTTACCAAGTGTGGATCAATATTTGTTAGATTCGTACGTCATTTATTTAATAGCGTTCGTTTTAAAGCTCGTTTTTGTCATTGAGTACATGACAGAGACGAGCGGCGGAGAGTATGACGGATTATAACGCTGTACTGTGTCTCTGCTAAACTATTGTAATCGCAAGATCTTAAAAGTGCCATTTACTTAATTATTAATTAACAAAAATTTTAGACAAAGTGATGACTCCACAAGACATTTTTATTAATAACAGATTATTTATTTGGCCTTGCTTTTGCAAAAACACGGAATTTGGCAATAAAAACTAAACTTAATAGACACTACTTTTAATTCATAAATTGAATTTACAACCATAGACGTGTAAAGAACACACGAAGAACAAAATGTTTATTTATACTTTGAAATAATTTTAAATTTACTTTGAATCAAGTAAATGCAATGGAGCTCATATCGGAGTTACAGTAAATAGCAAGACATCTGCGGAACGATTGTATTTTAATTAGGTTTAATTTAATTAAACTTCTAACGCGCAATCGGTGTTTGTACAAAGGTACAGCACATACATATAGGATGGGAAAACAGAAATTTGATATATTTTTTCTATCATATAATTTTGGTCAGAAAAACGAAGTTACATATTTCTTTTTTTTTAAACGTCATATAATTTACCACCGGTTCGCTTAAGGTACTAACTACCTCAGATCTGAGAAAAATCGAATGAAAACGCTCAGAGTTTCGCCACTCAATACGTAATGCCTCCAGATTGCGTCGGAAAGGAGTATCTTAACACTACCTCTCTCTACCTACTCTGCTACACGAGGGATACAACGTAACTGTGACATCTAAAAATATTTAAAAAAGTTATAAAGTTCAAAATATAATACAGATTTTTTTTTTAAACGTTGAGGACGTTTGAGGTTCTTTTGTATAAGCGTTTCTAATTTCACACATCATCATAATGTATTCGCGGTAAAATCGTTATGAAAACTTTATTAAAAATTGATTGTTGTTATAAATGAAGTATTACTCTAAATTAAAATTATTTCCTTAAATGTAAGCGCGACAAACTATATAACTAGGAGAGGATTTCCTTTTTAGAATCATTCTTTTTTACTGTAAGTAGAGAGAACTAAGAGACCCACATACACTCCAGTTTTTCACAACTCGCCTGAATTCAAGATGTTGCTGCTTAAACGATGGAATTCAACGATTAACTTTAAATATAATTATTTTCCCGAGTGGACATCACCAAACATCACAGTGAGTGGGTATGACTGCAGCGGCCTCGTACTTTTTACATATAAAATAAGCCCAAAGTGGTAATCGAACCTGCGAAAACAAAAACACTCCCAAACTCCGTCACAAGAAACTTGAAACAGAAGGATAAAGACTTCTACTTGAGATATTTCCAGACAATTCAATATAAATATTTCATCTATGTATCTGTATCATGTTCTTGGCTTCTTCTCCGAGACTATTTACTTAGCGGCACTATTTTATCGTTTTCCGCTGTAGGTAATTCGCTAGTGTGATCGTGGGCACCGCGCCAGTGCTGTTTTATTAGGCTAAAAGGAAATTCGTACAGAAAACTGTCAAACCTTATAATTTTTTTTTTTTGGTTTAAAAGTTGGTTAATTATAAATAGAATAGGTGCACTGCGTTTTGTTTTTCTGTTTGTAATTATGTACTTAGATTTTTACTTTTCACGCTTATGTAGTGTTCTCGTGGGTATGGAGAGGAGGGTGTAACCGTCTAAGAGATGCAGGTTCGAATTGAGTACATAGCAATAAACGGTCTATATGTTTTTCTTGTTTTTTTTTTAATATACAGACATGTTTCATAAAATAAATATTTCTTCAACAAATATTAAAGCCACACCTATAGCGTTTATTTAGAATTCATGCACACGTATTTCAGCATCGACAACGGCAAGTTTTATTGTTAAAAAATATTGATAGTCCAAGGCAGCTAAAATTATAATTTTAGTCCAAATTTTTTATTGTACGTTTTATCCAGAAAACCATGGTTGACAGAGAAAATTGTCTGTTCACTCTCCGCCCGACTTCGCGTGTTTAGTGGTTAAACTCCACACCGCACTTTGTCATTACCTCAGCATAAAAATGATAATATAATTACTTCCCCGTGTGGAAATTGAAGCCTTTATTATCACGTTAATTAACAAACATAGTGCCACTGCGCCATAACGTTCTCAATATTTACATTACATTTTTTTTTCTACACTTCACTTTTAAAAGGAATTATTAACAACTTATAATTAAACTAGAACAAAAGGAGCAAATATAATATGAGTTTATAATTACAAAATATTATTATGAAACAGGCGTTTTAATAACAAAAACTTGTTCAAACACTTTGAAAGCTAAAATACTATACAAAAATCATACGACACCCGACTAAATAAAGCTTCGCTGGAAATCCGATTAGTGATGAAACGTTTAAAGAAAAATACACCTTATGTATAGGATTTTAAGTTTAAAATACGTTGTGACGATTTTCCACCCTCCACCCGAATTGATATCCAGCCAGCCATGACGCAGGGTTGTCATAGAGTGTAATAAAATAATGTTTAAAGTACTTTTGGCCTAGTGAGGTCGTCGTGGCGTAGGCACGGCGTGTGACTGCAAACGCAATGGTTGTGGATTCATATTCCCACTTGGCACCTCGAGTAATTTTTATTTTCTTCCTATGAGAGGCTGGTAAAACCGACTAGTTGTGGGTTCGATCCCCTCTCGAGGAGATGAAATGTTTATTTACATTTGTATTCCCATTTCTTCGCTCTGGCGTCAAGGCAAAGCGCGGCGTTGAGTTCTGCCAATCAACACGCAATGCGTCCAGAATTCGGCAGAAAGTAGGTAACGGACACTAGGTTCCCTAAGCCTACCCCGCTGCTTGCGGGATACAGCGTGAAGATCAGCTTCACGCTGGTAATATCAAATCGCGGCTTTGAGTTTCGTTGATCGCCACGTAATGTCCTCAAAATTGGTCTGGTAACAGTAGGTGCTCTGATGTATGCGGGATACAACGTAAAGATAAATAAAATACTATTTCTATTTATTTCAAACTATTTTTGGTGTATGAATTTAGTTGCGGTTTTGTTTACACGGACATGTGTATTTTTTATTTAGTTTTCCTGTTCGTTGAGTTAGAATTGGTCTGATGTGGAGTTAGGGAAATACAATGTTCAGAATTTTTTGCTATAAAACATTACTCTTTAACTGTGGCATTGTCCGCGTGGTCATGTGGAGAATAACTTAGCTCAAGTTACGAGACATCATTTAATGCTATATAGTGTTTGTGTACATCATATGTAAGAAAGGATATAGCTGTAAATGTTTGAATGTCATTTTTGTTATATACCTAGAGGTAGAGAAGTTAAATATTTTTAATTTTCATTTAGTAGCAGTGAGTAGGTGTACAATATTCTGGCAACGAATGCTTTTATTTCTAACTAGTTTCTACCAGCTGCATGGCCTGCCTGGCTGCCTGCCTGCCTACATAAATTGACTGTCTAAAACGAAGAAAAGTTTCAGTTCGTACCAGTAACTCATGAAATTAGTTAGACAATTTTTTCAGCTTTGAGCATGAGGTGTAGATTCAGATTTACATTTTAAAGGATATAAATAACTTACATTTTATCTTAGCTCCCGATTTATGCCTAGCGGAGTAGCCAAAGATAGAGTTTGTATCCAAACTCACACGTCTCTTCCACTGCCATCACAATGTAACGTTTTGTAATTTGTTTTACTTTTAAGCTAAAGAAACGCACGCGTTCTTTGGATTACTACCGGGATTTAAACCTGCGTCTGAGATAAAGTTAGTCAATTGACATCTTAATGGGAACGAAGTATCTAAACACTGGATTTCCAGGACCATTATTCAATTATTATTATTAACTTAACTTTAAGAGATATAAATTATTTAATAATAAGATTGTTGAAATTGTCATTACACTTTATTCCCTAAGTGTATAACTAATAATTTAAAAAAAAAATTGCCATCAACAAACGATAGCGCCCCTACTCTATACCCTTTGGGGGTTCCCCTTTTTTATTTTTAATCAAGCCGCGTTCACTGTGTATGGCCTGCGTTCGATATGAAAACAAAGTTATTATTATGAATCTATGGAATAACACGTTGTTACCTTTGCTGTATGTTTTATAGTGGGGTGGGAGGTAGTTAATTTGTGTGACCTTTTTTTTATTTTAATTTAAGTGCTATTGTATTTATTTTTCGAGAATTTTTGTAATATTTTTTTTTCATAGCTATTTGGAATATAGTAGTGGTACATGAATAACTTTTTTTGTTTATTTTCCTATTTAGAAATTATATAACTTAGTATAGAGGCCAGTCGTGGCGCGGCGGCACGAAGTGTGACTGTACAACCTACTGGTTGTGGGTTCGATCCCCACTAGAGGAGATGAAATATTTACTGAAATTTATATTTCCATTTCTTCGCTCTGGTGGCGAGGTTAAGCGCGGCGTTGAGCTCTCATTCAACACGCAATGCCTCCAGAATTCTGCAGAAAGTGGGGAACGAAGTGTCTTAACACTAGGTCCCCTCTGCCTACCCTGCTGTGTGCGGGATACAGCGTGAAGCTGATTTATAACTTTGTATATAGTTATAATATTTTGGATGCTATACAACCATCCACTTAATAGTTGATACCCATTTATGTCAAAAAAAAACTAATCATTACATTTGTCTTAAAATCATTCAAAAAGTGAAGTATCTTGACACTACATTCCCTAGCGAAATACAATGCGCTCTTTGGTTTTTTAAGATCAGGGGATCAACAAGATATATACATATATATCTATAGTCTTACATATATACAATCAAAAGTATATGTTAGCATACAAAAAAAAACACATTCTTGTAAGCCTGTATCACAACTGGCCTTATTGATTTTTATAACGTTATTAATTAAACCTATAAACATTTAAACGTAGCGTTGTTTCCCGTCTGACGAGAAGAAGTAACAACGATAAAACATTTTCCATTTGTTGGATTTGAAAATGAATGCCACTGTGCCATTACTTACAGTTCATGTCGTCTAAGATCAAAATATTAAACTTTGTGAACTTTATGACATTTCTAGCGACGAAATAATGTAAAGCGATATTGAAAATCTGTGTAAGCAAATATTGGAAGTTTATTTCACAACAAAATCCAAAATGCTTTATTTAAAAGAACCTTTAGAAGCTTTTTAAATGATATTAATATAAATACGTCAGTATATTACCGCGAGACTTACGGGACTGCCAGATTTTTTTTTTTTAAATTAGTGATGTCTTGTTAGCCTCGACGTTACTTGGTATCTTTCTTATATTCTATTTATGCCTATTTTTATTACATTATTATTTCATAGTCATGGTAGCTTTAAATTTTTAGATTTTCACCGTAGATAAACATATCTAACAACAATGTATGTAATTCAATAAAATTCGTACTGTACCTTCTTCAACAAAACTTTTATTAGTCTCTATCGGGTTATTAACACTACAGAGACTACAGACCCATAATTAAATATAGATATAACTTATATCTTTTTAGGCCGAGTTTATGTGATTGTTATCCAAATTGAAGGAAAAATGCGGTTGTTGTGTGTTCTGACACTGCGTTGTTTTGTGTAATATAATGTTAATACATATACATTCTATATGTTTGTAATTTTTTATAGAAAATATAGTAGCTTACCACCACAAGGCGTATGCTTTAGATGTTTGAATTTAGGCAACGGGTTTTCTTGATATATATTTTTTTACTAATAGACGGTAATTTAAGAGTTAGAGTTCACATTGACGCCGTCATTTATTCTATCCAAATCGGGAAACGATGTCATCCTTTTTGTTGTTTAAAAAAGTTAGTGAGAATTTTTTTTTAAATGACACATTCGTCTGTGTCATCAAATGTTTAAGTTAATTAAAGTACCTACCTAGAATTTATAGCGTAAAATATTGTTTTTATTTAAAAGAAATATTTATATAATTTTATATATAAAACGTGTTCATCCGCCCTTGTTTACTGTTACCGTTTCTCAGAAATTGCATCAATGGCATTTAAATGTGCATATAACTCCTAGGAATAGGTAGCTTCTTTGTGTCACGTCATAGCCATCTGTATTATATATGCACGTGTATATAGATAGATTTTTGTTTATATTTGTTATCTCCTAGCGGGCCGCGCAGGGCGGCTTCGCCCGCTTAAACTATTGTAGTATCGATTTAATATTAATTAAGTGTATACGAAAAATTGGTTGATATTTTTTGTAAATTTATACTGTAATGCATTAATTAATAAAGGTTAATTCAAATACTTCGGTATTTATTTTATATTGCTCGCAAACATACACCAAGTATTTAATAAAAAAGTATTTAGTTTTAGTTTTAGTTATATGTTATTACTATGTTCTATCTAGATTTTTCCGAGACATAAGTGGTGTAACTCAACGCCGCGTTTTGCTATTAAATATTAGTTTTTCTCAAGTGCAAATCGAACCCACAACCTGTCGCGTTTACAGTAAGTCACCTTTCGCCACGACTGGCCTCTTAATTAATAATAATATGACGAAAATGACCAATTAATTAATAATAATAATAATAAATTCACACAATAAAATAAAAACTAAAGGCTATTCCATGTACGCAAGATGTCTCGTCATACGATCTCAGTATATAAAAGCACTCACAGACAAGACCTTAAACCACAATCTTTTTATTTGAGAAGCGGTCCAACCGGTCTATGACTAGTACAATTAGCTAGGTATCGCTATTACAAGACGTTTATATTTCATTTTATTTGTTATATATATATACGTGTATGCCTTTTTTGTAGTTCATCATGCACTTCATAGCAGGGTAGACGGAAGGAACCTAGGAACCTAAGTTGAGACACTCCGTTCCCATTAAGACGCTTCCGTTCTTCACTTTTCGCTGAATACTTTGGCATTGCGTGTTATGTGGCGCGACTCAACGCAAAATAATATCATTTTAATTTACTATAATGCTACTGTAGCGTCAGTGGGAGTACTGAGTGTAGGTAATGGTTGTAGGTACAATCTCTAATCGAGTGATTTAAGACATTTTTATAAGGACGGTGAAGAGCTTTTCGATTATTGCCTGTGTTCAAATATTTTTGTTTCTTTAAACCCCTATAATATTGTCATAACTAACTTTTACGATCTATTACATACACATTACATTACATATAACATCTGAAATGTTATATGTAATAGATCAAAATAGTGCCTGTATTTTATTTTAAATCTCTGATGACTTTGACTTCACTTTATAATAGTGCTTTCTACTAGAAATACACTGCGTCACAGTCCCAGTGTAGCCCCTTTCATAAATTGTATAGAAACTATCGCGACCGCCGCTTTCATACATACAGACGGTCGGTCTCCGGGGATTTCCCACTACGTAAAATGTATTGTATTGCTGGATTGTTTTTTAATATATATATTTCTTCTTTACGTAGCAAGTAGGCAAAGAGAACTTACGTAGCTCTAAGATACTCTTCTAATATTCTAAAAATGTATTTTAAAAAAATGGAACCCACTACCGTCGCGTGTACAGCCAGTCACTTTCTATACTTATACATATAATGTAGGTGTAGATTTGCTCTACACACACTCAACGTACCCTCGATATCCCCCTATTAGATCATTAGCCTCCAACTGTCTCTAGTGTAACGACATTGAAGCTATTTGAAGTCCTCTTGTGGGCTACTGTCTGGCCCAGTAGTTAGTAGATCAACTTGGTGGGAGGTAGGCAGTTTAAATCTCTCTCTCTCTCTCTCTCTATTTATTTGTTGTTAGCAACGACGGCGTTTATATATATTTTAAATTTTTAAATTATATTAATAACAAATAAACTCTACAGTTATTGTAGCTGTACATTAAGCAGTGTAGGCCAGGTAGGTATGGAGATTCTAATTTTAAAACACTCCGCTCCGTCTCCATCGAATTTCCGAGACATTGCCGCACTTTGTCTACCGAGCCCAAAAAAGGAAAGGAAGGGAATGGAAATAAATTAAATCCTACCGAGTGAGGATCGAACTCGCAACCATTGTTTACAGTCAGACGACCTTTTATAATATTTAAAATATTTACGATAAAACTACGAACTATATAACCTGCTCTGTATGTATAAACGACAGATTTAAAAAGCGCTCGCTGTTTTAAAGTTGGTGATCTCGTAACAGGTAGATTACTCACTTAGCAAGGTAATTGAGTGACTCATGCATCTTTTGTACAGAAAATCCCTATATAAGTGTATTTAATTTTACATAGTGTCATCGTTGTTTGTTTTATATATAGTCGTGTATCGTAAAAGTGTTTATTTTTTATATTATTTAATATGTATTTCTATTTTTTTTTTATACTTTAGTCATTGTTCATGGGATTTTTTAAGAAATCACAAATATAAAAGAAGTCTCTATTGTACTCGTTCGTTTGATAGTCGTTGTTTGAAGATTTGCAGCAAAAACTAATACCGCACTTTGTCTAGGAAAATGAAAATGTTTTAAATATATTCCTCAGCGAAACTCGAACCCGAAACCATCACGTCTTTACATCTCAATCAAACGTCGCAAGCATACAGAAAGTCTTCTGTCTCTAACTCAAATGTTTTGTCATTTTAATTTCATAAATTACCTCATATTACCATAGTGATATATCAAAATATTCATGCCAAGGCAAGTTCTATGCTATTGCCATACATTTTAAGAAACAATTTCCCTTACGAAAAAACAAAATGTAGGAATATCAAAAGGAATTACGCTCATTTCTCGCAGACGTGTACGTAGACGCGCGGTATGTTATAATGAATTTATTGTGAGTCCGAGTGTTAACAGACTGGCGGCGTTTATTTTGTAGCGTTTTTTTTTTTATTTTTATTATTTGTATTTTTTTCCTCTTCGTTGTATTTTTATTTTGTATTTGACATAAATGATTATTTCTATAGTATTTCATTGAAGTGTCGATTTCATCAAGATCGATTATTGTAGGTTATGAATTCAACTTCATTCAATCTTACGTAAAGAGTAGAAACGGATAGTGGGCTCTTTAGTACACTATTTTGCTAATTATCCTTGTTATTACAGTCAAATACCCGTCATTGTGATTCATTAGTTGTTGAAGATTAGATAATATTCTTGAGAGAATCTAATACTTTTTGTTGATAGTGTTTGTTCTGTCTTTGAAAGTTTTTTTTTTATAATATTTTATTTTTTGATATTTTTAGATAACTTTTACGTTTATGTTTTAAATTTTATGAGCTTAGTCCTTAAACTATTCATAAATATTAAAACAATTAGTTGCCAATATTGTAATCAATATTGGCAACTAATTGTTTTAAATCCTTAATAAAAAACTATATACCAGTATTCATATATCTCTTTGTCATAATACTTTGTTAGTCTTTGTTAGTAGTTAGTTAGTCTTAAATTATACAATACAGAATACTTGCTGGAAATATGCCAATCTTAGACATTTCCAATAAAATGGAATGTAAGAAAACCTAATCTTTTCTTTATAATGATTAAATGGCATTTGGTTTCATTTATATATCTTTATATTCTGTAACAGATATTTTGTAATGATTATATTATTCATTTGTAGGTTATTCATTTATTTATATTAGTTCTGCAACCTTCAAATTTGTGTCGTACAGATCTCAATATTTTTATTGACCAGGAGACGCGGTCAACTGACGTCCATCTTATCAAGCGGCTATTAAAACTGTTTTGTCCTGAAGTTCTTGAATAAGAATGATTTAAGTCGAATAAGTTGATAACTTATTATTTATTTTTTAAATAATAACGACTCAATTTAAATGCAGTTATTTAAACTATGAACAAGGGCAACATAAAATGCATTTTGCTGCAACACCACACTATAGTTGTAAAAGTGTCATTAAAATTGTAGCAATTGACAGACTTTGTAGAGCAGCTAAACTTTGTAGTAAAATTGAAAATCTTCGTTTGATACAAAACTTACAATGTTTCAAGATTACATTTTCATAACAAAAGAATACTTTTGGTTAAAGAGTTCTAAAAGGAAAGATATTCGTAATATATTAGCGAGATTTAACTTTTATTTTTTGTATTTTATAGTTTTAAGTTTTACAATCGTAACGATTGTCATATTTTTTTTCTATAAGTGCTATTGCATAGCAAAATTTTTATAATTCCAAACATCTTTTTTCTCTTTACCCATATATAATAAGATATTTGCTATATGCTGGTGTTAAGACACAAGTGTATTTGTCACTTTCCGCTTGAGGCTGCTTGTTGAGTGGTGGAGCCAAACGTCTCGTTTTTTGTGACCAGATCGGGGAAATAAGAACAATTAATTTCTCCGAGTGAATATCATCATCGCTTTTACAGACAGAAGCTTCTGCACTGAGCCACGATAGCCTCACCTAATATTCTTTTCTATATACACTAACTATAAGTACCTATACAATGACCATAAGCATATATATAATGAACCTTTTTATATAAATGATCAACAAATTAATATTAATCATGAAGTGAATTGCTCGGGTACCGCCGCCCATCTGAAGCGGCTTTAGATCCACGAGCATCCTTCCGTTACAGCGGCACATTGAATAACAACTGGGAGTCCGCCAAGCCATTAGCATTTCCTTTGGAAAAACGTTAATATAATGTTTTGTATGTTAATATATGTATATTGATTTCGTTATGTAGTAAGTAGGTAGTGAGTTCAGATCCCGGTAGTATGTTAGTGTTAATATTTTTGGAATTATTAATATAAGTTTTCGTATTTGTTTGTTGTAACAAATTAACTGCTTACGGCCGCAGCGACAAACCAAGGCATCGGCACAGCATTTGACTGGTAACATGGCAGTTGTGGGTTCAATTCCCACTCAGAGATATAAATTATTTCCATTTCCTTGGGTAACATCACAAAGCAATAAAAATAATATTAATATATTTAATAATAATAATAACATTAAATACATTACTAAAAACTTTAAAGTATTATGAAATCGCAGAACATGTCTGGCGCTTGCTTAGTCTAATCTCGTATGCACAAGTAATTCGATTACACCGTGCCTCGGCCTTCTACGTACAAGGCACTGCGGTTGTACCGCACTTTATTCGCATTTCATGTATATTTTAATATATACATATAAAAATTTCTATGTACATATGTATGTATAAGTTTTTATGCGTCTAAGTAAACGTGACGGTCGAATTCTATTCTTATTCCAGGGTATAATCATATTTACATTATTTTCATCGAATTTCACCATTGCACACACACACACTGCCTCTGGAACACTGCACATGGAAGTGTCTTAACACTAGGCTTCCAGGTTCCCTCTGTCTACCCAGGTATGTGCGGGGGATACAGCGTGAAATTAAAAAAAAAAATCTCGCTCTGGTAGACTAAGGCTAAGGCGAGGAATGTATTTTATTGTAAAATCTATTAAAATTTACATATTTAATTATTTTTTTAGCTAATAAATGACAACTATATAAATGCTTGTCACGCGCATACATTTATTTATTAAAATTAACACAGTGCAGCTACAGGATACGATACTTATATTGTTTTCATTTATAAAGGAAGTGGACAGGGATAAAGTCATGTTGACCATATCCTGTCTAGTTCTAAATCTGTTATGTATTTAAGTACGCTTTCGTACTCTTATCTTTGAGATGTTTTGACTGTTAAAATGGTTGTTGGGGGGTTCTATTTTGCCTTGGGTGTTTTTTTATCAAATCTACGCCTTCGTAACACAATACATAGACTTTACACACGGTGGCTGTGGATTCTACCCTCGTTGGGGAGAAATGATCATATTTAAAATTATTTCCATTTCTCTGCTCTGGTAGAGAAAACGCGGCGTTGATTTCTGCCACTCAACGCCCAATATCTCCAAAATTAGCACCAGCAGAAAGTGGGTAATGACGTGTTTTAATACTAGATTTCTTTTGTTTATCTTAGTGTATCATTTATAATAAATAGGGCTCGTGGGTACAATTTGTTTACGAGAGAATAACAAATTATGCGAGATTTTAGCTTTTAGCCCTAACGCTACGTCTTATCTTAATATATAGTTATTACTTTAAGTGTAAGTTATTACCTCACTGAAATAAGCTAAAATAAAGCGAAAAAATATAAATTATTATTTTATTATTTGTATTAAAATAACAAGTTTAGCGGTTTTCCGATAAAGAAATAAATAACACTGTTGTAAGAACCATTCATAATTTCATAACATGTATTTTGTTCTATAATTTTTTTCTCATTTTAATGGTTGCAATGGTAAATATGTATACATATTATTAAAAATCAGTAATTATCGATAAGACTGCCTTTGTGCCTCAATTGTATATTTTTTCTGTTCTTATTTTATCTTCTTTATTTTAAACAATTGTATACAATGTTATGTAAGTAAATAAATAAAATAATCCCAACTGTGACATTTCAAATATTTTTTTTTCTTGTTTGTTACAGCGCTATGGGAGGAACAAGAGGCGCCGGAATACGACATCGACTCGGAGGACGAGAGGTGGTTGAAACAGCAGCGACATCCCGAACTCACAGGTGAATTGTGTAGAATATAATTGTATTATTTTTAGATTATTTAGTCGATTTTGATACGATTTTGAAGGTCAGCTTAAGACATTCTACTTATAATTTTATTTTGTCGTGACCCAGTGACTAATAAATGACTGGTTGTAAATGAGATGCCAACTCGAAGAATTAATTAAATTTTACTTATTTTCATTTTCCCGTTCTGTTAACTGATTAGCGGCTTTTGAGTTTCGTTCTCAATACACTCATCAATGGAATAAAATTATGAAATGAAGGAACATAATCTATAAACATTTTCAATTTAATTCCTATTATTCGTATTTGGATTTGAAACCGCAACCATTTATCATGAATCGATTTGAAAATGGTGGTGGACAACCACATCATACAATGTAAATCGAACAAGCCTTTCGTGTCTTATATATAGGTACTACATGGGTATCGTATCCGAGCGAAGAAATGAAATATTATATCCACTTCTATATTTCATTTCTTCGATGTGGTAAGACAAAAGTGCGGTGTTGAGTTGCGGAAAATAGAGAACTACCTGCGTTACGAGGTGAAGCTGAAAAAAATATATACAGTTAAATCAGAAAACTGATTTTGATATACAATATCATATATATTCTTGGATTTGTTTAGATGGTGCAAGTGTCACTTGACATATTAATTTATTTATGCAGGAGGATTTTGGCATGTTTCCTTGTGAAGTCTTGGGGAAACCTTTGTAAGAATTTTCCGAAACTTGTATATGAACAAAAAAATAATATTTTACGTTCCTACACGAGTTTTCAACGACTTAGTATTGTGCCTATTTATTGACTTACTTGAGCAATATTATTGACTTTTCATTATAAAGCTTCAGCATATTCTCTGATATTTGAAACTGTTAAACAAAGTTGAATATTGTTGAAATTCCCATGAATATTCTATACAATTTGCTATATATACAATAGCTTATTTTGATTTAATTACATTTTGTATAGAAACATATTATTGATATGAGTATAATTTAAGTAGCAACGTACTCTGACTTCGCACGGAGTAAAATATTAATTTTTATATACTAAAATCACGAACGTGATTTCACTTCTTTAGGAATTATGAATTATTTTTAAAAAAATTAGGCCGTCGTGGCGCAAACTTGCGACTGTAATCACGACGGTAGTGGTTCTGGGAAATATGAAATATTTAATATTTTCGTTTCCACGCTTTGACAACCTCAATTTTACATTGGAAAACTTTTTTTGTTATATCTCAAAATGTTGTTATGTATATTAGATATCAGCTTCACGCTATAAGAATTCCGCAGAATTCTGGAGGCATTGCGTGTTGAATTGCGGAACTTAACGCCACAATATTAGATATTATTCTTAATAAATGGTCGTACAAATGCAAATCTAAATAATATAAAGTCTTAAAAACAAATTTACTATTAAATTTCCAGAGCTAAAGTTCGAACAGATGATGGACAAGCTGGAGAAGAGTTCGGGACAGACGGTCGTCACTCTCAACGAGGCGAAGCTGTTGCTCGAGAGGCACGACGACCTCGTCATAGCCGTTTACGACTACTGGCTCAACAAGAGATTGAATACTGTGAGTTTTTGGGTGTATGTCTATATGTGTTTTGTAAAGGCGGAGAGAATCTTATATTAGCTCTTGACTCACCGACTATTTAGAGGTGTGGCGTGGAAGCTGATGTTATATGGGTCATTATTATATTTATTAACATTTGTGTATGGGACTTCTAAACAAAAGTATTTTTAGGTTTCCGGCTTATCAAGCTAAAATTAATGTCCCATTGTCGGGGACACTGTAGGGGTAAAAATTAATTTTCTAAGTCAAAACACAATCAAAATATACGAGCGTTTTTACATCGCACCGTTATCAAAATCTATGGAGTTTTTTTTTCGAATGGACATACTGGTCTTGACAGCGTCACCGGCCTGGGAACTATAGAGTACTTTCCGTGGACATGCAATTATGAAATTTGTCAGGAAGTGAGAACTTGCAGTACAAATTAGGGAAAAAATCCAAAAAAAAGTGAAAGTTTATAGATATTTCATAGAAAAATATAATAATTACAAACTCACAATTATAGCATATATCCATAAATTCAAATTTGTCAATTTTGATGTTCTTCCCGTTGGCATACAATTCTGAAATTGGCACGGAGTCCTTGGTATGCTGTTCTGACTCGCATTTGACCGTTTTTTATTTAATATCTGTTCTTTTAATATGTTTATGGATATATATGGATATAATATGGGAACCTAGTGTTAAGACACTCCGTTTTCCACCTTCTGCCCACACTTTGTGGGGTACAAAGTGTGACTGTAACTGCGACATGCCTCATACATACATTCATACTTGTACATCTGTATAATTGTATATATATACTTTCCAGCAACATCCTCTCATACTGTCAGTGAAAACGGAAAGCAGGCCGGGCCAGTCAGCGAACAATCCCTACTTAGCGTTCAGGCGGAGAACGGAAAAAATGCAGACTAGGAAAAATAGGTGAGATTTATATGTGGCTTTTCTTAAAACTTTTTATTAACATCGTTATATTTTGGTGTATATTTTAAGAAAAATTGAGTAAAGAAGTATGTCTTTTTAAATAGCTTAAATAATGTAAAGAATAAACTGAAATCACTTTAAATATTTACATGTTTATGTTGTTGTTGTGGTAGCTTTTTTTATTGAATCTGAACGGAGCGAGATAGTTGTTTGTTCAACTATCATTCGATGACTTGCCATGAACAGTAAATGGGGAACGGAGTGTTTTAACACTAGGCTTAAATTTTGGAAATTATGATATATCGTTCTACGAGTGCAAAAGGTTAAATCGAAAGTAGAGTAACTAAGTTTTATTCTATTTAAATTATAAGATAACTGATAATATTACTTAACTGTATATAACATTTCTAATTATCCGTTTTTTATAATTTTTCCCAGGAAAAACGACGAAAGCTCATACGAAAAGATGCTCAAACTGCGTCGTGACCTAGCTAGAGCCCTGACCCTCCTAGAGCTGGTCGCCCGCCGCGAGCACTCCAAGCGCGAGCTGGTGAAGCTGACCGCGCTACTCACGGAGAGGAGGTACGCGGCGGGAGACTTCGCTAGTCAGCTACTGCCCGATCCGCCTCCGAGGTCAGTTTGTCATGATTATTTTAATATTTTTGTATATATATATATATATACCTATAGGTAATTGTTGTGGGTCACTTGCTGTGGTAATAAGACAAAGCGCGGCGTTGAGCTCTTTCACTTAATAACTTGCTCAGTAAATTAGGTGGTGAGTGGGGAACGGAGTGTGAACGTTTTCCTCTGCCTTCCCTTATGGGATTTTATATGGGGCATTATAATGCAGCATTTAGTTTCATCTCTCAATCAAACAGTGGATTGTGTTGATACTAGTTTCCTTTTACATACGTATTTCGAACTCCAACAGACCTCAGTACACGGCAGTGCCGATAGCCCCCGCGTTCCGGCGCGAGTACACGGTGCAGCACTACCCGCCGCGCGCGCCCGCCACGCCCGTCGACACGCCCCGACAGGTGGGCCTTTTATGTACTTATATATACACTGTGCGCCACGTTGCCATGGCAACGTTCACATATCTCGCATAGATATGGTTGTGTGTTTGTGTTACATTTATTATATTAATTCAATGTACAACAATGTGTGTGCTAGAGTTAAACTGAGCTTTATATTTATGTGAGTGAGTATGAAAGTAAAGTCAGAAAAAAATACAAGTTATATATTTATTATCTGTTATCAATAATTAAACTCCAACATAAGAAAACTATATCAATTCTTCTATGTCGGACATTGTATCTTGGTAATTTTCATGCATTGGTGTATTTTCGTTTAGTGTCAACTTTTTCTTTCGTTTTAATTTAAATAAATTGAACTCAAAAATTAAATATGTGATGCTGCTAACAGTACAAGAGGTGTAGTGTGAGCTGGTTGTCAAAAAGCAGAATAAACTGGTTGAGACCAAGCATCTTACACCTACACTATATATAAACACTCAGACAAATGCAAAGCTCAGCTAAAACCTTGTAGACTGTATTTTTATGCATTATAATAATGACATATTAGTATCTGGTATGCCTTTATATAAAAAAATGTGATTTCCATGTTTCGTACTCCTCCATCCGTACAGTCGTCGTAAAAAAGCGTAGAACATTTTTGCTTTTCATATTAATATAATATTTATAGTACGGCCGACGAGATGTGGCCGCCCTCAAGTTAGGCTTAATATACATTTGCGCATTGTGCCCTCTGAAATAAAAGAAAATAAAAATCTTAAAATCAAATGTGTGCAGTCATCTACAGCTAAACAAGCCGACCATGACCCGTCGACCGTACGATAGATAATAAATCAACTTATTTTCAAGATGTAAGTTATGAGTTTTAAACTCGAGTTAATTGTGTGTTATTTTTATCGAGTGCTGCTTATGATATATAGGATCTATTTTCGTATAAATAATTTTCAATAAATATATATTCTTATTTTAGGTAAACCTTATAGGCTACTTCTATATACATATATATAATATATATATATCCGTGTAATATTTTTTCTGGCCCGAAAATATTATTCACTACACAGATTATGATACATACTTATTTTAAGCAAAAATACTTTATTAATTTTAATATAACGTAGCAAACTTTCAATAGCAAACAAAAATATAAAAAAAAAATTACTGTCAGTCTGTCAAATAAAAAAACATGTTATCTAGAAAAAAATAAATGTAAATATACATTATAAAGTCCAATAGTAGTACGCCATTATGTTGTCATTGCAGCGCGAGAAGCGACCGTACAAGCGGCGCAAGCATCGACACCACGCGCCCGCGCACCCGCACAGAGGTCAGTATGGCGAGGTCACCTGGGGCGTGTGGAGGTGCCTTTATATTAAACGCATACTTGGGATAAGGTAGCCGGAGGTTTATGTGACGTGACGGCACTACGCACGTCATATCAAATTAGGGAGTTATGTCGACGTCACGTCTTGACGTCTCTGGACGGGACAGTGTGGAGATCTTCGAGTCTTTATTTATAATAAGAATAAGCTAGTGTTATGTGAAGGTGCTGTTATATTGAGTAGACGTGAACGTTAGGAGTGTGTGGACGTGCATTTTGTATCATTTAGTCGAAATGGCCAGGGTTAGGAAAAATATTTAAATGTAGACAATGAGTTTAATGAAATAAGGTATTGTATTTTTATGTATACAATGCGGGTTCGACTCCCGACATAAAAATTCAGCAATATTATTTAATTATATTTTTTTCCTACAAACCACAAACATAACATATATTGTATATTTTTTTCATGTTCCAATTTATAATAATTACAGATTCCGGTGTGTGTACGTCTTCTGAGGAGGAGACAGCGCCTCCAGACGACGGGCCGTTCGCTTTCCGACGCAAACCCGGATGTTTCTATGAAATGGTGGGTTTTGTATTGATTTGTTTATTAGTGGATTGTGGGTTCGAGTCTTAGGTGGGAAAAAGACCTTCGCGGCCTCTAGCACTGTAGGAAAAGTCAAATAGTGCTAAGACACTCCATTCCCAACTTTCTGCCTAATTCTCAAAACATTGCGTGTTAATTGGCTAGAGCTCAATGCCGCGCTCTGCCTTGTTACCAGAGAGAGGTTATAAAAATAAAAAAAAAATCATCATTCATTCCTCGATTGGGAACCGTTCTTTTAATGTAATAATATTTGGTTATGATTTTAAACATACATACACTATATTCGTATATTAATCAAAGTGAACGACAATAATAAACTTCGCAATGAGTATTTCGTACTATTGTTCTTTATTACTTTTTAATACATTTTTTCATACATTTTACATTTTTTCAGCCCACGTCGACATTATACGGTGATCCTCTGGACCCCGATAATCCATCTAAAGATGGACTATTTGAGCATGAGGTCGATGAGAGGATGAGGTGAGTTAATATTATTAGTAAAATATATCGCAGGATACACATCGCAGGTTAGGTAGAGAGAATGTCGTGACCTAATGTTAACACACTACGCTTCCCATTAAGAATTTTATTCCCGTAGTCGCCTTTTACTACATTCAAGGAAAATGTGGGATTGTGATGGAGTGGTTCTATCCTAAGTCGGCATTCACGCAGAAAAAAAATGGTGTAACAATTTGCCTTATGATGATTTGCTTTCTATGGATAAAAGTAACTTAGTATGATGGAAGATTTATAGTGTTCGTATGTAAACTTCACCTAATGTTCCACTATGACAACAAGGTACACGCTGACGTCGGTGGCGCACCCGTCGCCGGCGTGCGTGGGGTTCGCGCGGCGGCGCGTGGCGCGCGGCGGCCGCGTGGCGCTCGACCGCCGCGCCACGCCCCTCGACCCGCTGTGGCGCGCGCTGCCCGCGCCGCGCAGCCGCCGCGAGCGCCGCGAGGAGGTCGGTGCACGCTTACATTGTCTACTATACATGTCCATCGCAAAGTGTAGGCAGAGGGAAACATTGGATTGGATGACAAATAAATAAAGCTTCTATGTTTTTTTATTGAGTGCTAAAGGTTCATAGAAAATTGTTATACATACTGAATATCCATGGCAACATGGATCCCTTAATCAAAAACTAACCAAATTATCATCAAAGTACCCTTGAAGAACATTATTTTCAATAAAAAAATGAGTCACGTTATATATAATTCAAATGTAAGATTAATTTTATTTTCTCATGGATAACATTGTGAAAACTGGACTGCTTTCAATTAAAAAAAAAATATCAACATCGGTTCACCCAGTCCAAAGTTCTGAGGTGACAAACATTAAAAAAGTACAGTCAAATTGATAACCTCCTTTAAAAGAAGTCGGTATAAAATTAAAATAAATCTTTCATTCCTATGTACTTTCGTTTAAGTTAACATAGTTATAACAACAATTATTTTCCAGATCGACCTCGAGACCAATCCTCACAGAACTCCAAAAGAAATCACCCGCGATTACCACAGTGGTGGAAAATACTCCTGGAGGCATGCCTTTAGAAAACACCTATCTACACACTCCCATCTCTGGACAGACCCTGTCAAGAACGACGTTGACGACGTCAAACATGACGGGTCAGATGTCAAACACGACGTGTCAGACGTCAAACACGATATGTCTGATTTTAAACACGATGTGTCAGATGTCAAACATGATATGTCAGACGTCAAAATGGAAGTGGACAGTGATAAATTGTTGAACAGTGATAGTGAACTCAGTGATAAGAGAACAATAGACGGTTATGTGAGGGAGAACTTGCAAAGAGTGATAAGAAAGAGATCGTGGTCCGGATGCAGTGATAACAGTTACGAATCTGATGACAGTTTACAGCCTGTTGAAGTCGAATTTGAGAAGTTTATCAATGAAGTTAATAAGAAATGGTTGGTTGTTTGATTATTTAGTTTTCTAAAATAAGAATTGGAATTACTATCAGGATTTGTATTGTTTGTATTAGGTGAATGTTGCTTATAAACATGAATATTCCTCTGGAGTGAGTTAGTTTTGAACCCATCATTTTTGGATGTTATATGCACACTTTTACCTAAATCATGATAATAAAAAAATAAAAAGTGTTTGTTATTATTTTATTAATTAATGTATAATATTAAATACACAAAAAAAATGTAGAGTAGAGTATTAAACTTAATCCATATTATTACTAAAAATGTAGTAACCACTCTAGATTTATTGAGTATTATTTGCAGTATTTTTCCCTATATTTATTTTGTTTAATTTGCTCTTATTCCAATTCCAGGTTACACTTCCGACCGAAAACACCACCACCATCGCCTCCATACATAGAAAAACCATCCAACGATCAATTTCCCATACCACCTGACCTACCCATTACCGTTGAACTAACGGAGCCCTCTGAAGGACTAACATTCAGAACATCCGAGTTCACATTGAATGATTTATATGGAGATGTTACTATAGACATGGACAATGGGGAAAAGAATCTGGATACCAGCGGAGATGATCTATTAGTAGAGAACCTAGGCCTTACAGAAGCTCAAGTTGAGAGTATTCTATCAGAAACAGATTTAAAAGCATTAGTTGATGTTGATTTGACAAAGGATGATAAGAAAATATCACTATCAGATGACCTGTTAGAAGATTTGACAGATTCTTTTTTATATCACGGCCAGAGTCAGGAGGGGCGTACTGTCTCTGGCCAAAGGAGAGACGAGGGTTTCGGTTCGACATCCGTGCGGGTCACCCAAATGGATAAAGAACCGGTCTATATAGACAAATTAGTTCCAGAAACGCCCAAGGTGGAGAAACTTAAGAATGTTGAGAAGTGTCCAGTCCCCACTTCGAAGATTATTGTTGAAGAGGTCAATGAAGTCAAAGTGGAGAAGAAGAAGAATGAAGAGGTTGTGGTTGTGAAGAATGTAGTAAAGAATTCTCCGTTGAAGAAGCACATAATAGCATCAGCTCAGAGGAGGGAAGTGGTGATATCTTCAGATAGCTCGCATGTGACGCATACAGCCCCTCATATTGTTACTGTTGCTGTTTCTGATAGCTTGAAGGTTGGTTTTTTTGTTAGTTTTTTTACGATGCATACGATAAATACTGCATTTACGATAAATAAAGTTATATGCTATTCTTTGCTTTCTGTTTATTTAATAAAAAATATTCAAAGTAAGATAACTAAATTGTTCAAAGACAGATGAATCAATATGATCTTAAACATAATTTAAATATATTATTGTAATTTGATTATTTCAATCTATTATGTAACTGTAAGGATATAAATTATTTATACTTTACAAAAATAATAAAACTGTGTCTGTGCGTATGTCAAAAACTACTGAATATACAATTTATGTAACGATTTTAAATTATTTAGTTATAAAATAGTTTAAGCACGCGAAGCCACGCGAAAATTATGTCAAAAGTAACCAATACTTTAATGAATAATTAAAGTAAATACTTATTATCTATGTCCAAAAAACAGCTTTTAGACTGATATAAATATTAAATAATAGACATCAGACAGTTATGTAGATTTATAAAACTATATTATTATCATTTAATTAAATTTATGTATATAAATGTACTTGTTTATATAGAAAATCTATAGTTTTTATTATGTTCCAGGTGCGCCTTCAAAATCAAGGGCAGGCCAATGCGTGTTCGACAGCGGGCACTGTAGTGGGATTGTTGCAAAATGGACCCTTCACGGCGGTAGCTTTGCCCGTTCATAATGCTCAGCATAGAGAGATTGGTGTGTTTTTTATATCTTTATTTTGATAGATATAGATAGATATTCTATTCAACTTCATCTCTATTAGTGATCTCTTATTTTTAACCTTAGGCATAAACATTCAAATAGACGGACCTCTTGTGTTGCATAAAAAAATTATATGTATAGCAATATATAAAAAGATAACTTTATCGCCTTTCGAGTGGAAGATGAATCCACAACCATCACATTACAGCAAAATGTTTTACCACTAAGACACAATATTGGTATTTGATTTGTAGATAAAATGGTTACAATATAATATACAGAGGGTTTTTGTCAGCACCACTTTGAATCAAACCACAGTTTTAACTACTCTATAAAAGCCTAATACAATTAAAAAAAGCTGTTGAGGTATCTTGATTAATTTCTTTAGGTATGAGTTTAAAATATTTTACCCTATGTGCTGTTTCCGTAAAAGTAGTGCTGACTCTTCTACCCTGTATATTTCGGATCTTACTTATACTGATATTATAGTGAGCTTGTCAAAACGAACCCTCAGCTGCAGCTGCCCGTTAATATTATCTTATATCTTAGCTATTTTGCTATTTTATTTAATTAAATAATAATATATATATTGGCTATTTTATTTAATTAAAAATATTTTTCCCCATTTCAGGTTCAGCGACAGTAGCAAGTGTAGCCAATGTGGTAACAGCAGGCACCGGCAAAATACCCAACGTGTCCATGGCAAACGTGGCCAATGTGTCCATGGCAAACGTGGCGAACGTGTCCATGGCAAACGTGGCGAATGTGTCCATGGCAAACGTGGCCAATAGAAGAGTTACCCCCTTCGTCCAATTAGCACCCGCTTTAGCCCATAAACCCTTACAAATACATCATCCTTCAGTGGTAGTTGCACCTCAAATGCATCACGTGACCCCAAGTAAATTAAAAGTACTCCACGCCCATCCATTATCTCACACTCAGCGAGCTCAACTAATAGCCCAAAATAGATCTATAGCCCAATTACCGGCAGTCGTCTCACTAGCGGCGTTAGGTGACGCTAAACCACCAGCTTTACTAAAAACGCCAGGTTCTGTGGCACAATTTTTCGAAATTAAAAGCGGACAGCTGGCGAAAGGACCACATTTAGTCAATGTTCTGAGACAACCGCCTCCAGTCAAAACATCAGTAGCAAGATTGGACTTCGATGCCAAGAAAAGGCAGGTGGTGTTTGATGGTACCCTCAAAGGGAACGTCACAGCGACCACAAGACACCGAGTTAGTGTCAGTTTAGACGGTAGACAGATTGTGAGAGCCGCATTACCTGTAAGACCTCCCTTAAGACAGCATTTTCCACAGGTTCAATTGAAAAATCGAACCATACAAGTAACCACGCCTATAGCCCGAAGCTCATCTGAACCCTCAACTAGTATAAGTATGGCGCAAACGAAAACCGCCTCCATTCCGAGTTCGGTAGTGGCTAATTTGCTACAGAAGAATGTTTTGCCCAAAGGTCAGAAGATAGCAATATCTGGTCCTGGTGGTCAGGCCTTGTCAGCTAATGTCCAGGCCATAGCTATTACGACAGCTCAACTGAAAGCTAGACAGGGCAGGTTGATAGCTCAGCCTAGGCCGAATCCTGTTGCGTAAGTGTTATTTTTTTTATTTGCTAAAAAATATATATATTTTTTATTGGAGTCTATATGAGACTCTACACCTATAGAGACTTTATAGTTTTTTAACTTCACGCTATATCGCGCACAGAGCAAGGTAGGCAATACTTTGGAACCTAGTGTTAAGACACTCCGTTCCCATTAATACACTTCCACCCCCCACTAAGCTTGCGAGTTGAATGGAGGAACTCAACGCCGCATCTTGCCTCCTTACTAGAATAAGGAAATGAAAGTATTAAATCATTTCTCCCTGATTGGAATGGATCTTCCAACCGTCGTGCTTACAGTCGCACCCTTGTGCCCTTGCACCACGACGTCCTTAATATGTCAAGCCCAATAAATGTTGAATTCGACTGGAAAGTGGAGAACGGAATGTTAAGTACTTAACTAGGTTATATCAGCCTACCCTGCTATATGTGGGATGTAGAAAAAGTGAGTTTTGTTTTTCTTAATGAGATATACATTAATAGATTTTGCTTTACTTATTTCGATAATGCTTCTTTTAGTAATTGTAATGAAAAAAAAGTGGATTACAATCTATTTCTGCTTAAACTATGTTTCAGTCTACTTTTATTTATTTTAATTTAATTCAACCATGTCTATTGAATTATATCGAAAGAAAATCTGTTATAAATGTAATAATTGTTTCAAACGGAAAATAAACCTTGAGTCATCAATCTTAAATTTCCTAAAAGATATTTCTTTATTTTTATATACTATATTATGAAAGTTGAATTTAGTAATATAGGATTATAGCGTAAATTCTAAATAATGTTTATCTTTTTAATTCCAGTGAAATAGTAGAAGCATCAACTGCACCCACCACCTCAACAAACACCAACATGGCCGCCGATCTTACCCCAGAAGAGAATGAATCCACGACCAACGGCGTACGCAGGCGACCCACCGACACGCTACCCATGGAAGTCACGTGACAACCGGGCAATAGTAATCGAAACCGAAACTGTAACCAAGGTCCCAAGAACCAAACAACCAAAAAGAGGAGTGTTAAAAAATGTGACGACAAAAAAACTGGCGAATGCTGTCAGTTCAGTGGTGAAAGTGCAAATGTCAAAAGTGATATAAAAAGTGTTAAAAAACGTAAAAACAGTCAGAGGAAAAGTGACGCTCAAAGTGGTGGTGGCAAAACAAATAAACAAAAAACTGAAAGTAAAAAGTGTAAACGTAATAATGTGGAAAAGTGTCACGAAGATAACACAAGTGGAAATAAGTGTGAAACAAAAAGTGCTAAAAAGTGCAAGAAGACAAGGAGTAGTCCAAAACAAAAAGGAAATAATCATAAAAATAAAAACAATGACAAGGATGGCGATCTTGAAGATTCTACGAATTTGCTTAGTACTGAGAAATTAAAGAAAAGTAAATTAAACATTCATAACAAGCTCAAATCTCAAACACTAAAACCTATTAAAAATATTGACAAAAGAAATTCTACAAGAACATTCCAGAACAAATATCGTAGTATGAGCTTTGATGAACTCTTAAAAAGCTGTACAGAAGGCAAAAGTGTTTATGACCAACCAAGCAGAAGTGATATTGAAAAGTGTAAAAATACCAGCAAATCCCAACGTCGTAAAAGTGTTATACAAAAGTGTAGCAGTGAAAGAAATTATACAATGAGTTTTGATGATCTACTTAAGAGCTACAGTGAGAAATTAAAACTTAATGACAAGAGGAATGATGTACAAGCAGACAAAAAAATAGAAACTAGAATTCATAATATTCAATCTAGAGAAAGTGTTATACAGTCTTGCAAAAGTGCAGATAAGACTAACAGCTTTGATGAGCTTCTCAAAAGTGTTAGCCAAAATGTGCTTGACGATGTCAGCCAACAAGTGGAGTGTAACAAATCAAACAAAGATGTTAATAAATTACTAAAAATAGGAGAAAATGTGGTGGAAAATGCTAATACAAGTCAATTTGAAGTAAACAAATTAAATGAAGGAACTGATGGCCATATTGAAGATAAAATAAAAGTAGATGAAGACTTAAGTATAGATGTAAAAAGTGAAGAGACTATCAAAAGTGGAAACAAAGGTGAAGAAACTATTGAAAGTGAAAATAGAAGTGAAACTAACATTAAAGCAATGGACAATGGATTAGATGATCTTGGAGATTTAGTCCGTTACATCAATGACGATATCAATGTAACTGTAAAAGTGGACATGTCCAATGACTTCTCAGACATACCCACAACGGATTCTGACGTTTCACCCAATGAGCTACAATCAAATCTGTATCTAGTTTCAAACAGCCTAGACTCATCCAGTCTGCCTATATTAGCATTTTAGCAAAAGCCTAAACATTAAAATTTGAACTATATATGGACCATACAATAAAATTTGTATGATTCGTCAATGTGTTTTAAATGTTCTCATTAAATAAATGTAAAATTTACTTGAACAATGGTAGGTTCTAGAATTTACTACAGTCATTTATTATATGTGTAATCCAAGTTGTAAAGAAAATTGATGTGTTATTGTTGTAATTAATTAAAAAAATTACATTACAAAAGTTTGTAAATGCTAATAAATGTTTAAAAATCGTATTAGAAACCTATTTTTTTTAAATGTGACCATATGAAGTGAAATACACGGCTATAATATAAAAGTTATGATATTACTTATTCTTTTTTATATAATATAAATATTATGAGACCGTCGTAGCGTAGTGGCAGCGTCTGTAAACGCGACGGTTGTGGGTTCGATTCCCACTCGGGGGACTGAATGATTTTCATTTCTTTACTCTGATAACATGGCATAGAGTAGCGTTGAGCTCCGTCACTCAACGCATAATGTGTCGATAATTAGATAGGGTTCCCTATGCGTACCCTGCTAAAATAAATATATAATAATGAAAATATGATTATAGCATGTGTACTATAATTATAATTGTGTCTATAATATAATCGGTCGCCATGTTTGTTTTTTGCGATTTTGTCCATTTTTGTAAATTGCAAGCTTCGTTAAAAATAATTTAAGTGGCTGTGACATAGTTAATACAATGTATGTAAAATACAAATGAGATGCCGGCCATTTTGCTTACTGTTCGTTATACTTATAACTCATTATGTATGTGTCTATGTATGTGTTTTTTTTTTAATTTTTAATATTAAACGATGTAAGGTCTATGCGATTGGAGGTTTTGTTTTTATGTTAATGGCATTTTTTATATAAATAAATTATCACAAATTGTGACCTATATATAATAGTCGTATGTTGAATGGATGTTTTTTTTAAATATTTTTTCATATATTTATATTACTTACTATAAACAGACAAAAGCATGGCCGGCATTGCGCTTAGGATTTTTTTTTAATTAGAAGAAGTAAACATTCTCTAGTTATTATTTTTTACGCGAATGGAAAAACTGAAAAAAAACGTTATAATTAATTTGCGATAACAAATCGTCGAGTGTATATTTGATGTATGTACTGTATTATATATAATAATAAATAAATAGATGTAATTTAGACTGGCCGGACCAGATTTTCATGTTAAGATCCAAAATGCTTAGGAAATCTTTTAAAACACTATACACTTCATTGTGTAAAAAGAAACTGTACTCGTCAGTAATCGAACATGTTACCTTTGTGGAATTTTGTTATTTAGTTTGCACGTATTATCGCTATTTTTATGTTTTTTCTCTTTTCCTTTTTATTATATAATGAAGTTATAGTGTTATTTCTGTATATATCAAAATTGTTCACACTAGTGTGAGTTTGATTTTTTGAGCTGCCACTGTAAAAGTTCTTAGAATTTGAGTTGTAACTCAAAATTTTACCTTTAAATCGTTTTTACAGTGTGAATAATTTTGATTTTGATATTTAAAAAAATAACAGTATCGCAATCTAACCCCCTCGTGCGATGTATTTATTATACTGTAGTTTTGTACTATTGAAGACATTTTTTTATCTGTGCCCTATTGAAAAAATGTCATATTTTCTATTAAAAAAAAACAATAAATAGCCAAATAAATGTTGTAAATGTATTATGCTATTTGGCTGAACGGAGGTGTGTAGGATTTCTATTTTCAATGTTTGGTATTTTTTTAATTTAAGTTTTTCTTTCGTGTTTTTTTTTATTTGTTTTCATATAAAATTTCTTGGGTTATTTAACAACACACCTCTACTTCAGTTATAGTCTATAACTAAATACAATTATACCGCGAATTTACGTGTAATTTTACTTTAAAACAAATGCTTGTTCTGTTCCAAGCGCCGTTTAGCTTCAAATGTTTAATAGATTTACAGAAAAAAAATGGTAATACATAATAATACAAAGAAAAAAAATGTAAAAAGGTCACTCGATCCCTTAGTGAGCTTCCCATAGAAGTGTTGTAATTTTTAAATATTCGTTTATCACTACTATGTAATACTATAACAAAAATTTTATCAAAGAAACTACATTTAACCAATACTAGTTGCTTAATGTTCTGTACTGTGACGTCATACTTTTAATTTTTTATATTTCGTTTCGGGTCGTTTACTAGTTAAACACTGATGGTTTATTTAATTAAATAAAAGAATAATAAAAAAATTTGTTATTGTACTTTTTGATATTGTTTGTAACAAGATGGCGTTAACGGTAGTTTCTTTGGGTATCACTTTCTTGTTAGTAAAAATTAAAGAAAAAAAAAACACAGAAAAACGCAAAAAATATATCTTATTACGTGTAATTGTAATTGGGGTTTGTATAGCAGTGCCGTGAAAATGTGAGGGTTTTCTACACCACGCGACGACGCGCGGTCGAAAATACCTCGCGACCAAAAAAATTACGGTTTTAACTATGTCTATACATATATTGTTAGTAAGTATCATATACTGTACAAAAAGGCTGCAGATTTGAAAAAAAATGTAAAAAAAAAATTTGTTGGCCTCATTTTTGGGGCTGGTTACATACGCTTAGTAAAGTCGTTAGGATGATGTACCTCATAAGTTTGATCGTTAGCGTAGGTTCGAGTCTCGGACGCTTGGCAGTTCTCGGAGCGACCTTTGCTTTGCCCTTTTTTTTATTGTAAATATATTTTTTTTATCTCTCCCTTTATTCTCCTAAAACGTCAAGCGTTCGGAAAGACCGTATTATTATAATATTGCTGTAAATTGTTTGTAAAATAGTCATGTTCAGAATTTCAGTGTAGTTTTTGTTGATTATATTTTTTTTTCAACCGGAAATTGCTGAAATAAAGCGACGATTCTGTTTCAAGTGGATTTTGTTTTATTTATTTTTCCTGCTTTTTGATGTGTGAATGTTATTTTAAAAAGTAATCATTTATTTAAAAAATAAATTTCAGACGCCAGTTGTTGCGCAACGTGCAGCTGTAATCGCTACAGGTTGAGGGTTCGATTCCCATTCCAATGAAATTTAATATTCTGATATCTTCGTCATGTGACGAGACAAAGCGACAAACGGCACTGAGTTGTCCGCCACTTAACATGCACTCAACATGCTCTCAGAATTCGTCGGAAAATAAGAAACGAAGTGTCTTAACACTAGCAAAAAAGATGTCAAATTAAAAATAATTTTCAAGTTATTTTTGTAAAAACAAAAATTTATCTGAATATTATTTTTTTGAGTTATCCCAAAAAAAAGGATTAAGGATATATTATCGAGCTATGTAAAATTTTTATACATTATATATTATTATTTAGTTACATTCTTACAAAACAAGTGTAGACATATTTATAGACCAGCGGTCCACTTCCGTCACAACTTCGCCCGCATACCAACTATAATTGTGCTACATTTGCCAATAGATATATAAGTTATACATCCAATCTCAAAAAGTTATTTTCATAAATTTGAGAAAGTGCAAGTACTACGTGGCTACATCGAGGAGATGGGGTCTAGGCTTGAGCGGCCGTAAGCAGAGTGACTCGACTCACCGTCGTCGGCTTTACTAAGCGGAAGTATACGTCAATATAACATGCTATAAAGGCAAAGATTATCTTCATAAAATTTCCTTGATGATGAATTAATTTTCACTTGTAAGTTTCAATATCTTCATCATATAAGAATCGGTGAAATATCACGTTGGAATTTACAATTATTTTTTGCCACAAAATGTCTTATTGTGACTTATTTGTAAAGGATACGGTGCCGTTACTTAATTAGACTTATTTCAGAGCTAATAAAACAATGTTTTTGTACTACATACATGTACTTACATGGATTCGTATGGTTTTGCAGCGTACGGGCTTAAAGCAATTCGATGATGTTCATTATTAATGTTATTGCATTATCAAAGCTAACTAAGACGTTATATACTTACCTATAACATTTCTGGGAAATGCAAATTAAATACAAAATAAAAAAAATATGAATCCGACCAGTGGTTCCAGAGATCTTAGCGTTTAAACAAACCGTTTAAACTTTCGCTTTATTATATTAGTATAGACAATTTTATGACCGACATTTTTATCAAATTATTTTTTCTTTGAAATGTCCTTATTGATGTGTGTGTGAATTTACAGTTCACACACACATCAATAAGGACATTTAGAGCTTTAATTGCTATTTTAACTAACTTAACTATTCATTTTTTTAAATTAGTAGTGGTACCCAGAGTCATTAATAATATCACGCTAAAATATCGATCGATCCTGTATAAGGGCTGGGTTCGACCTCATTTCTTTGGACTGGTGATCAGACCCATAGGATCGCATACAACGTAGAGCCGTTCGTTGGGGAATCAATGATCTGTTAAAGGCTCGACACTGGCTTCGGCACGGCTTTTCGCTGTGCGTTCTCTACCGCGTTTATCATGGGGAGTTTCTGAGAATTTTCTAACTACACAGCCCGTTTACCTGTGGCACTGCCACCAGAGATGCGACGACAATGGGTACCTTCTAAAAGTGGCCTCACTCAATTGACCTCAATGGCCGGCAACGTACCTGAAGCTCCCCTGATGTTATACGGGATTGTGAGCGGCGGTGATCACTTACCATAAGATGATCTGTAAGCGAGTTTGACTTGTTTTTTCCATAAAAAAAAAATCTATTGTGGCCGAGTTTTTATAGGTGAAATTTTTATTTTGACCGCCGCATATTTACAGAGTATTTTAATCTTCATTCATTTAAATCAAAGCAGTTTTAACAACTCTATAAAAGTCTAATACAATTTCAAACGAAAGAGATTTGGCCTAAAATGAAAAAAATATTTTTTTTTCAAACAAAAAACCCTAATTTGTTAAGAATGATGCACATGGATTCTATCTAACCTATCAAAAACAACGCCGCACAACAACGTGAAATTGAAAGTTATTATTTTAATATATAAAATAGGTCATTGTGTAAAATAGAACGAGACGAATCTTGATATTTTTTTTAGGTTTGGCTTTGAATGTACCCTATATGCGGCTTTAAAAGGAGCGCAAACGCTTGCACCCTGTATACTCAAAACATTTCATGTTTGGTGTAAAATTGTATAATACTGACTTTCTTTTTTAAAATATATGTACGAAAACAAATACTATGACAAAGAAGTTAAAGAAATAAAAAAACCAAGTAAACTCAATACAATTTATTTTCAAAGTATGAAAAATTACATTTTCCATTATTTTTTATATTTACAATTACATGTTTTTTTCATAAGTAAATAAGCAATATGTACTATAAAGCAAAGATAGCAAACAAGTATTTTAATTTAGACTTTGGTAAAATTTATTACTTAACCTATATTTACTCTATATATGCCCCGCATGTAGTATGCAGAGGGAACCTAGATTAGCTTAGATTACCATCGAGGAAAAGAGAACGCAGTGTCCTAACACTAGGTTCCCTTATCTCATGTTTTTATAGTTTATTAAAATCACTATCCTTAGAATGCAAGTGGCGTAACTCAAAAAATCTGTAACTTCTAATTTTGCTATAAACTGGCCTTAAAAAGCTCGCATAAATTGTAAATTTGTGTGATAAATTGAAGAAAGTGAGATTTGTACTCACTATCATCATTAAATTAATAATACTAAGCTTAAAAATAAGTTTTATTTAATACTGAGATCTATAAAAATTAATACAATCATTATTGAAATATTATTATTATCTACTTTTAAATAATTTATTGACGGTAGCGGAACTTAACGCCGCGTTAGCTGGAAATATTATTAGACTATTTTCACATAGTTAAGCAATAATTGTACACTGGACATATAAATGATGTAGTAAATTACAAAATTACATTTATTATTTAGTTACATTATATTTAACACAAAATGCTTTAAACTGACAGAAACTGGTCATATATCACTGGTTTTAATATATTTTACCTAACATGTTCCACCAGAGTGGTGAAACCAAAATAATTCACATATTACCCCGAGTGAAAACCGAACCCGTAGCCACAGCGCTGTAGCACTGCGCCAAGACAGTCTTAAACATTTATTATTATTTACACAATTCATTTAATAATCATCATAACTGAACATATCATTGTTATATTCTGTTACGTTCAGGAACTGGTGTCAAGATGGTAGAGGGAGCTCCTCGTTGGAAACATCTGAGCTGCAATGGCTGGAGAGGTCCGAAGAGGAATCTTCTTTCTGTAATAGAATAATTAAACGGCTTAATTAAAAACTTTCTTTAAAATAACATGTATTTGAGGTCGTCGTGGCACATCGGCACAGTATGACTATAAATGCGACGGTTGAGGGTTCGGTTCCCAATTGCGGGGAATTAATATTTTCATTTTCACGCTCTGGTGACAAGTGTTTAACAAGTTTTGTAAGAAAAAACGTTATTTATTTTTTCAGTTTCACGCCATATCCCACACCTAGCAAGGGTAGCCAGAGGAAAATACGGCACCTAGCGCTAAGACTGTTGACAGGCGGAACTAAACGCCGCGCTTTGCCTCGTTACCAGAGCAATAAAATAAAAATGTTAAATATTTTATACAATAATAAAAAAAAACTTACTTTCAATGTAAAACTAGTATAAGCCGGTGGTCCAGTGTGGTACCTGCACGCGGTAGACGGTAGCGGTAGTTTCGGTATGGCCTCCCTACACTCCACACTACCTCGCAAGTCACCGCAAGGAGTGAATAATACCTAAAATTATATAAAAGGTTAATTTTATAAATATAAAAAAACATGTGAAAAGAATTGGTTTGTGTGTGAAAATTTCGTTAAAAACGGTTCAGTTTTTATTTAAATTGAAATGGAATGGATTAAGTGAAGGTAGGCAGAAGGAACCTAATATTAAGACGCTCCGTTATGCACTTTTCGCCGAATCTTTGAAGAATTGCGTGTTGAGTGGCGGAATAAATAATAATTCAATTCCTCAACATATTATATTTAATGTTGCAATGAAGAACTTAATATAAGGAAGACCGTGGTCCAGGGGCACAAAGTGTGACTGTAGACGCGAATGGTTGTAGATTCGCACACACACACGCGAAGAAATCAAATTCAAGTCTGAACTCCGTGGATTCGAATCCTACTGTGTTTTAAAATTTAGATGTATATTTTTATTTGAAATAAAGTTAGTTAAAATATTACGTATTATTTACATGTTAAGGTAAAGGTATGTTTATGCAAAATTTTATTTACCTGTTGTCCATCATTCAATATGTGTTTCAAACAGTGTTTAGCAGCGGGCAACGTCTGAATCGAACACCGGACTCCTCCTTCGGTGAACGTACATCTACCCTGAGATGGTGTCGGACGATTTGATATATCGTTGACCTATAAATTTACGTACAAAAAGTTGATAAATGGAGAAGTTTTTATTTTTTTTAATTTAACATGAAACATTCATACATATAATTATTTCAGTTGCAAAACGAATTTTCATTCGATAAGAAGATTATTTTATTTCATTCTACTATTTTCCAAAATCGGCATACAATGCAATCAAATAATAAATTTCTTCACTAAATAATTCGTATTCAGTAACTATTACTTGAATTTTATTTTTTTAGTAACAAGAAAGAGCGCGGCGTTAAGTTCCGCCACTTAGCTCACAATGTTTCAATAATTAAACAGCTAATCGGGAACTGACTGTCCCAACACTAGACTCCCTCTGCCTACCCCGGTATATGCGGGATACAGCGTGAAGTTGCTTCATTATTACCCACCTTAGCCCGTTTGTGATGTAATTTCCTCGCAAGGACCGCATCGACGCCATGTTTCCTGTGATATCCGGCATAGGCTTTTAATTTCCTTAGTTGTCTCCTTTCCCTTACTGTTGGGGGACAGCTTCGCGCTTGGGAATTTATTGAACCTTAAAAATATATAAATAAACATATATTATTGAGGCCAGTACTGGCGCAGGGGCGGCAAATGTGTGATTGTAAACGCGTCAGGTTTATAGGTTCAATTTTCAGTCGAGTCAAAGCGCGGTACTGAGTTCCGATACTCAACACGCAATGCCTTCAGGATTAGCCAGGGAAATAGAGGGAACCTACGAATCTAGTGTTAAGATATTCAGTCACTAATAAGACACTTGTTCCCCATTTTCCACTCAAAAGCAGTAAACACTTTTTCTAATCATAGCACACAGGTCGCGCAAGTCACTCTTGACCCTCACTTTCCCACTACTAGAGAACTAAGAAATATCATTCATTCATTCAATTAGTACAAAGCCTCCTAAAGCACTGGCCACATTAAATTCTTAAGTAATTCATTCACTCACAATACATATCTCGTTCGGCTCGCAGGTCCCGCAGGTACTTGGCCCTCGCGCCCCTCAGGCGGTGCCGCAGCCTCCCCGCCTGGCGCCTGTAGGCGGCGTGCAGCGCCAGGAGCACCCCTCGGGCCGTGGTCACTGCTTCCTCCGCGGTCAGTACTCCTGCACGCCTGGTGAATGGCTCGAGGTTAATGTGGGTTTGATGTAGTGACGATTTCTTACAATTTAGAATTGGCTTTGCTTTAGAATACTTTTTGTTTCTAAAAGTTAAAATAAACATTTTTCTTTAATCATGCACTTATAACAGGATACTCTGTAGATGGATAGTTCTGTACGTTACGGTAAACGAGACGCGGCCGTCTTGAAGTTAGCTGTAAATGGCTGAGCACAACTGAATTTATATAATTACTTTCTTCCCTAGTGAAGATTGTGCGCCACGACTCGTCGATTGTACTGTACTTTAGAGTATACGTATTTCTGTAATAATTTTATGATAGATTTAAACAAAATACAAAAGATTAAATGCTACATGTGATAGTATTAAATATAACAACGTAATAATACTTTGTCTATTTGGATATTACATAATGGGTTACACACCCAAGCATATGATTTAAACAAAAAAAAACCGTTACACATTGTCAGTCACTATCACATTATCAACGAATATGATGGCATATGAACTGTACCGACCAGAGGGGCTGCGCCTCGCAGGGCGCGTCCTCGGTGTCGGAGGGGGCGTCGCCCTCCGTGACGACGACGCTGTCCGCGTCGCTGTCGCTGGCGCTGGCGTACTCCATGATGGAGGCCGACACGGACGCGTTGACGGCGGTGGCGTCTATTTCTTCTGGAATTATTAAGTTTCAGCTATTAGTATTTTTTAGCTTCACGCTATAACCTACCATAAAGAGGGAACCTAGTGACTAGATATTGCGTATTGAGTAGTGAAACTCATTTGAACAACGTCCATGTCTTGCTGGATACGTTTATCATGTAATAAAAAGATAAAAATGATTTATAAAATTTCTTTTGCTTATAAACCTGTGTAATAATCTTATTTTCGATTTTTTTTACTAAACGTCATATGGCAACATATGTACACAGATATTGAAAATATCTATGTACATACAATACAACACCTTTAAATACAACAAATAATACTATAATACTGATAACAAATAAATACAGGTTCAATTTCACACAAAAAATACTTACTAAAAGGATCAACAGCATGTGGACTGATTTGTTCCTCAGCTGGATCGCTGACCACCGATACTGAGGAGGCGCACGAAGTTGTCCGAGTTCTTTCTGGCCTGGAAATAAAATGGCATATTTAAAAACATATCAAAATATTAACGCAGTAGTATTTGAACCCGCGTCTCTTGGAAACTGTCCAACCGCTCTGACCACTAAGCAAGCTACGTACAAAAAACTTACACGATTGTTACAATTATTTTTGTTATTATTTATTTATATTCTTATATCTCAGTGAGGAGACTTTTTACACGTTTTTTTAAAATACTTTCCTAAGTGTGGAAAAACATTTAAAAACGAAAAAACTAATACATAATAATAATCTAATATATCTTTGCCCCTTATTCTATATAGCAAAGATATATTCATTATAAAAAATATATCAAAGGCCAGTCGTGGCGCTGAGGTACAATCGAGGAAACTGTATTCGAGGCAGGTTTTACGTTCGATTTCCACTCATGGAAACGAAATATATATTTTCTTTTCCTCGCTCTAGTAACGAGAATACGCGGGGTCGAGTTCCTCCACTCAATTTGCAATTCCACTAGAATCTGGCGGAGGGTGGGGAACGGAAACGTTTTAATGGGAATGGAGTATCTTAACACTAGCTCCCCAGGTTTCCTCTGCCTACCCTGCTATAAAGTAATGGAAAAAGGACAAATAATACAGTATTATTTTAATTGAGTTTCATATATGTATTGTCACATACAAATAATTCACAAAAACTAAATCAAAATATTTTGTTGGATAGCAGGATAACATTAACTTTTGTTTATTTTAATTGATTTGAATTCACATGCCTAAAATAATGCTATGATTGATTGACACAATCGATAGGAGGCAACAGGGGCAAATTGTACACATATATAAAAAAAAATACTTTTTTAGAAAACTTATTAAAAAAATTAAGTGGTATTTGTGCGTACGTGCGTTTCTTGTTTACTGTCTGAGCGCGTTTATCAATCAGCCATAGATTATCATCAAGCTATATAGAATTCTTATATACTTATTTATGTTGTTACCAAATATTTTTTGCATAATTATCATTATTTAAAACAAATCCTGTAGAATCCATATTGAACTCTACAGGGCGGAAGTGTCGACACCATTTGAAATGAAACCACAGTCGTAACTACTCTAAAAAAGCCTAATACAATTAAAACATTTTTTTTCCCCAAAACTGAAAAAAATATTTTTTCAAACAAAATAAATAATAAAATTATTATTGTAATATAAAATGCTTTTTGTCAAGAACGACACTGGCACATATAAACCTATCAGCGGGAAACCGCCGCATACGCCTCATTCCGAAATCGAGTCGTAGGTATCGGCGGCAAAGTTTAAAGTTGATTAACCTTTAGTAGTATTTTTGTAGTAGTGCTAGGTGTTTACGTTATTGGTATCTATGCGTAACTGCGTCACACGAAATACAGGTATGGAGAAACATCGTGAAATGAAAAAAAATACAACGTCTAAGGTGTTGAGGTATCTTGGTTGGTAATTTCTTTAGGTATGGGCTTAAAATATTTTACTGTATATTCTGTTCCCGTTAAAGAAGCGCTGACATCCATCCTGTATATTGAACCTACTATTTGACTCACCTAACATAATGCTGCAACTGATTCAACAGCGTCTCAGTAGTGGTGACCGGTGGAGGTGGCGCAGTGGAGTGTTGACGAGCGTGCAGCGCTGCTCGTGCATGTTCGAAGCAGAGCCTGAAAGAAAAAAAAAGGAAATCATTATTAAAAACTTTAAAAAATAACGTCGTGGCGCAGTGGCACAGTGTCTGACTGTCTACGCGACGCTTGTAGAGATTCGATTTATACTTCGGGGGGATGAATTATGTTTACTTCATAGTTGAGTTCCGCTACTAAACACGAAATGTCTCGAAAATTGAACGGTGAACGGAGAAGGGTCCTTAGCACTAGGTAACTTCAGCCTACTCTTCTATATGAAGGATACATGAAACTAAAAAAAACTTTTTTGTGGATATAAGCAGAACAAATACTTCTTAATAAGTCTTAAATTTTGTAGTTTTAGGACTTAATCTTGGAAAAAAATATTAATTGATATTAAGTTCTTTTTTTAAATAAAAATAATACCTTAGAACTATGTCTAACCAGACTGAAAAACATGTTTTATATAGAAAATAATATAATGAAATACCACTCGAAACCGAGAATTGCTAATTAATTAATGATCATATATTTATTTAATGTTTAACAGTAATGAACATTACTTAATGATATATCAATTGTGTATATTGTGTTTTGTTAATCAATAAAGATTAATGCATATTACGACAAATAATAGAAGAACAATGAAAAATTAAAAAGCCATATTTTTCTAGATTCTATCAAAATAAAAAATATATTAAGGAATTAAAAATATATTGCCATATTTTTTTATTGTTGAAATACATTCTTCAAGCATCATCATATTTTCAAGTTATGTTAGTGATGAGTAATGTGACTCAACGACGCACTTTGTCGGAAACGAAAATAATTCCCTTGAATCTGTGTCTGAACATGAAAGATTGACCATAAAAAAGATATTACAATTTTATTCAGGTCCAACTTACCCCTGTTCTCTTTCAATGGGCGCCGGCATCGAACACCTTACCCCTGACTGGGACAAATGGGCACATTGTTTATACGGTGCTGTACTATCGTCTAATATGTGGCGGGCGCAATATGCCCTGCCTCCCACTACCGGAAGGGTGCAGTCGTAGGCTTTATGGGCACAGGTCCTTGCTCGGAGTACTATTTCTTTTTGTAACTGAAAGATAAAATATTTTTATAAATTTATCCATATTTATACTAATGTTAAAAAGCTGAAGAATATGTTTGCTTAAGTATATCATTCTCAGGAATGTTGTGTTAGCAAGGATTGCTAGCTAAAATCACCCTGTTCCAACTGGTGAAACTCAACATTGTGTTTTGTCTAGACACCAGAGAATAGAATGAAGAAGAATTGGAATTAAAATCTAAATGGAAACATGATTGTTGTGAGTTTGATTCCAATAATGGACAATGAATCATTTTCATTTCTCTAAAGTGATATGAACAACTCAATTATTAATTAGAAAGACCTAATTCAAAAATAAGTTCATTAAGTAAGGAACAATTAATGTAATTTTTCCACATAAGTGAATAGTAATTATTAAAAACAAATCAATACCTGTTGCCTTAACTTCTCTTCTTCCTGCTTTCTCACCAGCTCAGGGTCTGGAGGCTTAATGGACTTCACATTTGTTATCCTTATTGAAGATGCAGATGACCTTCCACCACGACTGAGCATTCGGACCTTCTGTAGATGTATAACTTTACGTGGCTGCGACATGTTTATTTTATCTTCTGGTGATGAATTAACTAAAAAAATATTTCAATAATTCAATTAGTTTTTTAAAGCATTATACATTTGTCTACAATTCCAAGACAATGTTATTAAAATTTAAAAAATAAATTTGCAGCCCAAACCAATGGGTTTGGGTTGCGAATTGAGAGTTAAACATAAATAAGCTGTACTGTCTTTGACCTTTACCTTTACTATAGTAATAAGAAATAAAAAATGTATGTAGGCGTGTTGACGTATAAAACCATGTTATTGGAAATTGAACCTTATTGCTTCGACATATGCATTTTAAGGAACTTTTTATTTAGAAAATATAAAACAACGTGTGTACCAAGAGATAAATAAACATTATTGTTTTAAAATAAAAAAAAGCAACCATTTTACTTACGCTCAGAAACTCTAATGTTATGAGACTGCAGATGGTCCACATTTTCTCTTTTTATTGGAAACATATTTTATGTAACGGAAACGATTAACTATTTAAGTAAAATTGAGTTTTAATCTGTAATATAAATAAAATCAAAAATCAAGCCAATTTTTTATTGTAACAATGATTTACTAAAAAAAGTATTTTGTAGTAAAAAGCGGAAAAACACGTACACAGATTAAGAATACTTATAAAGAACTACGCAATTTGGACCGCGAAAATATATCAGCATTGTATTGTCAAATACATTTCTTATTTATTATTAATTACTTTGCAATGACTTATTTCTCAAATTAATTACACATAAAAGAACAAAAAAATAATTAGCTAATTTTTAAGTAATTAGTGGTCGTTTATGTTATAAAGTAATTTATTTCGGTGAATGAAATAATGAAGTGTGTTGTACGCTACAGTGGTGGGTCGGCCATTTGCACCGTGTGACAGAGTCCTTAGGTCCGTATATTTAAAGTAGTTTTTTTCTTATGTAAAGTTAATTATATTGCTTAAATATATGCACAAATGAAAGTTTAATTACTAATTAACAAAGTAACACTCAGTGATAACACGTTACGTACCTCGTATTGTTGCAGATCTTCATTCTGTCACCGGAGTCCTCACAGTGAAACCACCGAAATTTTACAATGGCGACCGTTTGATTATAGCCACCTAGTTCTACATAAAGTGACGCAATTTTTTATATAACTGCCCACATAAGTGTTAATAGAGAAAAACATTAATTTAATTTATATATGATTTTGTGAATATTTTAGGTGTTGTTAACTTGACGATGTTATTTAATATATTGTAAGGCGCTCAAATGTTAACGTGGTGTATTTCCGGTGGCCGCTGTCATAGCGCTGTCTCTTTCCCACTTAGGCGTGTAGACAGAGACGCTCTCTCTCGCTCTGTGCCTTCAGTCATTAGTATATCCATTCGATGGCTGGTGGACAAGAAAAATGGTATTTTACAAAAGAACAGCTACAGAGTTCTCCAAGCAGAAAATGTGGCTTAGATGCAGATAAGGAGCTAGCTTATCGGCAGCAGGCCGCCAATCTCATCCAGGACATGGGCCAGCGGCTTCAAGTGTATCCTTTTTAATAAAACATCAATGTTTTTGTCGAGTCATGTGGCTTTAACGTGTTCAATAGTGTTTTTATTGTGAAAACAACGTTATTTCAGTGTAATTGTACATAATAAATCGTGAAAAAAGTGTTAAAAGTTTGATTTGGGGAAGTAATGACGAAACGTTGTAACGACGGCGTCACTCCACTCACTTTCGCTTGGGAATTCCCATGAGTGATTTCAAGTTTCTAGAGGTAAGTCTTTATGTTTAGATATTAATTTAAGATTTTCATTATCATATCATGTTGTATTTAGGTTATGGTCGCGTGCGTTATTTTTTTTAGGTCAGTGCTCTTTGACAGATGTGGTAGGTACAGAACGCAGGCGCTGTGACGTCGATCGTCCGTCTGGGATCTAAATTTACACGATTTTATTACGGTACATGATATTTGCGCGGCAAATTCCACATCAAATCAACGGAATGCACGTGTTATTATACATTTATTTCATTAGAAATAGTATTTCATTGTAAATTCCTTGATTTTTCAATGTTATGACTTGTGAGTCACGTTCCTAAGTTGATAGTGGTTAATAACGATAAAGTAGCTGACGCTGTAGGTCTAGATATGTTTAAAACAATAACAAACTAATACATAGATAGGTTGATTTCTGGGAACTTTTGTTATTTCATAATATTTTTCCTGTTTTCAATATATTTTACTGTGTTGTAGTTCAGTTGACTGTATGTACGTTTATGATTATAAGTTCAATATACACAAGAAAATGATTATTTTTTTTGTGTTTATACTAAAATAAAAGGTACTTTCTCGAGTTTCTTGTGCAGTTTGCTAAAATATTTTAGTTTTGAGTTTCTCTATTGAGGTAAAAAAAGACCTTATCATGAAAGGAATGTGTAAAACAGAGTGTCTCAACACTAAATACTCTTAGCGTGACCTGCTTATGTCAAAGATGCGTGGAGTGTATAAAAAAATTGCACAATTTGCGAATATGGAAAGCTATGTAACTGACCTAGATCATTTGCCTTTCTTTTTTGGAGGCCCGCCTCTTTCAATGTCAATGATTTTTAAGTTCATGATAGATACTTATAAATTTTTTAGACTCTTAATTTTTTTATTGTAAAGTAGTACTCTAATTACTAACATTATATTATTTTATTAGTATAGTTTTTCATTTAATTATTATAGTTTTTAATAGGGAAATACTGAAAGATTGTGTATGACACATGCGACTTTCTAAGTTTTTGAAGTAGTTACAGTGTTTTATTTTTAAATAATTAACATGTTTTTGTCTATATATATTGTATAGCCCTCTCCACTATGTTAACTAACTACCATAAAACTTATTTTTTTTTTCAATTTAAAAACTAGTAGTAGTTTCTGAGATAAGTGTATTCAATCAAACAAACTCTTCAGCATTATAATATTAGTGTAAATATTTCATTACTTTTAACATACACTCAATAATAATGCCATTTTGTATTTTTGTACTTGACCCAAAAATATTTTATAGTTTTTTCTAAACACCTGTTTTGATAACAATAGATTGGGTACAAGGACTTGTCTATCTACCTGCCAATTTTTTTTGGGCAGGTATTCTTTTTTCTTTTCTTTTCTTTGACACAGAATTGTGCCTTTTGGTAATTTTTACTTTTTCTTGAGTTTTTAATTTTCTTTTAGTATACATATAGTATAAAATGTTATTATTTATGAGGAAAATTTACAATAACAATAATGCATCAGATAACAATATTATTCCAAAGATAATATTATTTTGATGTAAATTGCTATCACAGCTTTTTATAGTTGATTTGCATTTAAAGAAAATAATATATATATATATATATATATATATATATATATATATATATATATATATATATATTAAGAATAATTGAATTAAAATTACATTGTTTTTACAAGGCCAGTTGTCGCGCAAGACCACAAACGTATGACTAAATGCAACATTTTGTGGAGAGATGTGATTGTGGAGAGAGAGAGCCAAAGCATGGCATTGTATTCTGGCATTGACCATGCAATGTCCCTGGAATTGGAAAGTGGATAACAGTGTCTTACTGCTAGGCTCCTTTTGCCTACTCTGCTACATGCAGAATCAGTGTATAACTGAGAAAAAAGGAATGCAAATTTATTTCACATCTTAGTGAGATATAACTATAAGTATAACTATAAGTATAAGTTTTAAAAATATTTTTAATATTTTTTTTCGTTTTGAGGCCAGTTGTGACACAGGGGCACAAAGTGTGGCTGTAAAACCGACTGATTGTGGGTTCGATGCTCACTTTAAGAGTATATATTTAAATAATTACTTAAATTTATATTTCCATTTCTTTGCTCTGGTGTCAAGGCAAAGCGCGGTGTGAGTTCTGCCACTCAACATTCAATGCCTTTAGAATTCGCCAGACAGTGGGAAAGGAAGTGTCTTAACACTAGATTCCTTCTGCGTGCCGCGGGGCAATACAGCGTGAAGCTGATGTGTTTTGTTTATACTTTTTTATAAAAAGAAATTTAGTCCAAAATGAAACAGAAACATCGAAACATACAGAACAATTTCAACATATATTGTCACTAGGTTCCAACTAGGTTCCAAAATAACAGTAAAATAAAATCATTAATTTACAGCTAAGCTGAAAATAATGGTGAGTAACTGTAAATGAGTCATTGACGGAAACTTGTCTCATACATATTGTATTCACATATGTTGTTAAACAATGTGACAATTTGCAAATTTTTCCTACAAAAAAACCTAATGACATAAATAAGGTATAAGCTTGCGTATAACAATTTCAACATAATTTTATGAGAATATATGTCTTTTTGGTCGGAGAGTCGTGCTACATTATATTTTAATGTTTTCTAAAAAGTTTTTGTTTCCTATGTATTGAATAATAATTTAAACAAAGTATATGTAGTTTTTGATTATTTAGGGTTTGTAGTAAACTAGTGGGTTGTTTTTTTTCCTGTTATGCATTTATTTTGTTTCTTGACAATTGACTTAATATAGTCATTGTTTTATAGTCAGGAATATAATGGCTTTTATAATTATTTAAATGTAGGGTTTTAATTGAGGCCAATTGTGGCGCAGCGGCACGAAGTGTGACTGTAAAACTGATTGGTTGTGGGTTCGATCCCCACTTGAGGAGATAAAATATTTACTTAAATTTATATTTTTTTTAAACGTAGGGTACTGCTTATGACCTCATCCTCTTGGGCTATATTTTATGAATATCTCTTATAAGACAAGTGTATAGTTGAGTTCTGCCACTCAACATGTGGTAAATATGCTAATTTCAGGATCCTACTGGTTCAAATAATTTATTTTTGTGTTAGATATTCCATTTATGGAGAAATAAAGATAAAACATCTATATTATATCATGTTAATTATTCTTTGATTTTACTATTTTTTTGAAGTCTTGATTATGAGATGTTGACAAGCAAAAAGGGCTTTGTTTAGTGATGTTGAAAATCTAGTTACATGAAAATGTCAGTAGGGTCGGTCTCACAGGAAGCTGCTACTGCCTTGTACATTATGAAGAGACTTATTCTTTTGCTAAAACACATTGGTTTTAGGGTCTTTGTGTAATCAAACTGTTTTTTTTTTATTAAAAAAATCTTGCCTATTAAAACAAAACACTATTCAACACTTTCAGTTTACATGGACTCAACAATCTTGTAATTTCATTTTTAAATAAAATTTAATGAGTCATACATAAATTTATTTATATATTTTACAAAATATTTTCTTAACGGCACACACAGTTCACAGTTATGTATAAACACGGCGATAGTGTATATGCACAGGTTCTACGCGTTCCACTCGTTCACACAGTTCCACAGGAATGCGATAGCCGCGGCTGCGCTGTTCCTTGCCGCAAAGGTTGGTAATTTTTATATATATATAATATATACAATATATGTAATTTATGTAATTTTTAGGGCTAGTGGAGGCGCAGGGACACAAAATGTGACTCTAAAATCGACTGGTTGTGGGCTCGATTCCCACTCGAAGAAATTAAATATTTATTTACATTTATATTTTTATTTCTTCGCTCTGGTGACGAGGCAAAGCGCGTCGTTGAGTTCTGTTACTCAACACGCAATGCCACTATAACTCGGCGGAAAGTGGGGAAGGCAAAACGTCTTAACACTACGCTTCTTCTGCCTTCTGCTACAGTGGGAAAAAAAAAACAATCAAGGATAAATTTACTAAAGAATATTGAATAAACATTGTAGTGTTATTTATATTTATAACTGTGTCTATGGAATGTGTTCAAAGTATAATTTTAGCTCGAGGGGAAAACCCTCTTTGTCTCGCCTGAACTTGGGGTTGCGTTTTAAAATAAACATGCATGTCATCTTGTTAAAGAAATATACTTAAATTATTCTTGATTTACATTTTTAAGTGATTTAAAAAATTGAATGTATTTATATGTGTTTTAATTGATTTTATTTAACATTATTAAAAAAAATGCTGTTGAAAATTTAAAAAATATTGGTTTCTCGGGTTCCTAAAAATACATTTTTTTTGTATTCCAAATAAAAATATAAAAGTAAAAATTATATATTTCAATATTGAAACAGAGACAGTTGTGGAGTAGCAGCATAACATATACATAAATGCGACGGTTGTGGGTTCAATTCCCACTTGAGGGCATTAATTATATATATATACAAGTAAAACACGCAATGTGACGAAAACTGGGCGTAAAATTACATATCCTAACTAGGTTCCCTATGCCTACCCTGTTATAAACGGGCTGCAGCATAAAGTTAAAAAAAGTAAAACAAATATATGAAAATATTTTCATTAATTTTAAATTATATTTTCCAGGTGGAGGAACAGCCAAGAAAATTAGAATATGTTATAAAAGTGGCCCACGTCTGCCTCCACAGAGGTGAAGGTGTCAATGCCCTCACATCTGAACAATATCAAGAACAGGTAAGCTTGTTTTGTATATTTTCATCTTGTCTTTATTTTATATTAATAGCATGATTTTAATATCTATATGGCCTTATAATTTAAGTCTGTAAATTTTGTTGTTTTTTCTGTATGACATAATTTGTATTAAAATGGACCCCTTATAAAATGACATCAATGAAGGTGACCTATTTTAATTCTATGTAGTTTTTCTGCAAAAAAAATATAATAGTAAAATAGATAATTTGTTTTCTGTTCCATATTTTTGTTGTCTGGTTTTCTTAGTTAATATTTATTTAGAATCTCTTAGCTGTCATAGATATGTCTCATATAAAAGATTAGATAAGATTTTTCTAGAACAACTTTATTTATTATCATGTTTAAAGTGGCTATAATAGCATTAAAGGATTATATTAACCAGGAGTTCATCGCTAGGTAATTTGTGGAATTGCCACAAGCGGTCGCTACTGAGTAAAAAATACCATACTCATTATTCATAGTTCCTTAAGTTGAAGTTTCTGGTTGTTTTTACCATAAACTATAAATAAATAGTAAAATATAATATTGAACACATACAATAAAGAGATACAAAGAGACTACTTTTTTTTCTTATTATTTATAATTTTGCAATTTCTTATTTTGGATCAAAAATCAGGTTTGTGTTAAGATTTACCTTTTCGACAACAATTATTACAAATAGATGTTGTATATTTCCGGCATAATTTCTTATAACATATTTCACAAGCTCTGTTTTTCGATCTTTCCTTCAGTTACAATCTTCTGGATTTGATCTGAACTCTGAGGAACTTGGCATATTGTCTTATACCTTTATGTACTGTGAATAATTAAGAAAGTGCAATATATAAGAGGCATAACTAAACATTTGACCAATTCTTATAACTCGTCATTTCTGGAATCAAACAAAGCTTCCGAGTTCCTATTAACATTAACAATAACTTGACATAGAAAACCCCTAGTGTTGAGGAGTCCATAAAATATTAGCATCATCCCAATAGTTTTCTCACACATGCACAATGCACACAATTTTAGCACTTTCTTACCTGTTCATTATTTTAAAAATACAGAGAAATATTACGAATATTATTAGAACCTCGTCCTGCTCAGTATCGTTGTCATAGATACTTGTGCTCATGATTTATAGTTTCTAATGCAATTTAAATTATTTTGTGCTATCACGGATTAGGAAATTTATGGTTTTGAAGTGGTAAAACACAAAAATATATATCAAAAACTAGCTTCGTAATAACGTAAACTGTCGCTACCGGGTAATTTACATCAAATTTATTCGTACTTCTAAATGAAAGCCCATTGCATCCAAAGCAGCATGTTTCTATGCCGAAAGGTATCTTAAGCGGCCATATATGTTTTTATTACCTCTGTGGTATTTTTTAAACAGTAGCAACGAACACCGTGTTGAATAAGTTTCTTTTAAAGTATATATAATAATCTATATATACAGCGAGAGTGAAGTAATTTATATATAGTCTTATTATTCATTTCAAATTTAAGAAATTTACTTTAAGTAAATTTAATTATGAAGTCTGTATTTTGGCTTGAAACAAAAAATACTAGGTTACATTTGTACTCAATTAATTATTGGTATTAAGTAAATCTTAGTATTTATACAGATTTTTTATAAGTGTAACACATTATCAATATGGTATATATTAGAAAAGTTAAGATTTCTAAATATGTTAGCGTAGTATTTTTTAATGATTTTTTATATAGCATTTTCCAAAAAAATATCAATACTTGTAATAAATTCCAGGCGCAGGACCTAGTATTCAACGAGAACGTACTACTACAGACCTTAGGTTTCGATGTCGCCATAGACCATCCGCACACCCACGTGGTGCGCACCTGCCACCTCGTGAAAGGTGAGCGTTGTGTGATGTTAACGCGACGGCGGTCGGTGGCGGAGTGCGCTCTTGACACACGGTCCGGACGGTTTTGTTGCGCGGAGGTGGGGGATGGCTGCGATCTAATTGATGCGTTTTTTTGTATAATTTTTGGTAAAAAAATTTAATTTAAAATTTTGAATTTGAGATTGAAATCTTATAATATATGAATATGCAGTACAATATGATTTTTTTACATTAGTTGCATGTTGGAAGTATTATAAAAAATATATTGTAACTGTTTATATATTATATATTTTTATTATAAGCTCGTTTATATCGAAGCCATTCTCCTAAACTGTGCAGAAAAAGAAACCGTATACACAATTATATATAGACAAGGTATGTTAGTTTTGTTTGTCTGTCTGTGTGTCTTCCCCACATTCGCAAATACATCCCTAATGTTCATAATTACATCATCATTTTCGTTATTATTTGCTATTTATTAGTTTGTAACAGGAAAAGCGAATAAATCGCCTTTTTTATTATTATTTTTTATTTTGTATGCTTTTTTTATATTTTATATTGTGATTTCTAAGTAAATCTACATGTTTTTTTTTTAAAACAATGTAATTTTTGCGAAATAACTCAATTAATGAGAAAATTTGTATATGCTTAAAGATTATATAATTTCATTAATCCATTCCAATAATAAAATATTGTATGTTCTAAATCAAGTTTTAAATACATATGAATGCCCATAATTTTAAATATTCCAGCACCAAAAGACTTGGCGCAAACATCCTACTTCATGGCGTCCAACAGTCTCCATCTGACGACAATGTGCTTGCAATACAGGCCGACGGTAGTTGCGTGTTTTTGTATACATTTAGCGTCGAAATGGAGCAATTGGGCGGTGAGTTGTGGTTTTTTTATGTTTATTTTCAATATTCCACTCGAAGAAATGAAATATTTCAGTTTAATATATCAATTTTCTTCGCCTTGCTGTTGAGGCATAATTGAGTTTCCCCACTCAACATGCGATGGCTAAAGAATTCGGCGGTAACTGGGGAATGGAGTGTCTTTACTAGAAAATGATCTTAAAGCCCACTTTCTTGCAATTATTTACTATATAAAATAAATGAGATAGTTTAATAACTAAATCTAAACTCTATTGTTTTTGTATTTTAGATACCGCAGTCCCACGAAGGCAGACATTGGTTCTCCTATGTAGACAGGAGTGTGACCACGGAACTGCTGGAGAGACTGACTGCAGAGTTCCTTCATATATTCGACAAGTGTCCATCTCGGTTGAAGAGGAAAATGATGACTATGTCTAACAGTAAGTGTATGTAGTTATGTTCTGGAACATCAAAGAAGTTTCTATGTTCTGAATGTTTCTACCATAGAATATTCTGGATATTTCCGAAGCTGCTTTTCACTTATTTATTATTTAGATTTATATTTTGCAAATGCTTAACGCGTAAAAAGCATGTAGTCCTCCCCAGAGGGCATGTGTGATGAGGTTGATGACAGTGGACGAGGCGAAAGAGGTATGTAGAGACCGTAGCGTTTGGTGCTCCGTTCTTTCTGACTACCCCGCTAGGGATAAAGCGTGAAGTTAGTTTAGTTTAGTTTCAACTAAATTAAAGAGGACAATGATGACGAAACAGTGACTGGATACGAGGGTGTCCTCGCATTTTATAGAAAATTATAGTGTTTCTATACTATTCATATGCATATTCAAATTCTTATATTCGTCAATTGATGCAGAATTGTCCATTTTTTTTGGTACATGTTACAAAAAAAAGAAGCGCCACAGCACTAAATGAATGACTAAATGTTTTAAAAACTTAAAAAAATTTTTACTAAATGTTTTAAGCTTATAATTAAATATTTCAAAGATCTTATTAATTGCGTTTCTTATATTAAATATTCCAATATTTTTTTACAGGTGGTAGTTCTCCCCATTCAAACGCTGCCCACCCATCCAGTTCGGGTGTAGCGAACTCACCTTTCGACAAAAAACACACGCTTGCCAGTGAGGAGATTGATAAGTCATTTGATAAAGGTATTTTATTTTATACAATTATTTATTTAATGTTTTTTAAGTGTATTTAGTTTTTTTTTATGTTGTTGTGTGTATTGTTATCTTAATTAATCGTAATTTAAATATTTTGCAATTTTTTATGACTTTTCTTGCAATAATTGTTAGATTTAATAGAAAAATATTTGATTATTTCATAACTATCAAGTTAGACGGTAGATACGTACGCACGTGCAGGACACAGTTTCTCCTACATAAATCCCGATCACATGATTTCCGGGTCAAAAAGTACTCCACAGAAACCGGGGGTTGTAGAACTACCACAACCCCCGGTTTCAGTCTTTCAGTGAAAGTCACATAAATATTGTTTTAGCTATTCCAGATATTAGCTGGGCTAATAGAAAACAAATACAAATGTACAGATTTTTAAAAAAAATGTTTGTTTAGTTTCTCAGGTTTTAGCATCTTGTAAAATAATGCATGTAGCATTTGAAAACACACAGTTGTTTTTAAATCACAGATAGACATAACAGTTTTATTTGTATGTATAGACTGCCGTGTGTGTGTGTATGTCCGTATAGAAATAATCACTCGTTGTGTACGACACATGTCACGTTCTAAGTGCGGGAGGTGATTTATACCACCAGGGTATAGTTGACATTGGAACGAACTAACATTACCGTGAAAAAATATAGCCTCGATATATAGATCTTTAAGAATCATTTTTCAATTTCAACCAGTAGTTGCCAAGATTAGGGTGTTTAACCACAAACATATTATAATATTAAAAAAGATTTATATGAAAAAATGTAATATTTGTTTTTGTAATAATTAATTTATTATTTAAACAAATCAAACTAAATAAAAAAATAATTACTTTCATTTAAATTAGTGTCCTTTGCCTATTTTAGTATGACTAAGTAGAGAATGGTATGTGTTGACACTAGATTTTCTCTGTCTACCCTGAAAAATGCGAGTGATACGTGAAGCTAAAGAAATAATATGTAAAATAGATTTATAGATACACTTCATTTCAATTTATTTGTTTTCCGTAGAATATGAACGTGAAAGGCGTCGCCAACAACCACCAGGTGGTTACGTGCCAGCAACTGCGCAACCAAACCCACCGCAACCACAGAAAATAGATTACAACCTTTACAGAGAGAAAAGAGAGCGGGAGGAAAGAGAAAGGCGGGAAGAGAGGGAACGACGCCAACAAATACAGAGACCTCCGCCCAATCAGCCTAATCAAAGGCCCAACCAGCCCCCTCCACATCACAGGCCAACCCCCCATAAGACCCATCCCTGGCCCCATAAACCACCTCATCATAAACCACCTCATGATAGGCACAGACCGCCTGTACCCTCAACCTCTCAACCGACTCCTGAACCTCAGAGAACCAGACCCCCGTCCCTTTTCTCGCCAGAAAATCCGACTCCGGCAGTTTCGGCCCCAAGACGACCTCCTAATCCTCCTCGACCAAGACAAGAACCTAGACCAATACCCGTACCTCAACCTCAGTCTACCCCGCAAGAGCCCCAAAGGCCTCCCAGTCCTCACAAAAAGAGGCCAGATCCCTCAACAGTCGTCAGGGATATGCAACCCCCGGCAATTTTGTCTCCATTCTCATCACCCCCCAATAAAGAAATTAAATCAAGGCAAAGACTTCCGTCGAACTCGGAACCAGAGTTAGTACCTGTAGTTAAAAAAATTGATGAAACCCCTGGATATGAAAATGTGATACGAGACTCTCAGCGTGGTAACGCAATTAAAACCAGACAACCGGAACGGAAACCGGAACCGAGGTCCCTCAACGGTATAGAAACCGACCCCACTTTGGTTTCAAATCTATTAAAAGAAAGCTTAGCAAAACCAGTACCAATAACCGTTCCAACAGAAAAGAAATCACCAATTGAAGTCAAGAAAGAACCTGTTATAGAAACTCCCGCACCTCCTCCCGCTCCTCCTCCCCAGATGGAGGTACCTCAACCTATTCCTCAATTGGTACCTCAAGTCCAACCAGTACCTCAAGTAGTAGAGGATCTAGATCACAAACATAAGAAAGAAAAGAAAAAGAAGGACAAGCACAAACACAAAGATCGTGACAAATCCAAAGAAGAAAGAAAGAAACACAAAAAAGATAAAGAAAAAGAAAAGAAAATTGAACCTGTACCTCCAGTTCCAGAAAACGATGGTACACTGCGTATAACTATACCCAGGGAGAAGTTATCTACTAGTCCCGGGCTAAAAATAAAGATACCTAAAGAAAGACTGGCAGCACCACCCCCCCCTCCACAAAATCCGGGCTTAAAAATCAAAATTTCAAAGGAAGTTCTAGAAACGTCGAGAAAAAGGACAGGCGGAATCGAACCTGGACCCCCTCAGAAGATGGCCAGGCACGAACCAGCAGTAAACAAGGTAGGTTGGTTCCCTTACAGGCCGCCGTTACCTTATTATATGGTTCAACCCCCACCCCCATTGTACAACCCTTATGGTATGGGGATGGACTACTTCTTCCCCATGGGTATGGGGAGGTTCGCCCCTCCCCAGCCACCCCTACCTGCTATGCCTCCTCCCCCAGTACCCCCTCCTCCCCCGGAATGAGAGGGTGGGGGCAAAATTCGGAAGCTTAAGGACTTAATTACAGACCATTTTGGTATTTTTTGAATGAGACCCCCACTCATTCTAATTTGTTGGTTTAATGGTGACTAAGGATTTTATATGGTGTGAAAGATTTTTTTATTTGTAACAATTTTTTTATTTCGTATTATAGTTTTTTCTTGGTTACCTTTATTGATTGCATAAATCGTATTTTTTCTTTTGACTTTTATTGCAGTTGAAAATGGTCGCCTTAAAAATCTTTTGCGTCATATAACGCAATTTTAGTTTATTATTCAACACATTTGTAATACATTTTCATATAGAACTATTTCTATACGAAAATTGATTATAATTCTTTTACGTTCAATAATACATCTTCTTTGTATTTGTTCAGTTCTACATTTTATTGAAAATCATCAATTTTTGTGCAAAAGAAAAGTTAGGCCTAATGGCAGCTTGCCCTTCTTATACAGATAAAAAAACTTCAAAACGGAAGCTAGTGTATATAATACGAGTACATATATATATTTATTAATATATTAGTCTTATTAATCTTTTACATATACATATTTATTACTGTAATGTTTCTGAATGTACAAATTTTTTATATACATTTATAATCTATGGTTGTTGCTTGATGTCTATTATATTATCTATTGAATGTTGCTATTGCACGAAAAAAAAATATTTGTCTATTTCCTATATAGTCTATATGATAGAAAAAATTTAACTTTTATAGAATGTTCTATGTACCTATAGATAAAATATTTATTAAGATATAGTTATGGTTTTCTTATGGTTGAAAGGTTGAATTCCATAAAAAGAAACATTATTTTTGCCAGAAGGAACATATAGAAAAACCACATTTTAAAATGTATAAGTAAGATTTTTTTAAATTTTTATATTGTATTAGAAACAAATAAAAAATTAGGAGGATATATATTTTTTTAACGCCTTAAGAAATCTATTTGTAACTACATCTTACTAAATTATACATTATAGTTATACAAATATGACATTAAATAAATATTATATTTCTATATACAAATTTATGTTATCTATGGTTATACATATAAATTAAAAATATTTTACGTAGATAAAATATTAGACGAGAATCTAATGAAATTAAAAGCACGAATATAAAATTGTTGTGCCAAAAATAAGCTTTTAAACGTTTTTTTTTAAATTATTAACTTAAAAAAATTTAAAAGTTGTCAAAAAATTACGTTTTGTTTTTCATTATGCATATTCCACTTAATTTTATTTTTCAATAGTTATATAGTTGTAATTATTTTCCCAAAATTTCAATTCTAAGTTTTTTCTATATTCTAAAATGTTTTCTCTAATATTTTTTTTCTTTTTATTCTTTTATTACATACTACATACGTTTTATTACATATTTAGATTTTTATTATTATTTTTAAATTGCTTGATGTTTTTCTTTAATAAAACAATACATTCCATATCTAATATCACAGGATGTTCAACATTGGCTTACTAAAAGTAATATTATCTGAGAGATGGTTTATTTAAAATTTTACTTATCCATATATCTTATTTTTTTTATTTGAATTTATTCAGATCCAGATATATTTTATTTGGGTTTTCAAAAACCTATTAGGATTAATAATTTTAATTCTCTTCTCCATACATTATGTATATAAAACAATATTAATTATATACACTATATAAATTTATATTCACGTTGTGTGAATAAGGTTTTTTTTAATATGTAATTATCATTAAATCAAGTGATATCGTGAGAATATAGAAATACACATTTATAAATAGCTTATTTAAATCTTATTAACGTTACATAAAACATGGTTGGAATTTGAACAAAAAATGAGGGATTTTTCGAACAGTTTATTATATTGTGTTATATTATTATTATAAATATAAATTATAATGATATTCTCATTATTTTTAGATGAATATTAGATGTTGCTAGATTTTTATGTATAAGTGATCATTTACGATATAATCATGACATTCCAATAATATTGACAGTTATACAAAAAGAAACATCGTATATCCTATTCACAAGATAAAAAGTAAATAAAAATATTTAATTATACAATAATTAAATGTATTAAAATCGTCTTTTATGACTAGTTTATTTTTTTTAAGTTAATATTTTATCTTGTATATATAATTTTTATAGATATTCAGAATAATCAAAAACACATTACCATATCAGCTTTAATTTAATTTTATGTTAATTTTGTTATTTATAATTGCTTGCTCAAATAAAAAAGGGGAAAAAAAAATTAAACATACAGGGTGTTGTCAATGTAGTGTTCCTTATGAGCTAGCCAATACAAAGTATTAGAAATTCTCGCGTATACTAAAACGCAAGAAAAAAATAAATTGACATTGTCTACAGATTAAATAATCATTCATCACCAATCAGCAACACATGCTAAAGAATGACTGGAAAGCGTCTAAACAAACATTTTGTTGTGAAATGGTTTTTTTTATTAAATAGTGGTGCCATTTTCGTTACCATGTACTTTTAGAATTCATTAATGAATTATTATTATTTTTATATATATATTTTTTGGAAAGTACTTAAATTTTTAAATATCTGTTAAGTTTAATATTTAATATAGTTAATTTAGATTTTATTTAATTCTATAAATGTAAATCCTAATAAAAAACGAGATTATCTTTAAAAATTAAATGAATAAACTAAAATTTGATGATGACATACATGATTTACATAATTTTTCCTTGTGTCTTTTATTAAATTTGCGACTCAAAATATCACTATGATTGAACTTCAAAAATTTATAATAGTAAGAGTATATAACATATAACATTTTTTAATATAAAATAAATGAAAATTGTTATTTTCTTTTTTATGTGACTAAATTCTAAGAGGACTCTTTTTAATTATAAGACGCAAAAAAATTTATTTTTGAATTAAAACATCACGCTCTACAATTATTTGAATTTTATTTTTTATAACACCATTTATATAAATATGTTTATACATAGTAGAGGCGTTAAAAAAAAACAAAAATTAATCTTATGTATGTATATATACATATATACGTTAATATAATATATGTATATATAAATATAATGAGAATTTGTCTGCATGTGTGAATTGTTGCTTGACATATACTGTTTCTTTTTTTTTTACATTTTGACACGATATTTTTTTCTCTTTAATTTGTTTTTCTATTACTTGGCTGTTATTTTTACCCAGTGCACATATTTTTTTTAAATAACAGCGAAATAATAGCGCGCAGCTGTGTACATCGTGTCCTGTGGGGCTAAAAAATATTATTGTATTTTTTTGCTAATATTACAATGTTATTTTTTAAAGCTGGGACTTATTCACTACATAACCGTTGGTTTTTCGCTTCAAAATGGTGGCGGGCAGCTTTTTTTATAGTTCGGATTGTTTTGAACATTCTCTTGTTTTTTTTTTAAATAATCCCAGCTATAAAAAACTATCAAATAAACTTGTTTGAGGAATTGGTCGATTGATTCAATCGATCAATCCGTCAAACACAATTTAGTTGATAGTGGAAACGCGCGGCGGTGGTTTTCACGTTGGTCTCTATAAAAGTTAACACACTAATCGTCATGCAATAATGTGTAAACCTACCACTCTTATCACTGGCTGGCGATTGTCAATATTTTTTTCGTGATCTGACACACATTATTGCACACACCGCCGCGCGTAGCCTCGCTAGGAACGACGACACACGGCTGCGCACTCAACTGGGCTCGTATTGCAGGTCGACACGTACGGCAACGGACACCCGGGCAAGTGACACCACTAGCCGACCAGCTTCGTGTGTCGACGTTCCTCATCAACAAACGGACCTCACTAGTAGTGTTGCTACGGATTTTTTTTGTTTATTTTTTTTTTAATGAATATCCCCCCTTTCTTCCCACTCCCAATTTCTTTGTTTGTCTCTTAAGTAAGACGCGGATTGTTGTCTTGTCGGTGATTTTGAACGCGATCACGGTTGGTTGGTTGATTGATTGATTGATAATTGTGTTTGTAAATATGGGGAATTGATCAATTTCCGATAAAAAAATGTGTATATACAAAATAAAATTGAATATCGTGTTGCGTTCTAATAATCTAATATTATCTGCATTTTACAATGTAACTAGCCCAATGATTGACTGATTGACCACATTGGCCGCTTTGTTCAATTTTTTTAAGAATTTTAGTTCAATTTAAAATCAGTGATAATTAATAATTAATTGTATTAATTGTGAAAAGGTTAAATAACTAACGTGTAATCCAAGAATAAAAAAAATGTATAAAAAAATATATTTTCAGTTTATTTCGTTCATGTCACAACATGTCATTCGTCAGTCATTTTGACTTTTCACGATTGTACGTAAATAAGTAATTGATGAAGTTCCTTATACCATGCTTTTATAGAATATCCGTTCTAATCCGTTAAATAAAGAATATAAATAAAAAATAATTATTGAGCTAGCTTCACTCCGCTAGGCTTAAGTCCGAAAGTATTCTGCCTTTATTATAGTAATGTTTATGAAATTCACAAATTTTAATGCCTTATAGCACAATGTTCACGTTTTACATGTAAAAAGAATACATAGCAATAATAGAAAAAGCCTTAATTGTAGATAGCCTACGCTATAGACTGAGATTATATGTATATTATAGCCAACAGATAACGAACATTCAACGATATTTTGACTTAAAAAACCACTTATTTTGTCTAAAAAATCGTATAATGTATGGTTTTATTATTTTTAACGTTGAATATCGATTTCGTATCTTTTGTAGAGTTAAGTACAAACACATATTTCAAGGCCGTATATATTTTAATTTTGGTCGTTCTGTTCTCTAGTTTTCACTTTGACTTCGATCTATGAAAGATACATTATGTCGAAAAAGTTTTTTATACCTAGAGTGTTCTTTTAATTTTGGCTTAAAGTTAAATATGTTTTTTCTTAAAAATAAGTCATTTCGTAGTTTTATGAGAGAATATTAAGTATAGATGTAGAATATGTTTACTTAAGTGACGTTAAATTGAAAAAAAATGGTCATAATTTCCAAAAAAATAAAAAAATGGTTAGATGACCAAAAAAATAGTAATTTCTTAGTTTTAATATTAATGTAGGGGCCCGCTTGAAATGTTTTTTCTGTCTTTGGCAGGCCCAAGACTATTAAAGTTAAATTCTTTTATTAATTTTGTGGCTGTGAGTGACCACGATACAGTCTAATTTAATTTTTTAGTAATTTTGAGACGTATTCTTATGATAAATGGACGATTTAGGATAGTTTTTAGTGTTATAATGTATAAATAGATCATAAATAAATAGAACAAAACTTGTCCGTATGTTTGAAAGCGTATGCTAGTTATATATGTATTGCTAGAAAATAAAATCGATTTTATAATCGATATCAAGAGTTAGAAAATGTTTTAGTTTTAACACAATCTTTAATTATTTCCTTTTTTGTCATAGAATAAGTGTAAATTTTGTAAAAATTGCAAATCTTTTTTATTATTAAGTTTCGGCTCGAGTGGGTATATCGATAAAGAACTCGGGTTGAAATCGATACGAACAAAGTGGGTCAATGTTTTTTTTTAATTATCATATTTATTATCTGTATAATATTAATGAAAAAAAATAGGGCCGCGGTTCTTAACTACATGTGATATGACAGTTGACAGGTTTAATCAAGGTTGTAGTAGATTACAAGTAGGCATTTTGTTTTTTGCTTTTTTTTCTAAAGTGGAAGACCACAACCCATAGAGAGAATGTTGACCAAAAAGTAAGCAAAGTATTATCAAATTAATTAAATATATTATTATAATCTGTTTGGAAGATTATTTTCTTTGTCGCCGTTCGCTACGCCATTGTCCAGAGTATTTTTTTTAAATCGCAAGTTGCAATTTTTGTAAGTTAATTTTTTTGTCTCAATAATTTTTGTTGCATTAGAATAAATACTTTGGGTCTATGGTTGTTCTACTATAACAACGTGTATAATAAAAAAACATTTGTTTTTTACTTATTATTGTTATGTTATTTTGTGTCTACCCTCCTTTACTGTTGGACACTCCTAGTAATCTCTAGTAGTGATTTATAAATAAATGTAATACAGCGAAGTGAATACTTAAATATGCAGACGAAATTATTCAATAATGAAAATGCTTATAAATGTGAACAATGAAAATTAAAATTTTACTTATTCCTTATTATAACATAAGGTTTACTCTGTTATAAAAGAGAATAAAAAAATACATACGAAATTAAATTAAACAATTGTTACTAGAGGACATCGTGGCTCAGTGGGATAGCGTCCGACTTTAAACGCAAGTGTGAGTGGGGTTCGATTCCCTCTCCCCATTTTAATTTCCCATTACAGACTCGAGAGACGTAAAATTGTAGTATGTTTATATACACTTTGCTTGATGAAGAGACAAACTGCAAGAATTCCACCACGTGTTTTCCATGTATAGCTATAGTTCGACACTATTCCATATGAGAACTACATCACACCGCACCGCTTCCCCGCGAGCCTGGTCACAACACTCAAGTACTGTCGGAGCTTCATATATACACACGCACAAAGTGTGACTGTAAAATCGACTGTTTGTGAGTTCGATCCCCACTCGAGGAAGTGTAATATTTACTTACACTGATATTTTTATTTCCTCGCTCTGGTGTCGAAGCAAAGTGCGGCGTCAAGTTACGCTACTCAGTACGCAATGTCTCCAGAATTCAGCGGAAAGTTGGGACCGGAGTGTCTTAACACTAGGTTTCCTTTGCCTATCCTGCTTTGTGCCGGATACAGTGTGGAGCTTAAAAAACATTACAAGCAGAAAAGATAGCTAATATTCATTGTCCTGTTCTAGAAACAAAAATAAATTTTTAACTATTAACAATAGTGAAAAGAGCAACTGTTTAGTTTCTGTTCTCAGCAGGTCTGATCAGTGATTGTTAAAGGTTTAATTGACTGTTCATATTAATAAAAAAAAATCTGCTTCACGCTGTATCCCCCACACAGCAGGGTAGTCAGAGGGAACCTGGTGTTAAGACTCCATTCTCCACTTTGAGCCTAGTTTTTTTTTTAATTTTCTTTTCACCTTCTGTCCGAATTCGAGATATGGCGTATTGTATGGTAGCGGAGCAACTAATCAACCAGAGAGGTGAAATAAAAATTATTAAAACATGTAGTGTTTTTGTTTTCACCACTTTAAATGACATCACAGTCTTATTAGACTAGCTTTAATAAGCCTAATACAATTAAAATAAGAGATTTTACTTAAATTTAATAAATAATATAACAATGTAACTAATAAAATTATAGTAAAATAAAACGCCATTTGGTGAGAATGATGCACACTGACACTAACCTATGAAAGCGACAACACCGCAAACGCCTCATTCGCGTGTTTAGGTTTGTTATAGAAAATGGGTAATTGCGCCAAATAAAACGAGATATATCCCTTTCTCTTTCTGGTATGTTTTTTGATAAGGAAAAACGGCATATCGGCACTGTTTAGTAGTAGATGTTCACGATATTAGTACCTATTAGTAACTGCGTAAAATAAATAAATAAAAATCATAAAATGAAAATGATAATCCTACGTCTAAAATTTTGATAAAAAAAAATTATGTATGGGTTTTTATTTTAAAATTTCTTTAAAAACCCATACATAATTGTTAATTGTCTTCCATGTACTCTCTCTGTACAGTCATTTCAGCTTCACTGTGTCCCACACATAGCAGAATTTGTAGAAGGAACCACGGAAACTAAACTAAAGGTTGTATGATTGCGGCCAGTCGTGGTGCAAGAGCACAAGTGTGGCTGTAATGTAAGCGTGACTCTTTGTGGATTCAATCCCAGCGTTAATGCCTCCAGAATTTGGCGAAAAATGGGGAACAAAGTGTCTGAGCACTAGATTGCCTCCGCCTACACTGCTGTTTGCGGGATACAGCGTGAATTGATTGAATGGAAATTTATATAGTTAAAGGTGACTTAGGCAATTGCCAAGGTAAAATCAAGGTTAAATATTTTCATACATTTATTTAAAATTAGCAACACACTAAACAATTAAATATATTATAATAATTTAGTGAATAACATATATTTTTATAATTTTCATATTTTCATAAACATTCAACATAATGTGTTAGTTTTTCAAACTACTTACGTATCTATTACAATTTATTCATAGGTCACTAGTTCAATTCCCAGTTGAGGAAAAAGTTTAAAACTTACGAAAAAAAAAACATTATCTTAGATATATAAATAATATATTGTACTAGAAAATAAATATAAAGTAGAATATATGACATCATTTTTAAGAAAGTAACGATTGGCGTTGTTTTTTCTGTAGTTTTTTTCGCTACTTTCATAGTTTATTAATTAACGTTTAAAATAAATAAATATCAGCTTCACGCTGTATCCCGCACACAGCAGGGTAGGCAGAGGGAACCTAGTGTTTTTTTTTTTTTTTTAGACACTCCGTTCCCCACTTTCTGCCGATTTCTGGAGGCATTGCGTGTTGAGTGGCAGAACTCAACGCCGCGCTTAGCCTCGACACCAGAGCGAAGAAATGGAAATATAAATTTAAGTAAATATTTCATCTCCTCGAGTGGGGATCGAACCCACAACCAGTCGGTTTACAGTCACACTTTGTGCCGCTGCGCCACGACTGGCATTAATTAACTTTTTTTGTGACAAAATAATTTTGGAATTCAACAACACAACATAAATAAAAAATATAGACTTTTTAAAACTATTATATTATAATAATTGAATCAAAATAGAAAAATCCTTCTTCCACAATATCAAAACAAAAGCCTTTATCTTCTGTACTCTATTAGAATCTTGAGGATAACCAACACGTTTAAAAAATAATCATAATTTATACTCATATTAACAAAACTTTGTTTTTAATATTTACATATAATCTTGTTATAAATCTCAATATGGCCAGAAATAATTAAACTATTTGCATTAAAGTTCCTTTATCAACATATTTTTCTCACATCTTTTTAAATAAGTTTGAAGAAGCAGAACAATAATAATATAGTCATATTTATATTTAACTTTTTTAAATAATATTTTAAACATTTTTTATTATCTTTTTAAAGCCTGGAATGTTTTACAAATGCTTTATATACTTTTAGAAAACATTGACAGTTATTAGAATAATTCTTTTTTATGTTAATATTATTTGGGTATAATTAGGTAAGCTTCAATCGAGTAAGGTAAGCATAGGTAAATAGGTAACATTTTAAAGTGTTTTCCACAATTAGAAACAAATACTTATTTAGGAAGCATATAAAAATTTGATTAAAGTGGGATTTGAACCCGTGCCTCTTGGAGACTGTCCAAAAGATCTGATAGCTAAGCTAATACTCTCTCATAAAGCTATATCGAAATTCTTATACGCTTGTCGTAATTTATTTTCAAATCTCGCTACGTTCAATTTTTTATACGTTTTCAAAATAAACCCTCTAATAATATTAGGTTACACAACAAACACAAATAATACATTCACTAATAAAATTAAACTAAAACGTAAAATGTATACAAATATGTAATAAGATTTAAATTGTATTAGTTTTAGTGTCAAATAAATAACTGTAAAATTATTATACTCAATATTTTTTAGGAAATCCTTTATTTTTTACAATAAAATCGTATTTTAATATGATCATAGATATAAGGAATTAGTCACGTTAACATTTATTTTATCAGAAAACCAACAAAACAAGTAACTTTTTAAATGTAAGTAACGTACGCGTTACTAGCTAATACACATGGGTAACTTGGGTAAGAATAATACACAACAGGTAAATCGAGTGGGTAAGTTAGGGTAATATCGATAACAACACATATCTTTAATAATTTTAGTTTTAAACATTGAATCTGGTTTCTGATCCGTCTGCCAGCATCAAAGTAACTGTACGCGAATTGGTCCAGACCAGACGCGCGAGACGCGCCGGGTTGAGTCTGGCAACGTCTGCCATTGGGGCGGTGCTGTAGCATTTGACGCAGCGCGTCTGCGCCGCACCCAGACCGAACATTCCTAAAGAAAATTGTATTATATATTTTAATAAATGAAAATTGGTTATATGAAATTTTACGATTAAAGATACATTAATCTATTATTTTAATCATTTATACCGTCTCTGCTTTCAAATTTTATAAAAAAAAAGCATAAATCGTCGCCAATTACTATTTTAAGTTATCCACAATATAAATTAATGGACACAAAACATTAAAAAAATAAATTTATTGTTTATTGTCCATAATGTCCAAAAAAAAAATACTCACCTGCAGTGCTCTGCCAGAACGACAATCTGTTGTCGGAGGTGGCGTACGACACTAAGTATCGGCCATCAGGACTGAACGCGCAGGCCGTGACAGGCCCTGAGTGAGCTGCCAGGGACTGGCAACGACCTGCCCTCAGCTCGTAGATGGCTAGTTGGCCTGTGTGGCTGCCAACTGGCAACATTATAGAACACTATATTAGTTTTTCTAAAGACAAACATAAGGTACTGTGTACAAATTAATATTAAGAAGTGGTTGTGGATTCAAACATTACAATGTTAAAGAAATGCCTATAATTATAATATTGATTTAGTTATGTCAAGTTACTTCGCTATCCTCAATTCATCATAACGAAATTTTTGGAAATTTTAAATATATTGTTTATAAAATAAAAACGCTTAAATAAAAGTTTATTAAGCACTCTGTACAAGATGGTCATTTATTTTTGGATATTATAGGTTACTGATTACTGCAAGAAAAAAATAATAATAAAAAAGTTAAAAATGCACTGTAATAGTTGTAAGTTTGATTCCCATTCAGGATAATAAATTATTATATATGTTTATATTTTCACTCTGGTGACAAAACAGAACGCAGCGTTGACTTCCGTCATTCAGCACGCAATGACTTGAAAATTCGGCAAAAAGATGGAAAGTCTTAATACTGGGTTCCTTCTGCCGACGCTGTGCGAGATACAGCGTGAAGCAAAAATCAAACATATTAATGTACCCACCAGCAATCCTCCTCGTGGCGGGGCAGTGCGACACTTGGTTGTAGCGACATATCGCCGGGAACACCTCGTTCAGACCCTTGCTCTTCAGATGCGACTGGTCCACGCAGTGGAGTATGATGTCCATTACCTGGATTATAATGAAATAGTTTATTTGTAATAATAATATTTTAGATAAAAACAGGGAACCTCTAAATATAAATATTTATAGGCTGATAATTGAAAAATTCGTAAAACATTTTAAGTTTTCTTTTATATATCGTATACTATGACAACATAAGCAACGTTCACGACGATGTAAATAATGATTCTGTTGACCCCAATGGTATCCGCAAAACACCGTGAACTGGCGAATAAACCTCTCTCACCTCCACCAACAGCTCGGCCACTTCCCCGTGCATCCTCTCGATGAGCAGCTCGATGCCGCGCAGCACCTCTGCGCGGCCGCGCTGCAGCGCTAGCGCGGCGGCGGGCGGCGGCGCGCCGGCGGGCGCTGCAGCGCAGCGCGCCACCTCGCGCGCCATCGTCGTTATGAACGCCGCGGGCCTGCGTTCCGATTATATTTTATAACAAACGCTACAAAATATACTTTTTTAGAAAACGTCTAAAAAATTGTTGGGAATTATTGGACTTTTTTTTTGTTGGTTGGTGCCCTACCACCCAAACTTCCGAAAGTTCAATTACGATCATAAATCATTGACTTCACAACATATTCTTTATATAAACGCTCCTGGTATTGGAGTTTGAAAACATTTAATTCTTAATAAATATAATATAGGTAAGGTTGTTAAACAAAAAAAAACTGTCAAGTATAATATACCCCAAGTTGCCCCACAACTTACCTAGCGGTGGCAATAAGGGTGAGCGCGTGTCGCGCGGTGCGGCACGAGTCCGCTTGCGGCGTGAGAGGGAGCCCGTACGTCATCGAGGGGACTAGTTTGTCCGCATCTGAGCACATTTCTAGTAAACCTGGTCAGGATCATAAGACAAATTACGTAAAGAATTTGTATAATTTTGCTATTATTATAATACAAGTTTAAGAGAGCGGAGACGCGTTTAGGTCACTATTTATTAATATATTTGTGTAATGACCATATATAATAGTCGTGAGAAAAGTCACATATTTTTATGAAATTACGACAACGTTATTTTATTGCTATCATCCTGTGAAGCATTTGCTTATATTATTTAAGTTATTAAATTCTTGTTTATATAACAACTTAAGTACTTCTGCAATTTTACTTCAAAAACTTCCTCTATTTAAAAAAATATTTTTAAATCTATACTTATGTGTTATTAAAATAAAAACAGATTCAAATACATCAGCTCTTGAACTTTAAGGCCTATAAAGTTTTAATTTTCTGTCACACCCCAAAATTGACCGAAAGAAATATCTATTAGAGATAAGTCCAACTTTACCAACAATATTAAAGAATACGTATATATAAATCATTATTATTTATTACTAAGTACAATAAAGACTTTTATCTCTTCATATTATCACTAATATTATTCTTATTATTAGAAATTAACTTACCAAGCAACACATGACTGACATCCAAGTAAGGTTCCCAGACCGCGAACCCACGACCCAATAGGTCGACTGCCGCGCGTCGCAGCGGTGTATGTGACGGAAGGCGGGGGCTCCCCGGAGCCAGCAGGAGATGGGTCAGCGCCAAGGCTGTGAGACGAGCCAAGTTGTTGGACGCACTCAATGTGAAACCTGGTTGAGATAAAGAAATATAAGTAAAGACGAATAATACAGTAATGAATCTTTAGTTTTAAACAACAAAATATTTTTTTCTTACCCTCTACGATAGAACTCTTTCTGCTGTCGCCATCTTTGCGTCTCTTATTACCGGCAGCACCTACAAAAATTATCATTTTAAAACATCATTTTCTCATAGTTTGTTCTTGTTTTTTTCTAATTTATTATTTTGTTATAAACGAAAAGTAGAAAGAAAAAAAATCAGCTTCAAGCTGTATCCCGCACACAGCAGGGTAGGCAGAGGAAACCTACTGTTAAGACACTCCGTTTCCCAATTTTCGCCGAGTTCTGGAGGCGTTGCGTGTTAAGATTGGATATTAAGACGCGACGCTGCGTGTCGACAGAACGAGGGCATGACAATAATTTATTTTCTCGGTCTCTTAAGACAAAATGCGGCGTTGAGTTTCGCAGTATAGTCAAGCGCTGTTCCACTTAAATATTTTAACTTACATATAACAGATTAGAATACACTACCTTCACTTGCTATATCTTGTCCGAATTCCGCCCCAATGACTCCCAAAAGAACGACAGCTGTGGTTTGCTTTCTTTTTAATTCGGCTAAAGAAGAAGGTTTGCGAACTACTTCTTCCTCGTCTTCTTCGAATTCTTCTTCTTGCTAGAAGAATGATATAAACTTTTTATTGAAATGTTTACAATATTTAACATTAAAACTATTATTTTGAATTTCATCGTGAAAATATGTACATAATGGTAAACTGATGTTTACCATTATGATCAGTGTTTCCCGCATATAGCACAGGGAACCTAGGGCTGATGCATGGCTGGAGTTTCGACATATTGCGTGTTTTTGGTGCTATTCCCAGTAAATTCAATATGATTATTGTCAATTATAGCGAGGTTCTAGTTACAAGACAAAGCGCGGCGTTGAGTTCTACCACAACAAACCATTTCGCGGTGAGTAGGAAACGGAGTGTCTTAACATGAGAGATTCCCTGTATAGTTATATACAAGATACAGTGTAAAGCTAAAAAGATATTGTTGATTTATATTTTAATTGACAGAAATGTATATTGAATATTGAATTATATAATTATTAAACCAGCTTCACGCTATATCCAGCACACAAGAGGATAGGCAGAGGGAACCTAGTGTTAAGTCAGTCCGTATATATTATCTCTTTTTTAATTTTACTTACATCTCTTGCTATCTTCTCTATCGGTTCCTTCTGTGCCGCATGAGGGTTGATACTCTCTGTATGAGTGTACAGAGGGAGAAACTGTGCCCAATTGTCCACCAGTGATTTACGGCCCTTTGGGCCCAACCTGTTAGGAAAGTTATGTTTTACTTAGTTGTTTTATTAATTTAATAACAAAGTGATTGTCGACTTTTTTGTATTATATTCCAAATAACTCGAAAAGGTGTCAAATTCGAAAATTTTAACATAAAGTCACCTAAAATTACGACAATAACAAATCCCAATTATTAACAACTTAATACGATATTCTACTTACTACTATTACTTTGTGGAGATGTATGTTTATTCCACTTTCACGCAAAAACTACTGAACAGAGCTTGTACATCAGAATAACACATATGTAGGTAAAGATTTTGTATAATTTGGTCACAATATACCAATAAAATAAGACAGGCGAAGCCGCGTACAAGCCGCTAGTCTATTATAACTGACCTGCCAAGCTCGGCCAACAACAGTGCTTGCGCAGCATCTCTTACTTCAAGGCAGTGGTGTTGCCATCTCCGCGCTAACATCTCTACTTGAGGACGTTTGAAACTTTTTGCACCTAAAAAAATATAGGGTGTTACAACGAGAGGCAGTTGTGACGGCTGTACACACACATGTCTCCTCTACTAACATTATAAAATTGATGAATATGTTTGGTTGTACGCTAATCTTGGGTACTGATTCTGGTAAAAAACGGGGTTGTTAAGTGTTTATGCTTACTTTGTATAAGTAATATCTAATAATATTAAATAACTATAGCATAGAGATAGGCTTTTACATACGTAATACTTTTGTAATACTTTTATATATATTTTTTATATTTAGACTTGTATCAAGAGAGAATAGAACAAAATTAGTTGTTATAATACAAAAAAAAAATCGTATCCAAATTAATTACGGCCTAAATAGATCTCACAAAAACTCACGAACTATAAAAATCGGAGCTGTTCCGTTCAGTCATTAAATGTTGTACTAAAACTATAAGGTAAAACATAAGTCTAGATATGCCTTCTTTTAAACTAAATAAAAAAAAAACTTACCAGCCGCCACAACCTTATCGGGTAAAAGGACACAGTGTAAAGTCGCTAGCAAAGACCATCCTTGTTTAATGTGAGCTTGCTGAGCTGCTAGTTGCTCTTCTCGTTCTTCGTCTCCCGCCCAAGATGATGTACGAGTTGTTGGTCTGTTTCGTTATTTAATATCTGTTACTTGTATTTTTACATTTTTAAAGAGTTACTCCACACTCAGGTTCGAAAATGACTTATTTTGAAAACGTATAAAAAAAAAAAATAACGTGGGTTTTCTATTCACGCTTTCCAGAAGCCATGCAAGCGCTCTGGTCCCTAAGCCATACGTTCTTATCAAGCTAAGTCAGCATTTTATGGCTGATTTTTTCAATTTCATTGCTACTAGAGGACTTGGACGGTTTCCAAGAAGCGCGAGTTCAAATGCCGTTACGTTATATGTTGTCTAAAAAAGTAAGATCTTTAGTTTTCCTGATAAAATCATGCTCCTGGTTGGTACTGGTTTAAGTTTGGTTGGGTATTCAATAATACGTTAATATTGGAAAACTGAACGTTTCCACCACTTTACAGTAGACAGGCACCAGAATACACTTACATATTTTTTTGATTGAGGCTATCTCTGGAAGTAGTAGTTCGAATTGATATAATGTTTTTGTATATAATCCATTCTTCAAGGAAACCTATAGGCTGTATACCATTTCACTATGATCAATAGTAGCGATGTAACAATCAAAGATGTTGCAAAAATTGGGAAACTTCAGAGTTTTCGAGAGTTCTTAGTTATTTTAATTTGACGCGGGTAAAGTTACAACTAAAATTTAACTATTATAAAAAGTCGTCATGGCACAATAAAGAACAAGTTGTATAGATTCGATTCTCACTCTCGAGAAATGTCTATATTTAAATTATTTATGCGCAATCGGTTTGGTTACACAATGCGCGTCATGTGTTTCCGCCAACCGACACGCGATGTTTTAAAAACGGAAATCCTCTATATCACTAATGGTGAGAATATAAAAAATGTATCAAATCTACTACCAGAAATATTTATTTATATTTTCATTTCCTCGCTCTGGTGTCGAAGCAATACGCAGCGTTAAGTTTCGCCACTCAAGAAGCAATGCCTCCGGAATCCGGTGGAAATTGGGGATCGGAGTGTCTTAACACTAGATTCTCTCTGTCTACCCTGCTCTGTGCGAGATGTATCCCGCATGTAACAATTTTTTTTCCAAATTCAGTAATGAATATGTTTGTATTTATATTAATTTTACCTGTGCAACCGTCTAGCTACTTCTTGCTCGGGAACAAAGCTGGCGTTACTCATCGACATGAGGGTATTAGCGAGAGCCACGATGGACAACAAGTGGTTTGTTGTCAGAGTAGTACTCAACTCCCAGTGCAGTTTGGATGAGAAGAGCCTGTTGAACGAAAATATATTTAATGTAAATGTGTACTTAGGGACAACCCTATAAGGATGGTTAAGGGATGTGTTGAAGCTCCGTAACCGTTACTAAAAGTAATCCGAAAAAAAAACCTCGCCTTATCCGTAATCGAGTGAATCCGATACTAAAATTTCGGATATGGGCAGAGAATAAATACATTTATTACGACAGGTTCTTCATTTTGTTTGACCGAGCCGACACACTAGCGCATAGTATGAAAAAGAGATAAGTGCGAATGAATAACTTTTGTTATTACAAAGGGATATAAAATAAACATATCACAAATCGTGCTAATAACATATTTTTTAAATAATAATAAACTGCTCAAAATGTAATATACGTAACCGAAATTATCTGAAACTAACGTATAACGTATAAAAGCATTTTTTTTTGTAACATCTCTGATGAATATAATAAAGTAAATCTAAAATGTATAAGAACGGAGTGTCTAAGCACTAAGTTCCCTATGCCACCCTGTTATATTCGGGATACAAAGTAAAGCTGAAACAGAAGAATCCATTCAGGAACACACAGATAATCTTAATATAAGAGTCATAACTATACCGAACTTCGATACTGTTAACCTAAACCTATACGCAATACGATATACTACCACGCTCTACATACTATTGAGGTTGTTTAATATCGATACACTAGCCATTTTAATTGCGTCCAATTTATTTACATTTTATAGTTTTCTAATACATATATAATATTATTTGTGATTGAAACAGTATTTTTTTAGAAAAAATTCTGTAAAGTGTTAGTAATGGAAGATATTAGAGGACGATTGAAGCAAAGCTTTTTTTATTAAATAATATAAATTAAAGCAAAATATTGTATGCGACAACAAATGTCTATAATAACTGGAGAACAGAGTATCAAATTTTAATAAAATGGACAAAAAGTAGAGAAAGGACATTTTAAATATGAGGCCAGTCGTGGCGCAGCGGCACGAAGTGTGAGTGTAAAACCGACTGGTTGTGGGTTCGATCCCCACTCGAGGAGATGAAATATTGACTTAAATTTATATTTCCATTTCTTCGCTCTGGTATCGAGGCTAAGCGCGGCGTTGAGTTCTGCCACTCAAAACCCAATGCCTCCAGAATTCGGCAGAAAGTGGGGAACGAAGTGTCTTAACACTAGATTCCCTTTGCCTACCCTGCTGTGTGCGGGATACAACGTGAGGCTACTCCAATTAATGCAGAAGATATGTTAAAAAAAATATTTGAATAGTCTACCTGGTCAACTTCTCCTGCTTCAGCAGTTCTATGGGAAGATCAGATGTCAGCAGCAAGGGGTCGTCGGGTGCGGACGCGCACGCCTCAGCCCAACTGCCAAGTCTGGTGGGTAATTGTACTGACATGTGGCCGTGACGGGACACCACTCCGAAACATACTGGCACCTATTGTAAAGTAGTTAAATTGGTTTTTTGTTAAAGTTTTTTTTAGCTTAGATTAGGTAAGCAGAGAGAATCGAGTGTTAAGACACTTTCTTTCTCCATTTTTAACCGAATTTTCGAAACATTTTGTAGCAAAATTCATTGAGCAACAAAACTTAACGCTTTAGCGTTTTGCCTTGGTATCAGAGCGAAGAAAATGAAAAAATGAATAAATAATAATTCATTCCTCTGAGTGGGAACCGAATCTACAACCATCGCGTTTCCAGCTCACACACTTGTGCATCTGCGCCACGATGGCCTTTTTTAAAGTATTCATTGCTCATTCACTCTACTGATACTTGTATTATTATATTTATAATATTAACGTTTTTTCAAAAAGTAAGAAAGCGTACAAGTGAGTAGGAATCGAACTTAAAACCTCTTAAAGTACAAAACAATAAATACGTACCATAGGTCTAAGCAGCCCGAGCTTAGACTCGCAGACCCTATCAAGGTCCGGGTCTAGACCCCACGCGTGCAACAATGATATGAGAATTTGTGCGATTTCCATCGTATGCGGAGGTTCTGCCAGGGACATGTCGCGCGGACGCTGCCTTTTAGTTGGCGTTTGGTCATCTGTGAACAAAAATACAATAGAAATAAAAATGTATTAAAATGAATAAATATTGTCTAATTAAATTTAAATCGTCGTGGCGCATCGGAAATCGTGACGGTTGCGAGTACGACTCCCACTCGGGGGATTGAATTATCTAAGTTCTTGGCTCTGGTAACAAGCGAAATATTGGTGTTTAATTCCGCTATTCAAAAGGCAATGTCTTTAAAATTGGGCGAGAAGTGTTTTCCACTTTCCGCCGAATGTGTGTGTCGAGTAGCGGAACACAACGCCGCGATTTGCATCGTTAGCACGTTACTACGCTATTAGTACTAGATAATATTATAAATTATAGAAGTTAAAGATTAAAACGATGTTTGTTCAAAAATTATTGAACAGATTTAGATGAAACTTTACAATAATATAGCTTACACGTTACAATAACAAATAGGCTATAATTAAAGTAAAATTTTCGCATAATTGGGCTATAGTATAAGGATAAACTGAAGCGGACGAAGCCGCGGTTTAGTCACTAGTACTTTGTATGTTTTTGACTATAATAACTTTTAATTACCAACCAATACGTGATGTTAAAAGTAAATATTTCCGCCTTACAGGTGCGTTAGTTGTATTATAATTTTATTGGTCAGTTCAATAGAACTAAGTATTTCCTTATAAAGAAACGTGAGTAATTATTAACTTGTGTGTTATTTATTAAAATTGTTATAATAATATTTAATTTAATATTTACGGTTCCGTAAAAACTGTAAAAAATATTTTTTTCGTTTTTTAAGCTACACGTTGTATAACGCTTATAACAGAGGTAGGCAGAGGGAATTTAATGTTAACACACTTCGCTCTCCACTTTCCGCTCAAATTTCGAGACATTGTCCTATGGCGGAACTCAACGCTGCACTTGGTCCAATCACCTTCAAATTTACAGTCTCTAGCTAAAGCTAATCAAAATTTATTGTCCTAACAATATTTAGTAACTAATATTACACAAATAATGCAATGTATATAGGGCAGTAAGAGGATAAAGGCTTTCTACAAGGCTCGCCGAGTGAATGTACGGGCGTGGTCCAACCTTGAGCACGTGTAATGGTCAGCCTATTATCTAGGCACAGTTGGGTATGTCTTATTAAATTTAGACATTAATTAAGACATTTTTTTATATAATTATAATATATTTAGACATCGTTTTATTTTGTGCTTCTATTGATTTAGTGTACCTCCTTATGTTGTTAGATAAGGGTTAACAATACTTTTATGTTGTATGCCATCGCGTATGCGCACAAGCCTGCGTATGCGCAACGCAGATGGAATTTGGTGTTAAGACATTCCGTTCGTTTACATAGCTTCCAATTTTCGAGAAATTGAGTGACGAATGGTGGAAATCAACGCTGTGCATTGTATTTTTATCAGAAATGAAAATAGTTAATTCCATCGAGTGGAAATCGAACCTACAAACGTCGCTGTTACGGTCCGACACTGTGTCGCCATGACTATGCCTTTGTCGATTTACTATATAAAGTGCTATAAATTGTTGCTACGTACAACATACTATTATCTTAACGATCATTTTGTGATAGCTTCATGATATATTATTTAATATTATTTTGCAAGTTTCTATAGAATATTCTAGAATAGAAATAAACCAACTAAAGACCTAATTAGTTTATTTTGTATATCTAGTGGAAGAAAAGAGAGAGATAACAATAGACGTAACGATAACAATATAGTCACTTAAAGGGTTTAGGAATTAAGTATAACACATCGCGTTAAATGGTGGTACTAATTATAATAAAATTTAAAAAAATATATAAAATTAATTTTAACAGTGTAGATTTTTACTGGTTTAACATATATTCGGGAATCAGTGAAGTTAAACAAATCAATTTTAGAAGAAATTTGAAAAATACAGCCCGACCGTCGGACTCTCATGTTCTTTTTTTACAATAACAAAAACAAATGGATTTTAATGAGCTATACATTAAAAACCATTTGTATCATACAGTCTATAAATTTCGAAAATAACATTGAAAAGAAATCGTTAAACAGTAGCTTTAGCAACAAATCTGGTGTTTTTTTGCCCATATAATTCATACTCCGCCTCTTTCCGCAATATATAACATTTTGCAAAATGAAAGTGAATTTTCCACCTGCATTTTTTTATTATATATGTTTGATTACCACTCGGGAAAATGAATTATTTTACATTTCGTCGTACTGGTAACACGAAAAGCAATAGTGCCGCGCTAAACGATATACAAACTTGAATTGATTAATTGATGATATAGCGTAAAAAATCCGTTAATGCAAGTTAAAATGACTGACTAAAATCCTGTTGCACCATGATGGCGTCATGTGTAGAATTTGCTTTGTAAAAACAATAATAATGCTAGGTCTCTTACACTTGAAAATGTCATAAATTACATATACGGATTAATTTAATATATCATATAAAATAAAGGTGTCTTACAAACTATGTAATTTATATTAATATTATAAAGCTGAGTTACAATATTACATTTGATTTTCAGCTTCACGCATAGAATTCTGCATGCAAATTCTGCTCATATAAGGATAGGCAGAGGGAACCTACATGTTTTAGAGATTGAGTGTTGAATGACGAACTCAATGCTAGAGCAATCAAATTATATTATTAAATATTAATTTCCTCAAATGAGAATCGAACTCACAACCTGTCGCTTCGGTTTTTTCCGCTGCTTATATAAATTATATAAATTATGAAATTTTTTCGGGTCTGCATGTCTTTATTAAAAAGAAATGCTAAAAACAATACAAATCAAGTAAAATTGTAAAACTGGGTTAGTATGTAAGGTAGCGTAGTATGTAATTATATCAATGACTCACATTATTTGTGGGCATAGTATCCGGTATAACAACTTTCCTATAACAGAAGGTCAAATCACTTTATGACTGTGAATTGTAAATAAGACTGAATTGTCTTTTGATTGACTATATTTTCACGCTGTATCCCGCATATAGCAGGGTAGGAAAAGGGAACACTAAGTGTTAATACATTCCGTTCCCCACGTACCGCCAAAATATTGGACGAAAATAATGTAATTAATTTTGGAATTAGAACGAGTCTGACTAACACAATTAGACTGTCTTACAATTAAGACTTGATTGATTGAAGAGCGATTGTTTTTTTATTTTATTTCCATTAAATCTACATACATCGATTTAACATTCACAGTACTTAAATTTAAATTGCATTAGTGAATGTTGCAATTTTTAAAAAGTCTTTTCCTTGAATTGAAAATTGTGTCGATAAAACCAGCTGAACCGATTTTGATAAAATTCTCTTCTCACACATTGAAAAATAAATTTTGTGAACCTTTTTGTGTTTTTTTTTCTTCAGTTTCACTGTATCCGCATAACAGGCTAGAAAACAGGGAATCTGGAAACCTGACGCTACGACACTCCGTTCCTATTAAAACACTACCGTTCCCCATTTTAAATATTTTCTTGTTTTAATATTGAAGATAGAGAAAGATTTACAGAATTGTATTATGTAGAAGCTGTTTTGCTTAAATATTTTTACAGTTTAATAAATGTTAAGTACAACCTATCACGGAGAAAAATTAAGAAAAAAACTGTAGGTGTCTTGGGAACGGAGTGCCTTAACACTAGGTAAAAAGCGTGAAGCTGCTTAAAAACATTGAACAGCACTCTGCTTATGAGTGGCTTTAAAAGGAACTAAATGTCAGATCCATTTAAGGAGTAAGTATAACGTTCTAGATACAATCTAAACAATAAAATTTAAAAGTAAAGACAGTTTTGATGTTGAGGGTTCCGTATGAATTGTTTGTTACATTATGAAATAATGAAGATTTTTTATGTTTAACACCTTTTTTTGTTGGTATGTTAATTATCTATATACAAAGAAAGCTTTTTTATTGACATATTAAAATTATTACTATTATTGTTTTATTTGGTTGTTTATTTTAAAAAAATGTTTGCATCACAAAAAATACGATAGAATATATAAAGAATGCCTTTTAAAAGATATAAACACAAGTATTCATTATAGAAAGAATTTATTAATATCACTATACTCTAGTATAGGTCAAGACTAACTCGACTAACGATTTTACCACTAAGCCTTAATAATAATCTTAGTCGAAACTTTTTTTTTTACGCATATACCATTATAGGCAGATTGACCCTTGTGTTCTTTTCAGACACGGCGTGTTGAGTGGTGAAATCCTGCGCCGCACTTTGTCCTGTTTACCAGATCGAAGAAATGAAAATAATATATTACATTTTATAGATACATAATTCATGAATATTATAAGGAACCCTATATAACTCTTTTTTTAATATTGCGAAGTAATCTTGATAAGAGCTTTAAGCTTTTTACATTTGATTTTGGCCTCGATTATATTAAACTAGAAGGTTTAGATATAATATTTTATTTTACGTATATACGTAACTTCTAGAAAGGGTAGTTGTATTTTTTTTATTTCAGGCCGTTTTTGCACATTTAGAATAGGCAGATGGTACCTAGTGTTGACACTAAAGACGTTCCTCAGTTTCCGCCGAATTTTCGACCACTATTCTATGACGGCCACGCCCTCGCCTTAATTAATTGTATTTTTTTTCGTTAAAGTCGTTTGACACACAACTCTAACGACCCTAAATTGGATTTGAACTCATAACACCTTTTAATTATAATTCATGACAAACAACCTTGTTACAATTGAACAAATACCAAATACTTACTTATATAAGGCATTAAGGCTGTAGAGAGGTCAATTACGCAATACAGTTGTTTTATATTCTACAATCGTTATTTTATTGTTCTCATAACTTCGAAATGTTAAAAGTAAAAGTAAAAAATATTTAGTAACCTTCTCTTTTTAAAGAATTTCTAAGATCCTAATGAACCACTTTGGGTTACATTTTAAGACACTTTTTTGTTTGTTCCCCGCGTTCTGCCTATTTCGAGACATTGCGCGTAAGAGCGTGAGTAGCGGAACTCAATGCTGTACTTTATTTTATATAGTTTGATAGTAAAATTAAAAATGTTTAATCGCTTCAGATCGAGACATAACAATCGCGTTTTTAATTCGAACCAGTAGTTACTGAGATTAGTGCGTTCAACCAAATAAACCCTCACATTGCAGGGTAGGGCAGAGAGAACCTGGGTACCTAGTGATACGACACTCCGTTTAAATTAAGATACTTCCGCTTGCCATTTTTTTGCCAAATTCTGAAGGCATTGAAAATATTAAGTATACCTATTTTTCCGAGTCGGAATCGAATCCACAAACGTCTGTTTATAACATTAGTATAGATTTATGAGATAAACTCACAAAAATGTTTGTATTATTATAATTTTAATCAGTATTTCCTAATATATTTAAATAAATAGCGTGCTATGCCTGAAATTAATATAAAATAAATAAATAAGCAATAATTTCGCACGCGACGAAGCGGCGAAGTCGACGTAGCTGGATTAGAGAAAGAGCAAACAAAAAGCGTGAGTTCAAATCTTGCTACGTGCAAATTTTGTACGTTATTTTTAACGTTTGCTAAGCGTATAATGACACTATAAAGATGTTAAAAACTAATTAATATTTCCTCGCGAAAACAGACAAAGACAGGGTAGTATGTTAGTATTTATTTTTGCCCCTATTGAGGTCGCATTATGTGAACTTACCGAGTATGTATCATGATCCAATGACCGTGGCGAGGTGCGGTAGTAAAAGGCGGTTCCGGTTATACGCGGATACGGTTAAATAAAAAAAAAACATTAATTAAAATATGTGGTATTTCTTTGGATATTAAAATGTATTTTATATGAGTTTTTTTAATATTTAAAATGCAGAAGTACAATCTAAAGATGTGTTTTAATTATCAAAATATATTCAATATTTCTAAAAGTATTTTAACTTAATTTAAATAATCTTGTTCTCAAAACACAAAATTATCCTTTTTGTACTTTACAAAATTCTGTTACATAGAATAGCCCAATACTTGTGAAGATAGTGAGTTCAAAATTATAAAAATAACGTGTAATGGAATACATCGCAAAAGCAATCTTCTAAATCTTTTTTTTTTATTGTTTTCACTTTAAAAATCAGGGCTTGGAATATATAAAACTTTAATAAGTAAAACGCTTATAACTTAGACCATTCGTACAAGAGAATGCCTAAACATGACGTGGTCAGTATTACAATTTAATATGAAGGCAGAACAAAAAGTTAACAATAAACATATCTATACTATGTATCAATAAATGGGATTGTTTAATTATTTCAAAGGTCAAATTATATTGCTTTTAAAGTATTTTTTTAGCTTCACGTTGTCTTCACGTCATGGATATATTAGGGAAGGTACAGGGAACCTAGTGCTAGCACATTATGATCTCCAGACACCGCCTAATTTTTAAAGACTATGTGTGTTGAGTAGCGGAATTTAAGGCCGCGCAATGTCTGTTACCAAAGCGAAGAGATGAAAATAATCCATACCGTCGAGTGGGAATCGAACCCACAGCCGTCATCTTTCCAATAGAACGTCGTGTCCCCACACCACGGTGGCCTCACGTAACTTAAAAGTGATATAGTAACTGTTTTAATTCACATAAACAAACAAGCTAGTTTATATGTAAAACATTCGATAAAGACATCTTGACATTTACATCCATGTCTTTTTATTAGCATAAACGTTTTCCCACGCATATACGATTTTGATTAATTGATATATCATTATCGTTAAATGACTCAGGCACATACATAAATCAATCTAATAGTCATATTAAATATATTGACGTTTTGTTTGTTGAGAATGCTAAAGAAAAAAGAGAGATACGACCTGGGTACCTTCAAAAATCGCGTCATCTCCACTTTAAAGGCCAGCGACGGACCTGTAGCTCCTATGGGGTCGTGGCCGGCGGTGATCACTTACCATCAGGTGACCCGTACACTCGTTTGCCTTGTCTTTTTCCATAAAAAATAAGGACTAGTGAGAGATATTCACTATCTCTCCTCCTTGGGCAGTGTAGTGAACCATTAAGAGTCGACTTTGCGAAATTCCAACAAAAAGGGGAAAAAATAGGAATTTACATTTAATAGTTTACGCAAACAAAGTTTCGAGTTGCAACTAGTATGTACGAGTAAATATCTATGAAACGTATAGTCACTTAGTCTCTTTAGTAGTTTAATTTTTCTAAAGCAATATTTGTAGATATTGTTATTGAACTAGGGACCTCCCTGCGGTTTCACATGCCTGAATAATATGGTCATTTATTAAATATTATTTAAATGTATTTACGGAAACTTTGTTGGTTTTTTTTGATCAAAGAAAAGAAGAAAACTGTCTGATTATTTAATATCTATATAGTGGCGTGGGCGTTAGGTGAACGGTTTTTTCTGCGTAATATCAGGTCCGGCGGGAGTTTCGCAAATAAAAGTAGCCTATGTTCACACAACTTCCTATATCTTCCAGGGAAAGTCTCATACATTTGTATGAGACTTTCTTTGGTTTAGCAATTTCAGAGATTAGCCCGGACAAATAGAAAGACAGGCAGACCAACATATATAAAAACATTTTGTATTTTAGTACCATGTAAACAACTATATGGAGTTAAAAAAAATGTATTGTAGAAATACAGGGGGTAAAAGGTGTATTTATTTGCGTAACTGAGTATACAATAAACCGCTATCGTTTATGAATTAGATCTTTTCTTATCTGTGAATGGTATACGGCTTAAGCAACGAGGCGTGGCGATGTATATCTAATTCGACAATAGAGCTAAAACGCTTTGGTATGTTTACCCGAGTTCGGCAAACTTGAAAAGACTTTCAACTTAAATTTTGCTTCGATTTCTAGTTTTTTAGGAACGGAAAAAGGTGCGGGGACGGGACATTGCATGTCATTTCTATTAGTTTCTTATCTTTTCCTTTAGCTTCACGCTGTGTCAGTAGGCAGAGGGAACCTAGAAATATAGTGTAAGAACCTTTCTCCTCTTTTCGTCAAATTCTAGAGGTATTGCGTGTTGAGTGCTCTTTGCCTCGTTACCGGTGATGAAGATATGAAAATATTAAATGTTCCATTTTTTCAAGTGGGAATCGCATTGACGCTCGTCGCACACCAGAGCCCTCAGTGCCCGCTGTAACTCGAACCACAGGTACAGTAGGTTACATGGAAACGATTGCGAGTGGGAAACGTGATGTAACACAGCTTATAACCGTCCTGGATCATTGGACTATCCAACAAAAAAACTCGCGTAGCGTTTGGCGCTCCATTCTCTCTGGCCACCCCGCTAGGTATTAGTGTGGAGAAAAAAAAAATACCCAAGAGGAATTTGGTCGTTGGTCCAACTCGAATATTGACACGAAGAAGGACAAAATATTGAAACTCTGGAAATTACCTTTGGCTCTTCTATTTCTTAAAACACCATAACATCGAATTAACATTGATAAGCGGATTACAATTTACAAGGGGACTCTATAGCTCTATGAATTTTACGGATCGATCCATCCATGTTTAAGTATGAAGACTTTACAAAAATCAAAACTTAATCGAGAAAACGCAGGAAGAAGAAAGGCACGGATGATCAAAGCCTGTGGCGCACAGCAACTAAAAAAAATACCCAAAAAATATAGAGTAAGCGTTAGACATAAATAATATTTCGCAACAATTCAACGCTGTCTACAAAGCAAGGTTAGGAAAAAAATCAAAATTTCAATGTGAACGATAGATTAGATAACCTTATACTACTTTTAGGGGTCCGTATTTGAAACAATGGATATATCAAGTTTTTTTTAAATAAAAAATAAAAAAATACCCCGGATTCTGTCTTGGCGCCAGAATCACCGCCAGAAGGTGAAGATATTAATAAATAATAATTTATTCCCCCGAGTGGGGATCGAACCCACAACCATCGTGTTACAGTCTTCTTTATACGTCGTATAACAATTAAACAAGCATAAAAATTTACATTACAAATAGCCCAATATTTACAGAATTTTTTTAAAATACGTCACAACCTTATTTAAAAGTAATTTTGTTTAACTTTTGAATATGAACGCGATAGTTGTGGGTTTGATTCCTGTCGGGGAGTTAATTAATTATTTTTTTTTTGATTTAGAAACCAGACAAAGCGCGGTGTTGTGTTCCACTACTCAACATGCAATATTTTGATAATTTGTGCGGTGCGTGGGCAACGGAGTGTTTTAACTTTTGTTTCCCTTTGCCTACGTTTCAGCGGGAAGCACAAAAATGTGAACAAATATAGGTAATATTTATACTAGTTAAACTTGCGAAGTTACAGAATTTCTTCATTCACTGCGGTAAAACATGTTATTTAATACATACTTACTATGTACGGAACCACCGATTTCAGCAAGAGCTAATTGTAGTTTGCGCAATATAAAATATTAAGACTTATAATAAGAGCATACAATGTTAATTTTAATGAAAATTTAATTGTAATCATAATCAAGTAATTGGTATATTATTACAATATTTATAGTTCTTATGGTAATGTAGAGACAGTCGTTTTAAGCTTGGAATCTCATTTGAAATTGTAATAGAATTTGTCAAAGAAGAAGTTTGGTCTTTTCTTTATGTATAAGGATACTTCCGTGTTAAGACACTCCGCTTCAACTGTACTAACTAATACGATTAATAATAATAAATAATTAATATTAATATTTAATTACGATACTAATACAGCGTGTTGACAGATGGACAGACAACGTAGTCATAGGAACAGGGACCGGATTTATACTTTGGATACGGAACCTTAAAAAATTCAGATCCACTCGGATATTGATCGAACTCGTATTCATCTCGTTTAAAGTTAGTCGATGCCCCACTGCGACACGATGACCTAATGTTAAGATATCAAGATAATATAAAATTATGTGCAATCTTAACTTAAAGGTAGGTTATTAGGTCGAGTTATTTCGATATACAGATATAAAACAATGGCTTACCACAGACAGAATAACAATAAGTCATATTAATTAAATTTATGTACAATTATCTATTCATGTATATATAATTAAAAATAAAATAACTGGATTATCCCACACATGTAAGTAGATAGTTTGATAATATTCTTTATGCTGCATTATCCTTAATCATATGGCGTAACAATAGCCTCACGTCGTATCCCGCATTCAGCAAGGAAATCGGAAGGAACTTATTAAAATTAAGTGTGGAATGACGGAGAGAGTTGTACTGTGCCACGAGGGCTTTACATAAAGATACTTAACAGTGTTGACGAAAAAAATATTTGCCCTAAACGAGGATTGAATTCACACACAGTTTTCTGAATTAGAATCATGATCTAGTGCTAATGATCTAAGAAAATAATGAAAAGAAGTAGGTTACAGCGTGAAAGTCAAAAAATTACTTTAAAAATTTAAGCTTGTTTTTATGTTAATTAAATCACTTTAATTAGATTTATTAGAATGAATATTACATTTAAATGTATGTAGAGCATTGTTGCGAAAAATTGCAATTAAATTACAAAAGAACGTAACGAAATTTCATGACAGTTAGAGATTTTTTAGCTTAACGTATACTGCACATAGCAGGGAAGGCAGATGGAACCTAATGTTAAGTCACTTTGTTTTCCCCGCACAGACAAATGTTTACGACATATATTGAATTTTTAAAAGTGCTTACAATATCTGAGGAGCGGAAGTCAACTTTTGTCTAGTTACCAGAGCGAGACAATAAAAATCTCTCGAATGGGAAGCGAACTCACAACCGTCTTGTTTACGATGACAGAAGTCCCAACTCTAGGTTTCATACCAGAGGCACAGATAGCTTAAGCCAAGAATGAATTCGAAATATGGAGAGTAGACTGGCGTGGTAACTCAACGCCGCAATCCTTTTAACGCAAAAATGTATTTTCAACTTTAGTTTCAACCTTAACCTCGCATAGCAGAGAACTTAATATCGAATCAACCGTTTTCATTTTCTATACGAATTCCAAACATACAACGAAGAGTGGCGAAACTGAACGCCGCAATCTGTTTCGCCGCAAGCTTTGCTTAACATATCCTTGTGTTAGTAACGTAACAAGTATACAAATAATAATTTCAAAAAAGTAAACAATAAAAATTCTAGCCGCTCGACTCGCTAATCTAACATTCGTTACGTCGCGTAAAGCACACAGCCATTACTTTATAATATAATTGCTTTTTATATAAGGATGCTGCCATAGTGTTAGCGATTTGTTAAGTTTTTTGCGGGCGTTTCTCAGCAGAACTGCCTTCTGAGCCGTAATAGCGACATGTTCCTTAAATTCTAAAAGTGCTTTTAAAAGTATTTTTGATTTTTTTATTTTTATATTATTTTTTTTAATTATTTAATATTTCTTTATATTTAGCAAAAAGAATAATAATTTCAAAATTTTCAGATTTTTACTTTCTTGATTTTTTTAGCCTCACGTACCACGTACATATACAGTGAGCGCTTATAATTATAGTGTTAAGACAATTACAGATAGCGTGAAGCTATAATTTTTTATTATGTTTCTCGGCTTAGAAACTACTCCGCAATAGCGGTACGTATGTGAATGCAGTGACAGTAGGAGAGGCACAGGTGACCTAGTATTAAGATACTACGTTCCCTATTTTCCGCCTAAATTATCGAGGCACTGCATGTTGAATGGTGAAATTTAACGACCACCTCGAAAATTTATTACATACGAAAAAAAGCACCTAAATATGTTAAAAATAAATGAATATATTATTTTAAAAAATATGTATAAAAATAATTAATATTTTATAATCTCGCTCATAAAATCGCTACAAACCAACTCTACGCCGAGAACGTTTCGTTACCGCTAATAATACACTGGAAAGGTCAGCCAGCCACGACTCGGAATTCGAACGTTCGACCACTTTACTTGGAACTATTGCCTTTGCAACAAATAATTAGTATATAAATATGTCAGTTATATATACGTACATACGCATGCGAGTTCGTTGTGGTGTAGTGGTATAGTGTCTTATTGTAAACACAACGAATGTAGTTTCAATTCCCACTCAGGAGAATGAACAACCCTTCCTCGATAAATGGACAACACAAAAATAATTCTTTAATTAAGACAAACTGTTCAAGTTTATAAGATTAGTAAACATAGACAGTATTGAACTGTAAATATAGTCTAAAAATATGTTGACTATAAATCTGTTTCCCTATATGTTTAATAATATTAGTAGACAAGTCATAAATATTGATTCTTATACTAATAATTTTGCCTTCAATAATCATTGAACCATATCTACGACCTAAAATACAAAGCTATACAGCATCGACCAAAACACAATAAAAATGATTAAAATTAAAACATCTTTCATATTATTTTTTTAAAAAATATTACTGAAAAACTTCAGTGTTGATAAAAAAAAAACAATTTTCCATATTAGACATAGGATAAAAACTTATAATTATTGTGCAAATACAATAACTTGGCTATAAACGATAAAAAAAACACTTCCGCCCATATAAAAGATATCAACGCGCTCACAGCCGCATGCTTAGAAGTATTGATAATATCCATGAAATTAATTTAATTTAGTTTAGAAAAGTCTCCTAGATTATATAAGTTATATCTATTGTGTTTTTAGCTTCTTTGTATTACACATAAAACACAAGAAATGGCGCATGGAAACGCGGAACTTAACGCCGCGCTTTGTGTTGTTATCAGAGTGAGAAAATGAAAATAATTCCTTCCTACGAAATGGAAACCAAAACTTTGATAGCAGAATAGGCCTAGAGAACCTCGTAGTTAGGATACTCGTTTCCGAACTCCCTCCCTATTAAATATACTAACATTTAGTACTAAACTATCTGGTGCATTAAGAAAATACTCAACTGCGTCTCACGATACGTTTAGTGTTATAAAACAATAACAATATTAAATAACATTAACAAACAATAGATCTAAACAAAAGACACCAATGCACGCCTCATAAAGTATTGTAACTAAAATAGATAACGTGTGGTAATATCGAACTTTAGTTATACTACGGTCATGTCTATGCAAAAATATCTATATTTATGCTTATAATAAAATCATAAGCGATTGGATATATAAGAAAAAATGTTATTTGGGGCCTTTATTAATGTAATAAAACAAAAAATAATTATTTTTATTTTTTTTGTCCGTCCGTTTCACGCTAATCTCAGAAACAGCTTAACTGATTTAACTACAGTTTTTATTTAGCATTTAGTGTTTGTTTTATTTCAATCGGTTAACAAATAAATATGTTATGTCAATATAAAAAGTTGCATGCGACGATATTATTTTATTTTTTGCGCTCTGCTGGTAGCAAGTTAAAACGCGACTTTGAGTTCCACCAATCAACACGCAATGTCTCGAAAATTGGATGGAAAGTGCTGAACAGAGTACTTTATTTTACATACTTGTTCCCTGCATGTGGGATACAGCGTGAAAATATAAAATAAAAGAGAGACAATTTAGAGATATGCACTTTTCACTCAATTAAAGACTTCACAAACTTACCTAGTGGAACACAGGACTATAACTAACGAAAGCAAGAAAATTCCTGCATTACATTCCTGAATCTGAACTCACAACCACCTTCCACTGTACTATGATAGCATATATAAGGAATATTTACAAACAGACCTACATATGTCAAAACTACATCCACTAGTACATTATACGTATAACTAAATAGATAATCATCCGTGGTAACTTTACGGTGGAGTCGTTGAAAATTGTTAGGTCAAGGCTGTCAAAGGAAGGTTGCCATTTTGAAAGAATTAAAAATATAAATTATATGCTTGTTTTACTGTTGTTATACGAGTGGTTGATTTGCTTAGTAAAGAATGTAAATACACATGTATACAGGACAGCTACCATTGTATTGAATTGTATATTGAAAAGATCAACTCTTGAATTTCTTGCCAAGAAAAACCGTTTTTTGAACAGCTCTCCTTTATGTTCATCTATGATAATTTATTTCCTTAAATTGTAACTAACATCATTCAATTTTCAATATAATTTTATGTATGCTCTATATTCTTAAGAAAATATAAAAGAATGTACCCTTTTAAATTTCAAATGAAAAAGAAATTATCTAACGTTAATCATTTATTTAAAAAATAAATAAATAAATTAGCTTCACGCTATATCCCGCACACAGCAGGGTAGGCAGAGGGAACCTAGTGTTAAGACACTCCGTTCCCCACTTTCTGCCGAATTTTGGAGGCATTGCGTGTTGAGTGGCAGAACTCAACGCCTCGACACAAGAGCGAAGAAATGAAAATATAAATTTAAGTAAATATTTCATCTCCTCGAGTGGGGATCGAACCCACAACCAGTCGGTTTTACAGTCACACTTTGTACCACTGCGCCACGACTGGCCTCAAACATATAAAATTAAAAGCTCGAAAATTGGGTAGTGTGAGGGGAGCGAAGTGGGTTCTACTAGATTACCCTGCATACCCTGGGAGGATATTGCGTTACCCTATTTATTTAAATGTTTATTCTGTCTAAAATCAATGTCGCGTTGCAAAATGGATATTAATTATGAAATTTTTGGCTTCTTTTTGTTTACTTCATAAAAAAACTGTTGCGACACAGTTGGACCTACAATCATAACGTTGTGGGTTCCAATACCATTAGTCGAAACATTACCTTCTTTTGGACAAAATTTTGCATAAGGTGGTAATCAATTAACATGTATATAGTCTCATCGGACTGATAGAGGAGAGCGGAGGGTCTGTAATTACTAGGTCTAGGTCACTCTTTTTTACCTAACAAAATTATCAAATCACAAAAAGCTAACTCAGACACAGAACTTGCATCGTGTATAACAAATAAAAGCCAAACAAAGCTATCACTTTAACAGAAATGTCACAATAAATTCGTGACGTACAAACAAACATACATACACCTCATACATTGCGGGTCACGTTTCTTTGGTTTATATTGACCCTACCCTTACTTTCTGTTGAAATATCGACTTTATATTTACAGTAATAAAGTACATTATTACATAGATGTTGTGATAACCTAAAATAGATCAAATGCCTGCAAATAAAATTAACCTTAGTTCTTTACATTTTAAGGTCGAATTTACATCATTAATACCCATGTTTAGGTCTAATGTATCACTCATTGTTGGTAATTTACGCAATATTAGGCCAAACTACTATTAAATTAGAGTCGTTTATCCCATGTGTTGAAATTATTGCGTTAGATATACTGTTACATGGTGAACTGTAAGCATACTAGAAGTGATATAAAGTGAATTCATCTTTACTTGTGATATTCTATTTTGTAATAAACGAGAATAGAGTTGTTTAACTCTATTCCTTATAATTTAAAAAAAAGAAAAAGAGTAACAAGATATGGTACCAGTACCCATGATGGTAACCTTCTTATAGTATAGATACCTAACTAAGGGCTCCCACAACATCACACAACTTTAGGCGTCGTGTAATTTAAGAAACCTTCACTCTAAAAGCCGGCATCGCAGCCTCTACTCCTCTGATATTGGAGATGTTCGTGGGTGATGGAAACCAATTACCACTCACAATAATTAATAATTAGTCAGTTTGTGTCCTTTTTTTCCAATAAACAAGGAATAAGCTTGTCTAGCGATAACAGCGGTAGGGCCTGGCGCTTTTCGGTTTCGGTTGCGGTTAAGGATTTTTTCAAATCAGATTGAGAATATTAGTATTTTTTTCTTAGGCACATTTTTTTAGTAAAATATAAAGAAATAAAAAGTCAGTATCAGAAACGTATTAAAAATATTAGGAAGTTACCAGTACAATTTTAAAAATATTATGGTTGACAGCGCAGGGGTTTAGCCTTAGCTCGTTGGAATGTATTCCAAATTCAATGGCACAGCTTAAATTGAGTGGAATATTAAAGTGGTCAAAAAAGAGTGATGAAGAATGAAAATTCTTGATTAAGCTGTGTTGGTTTTGTATATAAAGTTTTTTAGTCAAGCAGCAAAATGTATATTTTGCATTATTTAATTTTTTCCCTGATATTTATGTAAGTAAATGTGACAATTACGTTGACACTAAAGTGACGCAAGTACGAGAACCTCGTAGAAGTTTTTAAAAAAAGCGAGAGTTAGGCTCGAATATTACGCATAGTAGTCTGCTAATAAAAAAACTTGAGTGGCAATCGAACCCACAACCTGTCGGATTTACGGTCACACGTTGCACCACGTCTGGCCTCACTGAATAAATGTGCTGTTTCTATATGATTGAAAGCTAAAAAATACGCTGATCTAACACTAACTTCCAATTTGTCAGACACAAATTAAGAGAAGATGATATAAGATAACAAAAACAACACACAAAGTAAAAATACATAGAAATAAAAATAAAAATACACACAAATATTCGCATATAACACTTCTAGACTAATCTACACCAATTCAAGTTCTTATTACGCAGATATTCGATATAGACTCATGTCTTAGGTCTAGTTTAGTAATTGTTGAAACTAGATTTCCGGAGACCTAGCCAATAGACCTACGCCCAGTCTAAAATACTTGATGTTGTAACATTATAATGGAAAATAAATATAAAGAGGCCTAAGTTGATTGTAACAAATAATTAAACAGAACAAAAACAAAAAAGAAATCATGTAAACATTTAGTATGAAAGTGAATTTCAAAACTATGTATTATACAGACAAAAAAAAATTATATTTTCTTGTGCTTGAAAAATACCATATAATATAGATAAATTTTGACTATTTATTAAAAATTTAAATTTTCAAGTTAGATCCTTTTAGGTTTCATTGTCTTTAATATTTAGGTTATTTAACCTGTTATGGTACAGCTGTGGAATGAAAGGGATAAAAGCTTTAGAATTTTAGGCTAAACTAAATTAAATTATACTATATAAGACTGACAGTCTTTTGTACAAAATGTTGTTAAATATTACTAAGCTCATTTTAATAGTTTTTCTTTAGTAACAGATGAACATGACGGGTGTGGGTTCGATTTCTACTATACGGGACAATGAGTTACTTAGCTTTCCTTGCGTCGGCAAAAGTACCACGTTAAATCAACATCACTAGCAACACGCAACACCTGTTTTTTGCACTTAGAGAATAGGCAGAGGGAACCAAATGTTAAGCCACTCCATTGCCATTAACACACTTCCATACCCCACTTTTCCCGAAATCATGTGCGTGTTGAATAGCGGCACTCAACGCCGCCTTTTATCTTGTTACCAGAGCGAGGAAATCAAAATATTAAATATTGAATTTCCTAGAGTGGATATCGAACTCTCAACCTATTGCATTTATTATTTTTTGTTGCATGCTTATGCCTCTGCGCTACGATTAACCTCTTGCAATATCCTCAGTTCGGAATTCTCGAAAAAGAGGAGAACGTAGTGTTTTGACACTGCATACAGTGCTATAATCGGAATAAAGCGTGAAATTAAAAAATAAAAGAAGTGAATAAGTATTTAGTGACAACATTACATTATAATTTGGTACCCTTGCTAAGGGTACCAATTTGTTTCTCCGACCAGTGGGATAAATTTTATTAATCACATCATAACAAATTTTCAAAAAACTTTTTTAAATAGTGCAACAAAAAGCTTCTTGTTGAATTTCTTAATTTATATTAAAATATATTATACGTAAACACTATAGACACTTGGCTCATATCTTTTTTCAACTTTCGGATATGATTTGCTATAATTTTATTTTGTTTTCACCTGCTACGTAAACAATACTTTGAACTAAACATAAATATCTCCTGAAATTCCTAAGTAATTCTCGTAGTAGTCATGGTTTCGATTTCAGTTTACCAAAATAGCAAATATTTAAAATATTTGAATTGCTTCAGTGTTGTTAAACGCCGTACGTTTGGTTTTTTGACACTAAAATAGAAGACCGAAAAGTGAAGAGCAGAGTGATTTAACACTACAGCTCTTAAAAAAATACCATCTATTTCATTCTAGAACCTTTTTTTTACTATATAAACATATAATAAATAACCTTTCAACGAACCATTACGTAGAATTCAGGTCACAGGACGTAATTATTAACTTGGCTTCAATATCACAAGTTTTATACTTCCCATCGTACGAGGCGAATCACATTAATGAATGCAGATTAATACTCCATAGCGAAAATTATACTGAATCCAACGAGTATTGGCTGATGTTCCGTTACGTAATGTCTAACGGTAGTTTGATTATAGTGCAATCGGGATAGATTGCGTCACCCTAGGATGAATAGGTTCGAGCCGACGTCCGTCTCATTAAAAACGTCTTCGAACACAACGCCTAAGGCTAACATCAAAATTTGAACACGCACAAATCAAAATGACCGTGCTTCCTGCACCCTTCCCGCCCTTGAGGCCGGCCACTTACTTTTTTCAAGCGTTCTGTTTCACACCACGCGGCCAGCTAGTATAAAAACGGGCGGCGACGGAATCAGAGCAATCAGTAGCCTTCGAGCAGTCTACAACAGAAGTGCACGATGAGAGTTCTGGTCAGTTGTGTAACGTAACTAGTGCGGTGCTTTGTCTAGTGTTGTGCCAAATTGGATTGTCGATAATATGGATTTATTTTCGCAGATTGTTGCCGCCGCCGTCCTCGCCTGCGCCGCAGCTGCGCCATCCGGCGCTCTGCTGGCTGGTCCCTACGCCTCCGGGCTGCTGGGACATGGTCATGGCTTGGCTTTAGGCCATGGCGCACCTCTGGCCGTAGCTGGTCCCTTGGCTGTAGGTCACGCTGCGCCTCTTGCCATCGGTCATGCCGCCGTTGTCCCCACCATCCCTCCAGGTGATCTCCAGGGTGCCGCTATCGACGCTCACGTCGAAGCTTCCGATCACGCACGCGCCGCCGTCGATGCCGCCCGCGAATACCATGACCAGGCTGCCGAGATCCAGGGTCAAGCTGTGAACGCTGCTGAAGACCACGCCTGGCAAGCGGTTGACGCTGCCCAGTCCCACAAAGCTGCCGTCGACGGTGCTGCTGCTGGTGTCGCCCCCGTGGTTGCCCGCCAGTTGGCTGGACACGTCGCCCCCGTCGCTTACGCCGGTCATGGTCTCGCCGCCCCCCTCGTAGCCGGCCATGGTCTCGCCGGTCCCCTCGTCGCTGGACACGGTCTCGTCGGACACGGTCTCGCCGGACACGGTCTCGCCGGACACGGTCTTGCCCTCGGTGGTAGCCACTCCGTAGCCTCATCCTCCCTGTCGCAGGTACATCCCGCTCCCCTCGTGCACGCCCCCGTCGCGTACGCCAGCCATGGTGCCCTCGGCTATGGCGGTCTCGCTCACGGACACGGTCTCGCGCACGGATGGTAAATTGTGATAGGTGTTTAGCCAAAAAATCTTAATACTCATGTTCGGAATGTATATTTAATTGTATAAAATGAAAATTGTACAGACAGGAGGCGAGGATGTGTGAATAAACGAATTAACTTATAATTTATCCTTGTTTTATTTTTTCTACTCAAAAAGCAATAGCCACTTGCATAATTGTGTATAATAATATAATATACGCGAAATACTCACACGACGTTCTAGTTCCCAGACTATTAAAATGTCACAACGAACTCTTGGTAATGTCGGGTTGACATTTTGAACTGTGCATTTTATAAGTTAACCTTCAAAAGGCTTACTGACTTGACTGACAGACTGACTGACAAACTAACAATTTTCCCCTGTCGATTTCAAGATTTCCATATAATACTTAACATAAACAATTGAATAGAAAATCTAATGAATATATGAGTTATTTTTATTCCATCGCTCTGGTAACTCGAGAGTGGGGAATGGGATGTTTTAACGATAGATTCCCTCAGCCTCCTCTGGTATATACGGATATACATATGTAGGTACAGAGTGAATTAAAGTAAAAAAAACGATTTTGTATTTTATAACAGTGTAAATTCACTATGAGGTCATCTATAATTGAGTGATTGTTTCATACTCCATAATAAGGGAATCTAGGTAACTTAAATTATTATTTTTATATACTTAGATAAAATATTAAGGCCAGTCATGGGGCAGGGGCAAAGAGTGTGACTCTAAAACCGGCTGGTTGTGGGTTCGATCTCCACTCGAGGAGATGAAATATTAGCTCTGGTGTCGAGGTAAAACCGCAACACGCAATGCCTCCAGAATTCCGTAGAAGGTGGGGAACGGAGTGTCTTAACATCAGGTTCCCTCTACGTACCCTACTGTATGCGGGATACAGGGTGAAGCTACTAAAAAAATAATTAACTTTAGTTATAAAATAATAAAGTAATTTAAATATTATAATAATTTAACTCGCATTAGATAGATTAGGCGATCATAGTAATCAATCAGAGTATTTGTTATTATAGCGAACTTAAAGCAAAAATAAACTTCAGCAATCTAACTACCAAGGGTTAATAGATACAATTTGATGACAGACGGCTCGACAGGGGAATCTTAATAAAAGGTCCCCATTTAACCTTTCGGGTAAAAACCCTGAAAAAGAAAACCTTAAAAAACATAAAGTCAAAGTCATAATATTTGGACAACCAAAAACACATACATTTCCGGAGGCAACATATTGAAGTTTGACCTTATATGAACCTATTAATATGTAATTTGATATAAATTAATTTCTATTACGTTTATATAGTTAAAAAATGCGGCGATAAGTTCCACTAACTATTACAAAATATTACTAAAACATAAGTGGAGAACGGAGTTCCTCCCTGTCTTCATGAAAGAAGCCTTTGTAACATAGCGTCGGACTATAAAAAGAACAGGAGATTGTGGATTGGATTCTAACGCAAGAAAATTTATTCGTTTCTCCGCTTTAGTAACGAGATAAAGCGCGGCTTTGAGTCCCACCACTCACCGTGCAATGTCTCGAGAACTGCGTGAACCGTAGGGGACGTAGTGTCTTAACGTTGGGATCTCTTTGTCTACCTTGCTGTAACGAAATGTAGGATCTAGCTTCATCCTACAATTCGCTCACACAAAAAGAAAAAAATATAAAAATACCGGAAGTATAATAGAACCTTGAAATTGACAAAATTCGTTATAAAATAAAACGCAGAATACAATATGATTTTAAAAGGAAAACATGACTATTAAAATTTTAACTTTAAGAAGCGTGTTTTATTTTGTTTAGTGACAAAAGTTTAACAATTACAAGTCATGATTTATATTTACTTCAAGGTTATAATGCCTTTAACCTATTGGTTTGTGGCGTAGAGTCCCTCCACACAAAACGCAATGCCTCGAGATGCCCTGCGTGGATGTGGGGGAACAGAAGTGTACCTAGTGTTAAGACACTCCGTTTTCAATAAACGGAGAGTTAAACACTAAATACACTAGTCCTACTATGCTATAGGTATTCGGGGTACTTCGCTTATCTACTGTAAAATCAGATTTTTATGATTCCGCAAACAAAGCTTTAAATGGAATTCCGTTACTGAGACTCCGTTGTTCGTCGGTCTGTCAATCTGTCTGACCGTTTGACAGTAGACTGTAACCCAAGGAACATCAGAGTTAGACAATTAAAATTTTCAAATTTTTTTTAAAACATCACATACTAAAAAACCGACTAAAAATTTTTAAGGCATAACAATAATGTTTATTGTATGGGGCCCCCCACATAACAGACGTTATATGTAAGCTGTTTTTATACTCCATCCTCACTTAGGTGTTTAGTTCCCCTTTTACCTAGGAAATTCGGGAATTCTCTTCTCTCTTAAACCACTTTTCGTAAGCTAGTAATGGAGGAGGATGGACTATAAGAAATTGATACCCGATTTCAGCTTTATACGCGTATTGATTTTAGCTTTATTTATTCGTCGGTATCTGAGCGACGAGTCAGTAACCCATGAGTTTTATATACGTATAATATAAGACAGAGCGCAGCGTTGAATTCCGCCACTTGCACATTTTCTTTTCACAAAACGCTATATTATGAAACAATTTACCTTATGTGGAATTTAACTTATGACCTACAATTACAAACACCAATCATTAGATTAATACACCTCAATTGAAAGTTACCTAATACTTTCTTATAAGCTTATATATTAACTAATTTTTTTGTTAAGTTAGTTAAATTACAGTAAAATATGGCGCGTACGCAGACACACGCAAACGTCAGATAGCCATCATTATGTTGGAACGATTAATCTTATTGCGTGTTTAATATTTTGTAATAATAATATACGAACAGGTGTTTGAAATATTATTTCTTACGGTTTTTTAATTTTACGTATCTGTATCTTGCATATAGCATCCAAGGGAACCTAGTGTTGATTAAACTACCTTCCCCACAAACCGTCCAATTTTCGAGATATTGCGTGTCGAATGGTGGAACTTAATGCCGCGTATTGTCGTGAGAGCAGGGAAATATAAATAATTAATTTTCCCAAGTGAGAAACTAATTCACAATGTTTACAGTTTGAGAATGTCCCGCTATTCCACGAAGGCGTCTGATTAATGTATGCCTAATGCGGATTCAAGTCCACATCGAAAATGTGGAAAACATTAAGAATTCAAATTATAATGTGTGAATCGAAAAAAATGTCACTAAGTCAAAGAAATTACCAAAGGATTAGAGGCATATAAAATAAGTTGGCGCCTAACATAATAATAAAAGCAAACACTAGGATTTGTTAATGTAGTATTAATTACTCATAGGATTTTTTAAATATTCCTATTGTCCCGATTAATATTATCAAATAATTATAGGAAAACTAAACAATTCCAGCTGAGTGGTGTGCCATTGGAGAGGCCTGGATCCAGCCGTGGACGAGACTAACTGATGTTGATGAGGATGATGATGAGAGAATTCCATTATTACATTTGTTAATTAAAATAAGCTTCTTTATTTTACATCTATAAAAATAAAATAAATCATGGTTGCAATCGAAACCAAAGACAAATAATTTAATTCAAAATAAGAAATAACGTGTTTTATTTTTTTAACATCCAGTAATTAATCACCGTTTTTTTAAAAAAATATGCCTCAGACCTGAGGTAGCAGTATACATTATATTTTCAGCATAGCAATTTCAATCAACCGTGAACGTTGAAGACGTCATAATTCACTAATTAGAATTGTGGGCATGCCCATCTTCCCTCCACGGCGGATCTGCGCTCGATAATCATAAAGGTACACTTTAGGTAAGAAATGGCGAAAAGTGTCTACGTATTTTACTATTAATAGTAGTTATTAAAATTATAATTTTTTCAGCTTGACACAGTATATCGCACATATAAAGATACGCAGAGAAAACTTGGGTACCTGTACCTTTGCCTTATTTCCTCGCGCTTATTTTCACGAGAGAGAATCGAAACCACAACCTGGCGTATTTACATTTACACTTTTATGCCCCTTCGCCACGACTGGTGGAACAACGAGCAACGGTTGTGGGATTGATTCCCACCATTGGATCAATTTACCAGGGAGCCCCACCAGAAGATGAATTAGTTTTATTTTCCTCTATCTGATAACAAGACAAAGCGTAGCATTGAGTACCACCACTCCATCTTCTTCTTGTCTTCGTCTTCTTGTTGTTTGTCTTGTCAATTGGGTGGAAAGTAGAGAACGAATTGTCTTAATAGTAGGTTAACTCTGCCTATACAGTATTGGTAAGTAATCCACCTCAGTCAAATTTAAATTTCTTTTCTTGTTCTAAATGTGCCAACAATACTTGAAAAATGAGAGAACTTTCAAGGAAAAATATTTATAAAAAAATATCTTCTGACAAAAAAACTGAATAAAATAACAATTCATTCTTATTATGATTCAATCGAAATTGTAACACAATTTTTATTAAATTTTTCTAACATTGGCCAATCAAAAGTAAAGTACAAACATTTTATATACAGCGTATTAAAAATAACAAAAATTTCTTAAACGGTTGACCTAAAATTATTATAACAGCAATTTTATTGTGAAACCATCACAGCACGTGGTTGATTGAAGACTATGAATTCAGATATAAATCTTTAAGGAATATGTCCTTGAAAATTTTAGAAAATATAAATCAATCAACACATAAGTGAATAGGTATTTATTATTTATTTATATATATACTAACATTATATATTTTTTAAATTAATATTTTTTTTCTTCATATATAAAAATGTATCCCATTTTTTAGATATTTATAGCAGGGTAAACAAAATTTAGTATCAAGTCTCCGTTTTTTTTTTGTCCGCACGAAATCAAGAGAAACGAATCCACAACCATCATGTTTATTCTCAGACTTTTCACACTGTCCTTGGCTTAAAAGTTGCGACGTCGCGACGGTACAGTTTTTAATCCGTCATTGATTTAAAAATCACGCTTAAACAATTTTTCTTGTTATCCTGGATTTGCTACCAGGGATATCGATAAATCTATAGATATCAGTATAAGTAGTTCAAAATAGCGATATTTGCTACACGCTTTATCTCTAATGGGGTAGCCAGAGAAGATGGAGCACCATACGCTACGGTCCCCACCTGTGAGCTGTGGTGTATTACAGGGCTCAATAGATTGAATAATCTCAATAGATCAAATAAATTGAATTGAGTCCGTTTTTTTTTTATATTCATTAATGATATTTGTATCTGCTTCAATGCTGATGAACTAAAAAATATACTGAACAATTGAACGATCGGAAATCCAGTTAAAATCTAGGATGATTTGGATGTACAGTTGCTAAGAAGATAAGTCACATTGATAGTACGTATTGGCTCAGTGGTGTCTTACTCCTGAGAGTTAATAAAACTTAATTTTTACATACATGCGGAAAAAATTGTAAATACAGCGTTTAAAATATATAGTTTCGTTCTGTGTTCAATTAATGGCTTCAAGGAATACAGAACTTATTTATACCTATAAAAATATCTTATCAGATCTCAACTAGAATATGCCGTAGGTATTTGGAATCCGCTTTATTTAAAATATATCAATAGTGCGGAAATAGTATAGACGAAGTTCTTAAAATGTATATATTATAAATAAATGTACTCGTAGCCAGTGTAATCTAATGATTTTTCGTTAGGAAAATATGATTTACTAAATTTAACCTCTAGACGTATACAGCTCAGTACTCTGTTACTTTATGACTTATATCATAATACATACGATAGTATAGATATAATTGGAAAAATATGTTATCAAGTTGGTACTTAAAATTAAAAATTAAATTTTAAGTACCAACTTGATAACATGCGAAAAAAAATGACTCGACACTTTGACTCGACACCAGAGCAAAGAAAATGGAAATATAAATCTAGGTAAATATTTCATCTCATCGACTGGGGATCGAAGCCACAGCCAGTCGGTTCTACAGTCACACTTTGTGCCACTGCACAACGACTGGCCTCAACTACTTTCCACCGAATATTCGAACAATTTTGCCTCCTAGAGCCACCCACTTGGTAACATATTTTTCCAATAAGAGGTGTTACAGTCCATACTCGAACTGTTCGTCAATTTAAACTTTTAGAAACATGTGTAGAAAAAGCGCTGGTGCATGTCCAAATATGTATTAAATAGATATTTTAGGCCTGCATGCTGGTATCTTTATGAGACATGTAAGAGAAAGTCTCAAACATAAAAATATTCAAATCACAGTGACTTGAATGGAGATAGTCTCAAATTTGAACCCAGGGAATTAGCTTTATGTTATATACAACCCCTCAACCACGGATGGATGTGTTAAAGTGATCCCGTAAGGATTCCATTTTTTCGAGAACTTATTTATCTAAAAAGGTTAAAAAATTTAAAGGTAATTAAATTAATTAATTAACTTTTATTTTCACTCCAAATCTTTCACCTCTAGCTATACCTATACATTCAAAAAGTTTCTCCATATTTAACGCTTCATATTTTAAATTGTAAACTTCTGTCACCTTATCGAATTCCGATAGCAATATTCACAATCATGTAAATAGCTCTGCATTTCTTACTCGGCTTAAGAACATAATATAATGTTATTATAATTGACTCGCCTGGTAGCATTACTCACTAACTGCATATAACATAATAGGCAAAGAATCTAGTGTTAAGACACTCCGTTGTAGACATACCAACGTACTTCGGAGCATGGAGTGTCTTTACACAAGATACCCTCTTAACCTGCTACGCGGCGAAAACATAAAGCTCAATAATTCAATAATAAATAAATAAATAAATAAAAATAAATAAATTATAGTCAGTACAGTCAGATACCGCTCCAGTGCGCAACTATAGTAACATCGTGAAATCCCTCATGCAACTGGGCGTCAACACACTCCATTCTTTAAATTTCCATAATTTGAAATGAGTGTTAACACACTCCATTCTAAACTTACCGCCAAATATTCGAGGCATTGCGTGATGGCGGAATTGAATGCCGCTTTTTGCCTTGATTCCAGAGCGAGAAATTAAAAAAAAAACATTCCCCCTAGTAGAAACCCACAACTATCATCAGTACAACTAGACACTCACTGTCCCAATGCACCGCTACGAGTATATAGCTTCATCGTACAATCGACACCAGATTCACTGTAAATGATCTTGAACTCTCAAGTTCATTCACCGTGTTGACTCATCTCTTCGCCGTCTAGTAATAATTACAAATGAATTACAGTTTGATTGAAACAAAAAATGTTTTCCGCATTCCAATTTATTGTTGTAAAGTAATATGTTAATGTGTATCTCTTATTGATTAACCAATACATTATATATGTGCATAAGATTGAGACATTAATTTAGATTGGAGTAAACATTCAAAATTTATAAAGTGTAGAAAATATAATAATAAAATAGTACATAATAATATAAATAAAAATCTGTAGTTATCAGATTTTGAATTAAAAAAAACAAACATTCTATATATATTAAAAAAATCCGTTACTAAGAAAGCCGTCCTCAACTTTGAGATCGATTTTAAGATGCTGTTTTTATAAGCAAATCTATGAATGAAAATGGCATCCCAAGACCGATCTGATGAAGATCAATCTCAGAGTTGAGCGATTTGTAAATACAAGCCTAAGCAATTAACTGACAATGTACAGCTGGGACTACTTATAATTCGGCATGTAGGGTTCTTGGGGAGCGCAGCATTGGTCCCTAATTCTAAGAGAAATTTCTCCGTTTTGTCTTCTCCAATGTGATGAAATAAAAAAATAATTACACCCACTAGTTATCAAACCCATAACCCTCGCTCGATTTCAGTCAGACGCTGTGAACCCATACGTTATGACGACGGCTTAAAGTTATTGCTTATCAATATTATTTATTGCATATTATTTACGTGAATTTGTATAAAAAATCAATACAAAGTAGGAAGTCAAACCAGATTCACTATCCTTTGCTCTTCAAGAGCTCAAAAGTCGTTGACCGTAGTGATGCGCATCTAAACGTTATTTATTTACGCTGCGCTGTATCCTGTATATAGCAGGGTTGACTTCGAGAATTTAGTGTTCAGACACTCTGTTTTTCGGTATTTTACGTGTTAAAGGGTAGATAGAGTTCAAGCCACCTTTTATATTCTTCGGCAAAGCAATAAAATAAAAGAATAGGGAGGTATAATCTTCAATTTAGTATAGTTAATCGATTTTGAAATACAGACACTTTGTGACACTATCAGGAAAACTTCACAAGATTTTGTATAATTATACATATCTAATTCTTATTGTTATTTAACTGACGAAGTAGTATTTTACGTCTCGGTTGCCAAAACCACGACCTAGAAAATAATATCATGCCTTTCTATTTTACTTCTTAAACTACCCTCATTAATACCAGTATTCAAGGATAGAGGGCACCTTAAAACAGGACAACCAGACACCTCTCGGTGAAGGCGAAGCTATATGAAGCGTTGTCTTGTTATATCATTTTTTTCCAGCTTCACGCTGTATCCTGAACAAAGCAGGGTAGGCAGTGGAAAACTAGTATTAAGACAATCCGGTAACTATTTTCCGCCGGATTTTCGACACATTTTATGTTGAGTAGCTCAGCGCCGCGCTTTTGTCTCCTATAGCAGAGAAATAAGAAAAAGAGAAAGGAGTGTCCTAAACACTCAGTTCTCATGTCCTTTCTGCCTACGATTTACTGAGGAACGTGTTAAGACACTCCGTTCTGTGCTTTGCGTATATTTCTCTACACTGTATGTATGACGCAGCGTGGCGAAGCCAAACGCTGTACAAAAAAACAGATTTAAAAGAAACTAACTAGTGCGTTGTAAGATTTGTAGCCCGTAAATTCCTCTTGCGGGTAAAACAAAACGGTATATCGGGTTTTTCCGTAAGAACTTTTGGAAATCCTCTTAGTATTTCTCTACACTCCCCAAGGATCTGACATGACAAATTTCTGTTATTTGTCTGTCAGTCACCCAAACAAAAGAGCCTTTTTTATAAATATAAAATATATATTTTTTAACATAAAATCTACTTTAGATCTATACAAGACATCAAACATTACGTCTGTGACGTGACTAATATCTTAATAAACTAAAACTTTTTTTACTCAATTAAGAGTGCTTCGCAGTACACACTCGTCTCATTTTTTATATATATTTTCTTTTTTATTTTGTTCAATTCTATACGAGGCAATGAGTTTTTATTACTGATTTAAAAGTTCACTAGGTACTGTTTGTATTTGGAAATGTTAATTAAAAATGATTTCATATGAATTCTCCTTTATTGTTTTATATTTTTATTATACGATTTCCAATGGTCATAAACTAAGTTTTTCATTTTATGCTTTTTTATAAAATAAAAAATTGAGAATTGGATCCCGCAAGTTAATTTATAAGAAATTGGCGCCATCGTAACGAAGCAGCACTGTAAGCGCAATGGTTGTGGGTTCGATTCAGCCCTCTGGTACCCTCTGCCTACCCCGCTATACAGCGTGAATACAGTTTGAAGATAAAAAAAGCAAGTTTCTATAAAGAAAGTGGCGATGGGTTCCCTAATTCTACAATTCTAAAATATCAGGACACAAGGTATATCACGTTTCCTTGATCGAACTTGCTAAATGTCAAAGAACTATAATTACCATAAAATAAAAAAAAACCTTTAAAAGTCTACAGATATTTTCTTTTGTTTATTTCTAAGCATATGTTAACAGTTTTAATACAAAAACAATAACCCACTTTTAAGAGAGAAAAGAGAAAAAACACTAAAAACAATAAAAGACAGGATCAACCTGCTATCTGATTAATCGAAACGAGAATGTGGCAAGTATGCGTGGAATCCTGCTGACATTCAAAATCTATATCACTTAAAAAGTCCATACGATGACATTTAGACTGTCCATTTAACTATATTCATGTACTTGTACATACATATACGAGTATATACTAGTTTTCACATGCGGCCTCGCTTGCGTGGTCAAATGGAAAATACCTTAGGGTTGAGTTAGATTGAAGACACGTTCTAAGTGCCCGAGGTATGAACTGATGCATAGTATAAACCCTTCCACTGTGATGAAATATTCAACAAAAAAAATCGACCCAGAGTACCTACTTGTGTGGCGCAGGGGCACAAGCATGCGATTGTAAACATGACAAGTCGTGGATTCGATTTCTACTCGGGGTTGTGATATATTTCATATTTTCATTCCCACACTCTGATAACGAGGCAAAGCGCGGCGTTGAGTTCCGTCACCCAACATTCAATGAAGACATTTCGTCTTTATGGAAATTAATTGTCTTATGTACGTTCGAGATACAGCGTGAAGTAAAAAAAAATCGAACTATATTGTTATTGTAGCGTTCAACCAAACAAACTCTTCTACGTTATAATATTATGTATATACCGATATGGTATGGAGTACTTGTTGTCTGTCCATATTTTAAGTAATACTGTAAAGGTTAATAACTTTAATAATACTGAATGAGGCTATTTCGTTATCTGTCCAATAAAAGTAGGGAAATTGTTTTATGTGGATGATTTACCGTATTGTGTTGTTGAGGGTTCTGTATATTATTAGTTAAAGTTTTTTTTTTTCGACAAAAAAATTAACATAGAACATTTAGATTATAAAAATTTCGACGTAGCTTGATGAGAATCTATGGCTTAGTTGTCAGAGCGCCTGATCGATTTCCAGGTGGCGCGGGTTCGAGTCTCGCTACGTTCAAATATTTATACGTTTTCTAAAAAAGTATAATACAAAAATGTTCTGAAATAATGAAAAGTTATTGATAATTTTAGGTCAAAATTAAATAGAATAAAAGAGCTGATGTTCTTCAACAGGTATTTTTTTTATAATGGCTAAGAACACTCGATTACATCATATTTCTAACCAAAAAATCAAAATCAAACTCAGCTTATCCGTTTGGGAGTTATAATGCCACCGATAGACATACAAATACACGCATACACAGACAGAAAAAAATAGAATATTTTTTAACTTCACACATCTCTGAAAAATTTGCCAAGTAGGAAATGACAAGGAACCTATTGACATTTTACTTTAGTCTTCACTTTCCGCCTACTCAGACAATATTTGTGGATAGTGGGACTCATTATTTTATGTAACAATAAGAGTAGAATAATAACTAATACACTGTTAAAAAAAACGGCTAAGTGTGAGTCGTATCTGTTGATTGCGTTCACTTTGAACCTCAAAAAACTTTTTTTAATGTTTCCTTTCTTTAGAATAAAAGATACTCGCCTCACACCGAAGTGCACCTAGATCTTTTAAATAAGGTACCTGATTTTAATGCTGTTTTCGTAAATAATTAGCGACTCAAGACGAAGTTTACCTGTACAATAGATGTATGCTATTTTTTTTTATCTAAGCAATAAAGATAATATTTGAGCTTTTTTTCCCGTACGTATTCCGCATTCAGCAGGGTACGATGAGGGAGCCTAGTGCTAAGGCACTCCGCTCCCCTCTTTCCGCCAAATTTTGAAAGCATTGCGTGTTCAAAATATTTAATATTTCATTTAAGAGAGTGAGCATCGAACCTTCAACCTGTTGCGTTTACAGTCACACGCTTGTGCATATTTGAATTTATACAACTTAATACAGTATACAAGACAGTTTTATAATTGATTAAATTAAACTAAATTAAATTAAACCAGCTTCACGCTGTATCATGTAGGCAGAGGGAACTCAGTGTTAAGACACTCCATTTTTCAATCTTTTAATGATACGACATCTTTCCGAATTTTGGTGATAGATAAACAGATTATAAGCCATGGTGTCGCATTGGATACAGGGTTACGATTATTTTGAAATTATTTTATTTTTTTTCACTCTGGTAAATTTCTGGTAAATAAAAAGCATGGCGTCAAGTTCCACCACTCAAGACGCAATATTTTGAATTCTTGCGGGACACTGAGAATGGAGTGTGTTAACACTAGGTTACCTCTACCAATACTACTACACGGGAAAAAAGAAACCGTTAAAGATGATATTTTACTACGTTTTCTAACAATATTTCTCTATCCTTAGTGTAGAATAACGTTTCAGGAAGTTATAAAAAATCGTTAAGGCGATTTTTTAAACGATAATGCAGAACTTCTTATCTATCAATAATTTAATAATAATAATATATTAATTACATATCAATTCGAGTACTAAAACTTGTATTTAATGGCGCCAGCGTGACGCAACCGAAACCACAATCAAATCAGGCAGTCGGTTGGTAACCAAAGTAGTCTAACTTTTAAATAAGGACATTATGAAATTCGATATTTGGATATAATTCTAAATAAAATATTTCTTGGTGAATGTGTTATTGAAATGGATCTCGAGTTTCTCTCAAATATCAATGGAAATAATTTTAAATATATATAAAACAAACATAAGTGTTAGAAAATAATAAAAAAAGAATCATTACATATAGACAGTGACGCAGCGCCTGACTATATATATATCGTTTCGATATATTTACAGTCAGAGTGGGTTCGACTCCCACTCGGGGGAATAAAATATTCTAACTCTTTTTCCTGAATAGCTTAGATAATCTGTTAAGACAGTCATTTCCCAGATTTCCATTTGGAGAAATGAATAATGTAATATTTAATTTTTTTCACTCTACTCTCAAAATAAAACACGGCGTTGAGTTCCGCCACTCTCGAGAATTCGGCGGAAAGCGAAGAGTGCCTTAGTATTATGTTTCTTCTGTCTAGCGTGTGATATACAGCATGAGGCTAAAACATAATAAATAGATAAAAAGCGATTCACATAAAATAATTTAAAAAAAACGACACGTTACGCCACTTTACATTGACGCCTCTCTATATGGCATCAAATGAAAAATCGTGCTTCCTGCATCCATCCCGCCTTCGTCGATGACGTTGACGTTTTACTTTTTTTTTTAAATAATAAATAATAAAAGGTATTAAGAAATCCAGTATTCAGCTTATATTATAGGACAGAATATAAAAACGGTATGCGAGATGAGAGCAATCAGTATCCTTCGCGACATCACAATGAGAGTTCTGGTTAGTTACAGCTTGTTCTTTTTAAATTCTTTTGTTTGACATAAGTGTCTTTTGTTTTGTGTTGACACGTGACGTTTGGTATTTTTTGGTGATATATATTTTTTAATATTGAAATTTAATATGGATTCTTTTTATATTGATTTTAATTAGATTCATTTTATTTTGAGTAATATGTAATTAGGAAATTAAATAGGAGCTTTTGTTTTTGCTTGATTTTTAAAAGAAGTACTTAAATAAATTGAGGTCAGTCGTGGCGCAGTGGCACGAAGTGTGACTGTAAAATCGACTGGTTGTGGGTTCGATCCCCACTCGAGGAGATGAAATATTTACTTAAATTTATATTTCCATTTCTTCGCTCTGGTGTCGAGGCTAAGCGCGGCGTTGAGTTCTGCCACTCAATACACAATGCCTCCAGAATTCGGCAGCAAGAAGGGCGAGTCTTAACACAAGGTTTCCTCTGCCTACTCTGCTGTGTGCGGGATACAGCGTGAACCTGAATATTTTTTTTTTATTTTAATTAAATAAATATAGTTGTTTTTGTTACTAATTTTAAATTAGTATTCGTATTTTTAACTAGCTTTTGCACGTGGTTTGCACGTCTGCTTTATTTATTTATTAAAATTGTTAACTTATTTTTTAAGCGAACTTTCGACATATTTATATGGACTCGACTTTATTATACTTAATAGTATTAAAAATGCTATTTCTAAAAACATATAAAATTAAATTAACTATTTTTTTATATTATATTTTATATTATTTTGCGGTGTTGGTAGAGTCATTGTCATTGTTTTAGCATCACGCTCTATATCGTATATGAAAGGGTCGGCACAGGATACGTCGAGCCATTGCGTATTTAGTGGCGGAACTCAACGCCGCGCTTAATATTGTTAATAGTCTAGTGATTTTTTATTAATTCTATTTATAAAAATTAAAAAATTAAATTAGCTTCACGCTATATCCCGCACACAGCAGGGTAGGCAGAGGGAACCTAGTGTTAAGACACTCTGTTGCCCACTTTCTGCCAAATTTTGAAGGCATTGCGTGTTGAGTGGCAGAACTCAACGCCGCGCTTTTCCTCGACACCAGAGCAAAGAAATGGAAATATAAATTTAAGTAAATATTTCATCTCCTCGAGTGGGGATCGAACCCACAACCAGTCGGTTTTACAGTCACACTTTGTACCACTGCGCCACGACTGGCCTCACTATAAATCTATTTATACATAGGAAGATTATTATTTTACCTTAGTACACCATAAATATCTATAGGGAATTCTAACTACTTCCGTTACCAACTGACTGACAGATAACACTCAGACGAAGCTAGGCGGCGTAGAAAGCGTGAATTATTTTCACGCGTAGACTCCTTATGGAGTGTAAGTGAAAACAAAGATGTTATTTCTCAATATTTCTACGGCAACCGGTTACGTTTTTTTTCCGGGAACCTAGGGTTAAGACACTTCGTTCCCTACATTGACGGTTCAAGGCATTATTAGAAATATTTTATTCGTCTACATTTTTATGTCACTGGGCCACGCTGCCCTCTAATCTGGCTTGTTTTATATGCAAATAAAGTTGTAACGTATAATTCGTTAAATTATGATAACAGTATTTTACATTTGGTAATAAATTCAAGGAAACCAAGTGACCCACGGGAACTCGTTTAAACATGAAGTTCTCTACGTTGTATTTGAATTCACTACTATCGCTAGCTAAACAAAGTACATACCTCATTAACTGACAGACACAGCACAAAACGAAAGTACAGGACTTAGAGAAGTTACTACTACATTCCAAATTAAGGTTGCGGTGTGTAGGGAGACACTAAGCGAATTTCTGTAAAATCCAACAAAAATGGGAATAAACGAGATTTTCCGTTTTACATCCTTAAATTTGAGGGCAGTACTGGCGGAGGGCACAAACGTAGAACTGTAAATGCGACAGATTGTGGTTTCGGTTCCCACTTGAAATATTTAATATTTTTATTTTTTTAAGTACGAGGCATACAAAGTAACTGTAGACGACTAGTACATAGTAATCTCATTTATTATTAAAATAGATCAAGCTCTCCTTGATTTCTAATAACGTCTATTATATATGAATTTATATATTACAATATTGCATAATTCGAGTATTGTTGCTTAGCGCATGTAGGTGTAGCAATTCACTTCCCTGATTATATAATAATAACTATATCAGGAGCAGCAAAAGGATTTGAATTCGCGTTAGTTGTGGATTCGATCCCCATTCGGGGAATCAATTTTTTTATTTTTTCACTCTGGTATACAAAGTTGAGATTGGTCACTCAACACGCAATATATTGAAAATTGGGCGACTTTTTCAGCGATAGGGTCTAGGTCGAATTTCATACGAAGCACAAAAATAACGTTGAGTTTATTTTTCTGTACTCTACGGGACTATGGACCTAGATATTTGATAGTAATTCAAGTCCACTCGCGTTCTTGAGAAAATAGTTTAACGGACGGAAGGACAGGCGCACAGCAAAGTGATCTTATAACATTTCATATTTTCAACCCCAGAAAACAGACTTAATAGTTTATAATTTAGTCAAAAGTTGAGGTACGAAACCCTAAAAATATTTCGTTATTCTACAAATTGATTTTTGTTATTATAGCGAGCGAAGTTAGTGAATTGTCTGTTAGTGAGTTTGATGTGAGAAGCGAATAAAGAGCCAACCCTGATGCTGTCAATAGACAACCCAACATAAAACAACATCTATAAGATATAGTGTTCTCTATAGTAAAAAATAGAGTGGTCCTATACATTTTACAAGTGTCGTTTTCTCTATATTATACCGTGATTTTTTTTTAATTTTTTATATATGTATATAATATCATCTATATCTCAGAAGTAGATGAATAATTACGCTTAGCCTTCGCATATTTATTGAATACATTATAATTGCAAATCTCTGTGCCAGTGATAAGTTGACATTACTACTTACTTGTACGTCAAACTAGTATTATATGGCATTCCTACGATGATTATCGACAAAGAAAATGCATAATAAATAGTTGCGCACTCATATCCCTATCCATATCCAGAGTTTGTTTGGTTGAAAGCACTAATCTCAAAAACTAGTGGTCCATATTGGAACTTTTTGGTTCCATTTCTCGAGGTAGGTTATGTATAGGCGATATTGCATCACGCTTTAAACAATAGTGATGGGAAACAATAGGAATGAATAAAAAAATTAAGCTTCACGGTGTATCCCGCACACAGCAGAGGGAAATAGTACAAATATGTAATTGTAACACCAATCTTTTACGTTTTTAGTGTTCTGTAACTATGTGGCGAAAAACGGAACTCTTATAAATTCTACATGTCTGATTGTACCTCCGTCCGTATGTAACAACCACTTTAATTCCTCCGCGCATTTTTATTTTTTTATTTTTATAGGAATAAGATTTCTTTTACAAATAATTAGTATAAAAAAACTCCGTATCAGTTTCATGTGAACATTCATTCGAGACATAAAAATATTTCACTAATAACTACTTGCAGACACTGTTTTAAATTAAGTATTTTATTCGTTAAATAAACGAAGCTATAACAAAAAGCTTTTTTTATGATATTAATCTATAAATCTATTTCATAATTATAAATAATTGAATATTTAACTTCATTTACATTTTGTCGTCGTTAGTTTACATCATGTCGTAAGGAATACCTCAACACTACGGTTGAGTTCAAAGTCAACCGTAGTGCACCGGGCGAGAATCAAAGTCACAACCACGACGTTCACTGCACAGTCACGCGCTGCGTCACAACGGCTTCATAATTATTATTTCTCACTTTTTTTCTATAAATAAAATGTCAAAAAAACATTAAACCATCGCGTCGTCATCGTTAATAGGATAATTTACATTACATAGAGCAAGTCATTTTTTTTTGATCGAACAGCAAGTCTAATAACACTTTTTGCTATTGTCAATTCCGCATTGCTCTAAAGCCGTAGATTATTTGATCGACAAATAAGATCAAGGTTAGTGCGACTTTTCCCTATATGACATTTATAAGCCTATAAAGAAAAGCAAAACCTTTCATAGGGCAGTTGAAAAATGTAAGAAAGGCCGTGGCGGTGAAGCAGCACTGAGTCCGATTGTAAATACGTTGGTCATGTGTTCAATTTATATATATTTACATCAGTTTTCTATATTAAAAAACTATATTTATTTTCTTCAACTGCCTGTGAGGTAGTGAAACCAACATGGATGTTACTTGTATGGAACTGAGTACTTACAAGTAACATTCAGTCTTCACGCTGTATCCCGCACACAGTAGGGTTGGCAGAGGGAACCTAGTGTCAAGACACTTCGTTCCCCATTTTCTGCTGAATTCTGGAGGCATTGCGTGTTGAGTGGCAGAAATAAACGCCGCGCACTGTCTCGAAACCAAAGCAAAGAAATGGAAATATAAATTTAAGCAAATATTTCGTCTCCTCGAGTGGAAATCGAACCCACAGTCGGTATTACAGTCACACTTGTGCGCCTGCGGCACGACTGGCCTCACATACTATCAATTTTTAATTTTCGTTTTTGGGTAAGAAGACAAAGCGCAACTTTAGTGCCCGCCATATGACACACAATGTCTCCTAAATTGGCTCCCCTCTGCCAACCCTACTTTGTTGGTTACAATGTGAAGCTGCCTTTTACGTTTACTGATATAGTGACAGTAATATAGCGGAGTGAAAAGCAAAATTTTTATATTATCTGATAATACATATTTTTATAAGAGAAGTTTGTGCCGTTTGTGTATTTGCTAATATAAATTCTAGATTTTTTATGTATTTAAAGTTCTACATAATTTTAGTGTTTTGTATGTAACTACCGATAATTATTGTAGACATTTAATATCACGAAATTTGTACACATATTTTTAGGAATATAATTAAAGATAAGGCTTACTTACTTATTTTTAACTTTTTCAAGTGTTATTTCACATTAAGGAAAGAGAAATATTTTTTGAAAAAACATATGATAATACTGAGGTCGTCGTTGCACAGTCCAACTTTAAACGCGATAATTTTGAGGTCGATTCCCATTCGGTGAAATAAAATATTAATAAAATAAAATAAAAAAATCGACGAAACGCGAGGAACGGAAGTGTCCTAATGGGAAAGGAGTGTCTTAATACTAGGTTCTTGGGGTCCCTCTGCCTACCCTGCTACATGAAAAATACAGCGTGAAACATAAAAAAACAATACATAGACACACTGCGAGGACTGGCAACGCTATGCAACATACAATATCTTTCAAATGGGCGAAAAGGAAAGAGTTCTTTGCATTCACTGATTGAGCGATTTTTCCTAACACTGCGGCCTAATAATCTAATATTCAATATTTTTTTGTCACGTGGCTAGGGTTTTTTATATCTATCTATTTCAGGTAGCACGTATTATTAAATAGCAATCGGTAATAGACTGGCCTTGTAAATCGTGATCTACCATCAAAGATCATTGAACTGATAGAGGAATATTTTATTTATATACAGATCGATTTTATTTTGATAGTAGTAAGTTCAAATGTAAGATTTTTTTGTTATTATCAAAAGGTCACTAAAATTCTCGATATTTTTCTTTTAACTTTTAAAATACACGTTGTCTTGTTGCCAAAGTCAGAGATTAAAAATAATAAATAATTCAATCCTCCAGTGGAAATCAAATCCACTACCGTCACGTTTAGTCACACGATGTGCCTTAACATATGCTTTTATTTATTTTTTTTTCTTTTCAGATTGTATCCGCCCTCTTCGCTTGTGTGGCAGCGGCACCCGCGCCCTCATTGTTGGCACCACTGCCTTTCGCCGCAGTGGCCCTTCCTCGTCTTGTCGTAGTACCAACTATACCACCTGGTGATATTCAAGCTGCTGCTATTGATGCTCAGGTACTTATAGAACCTTTCCCAAATTTAACAGGAAAGTTTAAATCGGTTAGGAATGAGCATTTGTTTGGTTTAATTTTCCAAAAACAGATTGTTTATTGAAATGCATAATTTAATATTTTTTCTTTTTTTTTCTTTATTACCATACATGGTTTGAAAATCAACAGGTAAAAATCGCAGACCAAGCTCAATTATTCGCTGACCAAGCTCGTGAATTGGCCGAACAAGCTGCCGAAAATCAAAATGAAGGCGTAGTGGAATCAATGGATTTGGGCAAGGAAAAATCTGAGGAAGCCTTTTGGGCCGCAGAAGAGAAGAAATGGCAAGCAGTCAACGAAGCTCAAATCGCTGAAGCTAGAAATGCTGCATTGTTGGCTGGAAATGCTGAGGCATTAGTCAAATCCGATGCCGCTATTGTCGATGGAATTAAGTCAAACTCTGAATCAGGAGTCGCAGTAGAATCTGCATCAGCCGCTGAAGCTAAGCCAGAAGCAGCTGTAAAGAGCGAAGCTATCTCCGAAGTTAAAGATGAAAAAGAGGCTGTTGTAAAATCGGCTGAGGAAAAACCTGCCGATAAGGCTGAAAGTGAAAAGAAGGAAGATTTACTTGCTAGTGCCAAATCTGCATTCGACGATGCCCTTAAGGCACAAAATTTGGCTATCCAAGCATACAATTCAGCCATTTTCCCATCCGGTGTAGCTGTAGCTGGAGTGCCTGCGGGCTTGACGGTGGTACCAGCAGCGGCCATCGGCTATCAATCGGTAGCACCATTCTCCTACCAAGCAGCTTACAGATCATTCCCAATTCACATATAGTTTAAACGTCGCTAAGCAACTGTGGTAATTAGACTAGAGTTGTAATAAAAATTATTTAAGAATATACGGAGTGTTTTTTTTTAATACATATTTGTATATTAATAGGTATTTCTGTTGGTAACGCAATCACATTCAATTAAAAAATGGTCAATAGTTCTGATTGTAAGGTTTAAGCACGCAACTAACTTAAGGCACGGACTTTATATTTTATACAAAACGCCTTAGAATAATATATTTAGACCTTTTGCAGTAAAACTCAATTGGCAGAACTTTAAAAACTTAAACGGGTAAAATGTGAAACGCTTGTGAAAGTTTTTATATATAAAAAAAATCTACATCACGCACACAGCAAGATAGGCAGAGAGAACTTAGTATTAGGACACTCTGTTTCCCACTTTCTGCCGAATCCAGGAGGCATTGCGAATTGAGTGGCAGAACTCAACGACGCCGCGCTTTGCCTGACCAGACGCGACACCAGAGCGAAGAATATAAATTTAAGTAAATATTTCATCTCCTCGAGTGCGTATCGAACCCATAACCAGTCGGATTTACAGTCACACTTTGTGCTGCTGCGCCACGACTGGTCTCTTTTATATTTATTATTAAAATTGTTAAAAAAATACCACATCAAATGTACAAAAGCAGAAACAAACCGTGTGGAAAATTAATTATACAATTAAAATATAACAAGTCATTTTGTATTAAATGGATATTAGTACCAGCTTCCTATTGCAATTTGTCATGTTACAGTTATAATTTTTAATCGGCTATAACAACTTTTAGTTTTTTGGTCGTAGAGGTATTGCGGTGCTATGTTAAATTGTTATCACGATAGTTGTCGCTTCGATTTCAACTCAGTGGAATGTGTTTTTTTACACTCTGGTAAGAAAGTGTGGCATTTTATGTTCTACCATTCAACACGCTATGTCACAAATGCGGGAGAAAAGTGAGAAACCGAGTATCTAAACACTAGGTTACTTATATGGAAAACGTATAAAACTTGAACGTAGCGGGACTTGAACCTGCGTCTCTAGAAGGAAACCGACCAGGAAGCGCGGGTTCGAGTCCCGCAAATAAACACTAGGATCTCTCATTCACTCTGCCTGCCTGCTATAATGGGGGATACAGCGTGAAACAAAAAAAAAGTAATGTTATAAATAGAATACATTACACTTTATTTGACACAAGAAAAATACATATATCACGAAAACGAATGTTCTACTATGTTCTATGAAACATACTTGAAATAATCTCGTCGTCGTGATATGAGTAATGGCCATAACCAGATGTTGGCATTCACGCGATATTTTAGCGCCCTCTTAGTCTATGATCTGTATCTAGATATAATTTGTAAACACTTCGCAAAGCAAAAATTGGGGGCAGTCGTGGCGCTGTCGATTCGATTCTCATTCGAGGTTTCATTACCTCGAGTTGATATTTTCATTTCCTCATTCTGGTGACGAGTCAAAGCGCGGCGTAGAGTTGCGTCACTTAAAACCCAATATCTCCAGAATTTGGCAGAAAGTGGGGAAAGGAAGTGTTTTAATGGGATCAGTGTATTTTAACACTAGGTTCCCAATGCCTACCCACAAAATAATTTCATTTCATTCTCACAAAAGGGAATTGAACCTACAATCATTCTGTTTATAGTCAGAATTTGCGCAATGACGGCGTTCTATGTCTACGCAAAAAAAGAATAAAAAATACTCAAATTTATCTCGAAAAAAGATAAATCAACAAATAAAACAACTATAAGTTTCACTTTCTATACCAAACAATTCGTGGCACGTACAAATGTGGGTGACCGGGACAATGTGGCAAGAAGGCATGCGACGAATCCTTGCTATAAATTCATAATTTCCTAATCTTGCGTTGGCTTCGATCAGACATTATGTGGGTATTTCGCACTTAAATGAGATTACAGTATATCCGACGAGTTGTGGCTGCCCTAAATTTAAGTTTTCTGAAATTTGAAGCATTCCTCACTCGGGAGGAAAATAGAAGAAAATCAAATATATACAGCCATCATACCGTCGACCGTACTGGACACGACGATATAGGAACAAAGACGTATGAAATAATGTAATATGTAGATGCCACCGTGGCGGAGTGTGACAAAACTGTTCGAATAACAGATTAAAATGTGTATTTTTAGAGTAAATCGGACTGAAACTCCGCTGTCCGTCCTTCTGTCTGTCTGTTTGTTCGTCTGTCAGCAGTTTGTAGCTCATGAATTGTGATATGATTGAAATAATTGTGAGAGAGTTGAAATTTTCACAGATGATATTTTTTTTATTGCCGCTATGGCAAAAAATATTCAAATACATATTTATGGGAGTTCCAATACAAGAGACGTGATTTGTTTGCACGGAAAATGGTATTTATTGTGTGAGCGGGACCGAGTCGCACTTTGCCGGTTTTTTTAAACAAGTTTTAATTTAGAAAAAAGTCAAAAATATGTTTTTCCAGATGCTATTGCAATGTAAGTATTTCAATAATTTTTAAGTAACTATAAAACTTTATCGTTATTTACACAGATTTTTGACAAAATAATTTAAGTTTTACCTTACAATCTTACAGATAGAACTAGAATTTTGTTTATAAAAAAGAAAATGCTACATAACAACAACTGCATAAATTAAACAGTAAAAAAAGTACAAAAAACAGAACAAACAGACAAACACACAATTCTCATACAAGAGTTTAGTTTTCCTCGCACCACGTAATAACGTACGAGGGCATCGTATAAATAATTAAAATAATGTATTAATTATGAACGCTCATGGAATGTCCTGAACGCGTTTCCATTGTTTTAGAAAGAAAATGTCGTGACGGTTTTCTATAAATAAAGTTATAATAATGTAATTTATGAATGCTTAGAAAGGCTTAATAAAAATATCTTAAATAACCTAATAGTTAAATTCAATATAATGTAATATTTGGATTCCACAATTCTTTAACTCTTGCCTATTTTGCGCTGCGTTGAGCTCCGCCACTCAACACGCAATGCCTCCAGAACTTGGCGGAAAGTGGATAACGGAGTGTCTTAACACTAGGTTACCTCTACCTACCTTGCTCTATGCGGGATACAGCGTGAAGCTAATTTTTAATATTTTTTTATTTTAATTATTAATATTTTAGCAAAAGTATTGATTGTAACATTTGCTTTCAGATTGAGCATTAAAAAAATTTAAAAATCCTTCACATTTTCGCTGTCGAGGTGCAGTGGAACAGCTTTTGCCGCGATGTTGTTAATACGATCCTCCAAATAGGCGAAATGATTATTTTTTAACTTATTTTAATTACACCGTTCTGTTAGACGAAGCGCGGTTTAGAGTTTCGCCACTCAACACACAATTTTACAGAAATTCGGCGGTATTGTCAATACACCCTGTTTAACATACACCGCCGTCTATTATATATATATAGATCTTATCCTGTAATGCGGGATGAAGCTTATTCTCATTGTAAAAAAAACAATACCTTTGTACGGAATAAGGCGCTACTCATTTTTTTAGGTTCACGCTGCATCTCGCACATAGCGCACAGGCAGAGGGAACCTGGGAACACAGTGTTCGGAAACCTTGTGCCTATAGACTTCCATTATCCACTTTCCGCCAATTCTCATTGCGTGCTAAACTCAACGCCGCGCTTTGTTTAGTTACCAGAAAGTTTGCAAGGAAATAAAAATATTAATATATTCACTTCACTCTCGCGAGTGGGATTCAAACCGACAACAGACACGTTTACACGCACTTTCGTGCCCTTGCGCCACGACGACGACCTAGTAAAAAAATGTTTACCTATACGTAATATTATCAAACCACTGTTTTATTATCAACCACCACTAAACCAACATGTATAATAATCAAGTTATATTCACTTATCAATATCAGAATGGACATAAACTCGCTTTAACTTAATGCAAAGGTCGCAAACGAAATTTTCTGATGAAATACTCCGGGCTCGTTGCGAGGATTGTGGGCGCGGTAATTGTTCTATATACCTATATATATGGATACTACTTTTACTATATTATTTTGAGCAAATGTAACAAATATTTTGTAATATTACGTCATTGTAGCGCAATGAGGCAATATTTGCCTCTAAAAATGATGGTCGTGGATTCGACGCTACTTGGGAAGCTTGAAACAGTTTCATTTCAAGCCAAAAACTAAGAAATTGGGACAAACTGTGGCGTTAAGATTCACTACTCGACTTTTTTCTCTTAGCGCCGTCCTGTATCCCGCGCATGGTAAAGTAAGTAAGGGGAACCTAGGATATTAGAGTTGAGTAGCATTGTGGCCGACTCTTCATGCATGCTCTGCTAAATAAAAAAACACTTTTCTACGTATTTGCGCATAGCAGAGAGACATAAGGAACGTATACTAAGACAATCTGATCCCTTTTTTTTGGCCAAATTTTACGATACTGCGTTTTGAACGCTGGAACTCTACGCCATGCAAAACTAGATAAGTTAAAAAAAAACTCACATAGGGAACTATTTTACTCTCAGAATACAAGAATTTTAAAAATCGGTGCAAATTTATATATGTAAGTTATACATATATGTAAACATAATTACATATTTACAGACAAACCTCGCTTAGGTTTTTCATATTTAAATAGACAACAAACTGGGCGTGGCTTCCTACTCCCTGTATTACCGAGCAATATGTTAAAATTAATATTAAACATTCTCACTTTATAAAAGCGATATAAAATTATATATAATTTATGATAAATCGCGTGTAAAATTGAATGTGGTTGCCGCTTAGTTTATAAGAACATTTTTGTGCGATTATAGATCAGTGGTCGCCATTATATTTTAGGAGTTTGTTTACTAGGATATTAATAACTTAAAAACTGTAAACCCGATGGTTGTTGGTTCGATATCCATTCGAGGGAAATAATTATTTCCTTTTCCCTGATTATATCTATATATACTGTATCTATCCTTTACCTGAAAATAAAAGAGGAATATCTTGACGTCAATATTTTACGTCTCTATGTCTCACGTCTCTTTTTCTATTATAATTATGTGTAAAATGTATTGCTAAGCTAAATGAGTGAAATGAGACCGCCAAGGAACCGGAATTCACAGTCGTGGGTTCGATTCCCAGTCGAGGGAGTGAATTATTTTCATTTTCTCGCTCTGGTAATTAGGCAGCGTAACACTAAGATCCCTCTAGCGCTAAGCATATAGCGGAGTACTGTTGTATACGGGATACAGTGTGAAGCTAAAAAAAAGTTTCATCTATACCTACTCCTATATATTGTACTAAAACGGACTGTAATTACATTATAATATATGCTTAAACTTAACAAGAAACGACAAGGAGCTTTCTTATATGACTTTTTTCCTTTTTAGATAAACAGAATGTAGTCGGAATGTATTGGAATCATTGTAAGTGATTAATAAAAATTCTCTCTAAATAAGTCTATTTAGTTTAGTATAATAGTTGAAGTTATGTCAGTTATGTAAGTAACATATGTTTTTTTTTCTATTAACATTGTTGGCACGTGTATATTGTAAGATAGTTTTAGGTTCAAAGCCGATGGCGCAAAATATTATAAAATAAAATATAAATATTATAGATACAAATAATATGTTTTTAATAACAAAGTGACGGTACTTAACGCCGCGCGCCTATTAATCAGTCTTCAGATTCTTTCTTGTTTATCAGAGCGGTTGAAGAACAATAATTTGACTATTGAAGTCTTGGTATTTTAACATAATATCGATTTCCGTTTTTAATAAATAAAACTATACCGTACTTACGATAAATTTAAAGAAGAAGAACAAACCTTGCGTAACGCAGGGAGTCTTACCTGAAATAGATAAAAAAAACATTAATTAGAGAAAAAATACCTAAATTTAAAAAAAACATACAGAATTGATACAAGCGCGACATTTTCCACTTGTGAATTATTTTCATTTCCTCGCTTTGGTGAAGAGACTAAGTGCTTTGTTGAGCTCCGCTTCTCGACACGCAGTCTCGAAAATTAAGCAGAACGTGGAGAATAGAGTGTTTTAAAATATAATCCTCTCTCGGGGAACAAATACTATTTTCCACTTAATTTTCTATATGCACGTTGCGAGAACGAATTTAGTGCCGCGGTTTGTCTTGATCAGAATGTATTAATATTATTGAGAAAACATCTCAAGTGGGAAACGAACCAACGACCATTACGTATATACAGCTTGACGCTATACTATATCACCAACAGAGTCTCCAGAGGTTTTATAAAAAAGAAATTAATTTCCAAGTCATTTCTTATTTACTCTATCTCAACAGTCAACTTTGAGTAATTATTGTTTTTTTTTCATTATCTCATTACATGCATGTACTCGTGTATATTAGATTATTCTACGTTTAATTCGGAGGTTTATTTTTTGTATAATTTACGACCCAGTCATTTTCAATGTTTGAAAGTAAAAAAAGGTTTTAATAAACTAAATGGTTAAAAGAAAATCTAAAAAAAAAACACGTTGCTGTCGCTCTATGAGCCTAAACTGGAAGGACGTACTATTAAACTATAGAGAGTTCTACTCTTTAGGTCTTGGTTTCACTATCAGAACCGCTACAATAAGACACAATGAATATAGTAAGAATAATAATTAATTATTCTATATGTCCATGCCTTTACAAAACTTAGAATTCCCTTTGAAAAAAAATTTCAATCTTAAGGGCTTGCCATTAAGAAAAATCCCAACAGCGGCCATCACGTCGCTATCCTCGTCAAATCTCTTGGCCACGAGGTGTTCCTTCAACTGGAGAAGGAGAAGGTAGTCACTGGGCCGAGATCTTGCGAATAGGAGGGGTGTTTCACCAGTTCTAATCCCGCATATAGCATGACAGCTATGGCCACTACAGTTTTATAAGCCGGTGCGTTGACTGGTGAAACAGCACTCCAATACGAAGCAGCCCGCTTTTTCTCCTTGATAGCCACTCACAATCTTTTTAATTTTGACTCTTTGAATACTCTCCTAGGGATCTCCTATCATCACCCCGACCTGTCTGATAGTCACTCTCTCACATCTGCGACTACAGCTTCTTAATATTTTTACCAAATTAATTTCAGTAAGGGATTCTTGGATGGATGTAATCTGATGAGGATACTATTATTACGAATGGTTCAAATTCTTTCTTCATAGTTTGTTACAGCTCGACCTAATAAAAGCAGTAAAATAATTAATGATACGCGACGGTGTAAGTAGCGGAATTTTAATAATATATCTTCATTGTACAGACGAACGTATGTACTAAATAAGTATGTAATTACTGTATATAAAGTCCGGTACTAGTTTTCATAGTGAACTATAGCAGCATGAGGAAACGAAAGTAGATAAGTAAGTATATCAAAAGGATAAATGCCATTTAATCATCCGCTCAAGGATAACTTCTATCATGGTGTCTTTTTTTGAGAAGCAAAATGTGTCGCTCTATTATTTTGTGAAACAGAAAGTCAAGGTGTTGAAACACCTTGAGTTTTGTTAAGGTTTTTTTTAGCTTCACGCTCTATCCCGCATATAGCAGGTTAGGTAGAGGGAATCTTGTATTAAGGCATTCCGTTCTCTACACACCGCCCAATTTTCGAGTGGCGGAACTCAACGCCGCATTCCTTATTAGAACTAGGAAAATTAAAATAATTAATCTCTATGAGTGCGAATCGAACCTAAAACTGTAGCATTCACAGTCAGACACTTTGCCGCTGCGCCACGATCACTTCTATTATAAATAAATAAAAAAGTAAATAAATAATAATAAATCTAGTGTTATTAATACGAATATAATATTCATAAATTCGATAGCTATACCAACAGATTTGATACGTGTCAAGTCAATACTTACAAGGTTATGTGTGATTGTAAACGGTGCACAAATTATATTTATGTATAAATAATTAACGTGATGGAGGTAGCCGCTTCGATTTCCGGAATATTTGCGGTTGCGATAAATGAGAATTGTGGCAATTTTAATATAATCGTTAAAGATTGATAATTTCAATGTGGTGCCCATTCCGATAAAAAAACCGTACATAACAGGTTAGCTCTTTTCTCCCCACTGTCTGCAAAATTTGTAAGACATTGTATGTTGAATGGCGGAAATCAATTCCGCGCTTTGTCTTGCAACTGGAGAGAGAAAGTAGGTTTTGAAATATTGGTATCCACACATTTTTGGACAGGGGAAAGGTATATAGGTAAATGACAACAATTTAAAAAAAAACCATTGAATTATTTAACAAATTTTATGCAGCTCAAATTTATATTAACACTTTAGTATATTATTAACACATAAAACAATGTAATGGGATTTCTATACTGTCCTTATTAGTCTATCGGTTAGCTGTTATTAATTTTACAATATGAGCGGGTAGTTATAGATTATAATTCATATATGTCACTTTGCAGCTAGTTGACTTGCTATTTCTAGGTAAACTTGGAAATATTCGCTTTTTTTCACTTATAAATGTATACTTAAATGGTATTTGTTAGACTGGCTGCCCATATTTCCATATTCCAATAAACAAGTATGGATATGTACTGGCTACAGTTTTAATAGGCGTTTAATTAAACATGTCGAATAAACCAGAACTTGTCCAGGTGGTAAGAACGTCTAAATAATAAGTGATGAAAGAATGGCAAAAACCGAACCGTTTGATGTAATAATTATGTCAACTGACAGACGAATATCACCTCTGCCCTTGACCATAGGCTACTGCAAAGTGTTCGAAACGAGATTAATCCGGTGAAATAGTTTAATCTAAAAAATAAACCAATTTCAAATACTTGTCAATATATACTGATATTCGAGCAGATAGATAAACTACAAAGCCGTTTTTGAAGGAAATGAACTTTTTCAAAAATTGGAATCTATAGGTTTACGGAATTAAACCAAAAAAAATCGCCTCGATATGACCGAAATTTGAAGACAAACATATAATATACGTTCTTACGAAATTTTGCATATGTATGTATATGCTTGTAAGCCTAAATACATCATCATAATATATGTTCCATATATGTTAAATGGATAACTTACATTAAAGTCAACTTACGCTTACTTAAAAGTCGTTCAAAAAAGAAAAAGCCCGGCTTCCACCGACAGTGGTCCGTTAAAGAAAACTCGCATGGATAAACTGCATACTTGTATTTCCAACCATAAATATTAGGACGAAAAGTACTGAGCAAGTCGTTAAGCGGTATACGGTCCATTAGAGCACAGAATGCATAGTTCTAAATCAACGCACGCAAAACATAAGAGAGATTATCCTGCATTTTGTATAAAACTCGCGCGGTAATATAAAAAGGTACTTCCCGTAGCCTTACCTACAGTTATGAAATTTGTTATATTTCACAGAATAAAATACAAATTTATATTTGTAGTTCATTTCATACAAGACGATTGCATACGCTCGCAAACTTAAGTTTGTCAACTTTTATATGTTGTACTTGAGGTTGAACATCCTAAAACTAGTTCAAAACCTTTGGTCTTCGGTCGGACAACCATTTGCCCGATTTTTTTATATTCTTGTCAGCTTTACCCCGTACTACACATATTAAAGAAGGCGGAGAAAACCTAGCGTGAATACACTCCGTTCTCCGCGTACAGTGTTAATGACCCACATTTTTTTTTCTTTAAAACACACACGTGTTAAGCCCGGTCCCAGCAAAGTCATGATTTTATTTATAATAAATAATAATAATAAACCTCTTATTTCTTGCAAAAAAATAACAATTTTCCATTACGCTTAGTCCTAACTTTTAAAGTAATGTATTATTACTTATTTTGACTCCTGTGGAGGAGAGTTCTAACAGACCAATAAGTATCTTAGCTTTAGTAAAAAAACAAACTGCAACGAATTGGCACAATACCGACTAAATTAAATATTTTAATTTCAACTTTCACTGTCAATTTTAATTTCGAAAGCTTTATTTTTTTTACAAGAACCGGAATCAATTGTTACATATTCACTGTAAATATATAAGAGTACATATACCTATTATATTGATTTAATGTTTTAATTTTTACAAAGTCCCGATCAAATAAACTTCCAACTTTGCTATCGTGGAACATTGAATTTCACTTCCACGCGCATAGGAGGGTAGGGCAAAAGAAACCTAGTGTCAAGTCACTCCGTCTGCCAAGCACCGCCCAATCTTGGATATTTAATGGCGGAACTCAACGCCTTGTCTTCTTACTAGAGCAATGGTTCCCAACCAGTGGACCACGAGTGGTCCTAAATATGGTCCGCGAACGATTTTAATTTTATGACTGGGGATAGTGAGGCGAAGTTTTTATTTAATTATCACAGGAAATCATATCAAGAAAAGGGTGGGCTCCCCTGTACTAGAGGGAGGAAGTTAAAATAATTTATTTACGCGAGTGGGAATCGTATCAACAACCGTCATGTTTACAATCATAACACTGTCACACTTTTATTAAATATCAATACATTCTTTATTTCTCCTTCATGAATATACTCGATCGCTCTCCTTTATAGATATACGTATTACGTATTTTACATTCATTTTCATTTTCAAAGAACGCAGTGCCCTATGAGAGCTGACTGCCATAATCTATTCCTTTATATAAAAATCAAAGTAATCCATTTACTTCATATAAAAAAAACTAATCCGTTACCGATCGACAGTCGCATATACGAAACTACTGGAAGTTAGGAAGTTGAAATTTAGCATGTAGGTAGCTCAAGGAGTGCAGAGGAGCACTGAAAGAAGAGAGAGCAAGTCCATGGAAATAAAACAGAACTATGCATTTTACATATAAAAGTCAATACAAAGTTGCGGGCGATGACTAGTTACAGAAAAACTAATAAGATAACTTTCCGTAATGGAAACCGAATCTATAACCATTGCGTTGACAGTCAATCACTATGCCACTGAGTCTAGACAGCCTCAATACATATTATGTATATATGTATGTATTTCAATGTTCAACGTAACAGAGCTTGCCCATGAAATATGTAGAAATAACTAACCGTATATTTTTTTGCATCAATTTAGATTTAATAAATGATAATAATATATATTAAATAATTTTAAGTTTCTCATACTAATAACTAGTGCTTATAATATAAGAGGGGGAAAAATAATATTAAATAAGTGATCTATTTTAATTTTTTACGTAAAAATTAAATAGTAATTCCGGAAATAAATATATTACTGTACATACACGCGTGTAACGATAAATTTGTTTTTCACCCATTATCCTGCATTTTAATGTAAGCTATGTTAAACTGTTAACGCGATGGCCGTACGTTCGATTCCCACTTGGGGGAATCATTTATAAACTTGTACTTAAGGATATAATTAATTATAAAGCGATGCGTTGAGTTCTGCCACTCAAAAAAACATGATGCTGATTTTTTTTATTATATAGGATGGAATATATAATAAAAAAATCAGGCAATATTATTTAACTATTTCATATAACAATTTCGAGGTCAATTCCACTAAAAATCTAGACTAATTTTACTTTTAAAATGTAATTAATACATTTGTATTGTACATTTGTATTAATACATTTTAAAATGTAATTAATACATTTGTAATTAATACATTTGTAATTAATACATTACGTTACGTTTTAACGCATTGTAGCATAATTACAACTTGTCGAACGAAGGTTTTTAACGCGATAGTTCTGGATTTATATAATGAAATCTATAGAAATCTATAGTTATGTCTTGTTATCAGAGCGAAAAAATTTAAGTAATCCATTTCACCGAGTGAGAATCGAACCCACAACCACGTCACGTTTACAAAATTTCTTAGTTATTGGAATAAAATTTATTCCATTGCATCATTTAAGAGATGCATTCTTTTTCAAGCAGTCTTTGCACAATTAGGTGCCTGATTGTGATAAAAAAAATTAAAGCTTAAGCTTCATTCGCGTCGAGTTATATCGAGTCACAGCATGTTGAATAGCGGAACTCGACGCAGTATTTTGTCTTAAGAATTCAGCGAAAAAAAACAACCATACGAACAAGGTTCTAATAATTGAACTATTTATCGGATCGGATGAACGGATCCACCATGCTAAGCCCGTTTAATATGAAAGAAGTATATGGTATGTTAAAAAATCTAAAGTTAACCAGCACTTAGATCACTCGAACATAATCTGTACTTAATGTTCAAGTACGATTATCTACAAAAAATGAAATATATTATTATTTTTGCAATCGATGAAATAACTAAATCTGACACTACAAAAATGGTTCAGATTATTACATACAACATAACATCTTCGTAATAAAAAAAAAATCGGATCGGAAAAGAATCGAATTGCTGACGGTGCTACGACGCTGTAGTACAACTTCCGGCTGTAAAAGCGACAGTTATAGATTTGCTTCCCACTTAGGGAATAAATTACTCACAATTCATTGTTTTGGTAGTGAAACAAAGCGCGTCTTTGAGCCGCCAATCAACAGGAAATATCTTAAAAATTAGAAGGTTCAAGAGGAACAGAGTGTCTTAATTCAATCTGTCTTCCATTCTAAACGAAGGACAAATACAATATAGCAAAATAAATCAGCTATAAATTACAATTCAGCAAAAATGTTTAAAAACTGTAATTTATGTCACAATGTATCAAAATATGCTAATAGTTTAAATTGTTGGTAATTTATATTAATCGAAACTACATTTAACTTAAAACACATACAATATTTATTCAATACACTATATTAAAATAATGTATTTTCAAATAATTATATAAAACAAAAAATAAAGATCGAGATCCGAGAACAAAACTAAAATGAGCCACAAAAAAATTAAGCCACAACCAACCGACGCGACGACACAGCGACAAAAAAAGTGAAATGAAGAAATAAAAAAAAACAAAAAACAAAAAAAATTACACATGACACTGACATTTCATACAAAATGTCGTTTGTGTATTAATAATAATAACAAGTATGTACATACATATACGTACAGTGTACTTTCAATGGCAACTAGTATAAAAGACGGTTGGCAGGAGGACAGCATTCAGTAGCTCACCAGCAGTCTAACAAGAAGTGCAAGATGAGATTTCTGGTAAGAACACCTTATCAGTGATAACGCTTATCATTATAAGTGATAATGGTTAATTTAAAAAAAAATCAGTGCTAAAGCCATAAAATAACAATTTTAAGCATTGAAATCAATACGAGTGCATTTCCATACTTTTTCTTTTAAATATTATAGTTCCAATAAACGCTTAATTCAAAAAAATAAGTAGTTTAAAAAATGTAAAAAAATACGGTATAAGCTATTTTTGCACTGATTTTTATATCAACATTACTTTTTAGTTTATTATTTATTTATATACATACAGATATCCTCTTATTTTTATTAAATTTATTCGTTCTTTCATCTCCATAATACAAATTTAAAGATCTCACATTAATCTTAAGAAGAATAGGGATAATTCAAACGTAACAAATATTAATATTTCAAATAATAGTTTCCATAAAGTTAATAATAATTCATGTTATCTAATTCTATTTTTTACATCTTAACGGATAGCAGCCGTGGCTGCCATGGAATAGCATTTGAATTTGATTGCGGTAGTTCTGGGTTTTATGGCCACTCTATCAACGCTAGTTTCGATCTGATGATTTGAAGTGTGATACTGCTTTAACTCTCAATATCGGTAATGTTCTATATTTTAATTCAAGAAAGTTACATTAATTTTAATTAATCATACAAACTAGATTGAAACTGGATCAAAGTTTAACCCTAAAGCCTCTACTGTTATAGTTATAACAAAATAGGTATAATTTTGTCACTTAAATTCTGGATCATTTATTTAACCGATTTTTCTTTCAGTATTGGGACTAAAAAATCTTTTAAAACCACTTTCAACATTGAACTAAAATCATTTATTTTATTTTACTCTACTTACTACGTACCTTCACACTGCTTCAGTAGGTAAAAATAATAATTAGCATATACCTATTAGATATATAAATCTTCTGCTTCAATTACTCTAATTACTTCCTTTAGTAGTTAGAAAGATCTAAGCGTTCAAACAAAAGCAGAAAACGACTTTTCATCTATTCTCCACTTTTAAAATCAAGCTAATCTTTCCCCAAATATATTTTTTTAATTGTATAAAATTGGAACCTATATACTATGCCTAAATGAAGAAATCCATAGCAAATCATTCTAAAACCGTGTAAATAAATATGTTACAAGAAATTACATAATGTAATTGACAGGCATTCTCAAAAATCACAATTACTACGCTCGTCCACATCACGCATTTACTTTCGTAATGGCATAACTTAACCTAACCTAACATTATAAAAATATCTATTTTTTTTTCAATTCTAAGCCAATTTCGGTCTTATAATAAGGAAATAAGGTTGAAAAGCCTATCATAGATTAATCATTGGGGTTCTTTATACGTGGTCGGGTCTTACGCGTTTGGCATACCACTGCGTAGTGGTCAAGGGTAACGGCAAAGATTAAGAATTAGATGTGAATTATTATACAAATATTTATTTTTGTTATTGGACAAAAAAAAGCAACCAAAGATATATTCGACGCTCTGAATAATACTTAAATATAATGTCAAACGTTACGTTACGTTTAAAAAAAAAAAACAATAAACCCGAAAACGGAGTGTCTTAACACAATTTTTTTTGTCCTATATGTGGAAAAAAATGCAAAATTTTCAAACAGAACTATCTACCGAGTATAAACAATATAAAATGAGTACGTAATTTGTATTCAAAATGCGTGTTAAATTCAAAGGATATGTAACTATGTTAGGAGTGTTTCATAAGGCTCGTTACAAATACAGTTTTGCTGAGACAAGGTCAGTAGTAATGTTATTGACAGTATTTAATTGTTTAGACTCTTGAGTCATTTGCTCATAATTGATATCTATATAAACAAAAAAAAATGTATTTGGATTTTATTTTTATATCTCCGTTCTGGGAGATCATTGAGTTCCGCCAATTTCTCAAAAATTTTATGGTAAATAGGTCCCGAGGTGTCTTAACACCCTAAGTACTTAGCGTGCTAGTTAAAAATGAATGAATCTGTGCCTGTTTCAATGTCGAAACGCACATTTTTCAATTTATATTTTTATTTATTTATAAATTACATCATTTAAAAGAAGACTTTAATCAAATCGGTATTCGATCCTGTGAATCATAACTGCGACTTTCGTGTGAGTAAATTGTGTCAAGATATATAAATATTCCTTATATTCATGTTACAGATTATCAATAACACAACCGTAGTTCACCTCAATTTCATTTTAGGCAAAGTCACTACTCATAAGGTATAATTCACATAACTCAACCATATCAAGAATACTTTCTGCTCTTAATAAATATTTAATATTTTATGCTCTTTACAAGTCAATTTATATTTGGTTCTTCCATTAATGGATTTTATAAATATTGTACTAGTCGTTGCCGGGAATTCTTTTTGCGTGAACTTAAAATAGAATCCGTTTTCTTACCCGTTTCATAGAATTACATTTTTAGGGTCGAAGGAGAGTGTGTACACTCACCTTGCCTATTTACTTATCACTTCTCTACTCTACTGCATATATTTGTCCAATTAGGAACTAAAAAAAAAACTATTTAATCATTCAATTTAAGTAATAATTTATATCACAGTTAATAATAAATCATATTTGTCTACAGATCGCTTTCGTCGCCATCCTCGGCTATGCTTCGGCTAGCGCCATCATCTCACCCCTGGTCTTAGGCGCCAACCCTGGTGACGTGCAAGCCGCCGTCATCGACGCCAATGTAGCCGCCCGCGATTCCATCCGTGCCCTTGGCGAAGGCCAGGCCCGCGCCGCCGAAGCCGTCATCCAAGCCAACACTGAAGCAGTCCGCCAAGTCGCTGAGAACAACCGTAACATCCACGAAAACGCTTACTGGGGATCAGTCGCCGCCTCCCAAAACCTCGTAGCTGCTGCTCAATCTCAGGTTGCCGCTATTGACGGAGCCGCCGCCGCCGTCCGCGGTGTTCTCGGCGCCCCCATCGCCGCCCCATTGGCCTACGCTGGTGCCCTTCCCTATGCCGCCCCTTACGCTCTCGGAGGTCTCGGTCTCCACGGCATCCACGGTTGGTAAATCAACCTGACCCATCACTAAATAGTGATGTACCCGTTTGGGAGTTACCTCGGCCCTGAAGTCAAGGAAACATCCAAACTTAACAACTGGCATTGGCAATGTTCACAGCAACAGTGGATATTGCCAAACAGTTGTTCCAAAGGAAACCGATTGCTCAATGGATTTGTAAAAAGGTCTCAACGTAACTCTCTTTGTAAATAAGTGAATCTCATGCCATCACTGCCAAAGTGTAAAATAAACACAGAAATTTACAATTCTTGCCTTTACTTTCCCGTTCCAAATTTTCTAAATAAATACCTGCTGTGTGAAATTTGAAATTATAGTTTCAATTAATTTGTTTTTCTTATATACTTTTGCCAACGAAAACAACATTGCAATTAATAATTATAAGCGTTTATCAATGTTGGGTACTAAGTACTGAGTAATTTTACATTTATTATATTTTTGTACTAAGTACTAAGAAATTTTTGAGATTTATAAGTAAAGAAAATTTATTGATGAAAAAATAGGATAAAATAACCATATAACTTGTAGATAAAAAAACGTCATTTAGGTTTTAATATGTTATGACTTGCAGTGGCTATGTTAAGCAAGAGATTTAGCTAGCAGCAACTATTTTAAGCTATTTTGAGGTAAAAGATACGAGCGAGAAAGCAGCAGTTAAACTGCGTTTTCCAGTTCCTTCGAGAATCCTATTTTATATATTTAAATGGTTATTCGACACTAAGAAAAGAAAAATAGTTTGAAGAAAACATATAAAACGCAAATAACTAACAAGCTTTCAAATATCTGTTGAAATATTTAAAAAAAGAAGATGAAAATATACGGATCATTGAGAAATATATAGAAATCCTCCCACAATGGACCACCGTCGATCTACTGAACAATATACAAGCTTTTCGAAAAATTATATGTATTTTAAAAATATATATATACCATTCAAAACAAAGTATACGTAGCAATTTAATCAAAATTTTTGAACAATTTACACAATAAAATATAGACAAATCTGCGCTGAGTTAGTTAACGATATAAGAAATATCAGCCTCCTTTACGCATTACATTGTTAATATGTAAGTTTAAAGTTTCAATTAACAGCTCATAATAACTTACATAATTCATTCATACACACTTACATTTGAATCGATTTAACGTCGCGCAATAAACAAAGTATAATAATCACATAAGTAAAATATTTTTTCAGTATTTACTCAAAATTTGTAATTGTATTGCTAGTAACGAAATTTTAAACATTCAAAATACTTAGAAGATAAATTTCCAAAATGGTCACAGCGTTAATAATAATCGGTAAGAATTTAATATTATTTAATTCAATTATAATTTCTAAGACGAGTCCAGTCAACGCGATAGGTTGTAGGTTCGATTCCTACTCGAGGAAATGAAATATTTTTATCTCCTCGCTCTTGTAAAAGCACAGTAGTTGAAGTCAGCGCCTGCGTAAACTTCCACTACTCAACACACAATGCCTCCAGAATTTGGCAGAAAGTGGGAAACGGAAGTGTCTTAATGGCAACGGATTTCTTACAACTAGCCCGCTGCCTTTTCTACCGTACATATATTTATTTTTTAAATTAATAAATAGAATTATTATCAATTAGTCTATTGTGTCTAAATTCGAATATACATGTATAAAATTTTCGTATAACATATTTGTTATTGTATTGTATATAATTATGAAATATTTGTTGATAGGTTTAGCTACAGTCCTTCAGAATTCATTTGAAATGTCTATTAATACCAAATGTCATCCAAATATAAATAAGGGCATTAAATGCCTTAATAGTGAAACTATGAGCACTTCTGAAAGTGGGGAGAGATTACGTGTTCGTAATCCTAATGTTCTTCGAAACTATTTAGAAAGGTCAAATGATTCTTCAAGTACAGAAGACGCAAGTGTAATTAATAGTTATGAAGGTATTAGAAAGGCATTAGAAAATTCGGACAATTCGAAAACCATAGACAAAGTAAAAATTGAATACCTTCGGAATTTTCATGATCACGACGATGAAATTTATGACGATAGCGTTAAGTTTGAAAGTTCCGAAAACCGAAAAGATATTTCATTAACGGTGGATAAATCTTATAATGAAGATGTGAGCTATAAAAGACCTGAAAGCTTACATAATTTTTATAAAACAACAGACATATCAGATAGCGAGTCAGATTTTGAGGGTTTTGAACATCTTCGGATATCCCACAAAGAAAATCCAGACTCAATAAAATATAACAGTTATGAAAGTATAAAAAATCAACTTGAGAAGGGTAAATGGATTCTCATGCCAAGTCGGCAATCTAATTTGGATAAAAGAATATTACCAGGTTTATTGTATCTTATTGGAAGTAATGTTGTCGTCTACGGCGTCGGCGAGCTTTTGAAAAAAGGTTAAAAAATGTAGGCTGCTTTTACAGTGTTTTAGTTCATTTTTCAAAATAATATTACTATTAAAAGAAAAAAAAGAAGATATATATATATATTTAAATAAAGTTACTGCGTGCGATTCAGATTTGTTTTACCAAAAATACACCTTAAAAATGTAACCTGTAAAATAAAATTAAATGGAATATCATTTCGACGTAGCATGGCAACAAATGAATTAGTATAAAATAAAAAAATAGGGAAATATTAAATTAACTAGTTGTTTTTCAACTACATCGATACTACTGAGATGAACTAAAATTCTAAAATTCATAAATATATTATTTACGTTTTTTAAGTGAGATAGCGATGCTAACAACATAAATATGCTGTAACAACCGCATTAAAAATCGATGTAGCTTGATGAGAACGTAAACGCTTGAACGGTGTTCAAAACGCGTGGGCTCAAATCCCATTACGTTCTTAATATGTTATAATGAAAATTTTCACAAATGTATGTAAATAATATGGTTATTAAAATACTAAGAAGATTGATAAAATATTAAAGATTTAATACTTTTTCTTAAAATTTGATTGTTACCACGACGATAACAGCTACGGGGTCTTTAAGCTTACAGAGAAAGGTAAAGTAAGTTGTTGCTTGAGTTTGAATTGTTAAACCTGATGAACATTTGAATGGTGAAACCGTGGATCCTATCGATTCTAGGGTGTTTCTCGGTATCACCATTGACTCTAAATAACAGTGGGCACCTCATATTGATGGATTGGTAAATAGACTTAGCTCCGCAGCTTTTGCGGTTAAAAAAAATCAGACTATTAACTCACGTGGAAACAGCTCGCCTTGTTTATTTTAGCTACTTTCATAGTATTATGTCCTACGGCATTCTACTTTGGGGTAATGCAGCCGGTATCAAATCAATTTTTGTCTTGCATAAGCGAGGTGTTCGCTCAATCTATAACTTAGGCTTAATGTTACAATGTGTTTTTGTATAATTGATTTAAAAGAAATCCTGCTGAGTTTCTTGCGCCAGTTCTTCTCAGGTCTGAGGTATTAACTTTAGCGAATGGTGGTAAATTATTTGACGTTCAAAAAATGAAGCATGTCACTTCTTATTTTGAATAAAATTATTTGACTTTGATCAAAAAGGAACTCAGTACCTATTCATTTCACCTATATGTATGGATGTTCATGGATTTCAGTGGTTGCGATGTTTTTACGCAGAATAGCTCAATAGTAGGCATTTTGTATCATATAACTATCGGCTTATAAACCTAGGAAATAACACAGTAAAAGTTGTTATTCAAATTACGAGAATTGTCCGATGTCCGATTATAGCAGACTAATGAAAAATGCAAACTCTTACGTAAATATTTTAAAAAATCTCACAATAAGAATATTTTTTTTACTGTTTTATGATTCGAGTACATTTTTTATGTTTTCACTAACCTACGCATGTGAACTAACTAGAAAATATTTCTACACAGAAACTAATAGTTTTGAAATTACTTCTAGAAAAAAATATAACTATTTTTGTTTCGTTGTTATTTCGAATATTTTTGAACCTATAGTCTTAAATTATTATATGATAAAAAAGTCCTACTATTGAGCTATATTAAGAAAAAACATGAGCGCAGACCCAACGGTCGAGCTGTATTTGCCAATTTTCTTAAAAAAACCTATTCTTTCTTCAAGAATACTATTTTTAAAAAAATCACAAATTTACAAATATCTGCCAAACCACTAAAAATAAACCCATACATAGGGTAAAACGGATAGGTACTATCTTTGCAAGCCATTGACAACCGTCGATCCACATAGATCGCGTTACACTATGTACTTGTTTATTATTATCTCATCTATAGGCAATTGGGTATATTAAATGATACTTTGTGCACGTCGTCAAAAATAACATTTTGCAAAATAAAATAAATATAAGTTTCTTTAAGATAAGAAGTGAGAACACCCAATCATGGATAGATTCACCGTGACAGTGTTTATGTGTTAATTACCTAAACTAATAAATTTATAAAATTATTGAATACAATAATTTTAGTCTCACGTTTCTTTTTCTCATTCCTACGTACCGTACGTACTTATGTTTGTCGTAATGTTTTAATTAATGAATTTTGTGGTATCGCTTGGATAAGTTAATTTAACATTTATTCAATAACTTAACTATAATGGACCATTTCAATAAAATAATTGAATAATTCGTCACTACCTTTACATATTAATTAAAAATACTAAAGCACATTAAATCCTCATAAACATGCTTATATCAATAACAATAATCGGTAAGCATTTTAATAAATAACCTTTGTTTAAATAGTAGAACATTCAATAGCTTTTTAAGATTTTCGAAATTGTAATATATAAAGGATATTTAAACCAAAAATAAAAGTATAATTTCCTTAATTCAATACATGCAAAAAAACTGCTTACGTAATACTTGAACGGTCCCTAGGGTTAGAGACAAACAAATGGTGAGACTATACTATCACATTTTCATTAGAAGCCAGTGCAGAGGTCCCACGTTTATCAGGCTAGATGCTTTATAATGGTCTAATCTGACGCATTTAAAAAGATGATCTTAATAAATGCGTCAACTTAGACGAGTATATAATATGCTGTGCAATTTCAGTAGATCTTATAATACTTATATTTTATTTTCTGACAGTTCTAGCTTTGGTCACTCAAAATTCATTACAAGAGTCTGTTAATCCGGCATGCCTAGATATCAATAGAGGTTTGTTTTTTAACTGTCTTCGTAAAGAGGCTATGGACATATTTGAAAGCAGAGAGAATGTACGAGAAGGTATTCAAAATTTCCCAGAAAAATTACATAAGTCGCAAGCCATTCGAAAAGTAAGTATTGAATATCTTCCAAAATTTCAAGATCAAAATTATGAACTTCATAGCGACAGGAAAGAGAGTTTTGATAGTTCTGAAAACTTAAGGGTTTCACAAGCAGTGGATAAATCTGAGAATAAAGAAAAAGTAAGCTACAAAAGTCCTGATAGTCTACGTAATTTTTCTGAATTAACGGATATATCTGATAGCAAATCAGAATTTGAGACTATAAATCATCTTCGGAATTCCCACAATAAAAATAGAAATTCAGTTAAATATGAGAGTTATGAAAATATAAGGAGCCTACTTGACAAAAACAAATGGTATATTATACCAATGAAATCAGAAAAAAGGTTTTTAGGAACTATAATAAAGGGTGGTGGTAGGATAGCGTTGGAGATTGGCGTAGGCAAGTTTATAGAGAAAATTTTTAACTAATGATCCAATTTGATACAACTACAAAATTAATACAATAAATACAAAATAAAATATGTATTTGTGGTAATCTCAGTTATAACTGTTTTTCAACTGCAAAGTTATTTAATTGTGTTGCATTTAGGATATTTGTTCACTATAAATGAAATCACAATTTTAATAACTCTATAAAAGCCTAATACAATTTTTTTTTCCAAAAATGAAAAATTGTTTTTTTTTTTTCAAATAAAATAACTAATAAAATTGTCGTTGTAAAATAAAACGCCATTTGTCAAGAACGACGCACACGAACAAAAAACCATCAAAGAGAAACCGCCGCATATGTTGTGAAATCGAGTCGTAGATATTGGCGAGAAAGTTCAAAGTTGAACCTTTGTATGGTCAACACCAAGCTTTGTCTCGACTCCAGAGCGAAGAAATGAAATGATCTAAATGTTAATAAATATTTACATTTAGAATTTCATTTCTTTTTTACATTTTGTGCCCCAGCGCCAAAACTGAACTTATCTATTTAAAAATTAATCTAAAAAGATCTATATATCTATTCGTTTTTCTTCTACAATATCTACCTGCTGCCGTATAACAGCGCCGGTACCAACACTGCACCGTGTACGGCTTCAGTCATTTGTTTTAATATGTTACCATTTACACTGATCTTGCATTAAGTCCTATCTTTATTTCTTTCAAATACCAGAACTTTGCCTTCCTCGCATTCAGTCTTAGCTTGGCGTGTGTTATTCGTCTATTTGCCGCGCACATACCTAATGCAAATATAAGACTTATATGATTTTCTTAAAGATATCGTTATCAACAATAGACTAAATTAAAATGGCACTACATGGGAAGGTTTCAAATAAAAAAAGAATCATCAAAATCGGTTTACCCAATTGAAAGTTTAGTTACAAACATAAAAAAAATTAAAAAATACAGTCGAATTGTCAACCTCCTTCTTTTTGATGACGGTAAAAAAAAGATCTACAATACATGCTAATTATATTCATAACATTATGTAACATGAAGAATTTGTGTCTGTTCGACACAAATCTAATTGACTAGCGAGTTATACGGCAGCTGATATACTGATTTATATTTGGAACCAAATGAAAACAAGTCAATTAAAGTTTTTTTTTTTACCATAACTTTTTTTAGTCCTAAAACTATCCCTGTCTACGGCAAAAAAAAAAATATAAATATTGCGACAAAGCAAGATCAGTATAAATGGTAAGATATTAAAACAAATGTCTGAGGTGGTATATTTAGGAGGTATGTTTAGTAGAGATGGACGCATTTAACGTCAGCACAGCCGCACGTTTAGCTGTTTTACGGCAGCGAGAGGTAGGTATTAAGAAGAAAAATTATTATATATTATTATTAAGATATACAGAGTCAGCTTAGATGACCAAATCCGCAATAAAAATAAACACAGAATGGTAGCTATGAGAGTATGTCACGGTGAGTATGAGAAAGAACGTGCTCAGCTAGCTTGCGCACGTCAAACGAATAAGTGATGAAAGAGTGGCAAAGAAAATTTATGATGAGACCTTGGTTGACCTTTGAAATACAGTATCAAAGATACTGGAGTAAAGTCACGCAAGCATGAGGACCCCCCGGAGGGCATCTATAACGACAGTCGATGAGGCGAAAGAGGTATATAGAGCCTACCTAGCGGAGATACCTACTCCGCTAGGGATACAGCATGAAGCTAGTTTAATCTTAAATTTTCTATAGAGTTTATGCAGTTATTTTTTATCTTATTTCTTTCCTATCGCATGTGTATAATTCACAATGTTTCTAGTAATTAATTCTTAGTAGCGCCAAGATTAGTTAATTTAAAATTAAACTAATTTTATGCTGAGAACTCTTTCAGTAATTTACAAAATGAATAGTTCTTCAAAAGCGACACGTACATTGGGTTAAAATATTAAGCACATAAAATCGCCATGAAAATGGTTATGTTTTTAACAATAGTCGGTGAGTGCTTAAATATACAATTTCTGGTTTAATATTACAACAATTAATTGTAAAGAAATAATTTATTCAGAATTACGATGTACTTGCGACATACATTAAATAAAACAAGTTATCTCTATATTGAATAATATAAATAACACAAAATGCAATCTGTGCACTTAAATCGGTTAAGGGGTTTCAGAGATTATCGTGAACAAACCCAGAAACAGACAGATAAAACAGGTATTCTATACCTAAGGTATAGCACCTAAGGTTTTAATCATATTCACATTTGAAATCTTAAGTGCTTTGCAAACATACATTATATGTTAAAACGGGAACGTAATGCAGAGTATTAAATAAAACAAATAGCAGTTTAAGTGGGCAAAGCCGCGAGCGGGTAGCTAGTTATATTAATACATTTAATGAAAAAAGGGCGATGAACGGGGAAGAGAGTAACATGTTCTCGTATTTTTTTTTTTCATTTTTTAATCTTTCTCAATTTTTCCTAATTTTATACCAAAAAAAAATTAAATTATAATCTCGTTCTTAAATGATACAACAAAATATATGCCACACTTTTGTACATTTTACAATTTATATATATTTCTGTATTTTGTTGATAGTTGTAACCCTGGCCGCTCAAAAGTCACTACAAGTTTTTATCAATACCGAACAGAAAAAAACTATAGACAGATCTGAAAGTGAGGAGAATTCACGTTTTGGTAAGTTTAAGGCTTTTCAAAATTATCCAGCAAGGACGCATGATTTTTTAAGTACAGAAAACGAAAGTGAAGATATTCGAAATGTACGAGAAAAAATAAATAACTTTAAGACCTTAGACGAAGAAAGAACTAAATATCTTCGCAATTTTCAATACCAAGACGATAAATTTCGTAATCACAAAAGCGTCAGATTTAGAAGTTCCGAAAACCGAAGGGATGTGTCATTAGCAGTGGATAGATCTGACAACGAAGAAAACGTAAGCTATAAAAGTCCTGAAAGCCAACGTTATTTTCACGAATCAACAGACATTTCTGATAGTGACTCAGAATTTCAGCCTTTTAAATACCTTCGCAATATCCACACAAAAAATGAAGACTCAGTTAAATATGAAAGTTATGAAAGTATAAGGAGTCAACTTGAGAAGAATCAATGGAATTTTATGAAACCTAATATACGAAACGAATTTGTAGAAGATATATTAAACATTGTTGGTAGAGCAGCATACAAGACTGGTATTGGCAAGCTTATAGAAAAAAGTAATTGACTATTCATTAAAAATAACGACGTATTTATAAATATTAAAAAAATAATGACCTATTTAATATAACTACAAATATAATACAATAATTACAAAATAAGAAATGTATATACTTGTCTCCTATCCTTCCATACGGAAAAAGTACTTAAATTTAGAACAAGACAGTATTTTCACTTATTATTCTTTTGCAATTGTGAAGTTAGTATGTTGCACTCGACTTTTTCTTTCAATAGCTTCACGCGCACTCAAATTCAGACCTTATAATGAATTTAGTAATGATAATTAGCAATAGGTAAGAATTAAAAAAAAAATCTAAATTATTAGTAAAAAAATAATTTAAAGAGAGTTTCATAATAAAAAAATGTTAAAACAAATAATTTCAATGGATTTTGTAATAATACTAATTTGTGATTGTCGTCGATAGTTCTTACTTTGATCACTTAAAAACTCACTACAAGCATCTATTAATACGGAACGTCATCGAGATAGAAAAAAAATAGATGTCTTTATAAAAAAACTGTGGGCAAATGATACAGGGCAGTTTATGATTTCTATAGATTATCCAGAAAGAATACACGGTTCTTCAAGTATACAAGACCAAAATATATCTGCCAGCTATGAACATGACAGTGACGGGAATATAAACCTTTGAAATACATTCGGACTTCGCCCAAAACACGCGGAGAAACTGTTAAGTATCAAGCTTATGAAAATTTCCGAATTCAAATGGAAAAGCAACATTGCCAATTCGGCCCCGGTCCGCTCGGTAGACAATAACAAATTTAATAAAAAAATCTTGCCATTAATTTTTGCATATGTTTTCCAATCGGTTTTCAACATGGGCGCTGCAATAGATTCAATTAAAGACTAATGACACGAATTTTATTATTTTATACAATATTTCTTTAAATAAATTATACAATAAATACTTAGTAAAATATGTATATTTATTTACGCCATTTGTCCCTTCCTATTTCGTAAATTTTCGTTAAGTCAAAAGAAACGATAAGTACATTTTATGAGCAAAATAACTAAATAATATTGGAAAACTTTCCGTTTTTCCCTGATTAAAGTAGGGTAAGCAGAGTGTCATCTAGTATGAAGACACTCCGTTTCCCGCTTTCTGCCTAATTGTCAACATATTAAGTGTTGAGTGCCGGAACTCAGCGTTGCTATTTGTATTGTTACTAGTACCAGAAATGATTGAGAATACCCGAATGTTGCGTTTACATGCACACGCTGCGTTAAGACTGATGTGGGTTCGATCTCACTCGGGGGAATGAAATATTTAATATTTTCATTTCCCCGCTCGACGCTGGCCCGCTAGCCAGTATTGAATATTCCATTTCCCGCTTACCGATTGAATTTGAAATAATGTATATTGAATACTGGAACGGTACGCTGCTTTTTGCCTCACCAGAACGGAGATATGAAAATATTTTATTCTTTAATGTGGGGATTTGAACCCATAACTATCGCTTCTACAATCTCTACCCCACTGAATCACGATTGCCTCTATTATTTCGAAAACTTTACTCTCAATGTCATTTCTATGTACAATAATTAATTAAACAGCCGATTTCTGTATAAATTACTTTTGTCATGTTCAATTAGTTTATACACTTTAAAATGCCACTGTCCAATTAGTTTTTACTATGAATGATTTTGGAATTGTAAAAGTATACATAACTGCACGAACATGGAGTTAGTATTTTTAGGTAAGATTTTTTTATTTACCTTTACTTCAAGTGAGAGAGAAAGAAGCGCCTATCGCCTATGTATACCACTTTCTGGGGGGTTCTCATATTTTTTACGTGACCTTCCTCCACAAAAATTTAAACGTTGGGATTTAAACCCACTACTGAAACCCACGACTCGTGGAAATCAAGTGCTCATCGGCAATTAAGCCATACGTTTTTGTGGAGTTGCGTTGAAATTTTATTCATTAATTACAATTATTTGTTATTGTTGTTTGTTAAGAAAAATAAAGTTAATAGGCCTAGATTTCTTCTTGAATTCTTCGTCAGCACAAGAAATCTAGTGTCAACACACTCCGCCCTACACTACGATTTAATCAGGACACAGCGTAATACAAAATTTTATTACAGTCATTGCCATCGCTATTCTACAATCCTCCCAGTCACAAAGCGCAAATAACGAAAAAAATGCCCAAATTCCCCAAAGTAATCAATTTGGAAGTGATGACACTCTGGAAAGTCTTAGACGGGGCAATTGGAAAAGAGGGAGATACGATTATGATGTGAATGTTGATTTGGATATAGATGATTACTTTAACAGAGACGTTCCTTACCATGAAGGTTATATGTCAGCGAGAATAAAAAGTTCACGTGATCAGTCTACAGGTATTACCATTGTGAATAACACTTTAAAGGAATATTATTTATGTAACAAATTTTTTTTTCAGCCTCAACGCCCCCTTTTCCTCTAATTCTAATTTGCTATAGCGAGGAAAAGAGAATATTAACTATTTCATTCCCCCGAGTCAGGATCGAACCTATAGCCATCACGATTAAAATTATATTATTTCAAATCATTATGATGCTGAAGCAAATACGCGTTTTTCACCTCGACAATTGAACAAGAAGACAAGCGCGGCGTTAATATTCGTTACTCAACGCGGAATGTCAGGGTTCATCTCTCACTCGGCATCACTTCGCTCTATTTACCTATACCTACCTACTATAGTCCTGCGTGACGCAAAAAAAGAAACAATTTCAATTGAACAGGATTATTATGAGATTTGTTAATTTCAGGAAATAAAGGCCATCCACCAAATAGCAAGCTCAAAGAGGTCCATATTTTGAAATTCCCTACGGATCCGAAAGCCGTATTCTTATACATTCCTTTTAACAGCGCTGTCAGGCCTAGTGCCATATATAAAAGTACTAGCGCTAATATATAAAATATTTTGAAAGGTTCCTTCGACCACGAATATTTTTGTTTAAAATAAATATAGAAATACTATATTTTTGTTTTCTTTCACGAACGTTACAGTAACAAATATTTATAAGCTTCACCTGTGTCTCGCATATACCTAGTTCAGTGAGTGGCGGAAACAAATGAAAATATTACTCAACAATAATTTATGCCCCCGATTGGGGGGATGAATTATTGTTTAGAACAAATATATAGATAGGTACAATTTTTTAACGGATTTAAATATATTTTTTGGCTTATCCATGAAAACAACACACCCTCTGCAAAGATTTTGGCTATAATATAACACTCAGATTTTGGCATTAATATAAATCGGTTTGAAGAAGTCACTAAGAGAAGGGGCCTTGTAGATGCAAATATAGACAGCTTTTATCATCTTTGTATTCATTTATTTATATCGCCACATGTCACACTTAGCAGGATAGGCAGAGAAAACCTAGTGTCGCGAAACTCCGTTTCCTACGCACTACCTAATTTTTGTGACAAAATAGCACTCAACGCTGCGTATTGTCATGGTATTGCCGCGAGGAATGATGAAAATAAACATTCCTTCGATAATTATCGCCTATACAATCGGAAGCTTAGCCACGACGGCCTCTTTGTAATTTAATTACATAAACAAGTAAAAAATATCTAGTAATACGACTTATTTACTGCACTCTTTAGAGTCAATGAATTAATTGTTCGAAGCAAATTTTTTTAGTAAAATTTCTGGGGTGGGCACAGATATCACCCATTAACTCTACTATATCCTCTTGCCAGCCCACACAAGAAATATGTCTATATATTTCTCGATTCCCGCTATATGTCGCGTATAGCAGCGTAGGCTGACAAGTGTTGACTGAAACTGTTCGTTTTTAACGAAAAAGCCGATTTTTTTGGAAACTGCGTTTTCGTTTGAGGCGAAACTCAGGACTAAGCTTTATTTGCTACTAGACCTTTAGGAATATAATATTTTTTTCTCTCACTTGAGAATAGAACCGATAACCGTCGCGTTTACAATCAATTGTTGTGCCGCTATGCCACGACGATCTCAATTTCCATAACGATAGTAATCATTAAAAATACATGTCGAGAAAATTAGAAAAAATGTTACTTGAGTTAAAACTAACGTGGACCTAACTTAATATTATTGAGTTAAACCACAATAATACATCGTTATGAAGAGAACTATACTAACAATTCTAGGTAACAATACTTTATCTTAAACGTTTTAAATTCAAAATATTTCTTTATACAAGCAGTCTTGGAGACCGTCGTGGTGCGGGGGGACTGCATCTAACAACAAACGATGATCGTAGGTTTGATCCCCATTCAGGAAAATGTTTCACTTAAATTATTTTCATTTCCTCGCTATAGTAACAAGACAAAACACGGTGTACAGTTGTAGTTTGTTGTAAAGTGGTTATTGTAAAGTTAATGAGAAACAAATAGACTATTCTGTCTTATGTTGAAATTACTGCTAACGTACAATTTTGCTAACATTTCATCGGTAAATGCACATAAGACTTCTATCAACTAATAGAAAAATTCTGCGTCAGGTTCCTAGGGTAGTCTTGTAGTGTATTTATATATAAAAGGTATAAAATGCATATTGAAAGCTCTGTTACTGTATTCTTGTTCAAATTTAAAGTCATTACGTTAGTTAAAGGAGCTCAACGACGCGATTTGTTTTTTTCAAAGAGCAAATCATTTTATCTAAACATTACAAGGTGTGACTGAAAAACGACTGGTTGTGGGTTCGATCCCCACTCGAGGAGATGAAATATTTACTTAAATTTATATTTCCATTTCTTCGCTCTGGTGTCGAGGCAAAGCGCGGCGTTGAGTTCTGCCAATCAACACGCAATGCCTCCAAAATTCGGCAGAAAGTGGGGAACGGAGTGTCTTACACTAGGTTCCCTCTGCCTACCCTGCTGTGTGCGGGATATAGCGTGAAGCTAATTAAATTAATTAATTTTATTATTTTACTAATTGATTTTTACTATTTAGCTTTAGTTACACATCTAGTAATAGATGGAAATGCTATGAAATGTGTTGAGAACGAAGCGAAAGGAACAGAAGGAAATGAATGCAGTACAAGAGACCAGAAAATAGGAATAGGTGATAATTTGAGAGCAGAAGGAGAAAAAATAATGTTAGAAGAAAATCCAGGTTCTTTACCCTATAGGCAGAGGCGAGGATCCCTTCCGCGTGGGAGAAACGCGCGGCAACGAAATAATTACTCTTATCAATTTAATAGACAATTTGGAACATTAATTAAAATTCCAATCCTTATAGGCCGTCTTTCCTAATAGAGTTCCTAAATACACTATCATTTTTTTACCCTCCTTAATAATTACTTTTATTTTTCCGTATGACATTGATCTATTATAATTGAGGTCAGGCGTGGCGCAGATGCACAAAGTGTTACTGTAAAATCGACTGGTTGTAGGTACAATCCTCACTCGAGGAAGTGTTTATTTACATTTATATTTTTATTCCTTTGGTCTGGTGTTGAGGCAAAACGCGGCGTTGCGCCACTCAGCACGCAATGCCTTCAGAATTCGGCGGATAGAGTGAAACGGAGTGTCATAAAACTAAGTTCCCTCTGCCTACCCTGGTGTGTGCGGAATACAGCGTGAACGCTGACATTGATCTATTAAAATCAACAGTACTCTACAAAAAACCTGCTTAATTCATGATAATTACGTAAAAAAAGAACTGTGAATAAAATTAATTTTATAAGCAGTTATAGAAGCAGCGGTATTTTATAAGTTTTTATTTAGTTTCAGCTGTCCTGATGTTTGTTTACATGTTTGTAATCAAGTTTTTATGACACAGTTAAAATTTGACACATATTTTTATTACCTATGACAGACCCAAGATGGCCGCCAGTATAAGATGGCGGGTTGGGTACATATTTTTATTCAACCAATCCAATATGGATATTAAACGAAAGGGAGACGGGTTTTATTTTATCTAATATTTTGGTTCTAGTAGCCAGGGTCCGATGATGGAACACGAACATGACCACAGGAGCTTGATAATTAAGTGACACAACTCCATCAAATTTGAGTTCGTATGATTCATTTTATATATAATAATATACTTTGGTATTAGATGGTAACTATAGGGTCTTATGATGGAGCTGGAGAATGGCTATAGAATTCGGTAATAAAACGACGCAATCCCCTCGAGTTTGGCCTGGTATTTTTATCTTACGAGTAAGTAAAGTCCACCGGAGTGGAGAGTACCAGGTACTTTGTTGCTAGATGGTAACCAGGACCTGACGATGGGTTGGAAGGTGTGAAAACACAAAACTAAAAGATAAAAAAAGAAAAACAAAATAAAAAAAATCTTTATAGTCTAATAATAAAAACGAAATTAAAATTTAAAAATAATTCAAGCCCGATGTTCTAAATATTTGTGTTTATCACAGACTGATTTTTTTTAAATAAAAGCGTGTTGCAATTTAGGTGGAGGAAACAAAACAAAAAAAGCATCGTAACTCCTAAAATGTATTTTTTTTGTTTGTCAATCGCGTTCAATTCTTTTGATTTTATTTTATACATTAATATTTACTTGAGAGGCCTATGTTCAGCAGTGAGCGAAAACGGACTTCTGATTATTATAAAATAAAATCAACTTAAGCCGACATGAAAAGTTAATTTATAATGTGTAGTGCTAATCAAACTATATAATTTTTAAGCAACTTGGCTTCAAGGCTATAATAGCTTTATCGTAGTTTAGCATTAATCAATATATTTTAAAGTACTTGACGTAAAACTATAAAACCATGAACCCTTTCTTATTTATAATTTTGAGTAAGTATTTTAATCGATTTCTCAAAATAGTGGATAATCTGCACTTTTCGAGTGAATTCGATATATTGTACACCGTGTGTACAATATATCATTGTACCGGTACCACCGTGTGTACTATAGTTTTTATAGAGATAAAGATATAAAACATTTTCGTTTCCCTTTTGTACTAAAACGTGGTGATTTATCATGCAATTAAAGATTCAAAATATATTAATTTATATCAGTAAATAACATTTCAACTACTATAGATAAAAAAATATAAAAAACCAAATTAATTTTTTACGAAGGACTAACATGACATTTTCTTCATGACGGCAGCAATTTTAGTGCAGCAATCGATCCAATATGAGAACGCAGAAGAGGGAAATCTAATACATCCTGAAAAATCACCAGAAGAACTTGAAGAAGATTCACATAATTTGAGAAAGGGGGATATAAAAGATTTAACGAATATAAAAAATTACGATACACGAGATTTTCAGCCGTATAATGGACACTATCAACATTATTATCGGGACTTAAAAGATAATGAAATAATGCAGCTATTGAGAGAACTGAGAAGATCTTCGAAAATAAAGAACTTTGTAAAAGATATGATAGCGATGCGTGGAAGAGGAAGGAAACCATATCGACCATCCCACACAACAAAGAAACCAAGACCACCCCAAACAACAAAGACACCAAAACCTATCAAAACCACAGAGAAATCAAAGGATGATAGCAGACACTCTATTGATGCATATTTCAAAGTAAAAATTCGAGGTAATGACGACGATAATAAGGAAGAAGAGCAAATTTTATTAGAGTATACCCCAAAGCACAAGAAAGTTGACGTGCCTATGATTATCTTTGTGCCTTCAAGGGAATAAAATGTATACATGTATATAAATATATATTCTTATTATATGAAATATGTCTAAAATATTAGACTTTCATCTTTTTCGATAACATAAGACTCCCCTTTTGATACTTTTGTAATGGATGGATTCAACTAACTATTAAACCCGTTTATATAACTTCCAAAATATCATACATAAATCTTATATTAAGCAGTTTATACATATAGTCGGATATTATTCATTTGGAATGTGGCTGTGATATGCGGACGAACAGACAAGCAAACATAATGAACACATAAAGCTTCAATCAAATATCCAACGATAGTAAGTAAGTTTGAAAATTTAAATTCGAATACCAAAAATTTTGCGAAAAGTGGGGAACGGAGGGTCTCAGCACTCGGTTATTATGTACGAAATACCGCTGTATTTCGTACATAATAACTATAATTTCGTACGTCCTTCACGCTTGAAGGTAAAATAAAAAAATAAAAAAATTGACCTCTATTATCATTTGATTTACATTATTAGCACCGGATCACTACGGACTTTTGATAATTAATTTCTAATAGTGTGTCTAAATCCTCTATTAATTATTATGAACATACTACAAGGTGAACAATAATTAAATTATAACAATATGAAAAAAAAAATGGTGGGTTATATACATACGAAAACATAATATGTTTCGAAACTTGACTACAAGGCCGTATTTGCAAATTATTTAACAGAATAATTCTAAGTATTTGGAGTTAAATTAAAAAAATCATGAGATATTGTTATTTATATTTTAGGATCAGTATTTTTTTCTGGTTTAGATCTGTTTAAGTGTTTTAGGTTTATAATCAAGTTGTAGACAGAAAAACTATGTAATGTGTTGAGAATAAAGCGGAAGAGATAGAAAAAAAATAACTGCAGTACAAGAGATCAGAAAATAGAAACTGTTGATAATGTAAGAACATAAGGAGAAAAACCAATATTAGAAGAAAATCTACGTTTTTAACCTATAGGCAGAGGGGAGGAAGGGATCCTCGCCTCTCGCGTGGGAAAAACGCACGGCAATGAAATAATTACTCTTATCAATTTAATAGACAATTTGGAACACTAATTAAAATTCCAATACTTATAGGCGTTCTTTCTTAATAGAGGTTCCTAAATATATCCCATGAATATACTACCATTTTTTTACCCTCCTTAATTTCTCTGTATTATATTGATCTATTAAAATCAACAGTGTTCTATAAAAAAAAAGAGCAAGGCACTGTCGGCCCGAATTAAGTGTGGAGTGAGCGGCACTTTACGAGGTTATTTGTTTTAGATTGATGAATCGAAACTGCAAACATCAAGTTTATAGTGTAGCGCATCTCAATCAAAATCTTTAATAATAATTCCAAGAAATTTAGAGGGTCTATAAAAATCGATCAAGATTATGACTCAATATGGTTAGGCAAAGTGCGACGTTGGTTCGTGTCATCAAGCAAATACTAGATAATGATAGATTCTTTTGTTCATTGGATGCGACACTCATCACGTACTGCCATCGTTATTTGTAAAATGATTTCATTTTACAAATAATTTATTTGACTATCCCGTACTTCCCCTTTGTTCTAATTGCACTAAGTAAGTTTTTGATAATGAATCGTATGGAACTCCATATTCTCCCTCGATTTTCGTAGAAATTTATAAGCGCGTATTATGTCAATCAATCAGCTTCACGCTATATCCCGCACACAGCATGGAAGGCAGAGGAATGTAGTATTAAGATCCTCCGTTCCCTACTTTCCGCCGTGTTCTGGAGGCATTGCGTGTTGAGTGGCAGAACTCAACGCCACGCTTTTACCTCGACACCAGAGCAAAGTAAAAATATATTTTATTAAGAAATATTTCAATTCTTCGAGTGGGGATCGAACCCACAACTAGTCGTGTTTACAGACACGTCCTGATGTTTGTTTACATGTTTGTAACCAAGTTTTAATCACACAGTTAAAATTTGGCACATATCTTTATTACCTATGACAGACCCAGATGGCCGCCAGTATAAAATGGCGGATTGGGTACATATTTTCATTCAAGCAATCCAATATGGATATTAAACGAAAGGGAGACGGGTTTTATTTTATCTTATATTTTTTTTCTAGTAGCCAGGGTCCGATGATGGAACACGAACATGACCACAGGAGCTTGATAATTAAGTGACACAACCCCATCAAATACTTATTTAGAAAAGTGTGGAATAACACTTTAAAAAATGTTTAAAAACCCCATCAAATTTAAGTTCGTATGATTCATTTTATATAATAATACTTTGGTATTAGATAGTGACCAGGGTCTTATGATGGAGCTGGAGAATAGCTATAGAATTCGGTAATAAAACGACGCAATTCCATCGAATTTGGCCTGGTATTTCTATCTTACGAGCAAGTAAAGTCCACCGGAGTGGAAAGTACCAGTCAGGTACTTTGTTGCTAGATGGTAACCAGGACCTGACGATGGGTTGGAAGTTGTGAAAACACAAAACTAAAAAATAAAAAAAGAAAAACAAAATAAAAAAATCTTTATAAAAACAAGCATTTATTATTTAATAATATAAAAGAAATGAAAATTTAAAAATTACTCAAACCCGATTTTTATCACGGACTGATTTTTTTATAAATAAAAGCGTATAGCAATTTGATGGAGGTAACAAAACAAAAAAAGCATTGTAACTCCTAAAATGTATATTTTTTCTTTGTCAATCGCTTTTAATTCTTTTGATTTATTTTATACATTAATCTACTTGAGTATATAGAGGCCTATGTTCAGCAGTGAGCGAAAACGGACTTCTGACTATTATACGATAAAATCAACTTAAGCCGACATGAAAAGTTAATTTATAATGTGTAGTGCTAATCAAACTATATAATTTTTAAACAACTTGGCTTCAAGGCTATAGCTTTATCTTAGTTTAGCATTAATCAAAATATTTTAAACTACTTGACGTAAAACTATAAAACCATGAAGACTTTCTTATTTATAATTTTGAGTGAGTATTTTTATCAATTTCTCAAAATAGTAATGACTCTCCGATTGAATTCGATATTTTGCACACGTACTAAGTGGCGGATTTCTGCGCCGTGTGTACACGCTTTTGGTTCATTTCCTCTCGGAGACAGAAAAAGATATAAAATATTTTCGTTTCTCATTTGTAAAACGTGGTGATTTATGATGCAATCAAAGATTCAAAATATATTAATTTATAACAAATTTATAGTAAACAACATTTCAACTACTATAGATAAAAAATTATAAAAACCTAATAAATTTTTAACGAAGAACTAACATGACATTTTCTTCATGACGGCAGCAATTTTAGTGCAGCAATCGATTCAATATGAGCACGCAGAAGAAGGAAATCTATTACATCCTGAAAAACCACGAGAAGGACAAGAAGAAGATTCACATAATTTGGGAAGGGGAGATATAAAAGATTTAACAAATATTAAAGATTACGATACAGGAGATTTTCAGTCGTATAATGGGGACTATCAAAATTATTATCGAGAATTAAAAAATAAGGCAATAATGCGGCCATTGAGAGAACTGAGAAGTGCCTCGGAAAAAAAAAAATTGTAAAAGATATGATAGTGCTGCGTGGAAGGGGAAGGAGACCATATCGACCAACCCACACAACAAAGAGAAGAAGACCAACCTACACAACAAAGAAACCAAATACATCCCAAACGACAAAGAAATCAAAGGGTGATAACAGAGAGTATAATATATATATAAGCGCCTCAATTGAATTACCAGAAGAAGAGCAAATTTTACTAGAGTATACCCCAAAGCACAAGAAAGTGGATGTGCCTATGATTATCTTTGTGCCTTCAAGGGAATAAAAAGTAGACACATATATATTTTAATTTATATGAAGTATGTCTAAAATATTAACCTTTCATCTTTTGGTACTTCCATAATGAATCCATCCATTCAACTAACTATTAAACCCGTTTTTATAACTTCCTTCACCAGCACCATAGGATGGCTGTACACACACTTAATCACTTTAGAAGAAGCAATGTTATATGATTCTTTTGACAAAAAAATAGTTTTAAAAATCTCAATGTATTTTTTAAAGACCCATTTATAGACTTTATGGGTTTGACGAAAACAAAAATGTTTTACATAAATCTTGTATTAAGCAGTTTGTACATATAGTCGGATATTATTCGTTTTGGAATGTGGCTGTGATATGCGGACGAACAGGCAGGCAGACATAATGAACACATAAAGCTTCAATCAAATATCCAAGGATAGTTAAATGTGATAAACACCTTGGTTTTTTTTTAATTATAACCAATTATTTTCCGGAGAATATAAAAGTAGATAATATACACGATATTTGTTGGTATTTTATAATAATCAGCTTCACCGTTCTTACTCAGTTTTCCTACTTTTCGCCGAATTATGGAGGCATTGCGTATTGTGTCGCGGTAATCGAATTGTCGAACTCGCGGAAATCGAATCTACAACTGTCGCGTAGTAACGATAGTTGTAGATTCGACTTCTATTCGACTTAGGGGGATGAATTATCTTTTAATAAATAATAATTCATCCCCCTGAGTCGAATACATTATCTCATTTCACTTTGGCACAAAGGCAAAATCCCGCCGTTGAGTTCCGCCACTTAACGCGCAATACCAACGAATACGAAAAATTTTGCAAAAAAGTTGGGAACGGAGGGAGGGGAGGGAGGTGAGACATCGGTCGTAGGTAATATAGCGTAAAGGTGAAATAAAAAAATAAAAAAAAATGTCCTCTATCATAATTTAATTTACTAATATTTAATTTATATAGCGTCGGATCACTACGGACTTTTCATAATTAATTTCTAATAGTGTCTCTAAATCCTCTATCAATTATTATGAACATACTACTAGGTGAACAATAATTAAATTATAAAAATATGAAAAAAAAATGTTGTGATATATACATACATACGAGAACACAATTTGTTTAGAAACTTGACTTCAAGGCAGTATTTGCATTTGTATTTGAAATTATTTAACAGAATAGTTTTTAGTATTTGGAGTTAAATGTAAAAAATCATGAGATACTGTTATTTATATTTTAGGGCGACTAATTTTTCCGGTTTAGATCTTTTGAAAAGTTTAAGGTTTTGTGTAGAAACTATAAGAGAAACTAGTGAAATAACAGTTTATTCACCACAATTCACCATGCTTTTTAGCAACAAATATGACAAAATACGCCATGAAACATGCGTGAGATGTTCAGCCGTATTCTGGACATTTTTTGAATTATTAAAAAATTGTTTTATTGAACTGGCTGTGACTTTTTAGATATTCTATAGAGTCTTTAAAATGGTAATGGTATCAGACAGAACATGAAGCCATTTAGGTTAAAAAATATGATAAATATAACACACGCTATACATTATTATACATTTTTTTTCTACACTTTTATATAAAGTAACAAACACGTTGCTATGGCAACGCGTATTACACGCTATAATATATTCTCTAATCTAATTAAAACAACATGAAAAATAAATTTATAATTTGCAGTTCTAATTAAGATTTGTATAATTTTAAAACAATTTGATTTCAAGGCTACAGTTTCTTTTTTTTTAATTAACAAGAACAACAATACATATAACATCTAAAAAACAAAAAGGATGATGATGTTAAAAATGTTCTTAAATGATACAATTCTTATTTGCAATAAAGTTAAATATAAAAAAATATTTAACACTATAATTCACAGTAAATTTATAAAAAAGTTAATTAATAATATAAAGAAATATAATAATAAATAGTTGCAAATCATTAAACAAAACAGTATTAAATATTTTAAGTCAACCATGAAGTTTCTTACTACCCGACCACGCGACTGCGGAATCAGATAACAGCGTTGGCATTGATTATGATGATTTTAATTATACATAAGAGTAGAAAAAAAATATTTACCTAAGAATTTCGTTGCGTCTACGAAAGATTAAAATGTAATCTATATATATATAAAATAATAAATAAAATAAATAATTTATTAATATCAAAATTACAAACAAAATAATAATTTATAACGATAATAAACCGCATTCGCAAGCGTCGTTTTATAAAGTTGTATGAGTAACAAAGATTGTTTAAAGTATAACAAATTAAAAATTAATAATGATAAAAAAAATATGCAATTATAAAATTAAATTAAATTACAAACAATTACTTAAAAGATATAGTATACAATTGAGACATTATTAGACTAATTGATGTGCGTGATGGTTATGTGAGGTGTGTAAGTGTGTGTGAGTGTGTTGCGTGTGTGTGTGGATGTGTGTGTGCGTACGTATGATGAACACCTCGATGTCAAGCTGCCTAAAGGACGCTAGCTAAAAGGACATGTACCTGACTGATTGAGGTAAGTCGCACGCACCGCCGCAACCGCTGATAGTAGAAACGTGAAATTTAAACAGCTGTTTATTTTCATAATCTGGTCATCCATTAAGAAGGGATTTTGAAAATTTTTACCCTAAAGGGGTTAAAGAGGGGTTGAAAGTTTGTATGGAAAAAAAAATAATCAGCACCGATTTTTATAAAATTTGAAATTTAGACTCTTAAAAATATTTCATTGAACACGCGTTTCATGGTTTTTTAGAATTCATCCCTAAGGGTGCAAAAAAAGCAGGCGAAGCTGCGCGCATCCACTAGCTGTAATATATAATACAAATGTTTTTTGTTATCTTAATAAAATGTACAGATCGCTGTCGTTGATGAATGAAAAGTGTAGTCTTTATGTACCTACTTATTAAGAAATTAAAATCAAATCAGCTTTACACTGTATCGCGCATACATAGGCAGGGTAGGCAGAGGAAACCTAGTATTAAGACACTCCGCTCCCCACTTTCCGCGGAATTTTGGAGGCTGCCTACTGCCTATGCAACTCAACGCCGTGCGTTTTAAATAAATATTTAATTTCAACGAGTGGAAATTGAACCCCAAATCAGTCGCGTTTACAGTTACATATTTGTGCCCCTGCGCCACGACTGGTTATTAGATTTTATTTATGTTGATTTGTACTATTTTGTTTTTTTGTTTTGTGTACTATCAAAAAATGTAACAAAAGTAAAAAAATACAATCTAGCTTGTTTTAAAATGGTCATCCATCTAATTAAGCCGTCAGCTGCTGGGAAAATAGTTTAATCAAGTCCTAATTTTTAAGAGCCTAGTTTTTAAGAAGTTAAGACAAACTTTTTCATATTATCATATTTTAATATTTCCATTTCTTCGCTCTGACATCAAGACAAAGCCCGACGTTGAATTCCGCTCAACACGCAATACTTCGAAAATATCGGTGGAAAGTGGGGAACTCAGTGTCTTAAAACTAGATTCCCTCTGCCTACCATTCTGTGTGCGGGATACAACGTGAAAGAGATTTAATTTATTTTTTAAGACAATATTATTATTTTACTTGAACAAAGAAAATTGTTGTCTAGACGTGTAGTAAGTGACACGCTGTTATTATATTGTAAACCCTTGTTTTGCTATTTTAATTTTTAACTTATGATAATTACGGTTCAAATTTGTCTGTATGTTTGTATTTTAATAGCTTGTTTACGTGTATCTAGACTACCTTGATGAGGGCGTAGGTTTACTACAGGATTACACACGGAATAAAGAATTGCGAGCTTTTTCAATTTATTCATTTAATTTCTATAAATAAATTAATATTTATTTATAGAAATGAATAAATTGAATATAAAAATATTTATAGATATATAAATCTTTATAAAGTCAAAATTATATTTTAGTGTGTCCGTCTGTGGTTCGATTTTTAAAAAAACTTTTACGGATTTTAATGAAACTTTGTTAGTTATATAGGAGAGCAACATAATATGTAAATTATATTTTTTTTCTCCTTCGCTTAACGTTTTGAATGCCAGATATAAAATCCTGTGAAATCGTTTGCAGCTCGTTGGTCAAAGTTGGTCAGCATAATGAACAAGTTCTATTGGCATATATTCAACGAAGGTTCAATGTGGAACCTTAGCAGTCTAGCTCGAAGAAGAGTGGGAATAATGCATAAGAAAAAATTGTTGACATGGAATCGAACCTACAACACTCGCGTAAACAGTCCAACTAACCACAATAATACAGTAAATGCTCAACATTTTATCCGTTCGTATATTTTACACAACAAAATCGAGCAAATTATTTATGAATGTAGATCGCCTTGGACACTAAATGTAACCCGACCAATAATTAAAAACTTATTGTACTATGTTTTTGTACCTGTCAGTGCTTACTTCTTGACGTGGCATATTTATAAAGGGCAAGTGAATTAATTTCGTTTAAGCATATTCTTTTTAACTACACTACATGCTACATCGTATATAGCATCGTATATAGCATCGTATATAGCAGGGTAGGTTGGTGGAACCTAAAGTTAAAATATTCCGCTTTCCACGTGCGGTACCTACCGTTTTAGAGAGACACCGCACCACAAAAATAACAATAATTTATTTATCCGAATCCGAGCAACTACCGTCGCGTTTACAATCAAAAAAAAACTGGACAAATTCTCCATAGTCTAGTAGGCAAAAAGAATATAATGTTGAGACCTTACGTTCTCCACTATCAGGACTACATTACGCGTTTTAAATAAATGTGCTCAATGGCGAAAAAAATGGCGTTTTGCCACAATTTCTGTTTTGTTTATTAGCAAATTAATTTAAACACTGAGCAAATCAAAAACGTGTTCAAAAGAAAAAAAAATGCCAATTTTATAAACGCCTAATAATGTTTAAGCTGCTCCCGTGCAAAGCGGCATGGCGTCTGTCCGTATCTATAACTGTAAGCGCGTCGGTAGTAGATTTGATTCATATTCACGATATTAATTGTTTCCACTTCCTAGTTCTGGTAACCAGTCAAAGCCCGGCGTTAAGCTAAGCAACTAAAAGTGCTGTCTAACGAAGTCAGTGGAAAAGTATATAAATATAAAAACCTACATCAAGTATAATAAACGCAAGTAACGCCATCTAGTGGAGGATTTGAGAAAAGAAATCTTTAAGAGACTACGCTGTAATACAACAGGATGTGTATTTGATTCCCGCTGAACGAAATATTTGATATTTTCACTTCTTCGCTCTGATGTCAAGGCAAAGCACGGTGGTGAGTTTCACTACTCAACACGCAATTAACTAGGTTCTCTCGGCCTACCTGTGTGTGGCATACGTATGATATTTGAATACGAATTTTAGGCTTGAAACTGCGAATTTGATGTATAAAATTATGACATTGAAATATAAAATGATGAATTTAAAGAGAAAAACTATACTTAAAGAGAACATCTATATATCTTTTCTATAATATAGACAAACCACGGCGGCTTCACCCACTTAATCTAAACAATTATTTATTTAAAAAGCTGATCACACATATAATAACGAAATATATTATGCAAGTAAAATTTTGTAGTCGACTTTTATATATATTTTTAATAATCATTATTCGAACAATACAATATACACACGAATTAAAATTTTAAAAATAAAAATAAAACACGATTAATTACCAGTAGTCGCAGGACCACTGCGGTGCCGAAATATAAAATAAAAAAACTTAAACATTAATTTTTCCTATAAACTTTAATGTACATATAATAAATATTTAAAAAAACATATTTTATAAATAATTTCGTTAAAATAATATAATAAATAATTTCGTAAATATCATGGCTTTTATAATTTATATGTATATTTAACAATTTATAATTTCACATCACTTACCTTTTTTGCCTTCCTCACCGTGTAGTTCTATCTCGTTGTAATTGACTTGTGGTGGGTTCAAATCCATTAGGACCTCGAGGACAAGCTTATATACTAAATTTATATCGCTACATAATAATATGCAGTATTTTCAATACGGGCAGAACCCCAGAACTCACCGCTTCCCCAAAATATACCAATAAATATTACCAAGGATTTATATAACAATTGATAATTAGGTGCATCTTTTTCTTTTAAAAAATATCTAAAAATCTAAGTAAAAGAGTAAATTCACATCTACCAACTTACCTTTTTGTTCCATATGTCCTTTTAATTGTTCCGCTTTAGCTTGTAACTTGGTCTGCATCGTTTCAGCGCCTTCTTTCATTTTGGCGAGAAGGCCTAAGAAAATTGTTTATTTTTAATAACAATATAAACTCTTTATTGTACTTACACTCAAAGAGAAATAAGTGAATATAAATTATATAAAGGTATAGGTTTCCCTTTGCCTACCCTGCTGTGTGCGGGATACAGCGTGAAGCTGACTTTTTGCAGTTTGCTAGTTTGCTTACAACCGGCACAAATACAAAGTACAAAAAAATCATATAATATTATTTATGCTTATAATATAATAGCCACTAGCAACCCTTAGTGGTACGGGTAGACTACGACAGAAATTCCGTCATAAACGTCAGACATTAAACGTACGGTTTTTTTGTGTGAGTAATGTCTATTTGTGTTCGAGATGTCTTCAAGCAAACTGGTGATAATGTAATGCACTCGTTGTGCTCGGAGTTTTGATATCAAAATTGTTGGGTTTTTTTAAACGCCCTTGGACCAACAAATCTTAAAACTTTTTTTTTTATTGGACTTTAATGCTGTTGACCTGTGCTGGTCTGGACAACGTCACCGGGCTGGTAATTAAACACAAATGCCGTGTCGTTTGTACTTTTAATGAAAATCTACCGAAAAAGACACGGGACACTAGCGCCACTTAATACATTCGATAATGGAAACAATATGAAATGACGTCCTCGTAATTACAGTGACACCTTTTAATATAAAGGGTAAGGGGATAGTATTTAGAAATAATATAAGTAAATTATGCTAACTATAGCGACTGATGGCGACCCTAATTTAATAGTGTCACAATAAATTAACGAGACTCAATGTATACACTGAGTTGTGCCGTGTATAGTGTCGTACTGTATTAGTACCTTAATAAATAACACACAAATACTACTAAATAAATCAGAAATTTAATCCATTATGTTTGGACCCCTTATCTTATACCTACCATGTTTATCTTTCTCCTTTAGAAGTCGTTCCATATCTCCCGCCTTATCTTTTACTCTTCCAAAGAAATCTATCCATTATTGAACGCATGTACAAAATACGGGACATTATATAAAAAAATACATAATAATACGAAACAATCGTAGTTCAAATACTAATTTAATATTTCTTTTTCCTAAATATCTTTTAGTGCAGAAAGCAGAGAGCGGAGTGTTTCAATAGTAGGCTATATTAAATGAGATTTAAACTTGGACAGTTTCCAAAATGAGCGGATTCAAATCCCGATATCTTAGATGATAATAATATTCTTATTTATATTTTTTATTACTATGAGATCAATTCTTTCAAAATTATGAATTATACTAACGGCACTTTTGCATTTAGTAAAAATAATTATATAATTATAAATAATCAAAATTAGATCTAATGTAAGACTATTTTCTATTAAATTATTACGAAATATATTACCGGATATCCGTTTCGCTGCATCGGGACTGGCAGATTGAGTCAATGCAGCCACTTTCATATATTCACTTGTTATCAAACCAGCAGCCTATGAAAAATAATTTATACGTCTTTTATAAATGATACTATGACATCATAATATATTATGTGGCGCAGGAGCACAAGCGTACAACTGTAAGTAAAAGCGATATGTTGTGGGTTCGATTCCCATTCGAGGAAATGAAATATTTAATATTTTGGTTTCCTGGCTATACACATATGTATTCAACACGATATATACATATATAATAATATTATACAATACTATACAAAAAAAATGTGAAGTTTTTCATCAATATTTTCATATTAATTAAAAACACTTACTTCCAAACTGGCCGGACTCATCGCTGAATATTCTTCACTTAACAATTCTACTATTAGGCCCTCGATATCGAAGAATAGGATATGACTTTCAGGATCTGTATGAAGAAATAAATTATTTAAACATGTTACAATTAAAAAAAACAAGTTGATTTTGTAATTATTATATAATGTATAAAATGTCTAATTGCCTTTACATATATATGTATACAAGCTGCCAGTATAAATAAATCCAATTATATTTACTTTTATATATATATATATATATATATATATATATAAATATACATAATAATGATATAAATAATACTGGAAAACTTCTATTTTTAAATTACAATTTATCATAGAAACTATTGAAATACATCTAAATCCTATAAAAAACAAACTATTGCCTACATTTAATCTAACCTAAAAATACTATTCTTTTCTTTGTTCAAAATACAAATTTATTATTAAAACTAAATATAATTTCCAATAATAATTAAAAAAACTGCTGAACTGTAAACACTACACTGCTCAATACTACGGAGATAAATAAACAAACTTTTTTTAGTAGATTATTATAAAAATAAATAATAGAAAAATAGATAATAGAAGAAGAAATATTTATAAACATACAACTACAAACAAAATAATGAAATCGCGATCTAAGACTTATATCGTCGGCTTAGAGTGTAAACCTGCTTGGTTAGTAGTAGTAGGCCTTTTGAGGGAAATTCTCAACAGTGCCAAAAAACGTAATTAAAAAACTATTAGTAGGTAATAAATATATCATTAGGTTTTTATAATTAAAAAAAAAACGATTTGTATTCTGTACTACCAGACTAATATTATAAATGTGAATGTAATTTTGTTTGTTACACTTTCACGCCAAAACTAGTCAACCGATTATCAAAAAAAAAATGTTTATATTCTTAGAGGTACTATAATTAGACACTACAATTTTTTTTAATTGCACAAGTACATAACGACAAAAAACTGATTTGGCAGGTTTTCACTTTAAGCCCTGGATATGTACAACATTATATTACTATCGAAAATCTCTATATATGGGTGGAGGTAAGTTCCACCATCTAAAACGCAGCTTTTTAAAATAGGTAAAGAGTGAAGAAAAGAGTGTCTTAGCCCTACGTTCTCTCTGCCTATCGTACTGAAAACTGCAAAGCCAAAAAGCCATACACATTCATACATTACCATGCATTGCCTGACGTGCTTTACAATCCGCTTTACCTTTGATTGAACATAAGTATATATTTATTTTTACTTAACCGTGAAGTACTTAAATTATAGAATATTTGAAAGGGAATCGAACTTACGATACACGCCTATGTAGTGCGATTAACTAACTAGTATATCAATAGAAATTAAAAGTGCAATATAGATTTAGAATAATAGCCATATCTATGTGTTAAGTGAATAGGTTAATGTGCAAGACATGCCTAAAGTCGGATATTTTTTTTATGTTTAAAACATTACAAAAAATACATCCAGGCGTGCCACATTCAAAGCAGAATGTTTAATAAAAACTTTCAATAAATATAAAGGTAGTCTTTGTATTTAATGACAACAATAATTCTTACAAGCAAGACGAACGAAAGACGGACGATGACGGAAAAATAAAAAAAAACATATATTTTATAAGGAATTTTAATATTTTTATAGAGGTCTTGACGGACAAACAGAAATTGAACCAAATTCTAATTCTTCTCTAATAACAATAAATCTTAATGTTTTTACTATAAAACGTCAGTTATTAAGGTACACTAAAAACTTATAAGTATTTATAACAAAAGGATTGTAAAATAGTAAATAAAAAATACACACCAGCAGGATTAGACCTAAATCCCTGTATAGTCAGCGGAGCTCGTCTCGCCCTCGCCGGCTCCGCCAACGGTCCCGCATTCCCGCTCCTGTCGGTCGCTTGTAACGCGGCTAAACCCCGCTGCGTGGCCGCCCGCATCGCTGTTAAGTTACGGTGGCGGAGACCTCTGGAGATCAGAAAAACTATGTACTTTTTTTTGTTGTCATAATAAGGAAGTGGTAATCCACGATTTGCTTTTAACATCCATCCACACAAACTTTCACATGTATAATATTAGTAGGGCAAATAGTATACTATTATTATCAAGCTCACCTAAAGAAGTGAACAGCGGGATTGGCCAAACCCTGCAAATCGGTGCCAGATGTCATGGCACCACCAAGCTCGTCCGCCAAGGTTTCATCGCAAGCTGATAACACTTCTTCTGCTATCATACCTAATAAACAATATGTAAAAAATCTTATATATCTGTACCAATACTAAAAGATGTTGTGAGTTCAATGGGTTTGACCCAGGACAATGAATTTTTTCACTTTGATATTGAGACACAGGGCGACAATGTTTCGAAAATTTGGGAAGAAAATGAGGAATGACATGTCTTCATACTAGTTTCCCTCTACCTAACCTGCTATATGTGGGATATAGCGTGAGGCTAACTTTCACCCACATTCTATCAAATTGTGATGTATTGCATGTTGAGTGGCAGAACTCAATGCCGAGTAAGAATCGAACCCCCAACCGTCGCTGTCGACAGCTTCAAGTTATAAGAAAATTTTAATAAAAATATTGAAAGTAAATCAGTTTTCTCAGTTAATTAATATAACTCACCATGTAAAACCCTATCCAAGTGCCCAGTTTCCATTTGCCACACGTATACCGTACCATCACTGCACCCCACCACCATGAAGTCATCTGCGGGCCGCCATTTTATTATGGTCACAGGGAATAGGTGACGAGAGGCCAATGTGACGCATTTTCTTTCGGAAAGACCTTTTGGGAATAGTTAAAATAATTATATATACATTTTTTTGTACTATTTGTTAATATAAAAAACGTATTTTTATATATTATTTGCTAATATAGAAAAAATAAAAGACTCACTCAATAAAGTAACGCTATGGTCGGAAGCAACGGAGCAGATACATTTCTGTATTCGAGGCTGAAAAGAAAATCAGTTATTTTTTATTTATATTCATTTATTGCGCCATAAGACCTGAAAGTTTCTGCGTCCATTTATTATAGCACAATTTCTAATTGTTCACATAAATTTTAGCCTATGTGCTATTTTAATATAATTTAAATCCGTTTTAATCTGTGTCTGGATATGGGACAAACATCCATATTCACACCCTTTCATATTTTTAATATTATTTGAATTATAATATTAGTTGAATTTCAATTGAAATATGATATTTTTACATTTACCTATAGAATAAAAGTAAACAAACCCAAAGTAACTTCTACAACTACTTAGTTTGCAAGAAAAGAAACAATTCAATTTGATTGTGATTTCTCATATCAAGCATTTTTTAACCACTACTTTCTGATATAGCAGGGTAGAAAAAGCGAGGTTTGTCCCTTTCATTAAAAATACTGGTACAAGTAATATGTAATTTGAAATAAATAAAGAAAACTTACAGTACAATTTTGAGGCGGCACAATGAGTTGTGTAATTTCACCGGCGTGCACACAGAATCTGTGCAACAAAGCTCCACTGAACAAATCCCAGAGGCAGACGGCGAAGTCTATACCACCTGACACTAAGTGGGACCTATCATACCTGAGGGGAAAATCAAAAAAATAATTTAAAAAATTATTTATAACATTTTTATGGTTATTCCACACATTGGGAAGATATTTTTTTTTTAGTAAACTCTCTAGTCAACTCTGGTAAGCATAAAATGCGGTGTTGCCGTTCATTTGGCAATACCTCAAAAAATCAGCGGCCATCAGAGTGTCTATACTGTCTAAACATAATTATAGACTGATTTTTGTTAAAAATTACAGTACCAACAACAACAAAAAATATTTATAATTTATCTTATTAACTTTTCCAAAAAAATAGTCGTAGGTAACCCAGCATTTAATATTAATCTAGATTACATACCTTTGATGAACATGATGCGGGTACAACAAGCAGTTAACCCTGCCATTATGGCCGAGCAGCAGTTGGTGTGGAGGCCAATCTGACAAAGGAAAATAAAGATAGAAATTTACAACATAAGAAGAATAAGTACAACAAATAGATATTTAGGCAAAGGCTAAAGTACAGGTAAAGACGGCCTAGTATCTAGGCACTCCTTTCTTCATTTTCTGCTATAAAAAATTGATATATTTTATTTCATGCTTTATTCCCATCGGGGTAGCCGAAGAGAGAGCAGAGCGCCAAACACGGTATCTGTATACTTACTTACCCTTCGGCTTATGCTTTTTACATGAACTTCCTCTAGTTTATTTTAAAAACATAAAAACACAAAAAAATATTTGAACTTACCATCCAACTGCTGATGATTACCATGTAACAATTGCAATTGGACCGTGTGGGTCGCATTCACTATCACTATGGACCCGTCCTCGCGGCCCACCACGAGACGATTGGCGGCGAGTAGGTAAATCGATGCCGTCAATTTTGTTTCTAAATTCCAAAACAATGTATATCTTTTTAACAAAAGTTAAAGTTAAGTTAAGTTACGTAAATACAGTATAGTGTTAGAATATTCCATTGAATACTTGTAGCTGCCGTCGGAGTAGAAACTTATAAAGATGATACTTAGGAAGATAATTTATGTATATATGTATCGATAAGCGTTAATAAATTATTATTGAAGCCAGTCATACCGCAGGAGCAAGTGTGACTGTAAACGCGATTGGTTGTGTGTTCGATCCCCATTCGAGGAGATGAAATATTTATTTAAATGTATGTTTTAATTTCTCCGCTTTGGTGTCGTGGCAAAGCCCGGCGTTAAGTTCCGCCAACATGCAAAGCCCCAGAATTCGGTGGAAAGAGGGAAAGGCAGTATCTTAACACTAGGTTCCCTGTCCTACCCTGCTGTGTGCGGGATACAATTTAATTGTAAAGTTATGATGGAAGGAAGGAACTTCCTACCACATTGCACAGTAGTGGAGCGTCACGTATCCATCCATGGTGTGAATGATACTTGAGTTTGTGACGTACTGTGCAGTTAGACAATTCGGCGTGCGGTTAGGTAACAGGTCAAACAGTTCTCCAGAACCAGATCCATTTATCATGGGAAGTGTCCCCATGATGCGGTACAGAATGCACAGCGACGATACATCTCTAGGCAAAGCCTAATGGGTCTAGCTGATACTGGGGAGCACCAGCCCAGTGATGAGAGCAGTACTCCATATGAGGCCGTACTTAGGCTCTATACAGGACCAATGTAACATTTGCAATTGGACCTGTATTGGATTTAATAGTGTTGCATTCACTATCATTATGGACCCCTCCTCACGTCACGTCATTGTTGGCGGTCAGTAGATAGATTAATGCCCCCAATTTCCTTTCTAATTTTCGACAACAAAGTGAAACTAATGTTAAAATATTCCATTTTACATTTTTAGCAATATCACTTTACCTAAGTGACTAATATAAAAAATATATTTTTCATCAATTTGCCATTTGCAACAAATATTACATTCGTCAAACATACCCGGTTCATCAGGATGACAGAACTGGTCCAGTATACCTACGGGACTGGGGTTCATTTCTTCCCATGCCATGTCCAAGCTTGTCAGCACTATTGGCGCGTGAGCTGTGATTTTTTTTTAAAATTATTAAAATTTAATTATTATAGATATAATCGTTCATATGTTTTATGATAAAATTATGTTTATTTTTCAGATATATACACTAGATGCTATAAGGTTTAGCACTCGTCGATACAATTGTACAATAATAAAAATATTAAATATTTATTGAGGTATCCTCCACTCAACACGTAATGTCTCGAAATTTATGCAGCGCATTGGGAAGGAAGTGTCTAAATACTAGGTTCCCTCTGCTTACCCTGGTAATATGCGGGGTATAGCGGGTGTAGAAGCTTAGAGTATTAAAAACTTACAAGAAACATTCCTGGGTTGTGGTACAGCCGCATCATCCACATTCCACAAAGATACTACGCCTGCAGAATCCCCTCTTAACAGCAATCTTCTTTGCTTACCACCCACTGACGTTAGTATGAAACGCATTGCCGGTGGACATGATAAAAGCTACAATGAAAAAAAATCATATTAGTTATCAAGTTAGCAGTTCATCTATAAGAAACTTATTTAAAATAATTTAGAATAAGATTGTGACTTGAAATCGGCGTTGCACTTAATCTTATTGTCCAGGTGTATTAAAGTATTTTTAATTATTACTTACGTATTTAAAAAAAAAACGTTGAATTTACCTTATTATCAGGATGGGCCAAAATACTAAATAACACTGGACTATCATGATCCACAGACGGACCGTGAAACCCTTTATGATCTGGCACTGAACTGTAATATTAAAATATTATCCTAAAATACTATTCAAGTTTAAATAAATAATTAATAATTTCTAAAGAAACTAATGAATATACTTTAAATGTTGCTAAAATATATATTTAATCTGTCGGTCCATATAATGTCACAGTTATACAAAAATTTTAAATGATACATGGTTTATCATAAAATTTACTTAATTAAATATAAATCGTAGTAAATGTTGAACAAAAGAAATATTCATACATCAAAGTGAGGAATCAAAGCAAGATTTCAGACCAAATCAATCAGTCAAAAAATGAAATAGACAAAAATTCAATAAATCAATCAAGACAAGATTGTTCGGAACAAATGGACCAAATGCATGATTAAGAGATCTGAAATAATGGACCAATTATAAAACACTTCAAAATTGGGCAAAAAAGGACATTTTAGCCAAATTTGTAAAAAAAATATATAGAAGTTCGCATCAATTCTTATAAGTACCAATAATACATAATAGTGTACATGTGTATTTGTTAAACAAACAAAAATCAAAAGATGGGTTATACATGATGTGCTATACGCAACTAAATCTGTAGAAATCTCTAGAAATTAAATGAACTCTAATAAAACACTTGTTATTAAAAAATGAGATAAAACATCTAGTTTAGACTAGTTCTAATGTTACAAATGAAAAAAAAAAATGTTTTTATTGAAACTTATGATTATATATATTACAGTAAAAAAAAATTAAAAATTGATGACTTAAACAAATATAAGAAATACTTTGTAGAAATAGATGTTTTACCTCAATAATCAACATAATATGTCTCAATGAAACAACAACAATCGACATGTTACACAAAATTTTCTTAACTTTTCAGAAACTACATAAAATATACAAAAAAATATAAAATACACTAAACAAATGATACAAAGCTAAAAACCAACGACATATACGTAAAACAATTTGTGCTGACCTACTGATAACTTTTCCACGAAGTTTGCTAAAAAAAAATTTTACAAATTTAGCAATAAGCTCATAACCTACTTAGCATTAAAGTAGGCTCATTATTCATAATTTGAATATTAAGAAAAAAAATCACATTTAAAGTGATTTTTCATGTAGAAATTTAAAAATGTTTATTATCTTAAAAAAATTAAATCATTTATTTGTATTTTGAAAAACATCCAATTATTAAAAGGCAATAGTGCTTGATGATAATCTAATGAGAACGAGAACATATTAATAAATGTGTTTAAAAATTATTATTTTATTTGTGTTTAACGATTTAAGATTAGCTTTCGACATACACAATCACCAAAAATGTAGCAAAATATTAATTGTTTCTAAAGTTTTTAAATTCTTAATACCATGATTCTTTATTATTTTAATTACTTAGGTTATATTTATACTTACTTCGCAGGTAATTTATAAAGGTAACCCTTTCCTTCAGTGGACCACACAAGGACCCGATCTGGGGCCAGAAAGTCACCTGACATCCAACGTTCGCCTTGGGGAGCTTGGATCGAGCAGAGTACTGAGAAATCGCCTAGAAATAAAAACTAAAGTTGATTATTTCAATTAAATATTATCATAACTTAGGGTTTGTTTAAAATAGAATATACCATCTTACTCTTTATGAAAAATAAAATAAAATGTATAATTAAGATAGGATATAAAAGCCATCAGAAAGTGAAAATTTTAGTTTGTAAGTGAATAAATTAAATTTTAAAATTCATATCAAAGATTTCAAATGTTTTAATTACGCGAAACAGCAACTTAAAATGACATCATATAGTCTAGCATAGTATTAATTATTTATAGATTTTGTCAACCACATAAAATAAACATTTCATGTTGTTTTTATAATTTTTGAGGAACTTAAAATCGAATTAAGACTTAACATAATTTCAAGCTTTATCCCTAGCGGGGTAGTCAGAGAGAACGGAGCACCAAACGCTACGCTCTCTACATACTATTTCGCCTCGTCCACTTTCATCAACCTCTTCATACATGCCCTCCGAGGGGTTCTCATGCTTTTTACGTGACCTTCCTCAAATATCTTTGATACTGTGTTTTCGAAGGTCAACTGAGGTCTCCCTCTACTTCTCTTACCACTCAGTTTTCCATCATCAATCTTTTTTGCCATTCTTTTATCACTCAATCGTTCAACGTACCCAAACCAGCTGAGCATGTTCTTCTTTATTCTCACCATGATATTCTTGCTACTATGTGCTATTCTGTGCATCCATTTGGATTCCATCAGCTCCATTGTGGATTCCATCAGCTAAGCTGACTCGGCATATCTTGTAAAGAGATCGCACCCCAAAGCCATTCATCTTTCTTTAATTCTTCTTCTGTAATAACCACGTTTCGCTGCCGTATAACAGTGTCGGTACCAAAACTGCACTGTTACTAGCAGCAATACGCCTTTTCACATCCATCTCGTATCTTCCATCTCTACTAAACATACTTCCCAAGTATAACGTCACAACAGTCAGTCAAAGGCTTTGAGTCTCATAGTTATGTAACTGTTTTTGACTTATATAAAAAGCCTAAACGATCTCTTATGTCAGTCAGTCAGTCAGTCAGTCAATAATATGTACAATTAATGTACGTTACTATCCACTCTAGAAAAAAAAATTGTTGGCACATACTACACTCCGTCAAAGGTTTTTATGTCAGTGATGTCACTTCTTTGGCTGACATAAAATATCAGTCAATGGTCTTGTATGTCAGTCAAACTCACCCGCATCATATATCTGACAGTACTTGGCGCACACTATGAGCACAGTGCGTTGGTTATATGCGCAGCAGTTGAGAGATAGCGCGTTCAAGCACCGTATCTGTTTTGATTCGTTCTCGTATATCGGCTCGGATTGCTTGTTTTCGTGTCCTAGAAGGGACCAGACCTAAGAAACAAATATTTATTTTTAAAAAAACAGTAATAATATTTTTTAAAAAGTAATTAAAACAAAAACAGCCTACAAAAATACCCTTTTTTGACATTTTAACCGTCTTTTCTATAGTCGACGTTTTGTGTACACATATTCAATAACCTCGTTGAAATATGTGCAAAACAATTTTACTAGCTTTCATATGAATAAAATATGTCAGTTAGTTCATTCATATTTTGGAAACTTTTGCGTGATCAATATTTTGAAGTAATATTTTATACATGTTCATTTTTATTATAGTAAACTAAAGGATTTTCGTTTTTTTTTAATATTCAACATATTAAAACATTACCTTTACAGTCCCAGTAATTGATATGGCCAACACAACATCATCCTTTCTGGAAGATGGTCGCAGTACCTAAAATAAAAAAAGCAAATAAAAAGTTAACAACAAACAAATAATATACAATTAAAATCCATTTAATTTAAACTTAAGTTTTACCATTCTACATTTTAGCTATATAACACAAAAAGATGCAAAACCGAACACCATACTTTATATACATAGACTGATAAAACGCTTTCGTTTGAGAAAATTTAGCTTTCTAAATTTTGTATTACTAATTAAGCACACTATAGTACTGGCTGATTTTGATTCCTGGTGTTAATAGAAACAAAAACTTTGCATCCCCATAAATAATTATATCGTATGATTTTTGACTGTGACTTTTTTGTAACGACTTTCACGTTTACTCACACATACACGCACCACACGGAGCACACACACACACACAATGTGCTCAATTTAAAATACTCACATGTAAAGCAGATATCCAATCGGGATTCATTTTAGAACTCAAACAGAACAATATTTCTAACGAGAATGGATCCATTATTAGTATTTCAGCATAGTAGCCATTGCAAAAAAGTCTTAAGTCTTCACTGTTGCACATATGGTAAGCCTGGAAAGGATTGATTAAACAATTATAAATATGAAATATAAACATAATATGTGGACTGTGAAACTGAAAAGATACAACTTTCGAGTTATGCAGTTGTTAATAGTTCCTGAAAAAAGGTAAAATTATCTATCTAAAGAAAAAAGAAATAGACCTATGAGCGCAACTATTACTTTTTTATAATTTACATTCTTAGAGGCGGTAGCACAGAATCCGTCATAACAGATAAGTGGCAACCTTTACGGCATTTGCTTGCTTCACTTGCGGAGCCATCTTCACCTTTCGGTCGAGTATGATGTCCAAGTATTTAACTTCCTTGGACTGGACACTTGGATTTCTTGGATCTTGTATCTTGAATCGTCAGTTGTGGGGGCAGCTTGATGTGACTCCCAATCGAGACTGTCTATGCTTTGGCCACGTTGATAGTAACCCTCCAGTCCGCCAGATAGTCTGGCATCAAGTCGAGGGCCCTTTTAAGCTTGACGGTGGCTTGAGAAGGATTCATTTGATTGATTGATTTCGCAAGTAAGGCGATGTCATCAGCATAGAGCGTCAGCGTCGCACACACTGTGTACAACGCAGGAAACAAGGAGCTGGCCTGGGAGACACTCGCCAAGACGGGTTGGCTGCTCAAAATGGCACTCTCCATCCTTTCACAGAATGTCCTGCCGCGGATTAAAGCAGGGCCCATAAGATGTGATGAGGAATGCCAATCGGAGCAATTTGTGTAGGCGGCCGAAATGCCAAACTCCGTCCAATGCTCTTGTCGCGTTCAGGAAGACTGCCGCTATTTTTTCTTTATAGTTGAACGGGGACGCGAAGCAGTGCACCACCCCCTGCTTGGACGGTGGCAAAATGGTCACTTCAGAAGGCAAACTGTTCAAAGAGCTGCCTTAAACCCTAGAGTAGCCTTTTAAACGTCAGGGGTTCCTTTCTTGTTACGGGATTATTATTACCAGCCCCTCCTACACGCACGGAGAAAGTTACAGCCTCACTGGCGGCTTCTTCTTTAAGTAATTATTATTTAATCATTTCTTATTAATATAAGTATTTATTGAAATGAGCACGCGACGCACCGTCAGCCACAAAACACTTTGAGTGTTTTGGAATAACACATTGATTTCAGGTAATAAGTGTTGTAGTGTAAAAACATCTGGTTATAGTGGTAAAAGGAGCACAAGCGTACATATAAAAGCAATGGTTGTGGATTTCAACTCGAGAGAGTGAAATATTAAATATTTATATTTGCTTGCTTTGCTTGCACAAAACACAACATTGAGTTTCATCACTTAACAAGCAAAATCCTAAGAAAGAGGGGAATACATTTTAATTACACATTTTTTAATGAAATGAAAAATAAAATTATATTTTAATGCAAAAAACTGAAACCAAAAAACCTGACTGCATCAAGACAAATTTAATGATGTCTCATTATCCACAAAGGCACAAAATAACAGACATACATACTTAGAAAAATAATTCTCTTTTTGGGCTTTGCTGCAGTCGGGTAAAAAGTGTATTTGAGATTACAAAAGTGCTGTGTGTTTTTTTATCTTATTTAAAAAAAATAGAATATGTTCTATTATAACCCAAACCAAGAGAAAAATTAAAAAATATATATTATACTTAAGTAGTTTGAATCATTTGAAATTTTAATTAAAACATATAAAATTAATAACAAATATTTAAATAACAAAAAATACCTGTATATTTGTATGAACTTGGCTCAATTTGACACTTTCCCTGCATTTTCCATCTACAAGATCCCATGTGCACATTTCACCTGCTTCTGAAGAGCTTACTATGAAATTATTGTCCTATAAAAAACAATAAAAAATATTATCTCAATTGTGGAATAGTTAGAATCTACCAAAGACAGTTGTGAATTCAAATAAAGATAAAGTTGTCTTGTCACTTCACAAAATGTTATATGTATACAGTCCATGAAGGAAAAAATATTAATCAAACAAGACTTTTTAAGAAATTTTAAGTAATAGTCTATACAAGTGCAATTTTATGTAACTTAAAGACTGCTTAATATTCCTAATGATAAAAGTAATAAAACTAAAAAAGAAATTAATAAGATTCCAATAAGATAAATATATATATATATATATATATTTAAATAAAATTATTAGTTATCTATGTAACTTAAAATTAATAATTCATAACTAAAATAATATACCTGTATAATAGACGCTCTAGACAAACATGTAACAGGAGCTGTATGACCAACGAGAAGGCATCGTGGAGTCATTTTCAATGTCTCTGGGTCCACTTGCCATATACATATTTGCCCATCATAGCATCCTGTGACCAAGGTCTTCTGGTCTCTCGATAAATAAACTGATGATATACAATGAGTAGGGGCATGCTTCCCCCATAACACTACAGGAACTATAAGATTTGTTCCAGGCATTTTAACTGAAACATTATAAAAAATTATTAAATTAATAGATGTAATCGATAAACTATATGTTAAAATAAGAGGAGAGTTAAGTAATAGTGTATATAGTAATAATTCACCGTGAAAACGTTTTGTTTGTATAACAAACGATAAGAAATACAATGTAATTAACGCAAGGACAAATTAATTTACTTCAGACCTGAGTTATCTTTATCAAAATTGAAATATGAGTGTAATGAGTTCACGAAGAACCCACATAGGTGGGTGTATTGTCCCTTTTTAAAAGAATTTCCAGATATTTACTATATTTTTAACGCAATATGATTGAAATAATCAATGATTCTATGACAGCTGACTGTCAAGTGTCACTTGTCTGTCAAATGTCAGGGCTCAGTTTTGCCAGCACAAGTGTTTTTTAAAAATTTCTGGATTCTGTTTAATAAAAATATAAAAAGCTCCCTTTTCATATTTTTTTACAATTAAATTATAATATGCCAGACTATCTGGCGTGTTTTAGTGTCTATATCTAATCGTACACTAGATCTACAAAACAACAAATAATGTAAATAAATTTTGGACAAATCGAAATATATATAAGGAGACATATATTAATTTAGGGCTACAATTCATACCGATAGCAACCAGCAATTACTAGAACTGTGATAATCAAATGAAAAGGAGCACAATCTTTTTATGAATGAACTCAAAGGCAAATAACACGTCATTATATAATTAAAATAAAAAAATCTGTATTGACATTATTGTTACATTACATCTAATATAAAAATTCAGGGAGTATTCACAAAAATGGCTTCCAGTACGAAACTAAGATCTAAAAATAATTTGAAGGAAGAAAAAGTGGCAGAGTTAGCGGCTAAAATAGATGAGACGGACGAAATGAAATTAAAAATGCTAGCAGGACTCGATAAACCAAGCCCTGATGATATAATATACCCATCGGAGTTAAACACTCATTTAATCGAGCAACTTAAGGTATAATTCATTTTGTTTCCAATAAATATAATGAGACTAAAATATATATTTAATTTATTGCAAATATTCGTTTCAGATTATGACGGGAGAAAATAATGAGTTACGTAAGCTTGTATTCACCAAAGACAGTGAGATCAAAGAGCAAGGTAAAACTATAACGGATCTTAAACAACGCATTCGTGATATGATATCCGGTACAGGACCAGCGATATCTTCGAAATCTGCCGGAATAATAAGCGCAAAAATTACTGAACTGTGTAAACAAAACCGCCATTTGGTAGCAGAGGTAGAAGGATATAAAACTAAAAACGCTTGCCTTGAAAGAAAAATTATGCAACTTGATCTTCTTAATAAAGAAAATGAAAAATTAGAAGCTTGTCTATGCAAGGAAGAACCAATTGATACCAACCCCGATGAACTTAAGGAATTAAATAATAAACTTGCTTTAGTAAACAAAAAGCTTTATGAAAGTAAAAATAGAAATATAGAATTAAAAAATGATATTATAGTTGCGACAAAAATTCTTCAACAAGAGCTAGGAGATAAATTTACTAGTATAAAAGAATTACAAAATGATTTAGCTGGATGGAAGGGAAGAGCACAGCAAATTATTTTGTTACAAACAAAAATAAGTGAGTTAGAAGAACAATTAAATGGAAAACAAAAAGAAAAATTTGATACGAAAAGAAAGGATCAAGGTCAAGTAAGATTCCTTGTTACAGACACATTTCTTTAAAGTTTCTTTTTTCGAGAAAACCCCCTCAAATCAACCAAATTGCTGTTGCTACTGCATTATATTGCTGTTATAACTCGGTCATTTCTTTAAAAAATATTATTTCAGATTCTACGTGACTTGGAAATGAAAAAGAAAAAAGAAATAGATCAAGCTTTAAAAGACTTAGCGCTTTTGAAAGAGGAAAATCAAGAATTAAAAAAGAAACTGGATGGAGCAAAATGCAGGATTAGAAATTTAGAATGCGACACCATAACGCTAAGACAAAAAATGCAAACATTTGTAGAGAAAAGTGATCATGACGATCTTCTGATCAATGAACAAAGGGTATGGTTTTTTTAGATATGGTTAATTTGAAATCGCTATAAAATGTTATAACTTATAAAATAATAGTAAATATATCTATATACAGAGTCAAATTAAAAACTTAGAAGTATATTACAAAGAAATTTTGAAAGAAAATACTTCAAAAATGAACAAAATGCATCACGAAATTTCTGAAAATCAAAAACTAGTCAAAAATACTGACGCTAAAATTGACGCTTTACGACAACAAGCTTCTGAGAAAGCGACAAAGATCGAAGAATTACGAGCTCAACTTCTTAGATATGAAGAGTGTTCTCTACAAAATGTTTTCTTTAGTCCAATGAAAACGGCGACGGATAATGAAATAAGGAAATTATCAGATTTAGTCGTAACACTAAACACACGATTGGATGCAGAACGTCATAAATGGGAAGAACTGGATATATCACATAGAAAGTTGAAAGAAAAAAGGAAAAGATTAGAAAAAAAAATTACAATATTAGAAGATGAGTTAAAAATGTTAAAAGGCGCTTCAAAGAGAGGATCAAAATCTTCAAAGTCAATGCTAGTTAAAGATCAACAATTTGACATTACATTGGGTGCAGCAATTTTAACGAATAGACAATCGTCCATAGCCACTTTAATGGAAAGACCAAGTGAAACAACTTCGTCCGAAAGCCCACCCGGGCATGACATGTTAGATAAAGATGAATTACAATATAAATTAGAATTAGCTGAAGAAAAATTAAAGATAATGGAAGATCGTCTTAAAATGGTTGAAGAAGAAAAACAGGATGATTATCAAAATTTAACTGAAATGATACAAACGTCTAAGCAGCTATTTAACGAAGCATTAACTGTTTTAAAACGCGATAAGTGCCAATGTTCTTAATGGTCAAAATTCTATTTTTAGTACTTATATTAATTTTATTTTAATACGTGAAATATATTTATTTTATTTACAAATCATTTTATATTTAGTTTTCTGTATGTTATATTCTTTATGGTATAATTCATTTTATCAGCTTTATGTTATTTTTCAGCATGGAAATATGGAAGTGTTGCATGTTGTGCGGTGGAACTCTGTCGCACTTTTATTTAATTCGTATATTTTCCTTGTCAATTTGATAAATTCATTATTCTACAGATTATTACTAAATAGTAGAAAACCAATTATGGTAGTTTACTAACGCTAAGTATAGCAACATTAACCGCCGCCATTTGTCATTTTTTTGGCATGCGCGTATGGGGATGCAACGAGAATCGTGCCCGTGAGTGTTTTCTTTACTAAAGTTAATTTTAAACTTTGTTTAAACTTTATTTGTGTAAAGTGATACTTGTGTTGCTCTGTGAAACTTAGTGTCTATATATTTGTGTCAATAATTGTGCTAATAAATATATAACACGATGAATAAAACTTGTGCGAGGTGCGAAAAAACAGTTTATCCTACTGAGGAATTGAAATGTTTGGACAAGGTAAATTTATTATATACTTTTTATTATTATATTAAATATTTTGTGTATTTATATCAAAAAGTTATTTTAGTGAGAGGCTCCTAAATGAAAAGAAACTTTACTTCATTGTAGTCGGCCGGTAAACCAATTTAAACAGCCGGACGAGTGACTCATTAAATTATAAAAATTATTGCTGATATCATTCTATAATGGACTCTTTATAATATAATACGTTTTCCTTACTTTATTAAAATGTATATTTATAATAGTACAAATGGCCTTGTATAAGAACTTTGACATTACAACATTGTCAATTTGAAAGTTATCAAAGTAACTTCTCTAAAAAAGGTATAAAAATTTGACCGTAGCGGGATTTGATCCCTGGTCTCTGTGGAAACTATCCAAATCCTGCTACTTATTTTTGTAAAAAAAATATTTTGCTGTATAAATACAAAAAAAAAGTTATCAAAGATATTTGCGCAACTCATAATTGATTTATTTATTTGTACAGCGATAACACGCCAAGTGATAAATGATAGGATATCTGATAAGAGAATATTTAACTATGCTTCCTATAATAGATGTATGGATATTGTAATTTGAATGATGAAATAAACTTGTTTAATCTTGTTTGGAAGGACTAGTAGACTACATTTTCACAAAATTTATAGATATTATTATGTCTATATGATATTTTAAATAATTTTTAAAGTTAAATAATAAAAAAGGGAAAAATTATTTCTTTAGTTAAAAGTTTATTTACATTACATAATTATATTCTAGATTATTATAGAATATTTTTTGGTGGATGAAAAATATTTTATATATTAAATATAAAATCTGAGGCCATTCACAAATGCTCAAATGTGCAACTATAATAGTATACATACATATGTGACAAGTTGTGGGTTTGATTCCCAATCTTGGAAAAAGAGTATATTTAATATTTTTACCTCCTCTTCATGATATTGAGCCATAGCACAACATGAATTAAAAGGCCATTCAGCACACAATGCCACCAGAACTTGTTGAAAATTGAACAATAAAAGTACTTTAATGGGGACCTATTTTTAAAGATATGCAGTTCCCAGATTCCCTAATCTTGCTACACATGGGGATACAATATGTTTATAAAATATTATCAAAACATTATTTTATTATTTAAATTTATCACAACAGAAGTAGATTCAAAATATTTTGCTACAATTTATTTGTCATTTATTTGTCTCATGCACTGTAGTCAGTGTCTTGTAATAATAGCTATGACTAATGGTTGTTAGTATGGGAATTTTTCATGAATTACATAGACAATGGGTAGAGGAATATAATTGTTTTGTTTTAACTTGTTCATTATTAATAATTTGAAGCAAAAAATAAATAAATAAATTCTACATAAAGCTTTATAATTCATATTACATACATGTAAAATATTTGATACACTCAATATAATCCAAGGTTGTACAGGTGGATTGAGAAATGGTGAGGTTTTTGTTGTCAACATATGGTTGAAATACCTGTTTTGTATTAAGTAATTTAGTGTTATAGGCAGTTACGGATATTTATAGCTTGTTATATAGGCATGTATGTAGGTATCTTATAAATGTTCTGTTTATTTTGTGGTAAAGTAGAGTGATTGAAGGATTTTTTTCTTTCAATTTAAGTTTTGTATTTGTATTTTTAGTTAATCCTAAGCATGTGTTGAGTTAGTGAATTTTTTTTTTCACTGTATGTTATGAAGTCCTAAGCTAAAGCTAGGAATAGCTAGCTATAATAAAGAGTATAACTTAATAATTAAAATATGGTTGTTATATTCCAAAATAACAAGCAATGAGAACATATATCAAATTCATAATTTTTACCTATGTTATAAAGTCATGGCCAGTCGTGGCGCAGTGGTACAAAGTGTGACTGTAAAACCGACTGGTTGTGGGTTCGATCCCCACTCGAGGAGACGAAATATTTACTTGAATTTATATTTTCATTTCTTCGCTCTGGTGTCGAGGCAAAGAGCGGCATTGAGTTCTGCCACTCAATATGCGATGCCTCCAAAATTCGGCAGGAAGTGGGGAACGGAGTGTCTTAACATTAGGTTCCCTCTGCCTACCCTGCTGTGTGCAGGATATAGCGTGAAGCTAATTTAATTTATTTATTTTATTTAATTCTAATGAGACTATAGAACGAAAATAATATTTTTTAACTTGAACTAGAACCTATTAACTCATCCATACTGTATCTTCTTCTTCTTCTACCTGGCATTAGTCCTGGCTTTTGCCAGGGTCTGCCTTCCTAGTCAACCTACTCCACTTTGCGCGGTCTTTAGCGTCATCGGTGATTAGACCATTAGACCTCCAAACTGTGTCACAGTGATATCTGTATGTATTTAATGAAACAAACTCTTATACATTTTATAGCATTTTTTAATGAAAAAACTGGAAATAACAACTAGTTGACCTTTACATAATTAATCTCTTTGAAATTAATATTCATGTACACAATAAAAATAATAATATTTATAATAAATTAATATGTAATGTCACATAAAATTCAAATTATGGTAATAATTTTGTGTTTTAAGTAATCTTAAGACATTCTCTATTACTTAGCAGTGGCTATTTAACAGTATTTTCAGAAAGACAAATTTTTTTTTGTCACTTCTTGATTTTAGGAGTTTTATTACTTTTAATTATTTTCTTCTCAAGTGAACAATACACAAAAGTATAGTTTTAATGCGGGACCCAACACCAATTTTTCCTCAATAGAGAAGGGAAATCATTTACATCCATTCTCTCGTAGTGAGAATTGAACCCATACTATTCATGTTTACTTAAAGGTGCTTTTTTAGTATTTTGTTCATTATCATATAAAAATCTTATATATATTTTGAATTAGTTTTATTTATATTCAATATGGTAATGGACAATAACTTAGTGTTGCCAAACATTCGATAGGTCACATTTATAAGTTGTGTAATGAAACAAATGAGTAAATATAGGCAAATATAAAAAATAATTTGTTGAAAATTTGCTGAAAAATACATATGTCTTTGTTTGACATTAATTCCAAATTTTAATAGAATAGAATCACTTCAATAGAAAAGCTTTATTATATAGGAAATTTGTATTTTTCAATTGTTAATTTAATTTTTTTTTGTTAGGGAAAACTTTTTATTGTTCTGAATAAAATATTGATGAAAGCATATCTTTTAAAAACAAAAAAGAATAAAGAAATTCAATAAAAAAAACGATAAAAAAAAAACATATGATTCCGGCCAGGATCGAACTGGCGGCCTTCTGCGTGTAAAGCAGATGTGATAACCACTACACCACGGAACCACTTGAATGTATTGACGAATTTTATATTTATATTCAAGTATACAACCGATGTTACTTTTAATTTGTAAAAGTACATAACTTTTTTAATGTTGGATAATATTTGTTATACGAAAATAGTGGGTTCAATATTTTTTTTTCGTATAACAAACACATTGAGTATTCTTTTTCTTTGATACACAGTGTGGATATGCATAATTATAATTTATCTCGGATTTGAAGCAGTTCTTTTATATCGTAGTGCACCGTGTTTGTACACCTTTACAGCTTTTCCAGTAATGTCTATAAAATAGAGTCTATAGTGATTCGTTTCTCTGTTCTCCATCTCATTAACTACTACTCATGATAAAAGTTGATTATACCCTAGAAACCAGTATAATTAAAGTTAGTTTTGTTAACTCCGTTATTACTTACAAAAAAATATGAAATTTTACCGCTTAGCGAGAAATAATTAAATAAATTTATTTGTTCACGATTTCTATCACGCGAGGTTGACTGGCCTTGAGCATGCGATGACAAAGACATGACGGAATTTAGTAATGTTGGGTGTTCTATAGATTGTGTGTATCAGTTCAAATCTAAGTTGTGGGATTTATTAACACTGTTCCTATTAAGACCAGAGAAAACGAAAACAATAATATATTTTTTTTCATTTCCACGAGTGAGATTTGAACCCACAACCGTCGCGTTTACAGAAGCAAGCTTATCTGTAATTGATAAGAGGATTATAAATTCTGAAGTGATAATAAATGCGATAGGAATGCACTCACTATTACTTTGGACGAAAAGAGGATGGATGGATTTATTTTTATTGGCTTCACGTTATATCGCAAAAATATAGCAAAATATAAATAATTGTATTCAATCTTTACATGGAATAAAAACGTGGTAATGTTTTTTTCTTAAGATATGCATAGTCTTAATTAAATTTATAGGTAATTAATTACTTTTACTAAAATATATCTATAATTTGCGGAGTTCGATGTGTAACCTGCAAATTTTTTAGGTAAAAATATGATAAATAAATAATGTATAAGTGGTGTTTTGAGTTTCGCAGCATGCGATAAGCAAGAAGATTTTTTTCTTATACCTTTTGTTTACAATGTTTGTTTTTATATTTTTTGTTTTAGTATTTTCAAAGTGAAGTCTTATTACATAATTGTTACAGTTATATTTGAGAGGCTTATAAATATATAAAGGCGAGCAATGTAACCTCTGTAGGACTCAACAAGTGAAAATTAAAATGAACCCCCCTAGATATCTCGCCCGGCCCTTTTAAAAAAAACCCCCCAATAAAAAACAGATAAAGCACAAACGAAAAAATTCTGAGATCGTTTACACAGAAAATTGTTTTAAATACATGTATTATTTTAATTTTATTTATAATAATGAAATAAATAATAATATATCGTTTAAAACCAAATACTGTGTTTACACTCACAAATGCCATTTCACACTTGGGAAACGCAAAAAAAAAATTGCGTTTTCCAAATTATGTCATTTATATATTTTTGTAAAATAGTACTGTATCTTACCCTCTTTCTCTCTTCCTTTTTTCTTTCATTCTAAAAGATTAATTATATAAAGTGAAGTTATTGAGCTCAAGTGTCAACGTAAATTTATTAACACTTTGGCAAATCCCAGGTTAACGCAAGTGAATGCGTACATCATCATAACACATTACATTGGAAGGCTATTCAAGAAAATCTATTACAATTTACAATCAATCTGTGTTTTATGCGCGTATGCCGTGTGGGAATGTTTTTTTCTTTCTTTGTATGTATGTATTATTACTAATTATATAAGGCTCTCTGAAACGTTAATTATTAATGAGGATTTAATTATTATTAACTGAAGCAGTCGTGGCGCTGTGTTGCAAGCAGCGGGTGACCATTTGTGGGTTCGATTCCTAGACAGAATTGTTTAATATTTATTTATTTCGCTCCGGTATTGAGACAGAGCGGGGGGTGGGATTTATGTTCGGCAAATATTGGGCGGTGCGTGGGCAGCGGATTGCCTTACCACTAGGATCGCTGTACCCTATCATATGCGGGATACAACGTGATATTTAAAATATAATATCAAGATTCATTCCGCCCCGCTAAATTTTCTTATGTTTCTATTTGAATTCGCTACCTTTTTAATAACACGTATCGTAGTATCGTTCTAGCCTTCACGCTTTATCCCGCATAGTTCCCGTTCCCGTTTGAAATTTCTCTACTTTCCATCCGAATTGCGTGTTGACTAGTGGAACTTAACACCGTCATGCTTGATTAAGAAATCATTTAATTATAAGGTAAAACGCTTAAAATTGTCTTATGTAAACTAATTACTTAGTTATTATTAGAAATCTAACGGGAAATTTCAATATCAAAACCGACTTTCCGCCTCAGTTACGATATAATTTGATATAAACGTCCTCGTTTAATAATTTGTCAGTCTTTTGCTTTGAAAGTTTCGTTTGTGTATTTTTATGTTATAGCTCAACGGTAAAATAAACTTCAATTGTAATTGAAGGTGGAAGTTGCGTTCTTGGTAATTTTATTTTATGCAGACTTTTCACTTTTCACGTCTTGGCGGAGCGGCACAGCGTCTAATTTATACTACGTTTGTGGGTTCGATACCCATTCTTTTTTCGAATTAAGTTTTATTCGCTCTTTAAGCATGAACAAGGATGAAGCTTAGAGTTGATTTCTACAGTTCAAAACGCAATATCTCGAAAATTACACGGAAAGTGGGAACCGAACTGTCGCAATACTAGGTTCCCTCTGCCATCTTCAATTATATATTATATCATTATACATTATCCTATAATATCCTATCCTAATATTATAATTGTAAAAGTTGATCAGGATGTTAGTTCAATTTTCACAGAAATAGAGAACGGATTTAGAAACAATAAAATAACACATATAATAATAAATAAGAATTAAAACTAAAAATAAAGTTTACAATAAATCTGTAACATTTCTCTACTAACTTTAAATATTATTATCATTACATAAGTATTTCAAAATAATCTCGAATCAATTTCAATACGAAATGTACCGTACACGGCGGAGCGTCAGTGGTCCATAACAGCCTCTCTAACGACAAGGTTTTTGGGGCGGAACCATTTCCTCATAGATCACGAATACTATAATTTGACACTAAGTTGCGATTAAAGAGCTACAAGTAGTGTTGTTGTTGTTTTTTTCGCGCTTCACGCTGTATCCCGTATGGTTAGGTAGGAAGAGCCTAGTGTTCCGACACTCCGCACCCCACTTTCGGCCGAATTTCGCCGACTGACCTTAAAAAGAAATGAAAGAATACATCAATCAAAACAAATCTAAAATCGGGAAAATACGTCAAATAAAACCAAAAAGGATTGTATCATTGTATGTACCCTCATGATTACCGCGTAACCCCAACCTACATTAAACATTACGGTAATCAATGGTAATTGACTCCATTGTTTACTTGAGGTCGCGTTTTTATACGCAACATCAGTTATGTACCTATTTATTGTTAGATACTAGTATTTTCGTATGGATTCCTTTGCAAGTTATTTTTTTTTCTCTAGGTAAAAGAATGCCTTGTTAATAAAAAACAGCATCTATACCTTAATAGATCGCAAACGAATGAACTGATTTAAATCTTCTTTTATTTTGATTCCAGTCGTTTTAAGGCCAGTCGTGGCGCAGTGGTACAAAGTGTGACTGTAAAACCGACTGGTTGTGGGTTCGATCCCCACTCGAGGAAATGAAAATATTAATTTAAATTTATATTTTCATTTCTTCGCTCTGGTGTCGAGGCTAAGCGCGGCGTTGAGTTCTGCCACTCAATACGCAATGCCTCCAAAAATTCGGCAGAAAGTGGGGAACGGAGTGTCTTAACACTAGGTTCCCTCTGCCTACCCTGCTGTGTGCGGGATATAGCGTGAAGCTAATTTAATTTTTTTATTTTTTATTTTGATTGAAATGTGGAACCCAACTGTATTTCCCCTATCCAGATCATAAAACATTTATTCGATAAATATTATCCCCCCTAAGTAGGATTTGAACCCTCAAACACCGCCTTAATGTAGTAAATAAAAAAAATCTAACCAGCTTCAAACTGTATCTCGCATACAGCAGGGTAGGCAGAGAGAACCTAGTGATAAGACACTATGATCTCCACTTTCTACCGAATTTTTCGTGTTTTGTCTTGCTGCCAGAGCGAAGAAATGAAAATATAAAGAAATAATAATTCATTTCCTGGAGTCGGGATCGAACCTACAATCGTCGCGTTATGCACCCTTGTGCCCCTGCGTCACGACGGCCTCAATCTAGTAATAGATGAAAATTAAATTACAGCCCCTATTCTGGAGTTTTATACAATTATATCCATTGTTGGAGGCAAACCATTCATCTCTGTTCTATACAACTAGGGTAGATTTACAGTAACGTGAAAGATGTCTTTATTATTCTACAGTAACAAAGGGAGGGTACTACAAGGGGTTTTACCTACATAAAGCACCCTTAAAATGAAAATGATCAATTTCAAATTTTTTGTATAGTAAGGTTGATGTGTCGTGGCTCGTGACCACCTTAGAGAAAGTTATTATGAACGTTTACGCATTGTTCAGTGTAACCACAGAGGTGAAAATTCGTTGACTAAATTTTATTTTGTAGTTTAAGACATATCACGAGTCGAATTAAGAACCTCCTCCTTTTTGAAGTAGTTAAAAAATAGCATATCAAGAATATTATACCATTATAATAATAGTGGTGGTAATATATGGTTTTTGTTTGCTGCTGCGGAACGCTTCATAGTTCAAATCAAGTCCGACTCGCTCTCGGCTGCATTATATTTAACCTAATCTTTCATTTGGATAAAGTGCGGCTTTAGTCTCGTCATACCACTTTTCTTAGCTTAAAACCGAGCGCCCTATTCCTATGTATTTTATTCCTATGTATTTATTTATTTTTAGTACAATAAAGAAAATTATATATGTTCATTCTAGATCACAATAATATTTAAAAAAAATTGGTATGTTACCTACATACCAAAGTTTTTTATATATTTATTATTAACAAGCGGCTCGCCAGCGGCTTTGCCCGCTTAAACTACATGATAATTGATTTAATAAGAGGAACTGATTGACAACTAAAATTACTTCTAATATGGTATTTTATTACTATATTCTAATATGATTTTTTACGACATTATCGTAATTTCTATAAGATTTTTTGTTTATCGGACTAAGTCTAGTCTCCACTAAAAATTCAATCTTCAATTCAATCTTTATTGTATAAAATATTGTATAATAGTGCTTCAAAAATAAATATTTTTTCTACAGTCATATAACCCAGATGTTTCGAATGTCATTCTTTAGCCATAACATTCGCAGGCAAATTAATGCCTTGAGTTCATTCAAGTGGCGATAACTTTTTTTTAATGAACCGATTTTGATGAACTAAACTTTAGTAGTTAAGTTGAGTTACAAAACAAAGTGAGTTAAGTAAACAAAACAATCGGTGAAATTTTCAAGAAAATCGGTTCAGTACTTTCACGAGGAAAATGTAGACATACATATTGACAGACAGACAGAGAAGAAATTGAAAAAAAAAATATTTTTGCTTTCTATTATTCTTTTTAAGTGTCCCTCTATCATTTCATTTCAGTCAAAATTACTAAATATACAGACAAGACATTTTTACTGTCTTATTATATATAGAGATAAAATATACTAATTGTTATAAATATTTTGATATAACTAAACGGGGTCACCCACGCTATCGAAATTAATTAAATTTTAATTGTTCGCCATATTAATTTTAAATTAATAACTTTTAACCTATTTATAAAAAACATGAAGATGTTATGACGCATTCATATAAATGTACGTGGTGGTACTGGTACCGACTCGCACTCGGGGGAGCAAATTAATTTCATTTCATCCACTCTGGTAACTAGGCACAAGCGGATGACTGGAAACGCGGCGAGGAGTTGCGCCACTCAAAACACAATCCGTCGAGAATTCAGCGGAAAATGGGAAACGGAAGTGTCTTAATGGGAACAAAATGTCTTTATACTTGGTTCCTTCGGCCAATACTAGGCTATGTACGGTGGTAGCGTGAAGCTAAGCTTCGACTCACTAATACGTTTCTTGGTATTCCTAAAGGTGCGGGTTTGAGTCCCGTTAGGTATAAATTTTCAAACGTTTTCTAAATATATATTTTTTCCTTTGTTCGAATTAACACATTAGAAGATGTTAAAATACTGAGATGTAAGTAATTTAATAATGCACTCAATTGACTCGTTAAGGAAATGGGTCAATGTCACATATTATTAGCATCGAGTTGTTGCAAAGTGGTTGTTGTTACAGCTGCATAAATTAATATTAAGTGTAAATCGAATATTACTGACTATTAAATAATACCTATATGCATAATATATGAATGGAAATTCTGAAAAATCGTTAAAATAACTTCATGGTTTATTTTATCGGGGCCGTCGTGGCGCAGTGGGACAGCGTCTGAATGCAAACGCGGGGGTTGTGGTTTCCATTATCACTCATAGGAATTATTATTTTTATTATCTCGCGCTGGTAATAAAACGAAGCGTGTTCAGTTTGGACACCCAACACGCAAAGTTTGGTAATTTAAGTGGCTCGTGGGCAACAAATTAGCACTAAGGTCACATCTGCAAAAATTAAACCAATATATATTTTTGTTTAACTTGAAAAATCTCTCAGAGGCCAGTCGTGGCGCAGTGGTACATAGTGTGACTGTAAAACCGACTGGTTCGATCCCCACTCGAGGAGATGAAATATTTACTTAAATTTATATTTTCATTTCTTCGCTCTGGTGTCGAGGCAAAGCGCGGCGTTGAGTTCTGCCACTCAAAACGCAATGCCTCCAAAATTCGGCAGAAAGTGGGGAACGGAGTGTCTTTAACACTAGGTTCCCTCTGCCTACCCTGCTGTGTGCGGGATATAGCGTGAAGCTAATTTAATTTAATTTTAATTTACAATTCAATGTTTAAACATTTTTATAGCTTATTTTTTACGTGTTTTTTATCTTCACGTTTTACTTTATAACAGTAGAGTCAAGACACAACGACACATTACGGTTAGAATGGCGGAACTCAACACCGCGTTTTGTTTTACCATAGTCCACCCCAACTATAAATCGAACCTACCAGATCCGTTAGCTATTATAACCTCAATTAGAACGATTTAATTTTAGAATTCCCTAGAGTTATCACTAAGATAAGACTTCTCTTGGTAAATTAAGTAGTCCATATTACTAAAGGAAGGCCGATCGCACAGCACTCGTTAAACCTTGGTTATCCATATAAGGATAATCTTTAAAGAATTTTACATTATATTAAATGTGACACTTGTTTTTGGTTATGTACCCACCAAGGTAACGTTTAATATGTTTGGGATTTACAATAGTATAGCAAATAAGGTTATAGCCTTTTAAAAGAGATAATTTTTTTTATTATTTTTTTATATGAGTGCATCTCAAGGGAATCTTTGATGTGTACTCTGCATTCTTTTTAAACACATGGTTGGCTCTAAGGGTCGACTGGGAGAACCGGGGAACCTAGTGATAGGTGTGGTTTATTTTACACTTACTCTGAATGGTGATATTGTCACATTGTCTAAGCGGATTTAAAATTGAATGCTGGTAGTCGTATAGAAGCAACAAAAAAATGCTATGTAAAGAAGCAACAAGTTGAAGGTGCGACAAAAGATATATCGTGTCCTCTAAGTAGGTGTAAAATATTTACTGAAATTAGTAAAGGAAAACTGCTGTAAAAGCACAACTACTCTGCTCCGAATAAAACTTATTCAAAAAGAATAAAAATTGTAATACAGAGCACCAATCTCAAAGAGGAGAAGATGCCTAAATCTAAACTTGTAACATTATTTAACCGTCGATTAAAATTTGAACACAGTGTAACTGAGAACGACCTTAGGCGCCATCTGCGCTTATAATCAGGTCAAAACGTGGCTTGACTTTCTAGATTTGTGCCTCCGTTGTGTTCTTTACCGATTATATTAAATGAGGGTGATGTATTTGATACTTATGTATTAATGTACGTGTAACGCAAGTTTACTATAGACTAGTGCTTTTAATCCATCTATATTATACATAAAAAGATTTCTTTCTCAGGCTTAAATGTATTATAACATGCATTTTTGACGCCGTCGTGGCGTAATTGCACAAACGTGCGACTTTAAACGCGACGGTTGCGGGCTCGGTTCTCACTCGGGGGAATGAAACTAGAATTAAGAAACTCCGTTCTTCACTTTCTACCGAATTCTGGAGGCACTGCGTGAGTGGCAGAACTCAACGCTGCGCTTTACCTCCACACCAGTGCGAAGAAATGGAAATATAAATTAAAGTAAATATTTCATCTCCTCGAGTGGGGATCGCACCCACAACGAGTTGGTTTTACAGTCACACTTTGTGCCCCTGCGCCACGACTGACCTCTAGTTAAAAACCAAATTATCATTATTTAAGTAAAGTTCTCAATAACGAGATCGTTCGGGATAAAGCTAAAAAACCAATTTTACCGCAGTAATGCGATAATATTTATAATATTCCAATACATTTAATAATAATTTTCTGACTTCACAAGACTTTAACTTTAAGTTTTAAACTGAACGAATTTTGATATTTTATTTTCTTTTAAAAAATGTTTTTCTTATTTACCTAGGTCATGATCTCCGCATTTTAGATTTTTAGGTCAATCGACCACTGCCAATATCTATAACAATATTGGCACTAAATCATATAACCGCAATGCAGTCACTCAATATCTCGAATTAACAGCCTATAGGTACTAGCAATATGTAAAAGTGAAATATTTTTGTACGATTTTAATTGAATGTTTTGCATATTTTTGATATATTATGATAAAATTGTGGTAACATTATGGTAACGATTTGCGGAAGTATTTGTTACTAGTAGTAACCTGCGGCTACGTCCTCGTGTTCAAGTGGATATAACTGAGAACAACTCTTAAGTATGACACAATTCTAACTTCTCAGTGTGCGAAGAAAGTAAGCTGGCATGGGTTACATCATCACGATTAAATATAACTTAGATTTCCTTGATAAATAAATATTTAACAACATTTTTTTTGTATTGAGCTAGTAGTTTGTTCCTGAGATTAGTGTGTTCAAACATAACAAAGTCATATTTTATAATATTAGTAGGATACCTGGAGGATGCACTTTGGTATAAAAAATATTTCATACAGAAATTCAAATAAATTAGTACGTATACACTACATGTATGTACATCAATTATGTATCTTTGATAAAGCATAACGCGGTGTTAGGTTCCGCGGCTAGTAGACCAGACTAAAAAAAACAAACAATTAGCCTATTAACAAAGTTGTTTACCACTCAATTACAAAATGTTCTACGTACATCCTGTTTACTTCATTCAGCACTCGTTTTACTCAAGTGTGTAATATGGCAAATCTATTTCTTCCTCTTGACTCACTCAGTTTATAGGGAACTACTGTAAAACTGAAATGTTTATAATTATGGCCGTGTAGAGGTTAAATTCGTAATAGGGTTTTAGGGTTCCTTACCTTACCTACTTCTCAATGAAAACGGAACTTTTATAGGATCATTTTATTGTTGAACTGTCTTATTGCCTATCTATCCTTGGGTCCAAGACTATTATTGTCAAGTAGAAGAATTATGCTGAAATTATTATCAAATATCGAGGTTTACAGACTCTTAGAACAAAGACACTTTTAATTTTTTTATTGAACGCAGTCAAAAGATATCCGTGTATGAATTTAAATCCGTGTAATCAAAAGTCATTAAGGGTACTTTCCGTGGACCACGTTCATCTTAAATTTCATTTGGCAAAAAAGAAAACTTACATATTATATTTCAGAAAAATATACACACTTAAATGCATACGTCCGCTATCTTAAGTTTATGTGCCAAGTTACAATCGCGGAATTGGTACGGAACCCTCGGTGGGCGAGTCCTACTCGCACTTGTTAGTTATTTCTATAGATTTAGTTTATTTTGATGTTTCATGGTAAAACAACGTGGTAATATAACTAAGTGTGAATAGAGTTTCGTAGTAGGTGTAATTTTTTTACGTCATAAAAAAATGTATATTTTTTAAAAACAATTCTAAGAAATTTATATTTTTTGCTTATGTTGAACGAACGGCATAGCAAGAAATAATTTCAGTGATATTACTTCCTAGTCTCCTTACAGTTTTCCAAGACAAGTTGTCATATGAAAGTTGAAAGGAATTCGAACCGAAAACCATCTCGCCCAGTTGTTTTCTTTTTCATTTAAATTTAACTACAAATAAAAAGATTTCATCATTACAATCTATTCGTAACTTTCCATTCGTGGTGAGACGTTCTTGCCTAATTATTATATTGTTAGCGCCTGCGAACTGGACCACTGCAACTGGGCTGTTTACGAAAACACTTTATACACATACTAGTTCCCGCACGCGTCCTCGTTTACGTGGACTGTATTTAGAAACCGTTCTCAACTCTGAAATTGATCTTGAGAGCAGTCTTAAGATCTCGTTTTCATAACACATTATAATTTTGTGAATGAAAATGGCATATCAAGATCAGTCCCTGCCATGTGGGGGATACAGCGTGAAGATAAAAAAAAGAAAGGATATCTTCTTTTTTGTTTTCCGTTTATAAGCCGCATCAGAGGCAACGCTAAATGTTTTCTATAATCCATAGACAATATGTATTTTATGTAATAAATTCTTTCAAATGGTTGCCTGTAAGAAATCGCTTTTAGTGATAAGGCCGCCATTGCACTATTTGTTGTCTTTTTTGTAAATATTCGTAACTGTTATTATAGTGTTTCTATCCTAAGGAGGTACAGATCGAAGAGCGGAGTATAGAATAGGGCAGCTATCACTCTTGTGTAGACACGCCGTTTGTCAATTTCTGTCTAAATTTGAGACATTGCCTGGTGAAGGGCGAAATTCAACGCCACACTTTGGCTATACCAGAACATGGAGATGAAAGTAATTCCCCACTGAGTAAGGATCAAACCGCTACAATATGAGTATTTTTTTTGTGCATGAATATAATTTTTCTTGCAGTAAAAATACATTTTTGTATTAATATTTAATATATTCACTTATGAATACTTATGTAAACATAACATAAATACACCGTATGTGTTTATCGTATGGGTGTTTTGTTCTGCTCATAAAGTGGATACTCGTGACCTTATTACACTGTGATATTAAAGAGCCATTCATTGGTTTGTCTGTTTGAATTGACCTTGGACACTGGGCCATGGCTTTGGACTATTAGCTTTTTTTTTTATAAAAAAGAAAGTGTTTTTTCTTGTTCCCGTATGGAGATTATCTTATGAATTTTTTATTTGTATTGCGATTATTTCTTTTTCTTCTTTTTTTTTAGCTATACGATATAGGTATCCCGAATATTGTGCTTTGTACAAGAGTACAATGAAAATTATAAGTCAATATGGGAAATGAAAAATTATTTACAGCATCTGAAACAAGTCTCAAAACACTCCGTTCTTCCCTCAAATTAAAGACACTCTATTTTGTGCAAGATTGAGGAAATAGTAATAATTCACCCTCCCCTAGGAATCATACTCACATTCATAAAATTTACAATCTCTGTGTTACTCTGGCCACAAAGACGGTGACTGACGTTCTGACTAGCACCAAGACCTTCTATAAACATACATTTTCTAAAATCTTGCAACTGGTTTTTTTTTTTAATTAAAACACAGTGTCTGGGTGAGATAATTTTAACATATTGTACGTCACGACTAACGCGCCCATGTCGCTTAATTACAGGTGTGGCACAAAGGCTGTTTCAAATGCCAGGAATGCGGAATGACACTCAACATGAGGACGTACAAGGGCTACGGCAAGCTGCCGTACTGTGAAGCGTAAGTTTTTAGTGTTTTTTTTTTCGTATTTTTGTCCTTTTTTTTTAGGAGAAAGGAGGAGTGATGAAACACTCGTGTAAAGTGACGTGACAGTAACTTATATATAAGACTAGCTTTTCTGCGGCTTCTAAATGCTTTGAAATAACTGGAGTTGCACATAATACATTCGGCGTACGTTCAGTTCAGGGTGACTTAGACCGCAGGTCAGGTTATGTTAGAGGCTAGCGAAAAACGGTTAGCTTGATATAATAAAGCCTTCAGTCGTTCTCGATAAATGGACTATGCGACACAAAAATTAAATTTCAATTAAATTCAGTTCCTGAGATTATCGCGTTCAACCAGATAAAATCTTAAGCTGTCGCATCATTCGAAGATCGTATATGGAGAATGTATGTATGTATGTCTATTGAAGGAATTATAGTGTTCCAATAACTTATCCCATAGACATGGATAGCTAAGGAATCTTATACAAATTATCATCTTGATATCTTGATTATATAATATGCGCATAGCCTTATAACTGGAGGCGATTTTTATACTAATGCTGTTACTTCTATTAAAAACTTTATACAGAATTTTGATCTGCAATAAAAGTGAGTACTTTCAAGTGAATGAATAATAATAATAACTAGAACGTGTACAGTAAATGCTGTGTAAGTTATTTTTGTAAACCCAGTCAGCAGTACGCCAATATGAATAATCAATTAATATGCATTTTATGTATAATTCATCTCACGTCATTAAATGCTGTCAGATACTTGAGTCACATTCAATTAAAAATACGGTCAGCAAAACAAAAAAAAATCTTTTTTTGTGTATGTAGTCCGTTATGGTATTCGGACTCTCGAAAAGTGCAAAACTGTACCAGAAATTACGATGGATGTATTACTTGAAAAGGCGTAAAAATGCGTGTTTTTCGATTTTTCAAAAAAATCTTTTCTTTGAAAAAGCATAAAACACTAAAACTATAAAACACTTTTGATGTGTTTTTTACTTATAATATAATATTTATATACTAAACTTAATGTGCACTAGACATGTCAATAATATTGATATACATCTAATCATATTAAGTATAACTTTTATCCAATGTAGTATGTAGTTTAACCCAATTAATTTGTTGTAAAAATAGAATAAATTGAACTATTTGAATTTTTTCATTTTCTGCAGCGGTACAAACTCGGCGTTTTTGAATTTAAGATGAACTTTGCATATTCACGTTAATTTAAATCTTCTGAACTAAATAGATATATGTATTTTAAATTTTGTTTTAGAAAAATTCTAAATATTTCTTTATCTTATTATCTTACTCCGAGGAACCAAATAATTTTTGTGATTTGTATGCTGACTGTACATAGTTCGCATGAATGGCGGGTGCGTCTAACAATCTGCCACATGATTCACTCATCAGATGTTTTTAACAATAAATATAAAATTTAGTGCTATAAATAATAAGTTATTGCCAAATTATACAGTTTCTCACAGTAACCAGACAGAGGAAAGAAATGGATTATTTTAATTTCCTCGATTTGGTACTCAACACTCAAAATCGCGACAATCGGAGTGACGGAGTGTTTTAAGACTCTTAACACTAGGTTTCGTCTACCTGCCCTATTGTGCGAGCAAGAACATTAAACTGTTATAACGACGTGACAAATCAAAATATTAAAAAAAATCTTGTCATACAATTTTAAAAAATCACGTCTTAAAGAATTATTATAAACGATATCAACAAACAATATATGTATGTAAACGCAAGTAAAAATGAAAGTGGCCGACATAACTATTTTATGTAACGATATCTGTTAATGTCTCTGACGGAAATCAAATCTTATACCATTGTAATAGAGCCGTATTACTATGTATATGCACTTAGTATATTAAGTTTTTTAAAGTGTGAATATGAATCTTATCTCCTCGTGATAATGTTTATAATTGTATTTTTGATAGCTTTTTGTCTTTGAAGGGAAGCACGCTTCATTACGTATAATGGTAGTTGTTAGTTGGTCTTATATGCCCTCTATATTATAAGATAAATGTTATGTTTTGTCTGTTTGTACATATGCTTAAGCTCAAGCATAATAGTAATTATAGCCGACTTCAAAAAGGATTTCAATTTGACTGTATATTTTTTATGTGTTTGTTACGCAATTATTAGGCCAATTATCACTGGGTTTAGATAGTTTTTTTATGAAACAGACATGGTTCAGTCAATTTTTGTTGCTTTTGCAATATTTTTTTGTCAGTGCTCCTTAATAGGTTGTATGGTGCGAAGTGAACATGAGCCAGGTTTTCTATCATTATCATCACATCATCATCATTAACATCAACATCATCACTATCATCAGACTTTCTGTTCTATACATAAATTTAAAGCATAAACTCCTCTAAACACAATTTTTGCATAGTAAATTGATTAACATGCACAGTGCGTACGCGCATCGTTAATGTTCTGCATCCGCGCGCGGTTATTATGTCATGACAATATAATATGTAGGTCATGTTTGATCCGGTGATGAAATGTCTATACTATATATAGTAACACTAGCGAGAGTTGGTCACTTAATTTTTTTTAACGTCACGTTGTAGGACACCTTGTAAGAACCTAGTGTTAAGTCACTCCGTTGCCTATATTCCGCCGAATTCTGTATGCATCGTGTGTTAAGTGGCAGAACTCAACGCCGCGATTTTGCCTAGTTACCAGAGCGAGGAATTGATTATAATATATTTCGTTTCCCCAAAGGGGGATAGAACCCACAATCGTTAACTTTACAGTGGCACGCTTGTGTATTTTTACGTTATTATTAATAATAGTATTTTTGGCCACTTGCATTCAAAATGATACACTGCTTTTATTACACAATATACATCAAATCATCAAAGTGGAATTCCAACCTATACCTATCGCAGTCAAATCGTTCCAATTGCATCATATACATACATGTATGTCACTATACCAGGAAGTACGGATTTAGAGCGCTTTAAGAAAGTTACGACAGAATCGGGCTCTTAGCTCACACTGTGGAGTAAAAGTGTGATAAATTGTAATTCGTCACTGATGCTATAAGATTTTGAAATGTATAGAAAATTGTCATTTTATGATTAAAATGGTCATTCGTGCCGCAGGAGCACAGGCGTGTGAGTATCAACGTAACAGGTTGTGGGTTCGATGCCCACTCGATGAAATGAAATATTTTGTTTCTTGGATTCTTTTCATTTCTTGGATGCCTCCAGAATTTGGTGGAAAGTGGGGAACGGAGTGTCTTAACACTAAGTTCCCCCTGCCTACACTGTTGTGTGCGGGATACAGCGTGAAGATGTAAAAAATACTGACGAGCGCGAGTAGAAATTCAAGCTTAGACAGAGCCCTTTCATCTGATACCTTAGCTTACTTGAACTAGCGAATTTAATAACAAATTTTGCCCCCTTTTAATGCTGTTATATTTTACGATTTAACCACAAATGTATAATTTTCAGTTATTTTCCTAAACTAATACTACCTTTAGATGGTAGGTCCTAAATTTAATAATTGTAGGTCAACCAGGGATACGCTATTAATTTTGATTTCCTTGATAGTGTCGAAATACGCACTTTTTGCGACTTTGCGGCCACATCTTTTTTTTTTAAATATATATAAAAAACGAATGTAAAATAAAGGAGGGTAGGTATGTTTTGAATTTCAAAGTCGATATCTCCAAGCGTTTCGGCTTATAAAGGCTCTAGTCAGACAGACGAACGAAGCGTTCCTTAAAAGATACGTAACCCTCAAAATATTAATTTGCTGTTGTAATGTGGTGGAGCAGTGCCTTGACGACACACGAAGCTTTATTATGGGAAGAAGGGACGAAACGAACACAGTGTCTTGACACTTTTTGCCTACGCAATGAAGAGAGATTTCACAATCCATCCATCCATTGTTAGCACCTCTATAAGAAGATTTTTGCATTGATATGACACGCTACATACAGTTGTTTCATTGGCGAGCATTATTCTTTTATCAAATATGGCATCTTGTTCTATTCTCTGCCCTAAGCTTGTCTTGGAAATATCACGTAATGTAGTATCGTTTAAGTATCACTTTGTCAAAATACGGCTTCGCCCGCATAAACTTATTGTTATAATATACCCAAATTATACAAAAATATTATATAAATTATAGCCTTTGTATTATTCTTATAGCATAAGATGCCAGGGACCAAAATCTACGTCATTACTACGTCTGCTTTGTATTTAAGTTAGAAGTGTCAAACCTACTCATTTTTCTTTCGCGGTGGAAACCTTAAGAATTCTTTTTTCCCGTTTCCGTAGAAAATTCAAGAAATCCTTTCACATTGCCCCCCTACACTTCCCAACCTACTCACAAATGACAAATTTCAACTTTCCAAGTCCATTAGTTAGGTCAGTGGTTTGTATGTCATTTTGTGTAATAAAAAGTATTTCACTTCACATTTCGTTTTAATCGTTCTCATCAGATGCTTATTGCGTATAGAAAATGAACTCTAACGTTGTGTTTTCACAAAGTTTCTAAATGACCATGTTCCTATAATGATGGAGTTTCTAATGAGTTGATTATATTGAAAATTATTGTAATCATATATGAATTTATATGTATATATACCTACTTGTGTATTATGTTGAAACCGTCGTGACAAAGTTGGTATAAGAATGGTTTAACACAGTGATTGTGGGCTCGAATCCAGAACTGGACTATTGATTTTGTGTGAAAATCCTGAGGCTCTTTTGAAAAATGAAATAAAAGCTAAAAGTAAAAGTATTTTTCCCGCATTGCAGGGTAAGCTGAATAGCAGTGGAATCTAGTGTTAAGATATTTCGTTCTTCGTATCTTTTGAGTGGCGTATTGAGTGGCGAAACTCAACGCCGCGCTTTGTCTGTCACAGAGGAGTAATTATTATATTCTATTGCGTAGATTCTCATGTCAGTTGAAATCGTTAACTGATTTTTATAATCAGTCCTCTTTTGACTTGTTTTTTAATTTATAAACTGAACGCAATGAAAAATATTCTTACAATTTTTCTAGAAATTTTCATCTACGTCTAACACGCAACTTAGCACTTTTTTCCGTTAAGAGTTAGCTAGCCTAATTTATCGATTTCGAAATTTCGTATTGTCTTGTTACCGATGGCGGAAAATGATACTAATTTGTCCTTCTAGTGAAAATCGAACCCACAATAGTCGTGCTTACAGTCAAAGCTACACTGTGCTGCTGCGCCACGACGGGCTCAATGTCATACGATGTTTCATTACACAATAGGAGCTGCGGTCGATCATTACATGAATCAATGTTTTTAACCTTTGACGCAATGTATAATGCATGATGAATAGACAATAACAAAACAATATTATTTAAATACCAATTTAGTTTTAGTTGTTATTTAGACAGGCTTCCAGGGAGGTTCTAGGTTCGAGTCTGTACTCGGTCATGAAAGTTAATTGATATCTATGTTATTATAACGTAACAAGATCATATTTCTTATTTTTTATTCTTTGGTTTTTAGTTACTCAACATTCTGAATTAATTCGTGTCGTTTCAAATATTATTGATACTATGATCTTTATCTTAGGTATGTACGAAACGCTTAAATAAATATTAGACCAACATGCAACAAAAGAACAAAATCAAAGAGAAAAAATATTTTTGTAAAGATTTATATACATAACGAAGCAGGGCGCAAGGGCCTGGGCAGCCAGTCCAGATTCAATAGGTCTTCCATCATACTAACGCGGTGAAGTCAGATGACGACTTAGTACAACCGTTCAGTATGCAACTCGAAAAAATTCGCATCGCTCGGTCCCACTATTATATCATCCCACTTCCCTAAAAGCTGACAGCTGACATTAACAACTGACCAGAGTGTTTCTACACTAGTCTGCATCTACCTTAGCCTACTATGTTACGCGGGCGGAATACGTGAGGCTGTAAGAAGATTTGATGTCTTCCTGTAAAATATAAATAATTATCTACTACAAAATTTTCCAGGCACGTGCCAAAAGCGAAGCACACCACAATGGCCGAAACCCCAGAACTGAAACGGATAGCGGAAAACACGAAACTGCAGAGCAACGTGAAGTATCACGCCGACTTCGAGAAGAGCAAAGGCAAGTTTACACAGGTAGGATTGTTGTGATCTATTTCATATTCCTTCTATTTTTTTCGGCGTAATTTATGGAGACAAAAGAGGTAAAAAGTAAAGAAATAGCTTTACAAGTGTAAATAAAATTTCTTTAACAAGATAAAATTTCAGCAACTATCTACAAAAAAAAAGATTTAGGTAATTAAGAATAAATTTCATGATACGTATTTATTCACTTCGACAGGTCGCAGATGATCCAGAAACACTCAGAATTAAAGCAAACACAAAAATTATAAGCAATGTTGCCTACCACGGAGACTTGGAGAAGAAAGCTCAAATGGAGAAACAGAGACAAATTAACGAAAACGGAGAGATAGTGGGTCAGTAACATGCACATATTGCTTAACATGCTATGGATATTATCATCTTGCACTCGATTAATATTACATATTTTTAGGAAAGTTTCGGTATTTTGCTATTTTCAGAGTTTAATATTAAAGTAAAGTTTCAAAATTGTAAAGATTTATATTTATTATTTTGTCGTAAAATTTTATAAAAAGTACCTATTTTTGATTGACTATATTTATATAATCTTCATGCATACCCTCATTTTAATGAATCCAAAGATAACCTAGTAGTAAAATCTATCGATCTCTACATCTAAATGTCTTATCATATTAAAAGGGAAACAAGAATGTTTTATATCCTTTTTTTAAAGATTAACATTCTTCCGTGTGAAATTGAAAATCACAACCGAATACATATAAGCACCCAATTGTGTAAAATGGAGTCAATTTTCATTATAACTTTGACTATGATATAATATTTCTTACAATTTTTTTTTTCATATTATAGAAGTTAATTCTTGAGTTATATTCACCCAATACATACACACATTCACAACACTTCCATCACTCACAGTTTATGTTGTGACACGAGCTCTCACTGTTTCGCACGTATCCATTGTACTGGGATGGGTCGTGGGAGTCGACTTTATGACTAATGGTACATCTTTGTGTTTTGATGATTGATTGGCAATGATTTCTTAGTTAAATTCTGGATTAAAGAGTGGATTTTTTTTATTTGTTTTGCGTTTTGATTGGGATATTATTTAGTTTTTGTTAGTTTTCTATTGTAAGTAATAGGCAATTTTCCTAAAAATATATCTTATTTAATAAATATAAAAGAATTGAGAAATTTGTCTTATTTGACTTAAAAATAATATATTCAAACAAATCCTTGAAACATTTAAATCTAGGCTTAGAGCTCTTATTTATTAAATATAATAATGAAAGCCTATAAAATATTCACTTGCAATTTATCCAATTCGTAATATAAATATTTTATAATTGAGAAAACTAATTTAGAATTAAGAAATCCTTGTCAATTAACCGTCGTGTGTTTAACCGTCCATCATAATTGTTGCTAGACGTAGCGACGAACGATAACTACCATCAACAAATAGAGAACTACGCGACGGAAATGCTACCGCCAAACGTACCACCACCGAACTTGCCACCCAAAAATCATTACCAGACACCCGTCGCCCAAAGTCATCGTCAGTATCCGGAATATCGTCAACAAGAGGAATATTATCAACAGCCAAAGTACGAGGAATATCCAAAAAATGCGAATTTTCATTACGGAAACCAAAAGATTGGCAGGATTCAAGATTATGATCCCCTAATCGATGCTCCAAGAGCTCCTTTAAATGTTCAAAGGGCTTCGGCTACGTTGATTTACTCCAGTGAAGGGAAACGAGGTAGGTCCACATCGCCATTTTGTTTTTCAGGTTCAAGATATCTGACTTCTTTTTTTTATAATTTCATGCTATACGCTTTTGTGTGTGTGGTGCTGGTTATCCAATCATTATTGGCTCATTTATTTTGCTAAAAAACTTTAATAATTGACAAAGGTAACTATTTATCAACTATATAATAAATTAATTATATAAAATATTGTAATAATAAATGTTTTTATTTATGAACCACATTCTGTTTAATACACAATAGTTCAGAGACAAAGAAAACACGAATTATTTCTTAGAGATGTTCTTTAATTTAAAATAAACATCCCGAATATCTTCAAAGTTATTACCAACAATACGTACGTTTTTAAGCAGGAGCACACCAATCCCAGCAGAGCAGTCGGCACATCGGTCGCGTGACCGACCTCGACCCTCTTGCCAACGAACAACCCCCTAATCATCGCCCCCCTGCCCATAATCAGGTAATTATAGGATTATGGAGATTTTATGAAAATATTAGAAAGGCAGCGGGAACCTTACACTAGGTTCTCGCTAAGAAACTCAGTTCTCCACTTTCTTTGCGTCTTGAATGATGGAATTCAGATGGCGTTTTAGATAAGATAAAGAATAGAGTGCTCAGATTCTCTCACCGATAAACTCTGGCCATTAGTCTCTGTCATCTCTAAAGGTGATTATGATGATATTATAACGTGAGTTAGTTGTAGGTGTTTGTGGAAATTTGAAGATATAGTGACATTCAAAGTATTGTATTATGAGTGTCAAACTATGTTTGCACTTTCATCTTTTTTTTCGTAGTTGGATGGTTGGAGTCCTCAAAACAAATATTTTTTACTCATTCTAAATTATATTTTAATTAATATTTTCAGAGAGTGTTCATCGCCATGTACGATTACGAAGCGAACGACAGCGATGAAGTGAGTATTAATATATATAACATGTTACAAATTGTGTATTTGTTATTACAAATACACAATTTGTAACATGTTATATATATTAAAAAATATTTTTTTTAAGAATATAGAATCATTTTCATTCCATTTAGACAATTTCTTCTTATAATTTATTTCTTATTGACATGATCATATTTTTTGCATATTAAACTATTGAGAAATAAATAAAATTACATTATATACATTTTTTGTTATTTTTACATAAATTCTTATATATTTTAAAGTTGTTGTTTTATATATTAATTCCACAAATCTTATCAGATCAATAAAATATAATGATTTTTTCGTACTTCCCAGGTATCATTCCGCGAAGGCGATTACATATCAAACGTAACCTCCATCGACGAAGGTTGGATGACGGGACAAGTGTTGCGCACAGGACGCACCGGCATGTTACCCGCTAACTATGTAGAGTTAGCCCCGGAACAGACGTATAACTGAGACAGACATACATACATACAAATATAGACAGACCGATTAATATATAGACAGCTTAACTATTATATAGATACACCAATAGACATGTTATGTACGACGGACACGCAGACATACTAATAAACATATGATTAGATAATTTGATATAATATTGATTTGATTACACAATTTTCTGTTTTGACTAAATACATATAAAAAAATGTCTAAAACTATCATTCTTATCTATTATTCGTAAAAATAAATTGTACGCAGTAAACAAAATACAACAGTATTTTGTAATCAATATTATGTCAAATTGGAATATTATAAAATGACACTTAACAAACAACGTTATTTGAAAGTTTTACGCTATTTGTCACGACGTCTCTTTTTTTTGTCAAAAAATGATTGTAAACTTATATAATAAAAAGTTCATTTTTAATACTTAAAAGTACTGCTTTTTAAAAAAGTAAGCTTAGTAATTCACGCCTAAAATACTGTTAACGTCCACATAAAGACTATTATTAGCATTCTTGTCATTATTTGACATAATCGCTTATAAATTTAATTAAATTATTATTAAATTTGTCACAGTATTTTGAATTTCAGTTTAAATTTTAAAAACATATTTAAAACAGCCATTCCATTTTAATTGCATTTGACACATTTCTTTTACTTGAGATTATTTTTTTTTATATTTTATTTTAATTTTGTTGTACCTGGTCACACTGCAGGTCTCAATTTTTTTACAATGTAAATAGTTTATATATACATTTTTAAATTTATAAATAAATGGAAGTGATTTTTGCAATTTTGATTTTTGTTACGTTTTTTTATCAAAAGCATGCCTTTTGTAAAATATATATCTAAAAAACGACAAAAAATCAAGATGTTAACTTCCTTTCTATATATAAAATTATCTTTGATACTAAGATATTATATATTTTGCACTATTTTATATATTAATATATATTATTGTGGTGGGAGACCATATTTTTTATATATTTTTAGAAATAAGCATAAACTCTATAAAAGCATAATATGTTGTTCACATTCCGTTTTAAATTCACTTGTTTTTCGTCATAATTAAGAAGAAAAACTTAGTTTTTTAACAGTTTTTCATGATTTTTTTATTGTACGTATGTATTATCTAATAATTTTTTTTATTTCATAGAATACATTTTGATTATATTTAAATACCATATCTAAATATTGCCAATTAGTTAGATAGTAAAGCTTATACTAATGTTAGATCGGTTAGATTTAGTCACTTTTTCTTTATTTATTACTTAAAGTGGGAATTTAAATGTTTAATTTTCATTTAAAATCCCGAAATGGCGATTTTAGCCGATTTTTTGTTGTTATTTGTAAGCATCACAAATATTTACAGAATACGTCAAATTGATTATATTATAATTGTGTCATGATTATAGAAGTAGTTATTATGATTATGACAATAACTTGATTATAACCAATTTCTAATATATTGTTGTTTTGTATGAATTTTAATTTTTATCATCATCTGTTGCTACTTCTATAGTTGTTTATAACATGAATTTCATTAATAAACTTTTTTTAAAGCAATAAACTATACTAGGCAGTGCCTTTTGTTTTCTTTTTTTCATGAAAAGTCTTTGTAGAGTATTATATAGAGCCGACCCGATGTTACAGTGCCTTTGTAATATTTAATAAATATTAAGCATATTTTTGTTGTTTCATTTTTTACAATGTATGTCGAATTTTATACGAGAATCAACTTCTTTGTTATAAGTAGAATAAAATAAATAAATAAAATAAGCGCTTTAATCAGGCGATTCCACCTTTTACTGGAGCAGCATATAAAACAAAATATTTCAAATCCAAAAATATTTCGTCAACAGTTTAGACGTGGGTTTTTTATAGTTTAGTTGAAAGTATACATCTAAATTCCATTCTTTAAACGCAATTTTTAATGAAACGAACTTTCTCTCGTAATTTTCAATATTATTATCAAATAAAAAACTGCGCCTTCAATATTTTTGTCACAAAATATCTTATTGTGACTTATTTACAAAAGATAAATAAAAATACGGTGTCGCGAACTTTATTTTAGAGAATAAATGATGAAACTAAATATTTTTGTACAATAGACATACGAGTTACGTATACCCGTATATATATATATATATATATATATATCGCACGCGGTTAAAGAAATATGACGATGGCGTTCCTGGTTCTTGTTATTATGTTATTTAAGGCACTAAGAATTAAACGGTAATGTTATATAGCCTATAGCACTTCCGAAGAATGTAGCTTTCATGCAAAATATAAAATGAGACAATCTGACCAGTAGTTCCAGAAATCTTACCCTTTAAACAAAGAAATACATAAAATAGCATATATTTAATTAGTAATTTTACGATTATTCAGTTCGTTTAAAACCATTGTTTTTTAACTTTATCCGTGAATACATATTTAAATAAAGTATACTAAAAATACAATAAAACAGTCTATTTAAAAACGTGGTTGACGATTGTTCTTCTCACGACCAATACTGAATTTGAAAAGAGCAACTGTTGAGTTTCTTGCCGTTTCTTCTCAGCAGAACCGCCTTCCGAACCGGTGGTAGCTTTTTTTTGTTTATATGTTCATTTGACGATTCAAAGGTGTTTATAAGAATCTATTTAAATAATGATATAGAATATTGTGAATTTGAATTACAATACAGAAAAAATCAAATAATACTGATCATTTATTATAAAGAAAGACGAGATAGTGACTTCCTAAATTGATAAAAAATATTACATATAGCGATGTAGGAAGAGGGAACCTAGCGTTAAGACACTCCGTTCTCCACTTTCCGCCGAATTTTTCAAGGCATTGAGTGTTGAGTGGCGGAACTCAACCCGCGATTTTTTTTATCTTGGCACCAAGGTGCCAAGCGAAGAAATTAAAATATGACTCACGTGGTAGGGTTGGCCCTTTTATTATTTATTGAAATCGTCTTCGTCTTTATCATGTATTTGGAACGTCGCCACGCTATAGGTCTATATTGACTTTGTATTAGCTAACTTTGTGCCACAGGAAAAATATATTTTAATAATTATAAAAATTAATGTCATATGAGAGCCGCCGTGGCCCTAGAGTGCGTTTCTAGTCGCGACTACATTTCCAAAGCGAAGTAACAAGACAAAGCGCGGCGTTGAGTTCTGGAACTCAACACGCATTGATGCAAGAAGTGTCTAACTGGGAACGGAATATCTTCACATTAGTTTCCCAGGTTCTCTACGTTCCTATTTTTTTAATAATTCTTTATTTGCATATTCGATTTAAAGAACTTATATTAAAATGTGCATAAAAATAAAACACCAAGTAAACTATAATACATTTATTGACTAAACATTACAACTCGCGGGAATGAACCCACTACAACTACAATACAACTTGTATATAAAACCTAAAAAATATATATTTAATACTCCATTACGCAACTAGCGCTGTGTTTAGGCACTTTCAAGGCACCTCAAGCATTATAGACAATTTTAATTACAAAAATATTTGTGATAAGGAAAATTCGAACATTTATATTCAAAACAACTGTTGAGTTTTTTTGCCGATTTTTATCGGCTAAATGGTCCTCCGCTGGTAGATTTATGTTCACTAGCAAATTGGGAACCTGGGAATCTAGTGTGTATCCACCCCCTTCCAATTAAAACACTTCCGTTCCCTACTTTCCACTGAATTCTGGAAACTTTGCAAAGCGGCGTAACTCAACGTTGCACTTTGTCTTTTATAAACATCTGTGTTTGTTTTTAAAATATTTAATATTTTTAAATATTCAAATACCAATATCCTTATGAAATTTCCACACACACCTATATAATATGGAATAAAATGTCAAAAAATAGTAAACAATAATCTTAGTTCGGTAAATGTAACTAGATTAAAACCTAGTATGATTAAAAGTTATAAATTTAAAGTTTAACTGTTTTAAATTTAATTCAAACTACATATAAGAGCTGCCTCACAACAAACTAACACAATATAATTAATTGCACTCATAAATTGTGATATACACTAACAATATATTTAAAATAGATTAAGAACCGCCATTACAAAGTGATTCAAAGAAAATATTACAATATTTTTTTTTACACTATTTATTAATTAAATCATTTTAAATCTATGTTTGGGTAGCTAATTATAATTTTGCCCGACCTTAAACTCGACAGAGAAGTATTACCATTCTCTAGAATTGACATCGAACCCACTACTGTTGCGTTTACAGATGCTCTACATGCATGCAACACGGTGGTAATATCTTATATACTTAATAAAGTAACCATTTTACAAGTCACCTGTAAAGACAATCTCAATATGCAAAATCAATATTAACAATACTTAAAACTAATTTATTTAAAAATATATAAATATCATAATTAAATATATTCATTAATAATCATATTGGGGTATTAAAATTAACTTCAAATCAGTTTTACATTAAAATTAGGACGTAAATTAAAAAATTGTTAAAAAATAATTGAAATATCTTTTATTTAAACAAATTCAACATAAAACATGTTGTGTTATATATTTGCGATTTTTTTTAATTTATGTCCCTTTTCATTTTATAGAACACATCTATAAAATACAATACATAAAAATTAAACTATATCACTTATAATAATATAACATCAACACAATCTATTTATATAACAATTAGGCATAGCAACTTAATCTTTTAATAAAAAAAGCAAACTCAACATTTTCATGATTTTTTAAGTAATTTTATAAATTAACTTTTTATCTTCAAGGTCTTTTCTCCAATAAAAGAATTATAATCAATAAAACCATTTTATTAAACAACGCTAAAATCTCTTTAACTACACAAATAACAGAGAAAAGAAAATAATTTATAAACAATCATCCCCCTCTGAGGGAATCAAACCCACAATCATCGCAGTTAGATGTTGTCCACTGCAACAGGGGGCCCTCAATATTTAAAGAAAAAAAAATAAATTTAATATATATAACATTAATATTTAATAACGCGAACAGGCTGTGTATAGATTATTTTTATTTCATTTATATAAACAATAGTAATTGGTCTTAAATTCTACGTATTGTTAAAAAAAATAATATTATCATAGAAGTCACATGATAAAGTAAAAACATAAATTAAAGTAAATTACTAACTAATATTACTAAATCTAATAAAACATACTTTTAAAATTAAACATTTTTTAGACCATCTTTGATGTTGTAGATAGTCAAAGAAAAAAAGTATTTTTTGTTAATAAAATGACAAATGAGGTGAATTATTAGTAACAATATTTTTCATATAGAGAAAAACAACTCATGGCCCCTTTTTTTATAAAATAACGATCTTCCTACAATCGAAATGTTACTTTTGATTATTTAAAATATCGTTCAGATTTGTCAAACACTATTTCCTTTATTCTCAGCTTCACGCTGTATCCCGCATGTAGCAGGAGAGACAAAAAGGATTCTAGTTTTTGAATATTCTGTTCCCCACAACTCCATCTTTTCCACCCAACAACAACAAATTGTATATTGCCGCAAGGCATTGGAAATGTCCCATTCTCCCGTAGGTGTACAACGCATTGGTTGTGGGTTCAATTCCCACTCCCAATCGCGCTGTCCTACTATGCCACAACGGCCTATTAAGGTATTAACACATTCAAAAATTTCTTAAATTTAGTTACAGTTTAATATGAAACACCCTTTTTATTATTTTGGAGCAAAAATACCAGCTTTACTCTGTATCCCGCACACAGCTGGGTAGGCAGGGGGAGCTTAGTGTTAAGACACTCAGTTCTCCACTTTCTGCCGAGTTCTGAAGGCATTGCGTGTTGAGTGGCGGAACTCAGCGCCGCGCTCTGCCTCGACGCCAGAACGACGAAATGAAAATATAAATGTAAATAAATATTTCATTTCCTCGATTGGGGATCGAACCCACAATCAGTCGATTTTGCAGTCACATTTTGTGCCCCTGCGCATTTCTCTTGATTCTTAGTTTTTTTTTTATTAAATATATAATTTAAAAGGCATATTTTGTATACACTTCATAAAATTGATAATATGTAGTGACAAAGACAGGTTTAACTTTATTTTTCCCAATCATTGTAGGTCTATTCATGAATAGGTTACAGAGACAACATACACTCCGTCTTTAAATTTTTTTCTTTAATGTCTTTCAGACACTAAACCCAGCTTATTAAAAAAAAATAAACATATATTATATATACATAAAAATATACGAATTTGATTTCCTCAAAGTATTTCTTACAGGCAATTCAAAACATATTAATATAAAGCCTTAAGCCTTGGAAGTATCCACACTTCACTACATTGAACCTTTTTTAACAAGTTGAAACCAGTTTGTCAGAAGTTTGCCGTAAATTAGTGGATTACTTCTAATTTTCGACTTTCACATTCAGATTATATCAATACCTTAAAGAAGGAAGTAACATAACATTTTTTATATGGACTTCCTACAACTTCCAACCACTTCTAACCAAGTCTAGCCAGCTTTTATTGGTTAATTCACTGTCAGTTCCCAGTAGGACTGAGTAGTAGTGCGTTATCCTCTATCCTCTCCAGTCTAAAGGTAGAATTGTCAGGTAAGTGGCGAACTAGGTCGTCTGTCAGGCGAACTCGAGCGCCATTAGGTCCTGATACAAGGACTATGTCAGTATCCTGAAAGAAAAACAGATTTTTAGTCTAGTATTATTTTACGAGGCTGTCGTGGCGCAGTGACACAGTGTGTGACTGTTAATGCAACGGTAGCAGATTTAATTCCCCTCGAGGCAATGAAATATTTTTTAGCTTCGCGCTGTATTATATATAAGGTAGGCTGAGAGATCATAAGATCCTAGAGTTAAATCATTCTATTCCCAATAAGACACCTGCGTTACTCATTTCCGCCGAATTCTGGAGGCATTGCGTGTTAAGTTGCAGGAATCAACGCCGCGCTTAACCTCCTTACCATAAGATTATTCATTTTACCATTTACCCGGGCGTTAAGTTTCATCACAAATTAGGCGGTTCGTGGAACGGAGTGCAACCAACACTAGGTTCTCAGGTTCCCTTTGCCTACCCAGCTATATGCTAGGATACACATACAAAATACAGCATGAAACTGTTTTGTTTTCAAATTCTGTTTTATTTCTTACTTTGGCGCTCCCATTCAATAATCCTCGTAACTTGGCATGCAATTCAGCAGCAGCGGCTGTGTGCAGGTACAGCGCACTGTGCACATTGTGCGTGTTGGACGCGCACACGTAGAGGGTTAGGCGGGGTTCGATACGCCTGGGGGGAAGAAAAAATTGGTATTTTTTTATATTTTTATTGAGGTCCTAAAAACAAAACTATACATAAGAAAATGACTTTGTTTACTAATTAAATACTCGCTAATAAAAATTATACAATTTAAATAGATTAAATTCAATTATATACTGCCTAACTAACTAAGTAACAGTAACTAATAAGATACAAAAAAATATAATATTAAATTTGTAAATAAGCAGTAATTTAAGTTACAATTTTTTAGTAAAATGCTAAATCATTATTAATTTATTATAAAATTTTCTGAAGTTTATTTAATCAAAAATATTTTTCTTAACACAAAGACCATTAAATTTTATATCTTTCTTTGTTTTAAAAAATACTTACTTAGCGTGTAAAGCATTGAATAGACGTATGCCATCAGCCAACCCACAAATCTGAATTATATCATCACGGGATAATCTGAAATAAAAAAGAAACAACTATATAATATGCGTACACAAGATAAAAAATTGAAATCAAATATTTAATATTTCTATTTTCTTTGCTCTGATGTCATGGCCAAGAGCGGCGTTCGGTTCCGACACTCAATACATAATGTATCTAACTTTAGTTTCTCTCTGCCTACTCTGCCATATCGGGATAAGGCCTGAAACTAAACTAATAAATATTTTCATACCTTAAAAGATCAGCTCCAGAAAAGTTAGCAAACGTGGCGACATGTTGTGAGAAACGATGTCGGGACAACCACAGCTGTGTTTCATTTGATGATGCGTCTTTTGACAGACCGTAGTTCTGTAAAAATATCAGATATTCTTTACTTATTTGTTTTTAACATTTATTTGTGAGAAAAAAAAACAAATACGATCGAGAATATACATAAATTAATACACTTCTTAAATTGATAATGTAAGATAAAAAAATGTTTTTAAGTATTAATATGTAAATAATTAAAAAATTACAATTCTTAGTTGGGGAAAATGTGTTGACTAGACTACTTGAAAAAAATATACCTTTTCAGGTTCCTCGGCGGGCACTGGCAGGTCGGGCAAGATGGCGCCGGGCGAGTGACAGGTAGGGCTGTGCGCCTTCATGTCGCCGCCGCTGTTTTTATTTAAACAAAAAACATAAATTATAAGACATTATGTCTTATAACACTTAATTCTTATTTATTTTAGGTATTTTTAGGGTTTTGTATCAAAAGAAAAACGGAGTCTGCTTGTACAAAATCGCTATAGTATAAAGACAAATTTGAATACGATTTCATCTGCTATTAAGAATAACGCAAGTGATAACTAAAAATATTATACACTTAAATTTAAAATTACCACGTATTATAAGTTACAATTTTCTGAAATGGACAAAAAAATCTAAAATCTAGAAATATTTTATGGAGAGAAGTTTGTTTTAGGAACAATTTATTTTATATTAAAATTTGCTGCGGGTGGGCATGACGCACCCGGACCCCTCCTACGCCCATGGCGACATCAATAACACTTATCTAAATAGACCACACAAAAATTTAATATAAAACTCGTGAGCAAAACGCTAAAATTCACAATGAGTAAACAATAGAAACATAAAAAAACAGAAGTCAATTAACAACCACTGCCTTGCAAAAAATAAATAATGATCAAGTAGTTTATTAAAATCTGATTTATATAACGTGTGCGTGTTTGTAAACAAATGTATTATCTATTATTATGTGTTTAGTGTAGTAATGAATTGTTACTTGACTCATGGCTGTACAAATTACGGTCTATGCCATTTTAATTATACTATTTATAGATATAAAATGGCGGCTATTCTAAATGTATAAATGTAATTTTAATTTATCTGTTAAAGTTGCAGAAAGTGGAAAACAGAATATTGTAAAATAATTTATTTCTTGTGTTAAAATATTGAACTACTAAAAGAAACAGAAATTAGTATAATGACTACGAAATACGAGAAGAAGAAATAAGGAAAGACCAATGTAAAAATTATTAAATATCAAAAACATTAACAATAAGAAAATACTCACTCTTGGCAATAAAGTGGTTTCATTTGGCTGTTGGCAGCAATTATCCCTGTAAGGTGTGAAAAATATAATTTATAAGGACAATATTTATAAATATATATATTTTTTATAAAATCGTAATTATACCAAAAACAACAACGCAAAATACAAAATCACACAAAACGAAATATTGCAAATATAAAACAGAAATAGCTAGTAAAGTTTTGGGAGCTTTAAAGAGTGTTTTTAAAAAGACTAATTTATTCAGTTAATAATTTTATTAAAATAAATTATTTATAATTAATTATAAGTATCAATTAATTGATAAAAATCGACAGAATTAAATGCCGGACAGGTAATTTAAACCTTAGGTTTTTATTTTATAATGTTTTACATTTTTTGATTCTACTTGCTTTATAAATATTCAAAAAATCTCGAGTATTCGAGTCTTGTAAAATTAATAATATAAAACAGGAGTTCTTTAAAAGTAATTAAACATATGATCAATCTTAATTATTGCACACGCGATGTTTGTTCGTTTAGTTCCTAATTAGAAGAACACGCGCAAAAAACACATGTTTTTTATTACTTCACGCTGTAGGTACCCCGCATATAGCAAGGTAGGCAGAGGGAACCTAGTGTAAGACACTCCGTTCCCCACGCACCGCCAACATTAGATTATAAGTTAAGTAAAAAAAATAATAATATATATCAAAATAAAATAAGAAACATTACCTGATTGTGGTAAAATTGGCTTGTTCACCAGTACTGGGCTTGTAATTGCCTTCGGAGTGACACTGCAAGAAAAAAAAATCGATATAAAAATATATTTAGATTTCAAAAACGTGATAGTACACACACATTATTGTATAATAATTTAAGGTAATATTAGCCACGGACTACGGTATACCACTCAGTCCAGTTACAGAAATTGAAAAATTGCAGCGTTAAGTTCCGCCACAACACACACACACACTCAATATATCTTTTTGAGCCGAAAGTAAAAAAGAAGGGCAACTTTTAGTAACTTACGCTTAGTTTAAAATTCTGTGCAATACCTCCAATACGATAAAGATCTAAATCGAATCCCGAACATCCGTAATGCAAGTGACCGACAGGACCACTCGACAACCTATCTATATATATTATATATTAACTTAACACTAATGCCTAACTGATAACCGCTATCGCACGACGCGTAGTATTAGTAACTGAGATCATCCCATATTCAAAGTAAATAACAAAAATTTTCCAAACGTGTATAATGTTGCGCTAAATGAATATTTTTTTGTGAATATTATGTTGGAACCGGCGTTTGCCGGTTGGCCAGTTTGGAGGCCCGCCGTGGCGCAGGGGCACAAAGTGTGACTGTGAAATCGACTGGTTGTTGGTTCGATTCCCACTCGAGTACATGAAATATTAATTTACATTTATATTTTCATTTCTTTGATCTGGTGTCGAACGCGTCGTGGAGTTCCACTACTCAACACGCAATGCCTCCAGAATTCGGCAGAAAGTTGGGAAGGGAACGTGATAACACTAGGTTCCTAGGTCTTCCAAGTTAGAATATTGGCATAACTTTTATATTTATATTAAAATAAAGCAAATGCTAAATGTTAAGGGAAGTTTGCCAAAATACGATTGTGAAAATTGAAATTAGCGTGCACAAAGGCACAAAAAAATATTAAAAGCAGAAAACAGACAAAAAAATATTAAAAGCTTATATATATATACATATGTGATAGAACCAAAAATAATAAATGTTTTTATACATGCGTCCAATAGTAGTTTTTATCATAACATACATATATTCCATGTGCAGACTATCAGTTACAATTTTACATTAGAAATATAGATAAAATATCGCGAGGCCGTCTTGGCGCAGCAGCACATCTACTTAACCGTAAGCGCGACGGTTGGGAATTCCCAATCGGAGTTAAAAATGACTTCCTCCCTCTGGTAACAACTCAGAGCGCAGCATGGAGTTTCGCTTCCAACACGCATTATCTCGTAACTTGGGCGGAAAGCGGGGGAACAGCGTCATAACACTATGTTAACTCAGCCTAACCTGCTCTATGCGGGATACACCATGATGCTAATAAAAAAATATAATAAACCAATAATTAAAAATAATGGGGCAACCTTCAAAGTATTCAGTATTTATCATTTAATATGCTGCATTTATGTATAATCATTCACTTAAGCTCATTCCGCCAATACACTATCTCTCTATCGCACTCACTATCGCAATTGTGCTTGAGTTGCATTAAAAACCTCTTTAATAATAGACTTTTAAAATGGTTATAAATAATATAACTTTAATTCATATTATATAGTTATTTTAATAATATTGTCAAAAAAATAACTTATTATTTTCTAACGAAAGATATTATTAAAGCAAAGCAAACATGTGATTTCAATTTATTAATTTTTTTGCCTATTTTATTTGTGGTTACTGGCATTGATTGATAAAAGCAGAAGGTTATGGGGTTCAATTTCCAACAACTAAAAAAATATGTCAGACAAAAAACTATACAAAATCTTTGTGTAATATAATATATTTCTATAAGAAAGAAATAAAAGTGAAATATTACATTGTACATGGTCTAACTCTTTAATTATTAAAACTTTATATTTTATAAGGAAGTGATTTACAAAAAGATATTTAAAATCAAGATTTGTTTTATTATGGCGAGGGTGCAATATTATTGTATGAATCAGTTATCTTATCATAGTCCTGCCTACTTAGAGATTAGATAGTATGTGTTTTATCCTAAAGACTAGATTTTTTACCTTTGTCTTTGCACTTGTTGTCAAATGTAAGAGCCTATTATGAATATTTGTGTACAACACATGATTTTCTCACCGTAACAGCAATGGTGGGTTACACCAAAACCAAAAAATGTGACATAATGTTAACAACATTGTTATTGTTGTATTTTCTGAAGAATTTGCAGTTTATAAACCTCAGTGTTATTGTTATATGTATATATTTTAATAGCTTCACACCATACGCCACATATAGCAGTGTAAGCGTAGGGAAACCTAGTGCTAATACATTTTATTTCCTTTGCAATACTCAATTCAAATTTTTAAAACATTACACACAGCATTTGAAAGACAGAACTCAACAAGTTATGTCTACTAATCATATAAAAACATATTTAGAAAATTTGGGTTACAGTGGGATAGCCTATGACTGCAATCCTGATGGTTGTGGCTCTATCTATATAACTATCACTCATAGCATAAATTATTTTCATGTATATTGTGCATTCCGTTCCTCAACTCAATATGCTGTCAAATTGGGGAGGAAAGTGAAGAATGGAGTGTTTTACCATTAGGATGATACAATTTTAAATTATGAGAATAACGCTAAATAAATATGCTGATGACAGTTTCTATATCAACAAAATAAGCAAGTATGGAAAAAGTTATTGGATTCATCTAATTCCATTATAGGATAAGACTTGAGCATTTTATATTATGTAATGAGGCAGTTGTAACAATTATATAATTAGTTATAGCATTAGAAGTATGATGTATATAAAATAAAATATGAATTGCAAAAACACCTGATGTATTCTAGGCATCCAAATATACTCTGATCACAAACACAGTGAGTTACAAATATTTAGGTTCACACTGTATCCTAGACGTACCAAGGTAGGCAGAGGGAACCTAGTGTTAAGACATTGTGTTCCAATTATGACACTTCTGTTTTCCCACTTTTCACCAATTTCCGGAGGCATAGCATGTTGATTTGCAGACTATAACACCAGAAATGAAGATATTAAATATTTTATTTGCTCGAGTGGGTATTATACCCACAATCTGTCATGTACAGTCACAAGCTTGTGCCCTTCTGCCACATCTAGTCTTAAGTAAGTTAGGTTGAAACAATTATAAACCAATAATGCAAACATTTACTTTTACTTCTCAATAAAATGATTGTGTGAAACCAATCTCTTTAACCTTATAATATCAGTACATATATTAGGAAAATGTACGATATTTAAGATTATCATTAATGCACTGTCAGAAAATAATATTTTAAGACGAAAAATTGCAAATATAATGTTAGGGTTCCTTTTATAGATATTATAGCTTTTAATGGTTGTTAGTTTTTAAATGTTATATTTGGTATTTTATTAAAATATATAACAAACTAATATTTACTTCAACCTCGACCGTCCACGCCTAACAACGATATTAGCTCTTCTCAACCTGGCGGCCAGTTCCCTGTATGTTTCAGGATCCGCATCAATTTCCACCTCGGTCTTCAGTAGGGAGAACCTCATCCGCCAACCCTGGGCCTCCACACTATGGAGTAATCGAGCTCGCAGGACCACACCGCCCACCTGCCTCGCACTAAGTCTCTGCTCGAGCACGAGCATACTCCTGTCAGCTATAGTCCTGTCTCGTCAGGTTAGAGGAGAGGAAAGCGCCTGATGCTGAACGGTAACTACGTCCACAACCACATCCAACCAACATAGCTTTAGATACACACACCACAGACACCATTGGGCAACTTTTGTTTAACAACGAAACTTTAATCTAGTAATAATAGTGTCAAAATAATTCACTTGTCCAACATTTCTACTATTCGCAGCCGAAATGTCGCAATAACTGAAATATAAGCGAATACAAGATATCACCGGTTAAACGGAGCTACAAAATTTATGTTTTATCAGCGGTAAATAATGAGTTATAAACAGAAACAATGGAGTATGGTACGGGTGAAGGAAAGCCAGTGACTGAGCGTGATGGCCGCTGATTGGTCGCTAGTGATGCGCGCGCGTTGATTGGTTACGATCCAGTTCTATTCGGTTTTAGTGGGCCGTGGCCGGCTCGCGGTGGTGTGCTGCACTACGTCATGACGTTGCTAGTGATGTTAATTGTCGATAAAACTTTTGTTTTAAAGGCTTTGACATTTTATTATTCTACGTTTATTAATACGAGCGATATTAAATTATATTGCTATTGTTAGTGAAATTTTAAGAACAAAGCGGTTTGCTATTATATTGTTGACTAGAGTTAGATGTATCGGCAACGAAGCAGATATAATAATAGTCCCGATGCAGTTTTGGTCAATTGTACTTCAATTTGTAGCTAACTGATGTGATCCGGTTCTCGCTTTGTTCGACTTTAACGCTTGTTTCTTGCCGGGTGGATATTATCTTACATCACTACACTGAGATCACTTTATAGCAAATACGCGACCTTACACAACGTTACATTGAAATCGTAGCTACTCTATTTACTTGTCTCACATCTCACATAACAAATTTTGCAATATAAATAAAAGCATAATAATAACAATAAATGAGTTTTTTTTTTAAAACTACTAGACGAAAATTATTTTGACGTATTTAGACTTCAATTCTTGTTTTGTGTACAAAATATTTTTTACTAATAATTAAATACCCTACAAATTAAAATAGATATTTCATATAGTGCTTATGTATTTCGACGTATTTCACAAATAAGAAAAAAATGTATTATATCTTCAAGAGTAAACAATGTTAATGTGGCAAAGAAGATAAATTCATCATTATAATATCATCACGCAATTAGATTATTCCACACCTCTCGACCTATAGCAGTAATTGGCAGCACTTGTGTCAAGAACAAATTAACGAGCATGTGATTTCAACGGAGTGAACACTGAAGCGATGTGGTTCTTGCCGGTTACGGTTACAGTCAGTATTCGATTTTAACTGTATTTTATATTGCTTGCATCTTGTTTAATGCAACTCTGTAGGGCAATTAATGATGTCATTCGTGTATGTAGTTTTTTTTATGATTTTCACTCTATACAAATATAAGTGGCAAGAATATAATTTCATAGCGGTGAAACATTAAAGCGATGTGGATAATACTAGTTACGATAACAATTCGATTTGTAAAGGTAGACTTGGTTGTATCTTATTAAAAATAACCGAATAGTGCAATCAGTTATTAAATAGAACCATCGTTCTTCGTTATTTTTTTGTCCATTGGTCGCGTTTATTAGATTAATTATTTAGTTTTAATTTCCTTATTATAACAACATTAATAAAAAATCTGGTAAAAATACAGTGCGCAGTATACATTTACTAGTAAGTCAACGAGCTGCTATGGATCTTGCGCTGGATAAAAGTTAGTTACCGTGAATAGGTAACAACGCCTTTAGTTATGTATGTAATTAAATTAGAAAATACTAGATTAAACAAAGCTTAAGTTTATTTAAGCATAAGCAAATTATATTTATTTATTACCATAATGCTTTGTATATAGGATGGAAGCGCCTGCGCTTCTTTTACAGTGGCAGCATATAGGGTTAAATATTTCAAACCCATAACTACCTACCTACCTACCTATAAAAGAAATAATGAAGAAAAGATTGCTCAACAGTTTAGGCGTAAAATTATTATTTTTATTTCAAGATTTTTATGTATACCGTATTACGTGTGGCGCAGTTACGAATAAAAAATAACGCTACACTTACTACTACAAAAATACTACTAAAGTTTGTCGATCTACCACTTTTAATTCTCAAAAAACATACGCAATTTTTATTTTTAGCAAAATCTCTTTAGTTTTAATTATATAATAATTAGTTTTATTTTATAGAGTACTTAAAACTCTGCATTAATTTAAAGTGGTGAAGAAAAAAAATCACAATATAAGATGCACTTGAAATAACGAGAAATAATAAGACATCGTAAACTATAGTATCCGCAAAATTTACTAGTAAACCACTGCAAACAGGTTTGAATCCACAACGGAAGTATGAAATAGCGGTTCTAAATATAGCGAGCGGCGCAATTTGTGGAAATGGGAACGAAGCAAGTTGTCTATTTATAAATAACAGTTTTAAAATTGTTTGTAGTTGAGAAGCTTAAAGTGACAGTGTATATTATTCATATAAAAAAATTAAAACACTGTATTTTGAGACTTTTCTTCTTCAGTCTTAGAAAAATTTGGACATATATTTAAATTCATTTAAAATACTTTTTTTTTTACTAATATTTATTAATCTGCATAGATACGTTCACAAATATAGATATAAGGCACAACTTCTACTTTTTTAATAAAAAAATCATAGTTCATTGGTTTACGAAACAGTATATACAACGATAGGCTAAAAATACCAGAGATAAACATACCAATTGAATAACAAGGGCTCAATTGAGCAACTGTATTTTAATTTATGTTCATACACACGAGTATGTCGCAGGGCCAGAGAAGGAGCCTGACAATTTGCAATGAAATATTAAAAATATGTGTTATGATTTGTAGCCATTTGTGGCGCAGTGGCACAGTGTTTCTGTAAAATCGACTGGTTGTGGGTTCGATCGTGACTCTAGGAGATGAAATATTTATTAAAATGTATATTTCCACTTTTTCGCTCTGGTGTCGAAGCAAAGCGCTGCGTTAAGTTCCACCACATAACACGTAATGCCTCCAGAATTCGACGGAAACTGGGGAACGGAGTCCTAATACTTGGTTCCCTCTGCTTACCCTGTGTGCGGAATACAGCGTGAAGTTGATGTATTTATTCTTAATTGTTTACATATGCAATTAAATAGTATAAATTATGTCATTTTTATAATAATTTAAGATCTAGGATAATTAGTTAATTACACATTTCATCGCAATTCTAGTAAGCAGACGGAGTGTGATTTGTTTATTAATAACCTATCCTTAAGTGAATTAGCTTAAGAATTACAATTGAAATAGAATTAGCTCAAGCACACCGTACACATGTACATAAATGGGAATCAAATACGATACATCAAATATTTATGACACAGTCAATTCAATTTACCATGGTTTACCACCATTTATTTTATATTTAAAATTCTACATTATCATATAGTTTTTCAATTACAACAGCAAAACAAATTTACACAGTTAAACTAACAAATTTGTAGATATTAAATTCGCAATGTAAACGTATAATATCTGGTTAGAAGCTGCCTTATCACATGTGTGTCCATTGCTTCACTGGTTCAAATTGAAAGGGAATTGATCTTTATTAACGACGTGATGCTAGTGAAAATAAGCCACAATCTATTTATATTATACCAAATTTAAGGCAGCTTTTGCTTATATAATATTTATTATTTAAATTATAATACTGACGAATGTTTCTCAAAAAATATATTTACGTAAAAAAGGTTCCTATTAGAAGTAGTATAAAACAATTTCTAGAAGCTTCTTCGGTGCAAATGTAGACGGCTTTTGAGACGTGACCGTATAAATTACTCGTGCTGCCCTGCCCTCACAAATGACGCTAAATTGGTGCAATTTAATGCTCTATATTATAGACCGTTAACTAGCCAAAGAAATTACGTGACAGCTAAAATGCTTCATATTAGAAAGATAATTATCGTGTTATCAATTGTACATTATCAGTTGTTATTAACAGTACAATACAGTTACGATTTATCTTCCATAAAGATTTTTGTGGACAAGGTTAAGAGTAACACAACACCCATTAAATTAGCAATCACGTCTCACATGACGTTCAATTTGTGCAATTTAGTGTAATTTACAACAGAGACGCGGACACATGCAAATTGAGAATGATAAGTAGGATTTTAAACTGTGTTTAATTATTTCACAAGATATTATTAGAATATGTAATTTGATAGCCTGTTTTATAGATCATTTTAGACACATAGTCGAATAAATAATCATACTAATTGCATGTACCAAGTAGCATGTACAAGTAAGGAGCTACTAACACCGACTATATTATACAAAACAGAGACAGACAATGCACATAATATATATAATTTATAAATAAAAATTACTAATTACATATTAAGTTTAAGTTTCAAATTTGAATAAAGAATGGTCAAAATTGTTAATCCCTTTATTATGGTAATTACTGAAATGATATCCTTAAGTTCTCTCTGCCCAGCCTTCTGTGCGCGGCATACAACGTAAGGCTAATTAATATTTCTAACAGAGAATGATTCAAAAAGTAAGACGCACGCACAGCCGTAACCGCTGTGCGTAGAAACGTGAAAATTGGACAGATGTTTATTTTCCTAATCTGGACATCCACTAAGAAGGGATTTTGAAAACTTTTAACCCTAAAGGGATGAAATAGGGGTTAAAAGTTTGTATGGTTTTTTTTCGGCACCGGTTTTTATAAAAAATTTAATCCAGACGGTTAAAAATATTTTATTGCACACGTGTTTCGCGTTTTTTTAGAAATCACCCGTAAGGGAGCAAATAAGGATCACTATTACCACATCACAATTTTATATTTTGCCACAAGTTGTGTTATATTTTCAAAATAAAACAAAATATTATAATTTTAGTAAAATCAATTGTGATATTCAGATGTTAACAAGATTCCATTCAATAACACTAAATAATTTAACGACGCTAATAAATAATTAATAGGAGATATTTAGTAATTAAATTGGCAAGCTAACAGATACAATCTCAATTTGCATGCGAATAAAATTATATAATCCTAAATTTCATTATTGTATGCGTGATTCAATAAAATCGATCAATTTATTTTGATTTTGTTCTATATAGTTCATAATATGACTAATAACAACTTTGATGTCGAAGATTGGTCTCTATATATTAGAATGTTCTCTGTGCATGTAACTGTGGCATGCAAAATCTATGAGGACGTTCAAAACATAGCAAGTATACTGTATACTTTAACTTGGCCATTATTTGGTCGGCTCAAAACGAGACATGGAGCTGTGCTTTAAATTTTTTTGCTGGCTTTTTAAATAAACAAATTATTTATATTTATTAAATTAATATCTCGTTATTTGTAAAACTGCGTACTACGATAATCGCGAAGAAACTTGTTTCGACCGACCACATTTACATGCCATTCCGGAAAAACGGGACATTTGTCGTTCATGTTCAGTGGCATGTTTCGGGACACCGGGACAAAAGCTGTGTTTTAAAGCTTATAATGGGGATCTCGATGAGGCACGAGTGTAAACCACCTAAATTACGCGCACCTTTGATATATAATAACACGTATGGCGGATATAGCATCTTAATTTTGTGGCATAACACGGACAGTTCTACAGTAGCATATTGTGACCATAAACATTGTATTGAGAGATATTTCCTAATATATTCATAATATTAATCTTTAGATTTTTTTATATGTCACATGTACAGACAGCGATCAGTTACAATTTTAATATCCAGAACTGCTCTTTGCTTACTTTGCTAAATTCAAGGCAAAAAAAAGTAAAATCTTGTGTACCTGCGGGAACTCCGAATACAGTACAGTCGACGAGTCGTGGCCGCCCCTAAGCTAGATATAGATGATACAATATATGATTTAGATGAACAATGCACAAACATTCAGCTTAAATTCAAGCCAGCCAAGGTTCGTCGACCGTACTGTAAGTCACTATTATTAAAAGAAAAAAAAAAGATAAAATAAATCTTAAAGCTTACCACATTTCCGGTGAATATGGCGGTGAAGTGGTGACGAGGGACGGTGGTGGCATTAGAGCGTCATTTGATAACTGTGTACAAGGAAACTTAGGTTATATTATTTATAGAGTTAAATTAAAACAGACGGGTCCCATTTTAAGTTCAGAATATTATTATGTATGTAAAAAAAATCTAGAAATTTATTTTTTCCATTATCAAAAATGTATACGAGGTCATTTTAAGTAAGCTGTAAATTTTGTTAGCATGTTATAATTATATTTAATGTTCTAAGTAAAAATTAAAAACATTCTTACAAAGTTGGGTAATAGAAAAACGAACAAAATGAAGTTAGAGAGTTCTAATGCGATAAAAAAACAGGCCAAGTGCGAGTCGGACTCGCGTATGAAGTGATACGATTATCGATAAAACCGAGAAAAAAAATAATTTCGTTGTATGGGAATAGTCTCACGGTGGTCAACACGGTCGCGTCGCAGCCCGGCTGGTACTTCTCCAGGTCCGTGCGCGGGCGGCGCAGCACCTTCTCCCGGTCCTGCTTGTGTTTGCGGTCCGCGCCTTTCAGTTTGAACACCTGTGGGGAGACAGATGTGGTATGTAACGTCGTGGCGGTTGGAGGTTCGATTCTCAGTGAAGGAAATTAATTATTCATTATTTTAATTTTCTCGCTCTGGACTAGACAATCTCAATGAAATGAAAATGACGCTGAGTCCCGCCTTTTAACATTCAATGTTTAGAAAATTGAGCGCAAACGCAATGCGTTAACACTAGGTTAACAAAATGCCCTTTGCCCACCCTGCTTTGTGCAGTATACAGTGTGAAGCTAAAAAAATATTCAAAAAATGCAAAATATATAAAATCATTATAAAATGTCGTATTGTGAGTGTTAGACAGAGTGAAAAAAACATTGAGAAGTCATCACAATCTCAACTCTCCGCAATTTATGCTATACAGATTTTTATTTAAATGTACAAAAAAAATAATAATAAAAGAATTATTTAATTATTTAAAAATAAAACCCCCACCAACCTTGATCTGACACGCGGCCGCGTGTAGTCTATTATGGTCGTCGGTAGCGAGATATGTCTCCACTTGTATACGGAACGGCACTCCCTTCTCACCGCCGTGCTTTTTAGCTGTGAACTCTGTTGATATGCAGTTCACCTAGAACAACAACAAATAAGTAATATAATCGTATTTTATTTATTTAATACTTTATTAGACCAACTTAAACATAAGACAGATACAAGATAAAACAAATGAAAAATGGTGTAAAGGCGGCCTTATCACCAAAGGTGCTTCTGTCTTCCAGACAATCTTTACCATAAAAAAGATAAAAAAGAAAACATATGGATATTGGTTGGTGTACAAATAAAATGTTAATCTAATAAACTTATTTATCTTAAATTAAATTTCATAACATTTTCTTTTGTACATTTTTAGAAAACATAAAAAAAAATTGTCGGAATTCGTAAAAAAATCCCTAATAAGATACAAACAATGTCGACGTTGTGCGATAAGAACGTATAGTTTAATGGTCACAGCTCGCAGACGGACTAAACAAGAGGTGCGGGTTCAAATCCTGCAAAGTTTTTTTTCCACAAATAAATATAAGTTTGCTGAAAATTTATAAATCAAAATGATAAAATATGTAAAAAGAAGTCGTTTCCTAAGTCATGATATAAACATATTACAAAGCAAATAGAAATATTCTACATTTTATTTTAACTTGGCGGTCGGTTAAAAAATATGTATATATATGTAAACCTAAATTTGAAAATGTATTATCTGAAGGCAAATTAAACGCTGATAATCTGATTACGAGGTTAAATCGCTATTTTAATAATGTTTAATAAAAAACATATGTAATTTTTTTATTAATATTTTTTTACCTAAATAACATTCCAAAAGGTTTTTTTTAATATTTATATTCACAAAATATTAGCCGCACTAACTTTTCAAATACGAATATTTATATATATATTACATTTTTGCAGTCGTGGCGCAGGAGCACAAGAGTGTGGCTGTAACGCCACGGTTGTAGGTTCGACCACGAATCGGGGGAATGAATTATTATTCTGATTTCTCGGTCTGGCACCAAAGCAAAAGCGCGACGTTGAGTAAAGTCGCTCAACACACAAATATCGTAGAAGCGTTGCGTAGAGATCGGAGGGCTTCAACTAAATATCTATATTTGAACCCCCTACCTTAATATAAACGCCAACATCTTTAGTAGGATCCCAATACACGTGCAGAGCGTTGAGGAAGGCCGGTTGTTCCACTCTTATCAGACCGTAGGATAGCGGCACATCTACCTGTTTGGTAACAAATAGAAAATAATAAGTGAAACAATTTAAAGACGTTATAGTTTCTCAACGCAAGGTGACGTGAGTGGGTGACCTCCACGATGCGGTCCCCGGGGCGCTCGGCGTGCCACTGCGCGATCTGCTCCCGCTCCATGTACTGCAGGCGGCGCTCGTGGAAGCAGATCTTTATGATGCTCTGTTGGAAACGTTGTAACATTTCATTATCATACATTAAACTCAATTAATGCTCCTGATAGTATATCTTAGTTACGTAAAGAATTCAACAATTCAATATGTTTTTTGTGTTAGTTTAAAAATTTCCTGACAATTTATTTTTTAATGTTTTTGTCGGGGTCTTATTAAATTTTAAGTTTAACTCTTTTTTCAAGGTTTTATAAATATAAATTAACTATACTAAAATTCATAAGTATAGTATCATAAATGAAACAGAAAAATTCAATAATTTTTTAAGTGCTGAACGGATTTTGAACACACATAGCTAAGAACCAACGTGTTTACAACTTTTTTTTCCCGTTTTTACTACTTGGTCACATACATTCTTCCTTTCTCATACCGTGATAGTAACTTCACTTTTAATAAATCGAACACAACTATAAAAGGTTTCCGGTTGTCAAAAAACAACATAACTGGTAGCAAAAAGTGACGTCACAACCACATTACATACGCACACTAATGTAAAGTTCAACTTAGGCTGAATTCAATAATGACTTAAATGACGCTCAACGATGGATTTCCAACAATTTATCGAAAAAAATAATTAAAAACAAACCTTCAACATCTTTCCCTTATAATGCGACAGATCACCTAATTTCTTCAATTTAATTTCGTATGGCTGTCCTTGATTCAAATATGTTAGTGTCTCTTCATTTTGTTTCGTTGCTATCGAAGTAGCCGCTGCCAGTACGTATTGGAATCTAAGCCGGTAAGAAATACGGTAAGGTAAATTTATTATGTTAAATATATCTATATTAGAGGCGAGTAGTGGCGCGACTCTGTAAACGTTGTAGGTTTGATTACCACTGGAGGAATTGAAATATTTCATATTTCCATTTCCTTGCTCTTTATAACGAGACAAAACGCGGCGTTGAGTTCCTCCAAACAACACCAGCATTGTCTCCAGAATGCAACGGACTGTGGGGAACGAAAGTGTCTTTATAGGAACAGTGCGTCTCACCTTTCCAGGATCATTAAACCCACGACGTTCTAACACTATGAAATATAAACAAAATCACTGCTAATAAACAAATAATACCTGGTATCATCTTTGAAACTGTTATCAGGACGACCGGATGGAGAATGCAGGAAGCTGTCCAAAGAACTGACCGGAGAACACATTAGAAGTCCCGCATCTGTAATAGAATTATAAAAATACTAAATTATAGCTATATTTTTATATAAAATTGAAGAGTTTGTTTGGCCGCACACGTTAAATTCGGGTACGGCTGCTCTTCTTCAGCTTCACGCTGTATCATGCCTATCACAGGGGAGGCAGTAGGCTTCCTTCGCCGGAGTTATGGAAGAATCTTTGGCGTTAGCTGTGGCCCGACCCGTGGCGGTCGAGGAGGCGGTCGGTGAGGTTTTCGTGGGTAGTGCGGACGGTCAATATCTACCGCTCCATGAGCTCCACATAACTCGCTTGATTCCCCACTCATGCAGCGTAAGCGTAAAAGAGTTTCCTCACGATACAAAAAACACAAAATAAGGGTAGGCGAAGGGAAACTCGATTTATATATATTTTTTTAGTATGTATTTTCTCTATCACATATAAGATTAAATATAATAAGACTTAGGCAATGAAATATATAATAATGACTGATAATACTGATGTATTATTATTTTGTTTCTCACATTAGTAACAAATATTGTTAATATGTGATATAATAATTATATAAAACACATAATAATAATCAATCAGTAGTTTTTTTGTAATCTAAATTGACAATGAAACTGTCATTCTCACGAAAAATATATTTCTTTAAAAAGCATATATTTAAGTATAGTTACAATATTTAATACTAAATTTTAATAAATTACAATTAACTTACTCGAACCCGCCCCTCCTGGAAACTGCTCGTTCCTGGTCAGTTTCTAGGAGGCGCGGGTTCAAATCCCGCTACGTTCAAATTTTTATACGTTTTCTTAATAAGTATTTTTCTTTCCTAAGTGTGAATTAACACTTTAAAAATATTAAATTAACTTATTAAGGAAATATATAAAAATATATATATTTTTAACGAATTATCAAAAAAAAATTACTTTTATTTTCCTGATTGTTGGGGGAGTGGTAACCGTTCATTGGCATAACTGGCACTGGTTGGCACTGCATGTTTTCTGGACTGGCTGTTAATAGACAAAAAAACATAATAAAATAAATTTTTAACCTTGAAGAAAACATCCTTCGTGTTATTTATTCATTTTAGGTGTGTGTGTATGTAAGATTGCATACATAAAAAAATATATATTTTAAATGGTTAAGAAAATTATGTTAAATGAGTCGAGGTAACTTAACATAATATTATACAACTTATTTATTTTTTCATCTTGACTCTTATACCATCAAAGGTTCATAGTTTCTTTTTTCCGGCTGCCGGCCGTTCAATGTCCTTAAAATGCGTTGAAAATGATGGATCGCGTGTCTTAACAATAAGTTCTCTCCGCCTATTCTGCTAAACGCGAGTCCAGCTACAGAAAAAAAGAAAAATAATAAATAATAATACTTACAATGTGTATTCATCATGTTATTGTGAGGCGATGTTTGTTGGCACGGCTCCTCCATGCCATCGCGGTTGTCCACTATCATGTTAGTTATCTGTATTTACAGAGAAAATAATGTATTTTAAATGTATATAGTATAGGGGTACATTTAATAACTGTATATACGATAATTGCGGATTCATTTTTTCTAAAAGTAATGTTTATGTTTATTTAGCTTGATTACAATAAAATGGGTGATTAGGAGTTACCATTGGCACTCTAGAAAGAGTGGAAAGTACAAAAGGGGATGCTATATCTCAAGCTTTAAAAATTATGCAGTACGTGTTAATATTATCTTGATCAATAATAGAACCACAAACAAATACCAAACAGTTATGAAAGGAAATATCAGGCAATAAAACGATCGATGAATAAGTGAACACTAAGAATAGAGCATGTATAACCATTGATATGACAAATCAAACTGATGATTATTTGAGGCCAATTGTAGCGCAGGAGCACATGCGTGTGACTGAAAACGTAACAGGCTGTGGATTCGATTCCCGCTCTAGGAAATGATATATTTAATATTTCACTATGGTGTCGAGGCAAAGGCCTCCAAAAGACCTCCAGAATTTAGCGGCGTGTTTTAATGTAAACATACACACACACACAGCGTGATAATATTGATGTATATATGAATATTTGCTTATGTAAAATTAGCGCTAATGATGTTACCTCAATACTGTCAAGAGACCACTATAACAATAAATGAATAAATAAAAATTTTCTCCACAACTTTTATCCCCTATTTATTTTGAGGAGTAGGCAGAAAAGAATCTTATTATGTTATCTGTCACTTTTTTAAACAAAATGCACTCTAACTAATCTATTTTTAAACATAACCAATCGCCTGAGTGGTATAACCATTGGTGAAATCAGTTTTTATCTCAATATAGTTTCACATAAATTACATTAAATATTATGTTATTATTGAAGATTACTAGGAAAAAAAAGTTATGAAATCATAATAATAATAATAAAATTTATCAAAGCAAAACTTAAGCTTCATTTAAAAATTTCCCATCAACTAGCTACATTTTTTAAGTCCAAAACTTCAAACAAATTTGAATATGTCTTCTCATTGATATAAAAAAGAGGCCAGTCGTGGCGCAGTGGTACAAAGTGTGACTGTAAAACCGAATGGTTGTGGGTTCGATCCCCACTCGAGGAGATGAAAGATTTACTTAAATTTATATTTCCATTTCTTCGCTCTGGAGTCGAGGCAAAGCGCAGCGTTGAGTTCTGCCACTCACCATGCAATGCCTCCAAAATTCGGCAGAAAGTGGGGAACGGAGTGTCTTAACACTAGGTTCCCTCTGTCTACCCTGCTGTGTGCGGGATACAGCGTGAAGCTGATTTAATTTTTATAATTGATATAAAAGAGTACAACACCTGTCTGTCCTCCGGCCGCCGCAGCTGCCAGGCGCGCCGCGGCGGCGACAGCGCGTTGCCGGTCGGCGACGGGGCCTCTTGTTTGAAGCCGGTCAGAGCTGGTAGGGCTAGCAGCGCCTCACTGAAAGCGTGGAACATTTTGTTCTATTAACAGATATACGAGTATAATTTAGACATCCATCCGGTAACATTTATATAAATTCATTTATTAGTTTTCTTATTAAATATATATATTAAAGTTAAATTGCTAGTTACTATTTTTTTTCTATGTAGTTGAATAATCAACGACGGAGTGACATAAGCCTCGCTACTCTCTAGATTCAGTAGGATTAAATAAATTCTATTTTTTAATGCCCGCACATAGCAGACGAAGCAGCGGGTACTTGGGAACCTTATATTAAGACACTTCGTTCCCATCAAAACATCTTTTCCCCATTTTTTCAAATTCCCTAGGTATTGCGATGTATTTGTGTTGAGTTGAACTCAAAGCCGCTTCGCCTCTTTTCCAGAACGAAGAAATGAATATACAATAAATCATAAAAATCTTAATTCCTCCGAGTGGGAATCGAACACACAAGCGTCGCGTTTACGGTCACATGTTTGTTTACAAAGTGCAGAATTGGGTACTATGAACAAATAATTTAAAATTAATCGCAAAATACAAAAAAAGAATTATACACCATTAGATATTGCCTTAACAAAACATAACATTTCGAATATAAGCACATGCTATACTTACTTCATAGACAACTCCCCAGGTAGATCCAGGTCCAAGTCGTTGACCGGCCACCCGGGTGACATGTGTGACGACGAGGAGCTCGTCCCACTGCCACCCATCTCACCTAGGGTAGCTGGAAATTAAACATATAATGTAAAAACACGTAAATTATAACGTATATAAGTTAAATAAATGAAACCTTGTATATAATTAAAAATCTCTTAATATTATTATTTTCTATGCAATAAAGTCTAATGATTTGAATTGAGCTTTCAAATTAATATTTAAAAAAAAAACATTTCGAAATTGAAAATCATAGTGTGTACCAGAAATTATTTACGGAAATAGAAAGCCATACAAGACTATCCCGATGTCAGAAATTAATTTAGTGGCCAATTCTCCAAGTTAAAATAGATCTTTCATTAACATTGTATACTCTTCTGAACACTTATAGCAAGACTCCTTGATAGTATATGGATGGATAACCATGATTTAACGTGCTATAAAAACGTGGGGGCAATAAAAAAAATAAAAGATATTTTTGATTCGATTTTTATTAGCAGTTTCATCTTTGTAGAATCCTCAACAACCCTAATAAAATAAATATCTTAATTTAGTAATGGCGTTTATGAAGAAAACAATTTAAGCATGTTCACACACTGTAAAGGCCGAATTGGCATATTTGCAAAATATACATAAATCATTACATTATACGCAGCCTAATTTCATTCAATTCCAAAATATTTTTAATTAATCAATCAATCAATCTCAAGCTTCACGCTATGTATCGCACACAGCAGGGTAGGCAGAGGGAACCTAGTGTTACAACACTTTTCGCCAAGTTCTGCATTCACTGCCTATTGAGTGGTGAAACTCAACGCCGCGCTTTGCCTCGACACCAGAGCGAATAAACGAAAATATAAATGTAAATACATAATACATTTCCTCGAGTGGAGAATGCATAACCAGTCGATTTTACAGTCACTTTGTGCCCCTGCGCAACTACTGGCCTCGAGATATATTTTAATGTGTAAAACGTCCAAAAATGAAAAAACTCCTTTTAAAATACATACAATATAAAAATTATCATTTATCACTACAAACTATAGTATGCAAAATAAACAACTAACATACAACAAAAAGGTAAGAAATAAAAATATTATTAAGGCCAGTCGTGGCGCAGATTCATAAGTGTGTGATTGTAAACGCGACTGGTTGTGGCTTCGATCCCTACTCGAGGAAATGAAATATTTGATATCTCTGGTGGTATTCGCTCTGGTGTCGAGGCAAAGCGCGGCGTTGAGTTCCACCACTCAACACGTAATACCTCCTAGAATTTTACACTAAATAAAATAAATAAATAAAAATGAAAACATTATTTCACCACAATCATAAAACATGGCGTATCAACAAATTACCCTATTGAACTGTACATCTCAAATAGAACTGGTTACACAGTCCCATTGGCCACTGTCCACTGATAAAGTGAATGATATCAGCAAGTGAGGCAGACGAATTGCTTTATTATAATAAAATGACCTGACCAGATAAACTGCATGGGCACTAGGCGTAAGTGTGGTTTGCGGACTAGTTAATATTATAAATTGGTAAATCTGACCTACATTTTGGAAGAAATAAGGAGTTTGATTGAGAAATATATAATAAAAGTTTTTTTTTATTTCGTCTGTTCACAAAAAAGAAAAATATATTGTTTTATCAGTATCATATATCCTAGAACACGACCGAACGAAATGATTAAAGTAAAATTAAAAGTTAGTTAGTAGTGAGTTAAGACTTGATATCTATTAATAATTGCACAATATTCTAGGCAAATTACTGCTAAAATCGTGCAATATAGTACTACAGTAATTTTTTAATCTTTCTCTACCAAAAAAAAAAACAAATATAGGCAAAAATCCGACCGAAAATCCAGCCGAAATATTTAAAATTTTATTTACAAAAAAACATTAAAATCCAAAACTTCAATACCTCAAAGTGACCATTATATTTGGTATAAACAATTTTCAATTTATCAAAATAACATTAAAACATATCTAATATTTTTACATTACACAAACAATATGCGACATTATCAGTTACACTTTGATCTGGGCAGAGGCAAGCTGTAAATATACTAGATATAACTAACTCATGTTAGCCAATAGCCTATAAGTAATAATCACACTTAATTTATATAAACCACTAATAACATGAAAATGATAATAATTTAAAATACTAACTACTAACTCTAAAAAGAGTAGAAGTAAATCTTCCTTCTTCTTTAAAGAAATGGCACCCATTGTGGGGTTTTCTCTGTAACTGAAAAGTAGTTTAGTAAGGAGTTCTTAGAAGATTTCCTTGACATAAAACAACAACCATATTTTAATGAAAAAAAAGTTTAAGACAATAACGAAAATTACCATAAGCATTATACGTGATGCTGGCGAAGGCATGTGCACCAAACTCTGCAAATCTCCTGCCCTCTCTCGCTTCTCTTGCAGCGAACTGCAATACTGCAGCTGCTGACACTCTGTCCGACTGCTGCGTGGTGTCTTCTACCATTATCACTGACAATAATTTATTAAAATTGCCAGTCAACGATTCAATGTCAGAAATTAATGTCCAAAATCGACAATTAATACTCAAACTGCCAAGTAACGTCCAAAATTACCAATTCAAAATGTGCCATCATTTGTTGATTAATGTCAAAAATGCGCAATCAATGTTCAAAATTGGCAATCAATATTCAAAATTGCCAATCAACGTCGGGAGTTGCCAATCGGTGCTTAAAATTGCCAATCAAAACTTGGCGTTATTCTTCTTGAAAATCACAAAGAGATAATCAATAGAAACAATTGAAAATCTTATTCAATTGCCTATCACCAATCTTCTCAATACAATAGAAACACTAATTAAAAAAAAAATAGGTTCACTGTCAGAAAACACTGCAACATTTTATCGTCCATATATATTTCTTCGTCATCGTACGTTTATTTTTTAATATTTTCAAAATGTCACGCGATAAAGTCATTTTATTAAACTAGTAAAAGTTTACTGGAAATTTTTGTATGTGAAATTGCATTGTGTTGAGTTGGATGGCTGTTGTTGTATTAGTAGATTGTAATAAAGAGTTTTTAGCATAATATTATAAGTAGGTCAAATAGAAGCAACTGTGGCACAGTATAGTTAGTAACAGTAACACGATGATTTTAGATTCAAGATCCACAACCTTGTATGATTAGACCAAAGTAGAGGATAGAATATGCGTAAAGTGGACGACGACAGAGCAGCTAAATACTCTCTCACTCTCTCTCTCTCTCATCTCTCTCACAAGTAAGATTTAAGGAAACAAAAAAAAAAGAATCGAATATATACATAAGGTATGGTCTTGCCTCGCAACTGATTCGATGTCTAGTAATAATATTTCATAGTCCATATTCATTCGCTTATATTGTGTTTAAATATAGATACTTTGTAAATAAATATATTAAATGTTGTTATTTAAATGCTGCCTCGTGCTCATAAAATATTTTCATGATAAAACATAACTTTTACTGTGGTTAAGTACCTAAGTAAAATAAATTTAAATTCATGGTTAAATTAGCGTACTAAAAATAAAAAATGTAACTTCACGTTTTACGTTGCGTTGGTATGTACTTTTCAAATAAAGAGCAGGAATTTAAAAGCTTTGTGGGGAAGAGAAATTATTTTTTAAATTTAATATATATAATATATATATATATATATACCTCGAATGGGAAACGAATTCACAACCGAAATGTTTAGAGTCAAACGAGACGTGCCATGATGAAAAGCTTCGAATCTATTTGAATAAGCAATATTTTAAATTTGAATGTCATAACTCTACTTGTTTTTTTCAATTGTTTATTTAATTTCATAACATAAAAATAGAGTTTGTGTTAACATATGAATTGAAATTTCAAAAACATATTTTTTAAGTATTTTTTTATAAAGTATTTTTTTAGTTTCACGCTGTATCCCATACGTAGCATGGTACGGAAAAGGAATCCGGCAACCCAGTTTTAAGACATTCCTTTCACATTAAGACACTTCCGTTTCCCACCTTCCGCGGAATTCTTGAGATATTGCGTAATTCAGCGCCTCGCTTAGCCCCGTTAAAACATATAAGTAAGTTTGACATTTACCCGCATCGGTTATCTAACCTATAGATAGATAGACTATCAGACATAAAAATAATGTTGCGTTCGACTAAATAATCTCATCAGTTTTTTAATATTAGTATATATATACGTACGGACAAACCAGTTTTAGCTATAAATTCATACGAATAGTACTAAACAAATATTGTTAATATTTGTTTACATTTGTTTAGTATTTGACATCTACTTACCTTTACTAAGAAAAATAAAACGCGATCTCGAGATAAATCTATTTAAGTCAAGATCATTGGATCGCGTATAATTGACAGACGGACAACAAAGCGTCCCTAAAAGGGTCCGTTTTTTTGCTTTTAAATCTGTACATATAATAAAATCATAACTGTTAGGTGTCTATACTTTGAAGATATGTAACTAGTTATATTTTTGTCTGTGCGTTTGTGCTCGCTATTGTCAGAAACGGCTTAACCGATTTAAATACAGTTGTTAATATTATATTTTGACAAGCTCCCTTTATCAATAGTTTATAAAAAGCTAAGTCAATATAAAATATTGAATGCGACAACATTGGTACAAAACAGTTGACGTATTGTTTTATTGACGTGGATAAGATTTAAATTTTCAATAATTGTATATTGTCTTCAAAATAATAATAGAGTTTTTATATCACGAAAGGAATTCAGATGTTACAATATTTTGTAGTATTGGGGGGCGAAACCGCGAGCGCGTTGCTAGTAAGTAAATAATTAAAAAAAAATAATACTAACGTTTAGGAAGTGAAAAAGCTGCATACCACGGTGATAAACAAATACGATCAAACTGGGGCATCCTGTATATGAGAAAAAGTATCACGATAACAAACTTATAAGAAAAAAATGTCGATTCAGTAAAGAAATGTCTAACTATAAATAAATCAAATGAAAAAATTTAATATTTTTAATGTAGACATCCAAAATTATTTAACTATATGACATATGTATTTGATTAAAGCAAAGTGCAGCGGTTAATTTTGCCATTCTATATTATATGACAATAAAATATTTAAAAAATCATTTCCAAGCGGGAATCGAATCCACAGCCGTCACATTTACAGTCGCACGCCTGCGCGCCGTTCTTTAGTAAGTTCTTTATAACATATTTGTTACAAACGTCAATTTAAAAAAAAAAGAGAATATAAAGCTATGGAATCTAATAAGTTCGATTACAATTTTTACTCAATACATATTTAGAAAGAAAAACAAAACGATCAATAAACAATCATTTAAATGAACAAAGTGTTTCGACACGATCATCTCTCTGCTTCTTATGAGCGGAGAAAAAGAATAACAAAAAAGCAATAATACTAGCATCGAGCTTACATTTTTTCCAGAAAAAAAAATCAAACACTTAATGAAAATTCGTGCGTTTCCACTAAAAACTGAAACCTTTCTGGATGATGTACCAGCCCAGGATTATTTATTAAGACGTTTATTTGCACAAATTTATCAGCCTCTGTGTACAGTATATATAAATTCATATTTATTTTAACAAGTTATCTGGCTGTATTGATGCCTTTTACATAAAAGTTAATACTTTTATGATTTAGCGAAAAGTGTTATAGAGATATGTTTTTTTTATAATGCAGAGTTGTTTACTTGGTATTTTTATGGTTTTAAGTCGCGGGATTTAGTTTAGTAGATCTTTTTTAATTTCACGTTGTATATTGTACGTTTGCAGGGTGAGCGGAGAGAACTTAGTGTTGAGACACTGCGTTCTTCACGCATCGCTTTATTTTGGATATATTGGGAGTGTGACGAGACTGAATGCCACGCTTTGTCTTGTTGCCAGTAAGAAGAAATGGAGATAATTCATTCCCCGCAGTGGTGATATAACCCACAACCATCTCGTTTACACTGCGCTACGTTGGCTTATAAACTGTACATTTTTTTAGTTTCACGTTGTATACCGAACACAGGCAAAGGGAACCTAGTGTTTACTCCGTTCCTCCACTTTCCTTAAGTGAGTTTATCTTACTTAAACACTAACCAATATAGTGATTTAACTATAACAGTTATACATACAACTGTGTCGACTTATCGTGGGTAAAGAATGATGAGTAATATAAATTATAAACGTGTATACCTTTTATAGGTACTTTTAATATTATTTATCTATAGTTTTCCCTGTGTTCTCAAATAATTAATTTTAATACTTTAAGTGATAATTTTTGCTATTTTTTTTTTATTTTTATAAATACACATCCTATTTTACTAGCTAACAATTACGTAAGTTGACGTCAGTCGTGGGCAGGGGCACAGGCGTTTACAGGTCATGCGTCAGATTCCTCTTTGAAAAGGTCTCAATCGAAGAAATTATATTTTTAAAATATTTCTTTTTCAAAAGAGGGAAGTATCTCAATGGAAAACAGAATCTCGTTAACACAAGGTTCCCAGATGCCTACTGCCTACCCTGCTAGTTGCGGGATACAGCTTGAAGTTAAAAAAAGTCGAGTGTCAAGGTGAAAAAAAGAATTTTTAATATAGTTCAAACTTTTTATAACAATTAATAATATATAGTAACTAAAACACGCGTTCTACACCAAGTGCTAAATGCATATGCCAAGTGTCAAATTATATGAACCTAAATTTGAGTTTCGTCAACCGAGTGTTGAGACACTCTGTTCCCCATTTCCCGCCTAATTCTGGAGGCATTGCGTGTTGAGAGGCAGAATTCAACGCCGCGCTTTACCTCGACACCAAAGCGAAGAGATGAAAATATACATTTAAATAAATATTTAATTTCCTTGAGCGTGTTCACACACTTGTGCCCCTGAGCCACGACTGGCCTGGCCCTACTAAAATACTCTTTAATATATATAATCTGTAGTAATATCTGATTTAAAATAAAGTCAATTGGTGATGCAATATATTTTCGCGACGGACCTACATACTACGTCAAACATGATAATTTTTCAAGGCACGGCAAATCAATAGACGCGGGTGTATAATTGAATTATTTTCTATTTTTAACCAAAGCATCATTTGTCACATTGAATATTATTATTTGAAATGATTTTAATCTTCTTTTTTTTGGTAAATATTCTGTGAAAAAATATTATAATAAAATAAAGTTTTCAATTTTTATATTTTAAACTTGACAAAATTTTGTTTACAAGAGACTGTAAATATTGAATATCTCATATATTCACCTAATTGATACTAACTAATATTATAGTGTGCTGGTGAATTTGTTAGTTTGAACACGCTAATTTCAGAAACTACGGCTTCCAGTCAAGAACTCGATCATGTGTCGTATAGTCCATTTATTAAAAAGGGCTATACCTTTACTGTATGTAAATTGGTTTCATTTGGAATTCAGTGCACTTGCCGTCAGAGCAATTTCGGGCAGTTTGTGTCGTCATCACGTGTCAAATACAAATTATTCTTAATTTTCATTGGACGACTTACACGGGCGAAATCATATCTAAAGGCTATCTTGATAAATTAACAAAACTTAATCTCAACCTACTTGTATGACATTTTAATTTTTCAGTGCAAAGAAAACCATATTAATCTATCAACTACATGACACATGTGTAATGTTAATTTAAATTATTTAAATTTCGCCAAATACCCAGTAAGAATTTCTTTGAGATAAAACTGAATGGTTTCCGAGAGTTGTTGACTGCACGAGGTTTTATTGTTCATTTGCTGAGCACAAGACAAATAATGATATCTAAAGCTACTTGGATGTTGGGCCAATGTGCCATGTGAATGATGTATGGGAATGTTTGTATAGTTTTTTATTTTGTTAGCTCCACGCTTTATTCCGGAGGAAATCTGGGAACCTAGTGTTAAGACACTCCGTTCGTGAATCGTGAATGAGGAAATGAAAATATTAAATTCACAGCCCGTCGCGTTTAGAGTCGATCGTTTGTGCCTCGGCGCTCTGGCCTCTATTGACTGTACAGAAATATACTTTTGGAATAGGCATAAACTTTATTATTATTATTTTAAAATACATACACAATACATACAAAGGCCGTCTTGGCGAAGTGGATCTATAAACGCCATGATTGTAGTTTTGATCCCCATTCGGGGTATGATCATATTGAAATTATACATATAATTAAGCAATTGGGAACGTGGGGAGAAATAGGATTTTCCATTTAAGATCAAAAAGTTGCAAGCGACGACTATGCAAAAAAAAAAAAATGTAATAACAAATAATTTCTATCCAATACAACCAAATCTACATACTTGGCTAACGTTGCAATATTGGCCAAGCATACAGATAACACATTTGACGTAAGTACTGAGAGACACTATGTCTGCGGCAAACAAATATATATTAAATGTGCATAATATGCGGCCTTTCAGTTATCTTTATTACTGAGAAAAATTCGAAGAAATTACTGTTTTTTATCTAAATTTTCAGGCCAGTTGTAGCGCAGGAATTGCCTGCTATTGTAAACGCTTTTCATTTCTTCGCTTTGGTGTTAAGGCATAGACGAGTTGAGTTCCGCTACTCAACACGCAAAGCCTCGGCGAAAAGTGGGAAACGGAGTGTCTTAACAGTAGGTTCCCTCTGCCTACTGTGCTGTGAGCGGGATACAGCGTGAAGCTAATTTAATTTAATTTGTTTTTCATTTCATCGCTCTGGTAATGACTTTTTAAGAGGGGTGATGAGTTCCTCCAATCAACACTCCATGCCTGCAAAATTCGGTCGAAAGTGGGAAACGAACGTGTTTGAATGGGAAGCGAAGTGACATAACATGTAGGTACCCACGTTACCTCTGACTACCCTGGTATGTCCGTGATACAGCGTAGAGCTAATAAAAAATAAAATAACGTACATGGGAGTCAATTTAGTGTTACCACAGAGGTAAGTAAAAATAATCAAAATATTAGTTTTGAATTTAGGATCAGTAATTTTTTTGTGATCGTTCATTGAATCAAAATGGAGTGGAGTGACAAAAGGAACCAAATCTGTGATTGCATTACACAAAATATGTGTGTCTGTTCGTCTGCCGAGATCAATTTATGATAAGATTACATAGAATCCAGCAGAAAATAATATCAAATATCCAGGTCTTTGATCATAGAAAAATTAAAGCTAACTAACCCCTTAGTTAGTTAAAACATACGAGAGTTTATGCGTCGTCTTTGATGCTGTTGTTCTACTTCGTCGTAAATATTTTAAAACATCATAACATTATAGAGTAATAAGTATTGTATAATCTAAATAATAAATATTAAATTAAAAAATAATCTCCAAACTATTAAATTAAAATCCCACAAATTGATGACAAATACTAATGATATTTCATTATTAACGAATAAGTAAATAAAATAATTGATAAATATTAAATAATGATTTATTATCACTAAGTCCAACGTAAAATTTATCTGAACTAGTTGAAACCGGTATTTGTTTAGGTTACACTTGAGTAAATAAGCTAAACGGTTTGTTTTGTATGCATGTATATTTATTATTAACGTTATATCACGTAGCTGGTGGCAGAGGGAACCTGGGAACCTAGTGTTAAGACACATTAACAAAACAGACATGTGATATTTGCAAAGATAACTAGAAATTAAAACCGACACTTAAAGTAGCCTTATAACTTGACATTATTATCTCTAGGTATTTAACTCTTACTACTCCAGTTCCCATTAAGATGCAGTATCCCTTTAGCAAGGTAGTAGTGGCACGGAATCCTCTATGGGTTTTTTCCAAAATAAAACAGTGTTTTCTTCTTTTTTCTAGTTCTGATTGATTTGATGATTGCGAAATTAGGAGTATGAATTGTTTTCATTTTTCCACCTTCGTTAGACAAAATGCGACGTTTAACTCTGCCACTTGACACGTAATGTCTCTAATTTAGGCGTAATGTCTCGAATTAGGGTATGGAAGGTCTTAAGATAATGTGGACCTAGGATACAACATGAATTTAAAAATAAAAGGTTGCAAAGTTTCTAAACAACTTAATGCGCATTTTAATTAATACTGCGATATTTTTATCTCACATATAAAAATATCGCAACGATAGCATTTATTACGCTTAAGAAATCCAATCAATTAAATTTTGAATTGTAGATGACATGTATTATTATTCAACTTGGCGATAGTTTATAGCGTCATTTCAGCATTTACAATACGGCCAACGAATCGTGGCCGCCTGTGGTTTAGTTTTTCCGAAAAGTTATCAATTCATTATTTAAAATCAAATCTGCTCAAACATCTACTTCAGTGCGGTCAAGAAACTTTGACTCGTAATAAACTATATTTGGACGAAGAGTATTGACACTATATCTTCTCTGCCTACCCACCTGGTAAGCGAAATGAAGGATATAGCGTGAAACTAAGAGTGAACTCTCCCATACATTAATACAAATAGCAACACTTTCTCAATCACTCACAAATGTTATCTATACACGTTCCTTTGAAAGATAACTGAAATTAATGAACACACGTACCTAGTTTATCGCACACAGTTAAAGATAATTATGTTTATATTATATTATTTTATAGAGTTGCCTTTGATAAATTAGTTTTAATAACAAAGGTCACAACTATGATGTAGATGAACGCAGAAGATTTTTCGAAAGCAAAATTTAGTATTAGTTTAGATGTTATTCATAAGTAACTATAAGGTTCAGGCATTTTTTCTTAGGCAGGACCTAGTGTTAAGGAACAAAGTGCTTCAGCTTCTGCATAATTTAGAGATTTTGCATATATGTATGTCAAAAACTCATTACCATTTCATCTTTTATTCATTTTTTTTGGATAAATCTTCAACACTCCCTCGACAACTATTCTATAGTACTAATAATAAAAAGGCATTGCGTTATGAGTGGCGCAACTCTGGTTGTGTATGTTCATCATGCAAATGCATGTTCTGGTCACCACAGCGATGAAATGAAAATATTAAATATTTCAATCTCTCGAGTAGGAATTGAACCTCCACCGCCGCGTTTATAGTTGCACACTTGTACTTCTGCCTTACGACGTCCTCATCAACCAAGAAATAGCTCGACAAACTGAAAGCGGAGAACGAAGTGATGCTAACTGACTTAAAACAAAAAAAAGGTTAACGGATCTTAGTTATTCTCATTTCAACTTCTTATCGTACATAATTAAATACAGATAATATAATGTAATAAAATAATGAGCAAAGTGGTTTATACACTATATAAATAATGTGATAAACTCGATGTCAAAATAACATTTTCTATGATTTTTCCTGTCTAGGTGAGGTAAATAGAACACCATTACCATGCTATATAAGAGGCCAGTCGTGGCACAGGGGCATAACCGTGTGACTGTAAAGGCTACAGGTTGTGATTTCGATTCCGGCTCGAAGGAATGAAAAATTTAATGTCTTCATTTCTTGATTCTGGTGTCGAAACAATAGTGCGGCGTTCAGTTACGGCATTTAACACGCAATGTCTCCAGAATTCGGTGAAAAGTGAAGAAATAAAGAAAGTCTCAATGGGCACAGAGTGTTTTCACACTACGTACCTACATCCCCCTGCCTACCATGCTACGAGCGAGATACAGAGTGAAGCTAAAAAAAGCTTTACTCTTACAGTACCAACATTATAAAGCACTAGCTTTGAATTTATTCGTTGTGTATGACACATTCTGAATATAGCTAACTAACTATATAACACTTTTTTTTTTAATTTCAACGAGTATTGCCTTAGATTAGCGTGTCAATTCAAGTCAGATTAACTTAATAATATACGAAAAGTTAATTTAGATGATAAATACGTTCAAAAAAATTGTATCTTTTGAGGTAACTAACTACATTGGAACTGAGGCACAGTATTAGGTTACCTTATCAAAAAATAATAACATTTTTTACTCAAAATTGAGTCTTTAAGGGTCGACGAAAAAAGAAATTAACCAAATTTAGCTTCAATTTTTGAAAAAAAAAACAAAAGCACACGAAATTTCGAATTATAAAAGAGATATTTTGATCACTATAACAACACAATGCAACTTTATCTCACATACGTACATAATAAAATTCACTGATAAATTATAGTTTATAAATTAATTTAAGAATTGGATAAATAACACGATTTTAAGTAAACGTCTCGTTTCTTATACGCGTCGTTATATACTGATTTTACAATACTAAATTATTTGTCACTTTTATCAGCGTACATCAATATAGAATTGACTATACAAAACATTTATTGGATGTAATCAATTCCTAAAACCTTCTGTCTCTGAGAGTTCGTGACGTCACTTATGTAATATATATAAAAATAGTACTAAAATATCAATCATCCGTTATTAATGTTTATTGTTATTATCTAATCGTTGAAATAGATAAGAGTACCACCTATACGTAATTACTTGTTTGCATTTTTTTTATATTGTTATCTTAATTTTCACGATACACATCGTGATGCGGTAATCAATCAAACTGAGATAATTATCGAATAAAAAATATAATTATCAATTTTCTTTCAGTCGTGTTAAGGGACCGTTTAAGTATTACGTAAGCATTTTTTTTGCAATTATTGACCGCCCCCTCCCCTATGTCATCAAAAATAAGCAATCCTCTTAGAAATGTTTCATTGAAAACGTCAATAATAAGCAAACCCAAGACGCCCCCGCCCCCCTATAGTGCTTACTTACGTACTATACTTACTTGAACGGCCCCTAAGAATTAAAAATATATATTTTTTTAATAACCAGCATCTTCGGAATTTTATGTTAAAGGCAAAGAGAACCTAATAATATCATTATTTGCAACTTGCGATTGCAATGGAAATGAAAACAAAATGCAGCTATTTACATTTTCACTTTCACTAGTTTTGTTTAAAACTAAATAAGCACCAAGTGAACGAAAATATAGCACGCACATTATATAGCATCGATTTTTTTAAAGAACTTTATGAAAAATGTGGTAATCTCTACAAAATAATTAATCTCATTAACATATATCAATATCGCTCCTTAGGTACAACAACGGTGTAATTTCACTCTTTTTTGAATGATGTGTCGATGTGCATTGAAAGACTGTTAACACTTTCTCATTGCGTCTTCTGCAATATTTCGAAAACGTGAAATATGTCGTAGTTGCACCAAATGGGCGATATGTATAAAATTAAACATTATTTACTTACTTAATTGTTATATTTATTTGATTAAAAAAACATCAAGCCCGTCTGTGATATTGTTGAATCTTTGACAAATCGATTGTCACATTGACTTAACTAATATATTTGAATCAGCTAAAATAAAGTGATAATTTGTAGGAAAATTTTCGTTTTAGGCTACACTAGTATTATAACACGTTTTTATTTTTTTCGTGGATTTTATGTATATTCTAATTCTAATTCATACGTAATGTTAAATAAATATTCGTATAGTTCAAGCGGACGAAGCTGCGCCCGGTCCTTTAGTAAATAAATAAGTATGAAAATTTCTAACACAAAAAATCTTTAGAAATGAGAAAAATTTGCTGAAATATATACTCGGGTAGGTTTCAGACTTCAAAAATACTTATGTATTTTGTAAGTGTAAAAAACATAATCAATGAAAGAGTCATCACTATTTCTTATTCTTCTTAAATTAATAAAATTTTCAATTAGTTTGTCGTTTGCTGAATTATATCGTTGCATACGTAAATGTTTAATATGTAATATGTGTAAAAAAATATTATCAAAATTATCACATTTCATTCTTTTAATTCTACATAATTTTTGGTACACTTATGCTATCCTTTTTCACTATGATTTAAATCATAGTACAGCATCAAAAAATAAATCACTTTCAAATACAGAAAAAACCAAAAATCGAAAATATCAAGCGAATATACAAAAATATTCGAACCAAAGCACCCGAAAACCAAACCAAACTAAATTAAATAAACTAAAACACTCACCCATAATCTTCTTAGGAGGCACCTTTCTCTGCTCCTTTTCCTCCTCCTCACGCCTGATCATCTTCCCCTCGCCCTGCCACTTCCTCTTCCTACTGTCCCTATCCTCGAGGAACATTCCCAAGTCCTCGTTGCTGCCCACTAATGTCAACCTGACCGACGACTCCCAAGCCAATTCCTTTCTACCCTCATGCATAATATAGTCTTTGTCGTCTTCGAAAAATTCCATCACACAGGGGCCATGCCCCGCACAACACTAAAGTCACTATATGGTATGATGATCTGATGATGAAGGAAACCAGCGAGTCGGTTAGAACAGGACGAAAAAGGAATTATACAACTTCTTAATCCCGGTTGTCTCTCTTTGACGGTGCCGTTGAAGTAATTGATTCTCAATTTTCAAAAGCATGTTTGTGCTGCTCCTGCAGATGTGATACTGTATATGCGGTATTAGTCCTGGGAAAATTTTCTTTGTGAAACGATTGCCGATCAAATATGTTCGTTGGCAGTTGAGAATGGCCTCCATGTGGCCTCTTTTTGACCGTTCCCGTCGACTCTTGTGGAACGCCTCGAATAGGTGAGGCGGTGGTATTACGGCTCCTGTAAAAATAACATTCGTTAGTTAAATAAAAATAACGGTTTTACCAATTCTATTTTGCTTTGCTTTTTTTATTTATTTTTTATACCCAAATTGCTTGTTTATCCGGTAACTTTATTTTACAAAATTGATTGATCTGGTCCTTATTAAAACGTAGATATGTATGTATGTTTTACACGATACTTTATGTTATTACACGCGTAATCCTCATGTATGCCGCACACAGCAGGATTGGCAAAGAGAACTTGGGAAACTAGTGTCAAGACACCCGTGTTACGTCTCTCGCGTGTGTTATGTCTCTTACGTTGTCTGTCTCCCCCGAACAGCTTCTGATAGTTTTTTTTTTATATTTATAGAGATTGAAATTTTACCGTCCAAGTAAATACTTAATACGACTACAAGATTTTTTGACAAAATAGTCACCAGTAATAATTTTTAAATATAGTCAATGCTTTTACTACAAATAAAGACTTTAATACCTCACGCCGTATGCTTTTTAGCAGATACTACTGTAAATAAGATGAACGTAACAAGAGACTAACGATCTTGTTACCTATACCATAGAGTAATAAAACTAAAAATGGCATAATTTACAAATTTATTTAGTTTTTTAATGGTAGAACTTTAATTCACAAGAATCAAATAGCATATTATTTCTGTAAAACTATCAGCAATTCGAAAACGTTGTCAATTCTTTAAAGAATAAAATTGCCGTTTAATATTATTCACCTAAAGATCCCAACCAAGTCTATTATAGTCTAATCAGTAACACCACTCTGTTCTAATACTTACGAGCATACCAATTTTAGACACACTATTTGAAAAGATAAATCTCAACGACGTTTTTAGTTACCGAGACAAGGAAATAAATATATTATTACAAAAAAAAAACATTTCGATTTGGAAAGCAATTGAGATTTAGCTTCAACATATTTTTTTACATCTTATGTGTTTTATATCAAAGAAAAAGCGACAGGCCGCTGTGGTGAAGTGGGAAAGCAATTGATCGGAAAACGGTGAATGGTGCCTTATCCCTAGGTTCCATCTGTGTGCTGTGCGGAAAAATGCAAGAAATTTTATGCATGCTTTTTACAATGTATGCTAATCACAATGTAACCATCATTCTAATATTTTATTTCAATGTAATTACTGTATTAGTTACACCCTAGCGGTACGTTAAATTTCGTCTTGGTTAATACACATTTCCTACATTGTTAATACAAAAAGTAGGAATTAATTCCGCCCCACAATATACTACACCGTACTACATATTTGTAGACTGATGTTATACGAAAAGGTAAAAAAATATGGTATATTATTCGCAATGTAAAAAAAAGCTATTTTCATCGGACTCAAATATAAAATTGTTATAATATAATATTATTTATCTATATTTTTATTTAATCTTTGGTCCACAACGTATCTTCTTAAAAAAAGTAGGTCACAGTACATATGACGGTGACATAGTTTTATTATTGTTGAATCAACGAAGGTTTATAAAAATAAATACCTTTTTTTAGTTTTTAATACAAAAACCTTCATATAATGTTTAAAACAAAAGAAAAACGTAATACAAATTTAGGCATCTATGTTTCTGAATATTTATTGATGTCTTCAGATTTTCTTTTAAATATGTTTTATTTTAAAACAAAAATAGTTTTATAATGGATAGAAAAGAAAATATCTTTTGCAATAGACAACATATTAATAATAATAGAAAAATAAGAATCATTTGTACCACCTGCATCAAATAATCCGAGCCTACACAAACGCCAGGAAATCGATCAATACACAAAGACCTAATCAGCCCTCACCTTGAAAACCGTCCTTGTCCACAATAAAAAAAAACAAATCACACACAACAAGCGTCCAGAACCGCGAAATTAGTTAACGGCAGCCATTTTGGCGAAAATCCACTTTAATATCGCCATCATCCGACCGCCGTCTCTCAAATACATGTCAATCGACCATTTTTCAGCGTTATTTAGGAGATGTGTGAAGTCCTCGAGACTCTATTGCTAAATTGGTAGCAAGACGGTCAAATGAATAAATGGTGAATTGTCGTTAATTCACCGGCCAATGGCGCGCTGGGATGTGCAGAAGTGGACCATTTGGCTGGCAGGGTCATGCAATTGCCGGGTCAAGACAGCTACGTAGTTGGAACAAGGCTCTCTTGGGGTGGGGAGTCTTTGAGAAGTTTGCTTGACTTTTAATTGGTGACGAGAAGACGAGACCTTGGAGATGATAATTGATGGTGTAGCTGATGGAATTAATATTCAGCACATTTATAGTACTTAACAAAGAGCAAATTTAGCAAGTTTACTTGAATTTACAAATTAATATTCTTTCTTAGACAAAATCAACAATGAGTATTACACAAGAAGAAGACAAAGACTTTTTATAAAAGAAAATATTAATATTGATAGCACAAAAAAATATAAATAGTATCAAAAAAAAATCCAAAAACCAAATAACTAACTCGCGAATTTCGTTGTTGTTGTTGTTATCGTTGTCAAGTTGATCAGTCAAGTTGCGTATTAAGAGAAGAAAATATTGAAATAAAAACAATACTTTACGTTAATATTTAAAAATACGCATAAACAACTATCAAAAAGACAGAAAGAGAAGAGATATATTCTTTCCTTAAAATGAAAGTATGAAAATAAAAGTCTTCTGATTTTATCTGTCCCAGTGGTCAATTCAAAGATGGCCGAGCACAATAAAAAGCAATCGGATGTAATGAGACGCGTGTAACCGTCGTTTCTTTTAATTGATATTTATTGGACACAATTAAACTTTGTTCGCGACGGTTTGGTTCAGCGAATTACTTTGGGACCGTCTCAGTAAAAATTTTAATCATCACGCGTAATGTCGATTATCTTTGCGGAAAATTTTAAATGATTTGTCGCAATGGTAGTATGGCGTGTCTTGTAATAAAGGGCCAGGGGGTCAAATTGATGTTTGGATGGTATAAATGGAACTGGTAAATCGAAAATTTAACGCAAATTATTACACACACATAAACATATTTTTGAGCATTGACCGCTTATAAGATAAAGTACAAATTCAAAATATCCTTTATATTAAATAGACTTTTGCATGAGTTTTAAAACTATGAAGAGAACATGCCGCTACCGCAGTTCTGCTGTGAAGAGTTGGACAGAAATTTAACAGTTGCTGTAATAAATATAAAAGTTACAGTTCTATTATATCGCTGTACATGTGGATTCGTCCATGTGGCAAATGGGAATAACTACCCGTTGTGTACACAGGACACATTCTAAGTGCGGGAGGTAACTCTGGCCGCAGGTACGGTGGGTTAAACTACTAACGTGATGCAACATAGCCAATACAAATGGTCATCTCAATTAATAAATTATTATACAAAAAAAAACTTTTTTCAATTGACCAGTACTTTGTGATTCAAACAAACAAACTCCAGCAAACTGCAGTTGAACAAACTCCAGTTTTTTACATTAGTTATAATTTACAAAAATTGAATGGGAAGCGGAGTATCTTAACACTAGGTTCCCAGGTTTCCTTTGCCCAGCCTTCCATGAGCGGGATACAACGAGAAGTCTTACCAGAGTGGGCAAATTATACATTATGCAAAATATGGATCAAAATCATGGTCAAATATCTCAGCTTACCATTAATATTACAGAACTGGAGCAAATAGTCAGTCACAGAGCTGCAAGTGTTTAAGCAATATCTTCATAACCTCCGAAATGGCTGGACCAATTCTTTCCATTTACGGACTTAAACAGACTGATGAGCTGTATATCCGTCTTTGTCTTTCCGCTAGTCCGCACTAGTTCTACCTCGTTCTTGCAGGATTCAATTTTAGACCCGTCTGGAATGATAGAGAGATGAGGATGTTGTTATTAATTATTAACTTAGATGGACATTTAAAAAATATTGATCTGATATCCTATTTATATATACAATGCGTATACGTTTTGCAACACCTAAATTGTTCTAAACCCTAACAAAAATTGAGAATCTTGATATGATATAGATATGTCTCTATAAGTCTTAAATTTTACACAATATATAATAGTTATTTAGCACTTTATATACTTATTTCATAACGCATATGAAAAACTTTCTTACAATTACCTATACAATATAAGCATATGCCTAGCATGCCTAGTGTAGGCATACCGTCAGGATTCAAGTTACATACATTTAGAACGGTATCTTGTGCGAAAATCTTAGACCACGTGATGGGAAGACACTTATTTTACAATTACCGATAAACAAACTAATTTAGTACTTAAAACCTTAAAATATAACTTATTTGATGGACGTAGAGTAGAAACTCGAGAGGCAGGCGTCAATTCTACTTGTATATGACGGACTAAAGTGGTATTTATTGTTGTAGGTTTGAACCGGTGATTGCAAGTATTGTGCAGATGTATTATGGAAGGTAGACAGAACTAAGGAATAAGGAGAACATTTGTTTTTTAAAATATTAGATTCAAATATTTTTTATATATAATTTTGAATTGTTATTAAATTTGTGGTATAGTATTAAAAGTTCCCATTGTATGTGTGTGAAAAATGAAATAAAAAATAATATATCAAAATAAAATTATATTACAAGAAAATAAATAGAAAATAAATTATTTGAATTTTGAGAAACAAATCATTTTAAATATATTAGATATTTATTAACATTTAGCATTTAAAAAAAATCCAAATTACATTATACAATAAAAAGTTAGCCAATTATTATGCATATTTTTAATATAAAATTTATATACTTTTAACATAGAAATTTTTCTAAACAACACTCACCAAAAAGCATCGAAGGCGCGAAAATATAAAACCGCGTCCATTTTAAAAATAACGTCAAAATGTTTTTTTTTTTCTAAAAACAAACAAGGCAAAGAGCCGTCAAATCTGGGCACCGTCTGGATTGCATGTGATCAATGAGGGGACACAATTGGTGCATACAATGGCCGATGAAGCAGTTCAAAACGTTTTTGGATCAATTTGGCTCATTAAAATAATATTTGAAAGAACACTTGTAGAGTTCTCGCGTTTTTGTTTGTCAATGAATATTAATTTGTGGCATTAAATATGAATGTTAGACAAAAAGGATGTATAGTAAGAAATCAATAAAAAAATAAACATAAGCATTTAAAAAAAAATAATTCTTATTATTAATAGTATATATCGTCTTATTATATTTATTACAAAAAAATTAAATAGTTGCTGCTTGTTGCTCTTGAAAAGAGAAATGCTCTTGTTTAAAAAAAAATCGATTATTTTCTAATAAAAAACCGTAAAAATTTAGGTTTAAGAATAAAAAAATGCTACCTTTAAATATCAAAAAATGCGACATATCTATGCATGCTTTTGCCTTCGTAAATAATACTGTATTAACGTTTGCCTATCACAAAAGCTAAACAAATTTCGATACAATATTCAAGGATTCAGGATATTTCTAAAAAAAGCAATTTTTTTAGAAATCAAAGATCAGTGTTATATAGAAATATTGCCTTTTGGATGCCTTTGCTAGGTAATATAATAGATACATTTGCACTATACTCGTATAAACGTTATGAGATCACTTGTCGTTACGCAAGGCGAAGTACATGAAGTATAGAACAAGGATCAGTAATATATGGACAAGATATGTTTATTTAATAAGATATGCCTATATGAATTCGGCAAAAGGTGAGGAACGGAGTGTCTCGAACACTAGATTCCCTATGCCTACCCTGCTGAATGAAGCTAATTTATTTAAATTAACATTTACTTTCCGAACCTAAAGGACTCTATTACCACGACTTCGCTGTCTGCAACCCGGCTGTCTGTACCTCATAAAACCGTGATAGTTATGAATTGATACATATGCAACAAACTCGATGTTTTGGTTAGTTCGGAACCTTTCGTGCGTGAGTCCAACTCACACTTTGTCGGTTTTTATTTATTAAACTTTCAACCACATTTTCAGTTCTAAGCTCCGGTGCGACAAAATGATCGTTTGTTACATTGCGTTATATGGCGTGTTGTATTACTAAATTATAATGTATGAGTGAAAATTCTTCTCAAGATGCGCTGAGCGCTGTTTATAAATATGTCCTCTTTTCCTACCCTAAGAAAAAATCGTCAGACTAAAGGAGAACTCCTCACTTTTTGTTGGATGAGAAGTTGCATATTAGCTGGTGGGACAGATAAAGTAAGGTGTACTTTATCAACGTCTAGAAACGCCGGGTTCGAATAAATTTTAAATAGTACAAAATATTGTATTGAATTAAAGAAATTCGACACTACGAAAAAAGATTCGACACTACTTAGAAACATACGAAGGCGGCTCCGTATGTTTCTAATCAGATGTTATATTCAGTTTTTTTATGATTTTTTAACCAGTATTTTAATTGCCGATCACTTAAGCTAATAACTTAGACGATTATTTCTTTTTTCTTTTCGCCATTTTCACAAGCACTACACACACGTCAAACTATTTCTATCGATTGAACAAATATTCTTGCAATTATTCACAGTCACACCTTATTAAGTATACATTATAAACGTATAATTAAGTTAATCCTATGGATTCGGTTTATAATGTTGCTAATATGAAAAAAAGTATAACTCTCAATAAACAGTAGTTAAGGAATGATAAAAATGAAAAAGTTCCTATATCTTACTAACTGTCGCACGCAGCTTTGTTTACGTTGACTTAAGACATAAAAAAAGGGAAAATCCTACTATTTCCCGTTCCCGTAGGAATCTTCAGAAATCCTCTAATAGTGCTCCCCTACCCTCCGTACCTACTTACGCTACATGCTAAAGCCCATTGAGTAACGAAAAAATTATATATACAAGTAAGTATATTATACATTTTAGGCAAAACAAAAACAAACAAAATGTATGAAAACACAAAAGATAAAATAAATGAACACCGCATCCATTTTCTATCGTATTCCTAACTTGACAACTAATCAGCTTCATTGACTCAGTGCTACACCCTAGAAGCGTTGTAAATCGTCCTTTTGATACATATACATATGTAAATATATATATATATATATATATATATATATATATTACTTCCATGTGATTTAAACTAAACTTACTTTATTTTTTGACGTTACATATACGTATACTTAAATCTAGAATATTCAGTATAATAATAAATCTACTCTACCGTTTTGTACTACATATAAAACCACATTTTTGCAAAACGGAATATATAGCTTTCTTTGCACACGAAAGCATGTTTCTAAGTTGTATAAAACAAATGCCACAATATAGTGTCCCATTTTGAGCCGACCAAAAAATGGTTAAGTATGCATTATTTTCTCCTCATTTAAGTAGTAGTAGACACTATTGTGACTATTATGTAACATGGACGAGACCAGTCGTGGCGCAGCGGCACGAAGTGTGACTGTAAAATCGACTGGTTGTGGGTTCGATCCCCACTCGAGATGAAATATTTACTTAAATTTATATTTCCATTTCTTCGCTCTAGTGTCGAGGCTAAGCGCGGCGTTGAGTTCTGCCACTCAACACGCAATGCCTCCAGAATTCGGCAGAAAGTGGGGAACAGAGTATCTTAATACTAGGTTCCCTCTGCCTACCCTGCTGTGTGCGGGATACAGCGTGAAACTGATTTTGATTTATTTTGTAACATAACTTAGTACATAGCTGAATATATATATATATATATATATATATATATATATATATATATATATATATATATATATATATATATTTACAGCCTTTTTTTGTCACAGCATGGTCAATGTGCCTAAAAAAATGTATGTAACAGAATAAGTACATATATGTACTGTAGGTGAATTTTATGAAAGAAACATTTTTTTAAACTTTAATTTGGATAAAACCTTTAATAAAACAAGTATGAATATAAAAAACGTACATTTTTATTTGTCATATATTTTTGATATATTAATAAAAATACAATTTAAAAGGATAGTGTATGTACACAAGGGCATATTTGTGAAATAAAAAAAATATTATACACAATAATTCGTAACATACTTAATGTTACAAATATACAAATTTCCAGTTTTCCAAATAGAATTGATAAGTATTTATGAATCATCAATGCTGGCTAACACCCAACGGTTGCAGGTTTGATTATCAATCAATAAGTATAAGATATCTTTGATTTATATATTTATATATACTGTCTTTGTAGATTCTACAGACAATTTAGTATATGATGGAATCAAGGAGCATTCCATACACTCAATGTGAAGGTGTCCATTGCATTGCAGAGTGAAGATCTCGGGGTAAAAACCTAGGAATGGCAGCAGAAGTGCTTAGGGGTTTCTTTATAATCAACATTAATGCCTTATAAACTATCCTACTTCCTCTCTCTAACTCTTATTTGTTTAGCAACATATCAGGTTCTGCTTTGATAAAAATATTGAATCATCATATTTGAATTCATTCCATTATGGATTTTTTGTGCACTTATATACATATTAGAGACATGAACTATAAAAAATCTGTAAAAACTTCAAAATGATGATTTAACGAATCTATAGTTTGCAATTTCACTCTTGATTTCAGACCACCATGTTTTTCATTGTCCATACAAAAGAAAACTCTTTTAACTCGAGAATGTACTAAAGCCATCGAACACATAAAACAAGGTTCTCTCAACATATAAATATAATATCCTGTACATAAATATGGGCCTTCTTTCTTACCACCACTGTCTTGTAGCCATTTTTCTTGTTTTTGATAAAATTTAATACTTGGAAACTTTTCTTTTAAATATGGCAATACCTCTGATATTCCAGAATAATCTGGACTTTCAGATTTATTGAACCAAGCACCACCATTTTGTGTTTTGGCAACATTATCTATACTTAACATAGCTGTGTGTTGCATAGGATGGTGTATCCTATTATCAAATGCTACAGCAACAATTGTATTAGTTACAGGATCAACAATCACACTGGCATTTATATTTTCAAATATATTCTCTTCAGAAAAAACAATATTTATATTAATGGCATACCATTTAATAATTTCAAATACAATATCCATATATAATTTGTGCTGCATCAATTCTTCTGATTTAAACATTTCATTTTCCACTAGCTTTTCATAGTATATATTAGGATGAAAGTTGCATGGCCATATGCTATTGACTTCTTTATATTGTTTCTTTACTTTAGGTGGTAACTGTGGTACTTCAATTTCCTTGAAGTTATCAAAAACATTGCTTAATTCAGACATATGCTCATTTATATAATCTTGTATTAAAGTTGAATCATTTAAATAACTGCTTGGACATAAAATTATCTCTTTTTTACATACTCTTTTTAAATGCTGAAGTCCTTTTAAGGGTATTTTGTCATTTAAAACTAGTATGGCTCGGGATATATCTTTCAAATTTACTATTTGACCAACAAATACTTTTATTAATGGAATTGGTAAATTATATTCGCTACCTAAAACTGCTTTTAAGCACTTTTGTGATAATTTTATTTTTTGTATATATGAGTCAATAGTTTCAATAAACAAATTAATGTCATTAGTTTTATACTTTTTCACTGGTGGTTCCATTTCATGATTCATTTTGCATATCTTCGTTCTTTAACAGTTTCTTGAGTCTTGCTGAAAATAGAGAACAGAAGCACTTTTTCATAAAACACTGAGGCTTTTCACATTTTTTTGGTGTTAATGTAAGCACTTGTGAAAATCACTTAAATTATAAGTATGATTTTAAGTTTATGTATAAAATTGTATTTTTTAAAATTATCCTAAATTTCTCCTAGCTCATCTCTTAGGTTAGATGTTTATAAGATTGAAAGACTGACTTAATTAGTACGAAAATATGATAAATAACAAAGCAATAAAAATAAAATTTATTCAAGTTCTAGACTACACAAGATAAGAACCGCTGAATTTATAAAGAGTTATAATGATAAAATATTACGTTGTTGACATTTCTAATGATAATAATATTCCTATAAGACTAAAAAAAAATATTTAATAACAAAAAGACAGTACAGACCGTGTCAAAAAACCGTAGTTTATATATTCCATTGCAGAAACATTGGCTTAGAAATATAAAAGACAAACAAAAATTTATAAATTACCTTTCAATCAACACCGGATCAACGCACAAATTTTTTTACAACATAACTTATTACGACAACAAACTGAAATGCCGTGGAAATATTCACAAAGCAATAAAATTCTATGGAATTTTATTCCGTAATAGGAAATTATATTTTTATTAAAGGACAGACGCAAATTAGTTAAATAAAGCAGCCATTAGATTAAATTTGTTGTCTCTTACAAAACGTGGCTTATCGCTGACATCTTGACGCTGTGATTATATTTTACACTTTTTGATTGGCTAATTTTATACGATGGAATAATTTAACCAATCACTTTCAAGGTCGTTATTAATATAGTGTGGTGGAAAACAGACTCCTTGATATATTAAATTAGAAAGACTCCGGTTTACGCATAAGTATATATAATTTTAAAATTACTTAACGTTTTAATTGAATTGTAAATTTTATGTATTTCTTGAATTTAATATTTCATTAAAATTTTCATAATATTTAACTAATATTTTTATCAAATGGTTTTAATATTTGATTAAAATATTGGTTAATTATTTGTCATAAATCAAAACCTTTATAAAACTTATACTGTTTGATATACATAAGTCCAATTTCAATCTATATTATGGATCTACTACATAAAATGAATAAAAATAAGTAATCGATGTATAAAATATTGATAATGAACTTTTCGGAGAAAGGAATGGACCATACATCCCTACATTCTTCTTCCTCCTGACATTAGTTCCGGCGTATGTTGCCAGGGTTTGCTGCATAATATATTTAACTATATTTTGACAGGATAAACGGAAATAATGTACTGTTAACAGCCTATTGTAAAAAAACAGACCTTCCTTAATATTCTTCAAAATACTATTTATTGATTGGCGAAACACGAAGCGATGATCTCTTATAAGCAAGAAATAAAAAAAAAATTATGTAAATGTATTTATTTCGATTAAATTTACGACCTTTGCGCTAACCGTTTGTCGCCACTGCGCCACGATAGCCTCTTTGCTGAATATCCCCAAACAAACACTATCATATTACAACGCTATCATGCATTGAGGGTAAGTAAACCCTTCATATATAATCCTTATGTGAAACTTCAACAAAAGTTTTGTTAATCTTCTAAATGGACTTTTAATCCTACTAAATTAGGCTAGATTATTAGTTTGACGCCATAGTGGGGTAATAGCTATACCTATTACTAGAAATGTTTGTTTGCTATCCTTTTAATAAATCCCACGGCCATGTTCACACTATATACAAGGCCGTTGTGTCGTAGGGTCACAAGTGTGCGACTGAAAGAGCGACAGTTGTGGGTTTCATTTCCACTTGGAGGAGTAAATTATTTAATATTTTCATTTCACTCCTCTGGTAACTAGGCAAAGCTCGGCACTGAATTTCGCAACTCAACACGCTGTGACGGAAAATGAAGAAAATAATTGTCTTAGTGTAAACGCTTGTTCGTAAAGTCCTAGCGTTAACGCTAGGATGCCTAGGCAGAGGCATGTTGTGTGCAAAAAAAAAATAGTCAAGTGATAACCGGAGTGCCTTAAAAACAACATGGTTCACTCACCAATGTCGATAAGTGCAGAAGTAATGATAAAAATTATCCTAAATTTAGAATATTTTGAAAAAAAATAACTTCAGTAAATATCACTTATTTATTATTCATACATGATTTACATATTTAGGCATTAAATGAGCTTAAAATAACAGTTTATTGTCATAATGCAGCATTATCAAAATCTTTTTATAACTGTGTTTAAAGCGTTTTATATAAATACAAATAGCTTTTATGTTTTTCTCTCATAAATTACTTATTTTCTAACGCCTGGTACCACGCCTGGCAGGTCTCGGACGCAATCTCACAGAGAGCGGACAATGCTCGCCCTGTTGAGTCATATTCTGAAATAAATTTAAAATTTTAGGTGAATATGTTTATACACATAATTATAAAAACACATTAGTTGCAGTTTACCTATTTCTATTTTAAATATAGGTTTGTGTTTATTTGAGAAAATATACTGATGATAGATATCGTCTACTCTTAATGAAATCCAAATGTATGAAGATAATTAAATTGTTTTCAGTTAAGTAATTAGATAGAGTATTCAAGAATAACAATTTTATATGAATCAGTAATTAATACAGGTACAAATTTTCTTACAAACTTACTAATAGTAAATACGCGAAGTATTAAATTTTGCAACAAGGTATTAAAAATTAACCGGAAAGTGGGGGGTAGTCCAAATTGTACGACTAGGAACTAACTCTACGTTCTTTCAGGAACCATTCAGTTGCATATAGGTAAATAAAATATAATACTAAAATATGACATTCTATTATAAATAATAATAAAAAATAGCATCACACTGTATCCCGCACATAGCAGGGTAGGCAGAGGGAACCTAGTATGAGACACTCCGTTACCCATTTTCCGCCGAATTCTATAGGCATTGCGTGTTGCTTGGCGGAACCCAACGCGGCAGTTTCATTCGACACTAGAGCGAAGAAATTAAAATATACATTTAAATAAATATTTTATTTCCTCGAGTGGAAATCGAACCCACAAATAGCCGCGTGTACTCTTGTGAGTCTGCGCCACGACAGGCCTCAGGAATTACAAAAAAAAATTAAATTAAAAAAATATCCAAAATAACACATTAAACGTGCCTATAAATATTTAAAGCTATGATAAAAATACACACCAATGCTATTTCTTTTGCCGAAAATAGATCCATTGAAAGGTAGCTTCTTGTAATTCGCTTCGTTCAATTGGATAAGGCATACAAGAACGAGGAGAGAGAAGATGACGGCGGCACGCATTTTTATACTGAAAATAATATAAATTAAAATGTTTAAATGCACTCTGTTCCCATTTATGGAGGTATTGCGTGTGGAGCGGAACTCAACGCCGCGCTTTACTTCGTTCTTGGACGGAGGAAATGAAAATATTAAATATTTCATAATTTCTTTCCTCGGATGGCAATCGAACCCATAATCTGTCGTGTTTATAAATGCACGCTTGTGCCTCCGGTTTAAAAAAAAAAATTTATACCTCGCCAATTTTTTTAAGATCGGAGAGGTCACTTTAAATGTAATACTGTTGCTATTTTATATTGCCATTAAAATATAATTCTGGTAGCACAATAAAATACTTACATTTCTTTTTTAAACTTGTAAGAAGGACTTGTTATCACAAATACTGGCTCTCAAATGATGCAGATGCTTTGTCTACCCTCCATTTTATACCAAACCTCGTACAAAATTAATTACTGTATGAACAAATATAATTTCATCTAAAAATTGCATTATGATACAAATTGTTTGCTTAAACGAATACTTATTCGATTAGTGTTCCATTTTAGCGCGGGTGAGATGGGAATTTTAAAAAGAAAACTTTTTATTTTCAGGCTGTAATGCGCAAATAGCAGGGTAGGCAGAGGGAACCTGGGAACCTAGTTTTGGTTAACCTTAATGTTAGGACTCTTCCGTTGTATTAAGTCACTTCATTCCCCACTCTCAGCTAAATTCTGGAACTCAACGCCGCGCCTTTCCTTGTCACTTGTCACTATTCGAGCCTAGGATCATACAATGTCTAGCTTCGAGCACGTTCTATATTATACATATTTTTTAGCCCTTGTATGTCGTATCACTAGGTGTACAAAATGTGTTTAAAGTTTTTTAAACTACAGAGTGGAAGTGTCAGCATCACTTTAAATGAAACCACAGTTTTAACTACTAAAGGTATTTTTTCAAAGAAAATAAATAATATTTTTTTTGTTGTAATATAAAACGCCATTTGCATACGCCTCATTTCCGAAATCGTGGGTTTTGGTTCAAAAAAAAAAGTTCAAAATTGATTAACCTTTAGGACTATTTTTGTAGTAAAAAAAAAATCGTACATCTAAACGGTTGAGGTATCTTAATAAGTTTCTTTAGGTACCGTTTGAAATATTTTACCGTATATGCTGGTCCCGATAAAGGAGCGCATACGCTTCCAGCCTGTAGATTTTACTGGCACCGAGAAATATTCCAAAACAAAATATGAATAACAACATGAAGCCAGTCACGCCATGTGCGAATAAAACAATATCATGTATTGTTCGTAATACAATTACATATATATAAGTTACACGAGTATGGTGTGCTTTGTATCGTGAAAAAGATATCAATAAGGAGAGAAAAAAATATTAAAATTAGAAAGCTTTTCACGTCTTATTGACTAATTACTAACTCTCTCTTAATAATTATAATATATTTCACGGTTTGTTGGGGATCACTTGTTTATTGTAAGTGGTAAGTTAGAATGACCCGAGGACAATTGCGAGTATCAAAACAGCTAAACGACACACAAAAATATATTAATTCTAATTATTGCTAAAAAAATCTTTTCAATGCTTTTTACTAGAAAGTAGAAACTCCGATTAGCTTCGTGTGTGGTTGATGGTGCTGGAGACTCGACGGTCCGATGAAAATGCCCATTTACCATCACTATATCATCTTTATCTTAACAATTAATGTTTGTTTTATTTCAATAGCTTCATATATAAAATAGTTATACAAATATTAAATATATCGTTCGACTGGATTGCTGTAAAAGAATCATTTCATTGAAATGGCTGTACCTAACTGTATTTTTTTTTAATCCTTCCTTTTTGGAAAAATATTACTAGCTTTTTATGACCAATCCAAAATATTTTTGAGCAATTTCTTATTGTGTATTCTGAAAAAAAAAACAGAAAAATCGTGAAAACAAAATAATAATTAATGTTACTTCAAAGTTCAAGCAAAATATAATGTAATTATGATCTTGAAGAAGATATAATATTATATCAATATTATGCACTAACTAAGTTTTGATCCCTCGGGCTTTAACGTTATCACTGTCAATATGTGGTCAGTATCCAATAATCTTATAATTGATTGTGAGTGGATATCGGTCGCCATGTTCTAATTTTGTTGCTATAAAACGGCGGGAAAATTGTCTTCCCGTATCATTTGACATCACGTCTTCTACAGTGCTACTAGTATCAAAAAAATAATAATATCTCTAAAGGTAATATATTTAATCTGAATATACTTTTCACTAAAGTTTACTCAATATATGCTGTCTTTTTTTTTATAAAACTTCCGTTGATCAAAAATTTGTGAAGGTGGAGGACACAGATTGTTATATTTTAAATATAATATAATATATTATTAAAAAAATGGCTTAATTTTTTTCGTAGTTTTCAAATATATTTTACATTATTAATTCTTGTGTAAAAATATTTCACCTCAAAAATAAATTCTCATTTTCCTATATTTCTTACAGATGTTCGGTTCTTTGAGCAAACTTTCCTTCGCTTTGGTGCTTGTAAACATCCTGTTCTGCTTGATGGATCTTAGTGAAGCCAATTATAAGAACGCTCCCATGAATGGCATCATGTTCGGCAAGAGGGGGCTTTCTGGTAAATATAAAATATTTTTTGACAATTTTAAATTGTTTCAAAATCGTTTTTGCTCCAATTATAAAATTATATAAATTGAATACGGTGTCTAAGATATTCAATTTTTAAATTATGGTACATGATTATTAATCACAATATCCAAAAACCACTTTTATACAAAATATCAAGCAAAATGTAAAATGGCTTTTGTTGTTAATTTTACTATACTTATTACTCTTTCCAGATTACGATTCCCGAGGCAAAACTTTTACTGCATTGTGTGAAATCGCAACTGAAGCCTGCCAGACCTGGTTCCCTTCTCAGGAAAACAAATGAATAATCGACCTCGGCAAATAATGTGGGAGCCATATTATATAACCTTCTATAATTGTAATCACATTCAATAAATAAATTTGCTTTAATATACTCTACTAAACAATTGTAGTGAACGTAGTATGTAGATTTTCCAATAAGATTCTTATGCGAATTAGTCGCAATGCTTTCAATAAATAAAATCTTATAAATTAACTGTTTGTCTTATTTTATATGTCCAAATCAATACTCAGCAAATATAATATTCTAATAGTAATGACAACTTCAATTAAAATACTAAATACTCATTTAAATTTAAATGTTCTTCAAATGATGGTATATTTTTATTAATAAATCAAAGTAGAATTTTAATACATTAATATTATAAAAACAAACGTAAAATGGGACGCATCCAATTGACCTATATAAATGAGATAGAACATGGCAACACTCGTGTGAATCGTTAATAATTGCACTTAATGTTCAATGTTTTTTGCCGCTACCTTTATATTCCATTATAACCAGATTTCTAACCGGAAAATATGATATTTTCTCAAGGAAACGCAATTTATTGTGCAACTAACGCGACGCATAAACTTTGCCGATAAAAATCTTTAATTGTGACATATGTCAGTACAGTCAGTGATCTAGTGACGTTTTGTGTTTCGCATTTTTTATTTTGCAAAAATTTTGTAAATCTACCTTATTTATAAAATGAATTTTCTAACATACCAACTTGTAGTGAAATAATGGTAAAATTATAAAGTGTTTTGTTTAATTTAATCCACGAAAAGCTATTCAATATGACGACGAAGGAGTTGTACACTAAGGTAAAGTTTTTATAGTTTGTTTCTATTTTGTTTTTTTTTTAAATATTGATAACAAATTATATCAAATAATGGTTATAACAAGCCACATTAAAATTCTAACGTAAACGGACGTAAATGATAATAAGTGATGTAAATTAACGTAATAATAAAAGCTTTCACTATCTATGTCAAATGCGTGAACTTATATTGTTCTTACAATATGAATAATTTATATACACATAATTTTATTGCTATTACAATTTTCAGTAATTGTAAGGTTGCATCACAATGGTAATGTGATTTGGGTCAAGAAAAGTTATCATATCATATTATGATTGTTAGGAAAATCCTAAGTTATTTTGGAAATCTACATCACTAATAAAAAAAGAAACGTAAAAATTTATCTTTTTATATGAAATAGTCGATAACTTCGAATCTAATAGTAATCTTATTAGATTTAAGCTTATTAATAGGATTTACTTAATTACATATGGATACACAAACTTGATAATTCTATGAAAGCTAATGCATTTTTAAATTTAAATGAATCTATGTTTAACCTGCATGTACCCTGCAAGCAGAAAAAAGCTAGTGTTTAACAATCTGTTTTTTGTTTTCCATCTCACTTTGAGTCATTCCTTATTGAGTGGAAGAACTCCACACCGCTAACACTATTTCAAATCGCTAGTAGCTCTTGCTAGAGCAAAGTAATGACAACAATTTATTGTATGGAGTGTGCATTGACATAACCATTTCATTCATAGTTAGATATTTATCTCAATGTGCCAGAATGGGCTCAGGCATAATTATATTCTAAAATATATTTTAGAATTCTCAATCTATTCAATTATTAAGTATCTCTAGATCACCCATAGAACTTATAGGATATGCAAATTAAAAATATGTGATTAAACATTCTTCTACAAAAAAGTGAGAAACGTACATATAATAATTCAGTTTAGGTCATCATGGTGCTATGTCACAAGTGTCTCATGGTAAATTCAATGGTGGTGGGTTCGATTCTCCCTTAGGTGAATGAAATAGTGAATATTTTCATTTCTTTGCTTCAATAACCAGATAAAGCATGACAGCTCTTAATATGCAATGTCTCAAACTGGAATGTCTTAATACCCTGCTATATGTGGGATCCAATGTAAGCTAGAAGAATATATATGTTATTAAAAATTTTTGGAAAGAGAAACCAAATAATTTGAAATTTAATTCCTTTTTTATCTTTACAATATTTAACAGCTTTAGTAAGTTGATCATCCCTTATTAAATTCTGCTATATAGATTCAAACACAATTTATTGAGAGTGCCCTGGCAAATACCAGTCTGATATCTAATTCTGGACAGTGGGTAAGCATGGGTAAGATCCTTGAGGCACGGCTATCTTACCTTTGATATTTTCTCAATAAATAGGTTTGGAGGCCAGATGGAAATTGCTTTAATAAAAATCAATTATTCACTATTACATTGACCAATAAAAAAAAGATTAGGTACTAGGGCTTCGCCACTTTACGGGGCGCATGTACATCGCACTACTCCTGTGATACCGGACGATATCGAGAACTCGCAAATGTACTCTGAATAAAACAACCCAATAAATTGCAGTGTCTTTGTGCCATAGATTCCAAGGACACGCTGCTTTGAAGTTAATCCTCTTTAAAGGAATGATGGAAAAGCTACTTCAAAGAGCTGTTGAGTATTTAGTGCTGTCCTCCTTACAACCACCCCCTAAATTTAGACTTAGGGCCCCAATAACTTATGACGAAATTCGAACTGGCCTTCGAATCATAAAGAACGGAAAAGCGGTGGCTGACCTGACGACATTCCAGCGTAGAGGTCTTTTAGTGTGTTCATGTTTACCTTCTAAAACATATCTTGAACTTGAATCTTAAACTTGATTAAAAAAATGGCACAAAAGTGGTTTTATTAGTCATTATTAAAAGGAAAAGTGGAAGTGTTTAAGATTATGGTAGTTATAGGGGCATTAAGCTTATGAATCATACCACGAAGCTCTTCAAGCGCATCATGTTCCGCAGGGGGTGTACTGTCTCTTGAGTCTCAATATGAATTTCAGAAAGGATCGGGCACTATTGACGCCATTTCCGCCCTCTGTACTTTGTTGGACGTATTGAGAAAAAAGAAAAGCTCTGTATGTGGCGTTTTTAAATCTGTAGCTAATTTTTAATTAATTTTCTCCTCTGTCTTTTCAATACCTTTAAGAATATGTTAAAGTTACATGATAATCCGTTGAGTATTTATGATGTAAAAGTGTAACAAAAAAGTCACATTTATATTATTGATATGAGATATAATTCATGAATTTGGATATTACTTGTTAGTAATCTATTTATATTTTACAGTATGTTTTCATATTTTTTTGTAATTTCTTGTTACATTGAGATGGTTATAATGGTATAAATTAAGTGCTATTCCAATTTAGGTAACAGTTAAAATTTTATCAAAATCTGCTTAGTAGATTTTGAGATATCAATATCTATGTGTTTCTGGGACACATCTAATATATCTGTTCACTACTAATTAGGTAATTTACGGATACTTTATTTTTTTTTATTATTTTTTTATATTCTTCCACCAGCATGAACTTAAATGAAAATAAGGCCATAGGGTCATAATCTTATTCACAATATTAGCTTATTCAACTTACTTAGATGCTATAGTCATAATCTTTAATATGTTATAATTGCATTATTAATGCTTTAATGCTTGGACTATGCTAAGACACATAGAAAGTATTTTAGGCGAGATATAAAATGTCATTAACGAAACAATCAATGATTAGAATAATGATAAGATAACTTTTTTATTTCCATACTAAATATGAGTGTTATCTTTCGTTTATGTAATTTTAATAGTTTATTGTGTAATTTCTTCAAATTTCTTGTAGAAATCTAAAACTGACCAAATAAAAATTTAATTTTCATTATATATTAATTTATATAATGAAAATTAAATTAAAAAATTAACTAACTGAAGTTATTATTACAGCTGTTTTTGTCAGTAATTATCTTATTTTTTAAAAAGTAACTTAGTAAATTTTGTTAATGAAAAGTGAAAAAGAAAGTGAATACTGTGGCACAGGAACAAATGCATGTAACTATAAATGCAACGACGTGAATGAAAATTCACCTGAATGGGAATTACACCCACAGTCTTCGCATTTTTATTTCCATCAATAAGGCCTCGAGAATTCGACGAAAAATGGAGAACGAAAGTGTCCTGCCCCGCAATATGCAGGATACAGCGGAAAGCTAAAGGAATATTTTCGAATTTTTTCCCTCACTTTTAATTTTAGGAATTTTCTTTATTTATTCACTATAGAAAACCTAGGTAAAGTTATTTAATTTATGCTTAATTTCAAGACACTAAATGTTCAGAAGGTCTCGAGTCTATCTAATAGTCTAGTAATCTCCAGGAAAAGTAATTAAATCTTAGCCTTTATGATAAGGAGAATGTAATGTATCTTAATTAAATTATCAATATACATAACTGAGCTAAGACTCTTTTATAATCTGCCGACTCAATTTTATATTTGTCTTTGGTGCTTGAGGTTCCCTTTAATGTGAGATTTATTATTGTTTTTTGACTATTATGTTATAAATGGAAATATATCGTCGCCTCTCGCCGCAAGAAGTGGGTATTAGATTGTTTTTTATTTTTTTCGTATTTTGTTGTGTTAGTGGCCTAAGTAGGCAGTAAGAATTATCGCTAGATATCTTCTCTGCTCAGGACATAATGTTAATAGTTTTAAAGCGAATCTTTACTTCAAATCGAATCTTCCGAGAGTCGACTTCGAAAGAATAGCAGATATACGCTTTTTCCGCATAGCAGGGTAGTCAGAGGGATTCTAGTGTCCAGACCACCGTTGCCTTATTTTACCTTTGGGAACAGCGGGATTTTTAAACGTTTCCAGTAAAATAGCGGGACACTTACGCCAAAAATGGGATTTAGAAAAATATAACATACAGCGCTCATGAATTTATTGCGTGATACATAAGCAGTATAAAATATTTTCGTAGTGGAAAAACGTTACTATATACAGTGAGTAAAATAATCCACGAAAAGCTGGACCATGCTTGTCCCGCTCGGGATATCTGATTTTGAGCTGTATAATCGGGATTATATTCAACTTTTATTGGAGGCTATTGTGGCGCATCTGTCTGCAAGCACCCGGTTCGATGCCCACTCGGGGAAACGGTTTATTTTCATTTTCTCACTCTGCAATTCGGTGGAAAGGCAAAAGGTCTCTTGACACGAGGTTGCTTATGCCTACCCTGCTAAGTACGGGACACGGCTCAGAAAAAGCTGAAAACTTTTGAACAAATTATTAAATAATAAAAAATTATATATGTTAAATACATAGGAAACGGAAGCTTAAGTACTGAAAGTACTGAAAGTACTAACAATAGTTCTTAAGCTTATAATGTTACTAACAATTTATATGGATGTAAATCTGAAATAAAATTATTATTATTATTATTATGTTTCTCCTTTATAGTACTCGGATTCAAAAGAACCCGGTCCTTTGGAAGGCTTGCGTGGGGACACAGGTCCAACACGTAGAGGCCCCTTAGAGAATGTACAAAAGTTTTACTGTGACGCATCAGCCGAGATCCATCTCTGGGTAACCACAGGTAATTGCCCAGAGATGGTCGCCGGTTAATGCGTAGAAACTATGGAAAATGTGGAAATATAAACTAGGACTATGGAATGAAATTTGGATGGACTGGCTACTGGGCTATTGAGTGAGACTAACGGACGTCCGCCTTTACAATAGTCTCAAATTGAATGGTTGGCGGACGGTGACTCGCCTCCCACTAGATGGGCCCCCACAAAGCGGCGTAGTGCCTTGGACGCAACATCGGCGTGGTCGGCTAAGGGTGTAGAGAGGTGTGCACCGGTTTCACCATCACGAGGAACTCGTGAGCGGGTTTCCCCGCTATTACGCAGATTGAGCACTTCCACCCTTTCGAGCATATAGCTCTTGCGCTCCACTCTGCCGGCCAATAAAGGCAAGCCAGAGGCGGGGGATAGATTACAATTCCCCTCCGGAGGACTCAGGTCCGTGGGGTCGCCACTCCCCAACAGCTCGCCACAAGCTGCCCTGCGGCTATTATTATTATTATTATTATTATATTGAATGATTTTCTTGTTGAAGTCAAGTGACACTATATTTTTTCCGATTCTTGATATGTCACTCTTGCATTTTCCCCAAACTCTTAAGTATTCTTTATCTTCTTCTTCTACCTGGCATTAGTCCCGGCTTTTGCCAGGGTCTGCCTTCCTACTTAACCTACTCCACTTTGCACGGTCTTTAGCGTCCTCGGTGGTTAGACCATTGGCTCTCATGTCCTGCTTCACGACATCCAACCAGCGCTTCCTTGGGCGTCCGAGAGGTCTCACTCCAGGGACTGACATAGCAAGGCACTTGCATCCGACATAGTTCTTAGGCCGGCGCGTAACGTGACCAAACCATCTCAGGCGACGCTCTTGGAGCTTATCCGCTACGTCACGGACTCCAAGACTACCTCGAATGAATGTGTTGCGTATGCGGTCAGACCGCGTTACGCCGCACATCCACCGCAGCATCTTCATTTCCGTGACGTGAAGCTCCTGAGTGTGCCGAGATAGTGCTGGCCAACATTCGCTGCCGTATAAAAATGCTCTTGTATATCAGACCCTTGAGTTTGGGCGGTATCCTGCGATCGCAGACCACACCAGTGACCTCCCGCCATTTGGCCCAAGCAGCGCTTATCCGGCTATGGACATCGTGATCGATGCCTCCAGACTCGTGCATAACGGATCCAAGGTACCTGAACTTTTCCGACTTAACGGCTGGTTCAGGACCTATAAGGATAGTGCTCGAGTCCGGGCTCCCGCAGGCCATGTACTCGGTCTTCGACACATTAAGTTTAAGACCGCCGTTCTCAAGCGTACCCTTCCACAGGTTCACTCTACGCTCCAGCATCAGTCGGTTCTCATCAATGAGTGCTATGTCATCGGCATACATCATCAGCCATGGAGGCTGGTCTTGGATGTGAGCCGAGACAGTATCGAGCACCACATTGAATAAGAACGGACTAAGAGCCGAGCCTTGGTGAACCCCTACTGTAATCTGGAAGGGTTTAGTGTCGCCAACAGCAGTCCTAACCATAGAAGCGGAATCGCGGTACATGTCTCTGATAATCTCAATATAGGCCTCAGGGATCCCTTTGGATCGCAATGCCCACCAGATACACTGACGAGGCACACAGTCAAAGGCCTTCTGCAGATCTAAAAAGGCCACATGCAGAGCTCTCCTTTTTTCCCTGTATGCCTCCATCAATGTTCTGAGGGCGAAAACGGCGTCCATAGTGCCCGATCCTGGCTGAAATCCATATTGAGACTCAGAGACAGTACACTCGCGGCGGAGCCTGAGGTCGATCATGCGCTCGAAGAGCTTCATGGTATGACTCATAAGCTTAATGCCCCTATAACTACCACAATCTTGAACACTGCCCCTTCCCTTGTAAATAGGGGTAATGAAGCTAAGCCGCCACTGGTGTGGCATCTTTCCAGTGTTCAAGATATGGTTAAAAAGGACAGTAAGTATGAGGACACCAAGAGAGCCCAACGATTTCCACGCTTCGATCGGGATATCGTCAGGTCCCACTGCTTTTCCGTTCTTCATGCGTCGAAGGCAATTACGAGTTTCGTCAAGGGTTATTGGGGCAATAAGTCCGAGGTTAGGGGGTGGGTCGTGATGAAGACTGCATGGGTGCTGAGTATTCAACAACTCCTGGAAGTAGCTTCTCCACCTCTCCTTCACAGAGTCATGACTACAGAGCAGCGTGCCCTGGGAATCTCTGACGCAAAGACATTTTGCGATATCTTGCGTCGCTTTATCCCGGGAACGTGCCAGCTTGTAAATGAACTTCTGCCCCTCCACAGTTTCAAGTTTATCATACAATGGTGACAAACTCTCACTGCGGGCTCTGGCTACAGCTCTTTTACTGGCATGTTTAGCTACTATGTACTCCAGTCTGTCTTCAGGAGAGTTGGATTGCTGCCACTTCTTAAAGGCATCCTTCTTTTCACGAGTCACCTCCTGCACCTTGTCATTCCACCACCATGTCTCCTTGTCGATGACACGTCCTCCCTTAGAAAGGCCAAGAACTCGCCTGCCTGCCGCAATGATTGCCGACTGAGCTCGATCCCAAGCATCCTGAGCAGTCTCGGTGTTAGTCAAAAGAAGATGACTTTTCACCTCTGCCAGGAACTCGGTCTGCATCGGTCCATTCAGCAACCACCACTTGATCCGAGGCCTACGTTTCTCGGCTACTTTCTTCTTCGGAGTGACGTTAAAGTCCATGACAAGAAGACGATGTTGAGCCGTTAGGCTTTCGCCTGGAATGACTTTACAGTTAGTTACCCTACCCATATGACACCGTCTGGTCAATAAGTAGTCTATTTGAGTTGAGTGGGACCCGCTCTTATACGTGATAAGGTGCTGAGGATTCTTTTGGAAGAACGTATTCACGACGGCCAGATCCGACGCAATACAGGTTCTCAGAATATTTTCTCCCTCTGTATTGCGAAGACCGTGCCCAAAACCCCCGTGAACACGTTCATACGGCTCAGCAGCCTTACCGACGTGACCGTTCAAGTCCCCCCCAACTAAGACCACTTCGGTAGACGGTACAGCAAGTAGCACCTCTTCATACTGCTCCCAGAATGTCTCCTTTTCGGACGCGCTGCATCCCGCCTGGGGAGCATAGGCACTGATTAAGTTTGTGGTAACGCCCTCAATCAGTACCTTTACTCGCATCAAGCGGTCGCAGCGACGGTCAACTTCAAGGAGCCCATTCTGAAGCTCTTCAGAAAGCACTACCGCTACACCGTTTCTACCGGAAGGTGACCCAGTGTATATAAGCCGGTAACCCTGTCCGATGTTACGGGACTTATTGCCCTTCCAGCGAGTTTCCTGGAGGAAAGCACACTGGACCCGACGTCTCATGAGTACATCTGCGAGTTCCCTGCATCGTCCGGTTAGAGAGCCAATATTCCACGTTGCAAAGCGGAGTTTCCGTCTGGGTACTAACGTCTTTAGCCGTGCCCGTACTCGACACGGTAGCCCTTGCCCACTTGTCGCAGGTGTAGGGCGATGTGCCTGCGCGTCGTTTTGCGGCGACGCCCTAGCCGTACCCAGTCTTCTCGTGGCTCGTTCCATGTTATGGCAAGTTCTGGTTTTTAATGGAGCGATTGCCATCTGACCTCCAAAACCCCTTTGTGGGGAGAAACCGGGGGGAGAGGAATAGGACAGATAGAAAAGGGGGAAAGGATAAGCAGAGGGAGAGGGTAGGAAAAGAAGGGGATTAAAAGAAGGGGACACCACTTTTATGGACTGGACGGAGGTTATAACAAGTGGTGGCTCGAGGATCCGGGGTCGCGTACCCGTATGCCCAAGAACAAATAACGGACAGATATTAGTCAGGGCACCCTCTGGATACGATACTCTTAAGTATTCTTTATGTAATTCAATTATTTAAAAGAAATGAAAGGACGATCAAGATCAGTGTAAATGGTAAGATGCCAAAACTTACAAAAGAAGAAAGAAAGAAAGATGAATGCTGTGTAGGATATGCGGAGTCAGCTTAGCTAATCGAATCCACAATGAAAAGATACGTAGAATGGGAGGAAGTGAGAAGAACGTGCTCAGCTGAGCTGAGAGTGATGAAAGAAAGGCAAAAAATATTTATGACGGAAAAGTGAAGAGTAAAAGAGATAGAGACCTCGGTTGACCTTCGAAACACAGTACTAAATATACTGGAAGATCATATAAAAAGCATAAGGACCCTCCGGGAGGGCATGATTGAAGAGGTTGACTTTCGCTTCGTCCGCGAAAAAAATATGCAGAGACCGTAGCGTTTGGCGATCCGTTCTCAGTGACTACCCAGCTAGAGATACAGCGTGAAGCTAGATTAGATTAGATTAATTCAATTCAATTCAATTAAGCCATTGCAATCACTATTTGAGTTACAAAAAAACATCAGTAGTGTCAGACTGCTAGATCCACACACAGGAAGGAAGCTTCCACCACCTTGACAGTCACATTCTGTTAAGAGCCGGCAACATACTGAATAGTAACTCATTTTAAAATATTATTTTACAATAAATGTACACCATACATTAGCTTCAAAGGGGTGAGCAAAGACAGCATTTAATTCCAAATATTAATATAATTATAACAAATTGGACAAAATAGTAAGTTATTAGTAATAGTAATATTTTAATTTAAACTGAACAAGGATTGGATCGCGTGTCTCTATGCACATAGGTATCGCTCATTTCTTGCGACTAGCACGTAATTGCACTTTTTAAAAATTACAGAAAACACAATCAAAATTTGTACATCATCTTTTTGCATACATTGTCATATTATCGGCTTAGATTGTGCTCTAAAGTCTAAACAAACCTGTCAAATCCGGTTTTTGTCGCTATGTACTATTACATTTTTATACAGTTCGAAATTATATAAAAATAAAAAAATCGACTTTTATTTTATTTCACACTAGTGGGCGCGCGCAGCTTCAACCGCGAATTCTAAAAAATCATGAAATACGTGTTAAATGAAATATTTTTAAGAGTCTCAAATTTTATAAAAATCGGTGTCCATTTAATTTTTTTCCATACAAACTTTTAACTATTCATTCCTTTAATGTTAAAATTTTTCAAAATCCCTTCTTAGTGGATGTCCAGATTATGAAAATAAACATCTGTCCAAATTTCACGTTTCTACCATCGGCGCTGTGCGTGCGTCTTACCTCAGTCAGTCAGGAACATGTCCTTTTATAAATATAGAAGAAGAAGATAGTAGAAAATGCAAATCAATTTCCGAAATTATAACAACCTTGTGACAATATATGAATAGTCATAGTTTGTTAGAATCGTTTTAATGTCTCTCCTGAGAACTTGCTTAATAGGCTGTTAGTAGGCTAAGCCGACGATATTTAAATCTGTGTGCAATAACGTCATTATTGAACCAAAGTGCCGAGTGATATAAATAAATAACGTAATGGGATTTTAATAGAGGCAACTTGAAATACTAGTACTTTAAATATTATTTTTCTTTTAGATTCACGCTGTAACAGAGTGTTGAGACACTTGCCTCGTTTGCTTTCCACCATTTCTAGACTGAGAAAATGAAAATAAAAATAATTAATTTTCTTGAGTGGGAATCGAACCCACAACCTGTCACGTTTACACTACTGGCCTCGACCGCTACAGTACGTAGTACTATTAATACGTATTATATATACAATACAAGAAACATATTTGTTATATATTATATTAAATTCCGACCTATACAATAATTATAGTAGGTATATTAAATGTTCTTTAAATGTCATGAGTACACTTTCAAACCAGTCTTCATGATCTTTACTAATGCTTTATTACTAAATAGACTTTACTTAATTAGTTTTTAATATATTAGAGGCCATCGTAGCGCAATGGGACAAGACATCACACTGTAACCGCAATGAAAGTGAGTTCGAATCCCACACGGGAGAATAATTTAGTTTTATTTCTCCGCTTCGGTACTCATGATGACAAGTTCAGCTACACGAATATGCAATGTGTATCTTGACACTTCTATTAAACCTATAATAAAAGGTTGTATGACTTTTATATAAGAATGTGCAATCAAAATTATCTTGTATAAGGATGCATTGTTGTTAAATGCTATAATATTAGAAGAACTAAAAAAGTGGGAGTGGAACTTGCCCACCAAGGGTTTCATACATTTTTTTATACAATAATATATGTATTATTAATGGAAATATTGTCTATTCAAGTAATTATTAGCAATATTTTATGGAAATAAATCTTCTACTATAAATCTCTGTCATGATCAGATCCGCCGTGACGGCATGTTGTATCTTATGTATTGAGGTGATTGTGGGCTCGATTGTCAATCGGAGAATAGTTATATTTAAATGCGTAAATATAACAACATCCAATTAATTTAAAACACTTAATAGTCACTCAATGTCTAAAGGCGAAAAAAATAAGGTAAACACAACAAAACTTAATCGCGAAGTTTGTTTTGTTTTTAACACTTTACACAGATAATTAAAAACTATTGTAATAGTTCATGGCACATATATTTTTTAAACTTTTAATTATGATTTTTATTATTATTTACACTTGTTCACTGATTTTTATACAAAAAAATTAAATAGAAACGAGTCTCATAATGTTACACGGAAACCTACGGCAACTCAATACGAAATAAATGATTATTTAGAAATTATTTTAAAATGTATTATGAACTATAGTAGTAGTAACTCTACGTAGTAGTAGTAGTCGTCTACTTTTATCATGAACTGCAGCGTTTTATTAAGCAATTATTCCTGCATCCGATCATCGAAAGACGTAGCCGAATTAAACCATCAACATCAACCATGTTGTATTTTAAAAAGATAAAATTTCTTATATATGTTACTGTCATGTTCCCTGTCAATATGTTCGACGTTCGTTCGTTACGTACGTTCAGTATTGGATTTGATTTCCACTTGAGCTTTACGCTGTATCCGCACATGGTATAAAGAGAGAAACTCTGAAAACCTAGTGTTTTTTTATTAAAAAAAAAACGTAATAGGTATTAAATTAATAGATAATAAGTGAAATGTTTAAAATAAGGCAATAGATAATTGTCTCTAGTTATAAGCCTAGTTTAAGTAACAGATAAATATAAAACTGTTGATTAGCCGATAATATTGAAAAAAATATAAAAAATTACGGAGAGCGTGTCTGTAGTGTTTGGTCAAAACTAATAAAACAAAAATAAAAACCTTGTGTTAAGACACGTCCGTTTCCGCTGAATTCTGTAGACAGAATTGCCACTCCAAATAATTAATTATTAAAATTTCCTCGCTCTTGTTATACGACAAAGTGCAACGTTGACTTTACAAATGTGGCGGAGTGCTGGGAACGTGTAACAACCACTCGGTTCCCTCTGCCTACCCTGCTATATGTGGGATAAAACGTTACAAGCTCATAACTTTGACGTTCAGTCTTGCGAATTAAGATTTTTTTACATATTTATGACATGAAAAAATAGCAACTGCATAATTATTAAAATTAAATCTTATCTTAAATGAAAACTAGTATTCGGATTTTGGTGTAAAGTGATGATTTTTTAAAGAATCAAAATTCGTTTTAGATTCAATCAAATAATCCACTCTCTGTTTTGTCCTTTGCGGAAATAGTAATGGCAATTTTTGTAACTTCTATCAAGAAATTGACACTATTAGTTTTAGTAGATACTAGTTACGTGTATCGCTTTGTAACCAAAGTACCTTTACGTTTTTCACAAAATTTACATAGGTACTGCTAATTTATTAAAACAAACTAATAATCTCATCTTTTAGTCAGCTTCACACTGTATCACGCAAACACTTACGTAGATGGAACCTAGTGTTAAAGCGCGTCCAATTCTGAAGTCTTGCGTGTTGAGTTGCGGAACTCAACGCCGCGCTTTGCCTTAACACCAGAGCGAAGAAATGAATATAATAACTCCAATTCCTCGAGTGGGGATCGTTTACAGTAGCGCTCTTGTGACTCTGCGCCACGACTGGCCTCAAGCTAATAATAACTTTATCAACTCAATAAAATAACGTAATTTTATTTAATTTTTACCAATGTGGGTGTGCTAATTCCCGTTAATTGGATTCAATACATTTATGCTCAACGGACCGTCCGTTGACGCTGTGATGGGCTAATTTGACTTTGTATTTAATACAGGATTTGTTCACCGTGTCGTACACGTGAGCTTTTAATTAGAAATATTGTTGTGTTATGGTAATACCTTTTAGAAAATAGGATTATTAAAAATATTAATGTATGTTGGTGTTTTTGATATGCAATGTTGCCATGTGTGTTCTTTTTCCCTAGGTTTCGGGAATTTTAGACTTGTTTTTTCATTTTTGTAATTTAAGTTCTATTTGTATATTTTTGATGGTATCTAAATCTTAAATTTTGTATATATTGTTAAAATAGTACTTTATATCAATTTTGTTTTTCTTCACTTATAACATAGCATTCTCTCTTGAACGATTGAATACGTCGACTGATAGAAAATGTTATTTTTAGAATCCCTATTTATTTACTAACACTATTGAGGCCAGTCGTGGCGCAGCGGCACAACTTGTGACTGTAAAACGGACTGGTTGTGGGGTCGATCCCCACTCGAGGAGATGAAATATTTACTTAAATTTATATTTCCATTTCTTCGCTATGGAGTTGAGGCAAAGCGTTGAGTTCTGCCACTCAACACTTCAACACTCAATGCCTCCAGAATTCGGCAGAAAGTGGGGAACGGAATGTCTTAACAGTAGGTCCCCTTTTCCTACCCTGCTGTGTGCGGGATGCGGCGTGAAGCTAAAACAACAACAAACTTAACCCGCATTTTTTAAATTGTGTGTGTCTCAACATTAGGCTCCACTTCTCCGCAAAAAAGAAAAAACTAGTAATTGTCACATACTTATTTAGAAAACGTATAAACATTTTAACGTAGCGGGACTCGAACTCGCACCTCCTGGAAACCGACCAGGGTTCGAGTGTTGTTTTTGAGAGTTTTCTAAATAAGTATTTTTCATTCCAAAGTGTGGAATAAATTAAACATATTAAATAAGTTTAAAAATAGTAATTGTCATCTTTTTATTTCATTCACAAGGGCACTGAACTAGTATTCCTATTGACTGCAGCAGACTTCTAAGTTGCGTAACTTGCTCGTTGCATAATACAATCAATATTAATGAGTATTCTATTGTACGTTTGTATAAGTGCGTTTACTTTTCTCTATTGTGAGACTTAGTTATTTTAATACTTTATGTTTATTGTCTATTTGTATTTCTAATGGCTGTTTGGTTCACTTTTTTTATTTGGAAATATTTGAAGCCACGAACATTGCATACTATAGACAAAGTAAATGTAGCAAATATGAATTGTTCACCTGTAGGACTTATTTAATTTTATTTTTGCGTCACGCTGTGTCCTGCATATAAAGGCATAAGGAAACGTGGAAATCGTACATTAGACTGCTATGCCGCATCGGCGCTACACATTATACGTGTAAATTTTTATTATTTTAAATGAAATGATGACACAAAAGGGCAGCGTTGAGTTCCGCCACTCAACACGAAATGCCTACAGAAATCAGCGGAAAGTGGGGCGTGGGATGTGTTAACCCAAGGCTCCCTCTGCCTACCCTGCTACATACGGGTGTATTATGATTAAACGGTATTATTGTTAAATAAAATAAAATAATTGGATAACTCTTAAATCTGAAGAGATATTACATTCACAATATATTACATTGAGTTCCTCCATCTCATGAGAAAGCCCTTTGGAATGAGGGAAACTTATCTTTAAACCTGATTTTTCTATATTAAAAGGAACAAAACTTTATACGTATCCCATATATAAAAATAGATTAATTTTTAACCGACTTCTATAAAAAAGCAGGTTATTCAATCGACTGATTTTTTTTGTGTTTGTTATCTCAGAACTTTTGACTGGGTGAACCGATTTTGATGATTTTTTTATTTGAAAGCTGGAGTGCCTCTGTGCTTTCCGTGTGGTCCCATTTGGGTCCATTTCTGACAATGGTATCTATGAGAAAATCACATAAGTCTTAAATAATAATAATAGGTAAGTGCCCGACAAATGGATGAATAACTCAATATCACGACAACCGATTACGATGATCCTTCTTTTTTGTTTGAAAAGATAGACTTCAAGGATAATTTGGTGAAAGTTTTTTTAAGTTCTGATTATAGAAGCCGGTCGAAATTCAACAAGTTTGTTTTTTTTTTTGGTAAAAAATATAGTTGTACTGTAATAGTTTCAAGGAAAAAAATTGTTAAAATTGGTGTCAGAAGTGAGATTCCTAATCGTTCCATTTCTTTTCAACTTTAAAAAAGAGAATGTTTTCATTTTCAACCGACTGCAAAAAAGGGCGGAAGTTCCCAATATTTTTGTTTTGTTATCTGTCAATATGCCAAAATGTTAGTGTGTTCAAAAATAATATCTAATTAAGATTGAAGTTTTACAATAGGTACATCAGTCATCACTTAAAATAAAAAAAACTTACTCCAAACAACGAACTAAAAAGTGAATAATAATTTTACATAAAATTACTTGATGAAAAAATGTTATTAAAAAAGATTTTATAATTTTGAAGTTGGTCCCAAGTAAAACGAACATGCTTAGTAATTTGATATTGTAGTAAGGATGTTGTAGCAATTTCTTTTGTTAAAAATTAATTTATTGTATAACGCATGTTACTGTTTTATAATAAAAATAATTATTTTGTTTTCCAGGACGCCCGAATCTGGGTGGAACACCCGTTGAAGGTCTGGGAGGGTGCTACAGTTACCAGCGACTACCGATCCGGCGTGCTCATAGTGAAAATAGACCAGACCGGCGAAATTAGACAGATTAAAGTATGTATTGATATATTGATAAATATCATTGTCTTTAAATGGAAAACGGAATATCTTAGCACTATATTCCCTGTTTATATTCTGTTTTTCTTAATCTTCGGGATTGATTTAACTGAAGCAATGCTCTCTACTTGAGTACCGTCCTTGACTTTTAGAGGTTCATATATAAATTTGGTATATTTAAGGACATCATGGTTGTATGCTTGCGCCACGATCGGCCTCAGCGTGTTCGAGTAAGTCTTAAGACTTACTCGAACACGCTGAGAACTAGAGAATAATAGTGGTAGGGCTCCAGTGTTAACTTTCATTATGTTTAGATTAATAAAATAAACACAGTGTTTGCTTCCAGTTATGGTTTTGATTTTGATGTACTCATAAGCGAGTTATGGGCATATAAAAATTATAATAATATTATGAGCTCATAAGTTTTATTTACCGTAAAATTTATTCCCAGATAACAGACGAAACGAAACTGCCGCCACTACGTAACCCGTCACTACTCATCGGTCAAAATGACCTGACGTCGCTCTCTTACCTGCATGAACCGGCCGTTTTACATAATCTTAAAGTCAGGTAAGATAAGGCACGACGTGGAATCCCTTCAATCAACACGCAATGTCACGAATTTAGGAGTGATAGGAGAGTGGAGTGTTTTGACACCAGGTTCTCTTTGGTCTCTCTTTTTATTTATTTATTTTAATTTATTTATTTTTATTCATGTGGCCTTGACCATTTTATCGGAGGTCGTAGGTTCGAATTAAATCCTGTATAGATAGCTGTGTGATTACTATGATCATTTGTTTTGTGTCAAGTTAATCTACATGTTTGTAAATATTCCTTTTATGTTGTTTAACACTTGAAAAGAAAAAAAAAATGTATAATTTCTTAATTAAGTCGAACATTTAAATCGTTGGAGTTTGAGTTTACACAATATTATCAAGAATTTGAAATATTTTATTAGGCACCATGCATTTTTAATTTGTATAGATATTATAACACTTGTACAAACAGATGTGATACGGTGAGTTATGTGATATAATATTACAAGTATATTAATAAAGTTGACTTTTCTTGCAATAACAGAATAATTTTTAAAAGCATTTCTTTTAAAGATATTTTAGATATTATTATTGAATGATATTTTTAAATTTGTTTATAATTTTGAAGTATGTTAAAAGAAATTGTTTTTATTTTTTTTTGTTTATATTTTTTTTCTTTATAAATCATCATCGTCTACTCAGTAGAACACGAGTAGACTTCTTAATTCTTCCGTATAATCTGACGAATTCCACAAGCTGAAGTAGTAAAAATTTATCTATAAAGTTTAACGCAGCTACAGGTTGCCTATATTCCTCTCTCTGTGTTGATATTCTTCTCTCTCTTTCTCTATTTATTACCGTCTCACTCAATAATAAAGATAATAACTTAAAAAAATAATAAAAATATTTTATAATTATTTTCTTATAAATACAAGTATTCTTTTTCAAATATACACTCTTTTATTTGCATGATATGTATTTCTTGACCTTTTTGATTGATTATGAACAATAATTAAAAAAAAATATTCTCATATTAGGCAAGTCCCTTCAGATAATCATCAGATTATGAGATAGCACGTCTAGGGCATGAATATGAACCATATACAGAGTTTTTGTCATCACCACTTTAAATAACCACAGTTTTAACTAATCTATAAAAATTTAATACAATGAAAACAAGAGATTTAGCCGAAAATTTTATCAACCAAAATAATTAATAAAATTATCGTTGTAAAATAAAAGGCCATTTGACAAGAATGACGCACACAAACACAAATCTATCAAAGAGATAACGCCGCACACGCCTTATTCATGGAATAGAGTCGTAGCTAATAGCGGCGATGATGAATTCCGTAAAATAGAACGAGAGATATCCCTCTCTTATTCTAATATTTTTTTTTGAGAATGAGAAGCGGCAGATCGGCAACACTTAGTAGTATTTTTGTAGTAGTAGATGTGTACGTTATTGGCATCTATGCATAACTGCATGACACGCAAAACAGTATGGTTAAACGTTGGAAAAATTTTAGAAAAATCCTACAACTAAACTGTTGAGATATCTTGATTAATTTCTTTAGGTTTGAGTTTAAAATATTTTGCCCTATATGTTGCTTCCGTAAAAGGGTCTCAGACGCTTCCACTCTGTATATCTTAATCCGACGCGCTTGAATATTTCAAAGTGAAGAAGTTGTTAATGCATATTCTATATAGCTGCGAGTTCGCGACACATTCAAATCATCAGATATAAGAGCTTAAAAAAGCTCTTACTTTACTTTACTTACTTACATCCCTGGGGCCGTTCAAGTATTACGTAAGCAGTTTTTTTGCAATTACTGACCCTCCCCTCCCCTATGTCATCAAAAATAAGCCATTCTCTTAAAAATACACGTGTTTCGTGGTTTATTTTAATATCCCCCACCCCCCCCATGTCATCAAAAATAAGCAAACCCAAGACCCCTCCTACAGTTCTTACGTAATAGTTGACTGGCCCCCCTTTCGAAAATCTGACGAATCTAAAGAAACGATCAATTTTTTTTATCATTCTTCACTCTTGCGTACAACTACTTTCATAATGAAAAAAATCAAATTAACATACTTCCATTTTACGAATGATATCAATATCAATAGAATACGTAGAACATGGGTGATTTCAATATCAATAACTGACACGCTCGAGTATGACCATGTAACAGATTTTTTTTTACATTTTTAAAATCTATAGCCGCCGATCCAAAGATATGTATTATATGATTTTTTTTCTTTTTATCATCTAAGCTTCGGAGCCCAATAGGTCCTCTATGACGCTCGAGTAAATCCCGAATTAGCATCGTTGGCTCCCATACTATTAATTGTTGGTCCTCTTTTCATGCATTATTTGTTTTGTTTCAGATTTTGTGATCGTAATGCAATATACACGTATTGCGGTATTGTGCTGGTCGCCATCAACCCATACTATGATTTGCCCATATATGGTATGTATTTTTAAGATAATTTTGTGATAATTCTGTCTCCACTTTATAATTTTATGCGGTACTTTGTTATAATATGCAAACGAAATAAATAAATAAATAACGACATAAATTAAAAAATATATATTTTAGGTATAAACGTAACACAGTTGAATAGGATCACAAGGAATAACCCATTACATTTTACATTTTTCCTTTAACTTATCAGTTGAATAAAATGTAATCTTTAGAGTGAAATATTAGAAGAAGACAGAAATGAAACATTTTTCAAAAATGATTGTAATGCACTATTGCAGGTGACGAGACAATCATGGCGTATCGCGGTCAGTCCATGGGTGATCTTGATCCGCATATATTTGCTGTTTCCGAAGAAGCCTTTACTAAATTGGAAAGAGAGAGGCAGGATCAGAGTATTATAGGTTGGTTTTGTTTCGATTATAATTTTCTTTATATTAAGATACTATAGACTTGCTTGGTCGTTGATTGTATCCCTTTTGTCTTATTAAATTGTTTTAATATCTTAGCGTGCCACCGTAAACGCGACGGTTATGCGTTCGATTCTCACTCAAGGAAATGAAATGTTTCTCGCTCTGGTACAACAAAGAAACAAAGCGCGACGTTTTTTAATGTGGAAACTGGACAATGAAAGTGTACTTATATATATAATATTTTTCATTTTTTCCCAGTAAGCGGAGAATCTGGTGCAGGTAAAACAGTTTCAGCGAAATACGCAATGCGATATTTTGCAGCCGTTGGTGGTAATGCAAGTGAAACTCAAGTCGAACGGAAAGTCCTAGCTTCGAGTCCTATTATGGAGGTAAATATAGTTTTCTTTGTAAGAGATTTGAAAAATGTGATGATTGTTTCAAGTGATTTGTGGATGCTCTCATCTTAAAGACCATGGTATTTTTGAAAAGACTGAATATTCTCTTTTGGTATATTATTTTTGATGAGTATTATAACAAAAAAGAACGTTTAGTCTTGATATGTCGATAACAATTCTCTTACTTACTTTTGTTTTTAAATACTGCCAAAATATAGTGCAGCGTGAGTTTATGTTCTCTAACTATAAAATAAATAATTATTTGTCGTCAATAAAAGTTAAACCCGCGAACATATCAAATAAACATTAAACACTATGAGTATGTATATAGTTTTTATTTCTTATTACTTCAGGCAATAGGCAACGCGAAAACAACAAGAAACGACAACTCATCAAGATTCGGCAAGTTCATAGAGATACATTTCGACCAGCAATACAGGATATCCGGCGCCAGCATGAGGACGTACCTTCTGGAGAAGTCCAGAGTGGTCTATCAGAGTTCTGGGGAAAGAAACTATCACATATTCTACCAGTTATGTGCGGCGGCGGATTATATGCCCGAGCTGAAGCTAGGTGAGTGTAGAGAAAGAGAGCGAGAGAGATAGTTTGTGAGTAAGAAGTATTTTTTTAACAAAAATCAAAAGTAATGCTAATGAGTGTTCAAGAGAGGAGATGACGTGCGCGTAAAAATACAATATTCTTTCCCAGATAAATTCTGAATGGTCTATCAAAGATTGCGAGATAGAGATAGAAAGCGAATCATAAAGAAGTATTCCCGTATAGAATTAATCATAACTTTTGTTCACAGACCATCAAGATTCGTTCCATTATTTAAATCAAGGTGGCAGTCCCGAGATAGACGGCGTTGATGATCTACGAGCGTTCAATGAAACTAAAAATGCACTTACTACACTAGGTGAGTTAAATTTGTTTTTTTATATTAATTTACTGGAAACAATAATTGTTTGAAATTCTTATTTCAAAAAAATTACATTTATAATAATAAAAATACTCCCTATCTTTCGATGGCCATTCAAAAATATCAAAACTTGCGTAAATGTGATAAAATACCATAATTTATTTTAAGTAGCAAAAATTTTATAATAATATGTATATCTTAACCAAACAAAATAACATAACTTAGCAAAAGCTATTTATATCACCAAAGTTTGTTTTTTTTTATACCTTGCTGCTGAGCGTCGTGGTTTACAAAAATGTAATTAATGAACTAATATAAACAAATATTTAATTAATACCTGAAAATTTCCTATCCCCAGGTATAACAGACGGGGAACAACAAAACATGTTCATAGTGCTCGCGGCCATCTTGCATCTCGGTAATGTACTGCTCACAGCGGACCCTGACGATGGAACCGATGGTGAAGGGGCTTATATAGACGTGAGTATTTAACTTGCAATATTTGGTAGTTCGGGTGAAATCTTTGAGCTCAATTTTGTAGTAAATATCTTCTAACGAAGGAGCCTAATTTTTGTATAGACATTTAGTTTGGATGACAATGCACGATAAGGTGTTTGACGTCATAGTTATTTGTAATGTATTTCTACAATATGGGTACCAAATGAAAGGACTCGTTTTTCTAAATCGAAAATGGCGGAACATCTAAGATGGCGGAATAGTTATTATTTATGCACTTCTGAAGTATGGGTATCAAAAGAAAGGCCTTGCCGAGAATAATTAGAAAAATAATGTTACATCACTCTAAATCCAATATATTATACCTAGCACTATTGAAGGTTTTTATGCTTTCATATTATGAAAGGATTAGCAGAGAATAAACATGCAGATTTTAAAAAAATCTACTTTTTTATGCCTGTAAGATCGATTGATAACCTTGACTTGTGTAATTTGGCGAGATACGCGCTGATTGCGTCATCAGCATTGGTCTTGTCTAGGAAAAGGACAACTCTAAAATCAAACCCGGAACTGTGTTTCATCGGGCACAAGTAAGCTTCAAGCTGAAATAAGTGGCGCAATTTTCAAAACACTCAAGTCAGGGCCGGACAATAGCTAAACACCCACTCAATGACATTTAAAACTTGATAAAGCTAAACTGATATATCATCCGTTCGTATAGACTCCGGTAAAGACGACGTTTACTTTCGACGTTTACCTAATTCAGCTCAAGTCTGTGCAATTTCCAGCGAAATATAGTGACAGAACCGCGGAACGAAAAATGTTGTCAATTGTATTATATGTGAGGCGTGTATAGTACGCAAAATACTTAGGCTCGAGGCTCTTTGCCGATGGTCAAGTATACATATGTGGCTTTCAGTACGGTAAAATGATTAGGAGGTCTCCTTTTTAAAGAGCTGGACTGTTCGAAATTAACCAGCAAACGACCTTGCAACAATTGTGCGTTGAATGAGAGGAATAGACTAAGGAAACTAGCCAGCGATAGCTAAAAAGTATAAAAATAATGAATAGCTAAAAAAAAACGTTTAGAGAAAGCTTTTATTTAAACGCTCTAAAAAGGAGAAAAATAACTTTCAACTTAGTTATTTTAACTATCAACTATAATCTTATAATACACAATTTATATGATCATAAAAGCTTGTAAAGCGCGATTTACTTATATAAATAAACTAGTATTAATTTAATTGTGTAAAATCTGCTAATTATTTTTTTGGCGCTCTGTTCTGTCTAGTTATCCTACTAAGGTAACACTTTAACAACTTCACCTTCGCACAAGTTAAGGTTTCCCTTCTTATTTACTATTTTATGTATGTTTTATTCCAGTCGGAGGACCCCCACCTAACAACAGTATGTGCACTACTCGGGATATCGAAGCCGGAACTATCTCGGTGGCTGACGCACCGTCGCATAGCGTCAGCGCACGAGGTCATACTGTCGCGCATGGACGTGCAGAAGGCGGCCTTCGCCAGAGACGCCCTGGCCAAGAGGATGTACGGGGAGCTGTTCGCGTGGCTCGTGCACGGGGTCAACCGGGCGTTGGATACTGGGTGCGCGAAGAAACATTTTATTGGTATGTGTTTATGTTCATCAATTTTTTGGTGCGTTTTTACTAATTTCATTTATAATGGATAAAGAGGCTTTAGTTTGGAATATATATTTTTTTACGGAAAACAAGAAACAAAATATAGCAATAAAAAAATAATTTACAAAGAAAGGGATGCTATTCTTTTTCGTAGTCCTTTTTTATATTTTTAGCATAATATGTACTTTTGTGGGTAGTACATGAACGGATGCCGCTTAAATTTTCATTCCTAATTCGTTACAGGTGTGTTAGATATTTATGGGTTTGAAACGTTTGAAATTAATTCTTTCGAGCAGTTTTGTATTAACTATGCAAATGAAAAATTACAACAGCAATTCAACTCACATGTCTTCAAATTGGAACAAGATGAGTATATTAAGGTAAGAAAATTATTCATATGTTATTTTTTTTTAATATGTTTTTTATTAATTAGTAAAGCAAGTCGATGTTTCTCATTAATGCACGGTGTTTGTTAGTTTGATCAACATTTGAAGGAAATGTATTTATTTTACTTTTCTTGACGTTCTTTTTGAGCGTGTGAAGCGTGTTCAGTTCGACCACATAATTTACGTCTATAATGGGTCCTACCTATTATAGACGTGGGTGAAATGAAGTTTCTTAATTCTTTCTCTTTCTGTTTGTCATTCAAAAAGCGGAAAAAATGTGAATATGTATATTCAAACTAACAGTATAGGTGTTATACATTATACTTAATTTTTATACTTATTTTAATCATGATTATTACTATTCCAGGAAGAAATATCATGGAAAATGATAGATTTTTACGACAATCAGCCTTGCATCAACCTCATAGAGGACCGTCTAGGTGTCCTAGCGTTGCTAGACGAGGAGTGTCGTGTGCCACAAGGCTCAGATCCCGGCTTCGTCGCCAAATTACACGATAAATGTGCTAAGTACCCGCATTTTATGAAACCTAGGTTCGGGAATGCAGGTTAGTGGAGAAATATTGAGTTTGTGTTATTTATGGATTTGAACTTTTGATATTTGTTTGGACTGTAGATTATTAAATGGTAGAATGAATGAGTGATAAAAGAATGGCAAAAAAGATTTATGAAGGAAAAGTGAGCGGTAAAAAAGGTTGTGGGAAACCTCAGTTAAAATTCAAGAACACAGTGTCAAAAATATAGGAGGAAGGTCACTTAAAAAGCATGAGACCCCCTGGAGGGCATGTATAAAGAGGTTGAGAGGAAGGGCTTCGCTATCTCTGACTACCCCCCAAGGGATACAGCGTGAAGCTAGATTAGATTGAAATATCTTAAATATATAATACATTTGGTAGAATCCAATAAAACGACACTCACGTAGTCGTCAATACTATTAAATGATTATATTAATAGCTCAAGTAAAAACTGTTTTATTAACTTAATAAATAAATTTCCTTTCAGCGTTCATAATAAAACATTTCGCCGATAACGTTGAGTACCAATGTGGTGGTTTCCTAGAGAAGAACCGAGATACAGTGTTAGAAGAACAGCTGGAATGTATAAAATCTGCGACCACCTGTCGTCTCATACATGTGATATTTGCGGAGTCGCCTATGGATCAGTCGGCGACTCTACCACCGCCTTCTAGAAGGAGGACTACGCCTTCAATGCCTTTGGGGAGTCTTACTGTAAGTAATTTTATATGATATTTTTTATTACCTTAAAAATTAAGTTAAAATGTTTGAACATAGTGGCATTAACCCGCGCCATTACCACGCCATAAGCCAAACGTTTTTATCTACTCTTAATATAAAAACTTATTTATTTTCAATGTATGAATTATTTCAACTAATATTCAACTAATAAATTGTTGAGCACGTATAATAATAACGTTGGAAAAAGATTAATTAATCAGGATTAGTGAAAGTTATTAGTGGCAAACGCACAATTTTAGTTTCCTTATGCTTACTCATTAATAATAAAATATTGGCCTATAATTTAATCATAGCTTCAATAAAATCGATAACAAATAATTGCTGGAGTTTTTGTTTTATAAATTGCCGCGGACCGGGACATTAGATATACTTATTTTGGCTTATAATATTGCTAGCATTACGCATTTCATTGTCCGTTGGTGCGTCTGACAATGGACGCTTTGGCAACGCATAGGTGAGTCGTACATAACATTTCAGTCATTGACATTTCCATTTACTACTTTTAAGCTATAATAGTTTTGCTGATCATAAATAAATATGGAAATATTAATATATTTATATTAATATTTCCATGAAAATCTGACATTTTATTTACTTTAGATAAGTTTTTGATCATGTCCCTAAAAAAAAAATTAAAGTTAAAGAAAATTTAACTTCTTAAGAGGCACTTGTCTATGTAGATTTTTCAGATAATTATGCTTGAAAAATATGGACCTGTAATACAATCATCCCATTTTGGTGGAAGCAGACAATAAATACCCTCTGCATACTGCTATAGTCTATACATACAATTTTTCCTCTGGTCAAGTAAGCCCAATTTCCGTGTGTACAATAAGTGTTTGCTTACATCACGATGTCCCTGCGGTATGGGCTCATTTAATACGATTAATAGACGAGAGGAGAGATAGGAGGATTACAATAAATCAATTTATTGATACATTGCCTTTTTTGTCGGATTCACCAACGTCGCAGTATATAAATAAATACGTATTTTATTTAATTACCCACTTAAGTCTTGACTTTAGTCAATTGCAACATGTGACTTGGAATTATACCGAAGTAGGAAGAGGTGCTCCCGGTGGTGTAGGTGCAACTTTAAAGAGAACCGCAGATCGTTTGGTCATGTATGGAGTGGATATTGAAGCTTTTGATTAATTTTACAATATAATGCAATTGCACATGGCAAAAAAGTAGAAGAGAAACATATTTTATACATCCCATTCAATTAACTACCACCAGATGTACCAGTAATTACCAGTAAGTACTGCTACAAAAACTACCAGTCGACCTACAGTCATATAGGGGCGTTTTCCGTATATTAAGTGCTGTGTGTGTGAGTTGTTTTGATTGTGATCCTTCAATTAATTGTGAACACGCCAAAGATTTAGGATACATTTTATTACAACAAAAAGAAAATATACCGATAGACTACTATCGTGCAGCAAACTAAGCGTATCTAATAGTGTATCTCTTAGTGCAACATGTCCGGGAGCACCCTCTTAAAGATACTACCAGTGGAAAGTTTTGTCTAACATACTCTTACTGACTAACAAAACTGATATCACATTGATAGGATCAAAAACAGAAATATATTTTTTTATAATACTTACAATATAAACGAAAACTAAACATTAATAAATCAAGACAAGTCGAATCCGATTTATAGAAATATTGTATTATTGATTATAGAATGTATAGATTTTTAAATTAGTAAGATACTCATTTCTTTTACCGAAGGTTTATTGATTGTTGATTTTGTTAATGGTTTCTTTCTACTTTAAATTTTGTAGCTTGTTTTGTGTTTTGTACTTTGAAATTATAACTCGTCGTTTAAAGTTACCAAAGTATATTGATTGTCGATTCCGTTTTTAAATTGCCTTTAAGAACTTGTGTGTTGAACATATTTGATGAAAATAAATATACATTACTCTTCATGAATTTACTATTTTATTACGTCTTTACACCTATTTTATATAATTTCAATACAACTATATAATTGTTGGTACCACAGCATCATTGTCCGTATCACCAATTGCGAACACTATTTTCGTAAATAAATAAGGGTAGTTCATAGATGCCACTTCACTAAACGTGCATCATAATGTCCAAGCTTATATTAGCTTCTCATAGCAAAGTTTCAGCTTTACACGCTGGTTTTAAAAAAGGCATATTTTCTGTTAAAAGTAACAATTTTATTAGAATTGCTATTAGACAAATACGCAAGCGGTTCGAATCCCACTTTGTATAAATGACTGTACGTTTTTAAAACATTTATTGAACTGCAGTGTAAAAAAAACATTTTAAAAAATATATAAATTGACTATAATGAATTGGTCGACCAGCAACCGCCCCGGCGCGCCTCGGGCCAGAAGCAGACCGTGGGCGCGCAGTTCCGCGCGTCGCTGTCCGCGCTGATGGCCACGCTGTCCGCCACCACGCCGCACTACGTCAGGTGCATTAAGCCCAACGACACCAAGCAGGCTTTCCAGTTCGATGCCTCCAGAGCCGTCCATCAGTTGAGGTAAGTCACTAGCACTATAGCAGGATAGACAGAGGTAACCCGGTGTTAAACACGCTTACGCACTACCCAAATATTAGGATGGAATTCAACGCTGCACTTTGTCTTGTTATTACACCGATAAAAATTAAAATAATTCAATCGCCAGTGTAAAAGCACAACACAACACGACCCTCGTGTTTTTAGTAAAACGTTTTGCCGCGGCGCAACGATAGCTTTTTGTGAAATTGATTGTACAAAATGGTTAAAAACTATTAGAGTTAAATTGAAATTATTTTATTAAAAATAAATTAAGCTTAATTTTCTGAACTGCCTTAAACCTAAGAAGAACCAGAGCACGAAATGAATCGCGACTATTTATTTTAAATCATACATTTACAGAATCATATTTATCAGTGACAATGATAGCTTTGAAATAAAAAAATAACTTATTTTTAAATACACTTATGTTTTTTTCTTTTCAGAGCGTGTGGTGTACTAGAGACCATAAGGATATCATCCGCCGGCTTTCCATCGAGATGGTTGTATCAGGACTTCTTTCAAAGGTCAGTGATTGGTTCAAGGTTTGAATCCAAATTGTAGTTCATTAATTGTCCATAAAGGCAAATCTAATGTTTTTAAAATGTTAATTTGTTTCGTTATTTTACACTGGAAACCGTCCGTAAGATGAAAATGTTGTACTTATTTATACAACAATTTAATATTTTTTCTTTTTTTGAATATTACAATATATGAAAAGGTTTAAATTTTATATTATTTTGGTGGAAACAGCCCAAGTAACACAGATTTCAACGTAGCTAATTGTTATCGAATTTTAATTTTATATGTAATTTTTTTAAGTTCCAATAAAGATTTTTATTCCTTTTTAATTTTACTAAATCAGGCACTAACTTTTAAAATTATGAACATACAATTTATTTGTTACGTTTTATTTATTTTGTTATTTTTTTATATATTCTATTCTATCTTTTCCAGATATCGCCTCCTGTGCCGCTCAAAAGATATCGATCGCGCGAACATTAAGAAATCTTGCTCTAAAATATTAGAACGACACGTCAAAGATCCTGATAAATATCAATTTGGTGCTACCAAAATCTTTTTTAGAGCAGGACAGGTACATTAATTTTTGTTTTTTATTGACTTATTTTTTAACTCTCCACTCAAAAAGAGGGATGTTATAAGTTCGACCTGTTTGCGGAAATACGGTACCACAGACAATGGCACTCGTGTCTCCTGAATGATTGAACCGATTTTATTTTGTTCGAAATTTCTATCGGAAATTAAAATTCCAATTGAAAGCCTTGTTCATTTCAATTCATAACTGTATTTTAACACTTTAACATCCGACTACCATAATATGTTGCGTTAGCGGTTGTGGAACAGTTTGAATTATATGTATAATAATTTATATATTTCAGGTGGCCTACTTAGAGAAAGTGCGAGCGGAACTGCAAAGGTTATACTGCGTGCGTGTCCAAAGCTGTGTTCGCGGGTTCTTGGCCCGACGCAGGTACAAACGACTCACTGCGGCCTTGAGAGGACTGCAGGCGAGGGCCAGAGGGTATTTAGTGAGAAGGTAATTAACGTCTTATAAAACTTAATGTTGTTTTTTTTTGTTTAAATCTCGCCACTTTAAAAATTTTATACATTTCCTAGACATTTTGACATTTCAACAGCAATTTCACAATTTGTATATTTATTTTGTCATGAAACTTACTGCATTTAATGCATCCAAACAGAAAAGTCCAAGAGATCCGTCGAAACCGAGCTGCCATTAAAATTCAGAAGACAATAAGAAGGTGGCTGGCTCGAACTCGCTATCTTCGTCTGAGAAGCCTGGTCCTATCAATACAAGCACGTGCTCGCGGCTACTTGGCCCGACGGTTGTATAAGAATAAAAAGATATTGAAACTTGTAAGTATTTCTTGTTTATAACTTACTAGCGACACGCTCGCGGCTTCGCCTTCTTGATTTTTTTATTACTTATCTGAATTAAATAGTTCTAAAAAAGTGTAACTTTGCCTTCTAATAATACTATCATGTTAAAGGCAATATCCATTCATGTTGTTGAAGTTGGCTGAAGCCAATTCAAGCAATTCAACAATTCAATTAAACTAAATATTAATTTTGTTGAACAAATTACTTTATATTAGTATAATTTTTAACTAAAGTAAAACAAATATCAAGGCCAGTTGTGGCGCGTTCTCTGCGCAGCGTGTGACTGTATACGCGACAGGTTGTGGGTTCGATTTCTACTCGAGGCAGTGAAATATTTTAATTTTATCTTATGTTTATGTAAATAAATGTATTTAATATATTTGCACAGACTATTGGACTACAACGCTACGCGCGCGGTTTCCTCGCGAGGAGACGTATCAGGATGAAGAGACATCAAATTGTTATATGTCAGGCTGCGGTACGTCTTACTTTGTTTTACTCCTATTAATAGTTTCACGCTGTTTCCCTAGCGGGGTAGTTAGAGAGAACGGGGCACCAAACGCTACGGTGTCTACATACCTCGTGTCTCTGCCCTTCGGGGGGCCTTCATTATTATTAAATGTATGTTTTATTTTTAGGTCCGTCGCTGGCACGCACGCCGTCTCTATAAACGTTTACGTATCGAAGCCCGCAGTTTAGATCACGTTAAAACTTTAAACAAAGGCTTGGAAAATAAAATTATAAGTCTACAACAGAGATTGGAAGATGCCCAGAGTAAGGCGAGGAAGATAGAGCCGTTGCAAGCGCAGATAGATGAGTTGAAGTGAGTCTTACATATATTTTTCTTTTAAGAATTTGACCATATGTCGCTTTAACATAACGAGGAAATTGAAATAACTGAAATATAATTTCAATGCCGCGTCGGCACAGCGTCTTACTGTAAATGCGACAGTTGTGAGTTCAATGCCACTCTGGAGAATTTTATTTATTTAGGCCAGTCGTGGCGCAGGGGCACAAGCATGCGACTGTTATATATGTAATGAAATATTTAATATTTCTGTTTCCTCGCTCTGGTAACGAATCAGACGACGACAGCGCGATGTTGAGTTTCACCGCTCGAGTTCTACTCTCTAGGTTATATTTGTCAAAAATTTGCTAATATATTTTTTTCTTTTGAGGAAAGATCGACTCATATGATAATTATAGTGTATAAGTAGTATGTTAAGTTGAGTTCAATTGCCACCAAATATATATATTTTTGTCTCTAAAAAAGTATTTTATGTTATTTTCATTTCTTTGCTTTAGTAAGATCCTAAAGGAGTGTTATACAAATTAATTTAGTCTAGTCTCACACTGTATTGCGCACATAGCAGGATAGAGTGGGAATTTAATGTTAAGACACTCCGTCCCCACCGCTCGCATTATCGAGACAACGTGATGAGTGGCGGGACTCAATGCCGCGTATGTAAATATTTTTATTTCTTTGCCGCGTGTGCAAAGAAATAAAAATATTTAATTCCCACGAGTGAGAATCTAACCCACAATCGCCGCGTATTCACTTAGACGCGACGATTTGTAATTAAAGTATATTAATAGAAAAATTACCTATACTCTATTAACAGATCAAAACTCGAATCACTGCGCTTAATAGAGATGGAGGCTAAAGCTCTCAAAGTGGACATCATAAGCAAAGACAATCTCTTAAATGAGTTACGTTCAGAAATAACAAAAGAAAAAGAAAGTAAAAAGAAGTTGATAGAAGAGAAGAGAGCTATAGAAGATGTATACAAGAAGAATAAAGAAGCACATGACGCGGAGAGCGAGAAACTTGCAAATGAATTGAAGAGTAATAAGGAACATTATGAATTGGCTATTGAAGGTAAGTTTTTTTAGTTTTTTAACCGACTTCAAAATTGAAGTTTTGTTAATTCTTTTGGTACGTTTTTAGGGTTTCATATTTTTTAAGGACAAAAGGAACCCTTATAAGATCACTTTGTTGTCCGTCCGTCTGTCTGTCTGTCTGTCTGTCTGTCAAGGGCCATTATTTCAGGAATGATTATATAGAGATATCGAATTTAAATTTGAACCATATACTCAGATCTACGGCCCCATGATTTCCTAAAAAAATATATGTTTACATTTACTTAAAAAAATGGTATGGCCTTTTATATCACAAAAAACGCGTATTTCGCCACTACAAAGGGAATTACAATTAATAGGGTACTTCCGGTTGATCTAGAATTAAGAAATTTAGCAGCATCTACAGGTACCACTTGAGGAAAAAACTATAACTTTTAATATTAACTTTAACTGCAATGTGCTGGATACAGCGTGAAGCCGAAAAAAGTCTGATTAAAAAGTTGTATTAGAAGTATTTTAATAAATGGTAAACTAAATCGAATGCATGACCTTTATTAATCACTTAACCAAGAGTCCAAATTTTTAATTTTTATCGCATTAATACAAATCGAAAAGTAAATTATTATCTTCTTATTACATGTATTAAAGATTAGATTTCTAATCTAATGATAACGCGGCAGTGTTTGTTATTTCACTTACTAATTATTAACCTAAATGTGCTTTAATTTACTTAATTTTGTGTTACTAGTACTACTAATTACAAGTTTTTTCGTTTTTTTTGTGTTATTTTAGTGTATTTTTTGTGGGAAATTTATTTTTTGAGTGGTTTCTTTGTGTGACCATTAAAAATAACTGACGAATGTTTGTATACATTGTATATGTTGTGTAATCCAAATTTAACAAGCCATGACGGCTTGTTAATGATGTGTTTGATTGTACATTATGGTTTTAGGTTCGATTTCTGCTTAAGTTAATAATAAAGTGAAGTGAAAACAAAAAATCATATACATATATATATAAACATAAATTTTGCACATTGATCAAAATGCAACGATTCACATGTATTTAGATGATTTTCGATATATTTTTTGTGTTATTGTATTAAACAAAAATGGTGGTACCTCATGAAATTATTGTGAACGAAGCAGACGAAGTGAAAAATAACCACGAGTTTTGGTCGAAGGAATTTGAATTGAGAGCTCAGTTCTGGAAGGGTATTATATATTTTATACACTTATATGACCATTATTTTTTTAATTCTATTTTTTGTGAAAAAAAAACTGAATAATATATCACTATGTTTTTAAGTAATCACGTAAAATATATTGTAATTTTTATGTCTTGTTGTGGACTATGATTCATTTCTTGCTTTCTCTTTTTCTGTTATGATATAAACAAAATATAATAATACTTCAAATACCATTTACTTCTTCCTTTCAATGTATAACTTTAGCATATTTGGCAAATCGTATCGTCTCGTTAGAAATATAATATCATATATATTTTATTCGATTTAATTGAATTAATACGTTTTTAGACGTCGATGGTGGTTGTTGGATTTAATGCATACAGAATACAACTTCTCATTGAAATATTACGGACATTTTTGTTGTACAGTTTTACACGATCGCATTAATAGCAAGCGGGGCAAGGATACCCTGCGGTAAACCCGCTCCCCAACCTCTGTCCATTATTTTAGGATATTTTATGTTGAATGGCGGAATTGAACGCAGTAGTTAGTTTACCAAATGTTTCTTAATGAAACATTTTCTCGAATGGGGATCAAATTGATTAAAGACAATCACGAACGAATTACAAAAAATATTTTCAAACGGCATTTGAACCTGCAACTATCTCACTTACATTTCTCCATAGAACGTGACAAACAACACGAGGCCGAGAAACGGGCGTTATGCCTCGAGCTGGAGTCGGAGAGGCAGAGTCGACAGAAGTTATTGTCGTCGCAGTACGAGTTGCAAGAACGATTGGATTGTATGCAGAGGTGAGTTTTTTAAATTAAAAATGGAGCTTAATATTTGTGAATGTGTTGGTTTTTATGCTAAATGTATGAATAATATGAATACATTTTACGTGATGGGATTTTTAGGGAATATATTTTTAAATTTTTGAGGCCTGTCGTGGGCGGCGGTGATCATTTACCATCAGGTACGGGTCACCTGTTGGCTCGTATGCCTTATCTTTTTTCCATAAAAAAAATCATTCCGCGTTTAGTGGTAGAACTCAACGCCCTACTTTGCAAATTAATAATATTTTTTTTTCTTTTTGTAATGTTTTTTTTATTCAGGGTTCCCGGACCAAAGGAACATAGGCGTTCTCTATCTGATGCAAGCACTAATTCACAACAAGAAATCACTGCTGAAGATGTAAGTCCAATTTCACAGTCTATCACGAATAAACAAATAGGTAGAGAGTACTTAGTGTCATCATTTTTGGTTTTTTACTTCTAATTTGAGACATTGCGTGTTATGTGGCGGGAATCAACGCCGCGCTTTGTCTACGTAATGAAAGCAATTCATTTCTCAAACCTATTGAGTGATTGAATTCTACGGCCTTTTCTCTATTGTAAAATAATAAAAAATAATGTAATTATTTTTATGATCGTTGGAAAATGTTATCTTGAATTTGAAGGAAAATCGAATGTTATTTAAAGTAAAAACTATTGCCAGGGACCTCTCAATGCAAAGTTTATGTTCAAGTTAAATACTATTACACGCGATAGTTGTAGGTTCGATTCCTCAATCGAACCAATTGATATATTTAAGGGAGTGAGTGATTTATTTAATGAGTTCTCCCCCTAGTACACCAATTTTAACACAACAAAAAAATATCTTCCCTTACTTTTTTAGAAACTCACTAAACTCACGTCTTTGAAATACAGGGTTCTAGCTCAAGGAGTATGAAATCAATTTGTAGTTTTATAATTTGAACAAACTCATTTTTATGGAGAAGAAAAAATGCTGAAGTCTCGCTACATAATGTTTTTGTACTTTCGTTTCAGGATTTCGGCTACGGTTCGGTCCGCTCGGTGGAGACGTCCCGCCCCGCGCTCGAGGCCGTCAACTGGTCCGCCGGCGCGCACAACGGCCCCATGCCGGTATTGGTGCTAATTAGATACAGCACACGCACATATCCTTTAATATTCGCCCGCTTGAACTATACGAATATTTATTTAATATAGTCATTAAATTATTTTCAGTTTTCAATAGGATTGGTAAGAAAATATAAATCAAATAAGCTGAAAAAGAATAATAAATAGAATAGAAGTAATAAATAAACTTAACCATAAACGAATCAAAATATTAAGAAAAAAACTACACAAAACCAGCTATATTATCGTTTTAAGTTGATACTGCATCAACGTTAAATAAATATTTAAAAGTATTAAAATTAAAAGTAACTGGAAATCTATAATAATCTATACTATAATAAAACAGAAAAATATATGCTGTCACAGAGTTAATTTAAGTTTTTTAAAAAAAGTTACAATACATCATATTTAGCAATCTTAAACATTTACGCAACGGCATGATCTTTTTTTATTTCGATGAATACCAGCCCACACAAATTTAAATAATATCCATGTACACCACAGAAGTAAGTAAGAACACCGCCACGTATAGGTAGATGCACTTTAGCTACAAAGCAATACACGAAACTAGTAGTATCTAATTTCGTGTCACTAAAACAACTACTATCAATTACTTGAGTAAAGAAAAGATTTATCTATCCTTCAATATAATTTTATAAATATATATATTTATTTCTTTCATGTATTAATTAGTTAACAAAATTTATTAGACATATTAATTAGATTTTCTCACCAAGTTAAGCGTCCATAATCTAAACGTACAAAGTTCATAACGCAGTTAATGAATTCTTCCCTTGTTTGCATCAATGAATGACTTTTAGCTCGCACGTGATGTCGCGGAAACGTGACAATTTGCAGTTTTTTCATATTATAAATATGTGAAAAATCTTAATTCCCAAGACTGAACGTCAAAAGTATTAGCTTGTAACGTTGTATACCGCATATAGCATGGTAGGCAGAGGGAACGAATGCCATGCTAGCCATGTGCTAGATACAGCGTGAAGCTTAAATGGAAATCAAATCCAATACTGTCACGTTCTCTGTCAACGTTAATAGAGAACGTGACAGTAATAAATATAAGATTAAGAAAATTTTATCATTATACAATTTTAAAAAGAACATTTTATCTTTTTTAAATACAACATGGCGAATGGTGTTAATCGGCTACGTCGTTCGATGATCGGCTCGTATTGTGTAGGAATGATTGCTTAATAGAACACTACAGTTCATAATAAAAGAAGATTATAACTACTACTATAGTTCATAATACAATTTAGATATCATTTTTAAATAATCATTTATTTCCTATTCAGTTTCCGTAGGTTTCCGGTAGTTAGGTGCAACTAAGTAGAATAACAGCAACGTTTAGTAGTATTTTTGTAGTTATTGGTGTCTATTCATTATTGCGTCACACTCAATACAGTTTGGATTATGAAATGGAAGAAGAATTTGGAAACATTTTTTTAGGACTAGATTTTGAAATATTTTATCCTTTCCAGCTCTCGTAAAAGGAGTATATTACACTCAACACGTATTGCCATCAGAATTTGGTGGAAAGTGGGGAACGCAGTGTCTTAACACTAAGTTCCCCCTGCCTACCCTGTTGACTACCCTGTTGACTAACGTCACGCAGAAATATAAATTTTGCACATGTTGATATCGCTAGCAAATAATACAACTTTTAGTTTTGAATTAATGTAACACTATTCATTTTTAACAGTCACCTTATGAAAAAATCGGCCGAGTTCCTTTTTATTCTTCTTTGAATTGAAGTTTGATGTAAATTCAGTAATTGTTTAAAATATCTAAAATAAACAAACATACACTTGACAAAACACAATTTTTTTTGAGATGCTATTGATAAAAACATATTTACTTTTTATTAGCTTTACACACACCCTGATACAGCATCACACACATAATAGTATAGGCACAGGGAACCTACTGTTACCCTTCGTTCCGATTAAGAAGTGTCCGTCGAATTTTAGAAGCTTTTTAAAAGGCGGAATTCAATGCTGAGCTTTGTCGTCGCTTTACCAGTAGGAGGATATAAAATAAAATATTTAATATCCTCGAGTGGGAACGAACCGACAATCTGGCGCCAATTTTCAGTTGCATGCTTGTGTCCTTGTGCCACAATTTGCCTTAATTATGGTTTATTTACTTATACTGTATGATCTTTAACAAGGCCTATTTTCAGCTGTGGGCGTAAAAAGGCTGATATAATGATGAGGATGGTGGTGATGATGATAATATACATATACTTTTTTTAAAGATGGCAGATGCGGGTCTCGTTCTACGAATGCAAAACAGAATATCAGTACTTCAAGGGGAATTATCGAGAACTTCCAAAAGAGCGGCTGATTTAGAAGAAAGGCTCATGAGTAAGTATCAAATCAATAAATGATGTTTAATATTGTGATTCAGTGGCAGTGTCTAAACATATTTGTGATAAGTATGGGTTCGATCTCACTTGGGGGAATGACTATATTTAAATAGCGATAATCTATGAAAGTGAAAATATGACAAAAAAGAGTAATGTTTCGCTCGTGTCTTCGACAGCTTAAACTACCCTAACTTAGTAGCTTTGTAAACGTAGTGGCTTTGATTCCCGGTAAGGATATTAAATGATTTTCATTTTCTCACCCTAGCAACAATATAAAGCGTGGCGATGAGCGACGCGAGAGAGTTGGCCATTCAATATGCAATGTCTCAAAAATTGGGCGAAGCAAGGAGTATCTTTACAATAGGTTCCCTCTGCCTAACCAACATAAACGTAAAAAAAAAATTTTACAGATCGTATGACATCTCCACCATCTAACCCAGATTCGGACAGATTCAAAGTTGAAGAACTAGAAATTGAGAATAAAAAACTAAGGGAACATTTAGAAAGAATTCGTGGTGCTGATGCTACTCATATATCTAAGGAGATAGTCGGTGAGTATCTATTTACCCATCTATATGTAAGACCCATAAGATGTTGATATGAAAAAATCAAGTATTTTACTTTTCATGTAATGTTTTATAAATATGTTTTATATAACAACATTACAATTGTGAACAAAAAGTAAAGAATAAAAATACTTTTAATTGAAGGTATATTAATAATTTAATAATGGCTGCGCCCTGTCTGCCTTGTGTATCGAGCCAGACCTCGTCCCCGTTCTTATTCTCAACGGACTTATAGATATAGTTCTCTTTTTTAACTTTACATTGTATCCCGCGCAAAGCAGGACATCCAGATGGAACTTGGTTGTTCACATTATAACACACTTCTGGATCCCACTTCCCCTGAATATTGGTGGCATTGCGCATTAACTGGCGGCACACAACTCAAAAACAACAGTGTTTGCCGAGCGGATAAGTGAAAATATAAATTAAAATAAATATTTCATTTCCTGGAGTGAGGATTAAACCTATTACCAGTCGCGTTTACAGTCACACATTTATGTCCGTGCGCCATGGCTGGCCTCTTTTAATTATTTTATTAAACAACTGATTCATATTAACTTATTTTGTGCATGCACAGTCGCGGAAAACAGTTAGTGTATATAACAATTTGATAGATGATGCTGTCCTTTTCTAATTACATAGAAACGAAAGAGATAGCAATACCACTTATTTCCAGCCTTTTCAAAGCTTATTGATTTACATACATAGAATAGAAGAGTGCTTAAAATATAATAATTGCTTAAGAATTTAGAAACAGCTTTATGAGTACAATAGAATATATTCAATATATTATTGATTGAGCTGAACAATAAAACATGGTCATTTCTTTGAAATTTATATGTAAACTATAAAGATTTTTTTAAATCATAAATAAATATCACGTCTCAATATAAATTGCCATAAAATGCTTTGTTGCAATGAAGTTTATAAGCAGTCACTTTAGAAAATGACACACTTCTCATATTATATACATTTTGTATAAAGCTTGGTTCATCAGCTTTTTACGAACATATGTGCATACATACATAACATACACATTCTTAGAATAAAAGTGACCTAACTCAACAATTCTATAACTTCTGATTTTTTTTTTTATAAAAAGCCTTTTTTAAGATTTTATAATATTTATTCGATTTTTTAGTTAGGAAACTTTTATTCTAAAAAATCTATTTATAATGATATATTAATTATACGTTACGTATTTTTAACATAATTTTAATGTTTTTTTAGAACAATTGGCCGCAATGCAAAAGGAATTGGATAGACGACGCGACGAATGTATACAACTAAAGAGCGTTTTGACTCATCAGGTAAGATTCTTTGCTATTTTCTTAGTTAATAAAAAATCTTTTTACAGATTCCTTTAAACCGATAACTAATATTACTAACATCTTTTGTAATTCTAAAGTCTACATTAAGTCAATTTTTTATTTAGGCAGAGAGAAGGAAACAGGTCCCGCAAACTAATTTTGATCATGGTATCTTATTTAAAAAAAAACACACATTTTAAAATATTTAAATATTTATATATTGAATTGTGTTGATAAAAAACCGAACAGTTTAGTGGAGGCGCCACTTTATTTTTTTGCACCAGAGCCTTTGGTTCCCTAGCTACGCCACAGGCTTGATACTTAAACTCCGTTTTTCACTTTTTTCTCTTTATATGTTTATCTCCTTTATCCTTCTTGTGTGAAAGGCAAAATTTTGTAAAAAGAATGTATTCATAATATTATCGTAATAAAGTAAATGTTCCGCTTTTTTATTTACACATCTTATTAATGTGTACTGTATTTTCAAAGATAAAAAAATGGTACCGAGCATATTTACCTTGCTCTTTCTTATCTTAACCGATATCTGTGGAGATATAGGTTTCTTGATAAAAAGTTAAGTATATGTAAAGAATGCGGTTTTGTTTTTTTAATAAAATTTATATAAAAATACGTCAAAGTTAAATATAAACCTGACGGAAGATTTTTTATATGTGTTTTGTTTTATTATTCGTAGTGATATAAAAAATAAAAATATAGTAAAAAGTGTTGTAAAGAGATCCTTTTCTTGTCTGTTTTTTAAGTTATAAATAAAAAATAATTAATAAATATACTAACACCGTTGTGGCTCAATTACCACTTCGAAATTCTACATATTTCTAAATAATTTAGAAAAAAATACTTACTGGAACTTATTTATGCATGTACGAAATATAAACTACTTTTTCTTATTAGTGATCCATATCTTGAAACTAATATTTATGAAGAAAATATTAATATGAAGTTAGGTCTCGTTGACTGATACGAAACGTGAGTGATGGCTAAAAAAATATTATTTTTATTACATTATTATAGTAATATGTTTACATTCGTTACCTAAAATTTGAAAAAAATAATAAAATACTGTTATTTTGTAAAATGTGAAAAAATGGAAAGTTTTCCGAATGGAATTTTTATAAAGACATTATTCCAAGATTTACCTAAAAGAGAGTTTTATCACTTAAGGAATATTAAGGTATTTTTTGTTCGTAATTTTGTTTGTTTTTTGTTGTTAAAATATTTGAAGACACTTTGCACCTTTTGTGAAACAATCAGTGGCACTTACTAACGGAGCATTATGTCGAATTGAACTAAAAAGTTTGTTCTTTAAATATCATATACATTGTCGTTTGGGATTTTTAGTAAAATTCCACACATATAACCCAAATTTTTAAACATATTGTTATTGTGGAGAAGGTACATCAATATTTATTAACTTTACATTATAAAGTTTAATTTAAAATAAATCCTCAAATTCTGAAGATACACATTACATTAAAATTTGAAATAAGGCCAGACATATGTAGATTATAATAATAATATTTTGAAGAGTTCTTTAGTTTTTTATACTATAATTTATAAAAATTGTATATAAAAATACCTAATTTCACGCAGAAACCATGGTTCCAAGCGTTGAAGAGCGTTGTGAGTAAAAAATAATATCGATGTGTCATAAATAGCTTATAAATCATGAAAAAATACCATAATATAAATACCATTATGTAATTTTAATTACATCAAAAAATGTTTTTCTTTTGGTTTTTCCAATCAATGTTCGACCTGAATTGTAAACCTTTTTTGTATGAAAATTAATTTGTTATATACCTACTTAATTATTTTATACATGTTACGTACATAATTTTATTATGTTGCAATTTTATACTTTTTTGCACCTTTATTTAATGTTTAGACTAATTTTTGTTAATTTTTTTTCAACGCTTTCCTTTGCTGTCATTGCATGGTATATTATTTTGTATTTATTTTTTGTAAGTGTATACATTTGATTTTAATATAGATTATGTAAATAATAATTACCTTATTTATATTTCTCCATAAATTCATGACTAAAGTTATTAGAGTAAAAAAATATAGTAATTTTACGTACAAAAGAATTTAAATCAAATTGTACATATATATTATTTTAATAAAATATGCCCAATTAAAGTGTTAAATCGAATACATACACTTACTTAGCTTTGTTTCAATAGTTTAAATGTACTTAAAACTATTGATACTAATATAAACTTTATGGAAATAGACGGTGAATCTAAAGTCGCTTGCAACATCAAACTACGGTTCAGACGTGGACATCATTAACGAAGATGGCGAATTAGCTACTGCTTATCAAGCACAGAAGGGCATTAATAGGTAAATGTTTTTTTTTTATTTATTACTCCTCGAGGAAATATATGAAAATAGTATACTTACTATTTTTATTTCATTTCTTCGCTCTGGTAACGATTTCGAGCGCGGCGTTGAGTTCCGCCACTTAACACGCAATGCTTGCAGAATTTGGCGAAAACTGAGAGGAAAACGGAAGTATCATAATGAGAATGAAGTGCTTACTAAGTTCTCATTGTCCACTCTGCTGTGCAGAAATTATTTTTTTTTATTTATAAAAAATGTTTTTAAACATATTTTTCTAATTTAATTTACAGACAATTACAAGAAGAACTTGTAGCTGAAAAGAAATTCTACTCCGAGCATATAAGTAAATCGAAACAAGAAATCGATCGTCTTAGAGATGAGAATGAGAAATATCAAAAGTGAGTTCTATTTTTATTGATTATTTATATTATTGTTACTGTAATTTTTAAGATTTGTTTATGATCTCTCAATGTTATTTAATATTGATAAATATGACCAAAAAAACCTTGATTTGAATTTGCTTTGACAAACTAAAAATATTTATCGTTTCACAGATTATTAAAAGAATATTAGTTTTTAAGTAAAAAGGACATATTATACGTTATTCTTTTCCAGCGCCGAAGATATACCATCGCAAAGAAGATATTGGGACGGTCTTTATTTATCTGGCAAGACGTTAAAAACATTTTTGTATAATGACAACATTTTTATAAACGTGTCATTAACTATTTTCAATGTTTTGTCTGTTTAGGTGATTTTTTGTACTCGTTTTTATTTGGACTTACTGGCTGACTGATGGGCTTGTGCGGCTTTTTTTCACTTGGACTTGTTAACTTTAATAAATTTATAAAGAATTAAATCATACTTTTATATGTCAATTCCTAATACGTAAAAAATATATTTAAAAAATAGCATGCATCTGTCTGTTGGTCCACATTGTCCATATTACCTTGGAACCATCGGGGGCGTAATATAACCATCCGAAATTGCCACAAACGTCTATAAAATTTCGGGTATTAAAAACGTATTGCTTTAACTATCCTCATTATGTCAATGAAATCATTATTTTTTTGTGGAAGTACCCTATTAGCAATATTAGTGTAACCATCACATATATATTTACATCATATGAAACAAAGGAGTATTTAAAGTTAAATGTAACCAATTCATCTATTGACATTTTATTGCAACCAGTTATTTTGATTCCTAACGCAACATTAACCACCTCGGTGTAACCATTAACTATCAGTGTAATCATTGACTATCAATGTAATCATTGACTATCAGTGTAACCATTGTTATCAGTGAAATCATTGACTATCAGTGTAGCCATTGACTATCAGTGTAATCATTGACTATCAGTGTAACCATTGTCTATCAGTGTAATCATTGACTATCAGTGTAACCATTGACTATCAGTGTAATCATTCACTATCAGTGTAACCATTGACTATCAGTGTAATCATTGACTATCAGTGTAACCATTGTCTATCAGTGTAATCATTGACTATCAATGTAACCATTGACTATCAGTGCAATCATTGACTATCAGTGTAATCATTCACTATCAGTGTAATCATTGACTATCAGTGTAATTATTGACTATTAGTGTAATTATTGACTATCAGTGGTAATCATTGCTATAATAATATACTATTGGAAATCCAATACAAAATTTTCAATGTAACACTAAATTTATTGATTTACAAATTACCTCAGTGTCATTATATCACCACCATCACTGTTATCATCGAAGACATCCATTTACGAAAAACTTAAAATGAAATAAACTGGAATCTATTGGAAATATTTCAGTTTAACCATAAATAACACACGTCAGTGTACCCGTCAATACACGTCGGTATATCATCATTACTTCGAATCAATCAATTGTATCCATTAATATTGTATTATTGTAACCGTAATCTTTATTTCAGTGCAACCATTGATTACTTGTGTATAACCATAAATCAACGTAATCATCATCGACAACTTAATGTCATTTTTGACATTGCCATATTGGTATATTCATGTTATTCGTGGTGCAAGTAAACACGACAATATTTTCATTGCTTCGCCCTGGTATCGAGGTAAAGGGCGGTGTTGAGTTCCGCCACTCAACACGTAGTGCCTCTAGACTTCGGCGCAAAATGGAGAACGAAGCATCTTACCCTGCAATGTGCGAGACCTTAAGAATAATTTGTAAATTACGTAAAAAAAATATGTTAGCATTATAAAAGGGAATAATTAAAAGTAAATTATAACAATAAAAAATAACTTTTACGCTTATTGTACATATTATACATAATATTTATATATATTTAATAAAAAAAATCATATATATATTCAATCTAATTTAGTCAGTTTTTCAGCTTTATGTTTGATATGAAAAAAAAAACGTTTCCTTTTAGATTGCTGGGTGCGGATTTGAGTCAAGAGCCAAAGAACAAAAGTCAGGAATACGCACAGAATGAAATTATTAGATTGGCATCCGAAAGTCTTGCTATGCAGGTATTGCATATTTTTATTTTCGTTTCGCAAGATGTAAAACCAAGTGATAAGTCTCTTGTTTAAAAAATTCTATGCTCTCTTATAGAAACTAGCGCTGTGTTTCGACAATATTTTTTTATCAGTTTCAAGCTGTATTCCGCAAACAATACGGTAGGCAGAGGTAACCTAGTGTTAAGACACTCCGTTTTCCACTTTCCGCAAAATTCTTGAAGCATTGCGCGTTTAGTATCGGAACTCAACGCCGCGTTTTGCTTCGACACCAGAGCGAACAAATGAAAATATAAATTTCAATCAATATTTCCACAACCAATCGCGTTTACAGGCACACTTTGTGCCCCTGCACCAAGACTTGTCTCTAATCTAATAAAATTATAAATATTTTTAAAGTAACATTAACATAACGAATTTCAGTCATCACTAGCACTTAAATAAAATTATCTGTCTTTTTCTTTGGTGTGGTTATAGTGGACTTATAAACATAGAAAGAAAAAAAATAATTATTTTGTTTACTTTTTAGGAGCGTGTAGATAAATTATCAGAGAGCTGTCGAAGATACAAAAATCAAATTAGACTTTTGGTGAATAAACTTAAGGAGGCGGGCGTTGAAGATGTGCAGGATATTCTCGAAGGCAATGGTATGTAAATCATTTTATTTTTGTATCCTCTTTGCATGTATTTATGACACACTTTTATAAACGTATGTTTGTTATCAAAACTTTGAACGCGATTTTGACCAGCTTCGAAATGTCGGAATAATTTGAAATTGCATAATTTTCAAAGACCGGTGATCATTCGATAATATGATATAATAATAATTGTTAAAAAGAAACTACAAAATGTACATAAAGAGTAAAAAATATATATTTTTAATTTGAATTAAGAATAATGTTAAAAAAGCGTGGTGTACATGGTGTCCATAGATCACTTAACTATCACCCCCCGCTTTTTTACATAATTTAAATAAAGAATTTTTTATACTGTTTAGTTTAATATTTCACGAGAACGTGTTTTTAGTTTATTTTAACTACTATGTTGTGTACATAATTAAATATGTTTTTATTTTTAAAAACATATTTTGTGTGAGAAAACATCTTTTATACATTTTACAATGATCAGCATAATCGATAAATACAAGTATGTTCGAAACCTAAATTTAAACAGTAATATTGTTTTTATTTCCTATATAGGCCTTTTTTTAAATTTTGTTCTTAGTGCGTTCATATTAGTTTCCCTCTGCCTACTCTAGTGTGTGCGTTATACAGCGTGAGACTGATTTATTTATATAAAATAACTATTATTTGCCATTTTCAGAAACAATAGTATCACAAAATACATCGACAGCTTTGGAAATAACACCCGTAATGCGTAAAAAGGAGAGAGAGTATTTGGGAATGTTTGAATACAAATTGCAAGATGAAGGGACTATTATAAAGAAACTTGTTACTGGTAAGTGTAGTTACACCAATTTAGTGTCCTGTCACTCTGTTTAAATAGAAACAACCAAAAGTCAGTTCATATTTATTAGCCTCAGTTGAATTCGAATCTATTTTGAGTAGTCTGCAATATAGCTGTGACATTTTAGGGTATTGTTTAAAATCTAAATATTAGTATTTGAATGTTAATATTTGATTTTTAAGTAATGCTTGAAATCTTTATTTTGATTTAAATCTTAAAATGTTTAAATGCATTAAAAGAAAAAATGTATTAGTATGTTTGTATTTACTATGTTAAAAAATAGTTATGTATAAGTTAAAATTCGATGTTGTTATCACATTTTTTATTATTAAAATTGTATATTATATTGATACTGGGAAAAGTAATTGGGAATATCAATCTCAACAAAACAATTAGAGATTGTAGTGATTTAATATTTGTAATTTGCTGTATTTAGTGTAGAGAACGCTAAATACCAAAAATATGCAGACACACATGAAAATACGTTTTCAATTTTTCAATTCCAGATCTAAAACCCCGTATCGCAGTAACCCTACTGCCAGGTCTACCAGCTTACATACTGTTCATGATGCTCAGACACACGGACCACGTGGACGACGAGCCTAAAATGCACCAACTGATGAAGGCGATACGAACCGGAGTCAAGAAGACGCTGAAGAAGAGAGCAGAGAGTGTGGAATATAGTGCGCTGTGGCTGGCTAATATGCTGAGGTGAGAGGGAGAGCGGATTTATTTATATATTTAGTGATTCTTTTTATGTTTTGGACATTTTTTGTGGTGCGTCAACATATTATGCCACACATTACAAGAGGTTGACGCTTACATTGCGTATATTATCTCAATTTTTTAATAACAATTTTGATATTATACATAAATTATTGTCAGTAAAATACTACTTATGTTAAACTTAAAATGAATACGTTTATAACTCCATTGCTGTAATAAAGTGCATAAGCAATTGAATCATTGTTTCATCTATTTTCACAGTTGTAAAAGTAATCTTTTTCATTAATTTATAGGCCATAGTGGCACAGCGTGTGACTGTGTAAACGCGACGGTTGCGGATACGATACTCACTCGGAGGAATTAATTATTTTTTTGTATTTGTTCGCTCTGATAACAAGATATAGTACAGCGTTGAGTTCCGCCACTCATCACTCTGTCTAGACAATAGGGCGGTGCGTGGAGAATGGAATGTATAAATACTAGTTTCCCTTGGCCTATTCTTCTATATGCGGGATACAAAAAAATATCACTTTTTAATTTTCATTTACAGATTATTAAACAACCTCCGTCAGTACAGCGGCGACGCTATATACCAAGCGGGGAACACGCCGAGACAGAATCAACAGAGCTTGAGGATATTCGATCTGTCCGAGTATAGGCAGGTGCTGAGCGACATAGCCATTTGGATTTATCAAGGCTCGTGTTCTTTATTTTTTTTTTTGTGATATTGTGTATTTTATGGTTGTGTATACTGACAAAGTGCGATTTTAAGTCGTCGTGTTTTGTCTTTTCTAACCTCACACTGTTTATGGCACATTGGCAGGCAGAGGGAATCGGGAAGCTAGTGCTAAGACACTCCGTTCCCATTAAGACACTTCTCCATTTTCCGCTAAATTCTGGTGGCATTCAAGTTCTATCTAGAAGAATCCTCTACTCGAAAACCTCATAAATTTATTATTCACCTAAATTTACGTTTTAATTTTCCAGGTCTAATAAACCTCCTGGAACGCCAACTCGAGCGTCTAATAATGCCAGCGATCCTAGAGTACGAGGAGATAAGCGGCCTATCGGGCCCTCGCATCGCGCCCTCACCGCCCTCCGCCGGCCCTGCGCGACTCAAGCACGAACTGGCGACCACCCACGACCACCTCAGGGTGCACGCTGTCGATCCCGCGCTCAGAGTTGTTATATTTAGACAGGTGAGTGCATGAGTGAGGAAATAAATGAATAACCGGTCCTTTTTAGTTAGGTGAGTGCTATTATTTAGTTGTTGAGTGTGTGTATGAATGAATCAATCGATCAATAAATGAAATATATAAGAAAATAAAATTTACCGGAATTCGCCTCAGTTTTTTTATTTATTTAGATCGCATTCATCTTATGGGGAGTGTGTAAGTGAATAAACGAACTAAATAGTGATTGTAAGGACCAATAAATTTAATGCTTGGACAGGTATATTCTTTCTTTTGTGTAGACGAATGAGTAAGTTAGTAAGTGAAACTGAATGCATAAATAAACTAAATATGACACTTATTATAATGGACTTCCCTAGATTTTCTTGCTTTATTTATTATCAGTCTCAGTTGGACAATTTTTATGGTACATTGTGATATTACATGTTTTTAGTTTTTTTTAATTTTTTTATATTACCAGTAAAAGCACATGGAGCTCCACCACTTGCCACACAGTGCCTATAATGTTTACGAAAAATGGGGTAATCATACTATGTATTTGACGTAGTCGTGTCCCAGTGGCACAAGCGTGCGACTGACTCTAAACGCAAAGATTGTGGGCTCGATTCCTACTCAGGATAATAAAATATGTAATATTTTTATTTCCTCGCTTGATTACAAGGCTGAGCGCGGCGATGAGTTTCACCTCTCAACGTGTAACATCTCGAGAACTATGTAGAAAGTAAGGAACGAAATGTTTTGGCCATTGGTTCGTTCTGCCTACACCGCTATGTACAGCGTGATGTTAATATAAAATATATCTCTTTCCAGCTCTTCTATTACATATGCGCGTACAGTTTGAATCAGTTACTGTTGCGCAAGGATCTTTGCTGCTGGGCCAAAGGGTTGCAGATTCGATACAATATATCCCACTTAGAAACATGGATAAAGGAACATTTAGCTGAATATGGACAGCAGAGCGTGAGTTTATATTTTAAATACATTTTATAGCGTGTTTCCCATACTTCGGAAAGAGAATATTTAAAAAAGTTATAATAGTCGTGGATTCAAGTCCTGAAAAGTTATTTTTTTATGTTTTTCTAAAAAAGGTATTTTTCTTTCTAAGTAACATTTTAAAAAGTTAAAATATTATACAGTTTGTTCTATTATTATTATTTTTTTTAATATTTTATATTAACAATGTTATAAGACATATAACTTACAGATATTTTACTTATGATAAACGCATGTTCAAATGTCGCTATTAATAAAATTTAAAAACATTTTTTTATGTTTTTTTTTTACATTTCTACAAACTAGACTTATTATTATTTTTTTGATTAACATTTTTTCTAAGATGGAAGAAATCCTAAGCGTTCTCAAGCCGATAACACAAGCCGTGCAACTACTTCAAGCCCGCAAATCCATGGCCGACGTCAATAGTACAGTGGAAATGTGCGCCGATCTGTCCGCTATGCAAGTTTGTAAGGTAAGTCTGGGTTCAATTATAATTAAATTATAAAGCCTCACGATATATCACAAATATAACACACTGAATTCTTCATTTTCTACGTGAATTGACAATTGTGTTGAGTGTTAGAACTCAACGTCGCTGGCGTATTCTATTGTTAGAGCGAGAAAATAATAATAATCCTTATCCCCAAATAGAAACGAAACCGTAAGCGAACTTTCATGCACGCTTTGTGCTGTTGCGCTATGATATCCTCAATTTGTATTGAAAATATTCATAGCAACATTCTTAAGAATGAAAATTAAAATAAATTAAAGAAAATGCAGAATTTCTTAAATTTTCTGGCGAAATAATGCGATGGTTGTCGATTCGATACGCCCAGCAGTGGATTTTTTTTTATTAAAACTATATTTAATTTTTTTTTTCAATTACAATATGTCTAAACACAAAATAATTAGTTATTTATTTCTCTTAAACAATTGACATTAGTGCAATAAACGAAACGAACGAATGATTTTTTAAATTATAATATAATTGTCGATAATTCTGTCTAATAATATTCCAGATATTAAACATGTACACCCCGGCCGAGGAATATGAAGTTAAAGTGACAAGGGAATTCATACACGAAATACAGAAACTTATGCAGGAGAGAGCCGGACCTAATGCTAATAAAGAACCGGTATTTATAATTTTTTATAGTTTTACACGGTAATCTCATAAATCAGGCATAAAGAATGTGTCAGGACACTCCGTTCCCACTGTGCCACGACGCTTTTTACATTATAAATGGGTATTGTATGTAAGATAATATTTTTATAATATTTCTCTTTCTGGCAAAGTAATATAATTTTAAAAGTACTATATAACCAAATATAGGGTTTTTCTACTTTATTTGTTTTTAGTATTATGTAGAATATTTTTTATATTAATGTACTACTAGCTGCTGCTCATAACTTAGTCTTGAATTTTAACTACACGTTAAGGGAAGTTTAGTGAAATATAATTGTGAAAACTATATTTAAATCCGTTAAGCCGTATCTGAAATTATAGTGCACAAACACAAACGTACAGACATAAAATCATTGCTTTCTAATAGAATTTCTGTCATATTGATAAATGTTGTTCTTCTCAAATACATACCTTCCATGTACAGACAATGATAAATTAAATTTTTATTATATGACTTGATGTATTGATTATTGTTTTTTTACATTACAGCAAAGTCTCCTAATGGACACTAAAATGATATATGCAGTGCAATTTAACTACAGTCCTTCAGCGATACGCTTGGAAGATATAGAAGTCCCCGAGGTTCTAGAATTGGAAGGTCTTCTTACAAAAACATAAATTAAATGGTAATTTTTAATGCCTTTATTATTTTATTAAGATTCCTTGCTGTTTTCTCAAAGCAGAGTAGGCAGAGTGAATCTGAGAACTTAGTTCTACTTTCCCTCGAATTCTTGAAGCAATGTGTTCTGAGTGGCGGGACTTAATGCCGCGCCTTTGCCTCGTTACCAGAGGAAAAAATAAAAATTTTAAATATTTTATTCCTCCGAGTGGGAATCGAATACAAAACCGTCGCGCTTATAGTCGCATGCTCGAACCGCTGCGCCCCGATGGCCTAAATTATACTATTATTATTTTTTTAATAACAATAATAATATATTTTGTTTTATATATATCTTTTATTTGAGAACATTCTTTATATCTGTTTTTCATTAAATATTAGTTTGGAAGACTCGGAACTAAGAAGATAGAAGATTATATTCCCGAAGAAAGCTAGCTAATTATATTTAAATGTAATAGTTAATTATATTATGTAAACATTGTTTGTTGATATGGTTCTAACTTTTTTTTACATGATTAAGTTTTACATTTTTACAATTTAGATTTTTTTTTTTCTTTGGAAGATGCTGGAGATTTAGTTGATTTTTTTTAATTCTGCTAACTATTGAAATATATTAATATAATGAGTAGTAAAATATATTATTTACTTAAAAATAATTATTTAATTGTTTATATTTAATAAGAAAATGATGTTTCTTAGTATTATTTAAAACATTCCATGCCTATATGCATTTCTTTTTTTTTTTGTTTTGATTAAAGTATTTATCAACATTGCCATATTTTTTAAATATATATTTTTTTTATTTAATATACTATGTAGTGCCATTTCGACTTAGCAATTGGTTTAAAATACGTCCTTTTATAACATTTGCTCATATTTGCTCATTTTCTTATCTATAAAGAAAAAAAAGTTAAAATCCTTGTATAGATACGCTTTTTGTTATTTAGACACGTCCATATTATTATTTCGTTAATTATTTAATTATTATTGAAATCATTCTTAAATGTAAAAAAAAATATCTGTGTTAATTATTTTATGTATAAAAAAATATATTGTTGTCTATATGTTGAAATATTTAAAAAAACTTATAAATATATTTAAAATAACTAAAATTTTGGAAAAACAGTAAAATCATAATTATACAGCTGATTGTTTTTTGTTTCTTTTTTTATCATTCAGCATAGCATTATTCTTTATTTCATAATTATTTAAATAATGCAAATGGTTTTACTTAAACTTTGATGTTTAAAAGTATGGAACTTTGAGCAATTTTGTATTTGATATATATATATATTATCAATCAGTATAATTATAGATAACTAAACTTCTTTAATGTCTAACGAAAATCTTTATTTATCTTTTTCTCTTTGAGACACTATGAAGCACTACGCGGCTTATTAAACATAGTTGTGTATTGGTAAAAAGTCCGTTCGCCACTTTTTGCCCACGTATTATGGAGCTCAACGCCGAGGTTTAATTAGCAAAGCGCGTATATTAAAGTAATTTATATACATATAAAAAATCCCCCGAATAACTTTGAAACTTCAACCACTGTAATGTAATGTACGATTTGTTCATAATTTTTGGATAATATTTGAAAAAGTTGAGCCATTATTGCATTAATAAAAATACTCTCTATATTTAATAATCATAAAATGAACTATATTCTATATATTACGAATAAATAACGAATAAAAACTTTAATTACGACTTATTATAGCTTTATAGTATTTACAATAGACCAATTAAATAGTTATGCACTCATATATTTTATATGTATAATATAACATATATTTTAACACAGATCATAAAATAATTACATTATTTTTTGCATTTGTGTATATTATATTAAAAATATATATGAACTGACATTTTTGCGTTTTGCGTAAGTGGCCTCGAATCCTTTTCTGGGTATATTTATTCTTATTTTAATCTTTTTACGTGCCTATTATATTTTTTATAAAATATTTTGATCATTTTTATATAATATACACACGTGTAAAAATGCATTATTATTAATATACAGCAAAAACGAAATATTACTATAATAGATGCAATTTGTTAGATTTTCAAATAATAAAATATATAATAATTTCAATGTAACGTTCTTATACAGTATGTGTAAAAATATATTATCCGTATTTAAAAATATTTAATAAATTATACATTATGACGCATTATGAAAGTACCACAATGATTGTAAGTTCGATTCCCAATCGGGGAAAATTATATATTTAAATATTTTTTTCCCTATTTTATTTAATAAAATGCGGCCGTAAGTTACGTAGTAAAAAATCTTAAAGACAATAAAATTTTAAGTAATAAATGCATCAAAAAGATTATAAATAATCGTCGAATTATGTAAATTTTTACAATAAAAAAGGCATTTTTTTTAGTAAAAATTGCAAAATCTCTTTTGTTTTCTGTAAATTTTTTTAAGAAATAATCAATTACGTGACAACGATATTAATAATGAATAGTGATGCGCCGAATATTCGTTTGGTATTCGGAATATATGTATCACCGTTCTCTGCAGGAGAATATGCGTGTAAAGTTTGGCACCGCTCCGGTCAAGCAAAGGGGATAGACATAGCATTAAGTGAGACTCATTTAATTTATAACAATAATTAAATAAAAATAATCGAACCGAATGTATTCGGCGCCATAACCGAATAATTCGGCCGATTTCTATATTGGCCGAATACGCTCGCGGCACGACGATAATGAAAAAGATGACATACATATACCGAATAAAAACCGAATATTCGGCGCATCTCTAATAATGAATATGCATAATATTAATTTATTTAGTTCTTCGTACTTAATCTTTTGGTTCCTACTTTTATGAAATGTTTTAATTATTATGTTTATCTATTCCTATTTTTTGTATACTTATTATTTTTACATTATATTAAATCATTCGCTTTTGTGTTATTAATAGTTATGTTAATATTAATACTATGTTAATCGAATTACATTAAAATATTGTGCGAAAGAGATAGAAATATAAAGAATAATAAGTTAGAAAGAAATGCATAGATATCTTTCATTCCATGCCATAGTTTTCAACGAAACTTAATTATAAGAAAAATCCTTTTTGTACTTAATTTTTCTTATTTATTTTTTAATTAATTGTAAGTATTATTATTGAAATTTAGCTAATTATTAATTGTTTAAAAATAAATATAATTTAAAAGTGGTTTATTTAATAGTTTTGATTTTGCTTTTGAAAAAACACACTACTTATTATAATCTTCCATTATTAAGATTTAGGCCCCAAAATATGACAAATGGCGTTAAATTGTTAGTTATGATTAAATGTATCGTTATTTTAATCTGCATAATTTACAAATGTTACCATAAAGATATACATAAATGTATAGTGGTGTTGCTACTTTTAAAATATAAATAAAATGTATTTATTTATTTGTGTAAACATAAATGTTACCATTCCATAGGTGCTTTGGCAACTTAATTAAGATACATATATATTTAAATATACAATATTTGACGTTTGATGTAATCGATGTAGTGGAGCTACGTTTTTGTCTAAGACTTAATGTTATTATTCCTAATAATATAAGCAACACCGTGAGCAAGATTTAGAAGTATTTTTTTTTTTATGTTTTAAGGGTTAGAAAATTGATGTTTTCATTCAAATTGTCGTAAACGGTGTGTCAAATTAAAAAAATATATATTAAAATTATTTATATTTAAAAAAATAATACTTAAGTGAAATTTTAAAATTGTATAAAAAATATGTTAAAAACAAGAACATAGAGTATATAAAAGAGAACATTAATGTCTTCTAAAACTATACATTAAATTAGAAAAAAATTATGATTTATGGCCATATACTTCCTTTTAAAAAAACTTTTCTTATTTTTAATGTGTGAAACAATACATACAAATGTATGTGTTTGTCAATTCAATTAAAATACCAAAACCTATAGGACCTACGCTATCGAGCCTTTGTATAGTCGAATTTAAAAAAAAAAGATATATATTATTAATAGATATAATCTGTGCTTTAAATAAGAAAGGCGGAAAAGTATATTTAAAATTGTTAAATATTTAGCAAAATTTAAAACATTATTAATGTCTTATTATCTGTGTTTTCGATATTTTGAATTTGACATTTCATTTTTCTTCTCTTATCATTCTGTGTCTATTTATACTATATAGAGTGTTTTTTTTATTGAATTCAAAATATTATTGAAAAAGCATAATTTAGATTAAATTAAATGTTTATTAAAGTTGAACTTTAAGCAATAATTGGCATATCTTGTTATTTATTGTTATTATAGTATCGTTTAAAAACGGCTTGCTACGATCAATTTTATTTGTTTGTATTATTATTTTTTAAATACAATTTAAAATAATGTAAAGTTTCTATACAAATAAAAAAGTAAATTTGTTTTTTTGTGTTGGCTGCTAACGCATTTGTGTTGTTATAAGAAAGATATATAATAATTTGAATTAAAATTAATTTTTGATGTTCCAGAAATATGTTGATGCATTTTTTTTATTTTCTCGCTTTTTCATAGAAAGTGAGTTGGTTTTCATTTTCCTAAAAATCTATACTGTGTGCTGTGAGCGTTACATTCTGTAGTTTATTTATTATATTAGTTACAGAAATAAATAATGTTAGTTGATTGTTTTATTTTTGGACTACTCTCCTTTTTTAAGGAACCCTTCCTTACCTCAAAAGACAGAAACGGAACCCATTTTAGGATAACGTTGACCGTATGTCAAGATCAATTATCTCAATATCGCATACAGTTATCAAGGCGAAATTATATTAAATATTGTTAAATAAGTGTAAGCTTCTATGTCAATGCAATCGAAAGATACAAGTATTAAGATACAGTAAAATTTTCGTGGAGAAATTACAATACAATTATAGAAAGAAATCCTTAAAGTGAAAATTTATTGATATTTCGTAGAATTGAGGCCATTCTTGGCGAAGGGAAACCAGCGTGTGGCTAAATGCGACAGGTTTTCAGGTTTCAGGTCTCAACACTAGGTTTTCTCCGCCTACCCTGCTGTATGCGAGATATAGAATAAAGCAAAAAAATAAAAGTTCTTAAAAAAAAACTATTATATACGAATATTTGTAGTTTCCAAAAGAATATACGATACGGTCACCTGTAACAAAACTGTAACCTGTACTATTGTTATATTTTCATACCCTAAAACAATGCCTGCAACTTTCATTCTGATGATGCAATGATCTCTGCATCATCTTGTTACCTACAGCAGGCGATTAAAATAAATACATTCAGTGACCTACTTTCACAGCCATGCTGGTTTATTTCATTCCTTGAAGACAGCTATGTGAATACAAATTGAACAACCAAGTAGATATGGCGCAACCTTGCTTAACATTCGACCAGATGTCAAACCAAGGCGACATGCCAGTTCCTACTTGCACGCAGGCTGAGTGATCTCTATAAGACACTGAAACCTCCTTGGGCCTCCCACAACAGCCGTCCGGATCTCTTTTACTTTCTTAGCATAAATTTTAGTACCCAAACTAATCCACCCGATAATATTTCATTCATCTTCTGTTCCATCCCTCCTCTTACATTTCACGTACATATTTGTAGCTCCATCTATGACTTCCCGCCGTTCCGGTCATGGTGTATTGGGTGGGTGTCTCCAACGCTCCGCTTTGCCTCAACGCCAGAGTGATGAAATAATTATTTTTCTCGGGAGCGGATCAAACCCACAACCAGTCGCGTTTACATTCACACTTTGTGCCCCTGTGCCTATGCTGGCCTAATACAGCGTAAAGCTAATACAATAAAATTGTAGTTAATTTTATACAAAATGACATACGAATATAATAAACTTAAGTTTGCCAACTTTTATAAGTTGTCCTACAATCCTGAAATTGCTACGGAGCCGTCAGTGGACGAAGCTGACTCGTACTAGACTTGGTTTTTTTAAATGATAAATTTATATATATATTATATTGAATGGAATTTTGAGTTCCGCCACTCAATATGGAACGCCTTTAGAGTTCGGCTTGGCGGAGTGTCTCAACACTAGGTCTAGATTAACGGAGTGTCTTGATACTAGGTTTAGCAGGTACTCCCTCCCCTCTGCTATGGAGGGGATACAGCGTGAGGTTTATATTAAAATGGACATGGTACCATAATCGATTTATCTACAAAGGCTACCTGTATTAAAATAAAACATTTTCAGTATCATAGAACAGACAAAGCGAACCCAATATTAAGACATTCCGTGTCTCCGTCACTTGTTGGACGACGTACCTCAACGCCGCGATTTGTCGGACTATGGCAATAAATGCAAAAATAAGTTATAATAATCATTCCTTTATGCCGCCGCGGCGCAGCGGAACAGCATCCGATGGCCACTCTGAAGAAGGATTTTTTTTTAATTTCCTCGAATCTGGTAACAAGAGACATATTGTATGTTGAGTGGCGGACGTTAAAGCACGGCGTTGACGTCCGCCACTTTGGACGATGCGTAGGATGTAGGATGACACTAGGTTGCCTACCATGCTATAGGTATGCGGGACACAGCGTGAAGCTTAAAAAAGTCTTTCACGTCGGAGTCGAACCTACAACCGTCGTGTGTACTGCAAGATATAATCTCACTCCAATAAGATACTATAATGTTTATACTATATATAATGATACTATAATGTTTATTATAATGTTTATAAGTATTTATTTTATCAAATTGCAAACAGTCACTCGTGTACTGTCGTAGTGTAAGCACGTGACGAACAAAACGTGGCTTTTTATTATGATAATTGTAACAAAATATTAACGATTGGTAAAAGCAATTTATGGGTAAGTAAAATATATATATATTTTTCTATTATATTAACACTGTATAGAGAGTGCTAGAGTTGCGTGTTCGATTCCCACTCAAGGTGTTTAAATTATTTTAATTTCTACGGTATTATAGAAAATATAGGGGCATTGGGGTTCATCAAATAACAAGCAATATCTTTAAATTAAGTAGAGGCATCTAAGCGCTTACCTCTTTCCTATTGAACGCGAAAAAAAATCATAACCATTGGTTACTGCTTCAAGCGAGAAATACGCGTTTACAGACAGATGAAAACCTATTAAGTATAAAAAAATAAGATTCTTATACCTAATTTATAGAATTCCATTTCGTGGAAATTTATAAGGAAGGAAAATCTTTTTTTTTTGTCGTGAGTGCACTATTGAAGACCGACTGTAATGGCTCGAGGCTTGGCGAGAATTGGCCAGCTCGAGAATTAAATGGAAGGTACTGGATATGGTAAGGCTTTCTACATTCTTCTTACAGCTGGCATGCCAAAAAAGTCATATAGGTGATATATTGAGAAAAGTCACTCTTTTCATCCACAATACACTCAACCCAACGCCCCAAGAATTAATTTAAGAATATTATATCGATTATACTAAAAGAAATTCGAACAACATAAGGAGGACACGAATGTGAGTGTTAATGACACCGGACGAGACAAAAGAGGCAAACAGAGACTGGCAACCCTGCCGAGGAAAGCGTGAAAGTAAAGACTGAAAACCGGACAAGCGCGAGTCGGCCGAGGGTTTTGTACAAAAAAATATTTTAATTTTTTTCGTGAACTAGTTTACTACTACCTACCTGTAGATGCTACCTGCCAAATTTCATAATTCTAGGTCAACCTGAAGTGTCCTATTAACTTTGATTTCGGTTTTTTTTCTATATAAACGGCTATATCTTTGTTTAAGTACTTAAATATAGAAATTTTTTTTTCAGAAAATCATAGCACTGTAGATTTTAGTATATAGTTTGAATTTCAACTCGAAATCTCCAAGCGTTCTTGAGATAAAGGCTATATAGTGATCTTATAAGGGTTTCTTTTTTCCTTAAAAGGTACGGAACCCTAAAAACATCTTATTGAAACTAACTAACGAAATACAAACATTTTTAGATAATATTATTTCGAGTGGTCTTAAATAAAAAAAAATTCGTATACAAAGCCAAAAACACCTGTAAATATCCTTAGATACGCCCATGACGACTTGGGACCTAACCCACAACCACGTTCTCAAAAATGTTATGATAGGTTCCTATGTTTGTAATTAAACTGTATCAAAGTCTACGTTACTGTTACAACTAAGGAATATTATACGGTTAATTTTCAAGGATTTTCCAGTGAATGGATCACAATAATAGATCTCATCTATTATTATGGAGAATAAAGTAAATTCATTCAGACGGACAGACATTCTAAATAACATTTTATATTGTGGCGAAGTAGAAACATGTATGGTTTTGGGATCGCTCTTCACTCGATGGAAGGATTTTTCCATCTTCACGCTGTATCCCTTGTAGCAGGGTAGGCAGAGGAAGCCTGGTGTTAAGGCACTCCGTAACCATTTTTCCGACAAATTCTGGAGGCACTGCGTGGCGGATCTTGAGTATTTTACATTTCTATATGACAAGATAATGGCGAAAATGTGATAATTTGTATGTACCTAAGTACTTACAGAATTACATAATGTTGTCTTATAAGTTACAAGTTGTAGCTAATTGTGGGTTAGATCCCTGCTTAAGGATCGATCGAAGGATTATATAGATAAAGATGAAAATAATAATTCAGCAATTTCCAGTAGTAAAACAATTTAAATAATTTAGATAAGATTAGATTTTTCTTTATAGCACACAAGTAAGAAAAAAAGCACAGTAAACAGATAATTAAAAACATGTATGCCAAGACTGCTTTATTGCTTCAAGCAATCTCTTACAGGCAACTTTTGGTAAAAACAAAAGACTTAAAATATAAAAAAAAAGAGTGCAATAACGTTACATGCAAATAATAAAAATGAAAATAGTAATAAGTAAATATTTACTATACTCCTGATTTATATTATACAAAAATACATAAGCTCACACACAGTACACAGCAACTTTCAACAATCAAATGATAACCTCCTCTAACTTCGTGACCTTAGTTTCGGGCATAGAAAAGAATCGGAAACAAGGAAGCTGAATCTGAATCTGAATAAACCGCTCCCTTCAATAGGAGAGAGCGAAAGGATCGTAAAGGACTGAATAAAGTTAGTTAATAATTAATGAAATTATTAATAATATGAATAAATATTAATATATGTATATATCTTATCTAAAATAGGTCAATCAGTAATGAGTGAGCTAGAGTAGTTTTAGTTTTGATAGGTAGAAAATATTTATATCCTTTCATGGCTCCGATATTAGTGAATAGTTTTTTGTTGACCTCTCAACTAAAAATATATTATGTTAAGGTTTTTATTAGTCGGTCTAACAATTAAATCAGTATCAAACTGTATAATAGTAAGGCCATTCATAATATTTTTTTACTACCTATAATACTGACTTGTGATTTGCAAATCCATATTGTATCTACGAATATACTTCATATATATCACTCTAGGGCGCAGCTAGGTAAGTTGTCAGCGTATAGATGGTAGGATGAGGAAAGGTTTTGGAAGATTAAATTAATGAAAATAGGGAACAGGAGAGGAGAAATGGCACCACCTTGAGGAACACCCATAAAATGAGAACGAAAGTAACTTATTTTGTCATTTTCTTGTACGTATTAACCTCGATTAGATAAATAGCCTCTGAACTATTCTGTAGCTTGAGAAGAGATATTAATTCCTAAAACAGCGACTAAAAGCGTTACTAAAATCGAGCAAAGTAATAACAGTAACATTTTGTCTATCCATATTCAGCCGTATATCATCCCTTTAATAAAGGCAATGACTGTTCTATGCGCACGCGCTTAGACTGCAACTCACATAGAATATGATTTTCTAAAAGACTCTGATTTAGCTGTTGATATTTTATTAGCAACTAATCTGAAATAAAAATAATTTGAAATACGAAACGCGCAATTTAAAATTTCTTCATTCAAAATCAGATAAATAATATTAATTACATTAAATATGACCTTAAGTGTAAATATTAAGATAATATTATTTATAATGTACTAACAATTATTTACCTGATTTTGTCTTCTTTTAAAAAAATAATAATAATTGTTTTATATTATTTTATTCCATGTCTGAAAATGCTATATATGTTAACTCTAACTCCACACACACTAAATGCTAAACTTGCACAAAATTTGCTTTATAAATACTTATTCAAGTGTGTTCTTACACTGAGTTCCCAGGTTCCCTCTTCCCACCCTACTTTTTGCCTGATACAGCGTAAAGCTTACAAAAAAATAATTTAAACACTGTAAATAACTTTCAAGGCAAAAAGATTTATAAAGATTACTTCAATTGTAGTACCTATTATTATTTATTTACATTCAGATATTGTTTAAACCTAAGCTATAGATACTAGGAATTCATTGATAAGTGATAACATTACTTTCTATAGGTGCCAACCTAAAAGCGATCCAAATTCAGTCAAATTTCAATTCACAATAATATATTTATTCAATAAACAATACTACCGCTACGCAGAGTTGATTTTAGACTTTAAAAAAAAAATAAAAAAAATTATGCGTTGCGCATGCGCATGCGCATTAGTTCAGAATACCTAACTTCAGGACGATCATGTCTTGTTGGCTGTACGGTACCATTGGCTCGGAAGGCTGTTCTGGTCTGAAGAGAGCTGGCAACGAACTGAGTACTTGCTGTTTTCAATATAACGGTTAAAATATATTATTTAATACGATAATAAGAAGTTGTCTTGTATAAAATTGAAATTATAAATGTGCGATAAATGTACTTTACATTAGGAAACGGCTGTCTAGCGTATATATATAAGTAACGGAACCGTTACAAACAAACAAACATGTATGTATATATACAAAAAATCTAACGTAATCTCTTTATAATAATAATAAACTATTATTTTGAAATGACGTCGATATCATATCAAAAATTATCAAATGATTTTTTACACTAAGCGCTGTATTAATGATAAGAATTGTAAATCATTTTAATACTTGAAGTTAAACCCACGAGGCGGTGGGGGCACGTTGCGATATTTATGTTATCAGGAGATAAAATATTAAAGAAAACTAACGTCGTGGGTTCGTTCCCCACTCAGAGGGATGAATTGTTAACCTTTTCACTCCCCCATTTTGATATTTCGAAATCCACCTTCGAAACCTCCCCCAACGATATACGCAGTGTTCTGATATTTGGTTCTCTCGCCAAACTCTTCATTTTGCGAACATGGGCGAATAAGCATTACAGATACAGGTTTGAATGAACACTAAAAGAAGCGCTGTAAATATTGTAACAACTGCCACCAACTAACTATACTTTTCGTAGAAAATATTTAAAAGTGGCCACATAGGTAACAAGCCCCTGCATTTTAAGCAGTATATATTAGCAGCCTAAAGTCCAATTTATGAGGCCCTTATGAGGCAAGCTGAAAGTGGCCAACACACTCCGTTCTCCTCTAATGAAAATAATTTAAATATACCCATTGCCCCAAGTGAGGATCAAACCCACTAACATCGGGTATCGTCAGCCATACAACATTGCTATTTAATTTTGCTATCATTTGCATAGTTTTCAGTAGGTATCTATTTGTATTCGCTATCTATGATTCTATATTCAATGTTATATTATATTTGATAAAATAGGTAATATAAACTTTTATTACCTACATTCTTGATATTATCATCAAATATAATATTGTTAGTAATCGGAAGCGGTTAACGTTTTTAAAAAAACACGATATAAAAACATATCTCCTGACACATGACTGCCTCGATTGACTTTTTTTATTTCGGATGGATTGTTGAACTGGACTAGACTTGACAGCGTCACTGGGAGGGAAGGGGTGAGAATAGCTCGCCCCTGAAGAAAGGTTCGAGCTTTGATGGACGCTCGTGAAGAGTTGGCGATCGCAGGGGAATGTCCTGCGTACGCTTATCAGTGGGGATTACGACCATTGAGTCCCGTCGTCGCTTTTTACGGCGACGGAGAGCATGACGTGAGACTTAAGAATGAATCCAGCCAATGTACAAGGCAAAAGCACGGCATTAAATTTTACTCAATAGCTCAAGTTATGGAGGCATTGCATGTTGAGTAGCGAAACTCAACGCCGCGCTTTGCCTCGACACCAGAGCGAAGAAATGAAAATATAAATTTAATTGCTCATTAAACTTCCTCGACTGGGGCTCGAATCCCCAACCAGTGGCTTTTCACACCTGCGACTGACATCACTAATTCGTTACAATAAAAGTAATAAAATAATTACTGTAGTAATTTACTTAACTAATGGATTTCACAAGAAGTCATTAATGAAAGAGTTTTTTGGTTATAAATTACATAATAACGCTGTCGTGACAAAATGGAACTGTGTGCGATTCTCGCAATGATTTTGGTTTAATCCTGATTCTTTTTTTATCTTCACACTTTAACCCGTAAGTAGCAGGCAGAGGGACCCTGGGTACCTAGTGTAAGGCGTGCTCCATTTTTAATGCAAATTTATATTTTTTGAATATTTTCAGACATTGCGTGTTTGTTAGCTGAGCCCCACGCCGCGCTTTGTCACAATAATAAGTATTTCATTTCCTCGCGTGGGAATCGAACCGACGACAAGCACGACTGACGACTATATTACCTTAAATTATTATGAATAAAGTAGAGTAGCCAGAGCGAACCTAATCTGAAGGCCCCCAATTCCTCACAGACAGGCGGAACTTAACGCCACCCTGTGCGTGCGCAGAGAAAATAAAAATAATCATTCTCTCGATTAAGTAATCGAAAAGAAATACTAAGTTTCCCACAAACTTATCGCTTCCACTCAGACGCTATCGAGAGATGCGCCTGAGCTAAATTAATTAAAAATCTCATTAAAATCGAACCTACAGCCGTTGCATTTGGAATCGTTATTTAATTATTTACTTCTACTAAACCGTGACGCGTTTTAATAACCTCGACCCGACGCTAGCTTTGTTTTATGATTGCTTATCACATTACATCGCTACCTGTGCGAGGAAACACTTGTAAGAAACAAAAATATTGAATTAAACCAATTATATTTATTTATAAAAATAAAAGTGAAAAAATAAAATTATATTTAGTGTTAGTGATTATTATTTTAGTGAGGGCTTAGTGATAAATTATTCAATGCCCAGTGCTTCGGTTTTGTAAGTAAATATTTTTTTTTAATATATTTTTTTAAAGGTTTCTTAAAAGTTTGTTTCGGCCGAAAATTGGGAACGGAGTGTTTTATAACCATGTTCCCTCTGCCTAACCTGATGTGTGCGGCATACAACGTGAAACTGATTTATCAGTTTTTATTATATAATTTTTACTTTTCAAGTTATTAATTTAATGTTAAGCAAATTTTACCTTACTAAAACAGAAAAATGCCACAATCACCACTCAGCCCGCAAAACGTATGATGCAATTCGGAGGAAAGAAAAATTTTCTTTTTTCGAGCTCAGTGTCTTAAGCTTAGGTTCCGGCGTTAAGCTATAAAACACTACGTAGCAGACATAAAAACCAAATACAAAATGGACAATATTAAAAAAACATAAATAAATTATTTATGAGGAATATTTTTATTAATCAACGTTTTTATTAGGTAAGGCAAACGGAACCTAGTGTAAAAACACCCCGCTCCCTACTTTGAGTCCATTTTTTCGTTACATAGCGTGTTGAATTGAGTATAATTCATTCCTCCATGTGGGAAACGAACCCACAACCGTAGCGCTTAAAGTCAGAAAATCTCTGCCTCTACGCCACGACGGCCTCTGAGTAAATATTTATGAAGTTCATATATTGAATTTTATAACTCTATCGATAACATTTTAAAATGATATAAAACAATGGATTAAATAAATATTTTAAATTTCTTTATATCTTTATGACAAGATAATGGCGCGGGAATGTGATAATTTCTTATTTATATGTGTAGCGGCCTTCTAGTGGTGTCGTAGTGGGACCAATATACTTTATACAATCACTAATTATTTCAACATGATACCGTGTGAGGTCTATAGGTTTATACTGACTTTAAAGGCGATGGCTGTGGGTTCGATGCCTACTGAGAAAGCTGTATCAAGACACGCGCCACGTCCAAAACGACGCACTACTTAACATTTAACTTGGCTCTCATTTCACATGTCTTTGAAGGGATCTGTATTACAGTCATATAATTATTTTGATTTCCTCGCTCTGGTAACAAGGCAAAACGCGGCGTTGAGTTCCGCCACACAACACGCCACGCCTCCAGAGTTCGCTGGTAAGTGTAAACCGTGCCCAAGTGGGATCGGAGTATCTTTACACTAGTTTCCCAGATTTCCCCTGTCCTCTGTAGCAGGGTGCTACGTGTGGGATACAATGTGAGGTTAAAAAAATATATGATGATATTTGCTATTTATGATTTCTGTTTATTATATCATACAAATGGACTTCTACTTTACTCGCTTCTATCGCTGTATTGATAAAACTTCTTAAAAATAAATGATATTCTCGAATAATTAAATATTATATAGGTATTTTTTCACTGTATCGCGCACACATACACCACAGGGTATTATAGAAAGAAATGCTATTTTTTTTTATTATTAGAGCGAGCTAAGCGAACAGAAATTTGCAAGCGAAGGGAGCAGGGGAGTTGACCCTTATTTTGTTATTGTTATAATTAAAAATCTTTTTTATATTAAAACTTATTCTGGTTATGACTGGACAATTAATATGTAGTGTTACTGAAGTTTAGATGACCTTACTCCGACATATTTCTTTAGGCAAAAGGTCATACAAACCTTGCTAAGAAGGTTGTCCATGTACTTATTTAATACTAGTTGTCGCCCACAACTCCTTTTATTTATAACTTAATGACATTTGCCGTCTCATTTGTCACCATTTGTCGTGGAAAATTAAGATTCAAATTTTACCGTAATGTAACGTAACGTAACGTAAGTAACTACTAGCAACTTATGCTATTAAACATATCAAATCAAATGAAATCAGCTTCACGCTGTATCCCGCATACAGCAGGGTAGGCAGAGGGAGAGTGTAGAGAGAGGGGGAATGTAGTGTTAAGATACTCCGATCGAACCCACGACCAGTCGATTTTACAGTTACACTTTATGCCTCTGCGCCACGACTGGCCTCGAATAAGCCTCGAATTGTGGCCAATAAAAAAAAAATCAGCTTCACGCTGTATCCCGCACACAGCAGGGTAGGCAGAGGGAACCTAGTGTTAACACACTCCGTTCCCCACTTTCTGTCGAATTCTGGAGGCATTGCGTGTTGAGTGGCAGAACTCAACGCCGCGCTTAGCCTTGACACCAGAGCGAAGAAATGGAAATATCAATTTAAGTAAATATTTCATCTCCTCGAGTGGGGATAGAACCCACAACCAGTCGGTTTTACAGTCACACTTCGTGCTGCTGTAAAGTATACCTAATATTAGTTTTAACCTGTGGCTTTGCTTGCGCCATCAAATGGATAGATCAAATGGATAGATAAAATGGATAAATAAAAGTTGCCTAAGACATGGAGACATGACATACTTTAAGTAGTGGTTTTTTAACTTCACGATGTATATATAGCAGGTTAGGCAGAAAGAACCTAGGGACCTTGTGTTAAGACACTCTGTTCCCCATTAAAATGCGTCCGTTCCCCACTTTCTTCTTCTTCTTCTTCTTCTTCGCCGAATTCTCAAGGCGTTGCTAGTTGAGTGTCAAAGCGCAATTCCATGCTTTGCCTTATTACCAGAGTGAAGAAATGAAAATTTGAAATATTTCATTCCTCATTCCTTCCTAGAGGGGGAATCGAAGCCACAACTGCATTTACAGTCGTTGCTTGTTGTCGCTGCGCCACAACGGCCGAAGTAACAAAAATAATGTAGACTATATTTTTTTTGGCTTAAATAAATTGTGTTTAAGACTAAAAAGCTGCGTTTTTGTTTTCAGATCAATCATGGCGAATAAATAATAAATAAATTATGTATGCGTTAGGAAGATCGTGACAAAGAATTTATATATATATATATATATATATATATTTTTATATTTTTAAATCAAAATGGAGGAAGTACGCAAGAGAAATTCGGTAAGTGAACCTTTTTTACAATTGCATGAGAAGGGGAAACCTATAGGTAGGGTAAAAAAAACCCTGTTTCAAATTTCAATTTACGAGACATTACGTGTAGAGTAGCGAAGCTCAACGCCGCGCTTTCCGTCGTTCCCAGTTTCCTCGAGTGCGAATTGAATCACGGCCCTCACGTTAACAGTTAAATCCTACGCCTCGACGCCAAGAAGACCTGAATATTTTATTTTATTAAATTATTTTACTCAGCACGTACGGAAGACATTAAACTGACTGGGAAATTACTTATTTTTCTAACATTAAACTCCATTATCACACGTTTTATTATTGAAGACTACAATAAGGTGCTTATTGTAGTTTTGAAAATGATCTTTTAAAGTGTAATAATTACAGTAAATAAGTATGAGTGTGTGAAAGAGATAGAAGTATCTTCCGTTTCAAAATACATGTGTTATATAAAATAAACTAAAAAATATAAATATATGATGGACATATATTTATATGAATAAATTCTCTAATATACATAAATATAAATATATGTATTTTAGAGAATATAAAGATATGTTGAGGCCAGATGTAGCGCAGAGACTGGTTGTGAGTTCGATCCCCACTCGAGGAAATTAAATATTTATTTGAATTTATATTACCATTGGAACATCGCGTGTTGAGTGGCGAGTTACAACGTTTTTCTTGTTACCAGAGCGGGGAAATAAAAATAATGAATTCCTCCGAGTGGATATCGAACCCATTGCCGTAGCGCTGGCGCTGTGCCTCAAAGTCCAAAAAAAACATTTGGGAAAGAATGCGGCGTTAAGTTCCGTCATTAAGCGACACACATCTTAACAATAATTTACTTTCCGTGAGTTCGAATAAAGCTGCTAAAACGTTTATACGTTTTTCTAAAAAAATCATTTGTTTCTATACGTACACAGGCACAGGAAACAAACAACGCTGTTGAAATGAACAATGCACATAAAAAGGAACAAAATGGGAATATCGTAAGTATAAATTAAAATAACATGATATCGATACGATCTATGTGGATTAGATTTACACTGTGAGAATTATCCATCTACTAATTTAGTTGTAATTATTCTCCTCCTCCTCCGTCCTAGGGTAGGAAAATAGAACCTTGTGTGTTGTAAACCTGTTCTGTAATTTCCACCCAATTTTCGCCCAAGATATTGCGAATTTAAAATATTTTATTCCCCTGAATCGGAATCGAACCAACAACCGTTGCATTTGCAGTCAAATCGAAGCTGTTTTGTTTTTAAGGGGAAAATGAAGTACCCATTTTATTGTATGAATGGCTAATACTAGCATCGCTTTGCGCGGCTATATGCATTATATTGCATTAATACGATAACGATATGTAAATTTTCAGAGTTCCCATGAAAACTTGGACTACGTTCCCAGCGGTTGGTTGGAAGTGACTCTGTCGAGGGTAGGGAGTTCGACAGAGGATTTCATCAAGAAAAATGGATCTGCAATGAAAACTATAACGATATTCGTCCTTAACGGTGTTGTGATAGGGTTCTTCTTTGCCTGTTTCTATTACTGGTGGACTTACAGTAAGTGGTTTTTAATATTTTTTTTATTTTACATACTGCTACGGTCGTCTTTAAACAGAAATAACTGACAATTGTGTTTTATACATGATATATTCTACTACTCTCTCTTCTCCGTGGTGTTGAGTTCTACCGCGCATCCCACTTAAGTCTCTAAAAGTATTTTAAAAAAATCTTGTTTTTTTATGATTCCGTATCCAATTGTTTTAAGATTATATTTACTCTTTAACGTTACTCTTTATTTTGTTTATAGTAGGGTGGACCTAGGTAACCTAGTGTCAAGACCCCCCGTCCTCCGCCATCCGCCTTCGCGAACTCAAGGCCGTAAAAGTAAAGCTAAGGTCTTAGCAAAATTGGCGGATATTAACGCTGTATGTTGTTTTATCAGAACGGAAAAATAAAGATAATTAATAATTAAAATTACTAAAGTCATTGATCCTCAAACCACCTGGCATACAATCGTATACTGTTCCACTCCCCACGACTTTTTGTTGTTGAAATTAAATAAAAATTAAATTAGCTTCACTCTATATCCCACACACAGCAGGCTAGGCAGAGGGAACGTAGTGTTGAGACACTCCGTTCCCCACTTTCTGCCGAATTTTGGAGGCATTGCGTGTTGAGTGGCAGAACTCAACGCCGCACTATTGCCTCGACACCAGAGCGAAGAAATGAAAATATAAATTTAAGTAAATATTTCATCTCCTCGAGTGGGGATCGAACCCACAACCAGTCGGTTTTACAGTCACACTTCGTGCCGCTGCGCTACGACTGGCCTTTAACGGACTTACTTTTTTGTTTAATAATATGTTTTTCTTTTTCAGGTAATAAGCCGTTAGAATTGTGCTATGGATTTGGTAGTTTAATAGCAGTTTTGAGTATTATATACTTCTTTGTAATTTATTTCCTTGTGGTGAAGAAGTTAATAGGAAAATGGTTTCAAAGAACTATTTGGACAAAATTTGAAAAGATATGTTTTAAACTTTGGCAATTTATGTAAGTATTATATTTTTTGCTTTTTATTTTTTTAGCAAAATGCAGCCCTATGAGGCGTAACTAAACGCCGATGAAGTCTCGATGTCTGCTAATCTAACTATAACAGTTCCAAGAGAGTTCCGGTTAGAACTCACACGCTATGGTTATAATAATAATAACTTAGGATTTTAATTTTTACAACCAAATGTTTACATATCAATCGACGTTAGTCTTATGTCAATACTGACGACCTGAATGCGACTTCACACGCTTAAAGTTACTTTGATATAGTAGCAAAATTATATAAAATATTGCCATGAATTGTAACCTATATGTTAATCTGATGTAGTTGCATTTGCGTAGCATGCATTTCTGTAAGTTAGATCAAATCGGCTTCACGCTGTATCCCGCATTCAGCACGGTAGGCAGAGGGAGCCCAGTGTTAAGACACTCCGTTTCTCGCTCTCCTCCAAATTATTCCACGCATTACGTGTTGAGTAGCGGAGATTAGACGGTGCTTGCGTGTTCAGTGTTATAACCCAACGACGGGCCTTGAAATAATTTTATATAAAATAATTTATTACCATTTGAAATATTGTACATTTTGTGAATTAAAAAATATAATTATTTTCAGATTGTTCCGTTGGAGTTTATCCATTGCTATATTAGTAGCTATCGGCTTTTTCCTGTATTGGGACACACGAGGATCTCCAGAAAGACTAATTTCTCTTATTGGGTTATCTCTCCTTCTAGTACTTGGTGAGTAAAACAAATAAATTTGGTAAATTAAAATACGGATGAAATAAATAAATTTAATAAAGGAATGATTTCCACTCGAACAAATGGGATATTTAAGAGGTTAATTTCCTTCAAATAGTAATAAATAGTATTTAAAGAAACAATTGGCGGGCGACTAATATTTGTAATTAATATTTAACTTTATTTTAGGTTTCGTCTTCTCTCTCCACCCTGGTCGCATAAACTGGCGCAGCGTGACCATGGGTTTGCTGATTCAATTCCTGTTTGGGGTAGTTTTGATCAGGTGGGACCCTGGCAGGGCTGCGTTGCAGTGTTTCTCGGGTAAAGTAAGTGTATTTGTGATTTCATTAATCGTCATTAGTTATTTCATACAAATTTAGATTTTTTAACAGGATAAAATCTAAGAAATTGAATTTCACTCACTTGTAACAATTTTATTGTCATGAAATTAATAATACAATAATATGGTATTCTCGAGCTGGTCTGATGATGGAGCCAGGACCTGAATAGTAGAACTCTTCAGAGGTTCGTTTTAACTCGAACTTAGACTCTACTCTGAGCTCATTTTTTTTTAATTTGCACTTGGTACCTGTTCTGATGATGAAGCTCTTCAGAGGAGAGTCATATGCTTGGTCACTTTTTCACGATAAAAGTGGTTTTATATTTTTTTTTGTCTATAACTACATAATTGTTAAATCAAAATAGTTAAAATATTTGTAGGTTTTAAATTTTTACAGATATTTTAAATATTTCAGGTGGCAACGTTCCTCTCCTACGGTATCGACGGCGCCGCTTTTGTGTTCGGGGAACTTTTAGTGAGAACTGAACAAGTATTTGCATTCAGTGTAAGTGATTTCTTATTTAGTAATTCTTTCACTTTAAATATAATTTAATTAATTAAACAAGAAACAATCCATTTGATACTCTCCTTTTCTTACAGAAGTCGGTTAAAAATACAAACAAAAACTTGATCGAATCTAATATAGAACGAAAATGTGTATATAAATAACTCTCACACACTCGAGTGCCTATGTAATTTTTCTACCAGTAATTTAAAAATGTATTATTTTCAGACCCTCCCAGTAATATTTTTCTTCAGCATGTTGGTGGAAGTGTTGTTCTTTTGGGGCGCTCTGCAATGGTTCTGCCTCAAATTGGGGCGTCTACTGCAGAATGCAGCCGCGACCACTGTGTGTGAGAGTGTGATAGCTGTGGGGAACGTGTTCCTTGGGATGGTAAGTTCCTTAGATACTTCAGATATTTAGAGTGGTGGATTTTCAAAGTGTATTAGAACTGAAGACCTAAAAGTTTTTTTAATAAACCAAAAAATAAGTGGTAATATCTGATAGGTTCATGTGTGAACTCTATTGCCCTTGCCAAAATATTTTCGCATTCATGTTCAACGTAAACAATTTTACGCGTTTACTGCTAGATTTATTTAAAAAAAATAAAAGTTCCCGCTGGTGTGGGTGAGGTCTTTTCAGCCTCATATTTTTTACATAGTTAACTTAATGCACACTGGCATGATGTTTATATGAGGCCGATTTCGACCTCAAGCCTCCTTCTATGCCTGATTTACTGTTCAATCCTATACTAATACTTTTCTTTAGACAGAATCAATCCTGTTGATAAAGCCATATTTAGCGATCCTAACGCCATCCGAGCTCCATTTGGTTATGGCATCCGGTTTTGCTACAGTTTCCGGTGAGCATTTTTTTATATTTACATTTTGCTTATCAAGGATTTATTAATAATTAAATTGATTTAAGTAGAGTAATTAGAAATTTAAATAGATTGGTTGTATGCTGAATTATTTATAGACTGGTCATAATAAATATAAAAATGAATCTAGTTACATTGCGAAATTTGTTAGTTAGTACATTAATTTTCGCCATAAAATATTTATTGTAATTTTAAGGCAAGCGCAGTAGAGTAGAATCTGACGTCTCTGTCATGCTCTGGCAATACAAATTATAGATTAAGCTTTTAGCGTGCGATATCTCGAAATTGATTGAAAAGTGATGAAAAATAGTACTAGTGCTAGTTTTCAATAGGTAGAGCTGTCTACTAAAAACATTTTATATTAATTAATCAATTAATAGTATTTTAACGTCTGACAGGTACAATATTGTCCGCCTACATCGGTTTTGGTGCGGAGCCCATCCATCTTGTAACAGCGAGTATGATGTCGGCTCCGGCAGCTGTTTGCTACGCGAAGCTTTTGCTGCCAGAAACCAAAAGATCACTCACTACTGTCGATAATATACAGAGTGTTGAGAAGTGAGTGTACACTGGCTCGAAGGACCTTTTTCTGTTTTTTTTTTTTGGAATTGTGTAATGGGTACCCACCCAGGGGTTGAAGCTATGAATCTGTTTATAAAGATTTTGTAATTTTGCAATGTGTTTGTGTGACACTTTTTTGTCCATGTGGGGTCTTTGCCATAATTTTTTTATTAAAATTTTACGGAAAATAGATTCTAAAAATTTTACAAAAACTATATATATTTTATATATTTTAGAAGTTTTATCCGTTGTAAATTTATTCAATCAATTTTCAAAAAAATCCCGACTATAATCCATTCATACATTCAGTTTCTAAAGAAGCATATCTTATTTTTTTCAGACAAGATCAATCAGCTCTATCGGCAGCTACCAGAGGAGCGACCAACGGGATATCCCTGATACTGAACATTATAGCAAATCTTGTCGCTTTCGTTTCTTTCGTCGCTTTTGTGAACGGTTTCCTGAGCTATTGTGGAGGACTACTTGGTAATCCCGATATAAACTTGGAGTGGATATTTGGAAAAATATTTATACCACTCGCTTGGTGTATGGGTAAGTTTTTTTTTGTTTTCTTTTTAAATTTTGTATCAATTTACTATTATTGACAAGAAATCGAAATTAAATTAATACAGTATTTTACCACTAGACTTTTTTTGACCACATGACTTTTTTTTTACTCTCCGCTTACGCAACATTCGTCGTTCATACATAAAAAAATGGAATTCGGATCTTTTATAGGCACAGTAACCAAGAGATTTAAACTCAGTTGCTACAAAATATTTATATAGAACTGATTTAAATATTTCTGTTATAGTAAAGTAATTAAATTATTTCATAGGCGTCCCTTGGGAGGAGTGCGAGCAGGTTGCCTCGTTGATTGGACTCAAGACTGTGGTTAACGAATTTGTGGCGTACCAACGTATGGGAGAAATGAAAAGAGCTGGTCTCCTATCGGTAATTATATTTTTATTAACTTGACGCTTTATTCCGAGAGAATATAGTGTCAAGACAGGGAGAATACAGTATCAAGACACTCTGTTCTGTGATGAGATTGTGTGATTAGTGATAGAACTTAATGCTCTAAAGTCATTAAAATGAGTACAGTGAAAAAGTACGTAGTACGAAGTGGCAAAATAAATTTTGAACCGAAAAAAATGTTACTTTTACTAGATTTAAAATGAATTAGTTTTCCTTTAGATCATTTACTGACATGGCAACTTAATAACAGATCAAAATATATTTTTTGTATAAAAATAAACGGACTTACTTTTTTAAAAAAATTCTCTATATGAATTCCAGCCTCGAGCAGAGCTAATCGCCACATATTCTCTCTGTGGCTTCACCAACCCGTCCTCAGCTGGTATACTCATAGGCGCGATATCGTCTATGGCTCCGAATCAGAGGGAGACTTTATCTAGTGTAAGTATTTCTATACCAAATTATGCAAAAGATCAGTTTTTGCGACTTTACAAATTGGCAACTTCAAGACATTGCCATTTGCTTCAACAGGTAAGTAAATATTTCATAAGAACTATTGTCGTGATATTAAATTAAAAAATAATAATTAATAAAAAACAAATACAATACAATACAATAATTTGATTGCGCGACTGTGTAGGCTCTAGACACGCGGCAGTGTGTCCAGCCAAGTTAACCAGTACCTGCAACTAACTAAAATTTAGCACATTTGGAAATCCGCTTTAGGGACTGAATTTTATCCCGAGTGAACATAAATCTCGACACCCATACAAATCGCCTATTCGGTGTTATGTCGGTGAAGTTGAGAACGACGCATCACTTAACATTTAACTTGGCGCTTCACATTTTCTGTTTTTGATACAGTTGCTACTATAAACTTTAATATATTATAAATTTATTTTCCAGATGGCGGTGAGAGCGTTCTTCGCTGGATGTGGCATATGCTTCATGAACGCGTGTATGGCAGGTGATGTATATTCTTTCTTTTCTTTTACTTTTCTCAATCTTTCAAATTCTGCTCACGAATTTAGCAAATTATCTTTATCTTCGTATTATTGATCCATCTTCATTTTCAATCCGTCGTAGCGTTGTTGGACTGTTTGTGATTGTAAAGGCGATTATTGTAGGTTTGATGCCCATTCAGGTGAATGAATGATTTTCGTTTTTCGAATCTGGTAGAACAAAGTACGGCGTTGAGTTCCCCACTTACACGCAATATCTCACATTTGGATGAACTTTGAACTGGAGAATGAAGGACAGACGTCTTAATATTAAATTCTCTATGCCTTTCCTCCTATTATGTATGAAGCGCCAAGATGGTGGCTGGCGAGTATATGAATGTACACGTAATGTTTGTGGGTTCGATTCTGTCTCGGACATAATATTACATTTATCCGCCATAGTAAAGCATAATGTGATATTGAAAATCAGTGGTAAGTGATAAAAATGTTCCTGATTATATAAAAAACGATTTGATATACTTATTTCATATTTTATTTGCGTTCCAGGTATTCTCATGCCTGAAGGCTCATTTGGGTAAAGATGAAGAAGACAATGAAGATTATTAAGAAATAACACAGCCCCTGAGTTCTAAAGACTTTTATTATTATTATTTATATAATCAGTGATAAAAAATAATGCAATCGATATTAATTATATTAATAAATATTTTAAAACTCCGCATTTTAATATAAAGACTTTTTAATTACTTTCAATTCTACCTTCTGACGACAGAAAGATTAAATGCGGAGTTGAGTTCTGCCACTTTACTCATAATATATCGTAATTAATGCGGGGAGTGGAAACGGAGTGTCCTTCCCCTATATTCCCCCTACTCACCCCACATTGCGGCAAAAAGCCTGAACCTATTTTTTTTTGTTTTTTTTTTTTAAGCAAAGGACTCTTATACTACGGTCGATTTGAATACTTGCTCATGAGACTTGATTTGAATAGAATATATATTGTTATAGGATAAAATTCGAGGCCACACGTGGCGCAGGAGCATAAGCGTGTGAATATAAATGCGACAAATAGTCGTTGATTACAACTCGAGGCTTTTAATACCTCATATAATATTTTATTCTTTCATAAAACGCGGCGTTGAGACCCGACACTCATTCATTTAGGGCAGAAAATGTGTAACGGAGTGTCTTAAACCTAGATTCTCAGGTTCCCCGTGATTACCCTGCTATAGATACTCGGGAAATAGTGTGAAGTAAGAAAAATCATAAACATGCATCAAGTTTGACAGGACAGGAAAATAGTTTTTTTCTACTTAAATAATTGTGATTTTGTTATTATATTAGATTAAGGAGCAGTGACTACGTTTGATTAGCTTATTACTTATGTATATTGTAAGTTTTGTGAGAATAATAATTAAAAAATTAATATAAATATATTGTTTTCTTTCTTTTCTTATTTAAAAAGAAACTAAAACAACATTAAATATAGAAATCTAAAATTCCAAAATATCCATAAGCCAAAGAGTGTGGTTAAAATTCGCTAACATAAATAATCCACGAGTGAAAGGTGGAGTAGCGTAACACTAATGTTTTAAATAATGTTTTAAAAAATAAATCAAATCAAATCAGCTTCACGCTGTATCCTGCGTTTCCCACTTATCGCCGAGCTTTGGAGGCATTGCGTTTTTAAAGGCCATCCATAACATTTTTCTCGTATATCTTCCATACTCACAGACACCGATCCGTTACGATTTTATTATTACTGTAGATTATACAAATAAATTAAAAATCTTTTTTATTTTTTATACAAAATACAATTTATGTACTGGCCTCAAAATTTTCTTTATTACCCAAGACGTCGATATTTGAAAGTAATAATATAAAATGTCACTAAAATATGCCTTCTCTGACTAAGCGTTTGTTATTAAAAACAAAATTGTACAACAAAACGTAATGATACTTTGTCAAAATTTCGAAATTATCGCGTCGGTTCTCATATATTTGCTGACGAATTTTTTTTGTCAATTTATTAAAAAACAACAAATTTCCATGTATAATAAACAAAAAATTCTCACCAGTATACCTGAAAAGGATGAAACTGACGACGAAATCGTGAAATGGGTACCGAAAAAGAAACACGAGATATTGAAAGCCAAGTACAAATGTTTGAAGAAATTATTTCAAATTTACGATGCAAGTGTGATAGGGATACTGCCGCAACCAGAAGAACCACCTGTAGAAGAAAGACAAGAAAGGTGTCATAGACGAAGAAGATCGCGCAGAACAAAAACAGACGCGTGTGCTGGAACGACAGAAGAGTCCAGCGGCGATGTGACAGTGGAAAGGGAAACAGTAGCTGAAACCGTTGTAAAAGACCTTAAGTTAATAAACAAAAACGAATCTGTAAAAGACGAAAGCACTCAGGATTCTAAAGAAGATTTAACAAGTATAAGTGAAAGTAGTGACTATCAAAAATCACGTGTGGTCATTCATCATTACAAGCAAGGAAGAAGACCGACTCGTTTCCAAATATTTCTTCAAAGGATCTTGGGTATTAAGCAGGATAGATGCGGATACACTTTGCCAAATGATAGAAATTATCCATCCAGCGATAATAATATTTCAAATAGATATGAAAAAAGAAGAAGACGAGGATTAAGGTTCAGAAGAATTAGAAGACCCAAAAGGATATATTCAGACCTAAATTTAGGGGATGTGAAAAGTCCAGTGATATTATCTTATGTACAATCTGCTCAGAAGAGTTGTCTAATGGATACTACGCCCAGGCACTGTCCTATAGTTGGGTGTAGGATGATTTCTTATGGTAAGTGAAATGCAAATCTAATGTATTTTACGGAGAAGACAGAGCATTCGTAGAAATCTACTCTTCACTCTTTTTTTCAGATTTTAGAAGAGTATTATGAGGCCAGTCGTGGCGCAGTGGCCCGAAGTGTGACTGTAAAACCGACTGGTTGTGGGTTCGATCCCCACTCGAGGAGATGAAATATTTACTTAAATTTATATTTCCATTTCTTCGCTCTGGTGTCGAGGCTAAGCGCGGCGTTGAGTTCTGCCACTCAACACGCAATGCCTTCATAATTCGGCAGAAAGTGGGGAATGGAGTGTCTTAACATTAGGTTCCCTCTGCCTACCCTGCTGTGTGCGGGATACAGCGTGAAGCTGATTTGATTTGATTTTATTCCTAGTTATATTATTTTAAATATACCTTGTATATTCGGTGGTATATCGGCGGCGGAATAATACAGTGGCGTAGCTGGGAGCGGTGCAGCCGCACCGGGCATCAAAAGGAAAGGGGCATCAAAGTCTACGATCAATTCTTATTTCTTTTTACAAATGTACAAAAAAAAATGTGACAATGAAAATATCGAAATCGAACATGAACTAATCGATATTGTTGATTTTGAAAATGTGATTAATTACTTTGCTAGTCAAATAGCGCGTAATGACCGTTTTTTATTTTTTGCAAAAATTTTTATGACTTATATATAGTTATTATAGTTTTGAAGCAATAAAAATGTATATATCTACTCTAATGCGTTTTGAAATCTGAAATTATTTTGACCATTTTAAAGGGCATCAAGTCCTAAGCTGCACCAGGCAGCAAATACCCTAGCTACGCCACTGGAATAATATATATATATATATATATATATATATATTTTTAATTATTTTCGGGCTATTCTTATCTTTTGTATACAATAAAGAATATTCCATTCTATTCTATTTCCCAGGAATCATTAACTACAACGACCATTTAAATCTGTGCCACTTTCCTGACCGAAAGTACATCTGCCATTATTGTCATGAGGGTTTCTCCAAAGAGTATGATAAGACGGTGCACGAGAACGAACACTTGGGCATTACTAAGTTAAATACGAACGTTATTTCATCGCCTTCTACGACGAGGTATAGAGAAAAGATATTATTGTATGAATATAGACGTTTCATTGAAAATGTAATGTGGTGCATCATGGTTTTTTTTTCTTATCTCCGCAGTTTGTGACAACTCGTGATTCGTGAGTCACAATAAAAGATCGATCGCCCATAAGATATTCTCACTCATTATTTTTGCTTTTATATACAGCAGAATTCCTTACATTTATACTCTTTTTACAAATATCTAATTAATCTTATTTTTTCTACAGTGACGAAACGAAAATAATTTATTGCCCCATTTATTGAGTGTAATTTAAACCCATAAACATCTCTTATAATTAGATGCTCTTATAATTAGATGCTACTCCACTGCACTGTAGTATAGTTTCCAAACCGACAAAAGCATTTCCTATTTTACTTTAACCCGCAGAATTTCAACAAAAACAGAAATAAACACTCAAACGGAGCCAGAACTACCTAAAAGTCACGTAGCAGAGGAGAAATTAAAGAAAATCGTTTCGTTTTTCGATAAAATAACCGATCGGGACCGAGTTGTGACGCAAATGAAGAAAAATCGATGTTCCGAATCGAATATACACACCCTACATAGAAACAGGAGGGTCGACATCGATTCTCAAATATCATCTCGAATGGAAGCGAATGAAAGTAGCGATTCTGACAATAAAACGTTAAGTAAAGAAACTATGTATAAGAAAAGTGGGACCACGTCCTCAGAGAAATATCCACCTGTTAGGTGCCAGTTGTGTGGAGAAGCCTTCGACTTTAGGTAATATTTATTTTTCCGTTATTGAGGCCGGTCGTGGCGCAGGGGCTCAAGTGGGTGAACGCGACTGGTTGTGGGTTTTATCCCCACTCGAGGAAATGAAATATTTATTTTCATTTATATTTTCATTTCTTCTCTCTGGTGTCGAAGCACAGAGCGGCGTTGAGTTCCGCCACTCAAACTCAAGATGCAATGCTTCCAAAATTCTGCAGTGCGCGGGACACTGCATGAAGCTCATTTTTTATTTACTTATGTAATCTAAACTCGATATGCCTGCGTCTTCACTAACAGCCAAATAGTTTTTTTATCATTTCATAGATAAATTCCCGCAATAATAAATTTCTTAATATATCATCCACATGCAGAGAGCAATCAGTTCTATTTTGCTTTTACTAAAAAGAAATGTTTAAAAGGGTTACCTTGTCATGTGGCAAGATAAATATGTAGGTGTGGTGTGTAAAAGAAGACGTAGTAGCGCAGTGGCACAGCGTCTGACTGTAACGCGTTGTGGCTGTGGGTTCGATATCCAGTCTGGGAAATAAATATATTCGAATTATATTTCCATTTTTTCGTTCTCTTACATAAACCGTTACATAAAACGTAGTTTTAAGATTAACTAAACACACAACGGCTCGAAAATTGGGCGAACAATGGAGAACGGAATGTCTTGACATTAGAATAACTCTGCGTACTCTGAAAAATATAAAATATGTATAATACGTTTTTTTTTTTAATTTTACTAAATAAAATAAAATAAGAGAAACAAAAATAAAAACAAATAATTACAAATGAATATAGAGATAGGTATTTTCTTTAAAAAATTATGCCCCGGGTGAGGATCGAACTCACGACCTTAAGATTATGAGACTTACGCGCTGCCTACTGCGCTACCGAGGCTTGATGATACTATGTGATTTTAAAGACTATATTTAAACAAATGAACATATTATTAGATTATGGTTTTATTAAATATTTCTTTTTTTTATTAATCCACAATTATTTTTATTTTCTTAGTTTATAATTAACTAATAAAAAATAAATTAAATATTCACACGTAGAAGGGCTTTCGAAGACACGCGGGTCCGAGACCGATTACGCTCAATTTAATAATGTAATGTGCGTTTGCAATATCTTTTATATATATATTTCAAAACCGAACTCAACACCTTTGCGGTACTGGCAGACACTGTCCAGCGTCCCACTGCGCCACGATGACTTTTACTATAATTAATAGTTATATGTTATTTTTCAGACGTCAACTAAGTCTACACCTTGATTTAGAACACAAATGCCACGAGAAATTCTCAAAATTTCACAGCTGTGCTGGAATTATTAACAGAAGCAACGATGATTCAACTGTAAAGTCTAATATCGAACCTACAACCACCTCCAATGAAACACTAACTTATGATCCATCCACAAATATTATATATTATACTTCTACAGAATCATTACAAAAATGTATTCATAGTGAAAATCAAAATGAAAACTTTATATATAAATGGGAACCGGAAACTAAAATTATTCGTGTTTGATTGTTTTTATTTGTTTGTTTCTTACTTTGTTTTTGTTTTAGTGACGTTTTGTTGTAAATATATTTATGAAAATGTTTTTTTCTTTTTAGTTGTTAGGTTTTTCTACACACACTCATTGTGGAATATAAGCGATGTGGCACACTATATGTTATAATCTATTTAGTTATATATCTATTTTCCTATTTGATTTATATATTAGTAAAAATGGTAGGAATTTAGGTTAACATAAAATATCAAGTTATGATAACTCCTTTATTAGTTCTCACATTTAAATTTTTACAAACATTTGTTTTTTTTCAAAACCACAATTCAATACTGTAATAGATGTTTTAAATTCTGAATGGGAATTGAACACGTCACGTCACGTTCACTGCAACAACAACACTGTCAACAAGACTGTCAGCATAATAGAACTTGAGTGCGATATTAATCATCACTCAAGTGCATTAGCCAATTTACGGGCTATGCTAGGATAGCTTCAAAATATTTGTACTTGTAAATGCGAGCGCCTCGACAAATATGTAAAGAAATCGATTTCAATTTAGTCGATTTTCGTAATGAGAATAATATTTTTTTACTGTTTCACGATTCAAGTACATTTTTTAAAGAGAAAAATCACCAGTATTTTTTTTTTCGCTACAATGCCAAATATTAGGTTGTGAAAAGGTTAATTTGTTTAAAAAAAATTGGAATGCCAATTTTTTTAAACAAATTAACCTTTTCAAAATCTTATATTTTTTAGATATTTTGTTCACATTTATGTATGGATAGATAGTTGCTATTATATGATGCGAAAGACCTACTCGTATTATTGAACGAAGGAGGAATTAAGGAAAAGAGATCACGAACGGATACTCAACAGTCGGACTACTTTTATTTGAAAATCCGATTTGTTTATAAAAAAAAATCTGCTGAACCGCTGAAAATGGCCGAACACACATGGGATGATATGGATAAGCACTAAGATCTCATACCCATACATATAAATCCGTCGATCGCATTACTCGTAATACCAAAAACTACCAAACGTTGTCGCTCTAATACTTTTTATGCTTAAAGGAACATACCAGAACGTGAAGGGGATATCTATTTTGCGTAATTACCTATTTTCTATAACAAATCTGAACAACGTTCAATTCAACGCCAATACCTACGACTCGATGTCGTGAATGAGGCGTGTGCGGCGTTTCTTTTGATAGGTTATCTGTGTGCGTCAATCTTAATTTCGTTTTATTTTACAAAGATAATTTTATTATTAATTTTGTTTGAAAAAATCACGTTTTATTGGAATTAGGCTTTTATAAAGTACCGTTATAAATTGTGCTTTAATTTTGTGATGACAAACACACTGTATATAGTAATAAAAACAAACAAACAAACAAACAGTTTCACGCTGTAGAGGGAACCCAGTTTTAAGACACTCCGTTCCCCAGTTTACGGCGCTTTGTATTTATAGTAAGTATACAAAAAATAAAACAAACACGCATCACTTAAGTTATATTTCTAAAAAATTAACTGTACACATAAAATTATATATCGATCATAGTTATGATTAAAACACCAAATTTAAAAATAATAATAATATTAGTAAATGGTTATAATAATAGTATTTTTTAGCTTTACGCTGTATCCCGCATATAGCGGGGTAGGCAGAGGGAACAGTGTGTTAGAACACTCCGTTCACCGCTTTATAATATGTTCTTTAACATTAAATGCATCATGGCAAATCAAATACATTTCATAACAATACAAAAACATGGTTTCATGTAGTTATATGTACGGTTATGTGTATTTATGTTTTTGTTTATTTCTATATTGTGTTCAAGTTTAATAAAAACTACGCTTAACCATTAAAAAGTACAAATAGGTAGTAGAAAAATAACATTATTTAAAATTTCATGAAAAAATATAAAAACACGTAAGTGTTGTACAGAGGTAATCAGAAACAAATACAAATACACATAACCGTATACACAACCAAAAATCGAATCAAAAACACGACGAACAAAAAAAAACAATGTATATAAAGTTTTTGTATCAAAATAGATTATATGAAACGTACAGACGGTCATTTTTTTATATATACATACATATATATTCAAAATATTTCTTTGTACTTTACAAGTACATGTGTGTTATGTATGTATGTGATATCTTGACTAGGTCTATTATATAATAGTCTATGTAACTTTCAAATAAATTTCCACCATTTTGAAAAACTATTGCACTTTTTTATCAATAAATGTTGTTGTTTTATACATTTCCACGCTTAAGACAGACATTGCGTGTTAGGTGGCGTAACTTAACACCACGTCCCGTCATACAAAAACAGATGAATATATTTTAAATATAAAAATTACTCTGGGCGGGGATCAAATCCAATGACCTAACGCGTGTTCTTTTAATAAAAATATAAGTATTTATTGTAATTAATATAGTGAAATTATTCAAAAGTTATATACAAACTGTCCAGTTGTCACTTTTTTTTCGTTAGAAAGAGAAAGATATATATGTAAAGTTGTATATGAAAGAAAGAGATAGAATGATGTCATATATTCCTACAGCGTTCTTTCATATAAAAATAAACAAAAAAAACAACATGAATTATGTATATTACAATAAATTTGAAGCGTTATTTATTATTTATACTTTCCATTAAAAAATAAGTAATACTTACTTAATTAAATTAGAACCTGCAACCTCATCTACTAAAAATTGCTACCACTTCACAATTATAAGCGCCCCGTACCTCAAACATCTTTATTACATTTCACTGATACGTGAGGGGGATGTTTGTTCAACTTTCACGCAAAAACTACTGAACGGATTTAGATGAACTTTTATAGTAATATAGCTTATACATCAGAGTAACACATAGTCTTCATTGTTTTATATGTATAATTTTACATACTATGACAAAAAAAAGAAGAAGAAAAAAAAAGTGACAAACCATACATACAATACAATATTTAAAAAAATCCTATAGCTAAAGCTGCATTCGAGCCAACGACCGTCCGTACATAGTGCAAACATAATAACATGCACGCAAAAAGAAAAAAAAACAATTCTAAATAACATATTGCAAGCTTAAGTGTTAATTATATAGACGCAATTTCTGAAACGCTATGACCGAATATTTAGTTAATTTTTTTTTAACATTAATAAAGAAAATATTTAAAAAAATGCATAAAATGTTGAACGGTATTTGAACTTGCGTCCTCTTATTTACCGTCAAAGCACCTGACCTCTAAGCTATATGCTCTTATTTTAACTTTTATGTCCTTGTTATATAAACTTTCGTCTTTCAGCACGGCGTAATATCCCGCATACAGCGGGATGGACAGAGGGAATCTAGTGTTAAGACACTTACTTTTCGTGCTAGTTCAAGATATCTTTTCGGATAACTTTATTTTAAATTACTCATCACATAATCATACTAATATAACTAAGCTGCAGATTGTCTGAACGCACTAATTTAAAGGTATTGGTGCGAATTGAACAATTAATTTTATGTTGGAAATTTCACTTGTCGAGGAAGGCTAAAGACTATATAACATCACTTCGTATCGTATCCACGTAACTCACTATATATTTTAAAATATATAAGAAATATTTAAAAAGCAATTTCTTTTACTGCAAAATATTAACAAATAAATAGTGAACAAAAGACTGAAGGGGAATCGTACCTACTACTTAGGAATTAACAACATATTCGGTCATAAAACGTATAGAAAATAGCAATTATAAAAAAATAGACTTACAATATACGCACGATTTGAATCGCCAACTTTAGTTTTTTTTAAATTCAAGACAATTCTAGAATCATAGATTATATAATACTAATAATAGTTTTAGACAACAGTGACGTCATTACTTTGTAATGTATTTTTTTATAAGAATTTTGACAATTTCTTTTTTTTATTATAGTCGATTTTAAATCTGTTAGTTTTCAAGGTGTTTTAGAACTAAAAATATATTGTTTTATTATATAAAATTACATTTTAGTGCCACTTCTCCCTTCTCCATTCAACCAAAAAACCTTTATTTTGGTTGAAAGAAGAAGTGAGAAATGTGAATTTGCAAAAAAAGACAGAATAGTAAACAAATTGAGTTATAATAATGTATCATTTCGAAAAAAAATCTCATTATAATCATATATCACGTTTCAAAATGTAGATCGTTTAAAAATATAATATACTTCTAAAGCACCCCCAAAACAAAATAAAATCACAAAAGATCAAATTACATACAAAAGACGAGTCAAACTCATCCTGCATTTCCTCAAAACATCATATTTTCATCAACCAGATATCGAATCCGTTACAACGTTCGTATATAAATCGGACGTATATAGTCTGTCTGTGTGTTATATTTAATTTGGCACCATACATTTGTTATGTAAAATCATTTATATTTTTTTTCTTCAAATAATGTTTCTTATGTAAACATTTTTTTGCAATAGTACTAAAATCTAAATATGAACCTGTCAATGCGATTTTTTTAATCTTTTTACATATTTCATTTATTATTATATAATTTTTTCTGCAATAAAAGTTCAGAAAACAACTAAGGAGTTTAATTTTCTATTTACGAATATTAACTATAAAGAGAAATTGCTTGCCATTATTACATTTTTTATTTAATATTTTAAGTTCAATACCTTGTGTTTTTTTATTTTAATCTAATATGGAAAAACACAATTCAAAAGTATAAAAAAATCCCTTTTAAAGTCAGTCAAAGCATCGGCCGGAGAAAAGTGGAATCTTTTTTTTTCTTTTATAGAGAATTTTCAAAAACAATGAGAAAAAAAACATTTTACACAATAAATGTACGGCGCCATACATATTATATTACAATAAAACGTATCAAATGGTCTAAACTCGAGGTATTCAAATTGGTTTGAGCTACGCTTAAAAATTCTACAGTTCTTTTTAGTATATCATAGTTCTTTCTGTTAGTGTGCTATTTTGTTTTTTTTTGTTTCTTTTTTGTTGAGTGTTTGGTAAGACTCAGTTCATCTGAAAACAGAAAAGAATCATAATATGAATAAAATATGTAATATAAATAAATACTAAAATTAACTATTAAAAGATCTTCCTGGTCTGCTTTTTTTAAATATTATTATTATCATAAATGCAAAAGGTAATTTTATTTGTTACGGATTCACGCATAAAATATTGAACCCATGATCATACAATTTTGCACATATATAAACGTTTGACAACATGACAGCATTTTTTCTTCTGTATTTGAACTCTTTCGTAACTACATTTTACAATAACAATTAGTACTATATAACCAGAAAAGCGAGCAAATAATAATAAATAGGATTTCCTAAATAATTAAACTTGGATTCGGAAGCGATGGAAAATAGCTCCGAAAATCTCCTTACACTCATTTAAACCCCCTCCATATCCCCCGGTAGTATTCAAACCTTCGCACCTACGACATGGAGGAGCAGGGCAGCGGCGGAGAGCCCATCTGCGTGAGCACGCGGTCCAGCCACTGCAGCGGCCCGTTCAGGTGCAGCTCGATCCAGCACGGGGTCGAGGTCACTGTTTGTCTCCTGGAATAGATGAAAGAGAAATTACAATATTATAAATGATGAGGCATTATTGTAACCGCGATGATCGCAACCTCCTGAGAATTTCCCCTAATTACAGTGGCCTATCCGTTACATCCCGATAATATAAATAAGAATTTTGATGTACCTTACTAGGAATGTAAAGCTTAGTGGTCAGAGACATTGTACAACTTCCAAGAGATGTGAGTTGGAATACCGCTATGTACAAATTATCATACATTTCCTAAAAAAAGTATTATTCTACACTTTCAAAGTGTAGAATAATACTTTTTTTCTTTTAATAATTATAAAAAATATATATTTATAGTATTCACCTGTACTCGGCCCCCCACCCCTTGACGAAGCTCATACGTATAGTGCACATGCGCGTCAACTGGAACACCGCTTCAAACCCCTGCGACACCGACTGCGACAAAAGAGCAGCGAACTCTTGATTGTTGAAGATTTTTAAATTGCAACCTGTAATATGTAAATATGTAAATAATATGTTTGATGACACTGAATTATTCAATTTGTAAAATAGATAGATAAATCAATTTCTTTATGCATATATTAAAAAAATACCGACTCAAGGAAACTCTCGTTTATTTAATGTCATTAAATAAAAAAGGGCTTTGGTGTTCAAACAACTAAGAATTTTTTCAACATCCGCTTCGGATATGTGATGGTTCAGACAAATACAGATTTTTATCGATATTTTATAAATAATTTGTATATTTCAACTTACCTGGGGGGATTTTACACACTGTAGCGGGATGCCATCCGTATCTTTGATTACAATTTGGACTTTGCACGAATATTGAAGAGTCGCTTAAGCATTCTGCAAAAACTTCCCCTGTAATATAAAAGTAAAAATATTTATAGTAAACTTGCATATAAATATTTGAACGTAGCAGGTGTCGAACCCGCGCGTCTTGTTTACCGCCCAAGCGATCTTTGCACTAACTCATACATATGTATGTATTACTGTAGTCTTCTGTATATATTTTGTAAAATAAAAAATATACATATGAAAATATTTAAATTGTAAGTGATATTTAACATGAAGGAATTGAAGGATGAAGGATTCACATTTATGGAAAGATGTTTTTTTTTCTGCTTCACGCAGTCTTTATATAAAAGGATAGGGTAAAACAACGCATTCTCAACTTTTCACACGAAAACGAGACATTGCGTGTTAAGTGGTGGAACTTAACGCCGCGCTTTATTTTGATAAATCTGTTACTGTCTTAGCAAAGTATTTTAATTCCTTAAACAAAGTATACATGTAGATAAATATTTAAAATTTATTCTAAATGTGGGAAAGTAGTTTAAAGAAAAAACATCTTTATACACATACGATATACATACAAATAAATAAAAAAAAACAAGAATTGAACCCTACACTCACCGCCTATGTAGTAAAGTCGGACACCCTTCCCTATATGCCGGCGGGTTTGCTCCACTACTTCATTACGATTCACATTCGAGAGAAGACCGAGGCAGAATCTGTGGAAATAATTAAATGTATTAATTGTAATATTTCTGGTCTTCACGCCGTATCTCGCTTGCTATGCTCGCTGCAAGATACTTGCTGAGACTTTGTTTGTTGAGTGGCGGAACTCAACACCGCATTTTGTCTCGTTATCAGAGTTAATAAAATTACAATAATTCCCTCCACTTAGTAGGTATCAAACTTAGAACCGTGTGTTCACATTTAAACGCTGTGTCGTTGCATGAGGACGTCAAATGTATAATATTTAGGTATTTAAAAATAATATAAAACCTGAAGCATATCTAGATTGTTTTCTTTGTACAAGTTATTTGTTTTATATATTCAAATCAAAGCAGCTTCACGCTGTATTCCGCACACAGCAGGGTAGGTAGAGGGAACCTAGTGTTAAGACACTCCGTTCCCCACTTTCTGCCGAATTCTGGAGGCATTGCGTGTTGAGAGGCAAAACTCAAAGCCGCGCTTAGCCTCGACACCAGAGCGAAGAAATGTAAATTTAAGTAAATGTTTCATCTCTTCGAGTGGGGATCGAACCCACAACCAGTCGCTACGTCACGACTGGTCTTTTATATAGTCATTAAAATAAAAGTTATTTCTTTCATTCCTCACCTCTCGCTATTACTGGGGTCCGTGAACCCATCTACCGTAATGGAGGGCTGTGACGCGTGGAAGGTCTCCCCCACGCGCGTATTTAGCTCGTAGTAGCTGATGCTACACCAGAAAGCAGGCTCATGGTAGAGGACTGGTGCGGCCTCGGTCGCCATATTGGGGGATGGGGTTAGGCGGGTTAAGTCTGGAAAAAAATGGATATAGATATAAATTACTCTAAATACATATATATCTATACACAGTACGATCGACGAGTCATGGCTGCCCTGAAGTTAATTTTGCGCATTGTACACTGAGGACTGTATTTGTGCAGCATTCTACAGCTAACCTCACCGCACCTACGACTCATCGACCGTATTGTGTGTACGTGTGGAAATTAACTGTAATTTTTATTACGACATTTCGATTTTTAAAATTGATTTTGAACTAAGCGAATATTATTTTATTATGCAAAATTTGTATTAGCTTAAAATAAAAATAGATATTATTTAAATTAATATTTATTAATAAGAAATATTAAATTGTTTTCAACAAACTCACTCATGTTGTCGTTATGATCCATCGGATCACCGTCCTCACTCATGTAGCCTGGTGGTGGGGTTTCTACTGACGACGAACTTCTATTTATAAGAAACATAAATATAGATAAAATATTAATTAAAGAAATATCGTTTTTAATACACTGGGAAGTGGTTCAAATTGAGTTTGCAAGATCTCACACACTAACACACATGACAAGTGCATATAAAGCATATGAATATGTATGTATGTAACATCAATGACAAAATTATTTGCTATACATTGCTGTTTTTTTCTTTTTCAGCTTCACACAGTATCATGCATATAGCAGGGTAGACAAAGGGAACCTGACAACTTATCGTTAAGACACTCCTTTCCATTAGAAGTAATAGAGTATCCTAATAGCGTTAAGTTCCGCCACTCGACAAAATTTTTATATCTTATAAATTTTAAAATTATTATAATTTTTAAATTGAAAAATATTCTTCGCCCGTTTTCACTAGGCCTTTACTCTCACTTTAACATCCCCATATCTCCCAACTGCACAGTTACGTTTTGCATTATAACAAAATATAGGAAAGACCCTTACTTTACCCAACACCTCCACAACTCAACTTGCATACCCATGCCCCAACACTTCCACATCCTCCCTAACATGCCCACAACCGTACACCCAACCCTCCCCACAACTCACAGCTGCACAGTAGTATTGCCGGGCACCTGCTGCGCGAGGGTCGCCTCTAGGTACAAAGCACTGTGACCGCCTCCGACTCCTACGCCCACGCCCACACCCGCACCCAGCACTCCCACCACGCCGCTCTGCATTACGCTAGGAAAATATGAAAGAAATATTATATACAACAGGATTTGAACATTGGTCCAAGTCATGCATTAGATGCATGATGAAATGCTCATATAGTCATGTAAGCTTAGAAAACTTTGTGTCAAGTAACTGTATTCTCTATCTCAATATATTTATTTGTACTGGTAGAATCAAACAGCGCTCGAACCTATTAAAACAGTCCTACCTTGTCTAACTGACCATTAAAGAAAAATAATTTTCCTTTATAGGAATGAAGCCCAGAACTCATTGTGTTTACTAATAAATATGAATATTCATAAATAAATTAAATTAAAATTAGCTTCACGCACACAGCAGGGTAGGCAAAGGGAATCTAGTGTTAAGACACTCCGTTCCCCACTTTCTGCCGAATTCTGGAGGCATTGCGTGTTGAGTGGCAGAACTCAACGCCGCGCTTTTGCCTCGACACCAGAGCGAAGAAATGGAAATATAAATTTAAGTAAATATTTCATCTCCTCGAGTGGGGATCCAACCCACAACCAGTCGGTCTTACAGTCACACTTCGTGCCGCTGCGCTACGACTGGCCTCAAGACAATATTCATAAAATAATTCAAAAAAGTATTACATATTAAATTAATAAGCATATTCATATTAAATTAATATAAACATATTAAACGAATAAGGCTATTCATTTAATATGTAAAAAGTATATACATAGTGTTTTTGTCATCACAAAAATGAAAGGATTGTTTTAACTACTTTATAAAAGCCTAATTCCAATAAAACGTGTTTTTTTTCAATAAAATGTGAGTTTAGCGGTACTTACGTATCGTGATCGTGATGCTGGTAGTCGTAGGGCGGGGGCGCTCGGACTTCGCCCTCCGCGCAACGCGGCACTAATATAGGTGGGAGAGCTAGAATTTATGAAAATAAGTATATATTAGTTTTTGAAATTTACATACAATTTTAGTCTATAAATATATATCATTTGCTCTCGTACATTTTGACTTGTAAATAGAAGAAAATTACTAAAAAAAAATGTCCAAAAACTATTTTTTAACTTTACACTGTATCCCCCGCACATGACAGAGTAGGTAGAAGGGACCTGGGTTATGACACTCCCATACCCACATTGAATGACGACACTCAACAACTTGCATTGCGTAGTGAAGAGCGTGAAGTGCAAAAAATAAAAAAATAAAAAAATAAATATTTCATTTTCCCAATTAAGACTTGAACCCACAACCGTCGCGCTTACAACCGCACTCTTATTCCTACGCGCCAAAACCGCTTCACATTTTATAAAACATTACTTAAGACATACTCACCAGGCGAATCGATCTTATTGTAATGATAAGGATTGATACACACTTCGTCCTTCTTCAGCTGGTATGCGTATTCACAATGCTCGACGGGCTTTAGCTCATGCTGGCTCTGTAATAAACAAAAAATTCTGCATAAAAACAAAGAAGATAAATAGGATTTAGCTTTGCGTGATAGGCAGAAGGAACCTGGGAACCTAATGCAAGTAGACACTTCCTTTTTCCACTTTCTGCCATATTTTTTTATATAGAATTCACAACCATCACATTTACAGTCATACTCTTGTGCCTCTGCACCATAACAGCTACTATTATATATTTGTTTTAAATATTGACATTTCTTCAACCTTCTTAGACAAAGTATCCTATTGTAACTAGTAACACTAAACACCAATGAGTGACTTAGTGACAAATTACTATACTATAAAAAAAACAATAGTCTGTCACTAACCACATCATATTATTCCTAGTGACACAACATTACAACATTAAAGTGAGTGAGTTACTTAGTAACAATTCACTACACTAGTGTCAAACAAAAAAATATTTTGTCACTAACCTGAAGCTGCGGCCACCGCCACAGCCTGCAGTAAACAACATGCGGCAAACCTTTTCGGTATTGGCCGTTTATGACATTGTCATTTGGTTTCACTCTGGAAATTAGAAAAAAATATATTAATATTAATAATTTTTAAATAACAGAATTATTGACTGACAAGCGATGAAATGAATAGACTATTCCATTCCTTCTGAGTGGGAATGGAATCCACAACAGTTGCTAACTTGTGCCTTTGTGCTATAATGTAAAGAATGTAATTTACTTTTGACTTTAATCAATATATATTACCACCACTTCAATATTACAATATCAATTATCCATACTTGTCTTTGAATATCAATTAAAATTTCTTTATTACTTAGACAGAAAATAATTAAACTAGAACTACATATGTAGTAAATTTAAATATTTCTTAATTATTTATCAAAATATATTTTTTTAACAAAAATGATAAAATGATTACTTTTAAATGGACTAAGTGTAATTAATAAATGCATTAAATAGTATTTAAATTTTTCCTTAACATGCCCAATATAAGCAATTATGTAATAAAATCTAACAGCATTGTTCTGTCAAGGCTGAATGAAACATTTTATAAATATTTAGATTTAGATAATATGTATTAACAATACTTTTTTGAGTTACATAGTTATGTGTTATTTAACATATAAACAATGTTTATAAAATTTGAAGCCATTGTTTATAATATATCTTTAAATGATTCACTTTTCTAGTTCTGAAAAGACTTGAAAATGACCTTCCTTTTTCATCATTATGTCTTACAATATATTTGTAAAGAAAGTTCTTTTTTTTGAAACCCTATAATTTTTATTATAAATACAAAACTTTTAAATTTTACATACTTGATTTGGTTACAAGATTATTTGCAATTCACATTTAATTAAAGACTTACTAAATAAAAAAATACAACTATTACTTACTACAAAACCATATCGTATACATTAACCGCCTTCCATTAAAAACAGACAAAGAAAATAACACAAAAAACCAACTGGATACCAATAAGAATTTAACAAATTAATGCACTTCCTATGACTAAAGGACGATAAGTATGAAAAACAATTACAAAATCGAATACCTACATTTCCAAACCACAAAATAATGTTCACCTCACAAACATATATTACAGTTACACTAATAATTATTAAATTAGAGACGATTATGACTGAATAATGTACAAAAAACAATTTTAAAACAGTCAGCCATATTAACAAAAAGCATCAATTGTTTTGACGGGGAGTTTGACCTTCCTTTTCGATTTTGCGTCCTGTCTGCTATTATGCGGCTAAACTGAGAAGGTTATTCGGACAGGGCGGGGTTAATGTGCTTAGAGTGCTACACAATTTGGTTGGGTTATATGCGTTCGGTTCATTACTGCGGCTTTTCCTTGAATCGTGTTATGTATAATTATATTATCAAATCCGTATTTATTTATTTTTGTTACAATCTTTTAAAATATGATTCAAATCATACTATCAATAAATCTTAATATTTTTTTTAAATGGCGTTTAATGTATTATCCTTATTTATTTCTAATAAGATTTTTTTAATATAAGCAATTATAAATTTTTAAAAATCGTAAACTTTGAAAACGAATGCATGAAAAGCTATAAAAAAGTTTTTAATTAAAAAAAAACCAAAACAATATACTAAGGTATACAAACTGTATGCCTTATAAATAAAAAATGGCTAAAAATAGGAATTTTATTATAATTACATCGTTCGTCGTGCGTTGTATTGATCGACATATTGGTATTTCGGAGGTCGTCGACACGCGATACTGCGTTATAGGTTATAGGTAGCTAGTACTTATAAATATGTAAGTTATGACATTCATATTTTATTAAACCTTTTATGGCAAATTCCATAAAAAAATAATAACAGGCTTTTTTATTTTATAGTGAATATTAAATATACAATATAGTTTAGAAGACAGTAGTAGTGCAGGGACACAAGCGTGCAACTGTAAGTGCAGGTTCGATATATATATCATTGCCTCGAAATGAAATATATATTCTCATTTCTACGGTCTGGTAACAAGGCAATGCACGGAGTTCCACCACTCAACACGCAATACGTCTAAAATTCGGCGGAATATTAGGAAAAGAATTGTCTTAATAGGAAAGGCATCTTATCACTAGTTTTTCAAGTTTCTTTTCCTACGTGAATGACAGCGTGAAACTAAAATAAACATAATCAGGAAATTGAAATACATGCATGATTTGCATTTAGGTGGCAAGGATAAAAGAATTAGGTTTTGTAACTCTGCAAAATTGAGGTTTATAAAGTAACAGATAATAAAACAAATCAAACAACCAGTATCAACACTAGCACTATTTCATATGCCTTTGTTGAATATAGGCATTGAAGAATATTTCTTTTGAAGTGTCTTCATATTTTTATTCAATTGCTCTGGTAGAACACTCCAGAGTTCAGGTCTTAACACTAGGTTTCTAGTTTCTCTAAGTTGCTATGAGTTAAATACAGTGTGAAGAAAAATAAAAGGCCTTATACTTATGATAAAGATATGATAAAGAAAAGGCTAGATAAACCTCTTCAACCTAAATTCAAGATATAATCATAAAAAAAAATTACCAGACCAATGAAAGTAATTGTCATATACATTAAATAGTTAATTCTTTGGAGTGGGGAATGAATTACATATTTTATAAATTCTCTGAGTTGAGTACGCAACCAACACATAATCAAAGATTCTCCCCAATAGGCACAAAATGTGTAGCAATATTAATAATATCATTAGTTTAAATGGGAATAACTTTGTTATTATATACAAATTATTTATCAATGTAAAAATAAAGATAAGCAGACTGGCTAATAAGCAATTTAAAATCCTCTTAAGACAAAGCTATTTATTCTATGAAGTATTCAATGTCATTTGCAACAGCAACCTTTGATGAGATTTTTTTTTAATAGTATTGCTATTATAAGACAAAAGGAATTTGTGATGAGACACTTTACATGTCACCCAAATTTTGATGCAATATGTTAAGTGGAAGAAGACAATGGAAAACTTTGTCTTATTATAAAAATAAAAATATAAAGATATTTTTTCCCCTGAATAGGAATCAAGATCACAATATCTCAGCATTCTGCCACAATAGCCTGATTAAAAAAATATATTATTATAATATGTTTTATTTTACAAATTTTACTATAAATATAAATAAGATATAAATATATTCTAGTAAGATTCAATTCTTTAAATATAAATAAAATCTGATAAGAAAAAATTACATGTTATAATAGATGGTAGTTTGTGATAGTTTTTTATGAAATTTAGGTAATATGAACACGAAAAAATAATATGTATATAAATTTATAAAAAATTTGCATAATATAAAATTATGCTTGAGTTTTTTTAAATAAAAAAAATATTAAATAAAAAGCCTACCAGAATCATATTGGAATAATGTTTATATATATATATATATATATATATATATATATATATATATATATATATATATATATATATATATTCATTATTACGCAAATGCAATGACTTTATTTACAAACAAAAAAAAACCCTTTGTTATTGTACGCATTTATAAAAAAAATATAAAATTGAAATTAAAAGGTTTAACAGAAGACAATTTTAGTCAAGATAAGCGCAATCCACGTTGCCTCAGTATCGTTTTTTATCAATTAATATGATCCTTTGATCAATTACGTAAAAATCAAAAAAGAAATGCCTAAACACAAATATAATTATAACGAAACGTCATTATAACACAAAAATAAATACCTGGGTATAGTAACGCATTTGGTGTGGCTGTTCTGGTTGGAGAGCGCTTTCTCCAACTCCTCGATTGCACCACTCTTTTTTAATTTCTTTACTAAACTTTTCACCGCCTTTTCTGACCATTTATCCTCTGCTGAGGAGCCCTCGGGCCCTTTTTTCCATCCCAGCAAACGCTTAACCACGGGTGGGGTAAGCGGAAACATTCCGCAGTACTTCTAAGCTATTTTTCACTTTAAAATCATTTAATATAATTAGATATATATCAATATGATTATGTTATTCCGTATTTAGATAAACTATCGGCCATTATTGGGAATTAATGACAGTTCATATGTTCTGTCAATGAAATAAATTTGTTATTTGTCTCTCTCTCGCAACATTACTGTTACCGATATTACTGAGAGAATTTTGATAATTCTTAAATTGTAAAGTTATTTTATTATTTGAGTGTTAGACAACTATTTAACGAATAATTCCTTTCACCTTTCTTTACGAAAAGAAGAGCTTTCATTAATTAAATAAAACATTTTTTATTGAACTGATTTCACTTAAGAAACATTTTTTGTTTTAATTCCGCTGTTGAAAAAAAATGGGTCTCATAAAATTTTTTTGAGTTTAAAATGGAGTAATTTTTATACGGTACGATCAATATTTTACAGCTTTTGCTACATTTATTATATAAGTTAATAATCTGTCTTTCGTTACTATTTTTCTTACTTATCTGTATAATCTTATTTATAGGTATAATATCTATGACGAATTGATTTTTGTTTTGTTTTGTTGTCAACATTTCAAAATCAAAACAATTTTCTTTCTTCATAATTCAATTGTTATTTCATTATGCCAATTGTGAAGGAAATTATTATAGCTTTATGACAATATCCTGGTTAGTTTATTTATAATAATTTTGCGATTATTTCACTGTTCTTTTTGCTTACAACAAATGATTAAAAGTTATGACAAAATCGAAAGATACTGGCCAAAATATTTTTACTTAAACTGGCCAGTACTTTGCATTTTCATTAGCTATTGACGACTTGGCTGGAAATATACAATGAAACTTAAGTTATAATACAAAATTTAGATGATATATATAGACCTACTGTTGTTTAGTTTTTAATGATGTTTGTAGCTTACACCTGGTTAGATGGGAGTCCTTGTAAATTGTTTTTTGAAAAATTCTTCAAGTATTTTCTACTTCTTACTTCATATAACAGAGTGTATTTGAAATGTGTTATGTTAAAATAACAATTCGAAAAGAAGTTATATATTTAGTATTTGAGTCTTTTGGATAACATATATCATAATTTAATGTTACTGAAAATTTAATTTGTTAAGTTGTAATTGAGTGTTCTTTTAGTCATTTTAAATTTGCTGTATATTCTTAAATACATTCCATTTACCTTAATGAAAGTGCATTGGCTCTTAAATATTTTAATTTCAATTTGGATAGTCAGTTAAAAACTAAAAAATTATAATATAGAATAATATTTTTTTAGCTTTGAATTTATACAGATATAGTTCAGACTTATTATTATTATATTTAATTTCAATGTTTAGTTTCAACACACACAAATTCTTCACTTTCCAATGGAATTCAAAGCATTGCACTCACTTAATATTGTACCTGTTTTACCCAACAGAAATAAATATAATTTATTTCACTAATTTAGGATCAAAACCATAATAGTTTATAGACTGATGCTGTGTCATTCCACCATGATGTAAAGTAATAATTTATGTCAATACGGAAAATATTTTTTTAAAATAAATGACATGCTATTAATGAAAGCTTTTAAGGACAACATTTTAAAATCATATTTTGTTTTCTTATTTATTAATGTCTTACCATTTTACATATTTGTGTTATACATATACAGGATTTAATGTGTTCGTTAGATCAATGGTTCCCTATGGGAGGACTTCCGTACCTAACTATTTCACCCTCATGTATATTGGCTGATTTTCAGCAGTACGGTAGATATTTGAGGATTTTTGTGATTTTTTGGAATAATCTGATTCTTTAACAAACATGACAAATACAGCCCAACTTTATTTCTTTACAGCCTTTTTTTTCTTAATTTAGGTCAATAGTAGGCCTTTTGTATTATCTAATATTTCAAAACTATCAGCTTACAAATCTTGGATTTTTTTTTTTTTTCAAATCATCACAAATGCTCAAATATCTGCCGAACCACTGAAAATCGATTACGCCTATCCATTTCACCCTCATGTGGGTGAAATGTATAGGAACTGAGGTCCTCTACCCGTACACAATGGTAGATCTGTTGATTGTGTTTCCTGTATATATGTCTTATTGAAATTTGCTTATATGTTCATGCCCATAATATTATAAATATATTATAATTTTATATATTTATATATGAATATCTTATTCAGGTGCTTATAAACAAAATAACAATGTCTGAAACACCACCTCCTTTAGTACTTTGCATGGATGATATAAATGGAAAGGAAGTGGAACTGAAGATAGAACCAAATGATAGCTTCCAAACTTTTATTAACAATTCCAAGTTTGTTTTATTTATAATATTTAACTATATACATCTTAAACGTAAACAATATATATATATTTTGTTTTTTTTCCTTACTTATTTATAGAAATAATATGAGTCACAGGGGTACAAGTGTGTGAATCTGAATAGGACAGGTTGTGGGTTCGATTCCCACTCGAAGTTCTGGTAAAGTGGCAAAGCCTCGCTTTTCCGCGGTGTGTACCCGGCACCCTCATACTGATGGTATTGTAAGAGGCGCCTAAAGTACGTAAGAGAAGAGAAGAGTCACGTCGCCAGTAATGGAAACACGCATGGGTAGACTCGACTAGATTATTACTACCTATTGCGTTTATTAGGTAATGCCGGGCCCCGGCGCCCAACCCCCACCCCTCCCTGGAATATGATAGCGGCACTAAGAGATACACTACTCCAGGAGGGTACTAGCACTCCGGTAATTTATTGATTGATGACCGTACAATTTTGCTTCCGCGATGGTCGCTATGGTGATTTTCTGATCTAGCTAACCCAACGTTGGGCTGCGGCTATCGAAAGCAAGGTAGAGGGCCTAGCAGCTAATTTATGCAAGTGGATCGCCAGCTTTCTCACTGGGCGCAGCATCGAGGTCGCTGTCGACGATTTTTGCTCCGAATATATGCCAGTGAACGCTGGCGTTCCCCAAGGCTCCGTGCTGTCCCCTACGCTGTTCTACTTAGACCAGTGCCGAAATAAACTTGTATCTTCAGTTAAGGGATTAAGGGATCCCTCGTAAATGTTTTCTCATGGGGTGAAAGAAACTTGGTTCAATTCAATCCCGAGAAGACACAACTTATAGGCGTAAACCACTAAAAAAAACCCCATTTGTCCTATCTCCATTCTTTCAAAATACTTCGCTTATAGCCGCGCCCAGTATCCAGCACATTGGGAGCGTTTCGAGAAACTGCCAGTCACGCGATCATCTAGAAAGCAAGGCCAAGTCGGTCTTAAAGAAACTAAGGGTTATCAAGACAGTACGCCAAAACACCGATAAGCCCTGTATAAGGCCCCGGTTCGGCCTCATAAGGAGTACTGTTCTCATCTCTGGGCTGGTGCACTCCAGTATCAGCTTAACCCATTTGATCCCATACAAAGTAGAGCCGTTCGAAGCGTTGGAGACCTAATGATCTGTAAATGCTATGCGTCCTACACCGCATTTAACATGGGGAGAGTTCTGGACTACTGTTTGACTTATTACTTTACTGCCATCTGGATACGTGACACTCAATTACATCAGGCAATCCGCGCTATCGTTTGCCTTGTATTTTTCTATAAAAAAGCGCGGCATTTGATAGAGTCCTGGCACTAAACATGCAATGCCTCTAGAATATGTTGAACTTAACACTAAGTTCTCAGTTATCTAGAAAAAGCTAGGTGCAGGAGGCAACATGAACAAAAACATCCATTAATATGACTGTAAAACCGACTGATTGTGGACTTGATCCCCACTCGAGTGAAATATTCACTTAAATTTATATTTCATTTTTTCGCTCTGGTGTCAAGGCAAAGCGCGGCGTTGTGTTCTGCCACTCAACATGCAAGGCCTCCAGAATTCGGCAGAAATTGGGGAACGGACTGTCTTAACACTAAGTTCCTTCTGCTTACCCTGCTTTGTCACAAAAATCCTGATATAAAAATATGCTTAATCTAAAGAATGGGCTTTAGATCCATAATATATTTATTATAGTTGCTATAGCAAATTTCATGCGAAGTAACATCTTAATCATATAGCTTATATGAGATACATAATTACCTCTTTCCTTTTATATAATAAAATCGTTTATACATATCATGTTAAGCTGAGTATGTATTGTTTTTCAGAACACTTCTCGGATATGAAATCGATCTTAATTCTGTAACAGGCAACCAACAAGTCTCTCTCGATGATAATGCCTATACATTTCTTTTAAGTGCTGAAAAAAATCTTACTGATTCTACCCTAGACCCAACAAATTTCGACCTAGGTGCAAATAAGGCTGGCGCTGACGATTTAGTCTACATTTTAGACGATGGCACTCAAATTCGTGCCTCCCAAATACATTTTGATAATGACGACCCCCTTACTGATTTAACATTAGAAAGATTACCTTTTGTTAAACATACAGATAATGTCGATGAATCAATTGATGACGACAATACAGAGATCGGTGAAATTAAAAATATTAATATTACCAGTCCAGTATCAAATAAGAATAGTCCTAAGTATAACTTCGCGAATACTCTACCGTTTAAATTGGTTTCTAATAATGCAGCTAGTTTCGAATCTCAATTCACAAAATATCTCGAAGAAAAATGTAAAACGTATGCAAGTTTGCAATTGGCGGATAAAAATAAATCGCCCAAAACGTTGAATAGTGAAAATTATAAAAATAGTGATATAGCAAATCGTAATGTTTATACTCGAGAGGATATTCTCGATATGTTTAAAAATTCTCCCGTAACTTTCCTTCCGTATGATAATCAAAATTGTGATAAGCGTAGGCATGTACGAAAAACTGATCCATCAAGACTTGGTAGGAATTGGAACTCCAAACCTTTAACAGATATAGATGTTAAAGACAAACATATTTGCTATATATGTGGTAAAATCGTGGATAACAATGAAAAATTATATATTTTCGACAAAGAAGACCAAATGTTACACAAATGTGAACAAAAGAAATATACCCAACTTAAAATAATTTGTGAAATTTGTTTAACGGAAAATTTTGTGGCCAGTCGACTTAAAGGCCCTGAAGAAGCATTAAAAAGTGATGAATTTTTGGTCATTAAGAATAATCAACAGTATATTTTTAAGAAAACAAGTTTGATTACGTTCAAACATACTTACAAATGTAATATTTTAAATGATAATGATGTTAAAGAGAGCTCAGAGTTTGTAAACGTAGAAATCGGTCCCGACGGTGAAATTATAACAAAACCAGTTTGCAATATTAAGGCTGATGATCTAATAATAATAAAAGATGAGAAAAAAGGTACTTCCAGTGACGTAGAGATTATAGAACCTGAAGCGGAACCGGAAATCGATTTAGATAATATAGATGAAGACGAAAATGTTAAAGAGTTTCTGGGGAAGTACCAAAATTATAGTAGTGATGTAAAAGAGTTAAAATGTAGGTTAGTGATGTTATAGATTCAGTCTTAGAACTCTAGCCATTACCTTATTTTCACTTACTTTTAAAATATTCTATACTGTTTCTGGTAAATGTTAACAGCATAAAATATTTTTTATTATAGATTATAGCATAATGATATAACTGTGTATTCTAAATTATTAATGTACATCAGTGTTCTTAAGTTACTGCGTTTCTAGTAGCCTTATACACGCAGCGACTTCTGCCTAGAAATAATTTGTGATTGAAAAAAAGGAATCGTATATCTTTTACTTTCACTGATGGTGTAGGAAAATTCGTATAAAAATTAGAAAACGACTAACGATTTTTTCAATAATAAAAATTATTATTATAATTTTTAGATTTTGTAACAAAGAGTTTAAAGATACTTTGGACGTAATAGAGCATGGTGAGGAACACAAACATGATGCGGAGGGAGATGTAGTATTTCCTTGTCCTTTGTGTGATTATGGTAATAAATTACAAATATTAATAATTATTTTCCATGTTTTTTAAGTGTCAACACTTTAGAATAAAAGATTTTTTAGAAAGACATTATTGCTGTATCCCGCACATAGCAGGGTAGGCAGAGGGAAATTGGATAGCCTTAGATACTTCGTTCAATAATTTTCGAAGAATTCTCGAGGCATTGCGTGTTCAGTACCAGAGCAAGGAATATTAAAATAGTTAATAATAGTTAACTATTCATTTACTAATCTGCATTAGTTTCTTTTTTTTTCATTTAAGAACATTTTCTATACTTATCTATCTGTTTAATCTCAGATTCACGTTTTTAAATCTTAACACATCTTAATTTAACCATTCAGATACAAAACTGCTTTGTTACCTTTTTATTAATATTAAAATTTAATAGGGTATTCCAACTTTAAATGGCTAAGAGGACACCTCAAAGTGGCCCACGACAATACTAAAACAGAAATTGAAGAATATATGACTAAAGAAAATGATGGTAATTCATATTTATATTTTTGTTAGTGTTTTATGTAGAAGAAATTAAAACGAGTTAATATTTGTATTTACAATAAGTATTCGAACAAATATATGGTACATATTACGTGTTAGATTACGCCTTTTATTTTGATTTGTCTCTAGATTTTCTCCATCTAGTATTGTATTATGTAGGTGATGTCAGAGGAAAGAAGATGCCTAAAAGCGTAAATTTATTTATTTGTTTTCAATATCAGTTTTATCTATAATTTGTTCAATATATTTTATTTAAGTATATTTTTGTGTATAGAAAAATCTCCGACTCCAAAAAGTTCTCCTGTCGCGAAGAGAACGAGAAGTTCTTTGAAGAAGAGTGATCTTGAAATTGAAAATGGTTATTATTTGTTTTAATTTGGTTTTTTGTTTCTTATAATATAAGATAAACTATGGCCGTTGTGGCGCAGGGGCAGAAGTTTGTGACTGTAAACGCGACGTTGCTAAGTTCCATGCCCACTCGGGGCAACGAAATATTTAATATTACTTTCGATTACGATTCGTCGACGAATTTGGCGGAAAGCGGGGAAAGGAGTGTCCTACGTGCCCAGGCTACCCTTGAAATAGAGTTATTCTGGAAATACTGCAATTGCGAACTTATATTATATAGAATTAAAAACCGATACGTTACTTTTGACCAAAATAGTAAATTATGTTTAAATGTGGTAAATTTCAAAACTAATTTCATTTTAAAAGGTACAAAAGAAAATCAAAATAATGAAGAAACTAATGAAAATGAATCGGTTAGTTATTGTAATATTATATCTAGTAGTCATACACTATTTAAGTAATTTCTCAGATTTAGTTCAGATAAGATCATAGATGCTCATATTATGGTATTTAGATAAAAAAAAAAAAATAGCTTCACGCTATATCCCGCACATAGCAGGGTAGGCAGAGGGAACCTAGTGTTAAGACACTCCGTTCCCCACTTTCTGCCGAATTTTGGAGGCATTGCGTATTGAGTGGCAGAACTCAACGCCGCGCTTTGCCTCGACACCAGAGCGAAGAAATGAAAATATAAATTTAAGTAAATATTTCACCTCCTCGAGTGGGGATTGAACCCACAACCAGTCGGTTTTACAGTCACACTTTGTGCCACTGCGCCACGACTGGTATTTAGATAAAGCAGAAATAAATAACGAACGTCTGGCTGTGAGCTCGATGCAATCAAGAATCGGTAAAATGAAATGAAATGCAAGTAGCATTTCGTCGCCGTAAAATATACGATGGTTATGGGTTCAATTTCAATTCTGAGGGTTTATTTCGTTAGCCTTATTTAAAAATGTCAAAAAAAGTTTAAAATGAGTAATATAGTTTTTAAAAATATTTTATTTACTTATTATTTATTAAAAAAAACAATATAGGTACAGAATGGAATGACTTTTACCACTGAAGTGAAACAAGAGTGTTTGGACAGCGACGATTCTATATGGATAGTCCAAACTGGGGACTATGATGACGAGTTGCAGAAGTTATTGAAGGTACACATACATTACATACAATACCGTCTTGGAATCGTGGCCGCCCTGTAGGGGGCCATTCAAGTATTACGTTAGCAGTTTTTTGTAACTATTGACCCCCAGGATTGCTTATTTTTGATGACATAGAGGAGGGGTCCTCCCCCCCCCCCCCTCGCCCACCTACAGTGCTTACGTAATACTCGAACGGCCCCTTGTGAGCTGAAGATAGCTGCCCAGATTAGACTTTAGGATTCTTTATTATTTTTGATTATTTTCTTCCCGATTGATGAAAAGTTATGAACCTCAAGTTTCGTAACCTGAAGGCGGCCACGACTCGTCAACCACATCCATACTGTACTTATTCGTATAAACGAGTACTTGAAATAACCGGAGAAGGGCCTAAATCAATAAAAAGGGAAGATTAATTAATATTAGTATATTTGTATATATATACCTACTTACATTTTTATGCTTACCATCTTTGAATTTTTGGAGGTAACTTTGTAAAAAAAAATTCTTTACTTTCGTAAATTATATATTTTTTAAGCTTCATGTGGTATCCCACATATCTAAGGCAGTGTAGGCAGAGGGAACCTGGATACTTTGTGTTAAGACGGGTTGTCTTCTCATTAAGTTTTCATTAAGCCACTTCCATTCCCGAGTTTCCGCCGAATTCTGTGTCTGAGTGGCGGAACTAAAAGCCGCGCTTTGCCTCGTAACGTTACCAGAGCGAGAAAAATATATTTTATAATAAATTAACTCGAGTGGGAATTGAGCCCACAACCTGTGGCGTTCACTATCAAAAACATCTTCTGCGTCACGAAACGAAACGAAACGTCAAAAATACAAATTATTTTTTTACTTTAATCATTTTTGTTATGAGCCATTTTCATTTTAAAGGTAAATGAAACTACCAGCGTTAATGATCTAAAGAAGCACAAATGTTTTAAATGCAGGTAAGTCTTGTAAACTATAACTTATTTTTTTATATTTCTGTAATTGTATATATATAAATATAAAAGATTCAGATAGCCATTGTGGCGCAGTTGGTCAGCGTCTTGGCGGTTGTAAGCACGATGGTTGTGGGTTTTGTTCTCCATTCGGAGGAATAATAATTGAATTTGAACTATTTTCATTTTCCCGCTCTGGTAGACAAAGCGCGGCGTTGATTCCCGCCTCCAAACTAGAGCGAAAGGCGAAGTGTTTTAACAGTAGGTTCCTTCTGCTTAATGAAGTTGCTGCTGCGTGAATCTGCCAAGAAAAGTAAATATAAACCTAACATATTTCAGCAAAATATTTCCCAATTCGGAGACATTGTCCGTTCACAAGTGCAAAAAAAGAGGCAGAAAACGGAAAGTTATTGCTAAAGACGAAGCTGTTATATTAGTGCCGTCTGAAGAGGACTTTATAAGGGTAACGAAAATTTGTTTGTTTTATTTTTGGCATGTTTGTAATGATTTCAGGTTTATATTTGACATGGTTTCTTATTTTATCTAAAACAAAAGGAAAATTAATATTTTATCTAAAAATCTGGATTTGAAGCCGTATCTTTTAAATTTCCCATTGTGAGTAAACCGTTATAACCGTTGGTTCTCCTTTTGACATGCAATCTCCTTTTGTAAAACTCTCTATTTTTTAACGTACAATCTCCTTCGAATATTCTCTATATGACGTGATATTGGCGAAGTGATTAGTGCTCAACGTGCATGTTCGGAATGCCCTAACCAAATAATCCTAAAGTTTATGTTAATCTTTTTGAATTTTATCTTTATCTTTTAGTATATATACATATTTTTGTTAGAAAAACACAAGAAGAATCAATTATAGAATAAAACTAAAATATGAAGAAATCGATATTAATATTTTTTATTATGTATATGAAAAGTATATGAAAATACATAATATTTTCATTGACAAATGATTTATTTTAATTATCAATTAGACAAGCAATCATTATTACTTAGTACTTGTTCAAAATTAATTTAGTAACTAAGATTAATTAAGAAATATTTAATTAAAATTAAAATTTAATTAAAATTAAAGAGAGCTCAGGGAAGACCTCGCCCAACAGAAGAGTCATGTGATAATGATCTTTTAGTGGAGGTGAGTCCATTTTACGAACATATTTTATGAAACCTTTTTAAGTATAGATAAATTTTGTATTTTTTTATCAGATTTTATTTTACAAAAACAAACAATTTTATGTTAATTATGTTTCAATTAAAATAAACTAAAACTAAAAATGTTGAATTATAAATTATTACTTTCAGTTTATTTTTAATGGATTTTTTATTACATTTTACTTTAAATAAATACAACTTATAATAACATGAATGCTGGATATATTGCGCTTTGCTTCGACACCAGAGCGAAGAAATGAAAATGTAAATTTCAATAAATAGTTCATTTGCATAAGTTGGGGATCGAACCCACAACCAGTCGCGGTTTACAGCCACTAATTTGTGTCCCTGCACCACGACTAGCCTCAAATCTGTATAACCAAAAATGTATAACTACATTATTTTTATAATAACAAAAAAATCTTTTACAAACAGAGAACGCGTAAGAGAAAAAGTCGCGCTTCAAGCGACGCTCAGATAGTGACGTGTGATAATTGTAACGAATCTTTTACTTCGAAAGTCAGATTAAAATTTCATATGTAAGTATTTTTTTTAATTATTTTATATTGTCCAGGGCAAACTGAGGAGAACCTTGGTCATTGTTGTACTTTTACGTGATATTCAAACCTGGACATTTTTTACTAAATTAAGGCACTTTTTTATATGTATGTAGTAAATAGTTTTGGAAAAAGAATGTGAGATATTGTATTTCGATGTTCTAGCTTCTTTATCTTGAATAATGGGGTCAGATAAGATGTATAGTGACTCTCCGTTCCCCACATCCCTAAGTTGAGACATTGCTTTTTAAATGGCGGAACGTCAGAGTCGCACTTGGCTTAAGTATAGGAGTAGGGATATAAGTTTGTTTAGTTTTTTCTGACTTCCCTACATAAATATTATTATAGAGTAGCGACCAGGTCGTGACTTGGCTCGCTTGAACTACACCAGAATGAACTTACTAATCTGAATTAAGTACATGTTCACATAAAAATAAATAGACAAACAGGCAAAAAAACATTGTTTTGGATTCTATCAAATTAATATAATGGATTTTCTCATTTATTTTCCATCTAGAGACAGCGATCGGTTACAATTTTGTTATATGTATAGATATTTCACATTTTCAAGGCAATTCCACGATCCGAGTAATCTATTAATATCAGACGGTGAATACAAATGTATTGAGTGTGAGAACGCTAAGTTCTTCACGGAAACGGAATTGTTCGATCACGTACATTTCCAACATGACAAGCAGAAACGGTGGCAGTGCCCTGTCAAAGGGTGTGGGAAAACTTTCTTTTTGAGGTAAACTTTTATTATTTTTTGAGTTTGGAAAGAGAATATTTTTATGTTAAAATTGACTTAGGTTTTTTGTATTTATGATATTCTTTGTAGCGTTTGATTTTTTAAAACCTATACTCTCTTTGGATGGATTATTTAAAAAATGCTTTAAAAAGTCTATCTATGTAAATAAGAATTCAATTCTTTTTCATGGTGCGTGAAGAATGTTACTTACGAGTAGCTTTTGGTATATAGTAAATTTATACCATTCCCTAAATTATCGCGCATCTTCCGCGTTGGGAGAGAGATATTTTATTTCAGGAAAATTACCTGAGATGTAAAGACGCTAAGATCTCCACTTTTCGAAAAACTTGCGTAATTTCATCTTAAACGGTGGAATCAACGCAACGGTTTGTCTCACAACAAAAAACAACTTAATCATTTTCCCGAGTTAAAGACGAACCTATAACCTTCATGTGTACAATTCGACAAATATTAAAAATAATTAAATACTAATAAACATATAATTTCCCATTAAAAACGGATCTATTTTTCTATGAAATAGGGCAACACTGACAAAACACAGTCGGACGCACACAGACACAAGGCGTTACGTGTGTGTGACCTGCGGGAAAAGATTTCTTGATAAGCAGACGTTAGACGAACATGGTGTTACTCATTTACAGGTATTTATTATTTATATTTATTTATGTGTTTTGGTCCACGATCTGGTCAAGGTGGCAGGAAGATGCTGGATACAGGCAGTGCAGGACCGATCGGTGTGGAGATCCTTGGGGGAGGCCTATGTTCAACAGTGGGTATCGAAAGGCTGATATGATGATGATGATGATGTGATGTGGTAATTTTCTTATGAAAATTTTGGACATAACAGGATTTGAACCCGCGTGTACATTTTGCATACATAGCGCATATTTAGTGGACATGTTTTACAAATGTTATAGTAAAATGTTGATATTTTTGTCCGAATATTTTTATTTTTGGTAAAACAGTCTTTCTAATAAGATACTTCTTACTATAATTTATAACCTAAGGAGGACGCTTTAAATTACCACACTGAGAAAATAAAAAATGTATTTATCATAATTTCTCCGGATGGGGACCAAACTAACAATCATCACGGAAGTTCAAATAAACTTTGAGATTACATTTAATATGTAATCTCAAAGTTATATTTATATTTTTCTTATTAGTAAAAGAAATATTCAATGTATTATATAGAGATTAAAATATAAAAATATATTTCCCCATTTCTTAGATAAAGCCGTTTCAATGTCACATCTGCTGGAAGCAGCTGACGCGCCGCTCGCGCCTGCGCATGCACCTGCGCGCGCACGAGGCGGAGCTGTGCGCCGCCGCGGTGCTGGTCTGCGCGGTGTGCTTCAGGGCGTTTGGGGACCACCGCGACGCACAGGTCACTCACTTTTATAGGTTATTCAAAATAAACATGCATTATTGAATCACTGGACGTTGTATCCCGCACCTTTGTCTCGACACCACAGCGAAAAAAAATAAATAAATATTCCATGTCCTCAAATGGGGATCGAACCCACAACAAATCGATTACAGTCACACTTTGTGCCCCTGCGCCACGACTGGCCCCATATTATTAAATAAACATATGAATATAAAAGTTCATACCTCATATGCTATTTAAATAATTAATTCATATTTATTTTTTATTCCATATATATTTTTAGGAGCATTCCGTTAAATCAACGGAATGTATAGCAGAGTTTACGAAAAAATTTAAAGAAGATACGGAACCGAGTGAACAACTGTCGCCCACTAGCGGCATTGTCAGACATACTGTTAGGGTCGTGGGTAAGTAGGGTAAGAGAGAATGAGAAATAAAAGAAGTTAAAAGGAGGATTAAGAGAGATTTCAATTGTTTATATGTAATATATGTGTGTATTAAATATTATATATTTAGTCGTGGCGCAGCGGCAGGAAGTGTGACTGTAAAACCGACTGGTTGTGGGTTCGATCCCCACTCGAGGAGATGAAATATTTACTTAAGTTTATATTACCATTTCTTCGCTCTGGTGTCAAGACTAAGCTCTGCCACTCAACATGCAATGCCTCCAGAATACGGTGGAAAGTGGGGAACGGAGTGCTTTAGCACTAGGTTCCCTTTGTCAACCCTGCTGTGTCGCGCACTCAGCGGTACCTACAGCGTGAAACTGATGTTTTGTATATATATATGTTGCATGTGAAGATATGTACATTAGATTTGATGATTTTTTGAAAAAAATATATTTAAAAAAACCATACAGAATGCCCTCGACTATCGCAAGGGATAGAGAGACAAGTTAACAACTCAGTGAGTGAAGAGTTGCTGTCTAATTTAGACGAAGCGGCCAAAAATATTATACGAGTGGTTAACATTGAAAAGGCATTCCGTTGTGAATATTGTGAAGAGTTAGTATCACTTATATTTTGGATTTAAATTTTTTAGTTCGTTATTTGGTATCTTTCTTTTTATAGTTTTTTCTCACAAACAAAGTCGTTCTTTATTTGGTAGGAGTATTTTTTATTTAATATTAATTAATTGCCCTTTAAATGGGTAATTAATTAGTGCTTTATTTTATATTCAACGTTTTGATTTTACACATAAAAATGTTTTGGGTAACATTTTTTCAACTAATCCGTTGGCATCCTGTCATTTTTTACATTACAAAATTCGAGGAGAAAATAACAAAATCTAAGAATATGGCTAATAAATAGAACTTAAAAAAATTAAAAAATATTATTTATCGCTATAAAATTTTATCTAAATATGCTTTCAATTTAAATATGGATGGATATTTTTTATAAAAATCAATCTATAGCATATTAGATAACACGTTTAAACGGTATCTTAAAATGTTAGTTGAAATTTTGCTACGTCAATTTCTCATGTATTTCAATATAATAATATTGTTTTTAATTTCCAAAAAAATGTTAAGCAACAGGATTAGCACATGTTTATGTTTTTGGTTTCTTTATTCATTTTAAAAATACATTTTTGTCTTTTAGTGTATTTTATTTGGAAGATGCTTTAAACAATCATAGAGGAATACACAAAGGAATAAAAAATCCATTCACATGCCACATTTGCAAAGTCAGTTTTGCTACTTATTCGAGGTGAGAAGAAAATATTATTAATTATTTAAAATATTATTTTACAGATATATTTATATTTTTTCTTACACACAGAGGGCCAATATTTGACTATAAATGAAATGCTTGTGAGATCCCTAGAGAGGAAATTATTTTTCTTTTTTTTATATTTTCAAGTGTGATAGATCAATCTAATATGTTATCTGAAACTCAAAGTGAAATAGTTTTATTAAAAATAAAAAAAAAATATCACTACCTCATGTGGCAAAGTGGTTGTAGCACTTCAACTATTAAACCAATTTCCATAAAACATAGCTAAGAACCACTGCAATGAACGACGTTTTTCATTAAATAATCTAAACTCAAATCGGTACATTAATTCAGAAGTTACGGTGCCACAGACATACACACAGGCACGTCAAATTTATAACTTAAGAATTTGGAACCTTAATTTTTGAACGTCAAATAATTAAATTTTAATATATTTCCTTTTTTTGCCCATTAGATGCACTACGCACAAAACAACCCACGGGTTTTATAAACGTAACACGAATGAAAGTAGAAATGAATCTACTTCCGGTCCGGCGAGCGCGGGGATTTTAGGTTACGGGGGATTTCCCGTTGTGAAGCACTTCCTGTGCGAGGTTATATGGAGCTTCTGAAATATTTGTAGATTGTTCGTAGCTATCATAGATGATATAAAGTAGGAGAGCTCTACTTCCAGTCGGACCAGAGTGAAGATTTTAGGTCGGAAAGATTACGTTTAAATTAGATATTAAAAAAACAGCTTCACGCTGTTCCCGTTGGGCAGCCCGCTCACAGCAGGGTTGGCAGAGGGAACCTAGTGTTAAGACACCCTGTTTCCCATTTTCTACCGAATACTGGAGGCGTTGCGTGTTACGCCGCGCTTAGCCTCGGCACCAAAGCAAATAAATGGAAATATAAACTTAAGTAAATATTTCAACACCTCGAGTGGGGATCGAACCCACAACCAGTTTGTTTTACAGTCACACTTCGTGCCTCTGCACCACGACATGCCTCAACGTCTCGATTTGATATTTTAAAATTTGTTATTTGGACTGGCAAGGTTCCTCTGTTTGTAGATATAGCCTAGGTTCAGGGACTCTTTGTGTTACCCTGCGGTGTGGACAAAATGTTAAAATAAAAAAAATATATTTCTAGGACTGTGGCAGATCTTACTTACATTGGACGTACTTACAAGTACACAGACGAATGAAACATGCCAATGAGAATTACATATTTAAATGTAATCAGTGTGACTTGACGTTCCCTAACAGGTGAGTGCTATTGTTGTTTTTGTTTTTAGATTTCACGCTGTATCCCGCATGTAGCACAGTGGACGCAGGAATCCTAGTGTTAAGACACTCCGCTCCCCACTTTCCACCGAATTCTGGTGGCATTGCGTGTTGAATGGCGGACTCAACGCCGCTCTTTGTCCCGAAACACACGAGCACGTCTCATCATCATCATCATCGACAGCCGTTAATCATCCACTGTTGGACATAGGCCTTTCCCAATTCTCGCCACCACACCCGATCTTCAGCTCTTCGTATCCATCCGCTTCCTGCCACCTTCTTTAGGTCGTCGGACCATCTAGCAGGGGGTCGTCCCACCGGACGTTTTGTACGGGGTCTCCACTCTAAGACCCGTCTGCCCCAACGGCCGTCGGCTCTACGACAGATATGCCCCGCCCATTGCCACTTCAGCTTACCAATTCTTTGAGCTATGTCGGTAACTCTGGTTCTCCTCCGGATTTCCTCATTTCGGATTCTATCCTTTAGAGATATACCGAGCATAGCCCGCTCCATGGCTCGTTGAGCGACTTGAAATTTATGGACGAGGCCTTTTGTTAGAGTCCATGTCTCAGCCCCGTACGTCATGACCGGGAGAACGCACTGGTCGAATGCCCGAGATTTCAGGCATTGAGGTAGTGGCGAATCGAAGATCTGACGAAGTTTTCCGTATGCTGCCCAGCCTAATTGTATTCTTCTGTCAGCTTCTTTGTCGAAGTTGTTTCTACCTAGTTGTATAATCTGACCTAGGTAGATATATTTCTGAACAACTTCGATGCTAACATTTTCGACGATAACTGACCTTGGGTCTACGAATGAATTGAACATGACTTTAGTCTTATCCAAGTTCATTCCCAGACCCACCCGTCTGGAAGAAGCACTTAGGCTTTGCAGCATTTCTGATAGCCCTTGCAGCGACTCGGCCATTATAACTATGTCGTCAGCGAATCGAAGGTGTGAAATGTATTCGCCGTTGACATTGATACCCTGTCCACTCCAGTCCAGTGTTTTGAAGACATCCTCTAAAGCGTTAGTAAACAGTTTCGGAGATATTACATCTCCCTGTCTTACTCCACGCTTCAGAGGAATTCGTCTTGTCTGGACATCCTGAATTTGGACAGTCATCGAAGCGGCTTTATATAAACATTTCAACACCTCGATATACCGCCAATCGACTTGACATCGCTGCAGAGAATCGAGAACAGCCCAGGTTTCGATAGAGTCAAAGGCTTTTTCGTAGTCCACAAACGCGAGACATAGAGGGCGATTATATTCCTCGGTCTTCTGTACAATCTGTCGTAGTGTGTGGATGTGGTCTACGGTACTGTAGCCTTTTCGAAACCCGGCCTGTTCAGGAGGTTGGAAATCGTCAAATCTTCGAGCAAGCCTATTTGATATGACTCGTGAGAACAGCTTGTAGACATGGCTCAGAAGTGCTATCGGTCTGTAGTTCTTGAGGCGCGTTTTATCACCTTTTTTGAAGAACAAAATAACCACACTTCTAGACCATGCCTCCGGCGTTGTACCCTTGTGTAGGACGGTATTAAAAATCTTTTGGAGCTGCTCCAGGACAACACGCCCACCAGCTCTTAAGAGTTCCGTGGTAATACCATCCTCCCCAGGTGCCTTGTTGTTCTTGAGTTGCTCGAGAGCCATCCCAATTTCGGCAATCTCGATGTCCGGTAGCTCGTCGGTGAAGTGACGGGTTAACTTGGCACGTTTGTCATCCGCATCTTCAATAGTAGGTTTAGGTGCATGAGAGGAGTACAGTGTTCCATAAAAAGTTTCGGCTTCTAGGAGTAGATCTGGTTTTGATGTGATGACTCGACCGTCGGATGTTGTCAGTTTCGCCAAATGACTCCTTCCCAATCGCTTAGCAAATACTTTAGAGCCTCTATTTCGCTCTATAGCATATTCAATTGCTCGAAGATTGCTTTTGCGGAGGTCAAATCGTATTTGCTTCTTTACACGCTTATTGAGAAGGCTGAAATTTGGCGAATCCGCAGACATCTCACGTCTCTGCCTCATCAGATCCACTGTTTCGGCCGAGAGTTTCGATGATTTACTCCTCTGAGTTCGTTGGCAAAAAGCCTCTCCCACTTCTCGGATGACATTCGTGAACTGATTGGTACATTGTTCGACATCCTCCGTGGTCTTCAGCGATTGGAATCGATTTTGGAGTTCCAGCTGGAACTCAACAGATTTAGTGCTGATATGGCGTTGTGACGGTCGGAGCGTAGACTTTATCAGACGATTTCTCTCGAGTCGGAAGCTTATATTCAAAGTCCCTCGTACCAGTCGGTGGTCGCTTCCGGTATTAAATCTGTTTATCACTGAGACATCTTTGAATATAAACCTCCTATTCGTCATGATAAAGTCGATCTCATTTTTAGTCACTTTATCCGGGCTTCGCCATGTCCACTTCCTGTGAGTCTTTTTCTGGAAGAAAGTATTCATCAGAAAGAGCCTCTGGGATTCGAGGAAGTTAACTAGCATTTGGCCCCTTGGATTTCTGCTACCAACACCGTGTGATCCGATAACCGATTCCCCACTTTCTTGTGCTCCCACTTTGGCATTGAAGTCCCCCATAACAACAGTGAAGTGGGTCTTGGTGGTGTTGTGTAAGGCTCTTGTAATGTCGTCATAGACGGCCTCGATCTCGTCATCTGAGTGTGTTGACGTAGGAGCATAAACCTGAATCACTTTCAGAGAATACCTCCTATTGAGTTTGAGTATGAGGTATGCTACCCGAGTGGACAAACTGCTGACTTCCATCACATTGCCAGAGAGAACCTTGTTAACCAATATGCCAACCCCGCCTTGTGACGTCTTATCGCCCTCTCGATAGTAGAGTAGGTGGCCCGATTCCAGGGTTATCGTGTCCTCTCCCTGTCTTCGAACTTCTGACAACCCTAGAATGTGCCAATTTATGTGCTCTAACTCCGACACGAGCTCAGCTAGATAGACGTCTTCCTTCAACGAACGAGCATTGTATGTAGCCAAATGTAGTCGGTGGTATGTGTGGTGACCGGATCCTACCTGGAGATTCTTCGCACCCTCTGCCCCGCCGTAACCACGACCGTCACCACGATGGTCAGGAATAGCAGGGCCACCAGGAACTGAGGGCCGTTTTTTTCGGTGTGTCGGCATGGGAAGTGTTGCCCATACTCACCACGCTGGGCAAGTGCGTGTTGGCGAGCGCAGGGCCGGGCCCCCTTGCACTGATGACGCTGCTGCCCGTCACCAGCCTAATTTAAAGCCTGGCCGGTGGGATGGTTATACCGCCATCGTTCGGTCGTCAGAGCCTCGTTCGTTGATCAGCAGGATGCACCACGGGCAGGTGAGGTTGACGATTTGAGGGCACTTGGATCTTATGGCCCCCTTACATCCCCGAGCACGAGCACGTCTAGCGCAATTTTTCCTGCGCAAATTTCGATTTCGATCCTAAATCTTAAAGTCTTGGAGATTAAAAAAACAACAATCCACTATTGACTTCTAGAATTTTTTCTATCATCATACAAATTAAAAGATAAAGATTCAGCCAATTCAGTAAAATAGTTTTATAAAATAACTGTTGCGCAAATGTGTATTATTTATGAGACGAATATAAAAAAAACATAGCTAAAAACTACTGCGATGAAGAAAACGAATTATGTATATATAAAAGAAACTTGCGAAAATCCAACAGTGAAAATTGCATTTAAATCGGTTAAGCTGTTTCTGAGATTAGCATGGACAAACGCACAAACAAACAGACAGGCATAAAAAAATAAGGCATATATAACATATCCAATAACATTTTTTCTTATATATGTTCCATGTACAGACACCGATCCGTTACGATTTTACTATAAGTATAGATTTATTTGTAGTTGGAGTGTGACGTACCATAGAAAGAAAACTCACAACAACGATGAAAATGGTGGTTTTACTAAAATCGTACGCGATAATTATCGGTAAGTTTTGATACAGTAATTAGTTAAAATATATTTTATTTGGTAGAAACGCTCCAAATTATTTAATTATATTTTAGTTTTATTAACTTTTTTAAAATTAAATGTCTGCAAATCCGTATAAAAGTTTTAACGTAGTACAATTTTTGGGTACCGTTCGAGATTGATTTCCATATCTTCTAACTAAACAAATGTAAATATAAAATGAAAAACTGAAAAAAAAACAAAGAGAAAGATTTAAAAATATATATTTTATTAGCGAATAACCTCTCTTGTAAGTCGTATCCATCACGATTCACTACTGATGATGCACTGTGCATCTCACCTCGTGGAACTTGTGAGGGAGGTTCCCGTTCTTTAACGAGATTGCCACGAGATCTTTGGCCTTCAGTGTTCCCAACAACCACTAACATTTTAAAATTTTCATTGTATAGCCAAAATAACAAATCTTTATTTTGAGCTCAGAAATGATGGACTCGTTTGTGCGTTTTTAAGGCAATTTATATACAATCTTTAAATAAATTGTATCTTTACATAATACATGTAATATTTATGTAAAAGCTTTATGAAAATCCGTTCTGTAGTTGTTGCGTTAAATTTGGAACTGACGTCCATCCTTCGAAGCGTAATGTTACTGAAAAAAATCTAATTATATGTCAAAAATATATTTTATTTATATTTTTATAAAAGCATTCCATGTCGCGACTGTGACGCCATTTTGCCAAACAAAAACGAACTCTACAAACATAGAAAAAACGAACACAGTGACGAATCAATGCAAATAGTGAGGCCAGGTATTTATAGTTATTTATTCATTAATTTTTTTAGCGACACGCTGTATCCCGCACACAGCAGGGTAGGGTAACCTAGTGTTAAGACACTGTTTTTTTCCACCCGATTCTGGAGGCATCGCGTGGTGAATGGTGCAATACAACGCCACGCTTTTGCCTCTACATCAGGGCGAAGAAATTGAAAATATTAAATACTTCATTTCCTCGAGTGAGGCTCGAACCCATAACCGTTACCTTACTGTCACACCGTTGTGCCCCTGCGCTAAGACGGCCTTAATATTATCATCTATTTATTTATGAACATAACACTGCAGTGTCATGTTTCACATAATTTTTTTTTTGTTTTATTATAGTGTGACATAATACAAAATAATTTTGTAAATAAGAAAAAATGTATAGCAATATAGTTTAAAAATGTAATGATACTACCACTGTCACTCGGGTCGATGAATATATGAAATTATTTTTATGACCTCACTATGTGAAAATAAAGAACGGCGTTAAGTTCCGCAATTCAACACACTATATTTTTAATTTAGGCAAAAAATAGATAAATATAAATAGATATCTAGTATTTTATATTTAGTTTTATTTAAAAAAAAAAATTAAATTAGCTTCACGCAGGGTAGGCAGAGGGAACCTAGTGTTAAGACACTCCGTTCCCCACTTTCTGCCGAATTTTGGAGGCACTGCGTGTTGAGTGGCAGAACTCAACGCCGCGCTTTGCCTCGACAAACTTAGTCTTGTTGACTTAGTTTTGTTTTGTGTTCATAAATATTTTTTTTAGGTCTACGCGTTTATCGTGTAAAATAAATATTACTTTTTATATGCGGACAACGGAGTGGTTAAACGCAAGTTTATCTCTTCTTACGCTTTAAGCTTAAAAATATATGTTTTTAACTTAACGTGGTATCCCATATAAAGCAGCGTAGGTAGTCAAATCCTAGTTAGTATAGTTAAGACATTCCATTCCCATTAAGACATTTCAGGGTACCCCATATCGCCCAATTCTCGAGGCATTGCTTATTATGTGGCGGTACACATTGCTTCGTTACGGGAACGAAGAAATAACAATATTAAGTATTCTATTTCCCCGAGTGGGAATCCAACCCACAAACCTTGCGTGATACAGCCGCACGCTTGTTCAGCTGCACCACGACGACCACAAAATAATATATTATATTTCATATATAAAGATCTACAAAATTTTCATAATAAACAGGCAACGGTCAAAATACAATTTGTAATCAATGTGGGAATAATCTACACAACGTATACGCATTACAAAAACATATTAGGTGAGTTTTCTTTATGCAATATTACGTTCAGGATACAGCTGTGCTTTTTTTCTTTAAGAGTTATTTTTATAACTCGACTGGTTGTGGGTTCGATTCCCACTCGAGGAGATGAAATATTTGATTAAATTTATATTTCCATTTCTTCGCTCTGGTACCGAGGCTAAGCGCGGCGTTGAGTTCTGCCACTCAACACGCAATGCCTCCAGAATTCGGCAGAAAGTGGGGAACAGATTGTTTTAACATTAGGTTCCCTCTGCCTACCCTGCTTTGTGCTGGATACAGCGTGAAGCTGATTTTTATTTTACTGTTTATTCCATCTGTAGACATATGGAATAAGGTATAATATTAAAATTTACCCATTAACTTTTAGCGTATTTACAGCGTCCTTAGTAGTCACGTGGAGGCCCTTGATCCTTTTAATATGGGGCCTAGCCTTTTATTAAGCCTTTTGGGTCCATGGGCTTAGGAAGAGGAGGGCCCGGGTAATCCGTGTCTATTTTAGAATAGTCCGGTGCCCTCACCGGAAATTACTAAAAATGACTAACAGAAAATTAGCCCCGAAAATTAAAAAAAAAACGATAGAGATACGCCAATATAGAGGTCAAGAAAAGAATTAAAATCACAATTCTACAATTGGATTATATGATTATTTTATTTAAAACAAATAAACGAACTGTTTTTATATGACTAACTAAATTAACAATAAATATTTTTTCCTTTCCATACAAATAGAGAAATACACGCCACAAACAATAAACAATCAAACACATGCCCGACATGTTCGCGATCGTTCCGTTCCTCGTCCGTTCTGGACGAGCATGTCCGCACGCACACCGGCGAGAGGCCGTTCCCGTGCGACGTGTGCGGTGTTGCATTTAGAAGGTAAGTATTAATAATTATAACACTATTTTAATATATAAACTTCATATCATACATTATATTGTATAACATTATAACAAATAATTGACTTAATATAATCGGGGATAATGATATACAGTTTCACGCTGTATCCCGCAGGTAGCGGGGTGAGCAGAGGGAGCCCAGTCTTAAGATACTCCGTTCCCCACTTTCCATCGAGTTCTGGAGGCATTGCGTTTTGAGTAGCGGAACTCAACGTCGCCACTCAACACGCACATCGAAAATAAATTCAATACAAAATATTTACAATTGAAGATTCCTGCCAAAGTAGTATGGGTAGGATAAACGAAAATTTAACATTACTATTTATCCTGCATACAAAAGGATAAGCAAAGGAAAGAGAGAAGTGTTAAGAAACTTCGTTCCCCATTGCATTGCGTGTTGAGTGGTGGAACTCAACGCTGCACTTTGCATCGACACCAGAGCGAAGAAATGAAAATATGAAATATTCATCATTTCCTCGAGTGAATTAATTCCACAACCATTACAAAAATTTTTGAACAGGTTAAAAATCCTTTGTGCTTCGGACCCGAACAGAAAAATTATATAAAAGACATGTTTTAATTTACCAATATTTTGTCCATTAACTAGGTCAACAGCCATGAAAAACCATAGGTTGATACACACCGGCGTAAGACCGTGGGTTTGTATGAGGTGCCCAAAAAGGTTCCGCATAAAGTCTGATCTGAGGACTCATATACGATTGAAACATCCAACCCATTTGGCTGTTATAGAGGTTTGAGATATTTTTATGAGTTAATATAAAACAAAAACTACAACTAAGGAAAGAGTTTATAATTTTTTTTTTTTTGAGAAGTATAAAATTATGTTTTTTATATAATAAATAAATGATGTCGTGAGCCAACAGTGGCGGGTTTAAACATTATACGAATACAGTATTGTTTGTTAAGTCATTGGTTACATTCTGATAATTTCATTGAAATTGCGAAAGAAATTGTTTTTGGTCATATGATATGTTTATCAAATAACTAATATACTTCCCAGTTTAATTGGATTCCTATCTGGCAGTAAAATATGTCATATCAGCTATGTTGATAAACGTTTACAGACTGTTGCTGTTGTTTCTATAGAAACGAATACAGATTCTATAAAGCAAAGAAGAATTTGGTCCGAAAATTCGTCGCCTTTTAAAATATGTCGCCTTAGGCTTAAAGCCACACACCCTGCGGTTAAATCCGCCGCTGTCACGCGCGTTTTAGAAATTCTCTTCAACGACGACTCCCGACCACCGTACCAATTTTATGGAACTTTAAATTGATATAACTTTTTTTATTTATGAACCGATTAAAATAAAACAAACCCTAAATATTAAAGAGAGCGGCTTAAATACAATAGTGACAACTGTATTTTAATATAACCGATTATAGCTGTTTCTGAGATAAGCGTACACAGACGCGTACAGTTTGTCTGTGCGCTTGCGGCAAACCTCCATATACCAAATGTCTGTAAGACGGAAAGTGACAATGCTTTACTCCGCTCGATATGCAATATAGAAAGTGTGAAAGGACGTATTAAAATTAGGTTCCCTTTACCTATCCTAGTATATGCGCAAGATGCATGATGGTAAAAGAAAAACATATAAAACCTAGTCAACACACTGTCTTTATTCTCTATCTATCACTAAATTATCTAAAGCCACTGTAAAACGCATTTTTTTTAGATCGAAGGCACCAACTGTGCGCAGGAAATGATTTATCAACATTTAGCTTCAAATAATATTGCACGAGATAAAGTTATTGAAATTTCAACAGTGTCGTTTACAAAGGTTTGTATTTTTGTTAAGATGCATCTTGATATTTGCAGACGGTGATTTTGTAAAAGATGATGATGATAAAAATGTGTGATTCGATTCGATGTCCAAACTATCAGCTTCACGCTGTATCCCGCATGTAGCAGGGTTGGTAGAGGGAAGTTAGTGTTAAAACTTAAAACACTCCATTCCATACTTTCCGCTGAATGTTTCATTTCATTTATAATTTAAAATTTTCTTTATTCTGATTTTGATGTGTGACTGATATATTTTTGTAATAGGACACGTAATATACGCGATACGGTATTTTAATTGAATTTTTAGCCTTTTTTGTATGAATGACATTTTATAATATTAACTAAATTCATGTTTAATGTTAAAATAATTGATTATTCACAGAATTCTACCAACATAGTACCAAACTCAATTCGGGCGTTGTCCCTAATGAGTGACGTCCCTAAAAATTATATAGTGGTACCAAAACCAACGGAACAAAATGGTAATTATTATTAAAAAGACTAAATGCAATGGTTCTTGCTTTATATTAAAATGACATATTCTTTATTTACATATGTACACTAAATACCTTTTAAAAAACCTCCTTATATATATTTTTATTACTTATCAATTTTAGTAAATTTTTAGAGGCCAGAAATGGCGCAGGGGCACAAAATTATCTGCTTCACGTTGTATCCCGCACACAGCAGCGTAGGCAGAGGGATCCTAGTGTTGAGACACTCTGTTCCCCACTTTCCGCCGAGTTCTGGGAGCATTGCGTGTTGAATGGCGACCGCACTTTACCTTGACACCAGAGCGGAGAAATGAAAATATAAATGTAAATAAATATTTCATTTCCTTGAGTCGGAATCGAACCCACAACCAGTCGATTTTACAGTCACACTTTGTGTTCCTGCTCCACGACTGGCCTCTAATTCTAATTCTAATTATAATATTGATATTATTTTTTATTACTGTCATGGCTCTATAAAAAGACTATATTTTATACAAACGATACTAGTGGGTTCGATTCTTTCGTTCGTGATTATGAGGAAGAATGCGTATTAAGCATTTTTGTTGTCATAATGGTTATAATATGGACAGAAAATTAAGAATGTCTTGTACTACTACTACATTTACATTATATATAGTGCGTTTAAAAATTAAAAAAATAAAATTATTTTTATCTTATATTATATTTTTATTATATTATATTATTATATATCTTATATTATATTTTTACATACAGATATATGTCAAACATATCGACGTGGTAGAGGTATAGGAAAAACGATACAATTAAATATAACTGACAATAACTCTTATAATTACCAACATAATGATAATGATGTAAGTTTATTTTTTAATTAATTAATAATATATATTCCACGGACTTTATATAAAATGAAAATCGAAATGTTAATAAATACGTCAAAAATAGTTTTTTTTTCTATTTGTAAGAAGTATAAGTATATAACATGTCTAAATATTTAAAAAAAATAGGAAATATGTAATACTTCATGGTTAAGCTTTTAAGACAAATCTTTGACCCAGAATCTTTAAATGAAAAAAAAAAATCACTACCCGTACAAGTAATACGTAAAATATAATTAACCAATCAATATATTGAGAGCAGTAAACAGTGTCTAGACACTAAGTTCTTTCTGCCTATGGTAGGTTGACGAGTTGTGGCCGTTAAGTTAGGTATTCTGAACTTTTACACATTGTCGACTCCAGAAGAAAATAATAAAAATAAGAAAATCCTAAGATGAAAATATTTTCGCAGCCATCTGCATCTAACTCCAGAGCGGCCACAACTCGTCGACCGTACTACATGAGAAATACAGCTGGAATTTTAACAAAAAAAAAAACTTTCAAATTATAGAATTGGGAATAATTATATTTTTTTCTCTGTCCTTTCTTACGAAAGATACCTGAAACGCAAGTAGAAAAAACTAATATATTACAAAACTTATCGAATATCAACGTGGAATTGTTACTTCAAAATGGAAATTTAGTTAACGGAAATGAAATGGTACAATTACATATAAATGATGAAATATTGGAAGAATAACCTTATATATAGTATACGTGTATATAAACATATATATAAAAAACTATTATTTTGGCAATGTTTATGCTATAAAGTTAGTCATTTTTAGTAGAATAATCAACGACTTTGTTAAATTTATTAAAACAACAAATCTTTAATTTAATTCATGAAATAAAATTTATTTAAATAATTTTAAGTTTTAAAAATAAAGTTGTTTAAATTTTGCCTGTTCTTTAACGTCTTATTTGAAAAATAATTAAAAGTATTATTTTTATAATTTTTTTATATACAATATTTTTTTTTTTTTTACAAATTGCTTCAATGATTTTGTTTAAATTCTGTTTACGCTTTAATTTTATTTAGTTATTATTTTTTTTAGTTACTGGATTTAGTAAAATGTTGTAAAAATATTGTAAAATTCTTTTAATGTATTAATTTCTAAAACATAAAATACAACATTTATTTAAATGTTTTAAATTATCATAAGTTTTGCTTACTTTTGTTTATTTTTTATATTCGTTAAGTAGTTAAGTTTTGTTTCTTATTAAAAATTAATAAAATGGCGATTTTGTTATATAGATATAAGTAATAATAAATATTTTGTTTGTATACCTTATCGTTTTATTTAATTTTGCTCATTTTTTGTCTTATTTTATAATACAATAGAATTTCGATTTTTCGAACTAACTGCCCACCATCTAGCGTTTAAAATGTCGTTTAAAAAAAAATTTATCGATTGTTCTATTAGAATGCGCGAGTTGGACAAACGCAGTATTTTAGATAAGCGTTCATTCAGTTGATCGAAGTTCGAATAGTCGATGCTATTTTGTTTATAAAAGAACTTACTTTCAGTACAATATCTAAATCCCACATATTTTTTTAACGTAGTAGTGAGCCCAATTTAGATACCATCTGAGCTTTTGGATACCAGCTTCACGCTGTATCCCGCGCATAGCAGGGTGAGCAAAGGGAACACAGTGTAAAGACACTCCGTTCTCCAGACCGCATTTTTCAACACTATGCCTGTTGAGTAACGGAACTCAACGCCGAGCTTTTGCCTTGGTGCCACTAAACAAATAATTTCTTGAATTCTGACTAAAGGTGGAGAGCATAGTGTCTTGAGATCTGGTGCTTATCCTAATATACAATTATTGACTAATTGGTTGATCTGTTGATAGATTTACAAATTGATCAGATGAAGCGTATAAAATTGCGTTAAAAATGGCGTTTTGTGCATACCTTTTTCCGTTCAAAAATATTATCAATTTCAATAATTATCAATATTATCAACGATAAAACGTTATCAGAGCGTGTAAAATTTAATCACGCGTTAACTTAACAACTGAGATTTTGTTAACGTCTGGACTTGTATTAGGTAACATTGTTTTTGTTTTATTCTTATGTTTTTTTTACAAAATTGTTAGTGTTTGTGCTGTGAATTGTTTGGTTTTAGTGGTGTTTTGTTTTTGTTTGTCATTTATCTTATTGTGTTATATATTATTGTTGATTTTAATTGCATTAAAATGCTTTCCCTATAAGTTTTTTATCATTATAATTAACTTAATTTCACTTCAAGCTTTTTCTTTAGCGGGGTAGTCAGAGAGAACGGAGTAATACATCTAAGTACTAATAAGTGAGGCTGGTTTTGGCGCTGGGGTACAAAGTGTGAATGTGAAATCGACTGGTTGTGGGTTCGATCCCCACTCGAAGAAATGAAATATTTATTTACATTTATATTTTCATTTCTCTCTTCTTCTTCTCTTCTGGTGTCGAAGCAAAGCGCAGCGTTGAGTTCTGCCAGTCAGCACGTAATGCCTCCAGGATTCGGCTTAAGTGGAAAACGGAGTGTCCTAACACTAGGTTCCCTCTGCTTACCCTGCTGTGTTTGTACTACTGTAGACTATTTATTGGATTTTGTTTATTTTATTTTAGTTCTTGCTGTATAACAACAAAACTAACAAGAGATAAAAAAAATAGTTTTTGAAATATCTTATATTCCATAATTGGATTTGAAGCATAACTGTAGTCCCATACGTTACAACTATATTACGACGGCATTTATTTTGTGAAAATATAAAATCTAGTAATTACAAAGTACAAAATAAAGTAATTGTTTTTACAAAATAAAGTAATTGTTTTTAAATAATTAATTAATTTAAGTAAAAGATAAAACATGTGGTTGAGTTCCGCCATCAACACATTATGTCTCGGGAAAATGGGGAACGGAATGGATTAACACTAGGTTCCCTCTGTCCCTATATAACGGGATACAGCGTAAAAGTACACAGTAATCAGATCAATAGCACTGCGCTACGATGTCGTCAAATACTATTTGTTATTAGTTTCAATTCAATTAATAGATTATAATTATTAAGTAGGTATTATAATATTATATGATATGTTTGATAAATGCCGACATTGCCGTGATTCATAATAGGTTAGGTAAATTATATAATAAATAATATAGCTAGTTCTGCTGATATAATACATATACCTATATAATTAAGCAGGAGAATTTGTTTAGACGCTAAGATCTCTGGAACTACCGATCGGATTTATTTATTTTTGTTTTGTATGAAAGCTACATTCATCAGGAGTGCTATAGGCTATAATAACATTACGGTTTACATAACGAGGAACGCCATCGTATTGCTTTAACCGCGTGCGTTGCAGAAATAGGTATATGTAAGTACCATGCGCTACAAAAATATTCAGTATCTATTAAAATAAAGTCCGCGATATCTATGTTTTATATATAAGTCACAATAAAACATTTTGTGACTAAAAAAAAACATCAAGGTCATTTTATGAAGATATTCTTTAACTTTTACAATATGTAATTTGAACGTACGTTTTTCGAGCAAATGTAAAATTAAAATAATTTAATACTCGGTTTACGGCAGCACGCCTTGGCTCGTGTCCCGCGAAAGAAAAATACTTTTTTAAAAAGTATAAAACTTAAGAAGCTTCCTTTTGTATATAGAACTAAAATAAACAATAACACTGCATGAGACCGGTACTTTTAAATATTTTAAAAAATAAGTTATGGGAATAAGATATGATAAGATAAATTTAAAATATTTTTGCAAGATTTCTTTAATAATTTTCAAAAAGGATATAACACATAAACTTACCAATGTGCTGTTTATATATTTTTAATGATTATAATTTTCACAGAAAATTTCTTATCTTTGATCTTAAAGATAAGAAACTATATCTTAGCCGTAAATAATTTTGACCTTATCATACAATATTTTCAACATGTGCTAAAATAAAAATAATTTAAAAGTACCTGTATTAGATTCTCCCTTTCTCCTTCATCGTGCAGTAGGAATGTGCCCAACTAAACATGAAGGTCACAGATTCAATACTGAACTTTAGATATATTGTATAGTTAATGTAGGTGTAAAGGGCCAACGAAGTGCCTTATCACTAGGTTCTAATCAATCAGATTCCGCCAAAATCCGTTAGCTCCTTACCAGAGCTAGGAATTTGGAACCTCCTCCTTTATTAAAATTGTTACGATAGTGAGATGCTTAACTAAAAACTTTTCAAGGAGCTTACAAATTTGTTTTTGATTAAAAGGAAAAATGCGTATACTTCCATGTGTCAAGACTTATGATGAAGACGACTATAATTCTAGACAGATTGACAGAGAAATTAAACAGTGGATCAAATCTTATAATGATGTAAGTAGTATTTTGTCATTTCATTTTCATTATACAATTGGACAAACGGAAAGTGAGGAGGAGTGTCTGAATGGGGGACAGAGGGTTAAGATTAGGTTCCTAGGTTCCCTCTGCCTATCCAGCTATGTGCCGGATATAGTGTAAAGCTAAACAAAGTATACATATAAGTGTGCAAAATTAAGAAAATTAAGTATCAAGATTAGAGATGCCCTAAATAACCGAATTGCGTATACTATTCTGTTTAACCTTTACCGAACAGAATATTCTACTGTATTATTCGGTTTACGGACTGTACTTCATCTTCATCAGAAATTTCAGATATATGTCCAAATGTACCAGAGATGGTACGGAAACTATACGAAGAAATTTAGAGTCAAAAATTTTAAAAATTAAAATTAGCTTCACGCTATATCCCGCACACAGCAGGGTAGGCAGACGGAACCTAGTGTTAAGACACTTCGTTCCCCACTTTCTGCCGAACTTTGGAGGCATTGCGTGTTGAGTGGCAGAACTCAACGCCGCCCTTAACCTCGACACCAGAGCGAAGAAATGGAAATATAAATTTAAGTAAATATTTCATCTCCTCGAGTGGGGATCGAACCCACAACCAGTCGGTTTTACAGTCACACTTTGTACCACTGCGCCACGACTGGCCTCATAATTCAAATTTAGAGTCGTTTTCAAAATTTAAATCATAAGTCTAAATATGTACATTTACCTAACTTGGCCAGAATGTTTTTGCTCCTGTAAGTAGGTAGTATGTATTGCAAACGATTATTTTCGTTAATATAACATGAAGCCAAAGAATAACTTAATAAATTTACATTTTTTTTCATATTACCACTTAGTTATTTTACAAAATTTTAATTAATTTACAATTTCTTATTATATTTTTCAGGCGATCAAATTATTACTCCTAGGTACTGGTGAAAGTGGTAAAACAACAATTATAAAACAAATGAAAATTCTTCACATACAAGGGTTTTCTGCCAGGTAAGCCAATATGATGCCAGCGGCGGCGAGTTGTGGCCGTCTTGAGGTTAGGTTTTCTAAAATTTTGCGCATGGTTCATTCAGGCAGAAGACAGTCGATAGTGAAAATAGCGGAAAGGGGGGAATCTCTTTCAAAGACATGGTGTTGATTGGCAGAATCCACCGCAGTGGCTTATCTTGTGACCACAGCGAAGCATTGGAAGTAATTGGTTCCCCTGAGTGAGAGTCGTACCCACAACCATTGTGCTTACAGTCAGATATGCTGTTGGGTCACAACGATGACGGCCTCCCTTTGTATAAAACAAATATTTTTTAAGCTTCACGCTGCATCCCGCATATAGCAGGGTAGCCAGAGGGAGCTATGTGATAAGACACTCCGTTTCCCATTTTTTTCAGAACTCTATAGATATTTTAGAGACATTCTCGTGTTGAGTTGCAGAACTCAACGTCCCGCTTTGCCTCGACACCAGAGCTCATAAAAAATCATTTCCTCGAGTGGAAATCGAATGCACAGCCAGTCGCGTTTACAGTCACACACTTGTACCCTACCACCACGACTGGCCATCAAGTATATTTTGTATTTTTCAGTGAAAGAATAGAAAAAGCAAAACACATAAGACACAATGTTCACGAATCAATATACGACATTGTTCATAATATGTCTCCTTTGAGTATCGCGTTACAAAATATAAAGAATATACAATCCCAGCAATATTTATTGAAAATTGGTCCAGACGGTCCGTCTGAGTATACGCAGGTATTTTTATTTTTGACTTCTTGCTGAATCCCTCGTCTGAGGTAGGTGGAAGGAACCTAGAATTAAGTATTAAAATGGATTGCGGAGCATCCGCAACTCTTTGCGAAACCGCGAAATTTCGAAACAATGTGTGTTAAGAAGCAGAACTCAATGTCACGCTTCGTCTTGATAACAAAGAATCATATAGTCTGTAACATTGTAAAATACGTAAAAAGTACCTAGTAATAAATTCCATTCCCCATTTTGGTGCCATTTAACCCAATATGTGTATATTTTCAGGATTACTTCGACCATGTCAGAACATTATGGAGGGATGGAGGCGTAAAGGAATGTTTCAGACGATCCAACGAATATCAGCTATTAGATAGTGCTGAATAGTGAGATTAATTTATCATTCATCTTTCCATATAGCAGTATTAATAAAACCTAGTAGAGTTAAGACACTCTATTCTTTACTTTTTTCAGTAAAATTCATGTTAAGTGGTGGAAAAAATGGTGTATAATTTAAAGTGACAGGAATATAGTAGGTACGGTGGACAGATCGTGAAGCCGACTTGAAGTTACGTTTCCTGACCTTTTTTTTTGAATTGTTTACTCAGAAAGGAAATAATCAAAAATAAGAAAAACCCTAACTTAAATATTTAATATTATCATTTCTTCGCTCTAGTAACGAGACAAAGCATGGCGTTAAGTTCTGCTGCTCAACACTGAACACGCCTCCAGAACGGAGATCGGAATTGTCTTGATAGAAACAAAGGCTAACTTCCTATAGCGAAGAGGTAAAAAAAGACAAAAATCTTAATATTTAATCTGCACAGCCGTCTAAAGCTAACTTCAGGGCAACCGCGACTCATCGACCGTACCATAATTAAAATATTTATTTGTACGCAAACATTGAACCGAGCGTACAATCGCATATTTCGAGACAATACATGAGACATTTTTAATTATTTACTTACATTTTTTTTTCGAAGTAATCCCTAAGAACTAACAAAACTAGCCTATATATAACATTTTAATTTAATTTTTAGTTTTCTAGATAGAATAGATCTTATAGCAAAAGATAATTATATTCCGTCCGACGCAGACATACTTCGATGTAGACAGAAGACTAGTGGAATACAGAAAATTGAATTTAAAGTTAAAGTAAGTTATATCTATTGACGAGTTAGTATAAGGTGTCTATGGGGGCTGTCCCATTAGCAGTTGATTGTTAGCGCTATGGTTGTGGGTTCAATCCCCGTTGTGGAGCAATAAACTGGAAAGCAAATAATAAATAATAGTAAATAACAGAGAAAAAAATAGGTAGCAAAATTAACAAATATATTTTGTAATCTTCACTTCAATAGAACAGTGTTAAGACACTCCGACGATTATAATTTACACGTAAATATAAAATGTGGCATTTTTTTGGTTAACATAATTTCATATTTTCAGGTTCCTAAGTCAATGCATGGTGGTGTCCAACAATTTTGGATGTTCGATGTCGGAGGGCAGCGCGGGGAAAGAAAAAAATGGATACAGGTATTTTTTGTTATTAAAATATTTGATCTTGATATAAGTAATGTTTGTATTTTAATAAAATATCGATATATACTAAAAATTATAAAAAAAAATCAGCTTCACGCTGTATCTCGCACACATAAGGGTAGGCAGAGGGAACCTAGTGTTAAGACACTCCGTTCCCCACTTTCTGCCGAATTCTGGAGACATTGCGTGTTGAGTGGCAGAACTCAACGCCGCGCTTAGCCTGGACCCCAGAGCGAAGAAAATGTAAATATAAATTTAAGTAAACATTTCATCTCCTCGAGTGGGGATCGAACCCACAACCAGCCGATTTTACAGTCACACTATGAGCCGCTGCGCCACGACTGGCCTCAAATTATAAAAAAAAAGATCTAAAATATCGTAATTTTTTATCTAATGAAAATGTGAAATATTTGTATATATAATAAACCTTAATCTTGAATTCTTGACTCATTCTGTCTAGTACTTTATAACATGTTCAAATGGTGGCATACGTTTTTTTTATCTATATAAAATGAAATAAAACAAAATAAAAGAAAGATTATAATATATACAGATAGATATATGTTATTACGTTTTTTGTATTCTCTCAGGTCTTCGAAGGCATCCACGCGATATGGTTCGTAGTAGCGTGTAGCGATTTCGATCAAACTTTGCGAGAAGACAACACACAAAACAGATTGAAGGAATCGTTAGTGCTGTTTGAAGATGTTTGGCAGAGCAGGTATTATTTATTTAGAAGTGTAGTGTCTAGTGTTAAGACACTGAGTTCTCCACTTGCCACCTGATGCCGATATATAATATGGCAGTCCAAAACACCGGGCTTTATTTTTTAAACAAGTTTCATTGTAAGAAATATATGTATTTTCATTAGTGGAATCGAATCCACAGCCTTTATCTTATCCAATTAAACGCTTAATTGAAACCAAATAATTTGAAAAATTACAATAATGAAGCCAAGATATAATAAAAAAAATATAATTAATAATGCTATATGTTTTACAGATTTTTAATAGAAGCAGGCCTCATAGTGTTTTTAAATAAACAAGATTTACTACAAAATAAAATCGCCCAAGGCAAGAGTATAGCTCCATACTTCCCGCAATATAACAGGTTCGATTCTCAAGGCGATGAATATACACGCACGAAGCTTTTTATTAAGAGCATGTTTGCTGTAAGTGGGATTTTTTTGTAATTTTACAGATCTTGTGAATATTATTTTTTCATTAATTTTTATATGTCAATTTTTATTAATGTTTATCTTAAAGGTAGACGAATGAAAACGGTGCCACAAAGACGTCTATAATAATTAAAGAAAATAATTATAGAATTATATATATATATATATATATATATATATATATATATATATATATATATATATATATATATATATATATTTATATTTATATATATATTTATATATATATATTTTTTCAAGTTTATTTTATCGCGTAGGTATATAGTAGAGTAGATAGTAAGGTTTTAGTATCAAGACACTCCGTTCTTCACTTTCCGTCCGAATTTGAGCCATTGTGTATCGAGTGGTGTCTATTAATTATCACCTTCATTGTGGAATGAAGGTGATAATTAATTCCCCCCGAGTGGATATCGAAGCGACAACCATCGCGTTTGTAGTAATGTAACTGTTTCGTATTTTTTCTTCAGATAATTATGGATTTCCTTTTTGGACAGTTCATTTTTGTTTAAGTAAATATTTCATCTCCTCGTGTGGGGATCGAACTCAGAGAACCTTTAAATATAACACTAAGTTAAATCAGCTTCACGCTATTTTAACAGATAACATAAGATGACATTAAAACGTATTGACATCACCACGTGATCCATCTAAACACAATATAAACTTTTATAAACTATGAACTCACAATCAGAATTTACTTTCCAAATACATATACTTTTTATTCTACACATCGCCATATGAGCTAATTCCGTAAAATATACCTACTTTATTATGTTTGTTAATATCACCAACGTTGACGTTTGAAATAATAATTATGGTAGACTGAACAAATATTGATTATACTTCTTTTTTTAGCTTCACGCTGTATCCCGCACACAGCAGGGTAGGCATAGGACCTCTAGTGTTAACAACAACACTCTGTTCCCTACTTTTCTCGGAATTCGGTAGGCGTTGCGTGCTGAGTAGTGAAACTCAACGCCGCACTTTACCTCGACACCAGAGCGATGAAATGGAAATATAAATTTAAATAAATATTTCGTTTCCTTGCGTGGTCATCGAACCCACAACAGTTACACTTTGTGCCCCTGTGCAACGAACGGCCTCAATTTACTTTCTTCTTTTAAAATGTGGTTAAATGAAATAGTCGTAATTTAATTATGTCAGATTACTATTAACCGACTTCTTAAAAGGGGTCATCAATTGGACTGTATTTTTTATCCTTGTTACCTTAGAACTTTTGATTGTATGAACCGATTTTAATGATTCTTTTTTTATTTGAAAGCTAATGCCTCCCGTGTAGTCTTATTTTAATTTAGTTTATATCCAACAATGGTATCTATGAGAAAATCATATAAATCTCAAATTTACATTAAGTATATGCGCGACAATTGAACGTATAAGTCAATATCAATTCAACCGATTTTAATGATTCTTTTTTTATTAGAAAGGGTACATATAAGGGGTAGTTTGGTGAAAGTTTAGTTAAGTTCAGAGTGTGAAATCCGGTTGAAATTGAAGAAGTCGATTTTTTTTATTAAAAATATAATTATGTAATTTTTTCTACAAAAAATTCTTTATACTCCATGATAAAAGCTATCCTATAAGTGACATTAGGCTTTGAACTATTACCATGCCAAAATTAATTTAATTTCATACAGTAGTTATCGGTATTTTAGGTAATTTATATTTTTGAGTCTGAGGCCAGTCGTGGCGCAGTGGTACAAAGTGTGACTGTAAAACCGACTGGTTGTGGGTTCGATCCCCACTCGAGGAGATGAAATATTTACTTAAAATTTATATTTTCATTTCTTCGCTCTGGTGTCGAGGCAAAGCGCGGCGTTGAGTTCTGCCACTCAACACGCAATGCCTCCAAAATTCGGCAGAAAGTGGGGAACGAAGTGTCTTAACACTAGGTTCCCTCTGCCTACCCTGCTGTGTGCGGGATATAGCGTGAAGCTAATTTAATTTATTTTTTTTTTATATTTTTCAGTTTTTATTTTTTTTAAAGAAAACTATCATGAAATTCGGAATGAAACCCAAAAAAAATGTACCTTGAGGCCCTAGGCTAACACCATGCAAAAAATCATCAATTTCTGTCAGGTAGTTTTTGCGTGATTGACGCACAAACAAACCGACAGACAGACAGACAGACAGACAGACAGACAAGAATTCTGCTGAGTGGTTTTTTAGGTTCTATAATCGACATATTAACCGACCTAATTTTTATTTTTTTTATATCTTTCATGTACAGAATTGACTTTTCTATCCTTTTATTATATATGGAGATGGAGATTAATCACATTAATAAGATAATGAGTGCGACAAGGTCAGGCAAGACAAAACTAACATCATTTTTTTAATTCTTAAAATAAAAAATAGGTATAGATTGTTTTGTGAATTCATGTGATAAATTACATTTTATAACTCCTTTTAATTTTTGACTTTTCAGTTCGTTTCAATACAAATTTAAAATACCTTTCGTGACAAAGTGCATTTATACATCGCTCATTTACCGAAACAATGTGTCGGTAACCTTCTTTCGTCGTACCATCGTTTCTAATTCAGTAGCTTAGAGAAATAGCTGTCTCCATAGCTGACTTGGACCCTGCGAATGAGGCTAAGGATGAAGGACCTTGTCTCTCAACGCAAAAGGTCATCACTGACACACACACTGGTCCTCCTAGTTTTTCCATTTAACTACACTTCAGATAGGAGACAGCCTACATAAAAAATACACTTTTTTAAATTATAAAACTTTTATTGAAGTTTATTCGTGTAGTAAAAATTTTTTTATGTGAATGTGTAGTCACATATATAGATCACATGTGTGAATATGTAGTCACATATGTGGACCACATGTGTGAATATGTGGTCACATATGTGGACCACATGTGTCAATATGTGCTCACGTATGTGGACCACATGTGTGAATATGTGGTCTTTCATGTGGACCACATGTGAGAATGTGTGGTCACATATGTGGACCACATGTGAGAATGTGTGGTCACATATGTGGACCACATGTGTGAATACGTGGTCGCGTATGTGGACCACATGTCGGAAAATGTGGTCACATATGTGGACCACATGTGAGAATTTGTGGTCACATATGTGGACCACATGTGTAAATATATGGTCCCATATGTGGACCACATGTGTGAATATGTGGTCTTTCATGTGGACCACATGTGAGAATTTGTGGACACATATGTGGACCACATGTGTGAATATGTGGTCGCGTATGTGGATTACATGTGGGAAAATGTGGTCACATATGTGGACCACATGTGTGATATGTAGTCACATATGAAGATTACATGGGTGATCCTGTGGTCACATATGTGGACCACATGTGTGAATATGTGGTCTTTCATGTGGACCACACGTGAGAATTTGTGGTCACATATGTGGACCACATGTGTGAATATGTGGTCGCGTATGTGGACCACATGTGGGAAAATGTGGTCACATATGTGGACCACATGTGTGATATGTAGTCACATATGAAGATTACATGGGTGATCATGTGGTCACATATGTGGACCACATGTGTGAATATGTGGTCACGTGTGTGAACCACATGTGTGTATATGAGCTCACATATGTGGACCACATATGTGAACATGTGGGCACATATGTGGACCACATGTGGCATCGTGTGGTCATATATGTGAACCACATGTGTGAGTAAGTATTCACATGTGCAGATCGCATGTGTGATATGTTGTCACATATGTAGACCACATGTGTGATATGTAGTCACATATGAAGATTACATGTGTGATCATGTGGTCACATATGTGGACCACATGTGTGAATATGTGGTCACGTGTGTGGAGCACATGTGTGAATATGTGGTCACGTGTGTGGACCACATGTGTGTTTATGTGCTGACATATGTGGACCACATGTGGCATCGTGTGGTCATATATGTGTACCACATGTGTGAATAAGTATTCACATGGGCATATCACATGTGCGATATGTAGTCACATATGTAGACCACATGTGTGATATGTAGTCACATATGAAGATTACATGTGTGATCATGTGGTCACATATGTGGACCACATGTGTGAATATGTGGTCGCGTATGTGGATTACATGTGGGAAAATGTGGTCACATATGTGGACCACATGTGTGATATGTAGTCACATATGAAGATTACATGGGTGATCCTGTGGTCACATATGTGGACCACATGTGTGAATATGTGGTCTTTCATGTGGACCACACGTGAGAATTTGTGGTCACATATGTGGACCACATGTGTGAATATGTGGTCGTGTATGTGGACCACATATGTGAACATGTGGTCACATATGTGGACCACATATGTGAACATGTGGTCACATATGTGGACCACATGTGGCATCGTGTGGTCATATATGTGAACCACATGTGTGAGTAAGTATTCACATGTGCAAATCGCATGTGTGATATGTTGTCACATATGTAGACCACATGTGTGATATGTAGTCACATATGAAGATTACATGTGTGATCATGTGGTCACATATGTGGACCACATGTGTGAATATGTGGTCACGTGTGTGGACCACATGTGTGAATATGTGGTCACGTGTGTGGACCACATGTGTGTTTATGTGCTCACATATGTGGACCACATATGTGATCATGTGGTCTCATATGTGGACCACATGTGGCATCGTGTGGTCATATATGTGTACCACATGTGTGATATGTAGTCACATATGAAGATTACATGTGTGATATGTAGTCACATATGAAGATTACATGTGTGATCATGTGGTCACATATGTGGACCACATGTGTGAATATGTGGTCGCGTATGTGGATTACATGTGGGAAAATGTGGTCACATATGTGGACCACATGTGTGATATGTAGTCACATATGAAGATTACATGGGTGATCCTGTGGTCACATATGTGGACCACATGTGTGAATATGTGGTCTTTCATGTGGACCACACGTGAGAATTTGTGGTCACATATGTGGACCACATGTGTGAATATGTGGTCGTGTATGTGGACCACATATGTGAACATGTGGTCACATATGTGGACCACATATGTGAACATGTGGTCACATATGTGGACCACATGTGGCATCGTGTGGTCATATATGTGAACCACATGTGTGAGTAAGTATTCACATGTGCAAATCGCATGTGTGATATGTTGTCACATATGTAGACCACATGTGTGATATGTAGTCACATATGAAGATTACATGTGTGATCATGTGGTCACATATGTGGACCACATGTGTGAATATGTGGTCACGTGTGTGGACCACATGTGTGAATATGTGGTCACGTGTGTGGACCACATGTGTGTTTATGTGCTCACATATGTGGACCACATATGTGATCATGTGGTCTCATATGTGGACCACATGTGGCATCGTGTGGTCATATATGTGTACCACATGTGTGAATAAGTATTCACATGGGCATATCACATGTGTGATATGTAGTCACATATGTGGACCACATGTGTGAATATGTGGTCACGTGTGTGGACCACATGTGTGAATATGTGGTCACATATGTGGACCACATGTGTGAACATGTTATCACATATGTGAACCTTTTATAAAATATATTTAATTCATTAAATATAATATGTATATAAATAAATAAACGTAAAGAAACGTTACGTAACATCATACATAATAACAATTAAAACGTAAACTGCAGGCTAATTGATCATCCGGTAGACATTTTAATTAAATTATCAGCTGAAGCAGAATGTCTTTGTATCATCAGAGTTGTAAACCATTTGTTCGATAATTAACTTTAACAGTTATGAACATATACTATTGTTCAAAGACGTCACTATTACATTTCAATCCTATGAAAATTTATAATGGAGAGAAGAAAGAATTTCAAATAAGATAGTGGTGCACTTACTCAATTTTGCACTTTCCAATTTCTTTAGATAGTATAGCGGAACACAAGGCTTCGCTTCGTTTGTTTTTACGGGCAGAAAAATAAATATATTCTTCCACTTAGTGGGAATTTAACCTAATTAAAATATAACTAGTGCTACAACCAGAAATCTCAGTTCTCTCAACTGTACCGTCATAGCGTCAAGTTTTAGTCGACATATTAACTTTAAACATATTAATTTTTTATCGACATATTAACCGACCTTATTTTTATTTTTTTTATATCTTTCATGTACAGAATTGACTTTTCTATCCTTTTATTATATATGGAGATTTTGTTTGAAAAAATAACTTTTTTATTTTCGGGTTTTTAATTTAATATGTAATAGGCTTTTATAGAGTAGTTAAACTGTGGTTTCATTTAAAGTGGTCCTAACAAAAAAACTCTGTATAATTGAGCATATTTAATATTTATAGTGATTTTTTGGAAAATTGATACCAATAGTTATTACAACCACTTGCGAAGAAGCATAGTTTAGGCAATTTTTTATTCTATAAGAATTCCTTTTAAAAAACTACCAACGTTCTTATAGTTAATATATTATTTTTCCAAATTAAAAAAATTGTCTATGTCATCATAATGGCGGAAAAAATTCATTCATATTGTAATACCACATTAGTATCGACAATGTAGTGTTGATAGTAATTGAAAATAGTTATACTACAGGAGGACCTTCATATGCACTGTTTTAACCTGTTTTATGTATAATATAGAATAATATATTGTATAGAGGAATCACACATTCTTTTTATTCAGTTTAGTAAATACATTTTTTAGAGATTACTCTGTACTAAAATGGCATGCAACTCTGTTCCCACATTTACGTTCCTGATATATCGATTTAAATAATAGAAATACAAAATATAGGAAGGAAACACAAATGCAATTATATTGCATTTTTTCTTTTTTTCATACTTGAAACGTATTAATAAATTACATATTATGTATTACATACAATTAATTTCTTTTGAATATAACACTAAGTTTAATCAGCTTCACGCTATTTTAACAGATAACATAAGATGACATTAAAACGTATTGACATCACCACGTGATCCATCTAAACACAATATAAACTTTTATAAACTATGAACTCACAATCAGAATTTACTTTCCAAATACATATACTTTTTATTCTACACATCGCCATGTGAGCTAATCCCGTAAACTATACCTATTTTATTATGTTTGTTAATATTACCAACGTTGACGTTTAAAATAATAATTATGGTAGACTGAACAAATATTGATTATACTTCTTTTTTTAGCTTCACGCTGTATCCCGCACACAGCAGGGTAGGCATAGGACACCTAGTGTTAAGACACTCTGTTCCCTACTTTTGGGAATCGGAATTCTGTAGGCATTGCGTGCTGAGTATTGAAACTCAACGCCGCACTTTACCTCGACACCAGAGCGATGAAATGGAAATATAAATTTAAATAAATATTTCGTTTCCTTGCGTGGTAGTCGAACCCACAACAGTTACACTTTGTGCCCCTGTGCAACGAACGGCCTCAATTTACTTTCTTCTTTTAAAATGTGGTTAAATGAAATAGTCGTAATTTAATTATGTCAGATTACTATTAACCGACTTCTTAAAAGGGGTCATCAATTGGACTGTATTTTTTATCCTTGTTACCTTTGAACTTTTGATTGTATGAACCGATTTTAATGATTCTTTTTTTATTTGAAAGGTAATGCCTCCCGTGTAGTCTTATTTTAATTTAGTTTATATCCAACAATAGTATCTATGAGAAAATCATATAAATCTCAAATTTACATTAAGTATATGCGCGACAAATGAACGTATAAGTCAATATTAATTCAACCGATTTTAAAGATTCTTTTTTTATTAGAAAGGGTACATATAAAGGGTAGTTTGGTGAAAGTTTAGTTAAGTTCAGAGTGTGAAATCCAGTTAAAATTGAAGAAGTCGATTTTTTTTATTAAAAAATATAATTATGTAATTTTTTCTACAAAAAATTCTTTATACTCCATGATAAAAACTATCCTATAAGTGACATTAGGCTTTGAACTATTACCATGCCAAAATTAATTTAATTTCATACAGTAGTTATCGGTATTTTAGGTAATTTATATTTTTCAGTTTTTTATTTTTTTTAAAGAAAACTATCATGAAATTCGGAATGAAACCAAAAAAAAAATGTACCTTGAGGCCCTAGGCTAACATCATGCAAAAATTCATCAATTTCTGTCATGTAGTTTTTGAGTGATTGACGCACAAACAAACCGACAGACAGACAGACAGACAGACAGACAGACAGACAGACAAGAATTCTGCTGAGTGGTTTTGTGGTGGTCCTATAATCGACATATTAACCGACCTAATTTTTATTTTTTTTATATCTTTCATGTACAGAATTGACTTTTCTATCCTTTTATTATATATGGAGATTTTGTCTATTTCTCCACTGAGAAAAAAACTTCAACAGCGAGGTGTCTCGAAGCGTCACGATTTAGCAGAAAGGTACCTAAATCTAGTTTAATTCGCTATATAATATATACATATAATTAATTATTTCAGGAGCTAACAATAAAAAAGCGTGAACGCCGCAACTTCAGTTCGTCAGCGGAGAGATTCGTCATATTAGAAGCTAGCCGCCCCCGTGAATGCTACTTCCACTTCACCACCGCGACAGACACCGACAATGTACGCGCGGTGTTCAAAGACGTGCACCAGATGATACTTACGCATATTTTAAATAATATTGGTGTTTATTAAATTATTCATAATATAAAAGATACTTTTACTTATTATTTTATTTTTTGATTGATGTGATTCGTGACATAATGAACTAGTCTTCGTAAATGCTTTTATTAGTCAAACAGCCATTAATTAAATTATAAATTCTAAGTTTATTTTTTGTTTTTCTTGTAAATATTGAGAAGGTACTATTGAGTAGCGTTATTTTTTTTATCATACTACCTGAAATTTGTGATTTAGGAAGCATGCATGCTTTAAGAAAACAACACAAATAGATGATGAAATTAAAATAGATGATGAAATTAAAACAATAAAAAAAAGAATATTTTTAATATTTTTAAAGTGTTATTCCACAGTTAAGAATACTACACTACAAAGTTTAAAAAAATTGCGGTTCAAGACCATACACAAAAATATACCTCGGGAACAGGAGCCGTTTGATAGCAGTCATATCGTTGTATAACAGCGTATGACTGTAACCGATGATGTAATTTTGTAGTCTTCACTCGAAGGAATCATATATTTTCATTTTATAGCTTTGGACAAAGCGCGGCGTTAGGTTCCGCCACTCAATATGCAACGACGTCTTACCACGAAACCAAAAAATGTCTGCGGCCCTGAAAAGGGCCTTGTTTTTCTAGTAAATAAATTAAACAACCAATTATTATATTAATACTTTATTAATTATTAAATTAGCACCAAAAATCATCCTCCAAATCCATACAACGTGCGGCCTTGTCTTTTTAATGCGTAAACTACATCCATTGCTGTAACCGTCTTCCTTTTAGCGTGTTCAGTATAAGTTACGGCATCTCTAATGACATTTTCTAGAAAAATCTTCAAAACTCCACGTGTTTCTTCGTAAATTAAACCGGAAATACGTTTAACTCCGCCACGTCTTGCTAATCTTCTTATAGCTGGTTTGGTGATGCCTTGGATGTTGTCCCTGAGTACTTTTCTGTGGCGTTTAGCGCCGCCTTTGCCCAATCCTTTGCCTCCTTTTCCACGTCCTGTCATGTCGGCGGTGTTCTGAGTACTGCTTTTCTTGATGGGTTAGGCTGATATTTATAGTAAGATTTTAGTTTTATGCTTCAGGTAGTTGCATATTTTTTATTTGTTTGTGTTTATTGTTGAAGGTAAAAAAGATTATTAGTTCATTTTCGTTGTTCATGGATATGCATATTTATTATTTTTTTATATACTCATATATGTATAAGGGGGCTTTCTATAATAAATCTCTCAAAAGATGCTTCTTAGAATTGTCCAATTGCTAAGTTTATTTTAGTAGGTTTCTTTTTTTACATAAACTGATGAACTGATGAACTAAAATCGTATATCGTCTTGTAAAAAAACAAAAACAATTGCTACATTTTGCTTAACGGAATTGTATAAGAAGTTTTTTGTACTTTTCCGTTACCCTATCAACATCCTGCGACATCGCACAAACCGCAGGGTAGATAAAAGGAATCTAGTATTGAGACACTCCATACCCACGTTCCGGCGATTTTCACGAGACATTGCGTGTTGAGTTCCGCCAGGAACTCAACACCGGGCTTGATACATTAATAAGTAATAATGAATTCCCTCGAATAGGGATCGAGCCCAATACCGTCATCTTATAGACATCTTTGTGCCTTTGAGCAACGATGACCTCAACTTTGTTTTATGATTGCTAAAGTAAAAGGAAAAGTAAAAACCATGCATAATTGAGCCTATATTCAAATAAAGTGTGAGTACTTCACCTGGCTGGTTACATCGTTCGATCTACTCGATGTCACCTTAATATTTTATTGTCACATAAGCTACGTTTGTATAATTTCCAAGTTTCATGTCGATAAAATTATAGTAAATGGATCATTTTTTTATCAGTTTTACTCTGTATCCTGCACATATCAGGGCCAGCAGAGGGAACCTAGTGTTAATACACTCCGTTCTCCATTGTCAGCAGATTTCTGTGTCCTGTGATTGCAAACGCGACAGTTTGTGGGTTCAATTCCCATTCGAGAAAGTAAAATATTTAATATATTAATTTACTCGGTCTGGTAACGAGGCCAAGCGCAGCGTTCAGTTCCGCCACTCAATGCGTAATACCTCTAGAATTCAGCGGAAAGTGGAGAATGTAATGTCTTAATGGGAACGAAATGTCTTTACACTAGGTTCCCAAGTTCGATTTGCCTGCTTTGATTTAGCGTGAAGCTTAAAAAAATATGTTGTGATTTTATTGTCGGTATAGATAAATCAAAAATCTATTTCAATTACAAAAATAAAATTTTGCTAAACCAAAAAATACCGTGTAATTTTGTTTGCAAAATTGGTTTAAATTTGTTTTTTTTTTTATATAAAAACGAGTATTAAATATAATGAACTAAAAAAAAAATATATATCATTTATTTATAGTACTTAATGTTTTTTATCAAATACCCTTGTTAAGTGAAATACAGAGTTAACTTTCACCACTTAACACAAAAAATGTCTCCCATCTTAGAATAGTAGAACGAACATAAAAAGAAATTATGTGGGGATACTTACAAATTATTCGATTTCCTAGTAAACTTAGAACCCACTATCACTCACCATGATGGCGGAAAAATCAAACAAACAAAGAAGACGTCTCATCCGAAAAAAACATCAATATCAGCCCTAATAAGGGCTTTGTTAAATAAAATCCAATAATTAATAAAATAAATTATAATAATAACATTTCTTAGCCAAATTGTTAGTATATATCATGATTCATGCTTTTGCTGACTTTTTTCATATAAATTAATTGCTTTCATTGCTTCTATGTTGGCGTGTTTTGCCAGTTCACCTGGTATCAGTAGTTTTATAGCTGAATGTATCTCTCTACTGCCCAGGGTCGTCTTCTTCCCATGAGCTACCAACCTCCCAGCCTCAGCAGCTATCTTCTCCAGCATATCATTGACAAAATTATTCATTATTAACATAGATTGTCTTGAAATACCGAAGTTTTCCTTTACAACGCTCCGGAGCAGCTTGAAGATGTATATGGCGAAACTCTTGAAGTTCTTCTTCTTCAACTTCTTGACTTTTGTGATTGGTTTCTCTATAACGTCTTTTCTGGTTTTGGGGACTGGTTTTTTCGGTACCATTTTGTTTATCTTCTTTAGTTATGCTAGGTCGTGAGTTAAATTAATCTTTTGAATGGTTATTATATAGTTTTTTGTATACCCACAACTATAAGAGTTTGGGTGAGCTAACAAAAAGTATCCAATCAAAAGTTTTCTCTGCATAAAAATAATGGAATTTTAAATAAATATTTAAAGTAAATGCTATTATGTTTAAATAAACTAATATTCAAATAACCATTAAATTCAATAACTTCACGCTGTATCCCACATAAGAGAAGAATGGTAAAACGTCTAGTCACTCTTTTCTCCCTTTTCCGCATATTTTTTGAGAACCGCAAAATTATGTATATACCTACTCATTGAATAGGATTGTGAATTTAGTACGTATTTCTTATAATTTAATTAGGCAAGGGTACTCATGGCGCAGGGGCACAACCCGGAAATGAGGTGCGATAATCGATCTTCACGATCTTCAGGTTGGGCTAGACTCCCACTCAAGGTAACGACATACTTAATATTTACATTTTCTCACTCTATTAAGAAGGCTGCGCTTCGCGGTTGAGTTCCGCCACTTAACACGCAATACCTTAAATTTATAAATATATACATATATACATATGTATATATATATATATATATGTAGTAAATTAAAAATCATATTCAATGAGTAGGAACAAAAATATATCTAATAAGTCACATTTAGTATAATTTTATTGTTTGTATAAATCTTTTGTTTTTTTAAGGCCGTCGCGCCGTGGGCGCAGAGCAGGGACGTTAAAAATTAGTTAGAAAGAACTTTAAAATAGGTATATTTAAAAATAAATTCAAATATATGTTGGTATAATCTACTAATTCAATGTAATAAAAAATATTTGTATCAAAATATATGTATCTTCGTTATTTAACAAAATAAGTAATCTCACAATATAAAAAAGAGGGTATTTACACAATAAATTACGCTTTAAATCTATAAAAGCGAGAGGTCAGCTCATCCAAATCATTCACAATGGCTCGGACCAAGCAGACCGCGCGGAAATCCACCGGAGGAAAGGCTCCAAGGAAGCAACTGGCCACAAAAGCGGCAAGAAAAAGTGCTCCAGCCACGGGCGGCGTGAAGAAACCTCATCGTTACCGTCCCGGAACTGTAGCCCTACGAGAAATTCGGAGATACCAAAAAAGTACGGAACTTCTGATAAGAAAACTGCCTTTCCAACGCTTGGTCCGAGAAATAGCTCAAGATTTCAAAACAGATTTACGATTTCAAAGTTCGGCGGTGATGGCGCTACAGGAAGCGAGCGAAGCGTATTTAGTTGGTCTTTTTGAGGATACCAACTTATGTGCGATTCACGCGAAGAGAGTGACTATTATGCCGAAGGATATTCAGTTGGCAAGGAGAGTCAGGGGAGAGAGAGCGTAGAAAGTGGAGTAAATATTCTGTGAATTTTGACAAAGCCCTTTTCAGGGCTGCAATATTTTGTTTCTTGATAGACTCGTCTTGCTAAGTGTTTGAATAGTGAAAAAATTATATATATTCACTACATGTAAATTGAATGTTAAAGTCTCAATTTGTTGTAAATGAAACCATTTTTTTAATACAATCAAAAACATAATAAAATTAATGGCGTGGCGCAGAAGCACAAGGTGTGACTGTAAAATTGCCTGGTTGTGGGTTCGATTTACACTCGAGTAAATGGAATATTTATTTAAATTCATATTTTCATTTCTTCGCTCTAGTAGCAAGGCAAAGCGCGGCGTTGAGTTCCACTACTCAACACGCAATACCTCCAGAATTCGATGGCGAACGAAATGTTTAAGACACTTCCATTAGGTTCCCTCTGCCTACCCTGCTATATAGACACACGGGATACAGCGTGAAGCTGATTTATTTTTATTTATATATTTAAAAAAAATATTCTTTATATGGCATCATAGCTTTTTGAATAGGTATATCTACCATACATATAAAGTAAAAAAAAAAATACCAGCGTGCAGGTAAGTAAAACAACACAATGACGAATAAAAAACTTATCCTGTAGACGTAATATATACTATAATATATTAAATAATGATGTTCCAAGGCTCACTAATACAATGCTTACATATGCCAAGATTATACAAGCCTCGGTAGCGCAGTAGGCAGCGCGTAAGTCTCATAATCTTAAGGTCGTGAGTTCGATCCTCACCCGGGGCATTTTTTTTATACTGTTCATAATTTTGTTAAAAAAAAAGGCAAAAATAAAGAAAATAATGCATTAAAATTATTGAAAAGAACTATTATGATAATATCAAGACGTTAAGAAACGTGAGAAATTTTGCAGTCCTTATAAGGACTTTGTTTTTCAGGTTTATTTGTTTCAAACCTTCATCATAATAATTTAAATCTTATATATTAATCTTCTTAATAGTTCTATAATTTTAATTTAATATTCTTCTTCATCAGGACGGTCTATTGCGGTCTTTTCACGGTCTTCTTAGGTAAGAGCTGCGCGTTGATAGACGGTAGAACTCCTCCATGGGAAATGGTGACGCCAGTTAACATTTTATTTAATTCTTCATCATTTTTAATCGCAAAAAGTATATGCCTTGGTATAACTCGAGTTTTATTATTCTGTTTCGCCACTTCCGTTGCCAGTTCCAAGATTTCAGCGGAGAGATATTCTAAAGCTGCGGCCAAATATATTGGAGCTCCGCCTCCTATCCTTGGTGCATAATTTCCTTTCTTCAAGATGCTATGGATGCGACCAACTGGAAAGTGAAGACCGGCGCGAGAAGACCGAGATTTAGTTTTCTTTATTTTCGACATGTTTACTTGAAGTTATATTGTCAAATGTGTCCTGGCGTCTGTTTATATAGCTTTTTATTGACGCGCAACTTTTTTTTGTTGTTGTGAAAATTGGAGGGGATTGTATGTTAGATTATGTACATTTGTATGTATATTTAATGGATGTCATGGGTTAAACATAAATATAATACCAAATAAAAAGGTTTTGTATAAAGTATTTAATGGGTAAATAAAGGTGTTGAGGCCAGTCGTGGCGTAGGAGCACAAGTCGCGACAGGTTTTGAGTTCGATTCCCACTCGAAGAAATGAAATATTTAATATTATCGTATCTTCGTTTTGGTGTCAAGTCAAAGCGCTGTTCCAAGACTCAAGACACAGTGTCTCCAGAATTTGGCGGATAATAGGGAACGGAATGTCTTAACATAAAGTTTCCTCCGCCTACTCTGCTGCATGCATATATAAATACAGCATGAAGCTGAAAAAAAATGTGAAAAAGTATGAGAGATTTTACGTCGTAGAAAAATAAAAAAATAAAACTTTTTAATTGACTTTTTAAGACTTTAAGCACGCCACAATATTTAGTTCTAAATAATTAATTCGTAATAATCCATCACTAGCTTCTCTCTGCTATAAATAATATATGGGAATAATGATAATAATAGATTTCGCCGGCTTTATTAGACAAAGCGAGTACATTGCAAAATGCGGGTGGGGTGATGTGTGAAGATATAATAAAATCAAATTAATGAATACGTAGGTAATTCTAAAATTATTTCGTTTTTACTGGATTCACTCCGCATCCCGCACATAGCATAGGCAGAGGGAACTTGGGAACCTAGTGTTAAGACACTCCGTTCCTCATTAATACTTTTCTCTTACACATATTCCACCGAATTGTCGGTTTATGTGTTCGTGCTGAAACGATTTAATAGGACTTTCACTATCCAATATAGGATGTAATGAAACAACATATATACATACTTTCTATCCCGGAATGCTTGCGGAATAAGGATTTATGCGGAAAAATGCGCGTTTAACTCGCGCGCTCGTACCTAGATATATTTTTATTAAATAACTAAACATTTTTCTATGCAATACACAATGTTTGCGAGGAAAATCAAAGAAAATCCAGAAAGATTTGAATTATAATTTATGAAGCGTAATAACAGTATAGATAACCATACTAAAATAACGTACCAATTTATGTAAGGCTGAGATGACTTAGTGTTAAGACACTCCGTCTTAAATAAGTATTTTAAAGGTCAAAAAATTTCAATGTTAGATAAAGTCAAAACAATAATGTCAATGCAATGATATAATACGAAAGCGGGTATAAAGTTGAACCTATACATCTGACATCGGGATAAATAACATTTTATTTGCTTAATTTTTTTCTTTACTAGTACTAATGTATTGAAATAGTAAAAAAGGTTAAAAATAATTCTTATAACCACTTTATAAAATAAGATCGTTAATATAGTTTTTTGACTGATAATATCTAATTTTTTTTGCTGAGATACTATGGTCAAAATGTTCTGTCAAGAGAATGATTTATTTCATTTTCCCGCTCTAGTGGATTTAAGCAGCATTGACTTCCACCAACCAACAATGTTATCGCAATATATAGAATAGGGTAAGTGGATATTGAAGTGTCGTAACTCTCATTTCTCTCTACCCTGCCATATACGGGACACAGCGTGAACCTAGGAAAGGAAAACAAAAAATGTTTCTTCAATGTAATTCAAAGGTTATGTACCCCTGCACGCAGCTGGCAGGCAGATGTGAATAACGGTCGTTAGCACGTGGCACAGTGGTAGGGGGTACTATACAGAGGTGAAACACTAAGGTTATAATGTGACTCTCCTTGTTAAAATCAGGTGTAAAATGTTCCAAAAAAAAAATCTTTACTTTCTTTTTTAGATTCACGCTGTATCCCGCAAATAACATAGTAGGTAGGATTCTAGTAAGACACTGTTCCCCACGAACAGCTGAATTTTTGACATATTGCGTGTTGTGCAACGAAACTTAACGCCGCGCTTTGTTTTGTTACACAACCAAGGAAATGAAAATAATTAATTCTACAATTGGAAACCTACAATCGTCGGGCTTACAGCCAGACGTTGTACGGTAGCCTTATACTTCAAAAAATTAAGTGATATTTATATTTATTTTGCATAAAATATCCACTTTCATTCAAGTCAATAGATTTTTTATTAAAAAATATACTTGTCTGGTTTAAGCACTGGGTTCACCTTGGCCAAGCTTATTAATTATTGAAAGTAAACAACGGAGTGACTTATCACTCGGTTTTCTCTATACAATATACAAAAAAGATATCTTCACGGTGTATCCACTATCCAGCATATAGCAGGATATAGCATGATAGACTAAGTCAGTATTAAGACTAACTCAGTGTTAAGACACTCCATTCTCCACTTAAAGCAGAAGATTCATAAAGTTTAAATAAATATATATATTTTACAACGGACTCCTAAATTCTCACCCCACAAAAACATCCGCTTGAAGCTCATTCAATAATTGCACAAGAGAGTAAATATAACGAAAAATATTATCATAATTTAAAATAAACTTTATATCGTAGTATATAAAGTGTAAAATTCTTTAAATTAATTTAATTTCATTCAAAAATTGTCTATCGTATTTTTATTAAAAAAAAGTAAAGAATTTTCAGCTTTATTTCGCTTAAGATAAGATTTTAGAAGTAGTATATTAAATAATATACAGTATTTCATTGTTAAAAGAAAAAATACTACATTAAATTAAAAATCTACTGTATTATAATAAAAATAAAGTTTAAATTACTTGTCTTCAATATCGAAATGGCTCGTGCTACAGGGGTGCGCTCGCGCATTCGACCCTAAATTTTTTCGAAAAATTCTTCAGTTGACCGTTGATCGTTGCCACGTAAAGACGTGGACGTTGTGTTAGTCATAATTTATTTAATAATAAATATTATATTACATGTGTTTATGATTATATTATATACGCTTTTAGTAGTCTTAATAGTGTAAAATGAAATTTAAATATTGAAGAATTAGTTAATGTTAATACAATTATATACATAGTGATTATAGTAGTGTAGTTATAGTGTTTACGATATTCAAAACATAAAACATAAATAAATAATGGTATAATATTATTTTCTTAGATACAAAACGTCTAAGAGTATAATTTTTTTACTAAAAAACGTGTTTTAAGAGAACCAGTAGACCCCAACGGTTACGCTTGTAAAGACCTCTACAGGAACTATGGTCTAACAGAAAAGGGGAAAATATACGCTTAAAACATGGATTCGCCAAAGATCGTATACAAATATTATTCAAATCCTGCTTTTTGCGCTCAAAGTGAAGTTGTTTTTGCTCAAAAGTCATGTCTTACAAAAATCGTATCGCCAGACCGGCGAATGCCGCCACTAGGCGCGAATTCACCAAGAAAAAATATGGAAGGCAATAGAATTTTACGGACAGATATTTCGGATAATCCACTCAGAATGTTGCCTTTGGGAAGGAGGGACGAGCCGCCGGAGTTGCCGCCAAAACCACCCAAGTATAGACAGCAACAGTTCCAAAGGCAAGCATCCCTTATTTGCAAACCAACACGACCAGTCGTTAGATGCAGAACAAGAAGTGAAGATTTGGAAATGGCACAATTCAGACAAAGACGACAAACGCATTATGATAGACACGCTGAAAGTGATGATAATTTAGAAGATTCTAGACGTCATCGATATGAAGTGATCGATATTGACGATGGAATTGATTATTCTCCCACTAAAAAGAGAATAATTGAGGCAGATGAGAGTGAAGTCGAAGAATACAATGTAGATGGCCCAGATGAGAACGAACTTAAGGAAATACCAACGGAAATAGTCAAAACCGTTAACGGTAAAACTCATAGATACGCAATAGTGCCTTCTGATGACGAAGATAGAAGAAATGTGACGTTCACATCTCCTGTTATGTCGAAAAAGAGCTTGATTGCCACTCAGAAATTACACGAGCTTCTGTCTACTCCTAGAAAGCTGAAGAGTTATGCGAGTCAACCTTCTGTGAGGATAACGCCTAATAAGTCAGACAGTCCAAGATATCCTGGCACTCCTATGAAAATAGTGTCAAGTACACCAACTCGCGTGACCCCATCAAAGTCCTGTGCTAATCTAACCTTAACCAGAGGAGCTACTTCCCCAATTTCGCCAAAAGCTCAGCAGAAACTAAATTATGGCATGCCCGAGTTTGAAAGGCAGGATGTGTTTGTGACTAGCTTCAGGGACAAACGAGATAGAAGTTTTGACATGGATAGACGTGAAACTAGCAGAGAGAGTAAAGGGGACAGACGGATAGACACTCACAGGAGGGATAAAACTACAGCGGTCATAATGCCAAGGTATGTTACATAAAACTGTAGTTTTCAGAAAAAATTTAGAAAATAAAGTTTTTGTATTATAATATAATACAAAAACTCCAATTGCCAGTTTTGCTTGCATATTTTCAAGACAGGCGGAATTCAACGCCGCGCTTTGAAGATGAAGATATTAAATAATTAATGACCCCTGTGGAAATCGAATCGAATCGAATGTTATGGCGTAACGGCAAAAGTTCTCTCCTATGCAAATAAAAAATTGGTCGTTGTATGGGTAATAGAGTTCCTTAACGCGTCTGTCTATGTGGGATACATTCGTACGCCGATATTATAAGAGCATCAATTTTTTTTTTGATTTTACTAATATTCCTAGAGAAAACAAAGCCGCACTGTACCTATCCAAAAGGACGAATATTTTACCTATAATATATAGTCCGAGCTAGATTTGAGCCAACATCGTACTCTTTATCCTGCATTGTAAGGTAAGCAGAGCAAACTTGACAAGACAATTCGTCCTCCACTTCTCCTGGCTTTGAACAATCGTGTGACTGGCGGAACCCAACATCGCGATTTGTCGTACCGAAGGGAGTAAAAGAAAATAATTTCAAAATTATAATTAGTTTGACTAAGAATCGAATCCACATTCATTGCACTCACTGTTTTATTTCATTTATTGCAGAGTGGCGCCCCAGTCGCCCTCAGTGTACTCGGAGGACACGTACAAATCAATTTCCAGCGATAAAACAGCGAATACCCTCGCCGTCCTCGCTGTTTCCGCGTTGATGCTTACCTTGTGTGGCGCTGTCACGACGGGATTGAGTTTTTATATGATGTACAGTGTAAGTATAAATGTATTATTAAATATGTAGGTATTTAATGAGGAGAGGGAACCTGATTTTGAGCACTCTTTCTTCACGAACTATCCCAATTTTTCAAGACATTGCGTGTTAGGAACCCCAAGTCGGGTTTTGTCTTGTTACTGGAAGTAAGATATGAAATGAAGTCAAGTAGGAGTCGAACCCATGATCGGCGCGTTGATAGTAAGTCTCTGCGTCACGTCGCAACGACGGTCTCAAATATAGATAATATCGTTTTTTTAACCAAAACTGAACCCACAACCATTGCGTACGTAATTGAGGTCTTTATTGTAATACGGAGACAAGATAAACGTTGAATTTCACCAGCCGACGCGCAAAGTCCCAAAAAATAGGCGGTGCATGAGAAATGATAGTGTTTCAACACTAGATTCCCTCTCCCTACCCTTAGTAAATAAAAAGTTTGTTTAAATATACTTAAATGTACACGTTTTAGATAGGTATATTTATTTAGATATGGTTTCAATTTTAACCAAATTTTCAGATGGGACGACGCTATTATCTAGACTTCGGTGTTCTATCAGGCTTCACATGTTTCATACTAGGTCTCCTAGGCCTTAGGTCTAGACGTACTTACTTAATACCAAATAGAAACTATTTATCAGGTAAAGACCGTTTCATTAATTTTGTTTATTTCATGCATTTTATAAGTCACTTTGTTATCTATTACATTTTTTTATTTGTCACTTCCGCATACAACTCTAAGAGGTTACACATAAAATTTACGCTCATTTTTCGAGACATCGTACGGGTGGTAGCGGAACTAAACCCTGCAATTTGACTTGTTACCAGAGCGAAGAAATGAAAATAATTGATTCTGAATGACGAAATCTCTTTTTATTTTCATTTTCTTATTAAATTAAAAAGCTTTCTATTATGATTAATGTTATTGTAGCCCGTATCCGTCCGTTGACTTTGTCTTAAACCACAATGTGGTGAAACATGGCTTAGAAATTTATATTATTAGTTAACTGATGCGGGTTGTAAACGTAATGTCTTTAAAGTTATTTAAAGAAATTATTAAATTACCTATATAGTTATTAAAATCAATTTAATTAATCGGTGAAAAATTTTAAGGTATTACTATAAATATATTATGAGTGATGTTTTTTTTTTTAAATAATTCGGCGTTTTTAGCGCACAAAAACATATTTAGAAATATTCAAAAATATTTTATAAGTGGATCGGAACATTCCTCGCAAATTAAGCCATAAGTTCTTATCACGCTACAAAATTTGTAAATATTTATTTTTTCCCTCGTGTTTGATTAACAATTTTATAATTTTACTTTCATAATTTTCATTTTTTTACAGGTTACATCGTCCTCTCCTCGTTCTCAATGCTAAGCGCTGTAGGACTATTCACTTTACTAATGATTGAGCCGAAACCTGGCACAGCTTTGAACGACATCACTTCTGGCGCAGTTTGCAGCATCAGTGTATTATCTCTCTGCTTGGCTATTGTTGGTATTCTTCTTTCCTATTGTTGTGCGAGAGATCCACCTGATAACAGAGTGGGTACCGCTAGGTGGTATTAGGTTTACATATTATATTAAAAGGGAGTTATTTTTTTTCGTGCATTTCTTTTGTTTTTTTTTCAAGAAATCTAGAGTCATTTCAGTTTCAATTATCTACCTATCTGTATGTATATTTATATAATTATGTAAATATTTTAGTTATAAACACTTCACTATGTAATTTACTTCAAACAATCATGTAGCATGGCTCAGCAATCACTTTATTAAATACAACGATTATAAATTTCATTAATACTTCACGTGTAGTCAATATTTTCAATATAATGATATCTCTTTGCCTTATAAAATTTAAGATATGAGTTAAGATCAACAATTAATATTAATTATAAAATTATATGTAATATACCAAAAAGTAGTCTTTATATTATTAATACATTAATATATAAAATCAAATTAATTTATATTATGTTACAATTGAATTTTGTAATTCAGGTTAAATCGATAATAATAAGACGCTTGGTATTTAAAGTATATATTGTAATAACATATTTTTAATTAAGTTTAAAAAATGTATGCTTATAAATATTTTTTAAGGAAAGTTTAATTATTATATGATTTATCATAATGTTGTAATGCCTAAATGTCTTCTTAAATTATTAATAATGGTGTATGTAACTTCTTATAAATACTTTTAAACTATGATTGCCTAAATTTATTTATTTAGCATAAGTGGTACTAGTTACATTATTGATAGCTGAAGACTTAAATAAGACACTTTGTTATCAATAAAAACTGTATATAGTACTCGTAATATAATTACAATTTTTTACTATAATTTAACGGTTATTCAAAAAAATATTTAGATGGATAAGAAAATATTTTTTTAAGTAATAACATACATGTATAAATTCTGCTATTAGATATATAGATTATTGAGTTCAAATGTTAGAAATTAATAAAATATTGTAATTGTTAGAAATTAATAAAATATATGTAATTTAGTTACGAATTTTTTTTTTATTTAATTATTAAGTAATTTAATTTATTGGATGATCAAAATTAGACCGTTAGAAATAAATAATTACACAAAATATTATTGTATTAATTATTTCCTGAAAATATCTGGCGAAAAAAGATGACCTATGACTTGGGTGGTTTTTTTTTTGGCCACGCATACACTATTCTGTGGTCAAGTATTTCATTTATATTTTTTTAACATTTTTTACCTTGAATTAAATTTTAAAATATTCACATCTATATTGGTACAGTCCTGTTGTCTTAAAAACTCAATTAATACAACTAAATATCTAGTTTGTGGCTATACCATTTGTGCTATGCATTATGCTTCATATAAAAATAAATTATTTTAGATTATTGAACTTCATTATCAATTTGATTTTATTATTACCTATTTTCTTTACTTTGTTTTGTGAAATAGATTATACATTTAAGTATAATATTACATATTAAAGCACTAAGCAGCTCCATCCATTAAAATTACATCTATTTTCAATGAATCGATATAATAAAATCGACTATAAGTACCGAGTAATTTTAAGCTTAACACACAAAACACTCTTGTCTATTTCATCAATATGTCAATGTCATTCAGTTTACAATTTCTTTTGTGAAGAAGTTACGTTATTTTCATAATAAATACATAAATAAGTAGAAAATTATTATAAAAGTAACAAAGTCTATAATATAGTGAACAAATGCTTGTTAGAAAGAACGAAACCACCGAAACGCATTTTGTGTGTAAATAATGCATTTTTAACTAATTTAAGTTTTAGAATCTCGACTAAGAAGTGAGTAATGCTTTTATTCATAATTTGAATAGCATAAATTGATATAAATAGTTCTCTAGGCTATAAACCCATCCAATTTTTCATCAAATGTACTTAACTTATTAAATAATGCAATATTTTAAACCGAAACATAATTGTTTTGATGACTAAGAGGTAAACAACAAAACAACAATAAGTAAAAAAAATATATAAGGAAAGTGACTAAAATCTCATTTAGCAAAATAAATATTATTAATAACAGGTAAAAGGAGTACTATAGTTGATTAAAAAATATTTATTAGTTTTACTTCCTGTTTATAATGTAAACACTGATAAACAAATGATGCCTTTGTTTAACATGTAATCTGTTATACTTAATTGTAGAGCTAAATTACGTTACATTTTTATGATTATTTCGGTTTAATGTTGATAAATAATTGTTATACATAATATAATTTGGAAATGTTGTAAACTAAGTGTTAAGACACTACTTTTTCCATGCACAGTCCAATATTTGAGATACTGTTTGTTGAGTGGTGGGAAACAATGCTATACTTCGCTCCGCCAAATCAACGAAATAAAAATGTTCCTTGAGTGAGAGATGCTATCTCTCTGTGCCACAATGGCTCCTCATAAATTAATAATTACCTTATGAAAAGTAATTTTGATTTTATGTCTACTAAAATAGGCAGCTTTTGACTGACTTTAAGACTTTAAATATTATGTTTGTGGGTTCCTGCAAGACAAAGTGTGGCATTGAGTTCCAACGCTTAGTACACAATATCTCATAAATTGAGTGACTCAAAAAGAGTGTGTGAGCCCTATTTGAATATGCTCATTAAGTTTTAATTTGATATATTCAAAATAGTTGTGTTATATTTTATAGTAATATTATTAACCTTGAACTAATTACTGTGATAAGGTATGTGCTCTAGAAACTGGATTCACATTGATTTAAAACTAAAAATATAATATTAGCATAATATAATAAAAAAGTATACAACCCAGGCCTACTTATTACTTACTATGGCAATACTAAGAGATCTCAATTAATATTTAAGTAACATTAAATAACAACAATAATTGGTATTCATAATTTCAATTTATGAATTATAAAACTGCAGAAATAACAGTTAAAAGGTTAATTATAATTTAATTTAATCATCAGTAAGTAAATAACAATGTTATCATAATGATTTCAGCAAACATGGCAGATTATCACATAAGGGAGGCGGCTGAGTCGCTATTGAGTAGTGTTACAAGCCCACCATATAGGAATTTATGTAAGTCTACAATATGGTTACACTGTTAAAATATATTTTTAGTAGGTAGGAGAGGGGCTCTAGTACTAAGATATTCTTGTTCCCACACTCTGCAATTTAAATGAAAATAATTACACCTCATTGAAAGTTGAACCCACAACTGTCCCCTTTGGAGCTTGATTGTTACAAATATTTATAATACAAATATTCAAACCGCAAGTTGTCTTACCAGAGAATTATATTAGAAATTATTTAAATATAATCATTTCTCCAAAGGGAAATCGAACTACCATCACGTTTATTGTTACACAGTGTGTCATGATGGCTAAATTATATTTATTAATTCCCAACGTAAAAAGAGATGTGTTGAACCTATTTATCTGTGACAATATAGCTTCCGATAAAATTACAGATTTTAGTGCAATTCGGAAATCTGGTTTATCATGGTGGTTCTTAGTTAGTTTATGAAAATCATATTAGCAGTTCAAAGAGCTGCAAACACTTTGCAAAGACAAGGTAGTTCTTTTTTAGGCAAAAGGCTTTAAAAAAAAGGATTTTTATAATATTTTTATTTTGTTTGTTAATGTAATAACCTAATTAGTAGTGCTATATATTTTACATGTTTTTTTTTAATTCTTATTCCAGCACAATCAGTCAATGTGGTAACAGAAGATTTAATAGCTGGTCACAGGCCAGAAGGCAGGATGTCGTCGGTTCGACGTTTCTTCTGTCTTTTTGTCACTTTTGATATATTGTTCACTAGTTTAATGTGGCTTATTTGTGTTATGGTGAGTTATTTTAATTTTTGGATGGGTGAAATTGAACTTGTGACCTTTTTACAAGTAAATAAAAAAATCGTATGGCAAGTAAAATAATTATGAATTATTATTTAAATTTAGAATTTTAGAAGGATTATGATTTTTAAAAGATGTATTTTAATCTGAACTAAGAAAAAGAGATAAAGTAGAGAAGTCATGTTTCATAATTTGTTCTCCAAATTCCACTGCACAATGCCGCATTTTGTCTGACAGCTATTTTTGAAAATTTTATGAGAAAATTAAGGAATGTATTTCTTTCTTTGATAAGTAAGTTTTATTTGCACATTTTGTGTTAAAGAGTTATAGAATAAATCAAACCCACAGCCATTCCGTTTACAATTCACTGTGCCACTGCGTAACAATGGCTTCAATTTTTTTATTTCTTTTTACAGATGAAAGGTGAAACACTAATACAAATATTTAATAGGGAAATAATACATTACAATATAAAAATATCGTTATTCGACATTGTGATAGTTGCACTTCTAAGATTTATACTGCTCATATTGTTTTACGCTATACTGTATATAAATAATTGGAGTGTTATTGCGGTAAGTTTCTCTTTTTTTATATGTTTTTTAAGATATTCACACACAGGTGTGACTGAAGATTTTAAAACTGACTGGTTGTGGGTTTGATCCCCACTCGAGGAGATGATATAATTATTTAAATGTATATTTCTATTTCTTTGCTCTGTTGTTGGGCATAGCGCGGCGTTGAGTCCTGCCACTCAACACGCAATAGCTCCAAAATTCGGCAGAAAGTGGCGAATAGTGGCGGTGGAGTGTCTTATCACCACAGCCGCAGCAGCAGCCTGCTGTGTGTGGGGTACAGCGTGAAGCTTATTTTTTTTATTTTTATTTTACTTTCGTACTACTGACACAAGACATTGTTAACGAATTTTCTATACATCTCAATGAAATTTAAATTTATTGTATTTTGTTTTTTTTTTCTAGCTCTCGACCGGAGGGACAAGTGCCTTTATATTGGGAAAAGCTTTTGTTTATGACGTAAGTTAAATTTATATATATTATTTACTAATTAATACAAATCACAACACCCATTGTGTGATATTTGTGGGTTCAAATCTCTTACTTAAATGTATAGTTTTTTAGTTTTATTTAATAACTAGCGACCTACAAATGTCTTTGCTTAATATCATCATTATTTTATTAATTTATTTTGGCGTGTATGCCGCACACAGCAACCCAGGCAAAAGAAACCAAGTGTAAATACAATGAACGCTAGAATGGCAGTCGAACTCACGACCTTTTGCGCTTACAGTCACACTTTGTGCCCCTGCGCCACGACTGGCCTCATAATTATTCAAAACGTTTACATAAATTGTAGCCTATTCCAATGTATGGGCTATATTACTGTAACAAAGCGACAGATTGTGGGTTCGGTTACCACTCGAGCAAATGGAATGTTTAATATTTTCATTTCCTCCCTTTGATAACGAGGAAAAGCGCGGCGTTTGAATTCTCTCTTAATGGTACAGGAGTGTCTTAATACTAGGTTCCCAGATACACTCAGCCGTGCGGGATACACCGTGAAGCCAAAACGAAGCTATATTGTTCTATAAATTTCAATAATAATAATTTGTATTCCAGTGGCCAGACGCGTCTCAGCCGGTGTTTCAAGTGTTCTTAATATTAACTTCTTTCACCATATCATGGGGGGAGGCGTGGTTCCTTGACTTTAGAGTGCTGCCTCAGGAATTGCAAGCGAGACAGATATTGGAGTCTATTGGTATGTTTGTACGTATACTATTTATATTTAGCTTCACGCCGTATCCCGCACCCAGCAGGATAGGCAGAGGGAACTTAGGATCCTAGTATTAAGACAATCCATTACCATTAAAACTCTTCCGTTCCCCACTTTCCGCAGTATTCTGGAGGTATTGCATGTAATATTTATTTACAGTCTTGAGGCAAAGCGCCAGAACTCGGCGGAAAGTGGGGATTGGTGTGTCTAAACTTTAGGTTCCCTCTGCCAACCCTGCTGTGTGCGGGATACAGCGTGAAGCTGATTTGATTTGTCGGGCAAAGTAGATAGATCTAATCTACTTTCATGAAAAGCCCTAATCGATACGGGAATTATTTCATATACCCTAAATCTTGAAATAATAAAGAAACTGACTAGTGATATTATATTTATTTTTAATTAATTAAAACTTAATCACCTTCAGAAATGAAAATGACAGTCATTTTACTTTAATCAGGAATTTGTCGATAACATCTTCCATTAGCCCATCTTTTTGGCAATAACTTTCTTCTAACCATACCTGAATTAAGTGCTCTAACCGTACCTTAATCAGCTCCAGCTCTGTTATTTCTTTTAGGTTTTTTAGAGATAACTCTGACTTAACTTTGTCTCTGGCTCCTCTCCTCACTATTCAACACAATGGGGGTGGGATCACTCATATAATGTGGTTGGTTAGACAACAATGTGATTAATCGTTTCATCTATTTTATATGTCTTATCTCTCGATTTATGCAATTCAATCAGATGAAATAGTTCATCTTTTCTCATGATTGCCACCATATTGTTTTTTGTTATCCAATCTAATACCACTCTTTTAGTGCGAGACTTCAGTGGGGCTATTGTATTTGTGAAACTGGTATGTTAGTAGCACAGTAGAAAGATTTTTTATTTACTTACCCATTTTGTTTATTCCATTTTTTTGGGAACCCAGTATCAAAATTGAAGTTGTTCCAAATTTGAGATGTTATCACCATGTTGTAAAACTTTGTAAATGAAAACAATTAATCCAATTTTCCGTAAAGCTTCACAAGGAGACCCAACTATTCCATTTACAACATTTTACGCTGTACCTAAAATACACTATTCTATAATATAAGCTTATTCAACAGTACATAGGAACACAACGGAAAGAACACCACTCCTAGCCCAAAGGCCTCCGCCGTCCACCCACGGAGAGTCCACAGTGAACTGGTTCTCCCCCGTCGACACGCCCGAGTCGAGTCCACATCCTAGGATCCGAGATGTTATATTGACACAAGACTTGGTGAGTGTTTGTTCCTTTGTTTGTAACGAGTATACAGGGTGGAAGCGTCTAGAAGTAGGATTGCACTCTTTACACGTGTGGATGTTTATCCATACCTGTATTTCGTGTGACGCAGTTACGCATAGATACCAATAACGTAAACACCTAGTACTACTAAAGGTTAATCAACTTTGAACTTTGCCGCCGATACCTACGACTCGATTTCGGAATGAGGCGTATGCGGTGGTTTCCCGTTGATAGGTTTATATGTGGAATGGCGTTTTATTTTCCAGCGGTAGTTTTAATATTTTTTTTTGAACAAATCACTTTTTAATTTTTGTATTTTTTTAAATTGAATTAGACTTTTATAGAGTAGTTAAAACTGTGGTTTCATTTCAAGTGATGCTGACAAAAACTCTTTGTATAGTGAAGTAGAAAATGTGACTCTTATGTAGTATTCATCTAAATAATCGTACATCTCTTTATACGGCATCCATGGTGAAAGTTTAACAAAATGGAACAAAAACTAAGTGATGTAATGTAAGAGGTTATGACTGTATAAAAAAATCCAAATTAATTTGTGGCCAGTCGTGGCTCAGGGACTGTATATGTGACGTGAAGGAGAAAATGAAATGTTTATATTTTAATTTCCTCACTCTGCTAAAAAGACGATTACGATAACTCCGTTAAATTCCGCCACTAGAGAATTTGGCGAAAAGTGGGGAAACGAAAATTAATTTAATGAGACGGTGTATCTTAACACTAGATTCCCGATCTTCTGCATACTTTGCTATTTACGATACAGTGTGAAACTACATAAGGGCTCTCTCGCAATCGCAATTTTACGTCAAAAAAAAATTAAAATCTTCAGGAAATTTAAACAAAATTAAAAAAAGGTCTGAAAAACAATTTACCATTTTCACAACGCGTTATGTATGTAGTAATTTCTATTACTATGTTGTCGTATCTTTCTGGAACCTAAACTCGAAGTATTCAATATTTCAGTGATAACGAGAAAAGCAGCGTTAAGATCCGCCTCTCTATTCGCATTACCTCAAAATCGGGTGATAAATGGCTAGATTATGTGATACCTTATCGTAGATTTGTTTCAAATGAAAAAAATATATATCCTCCCGGTTTTTTCTCTATTATCTTATAATAATGTTTCATTATTATAGAATAGTTAAATATTTAGATAGCATTGACCTGCGGTTCTATTAAGCCGCCCGTTCAATAAATAGGTCAATAACTAACCAATCGTCATTGATCTTTATTGGAGTTGATTGTTCCTTTGAATTTTAACTGAATTGGAAAATTTTACTTTTGAAATGTATCTATTACAAGAAAGAAATTAAAAATGTACTTTTATTACTAAATATGTTTCAACAGAATCTGAGACACTGGTTTAAATGGTGGTGGACTTTAACGCCGCATTTAGTCCCCTAGGGCGAGGTAATGAAAATCATTAATTTCTGCAAGTAGAAACTGAAACCATAAGTCAACTATATTCTCTGTTGCTTTGAGCCGCAATGGTAAAAAAAAATCCTTAATGAAATAGTAGGTTCAGGCTTGTAATGTAGAATGAAAATATATTTTTATAAATCTAAATACACGAAAATCTCTAAAGAATCACAAAATATATAAAAAATAACAACTATTCAAATCAATCTTTTGTTTTTATAATGACTCATGAAATAAAATAAATTAAATTAGCTTCCCGCTGTATCCCGCACACAGCAAGGTAGGCACGGAACATAGAGTGAAGACACTCCGTTCTAGAGAATGCCTCTATGCGGAATGCGTTCAGCGAAACTCAACGCCGCGCTTTGCCACGACAACAGAGCGAAGAAAAGAAAATATTAATAAATATTTAATTTCCTAGAGTGGAGATCGAACATACAACCAGTCGATTTTACAGTCACACTTTGTGCCCCTGCACAACGACTGGCCTCACAATGACTTATAATTAAAAAAATAACAATAAGCTATTTACCAAAGTAATTAATAAGAATCAAGCATCAATAGTATGGATTAAAAATAACCCGGGGGTTTTCAGGTTATAGATCAAGACATAATAAGTAGTAGATAAGGCTAAGATTAATAATCCATTAAAATATTAAGTATAGACAAATAATATATAAAGAAAATGCCTTCCAACGTATTCTTGGAAGTGGAAAAAAATATAATGTAAGCAAATTATAATGTCATTAATAATTAAACTGTATATTAATGATGATTTGTCCGATCTGGTAGATGAAGCGCGGCGTTTAGTTCCGCCACACAACACAATGTCTAGAATGTTGGCTGAATCGGACTGTCTTAACGTTAGGTTCCCTCTGCCTACATCGTTGTACGTATTAACCTAAAAAAACCACATTAACTAACTTATAAAGGAAAAATGTTTCAGGTAATTTAAAATACAATTGAAATATCCATTAATATTTTGTAATTTGATTAAAATAAGTACTAAGGATTAATAAAGATTGGCTGTACTGTTATCGCGTTATTAATAAAAATCACGCTTTAAAAGTAATTCCTTTGAGGCACAATCTTCGTTATCTGTATTTATGCTTGGATTAATAAAATTATATGATAGTTAGTTTATAGAGTAATTTCTTTTTTGTTGAGGTTGGTCTAAGTTTCGTATAGGTCAACATGGGAGGCAAAAAAGACTACAAAATTGCATGGCGTTATTTATGGATGTGAAATCGTTGTAAAAGGGGCCGTTCAAGTATTACGTAAGCAGTTTTTTTGCAATTACTGGCAACCATTTATCTATGTAATAGAATACAACCCTAAACAATGTTTTTTTTGTCTCTTTGTCTATGCGTTTGTGCACACTAATGTCAGAAACGGTTTATCTGATTTGTGTCTAGTTTTCACTATTGTAAAGTTTAATTTAACAATATTCTGTGTTTATTTTATTTCAATTAAAAAAAAATACTTCGTCAAAATTCCTACAACTTTTTTAAATTTTTGTACATACATATATTGTTTTTAAAGTAATTATGTTAATACAATACAAAAGTAATTCAGATTAGTAAATAAACGCACGTCGCTTGTAAATAATAAATCTCCACTTTCCACCCATCTTAGATCAATTCTGTGTTAACTGCCGAAAAGTTAATAAAATTGTTCACCCTTAGTAAGTTAGAACCCACACCATCACAATGACTCGTGCTCAATACTAACCACTTTACCATTACGTTAATTTACGATTATTTAAAAAGATAACCAAAACATTGATAATATTATTTAATCATTAAAAATTATCGGTTAATTACTTTTATTTAAATACTGTTACAATGTAAGTTATCAAAGCCAATGTCAAATAAGTAGTTATATTAAAAAAAAAAAAAGCTGGTTGGTGACAAACAAAAAAGGGTAGTCAGTTGGGAACCTAATGTTAATACACGCACTGGCCTATTTTACAAATATTGTATAATGAGTGGTGGAACTCAACGCCACAAAAATATGAATATATTCATACACGCCTATTCAAAATAAAAATATGAACATAAATATGTTTTTGTTTCGCAATGGTTGTAGGCTCTAGTCTCATTCTGGTGATTTTTATGTTTTTAATATTAGAAACAACAATTCCAATTATCACTCAAATGAGTGACAGCAAACGTCACTTATTTAGGCTGAAAATAAAAAAAAAAATTAAACGACTGTGAGAGACGTATTTAAATAACATACTTTAAATCATTAGTCATATTTAATTTTTATCAATAAATATAGTTAGCAAATGCATTATTTTAGTTCAAAGGTCACATCACTTTTGCGATAAGAGTATTTGTCGAGTTTTATTTATTTTAAACACAGTAGTATTTGATATTATCTGTTTTTGCTATCGTAGCAAAGTTGACACATCCTGGCCTACTTAGAGTAAGTTGTGGGTTCAAAGTTTGTTAGTTGTGTTGTGTTTGTATTTTTATCTTTATACTTTTACCTGTGACCTCGCTCTCATGGTCGAATGTAAATAACTGTATACTCGTTGTGTATGACACATGATACGTAAGTGTAACATAGGCACGATTAATATGTTCTAGTATAGCCTACGTATAACCTTCCTAAATAATCAAAATCAAAAATTATTTTTAACATCTTTAAAATATAATTTTACTCTTGGAAATGAAAAATATTTATTTAAGAAACGCGTAAAAAGTTTTACATAGCGAGATTTGAACCCACTCTCTCTCTCTCTCTCGCCTCTTGGAAACCGTCGAAACGTTCAGACCACTGAGCCACGTTCTCATCAAGCTAGGTCGAAATTCTTATATGCTTGTTACAATTTATTTGTTTTACTAGCTAAAAAATGGCAAAGCATGGCATTCGGCAAGTGAGAATGCTATTTATTAAATATTTTTACAGTGTTATTCCACACTTAAGAATATTTATTTATTTATTTATTTGTGTAAAATACGTGCATATTGTATTAGTGTAGTCCAGGGCAGTTTCAACCTTAAACCGCAGTTAATTTTATTATCATATTTTTGGTTAAATTATAAAAAACAGTAATACAAATTTCGTATATATTATCTACATAAAATAATCTAAAAAAAAGTATTACCTATTATTATAAGAACATAATATTTAAAAATATTTAAAACATATCAAGCCTGTTTTATTTCGTAGTATAAAATAAACATAAATTTACGTTAATGTATATTATATATTGCATATTCTTGTCTATACCTATCTTCCGCATTGACCGTGGGAATTTAGAGACATGCCGGTTGTTTTTAGTCGTTGACAGATTTTTTTACATTTAAACAACTGACCGAGCGCCTAAAAACCGCCTTTACTGTTAAAAATTGTCCCAATGCACCATATATCTACGTCGTCTAAAGTAGTGTGCTGTCGCCTGTCGCGTTTACGGTCGCCCGCCTGTGCTCCTGCACCACGACTAGCCTCATCTCATGACCTGGTGTATCATTATATGCTTTCAAAGAAATGATATTACGACACCATAAAAAAAATCTGATACATAAGACTTAGTTTTTATTCTGCGCTTACAAAGAACAATGAACATTGCATACATAATATTTATGTTTACTTTTTACTTTTCGGGACTTCCCCGTGGATTTCTTTTGTGACGAGATCTCATACTATGAGATCTCGTTACACAGGATAATAGGATTGTCTATACAAATAGAATAATAAACTTGTAAAATATAGAAACTTTTAGTTTTTAACTGAGTTCCGTAAGGTTATCAATTCGACTGATTTATTTTTTGTTTATTTTCTCAGAACTTTTGACTGGGTCAACCGAAATTGGTGGTACTTTTTTTATTTGGAAACGAATACGGTCTATTTCTGACACAGTTTTCCATGAAAAAATCACTTTATTTTTTAATTTGCATTCAGTATGTGCAAGACAAATGGACGAATAACTCAATATCCCGCCAACCTATTTCTGTTTTTCTTTTTTATTGGAAAGGATAGTCTTCAATTCATTTAGTCATTTTGTATTTTGGTTTGAAATTTTAAAAATGTATAATTCATTTAATGATGGTGATTGTCTTTTTTTTATATTAATTTCTATTTAACGTTTAAAAATGCTTAAGTTAATGTATAATGTATGACGTATATGGGTTCGCTTCTCGATGCACTATATGAATAATCAAGGTGGTTTTCATCAAAATAGGCAAGATCAAGAATAGAGCAACGTATATGTATATAATTACTATACAAATGGGGTCGTTCTTGTGCACACTGGGTCGGCGGTCGGTGTTGGTAAACACGATAATTACGAGTTCAATTTCGTATATATATATATATATATACACACTCGAGATTGATTATATAAATATAGTCATTTCACTGCTTCGGTAAAACAAAACGGAGTGGTAAATTCCACCAGTCAACATGAAATCTTTTGAAAACCGGTGTCTAGAGAACGGAGTGTCTTAACAATACGTTACCTCTATTATTTGCGGGATACAGCGTGAAAGTAACAAAAAATGTAATAAGAAATCATATGAAATGATCGAAAATGTCTGCAAATATTTATTTTCTTTATCTCGTTTAAACGTTGCTATGTCACAGTTGCTTTATCTATTTACACATATCAGTCCGTAGATATGTTATTGTCATCACTCGACCGGTATACCTTGTCTAACTTTTGTAACTTAAATTATTAATAAAAATGCACTATTTAATGTTTTTATTTTATCGCTGTGGTCATACGACAATGCGCAGCGTTGATTTCCGACACTAAACAGGGATTGCCTGTGTCTTAAAAATTTGGTATTTCGATACAGCACGGTCAACGATTCGTGGCCGGTTTAAAGTTAGCTGTAGATATCTGTGCAGATTAGATTTTAGGAAGTTACTCACTTTTTATTCTTTTCTTCCCGACCGCGAGTGTATAATGCGTAAAAGTTCAAAAAGCCCAGGGCGGCCAAGACTCGTCGACCATACTGTATCCTTATTTGTTCTGCGATACTAGTTTAGTTTATAATTTATAATCGTCATCAGTTAGTCAGACGCGGCACCGCGTGGCGTTTACACGTGTTTTTGTTTTAATTGAAGTTGGTTAAAGTGTTCTTTTTTTATTGAAATATTAATTTGTAAACGATGTTATATTTATATATATAGATATTTTATTGTGTGAGAGAATTTGTTTGTTAGTAAACACGATATTATATACTCGTAATGCATTTGGAACGAGTCGTCTCATAATATTTGAGTGTTTAGATAGTTGTTGTATATTTAAATGTCAGTTCTATATAGTTTTGTGCTAAATGTCTTTTTTATTTATTTTTTAGTAATTTTGTTCTATACATAATTATGCACATAGTAATAATATATTATCACGTTATTTTGTATTATTATTTTTATTTAGTATTTTCTTAATTTCCTATACGTAGTGTACGGAGAACATAGAGATATATCACAATTTGTATGTATGTATGTATGTAGCATATTAGTATATATTATTTATCTACCCACTCTTTTCCTTTCTAATGATTTGATTGTTGTATTAATAAAAGTGAAAAGCTTTTGTTTGCGATTGCCTTACAATTAGTGAGATCAAGAACCAATAATTTATCTAGATCTCGCTAATTGTAATTAATATTATTTGATTTTTCTTTTAATATACATTTAAGTTTAAAGCAAACATTGTAACAAAAGCTTTAATAAATAACATATATTATTCGAACAATTATATTAATATACTTCAATTTAAAGTAATAATTGTTAGAAAAAAAATATTCTTCCTCATAACAGAAAAAAACATCTTAATTTATAAATTAATATTTTAATAAGATATAGATTCATCAAACTTAAGAACTAATAAAGTTAAATCAGTGCTAAAAAATAAAAAAAAATATAAAAATGGCGTCCTCATCGGAAATTCCCGCCATTTCCGATAAAGAAATAGATCAACATATCGGAGAACTGGAGAATGTTGGTACTGAAGAAGAATTAGAGAAGAAGCTCGATAGTATGAGTATTTTGGGTTTCTCCATAGCTAATATAATGAAGTCGATATTCAATAAAAGTAGCAATGAACCGTTCAAGGCTGAATGGTTGACAGTAAGTGTGTTTGTTTTGACAATTTTGTTTTGTATAAAAAAAAATTGTGAAGTATAAAAAAATAACTATACATGCTCTATATTTTTTATCAATTAATATTGTATTTTTATATATTTTAATTAAATCTGTTTCCTTTTATATAGTATATCGAAACTGTCTATACCACTGGACTGTTACGGATATTTTTAGTTTTTATATACCCACTAACTTTTTTTCTTTAGGCTGCGTCTGAAACTTTATAAATAAGCAATTATTTATTTTTTACACAAAACTATGACAAAAGAATGACCATTTGGCTATTGCTTAAAATTTAAATTTGATACCGTTTATGCTGCCCGGGACGGGCTGACTGAGTTACTTACGCCGGTTCTTCTCAGGTCTTGAGGCACTAAAGTTTAGTGAACTGGTGGTAAATTATTTGACGTTCAAAAAATAAAACATGTAACTTCTTATTTTAAACAAAATTAAAATTCAAAATTAAAATTTTGCTTCACACTGTGTCCCGCCTATAACAGAAAAGCAGAGGGAGCCTAGTGTTACGACACTCCATTCTCAAATCATTTGGTATATTTAGTTGTTTCTTTTTTTTATTTTTCGTCAATGCTTACTTGTGTCCAATATAAAACATTTTATGTAGATAAAAAGGTCACGACCTCTTTAATTTAATGAACTGCAGCTGCTGTATTTATCTCCACTGGCTAATGAAAGTTATATTTTATGATAGTAATAAAATTGTTTTTATCTATAAAGAATAATTGATTTTGAATGTGTGAAGATTGTTTTTTATTATATTCTTAAGTGTTTTAATTTTATATTAAATTAAAATATATATATGTAACTTAATACTAAAGTCTGTCCTTTACTGTAAGTACCAAATGTACTTACCATTTATGTTTGTGCTCTAGGCCGCACTTAATTAATGGACAGACCATCAACACATCTACCGTCGCCGGTGGCTCTCGTATTAATGACGTTTTTCGTTATTTGCATAGGCTATTGAGAAGAGATAGGGAATAGAGAATTAATAATATAAAAATGTTATAAAATATCTAAAAAGTAATAGTTACTACCAATTGAGACTAGGCTATCGAGATTCACATCTTTGTTTTTTCTTTGCTCTGGTAAAGAGGTAAAGTGCCGCTTTAAATTCTGCCATTCAATATGCAATTCCTCGATACATACGGTGGTGCGTGAGAAACGGCATTTCTAATAACTAGGTTCCCTCTGCCTATCTCGCTATAAGCGGGATACAGCGTGAATCTAAAACAAACGTCCCGTTCAACTCATGTCATTAGTGTTATCCAAGATGATCTTGAAGCTAGATTTTCAGAAAATACCAAACCGTATTATACATAAATACAATAAACTTTCAGATAGACGAATACAAAAACATGGCCGAGGAGAGTTTGCAGAACGCGTACAAAACAATCAATCTGCCGAGCTGGAAGTTAGAGAAGAGAGGCAGTCACAAAGGAGACATTGTAGAGTCGAAACAGACCGAGCAGTTCGGCAAAGTCTATAGATTCTCCGTAAGTATATATTTTTTTGACTGACTTGAAAAAAGGACGTTATCGGTTTGATCTAAGTGTGTATGTATATAATGTTGTTAGTTTAGGATTATATTTGGGCATGACGAGTATGACCTATTCAGGCTTCCGAGCATACGTATATGTAAAATTTTTAATATTATTTTTTTAAGTGCATAAGTTTGTTTGTTTGTCCCCAAATTTTTCGGAAACTTACAGTTATATCTCGATTATCTTTTTCGTTTTAAATATTATATATTCCATCGTTAGTAACAATTCAAGTTTCGTCAAACCGGTTCAGTAGTTTTAGACGTGGGTATTCAGGTACTAGTTTGAACAAAAACTAAACATGTAAAATGTACGAACCGGAGTAATTGACAGGAATTTGAAAATGGTTTAATTTTTTTAATTGTTTTTACACGTGGTGTCGTCGATTCCTATTGGCGCAAGAATGTGACTGTAAACTGTTGTGGGTTCATCATTTATAAGCCGATAGTTTTGAAATATTACATCATACAAAGGCCTACTATTGAACTATATTGAGGAGAAAAAAAAACACGAGCGCAGACTCAACAGTCAGGGGGCTGTATTTACCAATTTCCTTCAAGTCGTTTTTTTCAAAAAAGTCACAAATTCTCAAATATCTCCCGAACCACTGACAATCGGCTAACATACATACATGGGGGTGAAATGGATAGGTACTTATGTCCTCAACCCATAGATAACCTGTGATCCGTCGCTCGCGTTACATCCTATATAGTGAAATGAAAACAATAAAGTCGCCTGAGTGGAAATATTGTAATCCACGACCGTCGTGTTTACAGTCAGACGCTGTACCACTGCGTCAATTCAACTTTAATGAGATTTATGTTGGTTTGGATCTTTTATTGAAATTGTTAAATGTCTAGGAACTTGTAGTATGTAGTTTGACTATCTTCACCATCAAAGCGATGATATTATTTTTTTATTATTTCTTTTCAGGGTATAGTGGATTGTCCAGCCAAATTTCTGTTTGAGGAATTCAAGAACAACTTAACGAAATTACCCGAATGGAATCCCACCATATTGAAGAGTGAATTAATTAAGGTATTCATTTAATTTATTATATATATTTTTTGTGTGTATTTTTGTAATTTCATGATGAAAGGGCTCTGGTTAAGCTAAGCTTAAACATTAAAAAAATTGAGTTGTTTTTTTACGGAACCCTCGGTGGGCGAGCCCGGCTCCCGCTTTTCTGTAACTCTTAGGTTATTGCCTACTTTAGCGCACATGATACAGCGTGAAGCTTGAATATATTTTTTAAATAAATCATAGCATTGTCGCACAACTTTTAACTGTATACGAAACAGGTTCAATTCCTCATGTGTATCCTCCTATTGGACTGCTCTGGTCACGAGACGCTGTTGAGTTTCGCCTAATAACACTATTAATAAGTGATTATTTTGATGTAATTTTTCTATATTTTTGATTTAGGAAGTAGGTCCCGGTATAGATCTCTCGTACCAAGTAACAGCTGGAGGTGGTCGCGGGATCATAGCTCCGCGTGATTTCATCATACTACGCCGTAGCGCAGCCTTGTCCAGCGAGGGGGTCGTCGTGGAATCGAATCCGCACTGTTATATCACGAGCGGTGTGAGTGTACAAGTGCCTGGGTATCCGCCGCAGAGGGATATGGTCAGGTTAGTATGATTTTTTTTTAGCTTTACGCAGTATTCCGCAGGGTAGACAGGAAGTTAAATAAGGCTAGTGTTTATACACTCTGTTTTTATTTTTTTGATGTTTAAGGTAATACGTTCTGGAGAGCGAAATCCAATGCCGCTCTTTGCCTTTGTACCATAGAATATTTTTGTTTTGTCTTTTTGTGACAAGGCAGAGCTAAAAAAGCCTACTAAGTCCTCAATAGGATAGTTCGCTTACTCTGTTTGAGAAAAACGCTTAAAAATTATTAATAAACAATCACCAAAATTCTTAGGTGATAAACATTAAAAAATAGAATTGAATTGATAACTTGCTCCCTTTACAGAAGTCGGTTAAAAATAATAGTTTATAGTCTACAATAACTAAGTAGCTTTATCAATGTTTCCAAATTATTTATCTATATTGATAAACAAACTAAACGGCAGCCACCATGATATGACGTCATAAGGTTTTGTACTGATCGACGCAATAGTCGTTTGTAAGTTAATTATTTGTGTATTTGTTTTGTCACATTTCTTCATTACACTTTTAAAGTAAAAAAACATATCCTTTTTTAATTTTAGCAATTGAAACTATTTATCAAGTAAGAGGCACAGGTTCAAACCGTGTTCCATACAAAGTTTTATATAGACTTTCATATAAGTTTCATATCTTATAACTAATTATTTCTTTGTAATTTCAGAGGTCACAATAAAGTTGGCTGTTGGTGTTTAACGCCGAAAGCTGTTGAAACTTCCGATGGAAAAATTGAACAGAAAACTGTCTTCCAGTGGCTAATGTGCTGTGATTTAAAAGGTATTTCTAACGGTCTTTGTTTGTAGCATTACGCTTCTTTCACCGCACAAGAACAGAAAAATGAAAATATAAAGAATCTTAATATATGAAATATAAATGTGCCAACCCTTGCGGCGCGGGATATAGCGTGACGCTAAAAACACAAAAATTTATATGTATGCTTTCATTACAGTAATATTTAATAAAAAATATTAGAAATTTTCACAAAATAAAACCACTAGTCTACAAAAAGTGGTAACATTCATGGAGACACAATTTATCAAAAAATGTCTCCATGAACATATCTCCTTTTTTATATTATAGAAAATAACGATTATTTAGTGCAAAAATTCAATTCATAAAAACATAAGACTACTTATTTTTATACAATTCTTTCCATTGTTTCAGGTAAAATACCACAATTTGTGTTAGACGCGGCTTTCGCGACTGTAATGTTGGATTATATAGTTCACGTGAGGAAATTTGCTTCGGAATGTAAAGCCAAGGGATTATTTTAGTACATACTGGCGACCCAAACGCGGCTTCGCCTGCTTAAAATTTTTATTATATATAGCCAAATTATACAAAATATTTAACATAAATTGAATCCTATGAGTTATTCTGATGTACGAATATAAGCTTTATTACTGTAAAGTTTCATCCAAATCTGTTCTGTAGTTTTTGCAGGAAAGTCAAACAAACATCCATCCTCACAAACTTTCACATTTGTAATATTAGTAGGATATGTATATAGAATTTTTTAATTTATAATTTAAGTATAAATAGTGAATATAAAAAAGTATATATTTTATAATGTCATAATCCAAGTTAAAATTTGTGTTTAACATAACTTTTTTTTACTCTAAAATATAAAATAAACAAAATATCGATTTTTATTTTATCAACACTTGTTAATTGTATAAAAAGTATGATAAAGACAAAAAAAAACATATTTAGCAGGTTTACATTCTAAGCCGACGATGTGTTTAAATTAATTACATTTCTTAGTCCAATGTGAAAAAAATTAGTCCGGTTAAAATTTTTTGTATCGTTTTTTGTTAAATTTAGTTTTTTTTTATTTCTACCCATTTGCAAAGTCTATAGTAAATAATACTGACAGTACTGATTCTTGGCTCATTAATTAGCAAGTTAATAAGTAAATATTTTTTTTTATAATAACTGATATTTTGAAAATGTACATAATAATATTTGATTAATATAATCTTTGATTTAATCGGACTGTCTTCATAACAATAACATTCAAAATTTATTTTTATTTACTTTTTTTTCGTATTATTTTATCTCTCGAGTACTAATATTAGCAGAGAAACTAACAGATATTTAAATTTGGTTTAAATTTTGAAATAAATACTATTTTATTATGATAATACATGAACTATTTATTACCAGATTAATCGCGTATATTTAGTATTATATATTTTTGGTGTAACGAACACTTTGCAGTGGTCTTTGGTTACAGGTAGACTGGTCTCCCCCTGCAAAAATGTATAATACGAAATATTCGCGATTAAACCGGTTAAATAGTTCCTTTGATTGTTATTTTTTACTGTACAATTTCCTTTATGTAATTTTCTTACGATGTTAACTCGAGAGTATCTCTAATGAAATAAATAAGTATTTTTCTGATACAATATACATACAAATATAATAATATTATACATATAAAAGAAACTACCAATAAGATTTAAAAGTTCTAAACTTTGGCCTAATTGCTTCAGTTGATAGTTAATGAATTCGAAGACCAAATGCTATTATTAAATTAAAACCACATTGCTATTAAATAATCGAAATAATCTATAGAAAAGTCACATTCTTTTTTTAAACAGCACAAGTGTTTTTTTAAATAAACATGTGTTAAAATTAACTATATAAGATGAAATTAAATGCTTGAACTAAAAATGTATTTAATGTGATTACTGCTCATTTAATATAAGAAAAAATATATAGTTTTGGTATAAATTTGAGAAGGGTACTTTTATTATAAAATATTTTTTTGGCTTTGGAAAAAATTTACTGTATATTCATTTTACAAATAAATCGATTTTTCTTTTAACCATGACATTATATATATTTTTTATATTTTCTTTTATTCTTTCAAATATAACCATATTATGTTATTTATTATTCCTTTATGTTCCTTTTTCATAGACACAGTGCATGCATTTTTTAACTTTTAGTTAATTAAGTTTAAAACGAACGAATTTCTAAAATTTTGTACTGAAAATCGGCATGTTTATAATAAAATCATTTATTAAATTACTTAGTTTTATTACCACCTTTAATATACATAAAGAAAAAGACAATGAAAAGAATGTGAAAACCTACACATCTTAATTATTTTGATAATCATAAGTTTATTTATAACGCAAAACTATAAACCAATTAAATATTTCATACATTATTCTCAAAATAAATATTCAAAGTTAAAACCTTGAAATTATTCAAATAAGACTCACTTTCTTATTACAAATTTAAAATAAATTATAAAATTAGTAAACTTTTATTTCTATCCATTCCTTTAGGATAACATCCACTAAAATTGTAACTAATTTTATAATTTTCACTGTAACCCATAATAGTCTATTAATCAAGCAAAAATAGTCCCCAATATTCAAATCCTTTGTTCAAAAATAATTAAAGACTGCAAATTATGAGAATGGAATTATTAAAAAAATACTGATCGGTTATATAACTGACTTTAATAGAAAGATTTAATCATTCTCATTTTTATCTAATTTTGGTAAAATTTTCTATTTAAAAAAAAAAGCGTAACAATTATCAATATCAAAACAATGAATAATAATACTAATATTCTAATGAAGATGTCATAACTATGTATATAAAATTTATTACAAATATTTCGTTATTAAGTTTTTTCGTTATTAAGTTGTGTTTAATTTCTTCTACTACCCACAAAAACTATAATAAAAATAGGTTGTCACTGCGGTATAGCTATATAGCTTTAGTTTTTGATCTTGAATAAAACAAACACTGCCGGTTTCGTCTGAATAACAAAAATGTCAGACAGCTCAGACATTGAAATGCAGTCGGCATTGCCGAAAAAAACAAACAAGAAACCTCCAAAAAGCCCAACAGCAGAAATATTGAAGAAACAAGATCCCAAGAAAATAACTACAAAAGAGATGATACACCAAGCGTTGGTTGATTTGAAAAGTCGCAAAGGTACGTCTATGTATGCCATTAAGAAGTATATAGAAGAGAAATATCAAGTTGATGTCGAAAAAATTAATTATCTTATTAAAAAGTATATAAAAACTAGTGTCGAATTGGGAACTATTGTGCAAACTAAGGGTATAGGAGCGTCAGGATCGTTTAAACTAGCCGCTGGCAAAGATAAATTGGAAAAGAAAAAGAAAAAACCAAAAAAAGAAACGAAAATTTCAGATAAAACTGAAAAATCTAAAGAGAAACCAGCTAAAGCTAAACCTGCGAAAAAAGAAACAGAGAAAAAGATTGACAAAAAACCTAAAAAAGTGGCAATTGCTAAAAGTGCTAAAAATAAAGATGAAACAGATAAGTCTGCTCCATCGAAAGTAAGTAAGAAAAAAGATAAAGAAAAATCTGTTAAATCAATGAAAACTCCATCCAAAAAGCGGGCGGCCATGATGAAAAGAAAAAGTATTGGTTCGATCATTAAGCCGCCCAAAATGAAGCCGAAGGCTAAAGTCTAAATTCTTAATATGTCAAAAATATTTTAAATAAGTGTAAATTTATGATTTAGGACAATAATTATATTAAAAATGATTGTTATTTTACTTCTTTTATTTTCATTGTGTTTAAAAACAATTTGTTTCATTTAGATTTTATTTACGAAAAATTCTTTACGTAGATAAAATTAATTGAGGTAGGTAGAATTAAATATTTAGTTGAGTGCGTTGTAATTTTTTTGCCTATATAAAAAAATAAAGACCAAAAGATAATATGGCAAAAAAAAAATTAAAAAGTCTGCTCATATAGCATACCTACATTAGGTATGAATTTTCGAGATATTCGTTTTATAAAAACTAGTTTTTATTTTAAAATTTATAAGCATATAAAAATAGGTTAGTATGTTTCGATCATTAGACTTAAACAATATCTATTATAAATAATGTTGCAGATAAAATTTTCGATAGGTATAAAAATATCTAAAATATATAAAGTTATAAACTATACACAGCGGCGTTGAGTTCGGCCACTCAACACGCAATGCCTACAAAATTCGGCAGAAAGTGAAGAACAGAGTGTCTTAAGACTAGGTTCCCTCGGCTTACCCTACCGTGTACGGGATACAGCGTGAAGCTAATAATAAAAATAATTATAATAATAACCTTTATAAATAAAATAAAATGTAATTAAGATTCTACTATTGAGTTGAAGGCCTTTATTTTATAAATTGCTCTCAATTTTGAGATCGTTCTTGGGATGTAATCTATGAATGAAAGCGCATTTGAAGATCGCAGAGGTAAGAGCGCTTAGCGCGCCTAAGTGTTTTTTTATTCTTTTTTGCAACACTACGCTGTATATATTATATATAGCAGGATAGACAGAGAGATCGTAGTGTTGAGATACTCCGTTCTCCGCCAGAATTCAATACTTGACTTAACAGAGCAATGATAGTCATCCATTGTTTGTTGTGTTGGAATCGAACTCATATCGTAGCGTTTACAGTCAAATATAAAGTTCACATGGCATATATTTAAGAGTCAAGCATAAGTTAAAAGCAGAGAGTTACAAATTTTAACAATTTCGTTCAATATGTACAGTGTTTTAGTTCATTTTTTTTTAAATTGTACTTTTTTCAGCTCTTCACATTGTACGTAAACACGTACTTGTCTTGTGAAGTATTGAATAGGTACATTTGGGCTTTTTATTGTTTTATAGATAATACCTCAGGACATAATATATTTTTATGGAAACACCTATTGAGAACTATATTAGTCCATTTATATTATATTAAAATAGCAAGATTTGTTTAGAAAGATAGGTTTATCTAGTAGGATAAATATCTAAGACCTGGAACATCTAAAGTGGAACTCTAAGAACGGTTCCTTAAAACGGCTTGATTGATATTTTCTATTTAAATATAAAAAAATTAAATTGCAACATCTTAAAATAAAGTAAAATATTCTTTTTTAGTACACATAAACACATAACATCAAAATATAGAAAGAAACATATAAATCAGTACCAAAGGCGGCCTTATCGGTAAATGAATCGATCTCTTCCTTTGGGTAGAGATTGAATTATAATAGCATATAAATAAATAAATACATACACATACATACATACCGTACCTAAGATATAAAATTTTAAGCTTGGCTATAAAAAATATCAAAATGGGAATGGCAATGGTAGTTCAGTAGCATATTTTGGTGATAAATAAAAATGAAATTTTATGAGTGAGTAACACATTTTCACCAGATATTCCAAAATATTAGAAAAAAAGATTAAAAAAAAAAAATTAGCTTCACGCTATATCAAGCAAACAGCAGGGTAGGCAGAGGGAACCTAGTTTTAAGACACTCCGTTCCCCACTTTCTGCTGAAATCTGGAGGCATTGCGTGTTGAGTGGCAGAACTCAACGCCGCGCTTAGCCTCGACACCAGAGCGAAGAAATGGAAATATAAATTTAAGTAAATATTTCATCTCCACGAGTGGGGATCGAACCCACAACCAGTCGGTTTTACAGTCACACTTTGTACCACTGCGCCACGACTGGCCTCGTGAAAAAAAGATAAGCTATTAAAAAAAATAACACGTCTATATATTTTTTTCAATTTTATCTTCGCGCTGTTTACATAGCAAAAAATTGCAAAGCTGGGCCATATATAGCAGAATGAGCAGGAGGAAGCTAGCTTTAAGACACTCCGTTCCTTACGCATCACCCAATTTTCTAGACAATGCGGGTTAAATGGCGGAACGCAACGCCGCACTTTGTATTTTTATCAGGGCGAAATAATGAAAATAATTAATTCTGGTATTCCTCAGTCTGTGTATCATTACTTGACTAGCAGGTTTCCAGGTTCCTTCTACCTTGTCCTAGATTGCAAGCTTATAAAATCCTAGGGTTACTAGTGAGTAGTATTATATAAAACTAATGCGGAAAAGCTTTCGAATCTTAAGGTATAAAATGATTAAAAAAAGTTATTGCCCGACGCCTAAAAAGGAGTGTTGTGTGTTTAGCGCGTATGTATGTGTGTATGTATCTCCGTTCCTTTGATACCTTGTAATTTGTTAAGCCAATGAACCGATTTTGATAAATGATACATCTCGTTGGATTTGCCGTGACGGCGGGAGTGTTACTGGGTATACTTATATTAAACTAGATGCCCGCCCGTGGCCTCACTTGCTTAAACTACATGATTATTAATTTAATAAACAGAATTGACTTACAACTATAGTGACTTCTAATTTGATTTTTTATTGCTTTAATCTGTAATCTTATAATATGGTTTTTTTACTACATTATTGTAATTTCCATATGAATTTTAAATTATTGATTTGAAGGGTTCATAATATTCTTTGTAAAGTAACTGTAATGGTTGCATATTAACTTTTGTACAGTTTTTAAATTAGTTACATATATTATTAGCTAAATGTACATTTGGTTAATACGTAGTTATTATATATATAAACTACACAAAGAAAGGATGTTTTAAGCATTTTTATATAGATTTATTTAAAACAAACGAACCGAAGAATCTATGTATTTACTTCATATTTCTTTGAAGACCAAGTCGTCCTTTTTTTGTGTGTTGAATTAATTACGACTTAATCTTAACTGTTGTGATTTATGAAGGTTATCCTTAACCAATATTTTAAATTTGTTAACTTTATTATTTGTACTATGAACAACAGTGCTTTAAAAATTTATATTTTTATCAACAGTCTTATAACCAAAACGTTTCAATTGTCATTCTTTAGTTATTCAGAAAATGAGGCACAGCGCCATCTATTAGGCTAAAAGTTGAACTGTAACAGTTGAGATGGTTAAAAAATGCCGTTTGTATGTTAAATTGCACTTAATATATAATTATAATAATCGAAAACGACGTTTTAGTAAATACATATTATACAATTAAAATAACAGATTTATTACAAACCATTATACATTTATTATAAGTATGAGTATAGATATAGATTGCTATATAATGCTTAGAGTTTATTCAAATGACGATAACATTTGTTTTAAGGAATTATTTTTTTAATGAATGATAAAACAAATTAATTATTCAATTAAATGTTAAGCAGAGTTAAAACAAAGCAATTGGTGAAAGTTTTAAGTAAATAGGTTATACTTTTACAGACAAGATATTAAAAAAAAAAATTTTCCCTCTATCTATTTGAGTCAAAATTAATAAAAGTACAGACAAAATATTTTTACTGTTTTATTATATATATACACATTACTTTAAGCAGTAGCTTTTTGGTTTTGTATATAATCTACTTGTTTTGATTGTTTTACGTAAAACAAAAAAAATATAATCTATTACCGCTTTTATAAAATTAAATTGATTTTTTAATTTTCTTATTTTGTGACGACAGGCGCAAAATAATCTGCAACTTACACGTATAGTAGAAAACCACGAATGAAGCAATAAATTTTGAAGAATATTATGAACCGATGGTATTGACTGGTTCAAACACTAAAACAAACAAGTTATAAACACCAAAAATGTCATTAATCAACTACTTATTTTTTTTAAATTAACCATTTTAATAAGAATATTATTTATTACGTTGCTTGCTGTAATAGACATATCTACTTAAATAGAAAAGAAAAAGAAAAATATCTAGTACATTAATATGTCATAACCAATTATAATAAAATATAATAATTCTTAATTTTCTTCTTGAATTTAGAGAGAAACACTTTAAATTGACATTTTCGTTCAATATGCGTCTATCGCAACGACAATCATCGGATTCGACTCCCAACTAGAGAATGATCAAATTTAAATAATTTACATTTTCTCTGTCTCTGAGAAAAAGAACGCTGCGTTTGCGCAACTCGACACGCAATGTCTCGGGATGTGAGGATCCCATTACCTTAAGACTAGGATGCAAATGATAGAGCAGGGAAAATCCCAATCCAATGGTACGAGGGGAAAAGCGTAAAGCTTTTTCGATGTATGTTTTACCGTATACCGTATTTTTTATTTAATATTATTTTAGCGATTATTTAAAACAATACATGCTTCAAATCAAATCAGCCTGACGGTGTATCCCAATTAAGACACAGTGTTCCCCACTTTCCGCCGAATTGAAATACATCCTTGTTTATTAAAATAATTTATTTACCTTTTAAATGGAGGACGGAGTGCCTCAACATAAGTTACCTATGTCTATGAAGAAGATGCTTAATCACTAGTATAAATTATAAATATTAATGTTAGCCTCACAGATGTTATTTTTTAAATACTCTAAGAAAGCGCGGTAAAACAAATATGTAGGTACTTGATGTATATACTTTTTATATCATAGTAGAATTGTTAAGCTAATAATAACCAAGAAAAGACAAAAATCTTTATTCTATATAATTCTCTGCTTGCAGGATAGGCAGGGATCCTAGTTTTAAGACAATTTGCTCCCTACTTTTCGCAGTTCTGGAGGTATTGCGTGTTGAGTGGCGAAACTCAAGGCCACGCTTCACTTCGACAGTCGCCAATGAAAAAATTAAAATATGCAACATTTCATTACCTCGAGTGTTGCTCGAATCTACAACCTATGGCGATGACAGTCACATCCATTTGCCCCTGCTCCACGCCTGGCCTCTAGTAGTACTCTAGTAGAAAAGTAATTAAAATTTACAATTTGTTATTTTTTATATCATCTGAATGAAAAACAATATAAAAAAAGCGCGGGAAACTGAACACGTAGATATTTGTCATATTTTTTACTTTACAGTAGGTATATCTAATATTTAGGATTATACATAGGTATTTCAATATGAAAAAGTTTGTTTATTTTGAAATTTAAATATTGTTTGCCTGATACAATATTTATATTGTTTTTTTTTGTAAAATAAAATGTATCCTACTAATCATTTGTGTTGGAAGTTATCATGTTACGATTTATCAAACGATTATAATTTCTTAAGCAAACATATTTTTTTTATAATTTCTTTCTTAAGTTTGTAGATTTTTTTCTCGTATTTCATAATTATTTTTTAGCTTATATGAGCTAACTTAAGTATAAATTATGTTTTATAACTAATAAAAAATTGGTAAAGTAAATCAGTAATATTTGAAAAATACTTTTTCTAACATGTTAACTAAATCATTGTTGTATAAAAAATCGCCATTATAGTATAAAAAATACAAATAAGTATTTACTTTGCACAAAATTATATTTATCACATTTATGTAGTATGGTAATAATGTGTCAAGCAAAAGATATAGAACGAAGCCATTTACAATAACGTAGGATGCCATTTCCTTGTTAGTCAAGATCGAAATAATTAATCTATTCAAAAAGCAATTTTATTTTTGAAAAGGTTTCATTTTATGACCAATTTATTTTATTATATGATTTACGAAAGTTATCAGTTCGACAATAATGGCTGTGATATTGTTAAAATTGTACTTAATTTTGTGTTTAATTATGTTTGTTAGAAAATCATTCGGCAACTAGACATAATGATTCTTTTTAATTTAAGCCAGGCATATTCCCACGTACGAATCAATTAAATAATAACAATAGGCAAAAACTTCTATCAAAATTGGTTCAGTAATTTTCGAGTATCTAAGCATTCGATTTGAGACCGGTAAAATTCCCTTTTATAGAATACCCATCTTAATATGACCTTGGTTATATATAAAAAAAAAACGAAAATAAGTTCTGCGTAAAAATATGTTAAATAACAAGGTTGTGGACAGCTTAGGTTGTTTCATAATAAACCAGTTTTTCTTATATGATAAACGATCATTTAGGTTTACCTAAAGCTTGCATATTTCATTAGTCATAACTCATAAACTCATAAAAAAAGCTTAAAAATTAATAATTCTTTCCTTTCTTTTCATATCTGAATAAGCATTGTTTACTCAATGCTAAAATGTTTGACGAAAAAAAATGTACACGTATAGGATTATTATGAAGGCATTAAAAAAAATTTAAGACGCTACAGGTGCTTTTTTGGTGTTTACCTCAACGTGATTGTTTTAAGTTCTATTCCCAAATAATACTTAATTTTACTTGCAAATTTATTTATTATTTGCTTCATTTACTGATCTCGCTCAAACGAAGTCCAGCATTGTGTTCCGCTATCCAATGCAACAGGCATTGGGATAAAATTTATTCTTTGGATCGATGCGTAGATAAAAAATAAAATAAATTTAGTTCATCATATTAAAAACATACATATATATTTTTAAATAATAATTTTCGGATTGTCACCTTACCGGCGGTAATTTTATAAACAATCATCAGCAAAATTTTGATCAATTAATTTTAATCGTTATAAAAAGTCATATTAATATCAGACTCGTATACGTTGTATATTTTTTATCTACATTCTGGTGATTTCATTATTAAAAATCACAAAATATCTCACAATTTTTATTAACTAGAACTTGTATTGTCGTTTTTGTCAATTGTCGTTATTTATAGCAATAAGGAAATTACAAAACAAGACACTGTAAAAATAAAACAAAGAATCACATAAATATGACAAGGAAAAAATAAATAATAAAAGAACTCATCTTAATCTCTTGCGATGCGTTAAGTGATTATATATATATGAAATTTGATAAAATGTTGCCGTTTCAGGTTAAAATATTAAAAATGTTACGTATAAAGCTTTAAAAACATCTCATCCTCTCTTTTGATAATAATTTCATATTGAATGGTTCATAAATGGTATTAAAAGCTAAAATTAAAATCGAATAGAATATTGAAGAAAAAAAATTAGCTTCACGCTACTAAATCCCGCACACAGCAGGCAGAGATGAAAAATTCGATATTATTCCATAAAGATGGTTACAAATTATTTTGTCAATATAAAACGTCTTTATTTAATTAGTTTACGTGAACTCTTTTTTAATGTATTAAATTTGGTTTAGCATTATTTAAAAACAAATGCATAAAAAGTAAAACCTTCATAATAATAGGTTCGACTCAATTTTTTTTTCTGCCAGCTCATAAATGTATATACACAGGTACAACATAGACAAAGAGAACACGATACCCGAACAAAAAGTAGTTTCGCATATCACTCAAGTATCTATATGATAAGTTAAATCGTATGAATTATTTATATAACCAAACAACCGCCATTCTTTCTACGTCAAAATTTCTAAATTACATTACACCATTGAATTTTAAGCCTTAATAATATAAGTTAAAGTGTAATAATACAACTCAACTAATACACAATACAAGTTTATTACCCAACAATTTTAGTTGAGGAAGAAAAACATATAGCTGCTCTCTTTTTTCAATATATAAATTGTTTATTAGTGCGAAAGAGACATGTATACACGCTTCACGTTCTTTTTAGTTTGAAACGGGGTCATGGCACGTGTTTGAATTTCGAACCACGTACCGTCCAATGCGAGTCGAGTCTGTGCACAACACTATCATTGGTTACATGGAACCGGTACCACGTTGTCGGTTCAGTGTAAAATCGATATTTCGTGTCGTTATTTTGTATTGAATTGGGGAATTGTGTCGTCGGTTTGTGCAGGAAACGAGAAACGTGGTAGAGGTCGGGTCGATCGTGGAATGGGTGTTGTGTATCGAGCCGCCATTTCGTCGCGAAACATGTCCGATGCGAGTGTATTTAGGGCGTTCTGATACAATTTGCATTGTTTTTTCTGTGTAAAAACTGTGTTTTGTACAGAAACTCAAAATGGTAAGTGTTTTTGTGTATTATTACGTGTTAGTTATCATTTTTGTGTGTGTTTAAGTTGTGTTTTGGTATTTATAGCTTGAATTGTAAGTGTTCACTAAAATTAGTTTTGAGTTTGGGTCGTGACGTCACAGGATTGCATTTGGATGTGGTTTGGTATAGCCGATATGATGTTAGAATGTATTTTTTTAAAACCACTTCCTTGTTTCGCTTCTTTATTTTTAACAATTATTTTTTTTTCAAATAACTTGAGTGCAGTTAATTACTAGTCCTTGTTTTTTGATTTCCTATTTGTATTTTATGTTTTTTTTTATTTAAGTACATAATAATACATTATAGGTTATCACATAGGCTTTAGATTGGTAATAGAGCTATAAAACCTCAAATCCATTATTGTATGCATATCACGTTAATTGGATCCGTTGGTTGTCTCTTTCTAGCGCATTTTGTTTGTTGTGTATTGCTTTCTCTTTCACACCAATTTATTTATAGTCTGCTTGGGATTTGTTGCGCCCCCGGGGCGCTCTATATTTGTCATAGTGATATACCAGTTTTGAAAATATATCGATATATTATTTTTATTTTGGATAATAGCTTATAATTTTTAATACTTATAATCTTTTTCTATTGATAATTATAAATTTCTTTTTCTAAATTAACAATACTTAAAAATAAATATATTTTTCAAATCAATGAACATGACTATTAACTATTAGTATAAAACAAATTATTTAAAAAAATCGATTACATTTTTGTAGTTGAAAATAATGTTACATTTTTTCTTATTTTATATATGTTTAAAAAATTGTTCCACTACCATATCTTTAACGTTTAACGGTTTGTTTTGTATTTTTTTTAATATACATTTGTCAGTATTTAATTTTATTTTTTCTTAAAACTGGAGGTTTTGTTAAACTGGAGTTAAGTCTTTGAGTTACTTTTGAGTACAAATTTCTAGATAATTGATAGTTAAAAATAAACAATAATTCAAAAGACCTTAAAAAATAATGGAAACAAACCACTTGAAAGCTTGTTTGTGTAGCTTGTTGTGTATTTTATATACACATATAAAACACATAAATTACACAAAAAAATGTAGCTACGTTATAAATAAGTATCATCGATATACACATACACTTCACTAGTCAAACTAAAATGTCCGCCATCAGCCGAAGGGGAACGCGTTTATTAAGATTAAGACATTCGAAATCAAAAAGAACCTTATTGTAATTTATATACAGTCTAATTTACCATAACTCTAACAATGCTATTGAAAAAAAAATCAAGCTATTTTGAATCTTATTACAAGGTAATAAGCTGTCTTAAAACATTTTTTTCAACGCTCATTGAATAATGTATAATAATAAAAATGGGTTGATTTCTTTCTAAAATAGGGTGAGAGAAGAGGAACCTCATTAGAACGAGACAGTTATTTATTATTATTAAAAATGTGAAGTCATAAAACTGTAAATAAATGGTAATTGCAGAAGAACATTGTATGGAGAATCAATATACATGTACATACAATATACAAATTGTTTTATGGGGATCTTTTGTACCGGCGGATGTTTACTTTCGATTGTTTTTTTTATTTGATTTAATTTAACGTTTAAAAAAAATAGAAATAAAGGAAATTTCATATGACTAATCTATAAAATATTCGCAATGAATAACACATTGAGATTTTTTTTCTAGAGTGAAATACTTCACTATTAAAAAGCTGACATTGTTTGCATGTGTCACTTGGCGGGAAATGCCGTCCATCTTTTGCCGTATAAAATAATAATGAGTTCCAACATTAAGCATCATTATTGCTTTCTAGTCATTAAAGTGTACTTACGAAAGCTAGAATATATTGCAACTGTAAAAGAATTAGTTCTTACTCGTCTACATTAGTTTTTTGTTTTTCCCAAGTAATAAAGATTTTATTTGTTATTTATTAAAATTATATGCAAAATTAACAATCTTTGGTGAAAATATCAACGTCGTTAATCTGGCATTCGATTTTGTTACAGATGCAACAAATTTATCAACAAGACCCAAATTCGTAAGTATTTTGTAACACATAATAAATCAGTACGATAATAATATACAATAAGATAGTTTCTCATTTTTTAAATCAGCTTCACACTGTATCCCGCACACAGCAGGGTAGGCAGAGGGAACCTAGTGTTAAGACACTCTGTTCTCCACTTTCCGCCGAGTTCTCGAGGCATTCCGTGTTGAGTGGCGGAACTCAGCGCCGCACTTTGCCTCGACACCAGAGCGAAAAAAAGAAAATATAAATGTAAATAAATATTTCACTTCCTCAAGTGGAGATCGAACCCACCACCAGTCGATTTTAGTCACACTTTGTGCCTCTGCGCCACGACTGGCCTCTGGCCTCTTATCTTTTAAGGCTAATTCTGATAAATTATTATATATTTTGTTTTACAGAACACAAGACCCATCCGGGCAACAAATGGTATTATGTCCTGTACGAGTAGTTTACGAAACACAGATGCTGGTACAATCAGGTATGACAAATTATACCTCTATAAAGTAATAAATACATTATTCATTTTGTTTTCAAACATAAACTAACCTTTGTTAATTTTTCAGGTGATCAAATGCAGCCAAACCAAACGATCTTGATAAATCCTCAAAATCCTCCACCATGGATACAGAACAGACCAGTACAAAATCAAGTGCTATATGTCCAACATATGCCCACCAATTATATGCAACCTCCCCAACAACATATCGATCCAAATCAACTATATTTACAGAACTTTGCATATCAAAATATCCAACCAATGTTCGTACAAAGTCCCCAGGATCAAATGCGGCCAATGCAAATGGTACCACCAAACGTTGTTCACAATATACAAGGTAATATAAATCCGAATTTACAAAACCAGAGGATATTAACAAATACACCTACACTGCCACAAACTATTAATGCTGTGCCAAATCAAAATATACACACACAAAGACCAGTAGTTCCTAATCAGATAGCTCATATAAATGAGCTGGTTAATAATATAAGGCCTCATGATAATAATAATATTGGTCCGAATACCTATAGACAACCTGGCCCGCAAATTATGCAACAGGAACAGAAAATTCAGGTGCAACCAACTATTACAATGGTCCCTAATAACATACAAAGTATGCCGAGATTTTCATCACCCTACGATCAAAGTAATCAGGTACGACCGATAGCACAACAGAATATAGCAAATATACAGCCAACACATCAAACCGCAATGCAAAATGTACAAGAAGTTAGAAAATCGCCATCAACAGCAAATAAAGGAATACAGCATATGCCCACAGCATCCGTTAAAGGACCTCAATCGTTTAGACCCATTCAACCTCGAACTAACCAAATTAGGGCAAGTGGACCAAATATAATATCCGTCCAGCCCAGTAGCACAACCTCACAAAATACGCAAAACACTATTAGTATAAATAATGGTCCTCGAAAAATAATACCAAACAATGTGCCAATTACGAATAGTATATCAATATCGAGTAATGGAAAAATTGAAGGAAACAATATACCTTTAAACCGAAAAAGAAAAAGTGAATCTCCAGACGATTTACACAGGAAAATATCTAATAATCCCTCAGAAAATCCCATTATTATAAAGCGAATAGAAAACGTATCAAATGTTAGTTGTACAGACGTAGGTGTGAACACGAGCCCTATTCACAAGCCTGACGGTCGAATAATAATAAATAACATGCAAATCACACCTTTAAGGCAATCTCATGATCCAAATACAAAAATTAAGGAAGAATTAGCGAAACCTATAAGAAATATGCCAATTTTAGAAACACAAAACCTTGTTAGAAGTGCAAATGTTGCATCTCCTAATTCGTTACCAATGTTGCCAACTGAAAAAGATAAATTAGTTCGAAATACAGTATTTACACAAGCGAGAGGTAGAGTTCTAACTGACAAGGAGGTTAGTACTGAAGTAAGAAGTATAAATGAAATAGACAACAAACAACCAATTCCATCAGTATTGACTGTTAAAGAGCAAAATCCAGAAATCAAACCTGAAACTAAACAATTAAAAGAAGTGAAAGAAATAAAAGAAATCAAAGAAACAAAAGAAATCAAAGAAACGAAAGAAATAAAAGAAACTAAACAAAAAGAGACTGAAAAAGATGTTAAAGATAGGAAACTAGAAAATTTAGATAGTAAAATTCTTAAAGAGGAAAAGAAACCAAGTATTACACAAACTAATACTAAAACTCCAGATATAAAATTAAAAGATGATAGAAATTTTGTTTTAACTCATGTTTTGGATGGATATGTAATTCAAGAATCAAATGTTGCCTTTCCGGTGAGTAAAGTAACCCTAAATTTTTTTATATAAATTATTTTTATATATAACATATTTGTACATCAATATTAAATACTCCAGTCAGGGGCCAGTTGTGGCACAGGGGCACAAAATGTGCCTGTAAACCGACTGGTTATATGTTTATAAATATTTATTATACATTTATATTTTCATTTCTTTGCTCTGGCGTCATTACTTCAAATGAGTATTAAACCCAATCATCACATTTAGAGCTAGATATATTAGACTTAACTCTTGTATGATCAGCAAATTCTATGAGGAAGCCACAGCTGATTATTGAAAAATATATATTTATTTAAAAAATCTTCATGTTTTACATATTATTTCTTCAGATAAGGAAACCATTGAAAGAAAAAACTTTACAAATAAATATAAGTGAACCAGGTATGAAAAAAGAAGTCAAGGAAGAAAAAGAGACTGATATTAGAAATAATAGCAAAATTTTAGATATATCTCATCTCCAGATAAAAGAGATTGAAAATATGGATGCAACTGATGACAAAGATAAAGTTTTAGATAAGGGTATGATAATTTTCTGTATTTTTTGATACTTTTAACAATTTTGGTAAAACAGCTAACTATAACTACTTATTTAGAAAACATAAAAATTTGAGTGTAGCGGGACTCAAACCCACACCTCCTGGAAACTCACCAAGAGTCCCACTATACTCAATTTTTTATAGGTTTTCTAAATAAGTATTTTTCTTTCCGAAGTACAGAATAACGCTTTTAAATATGTTAATAATAGCTATAACTATCGAGATGTGTAATGTGATGACATAATATTTAGTAACTTTCAATTCTACAATATTTTATGTAATTTTAATTTTATTGGTTATAGCATGTAGAACATTATCTTCATGAGTAAATGGACTATTCAACACAAAAATTAAATTACCAATCTACTACATATACTCTTTAGCTTCATTAACTCTTGCTTTATCTCTAGCATATTAGTATTAAGATATAATAATATTAAGATATTTGATATTCCAAAAAATTCATAACCAAATTTTGTATTACAGAAAATCCATTTGCAAACCTAAAAGTTGATGCTGTGAAGACATGGACGGTATGATAATTAATTTTATTTAAAAACATCTGCTAGATTTTGCTATTACAAAAACTTGCTATTATTTGTAATATGCCACATATAGCAGGGTAGGAAAAAAAACTTAGTGTTAAGACACTCTTTTCCTCATGCATTGCTTAATTTTAGATACAGTGCATATTGAGTGTACTCAACACATTACTTTGTTGTTTTACCTTAGTGAGGAATTGTAAATAATACATTATCTGAATAGACACTGCACCCACAACTATTATATTTACAGTTAGATGTTATGCTGTTGCACAATATTTTTTTTATAGTTTTTATTATTATTGATTTTTTTTTTCTTATTGCAGACGGAACAATTAACAACACATTTAAACAAATATGCTTGGAGTGAAACAATTTCAGTATTATTAGAACATGAAATTGATGGAGAATCCCTATTTTTGGTTTCGAAAGGACAACTTGTAACAATAGGAGTTAGTGAAGAACATGCAGATGTTATATGTCAATTTGTTAAAAGCTAGCACAATTTTTAACTTTTTAGTATAAAATTTCTTCTTCTTCTATTTATTACAATTAAATTGTGCCTTGACGGTCACTTACTGTATTTGGTCATTATTGAGAAGAAACTACTTAGCATTCCATGGATTCAGTAGGTGGCTGCGCATTGTTGCAGGATGAGGAGCTTGGAACAGTGCCGAGGACAGGCAACACACAAGGATAGGCTTAATAAGAGCCCCTTTAAATGTGAATTATTACTTGTCTCCATTGACCAAGATCTTAGCTCAATTCAAAGTCTCTATTAGTGCTCCCTTCAAAGTATGCTATAGTAATAAACCGCTGATGAGTTCTAAGCAGGCCAAGATCTTTAAGCAATTATTAAAAAAAAAATCTCTAAATTAGGCCTGGGATCGGGATCTGTCTATATTTTTATATGTTAATTTAATATGCAATTATAAAGGCAAACTGTGTTCAATAAACTTGGCTTAAGCACTGCCGTGCACTGTGATTTCTTAGAAATCCAGTTTTTTTTATTATAATTTAAGTGTTTTTAATTATTTATAATTACTTTTATTTTGTATCAATTTTTCTGGAAGTGTAGTCTTCCAATATTTTTTTGTATGTCCAAATAAAAGTGTATATACGAATGTAAAAAACGATTTAAAATATGATTTTGTTTTTAATATACGTTTGTAAGATATTTGTATATATTAAAATTTAAATGTTTTACAAAAAAGAAAATAAATGTACAATGATCAAATAATATATTATTATCATTTACGCACTCACATTGTTCCACAAACACATTTTAACATAATATTTATTCGAAAAATCAATAAAATATACAAGGTCTCGCATGACAGCTTAAATTTTAATGTTTATGAAATTGTCAAAACAGATTTACATAAAATAGAGTTACATTACTAGTTAAAATATAGCTTAGATCTCAATCGTATCACTTTTAAAATATGAATAATAGTTTACCAGTTGTGATACAGATGTCCTTTATAGAATAAAACTAATTTCTCCTCGTGTTTTTTCCCATAAAATTTACAACTTGAGCGAACGGCGCAAACTTCCCGCGTCTGTTAATACGTTTTTTTAAACTCAGTTCTGGCATGAAATCCTGCGATTCTGCCACAGATGAATCTATATTTTTCGATGCAACTTCCTCCGATATATCTGTATCTTTTTCTGTGTCTGAATTATCTTTACATTTTCTGCTATACTCTGGTTTGCTTCTTACTTCTCGATATTTCATTTCTGGTAAACCAAATTTTGTCTCTGGAGGTTGACACATTAACGCATCGTAAAAATATTTGTCGGCGCGGCCTTCTTTTCTTGATTTCATGTCTTCATCGGAACTTTCGTTTGAAGAGTGAAATTGAGGTGGAACAGGAGATAAGTTTTTGTGAATCCTAGAACTGATTTTATAAAAATATATATATAGGTAGAATTCAAAATAAACATATAAAACGAAATGAGTCATCTTATCCTAAATATGAAGGTTACCATCTATTAGATTCTCCTATAAATACAGGGGCCGCACCAAGACGAGGAGATTGAGAGGGCTGATTCACAGCTGTGGGCACGGTAGCCTCGTCACCTACACCCTGACACAAAAAGACTTTTAATTTAAAAATATAAAATAATTTAGTTCATAGAAAATAGTAAAATTTACCTTCCCAGTCATATGAAAATAGCAGTGGGTGATTCTTTCAACGTCTGCCCAAGCCACAAGATAGCGTGCCATTGTCAATGGAATCTTAGGAAGGAAATTTGAATGAAATTTTCCTTGACAATAAATTGTGATGACATCTGTATCTTTAACTTCGAAAATAATCCTGAATACAGTGCCTTTAAGAAATGTTTAATAAATAAATAAAAAATAATAATGTAATGTTTAATGAATGAAAATTTAAATTGATAGAAACATAACAATATTTAGTGTAGACTAACCAGGCACAAACATATTATAATTAGTATCTAGATTGCCACTTCCTATCCAGACTCCATTTCTACGTGAAAGTGATATGATATTATCTCGATGAAAACGCACATCAAAATGCAAAACAACGTCTCGTGGTTCTTCGCCTTCTTGTGCACAGAGGTTTACTGACATCCTAAAAAAATAAGAATAAAAAACCTATTAATTAATTATTTACAATTTAAAAATCATATACTACAAATGGATGAACATCATGTACATACTTCCTAGCATTTTCTTTTATTCTACCGCCGATCTCTATTCTATCACCAATTTTAAGTATTCCTGGAATATTAGCTGTAAACACAGGCATTTTAAATATTGTTGTAATAATAAGTAAATATAGTAATCTATCCTTGCCTTAAAGAGATTTAAGTCAGGACTAGTAGTATTTTTTGTCATTTTGAACAGAAAATTTAATCATAGCACTGATTTACTTTTTTTCTTACAAAATTTGTGCTATCAAAGAAATATAAAAGCAGATTACGTCATACTGAAAGCAATAGTAATTAACATTTACAATAAAAAAAAAGGTTTTATAGAAATAATGCAAAATTATAAGCGGCAATGGTAAGATATCAAACGGCACCTACAAAAAATATTGGTACGGTTCCTAGATTTCACCGAAAATAATAAAAAAATATTAAATTCCATTGAATAAAACAAAATTTGTCTAATTTATCAAGCTACATCTATTCTTATTAATTAATTTATTCATTTTCATAAAAGTTTACTCAGTTTTTTACTCATAACGTCAATGTCATATATTAATTCGTCAAATCGATACGTCAAACTGTCAAATACGGACAAACTATTTATCGCGGCCTGCGATTGCTAATCAGTCATAACCTCTTATTTAAATAAAACTAAAGTTTGCACTGCTTTTATGTTTTATCTTTTATATAAAATAACAATTGTAAATTAACAGTCTATATTAAAGATACTGCATTGGTAAGTTTTATATATTATTGTGTAAATGACGAAATATTGTTCATTTGTTGTGGTTACATTAGCTATAACTACTTAAAGTGTATAAGTGAAAAACTATTTATAACAAAATTATCGGATACCGGTTAGTGACACAGTTTCAGTACAGAGAAAGTAAATGTCATTTGTATATAGAATTTGAGTCACCATTTCTGAATAGGGAAAACTTTTCTTTTCTTAAAACATTAAGTTGTTAATCTCATTTATATGAAAGCTTTTTAGACCTTATGGTTTTTTCGGATCAATCAAGAATATTAACAAATACAATATTACCTATAAAAATAATGCAAAAATAATAAACAAAAATGTGGTATAAAAGTAATTTGATAAGTATATCTTATATTTCATATCTTGTAGTATGAGTAACATGCATTTAGATAGGATAGGTAGAGGAACTTAGTATATAAAACAGACTATTGAAACTGAAAATTATTATTTCACAAGTCTTTCATACATTTCATAATTTACCATAGTGTAAATAAGCCTAAGTCAACAATTGAGCAATTAATTGATATGCCACCCGCAACTTATTTATAAACTGCATATGATGATGACATAGGCAAACCAAGGCTATGTTTATATTGTTCATGTTATATATGTGCAATATTTATTTATAGTTGCATAGAAATAATAATATTTTTGAATTTAAATTATTATCTATGTTAAATATGAAATTGATGAAAATCTTATGTTAATAAGGTAATAAATAATTAATGACCTAGTGGTGCAGTGCAGGGTTAACACATTGTGAGTTTGATTTCCACTTGAGGAAATAAAATATTTTATGATAATGAAAATTATTTTTTTGTATTGAGTCCTGATTGTATAGTGTTGCTTTTATTTTTAACACACAATACTTTGAATTTAGATGTGTAGAATACAGTATTTCGACACTAAGGTTTTTGTTTTAAGCAATCAGCAAAATAATTAAATCTACATATTCTTTAAAGAAAAACTGTTTTATTGCATGAATTATCTATTTTGTTTTACTTTTACTTTGATGACCTCTGATATGATTATCTCTATGCAAGTTGCAATAATTGCTTATAAACAACCTAATCTACAGGAGATACCTCTTATATGTTTTACTTTTCAAATTCATAACTTTTCAGAGTTATAACCTAAGGTAGACTAATTATTATTATTTTTTTAATAATAGAAATTGAAGACGTTATTATGAAATGGTATTTTATTTATCACTTGAAATATAATAATTTCAGTACAAATCAAAATGGTAGTATCTGAAAATCAACCTCCACCAGCTGAAGGAGATGCAGCTTCAAGTAAGAAAGCTGCAAAGAAAGCAGCGAAAGCCGCTGAGAAGCAGCAGAAAAAGGCTGATAACAAGGTACAATATATTTTTATATATATAATATATTTGTTATATCTATATATTTTATAGGCCGGTGTGGCCTAGAGTGTAACTTTAATGACTTGGTTGTGGATTCAATCCCCACTCAAGGACATGAATTATTATTTTTTAATATTTAATTTATTCACTCTGGCAACATAGCAGATAAAAGCAGTCCTCTTTTTTTTTAGATGTTATAAAATCTATTCTTTTATCTCATATCTGTTAGTTTTGGCTTGGCCAAATGTAGATTTTTTTTAATACATTTCTTAATGTTCCAATGTAGCAATGTGATTTACATAAAATATAAACTATTTACTATTCATAAAGATAGGAAGCAATGAATTAAGAATACTTAACATCCAAATTAATTTATATTTTAATTTGCTGAGCAATATTTGCACATTCAAAAATAAATGATAACCTCCTTTTTGCAGTACATATCATTGATTTTTAGATTTTCCTCCTTTTTAAATAGGTTTTTTATTTGTCATTCTATATTTACACACAACTTATATAAAAAAAGAAAACAAAACAAATATACATAAAGTTTATCTTATGGCATAATTTTAAGAAGGTGGGTGGTGGACATAGGATATGCGGTAGCAGCATATAGGGTAAAATATTTCAAGCCTATATCTAAACTAATTAATGAAGACTTGCCATTACTTTAGACGCTGGATTTTTTTTCATATTATTATATTTCCATACTGTATTTCGTGTTACAATTAGGATACTAATAATGGAAACAACTAATATAACGAAAATACTCCTAAACTAAAAATTATCTATGTGCTCTCATTTAAAGTGTTGAAAACAAAAACACTGTGTATAGTTTATTAAAACACAACCATAACAAATGTATCTGCCACAGCGAATTCCCTGTTTTATTTAAGTTAATGTAAAGTCGGACAGGATTTATTTGATTATAAAATATTTATTGCCTTTAGGGCAGGCCAAAAATATCTTTAGTAGGTCCGCCAGTGATTTGCCATTGAAAAAATCTATTAGCCATTGAAAAAACAGTCTCTCTAATATTAAGTACGCCCTGCCTACTTTGCTATTTACAGGGAAATGCGGAAAACTAAAATAAATAAGAAAAATATAAGAAATAAAAATAAAGAAGATATTTCATAGTTCTTTCATTGCAGGCAGTCTCATCACAAAACGAAGCACCCGAGCCTGATATATCAGAAGGCAAATATGGTAACCTAAAAATGATACAATCATCCGGTGAGAATAGAGAGAGAGTGTACACTGATGTCAAAGATCTTAATGTAGAACTACATGGGAAGAACGTGTGGGTTAGAGGTTAGTGGCAGTTCTATTTTTTCTTATATGGAAGATATTGTCAGGCCTTTTCTTCGGCCTGAAAATAGGTCTTTTATGCTTGCAAAGTGTGAAAAGAGTACACTCCATTCTCACCTTCCGAACATTGGGTTTTGATTGGTTGAACGTTGAAATAAAAATAATTTAAATTTAGTTACTCCACTTATAGGGAATAATACCCACAACTATTTTATAGTTAGACGCTGTACTATTGTGCCACAATGGTCTCAATTTTTTTTTAATTCAGGCTCTCGAATTCAGGCAAGAATAGATTATTGTCATTAGTCTTAACGTATTAACTTACTTACCTGCTATATAGCTTGAATCAGCTTCACGCTATATCCCGCACACAGCAGGGTAGTCAGAGGGAACCTAGTGTTAAGAAACTCCGTTCCCCACTTTCTGCCCAATTCTGGAGACATTACGTGTTGAGTGGCAGAACTCAACGCCGCGCTTAGCCTCGACACCAGAGCGAAGAAATGGAAATATAAATTTAAGTAAATATTTCATCTCTTTAAGTGGGGATCGAACCCACAACCAGTCAGTTTTACAGTCACACTTCGTGCCGCTGCGCCACGACTGGCCTCACAGCTTGAAGGTATAAAAATATATAATCATATAGTTTAAAAATGTTATTTTTATGTAAACAAAACGAATATTAATATTTGGATGACTAATGGCGTATATGTAATGGAGACCTGTGACTATAAACGCGACACTTTTAAGTTCAATACCCATTCGAGGGTGTAGTGGTCTATTCCCAGCTCATAAATTTATCTTTTTCCCCATCCTCTTACATTCCACGCAGCTATCTGTAGCTCCGTTCTCCACTTCCCGCCGTTCTGGACATGGCGTGTTGGGTGGCGGTCCCCCGCAGAGGGGACGCACTGGCGCGCGTCGCCTGCGGGAGCGGGGGGACGCGGGGGGGCAGCCCTCGTAAAGGCTGGCAGGGGTCGCTGTGAATAAACCTTCCATCGTAGACCCATTATTAATATTTTAAATTCATCGCTCTGGTAACAAGGCAAAGCGCGGCGTTGAGTTCCGCCACTCAACACGCAACGCCCAAAATTCGGCGGAAAGTGAGGAACAAAGTGTCTTAACCAGCATGCATGCAGCATCAAGCTAAAAAAAATCGCTCCTATCCCAAAAATGTTAGTATTTTCTTTTTCTTTTCTTAAGCTCGCCTCCAAACATCAAGAGCCAAAGGTAAACAATGTTTTGCCGTCCTCCGACAGAGTTCGAGCACAGTACAGCTGCTGGTCAGCGTCAACGAAAATGTTAGCAAGCAAATGGTTAAATTTACCGGCAAGTGAGTTATTCTCTCTGTTTTTTTTCTTACTCTTTTTGTGTGTGTTTGTGTGTTTGTGTGTGTGTGTGTGTGTGTGTGTGTGTGTGTGTGTGTGTGTGTGTGTGTGTGTGTGTGTGTGTGTGTGTGTGTGTGTGTGTGTGTGTGTGTGTGTGTGTGTGTGTGTGTGTGTGTGTTTCTTTATGTTTTGTGGGTGGATGTGTCTTTTCAAATACTGTGGATGAGTATTTTTTTTGGTTTTAATGTTATTAAGTAACCAATCACTGATAATTTATTTTCACAGAATGTTATTATTTGAAAATATATTGGCGCGAAAATAATTATGGCATTGGTTTTTTCTTATTGCGTTTTTATTATCCACGTACATATAACTTATAAATTTGGTGTTTACATAGAAATAATTTTCGTAAACCGATCAATGGTTGTTAAGCTTGTTAAGTGGCGGAACTCAACGCCTCGTTTTAATTTTAATCCTGTGAGTGAGAATCGAATTCACAATCGTAACGCTTACACACACCACGCTTAGGCCTCCAATCATTTTTAACAAACATATAGGGTTTGTTTTATATATAAATATAATACTAAACAACCAAACTTTCAGCATTACAAAAGAATCAATAATCGACGTAAACGCGACAGTTGTTAAGACAAATTCCCCGGTGGAGGCTTGCACCATACAAAATGTGGAGCTTTCAGGGCTCCAAGTATGGCTCGTGTCGGGGGCGAAGTCCCAATTGCCTTTGCAAGTGGAGGATGCGGCTAGGCCTGAAACTGACGTAAGTATCATCAACACTTCATACGACTAGATATGAGGATTTTGAACCTATTTAATTCATTTAGATTATAAATTTTATGAGAACGTAGTAACGCAGGAGCACAAGCTTATGAGTGTAACGCTACGGTGGTGGGTTCGATTCCCACTCGAGTGAATTAATTATTATAAGTTAATATTTTTATTTCTTTGCTCTGGTATCAAAGCGATGCGTAGAGTTCCGCCACTCCACACGGAATGTTCCGAAAATTCGACGTTATGCGGAATACAGTGTGAAGTTGAATAAAAAAAATTCCGTATCTTGACTAAATTACAATAATTTTTCATACATATTACAACAAAAAGTAGATTCCTATTAATTTTACGCTCAGATTTTAGATTTTTAGATCTTAATGCGGTTTTTCATAATAGACAAAATGATTCATGAGGAAGTTTTATATTTAGTATTATATTTGTAACAATTTTGTCGAACAAAATTGTTTATATTGTTTTTTTTTTATTTTTGTATCCATTAAAGAAAAAAAATCAAAGGATGTTTTCCAAAATACAATAGTGAAATTTGCATTTAAATCTGTTAAGCCGTTTCTGAGATTAGCGTGCACAAACGCAGACAAACTATGTTGGTTGATACATGCCTGAAATAATAGAATATATTTATAACTTCCACCATTGACCAGGAACTACATAATTATATGTAGAGATGTGTGTTTCCATTACACAAAGATTATATGTATGTAATATATATATAGTTCTGTTTTCACGCACATCCATATAGAACGGTTCTATCTTCTTCTCGCTTACACCCAGAGATACATACGTAATATACCTACCTGTCTCTTTTACACATACCACACACTCATGCACTAGCGTAAGTTTTTGTTATATCTGCTTTCCTACTTAATATTACAAATGTGAAAGGATAGATGCTTGTTAGACTTTAACACAAAAATCACTGAGCAGATTTAGATGAAACTTTAATATAGCCATCAAAATAACACATAAGTTTATGTAAAGATTTCGTATAATTTGATTATAATATAACAACAAGTTTAAGCAGGCGAAGCCGCGTTTAAGTCGCTAATGTATATATATATATGATTTCCTTTCTCTATTGCTCTAGGACCCAGAGGCGCTAAAAATTCGTGTGAATCAAGACACGAGGTTGGATAATCGTGTCCTAGATCTTAGAACGCCGGCAAATCAGGCCATATTTAGAATAGAAGCCGGGGTGTGTCGCCTGTTTAGAGATCTGCTTACGCAGCGTGGTGAGCTTTTTTAAATATATTTTTATATTTAATCTTTGGATTTTGATTTTGGTATATAATAAGATTTGGTTAAGCTCAATATATATATATATATATATATATATTATATGGCGTTATATTTTTAGCTTCATAATGTGTCTCGACTGATGCAACTAGGGAGTGTAGTGTTAAGAAACTCCGCTCACATTAAGACACTTCTTTTGTTTCCTTTTTTTTCTCTCTCTTAGTACCAGATCGAAGAATTGCAGTCATAACGCATGAATAGTAAACACGAGGAGAGGAGGAGGAGTTTATTTAACGCTTACGTCTACTTTTCTATACGTTTTCTAAAAAATACTTTTGTTTCTTAAGTGTTAAATAACATTTTAAAAACATTAAAATTATGAATTATGCTTGATACACTCAATTATTTTTCAATATGTGAATATATACTAAATATTCAATTCAATAATTATAAAATTTATATGTCCAATAAGTTACAGCTTTCAAACCCTATGAATCATATTTTATTTTATTTTACAACTATATATATTTTGTTTTTTTTTATTTCTTTTTCAGGCTTCGTAGAAATACACACTCCTAAAATTATCTCGGCGGCTTCCGAGGGAGGCGCTAATGTGTTCACCGTATCGTATTTTAAATCATCTGCATATTTGGCTCAATCACCACAGCTGTATAAGCAAATGGCGATAGCTGCTGATTTCGATAAGGTTTTGTGTTAACAAACTTGTTTTTTGTAACTCTTCTTAGACTTATAATGAAGTTTAAAGCTTTTCACATACTTTTTAGCGCCATGTTGTATTATCCTATATATCAGGATAGGGAAGGAACTTTGGAAAAACAAACCGTGCCCCAATTATTAAAAAAAAATAAGATAGTAATATTAAATTACCAAAGAAATACAAATCACGCCACCTAGTAGATAATTAAACTAATGCTAAATATAAAAATACATAATTATTTTCCAATTTTTTTCTATCCGAATCATATAAAAATGATATAAATTCAGATTATAATATAATATTATATATTTTTTATTCTATAGGTATTTACAGTAGGTGCTGTATTCCGCGCAGAGGATTCGAACACGCACCGACATTTGACAGAGTTCGTCGGCCTCGACCTCGAGATGTCCTTTAAGAATCATTACCACGAAGTTTTGGAGACAATAGGACAAACATTCACCGATATGTTTAGAGGGCTTAGAGATCAGTAAGTAGCTCAAAATTAATAGATTCTGTTAAAAAAAAAAGATCTAGTGGCTTTAATAATTAAAAAAAACATTCTTTGAGAAACAGTGACTCTATAATTGTTGAAAAATTAATATAGGATATTGAAATTATGTATCGTTTTTAAAAATATTTTTATATATTAATCTCAACATCTCAAAAAGCTTGTTAACTTCAAAAAATATTATTAGAAATTTTTAGATTCTACTATCAACATACACGTGGCTTCAACCGTATATTATTATTTCAGTTATTAGTATATTATAGATATATTATGCAACATTTTATATAAAATGATTTAATCTTAGACGAGCCTTATTTTCGGAGATACTAGGTTTGAGAAGCAGTGGACTTAAAAAAAATTTAAGCTAACATGCACTTAAAAATAAAAAATCATAAAATTAATGATTCAACTTTATAATATTAAATATTTTTTAGTTCGATTAATAGAATATTCTTTAGGAGTATTATTTATAAAAATATTAAAAAAAAGATAAGAGTTTCTTAACCTAATAAATATACAATTTTTTTTTGTATATTTTCCTTCTTTTATAGATTCGTATCAGAAATAGCGACAGTGGGCCAACAGTACAAAGTGGAGCCGTTCAAGTTCCTCGACCCGCCTCTAAGACTTGAGTTCTCACAAGGTGTACAAATGTTGAGGGAAGCAGGTTCGATTTTTTTTTTGTATTTTTTTTTGTCTTTAAACATGACTTTCATTTTGATTGGTATTTGGTAACTATTAAAGTAAGGTATTACTGTTTTCTTGCCAAAATTTTTGGCTTTATGCTTTTTAATTGCTTTAAAACAGAGATTAAAACATTATATGGTTAATTAATTTATTATATAAAATGTAGCCATTTAAACTATATTTTGTTTTGTTATTATCATCACATTTTATAGTATTATTTTGTGGTGTTATTTTGACTTTTGTCAATAAACGATAATTTAAAAAAATTTTTGGAAGTTTCGCTCTAGTGTCAAACACCTATGGTTTAAGCATAATTCTTTATCCATATTACATTTTTATTTTTTATTTAAAAAAAATCTATTTTTTTTCTCATTCTCAATTTTTTTATATTCGTCGTTAGTTAGTTTCTATTACAAAAATCCTATTTCTTCAATTTCATTTCAGGCGTAAATGTAGGTGATGAAGACGATTTATCAACACCCGATGAGAAACTACTCGGGCGTCTGGTCAGAGCTAAATACGACACCGATTTCTATATATTAGACAAATATCCTTTGGCTGTGCGTCCGTTTTATACCATGCCTGATCCTAAAAACCCGGTTAGTTCTTTGCTTATAGTAATGTTAAAAAATTGGAGTATTTTTTGCTTGAGAGCCAATGCCTTTCAATATATTTTGATGTTTAAAAAAATATAATAGTTATTTAAATAAAATTGACACAAACTACAATTTATATAAAAAAAAATATATATTGTTTAGCCACAATATAAAAACAAGCGTATGCGGGCGAAGTCGCTTTGGGTCGCTATAGTCTACTCATTTGGGCTTGATACAAAATGTAAACAAAGAAAACAAAGTTACTCAAACTTTTATTTAACTCTTTAATTTTTGTTGCAAAAGAAAAAAAAACTGAAAGCCACACTCCATAAGTGATAAAAAAACCTAACTCTAAAATTTATTAATATCGAAATATGTTCGAAATTTGGAAATAAGATGCTTTGTTTTTGCGTTTTGGTATTTTTACATGTTAACCAACTATTTAATAAATAATTATTAAAAGTTAAGAAAATAATGTATGAGAAAATTATTTATGATATTTCTAATAAGTTTAAAAGGGTTACATATAATCCACAGACACTGATATATAGGATTATTTACAGTATATTACTTCCATAGTTATTTTTATAAAACATGTTAACTACATTAACCGTGTGTTTTAAGTAACCTTTTTATGATTTGTTTACTTTTTATCTCATGGCTCCCTGAATGGGATATAGTAACATAATAAATGAAAAAAATGTAACTTTTTCCACCATTATGTTCTAGAAAGTGTCAAATTCCTACGACATGTTTATGAGGGGTGAAGAAATATTGAGCGGTGCTCAGAGAATACACGATCCTGAGTTTCTTACTGAGAGAGCTAAGCACCATGGAATTGGTATTTTTTACTTTATTATTTCTATAATTTTACTCTTATTATAGAGAGTGTGGGGCAACACTCATTTGTTTTGAATTTGCGAATATTTCTTTATTTAACTTATCAAAGCGCAAAATAAAAAAATACCTTAATTTTTTTCTAAATAGAAATTAAACATAACTACCAATGCTTTAATTTTTTTTTATTTACTTAGTGTCCCAGCAGTATATTCAAAGGGATTCTGGTAACTTAGTATTGAGACTTTGTTCCAATTAATACACATCTATTCCCCACTTTCCGTCGAATTCTCGACGCATCGCGTATTTAGCGGAATTCAACGCCGAGCTTTGTCTAACGCAACGATAAAATAAATATAATTAAAATACATTTTATTCTCCCGCGTGGGTTTCGAATCTACAAGCATCGCGTTTACACGCGAGACGCTGTCCAACTTTGCCACAAGGTGAAATATGTATGTATATATTTATAATAATTTCTATTTCCTTTCCAGATGTAAGCAAAATAGCAGCTTACATAGAATCGTTTAGGCTGGGATGTCCCCCACATGCAGGTAGGTCGTGGGTTCGATAAAAGGTTTTTCATATATTAAATTCAGACTAACTATAATTAGTGTTGGTTTCATATAAATAAACTGAAAATATATACATCGCATGAGTGTGTTGATCATAATTTGTTTTGGTTTATATAATTAAATATTTTTTTTTTCATTTCATTTTTTGTATATATTTTTTTATTTAAGATTATGATGCTTTTCCAAATCGCTAATATTAATAAGTCTCGCTAATGAGGGTTCAACAATAAACAATTATTTTTTCTTTATATTAAAAATAGAAGAATTTCTTATTATTAATATTTTTTAAAAATCTTATTACCATATTCTACCATAAAAAAGAAGAAGTGCACGTTCAAATCCTTTTTTTTTTCAAACTCTTATGACAAATTGTTTCTTAATATTTTTTTTTAGATTCTTCCTTCATGTTGTATGTAGCATAGATCTAAAGTGTAGGTTCGAATCCAATGTATTTTTCTATATATTTGTTTGTTTTTCTTTTTCCAGGCGGCGGTATAGGTCTAGAACGTGTGGTGATGCTATATTTGGGTCTCGACAATATCCGTAAAACGTCAATGTTCCCGAGAGACCCCAAAAGAATCACTCCTTAAGGAAACGAAGAAATATTTCTTTTTTATTATATGCCCTTTTTTTATTATATTATGGTTTATAATAAATATAAATATATTGGATATTTTGTGTTTTATTTCATTGGCTTGCCTTTTTATCTTACTTGAGAAGAAACGATAATGTTCATTTCTCTGAGAGGGAATTAAACTCGCTACCTTCATGTTTATAGTCGGACGGAGTCACACTATAACGCAATGGCACTGTTATTTTTGATTGGTTTTATTTTATTATATCATTTTTGATTTTTATAAGCCTATTAAGCAGGGTAGTCATAATGAACCAAAGCTTCATTTTTCGCTTTTTACCAATTTTAAGGATAGAGCTTTTTAAAAACAACACTTATATTTGATTATTATTATAGTTGTTATTATAAGAGGTCATCATGGCGCAAAACCACGACATTGGCCTTGTCAACATCACGGCAGTGGATTCGAGTCCCAATCTGGAGAACAGTATATTTAATATTGTCATTTTCTCGCTCTAGTAGTTTCTTAACAGTAGGTTCCCTAGTTGCCTGTTTCTATACTCTATACTAATATTGTGAGTTTAAAGAGTTTATTTGGTTGATACCGTAATCTCAAGAACAACTGTTGCAATTAATATTTTGTTTTTGTTTTGTATAGTCCATTTATCGAGAAAATCTGAGATATGTACCATCACGTTAATTCTTTTAATCTGACACACTGTACCTACTAAATGTTAGTCATTTCGAGAGTACAAGATAGTTAAAAAGAAAACTTCAAAAATTAGAATAATTCATATATTACAATATAATATTATCATACGTCCATTTTATCACACTTGTTCCTTTTCAATACCTTTACATTACTGCTGGTAATAATTATTTACAAAATACTATTCAAAAGAATAAAAAAAAACAAATTTCATAATAAATGAAATAACTCAGTAGATTATATACAAAACCCAGCTCTGGTAAGGTAAAGCACGGCGTTGAGTTTCGCCTTACAACATGCAATACCTCGAGTTCAGGCGACAAACGGCCAACGGAGTGTCTTGACACTAGGATCTTTTTATTTAAATACATCCCCCAATTTGAACTTTTACCACTGTCTTTATATTACCAGTAATAATACAAATCCCATACAAAAAAAATCATTCACAGAACATAATAATTACAATTGAATAATTTAAACCTAATTTCATTGATACTCACTTAAAATTAACTTAAAACACAATTTAAATACAATAACGCCTGTTTATAAGTAAATGCTTATATTTAATTCAGTAAGTTACAATTTCCTTAATAATCGGAGACTTAAATGTTATTTTTTTTAATAAATAACTTAATAAATATTGAAAAATACAAAAATAATATTCTGTATATAAAAAAAGTTAAGCAGCAATGACAATAGTCTACAATAGGATGGGTGATCATTTGTTATTTTAATACATACTTTAATTGTATATACAAGAATATATTAAATATAATTAATATAATTTAAAACATGCTTAGAGTTTAAGAAGGTTAAGCGACAGTTCCTGTTGTATACATTAAGATGGGTGACCTTTTTCACATACTAAATTACAAACTGCTAAAAAACATTACATGATGGTTAAAAGATTATCAATCAATATTTATCAAATTAATTACAAATAAAAAAAAATAAACAAAAATTTTTATTAAACCTCCATTGAAAGTCATTTAAAATTTAATCACAATTAAACTTTTAAATACAATTAAATTAAAATTATAATATTAGTAGTCAATTATAGGAACAATTTACAAATATTGGTTCATACATTAAATAGAAACATAATTTTAGCACCTATTGTTATTTAAGTGTATTTTTTTATTTAAAAAGTGTTAAGAGGCAAAAAAATACATATAATTTAATTTAAAAAAAAAAATCATAATACTGATTTTTTATTTATAATTAAAAGGCAAGGTATTATAGGTTATTTAATAAATTAAAATTAACTGGGATTAAAAATATATATTAATATTTTGAAATGATAAGGATATTTTTATAATTATATTGGAAGTTACGAGCAAAAAAAATCGATATCTGGATTTGAACTTGGTTACAGATTACTTTACATTTTACATGGAATATGAGTGTGAGTATGAATATACTTTTTCTTTTTTTTTTCTTTTAAGGTATAAAAATGTATAATTTTATTTTACAAAATTTCTAACTTTCCGCGATGGATTCAATTTGCAGGAATCGAATCCACAAGGTTGATTTGAAGTTCTATAGTAAAATTATCGCAAAAATCGAGAACAGCAGTTTCTAGTACTTTTTTTTGTCTTCTGGAAAATGAATTATTAAAAATATATACTAAAAGCACATTTATGGATATTAAAAGTAAATAATTATTTTTTGAAAGAAATAACTAGTTAATAAATTTCAAATTGTAGCTAACAATTTTTTTTTCTAAAATTTTGATTCATTTATTAAAATTTAAAATAAAATGTTATAAACCAAATAAATTTCTTATTAAGAAGAATTCTTATTTAAATATCAGAAAATCTTATTTTTTAAATATTTTAAATCGAAAAAAAATCTCATATATTCAACTGACTGATGAGACACAATGATGTACATATTGAAATATATTTTTATATTGAAAGAAAGGACATACCTAAAATTATTACAAAATTGAGTTAAAAGCAATAAAGAATAAAAACAAATGCCAACTCAATAATCCATAGTTTTTAGCAAAAATCATATGTTGAAATTTATTATAATTATATAATAATATAGATGAAATGGTCAGAGGTACACAAATTTTGAATGTTGAATTAAACGTCAAAATTTAAAATAATATTATGTTTAATATTAAATAATAGCAGTATTTGAAAATGTTATTTAAACATTTTAGTATTATAAACATTTTCAATTTGTATAATTTGGAAAAACAATATAACAGGAGCCACTGTCGGACCTGATGCAACAATGAAGGCAGTGGTTGTGTGTTCGATTCTTATTATGGGGAAAGTGTAATTATTGTATTTTGCAGTTGTTCAATAAAATGTAACATTGAGCTTAACAATATCTCATGTTAGGGTTGAAAGAGGAGAACGGAATGTCTTAACTGTAGGTTCCCTCTGCATACTCTATTGTATGGGAAGTAATAATATGTTTTAAGACTTATAGCACTTTTACTAGACATATATTTGATATAATCAAAATAACAATTAAGAATTTCTATTAAAACTAATCAAAAATTAAGTAATTTTTTTAAGTATTTAAATTAAAATTAACAATTAATAACAAGCAAGCCGTTTCTTAGAACTGGATTAATTCTGATGGAATTTTTAAGTATTTGATACAAATAATGTTCGCTGTACTTTGATATTTTGTACTGAAAGTGGAATAACAAAAATAATTTTCAATGCAAAGATCAAATTCAAAGATAATGCATGTACACTATTTAGTAAAGAATGTAATTTTTTGTTATTTTAGAATAGACCAAATTATTAATAAAACAGTTATTTCATATTATCAGGTATGTTATAGCCATAAACTAATCATAAGTTTTCACATAAATTACATGATTAATAATAACCAAAAAAAATAACACTAAAGCATTCCAAACACCTGTGTGTAAATTTAAAAAAAGAAAAAAAAAAAGAAATTGCCGCAAAAATTAATTTCATTACATACATCTAGCAACATTATTATCATTTATCAACTAACCTACAATTTTGACAGTTACTTTGACACGTAGTTATTAGATAATAAATATTATTAATAATAGCAGTACAAAATATCGTAAGTAATGTATGTTATTATAAATATTATTAATATGAAAAAAATAAATTTGAGCTTTTACCTAAGTACATCACATTATAGAACGATCAATATGACCAATTATGTTTTTTACACTTTCGTTTGTCTAATAACACTTTACATTTTCCATTAACACTTTGTTGTTTTTCTAGAAACACTTTTTATACGATTGATGGAATATATTTTTAAATGTCTGTTGTTTTTTAGCTTTTCAGTTTGAGTCAATAACTTTGTATTTTACTTTAAATAATTTTTGCTTTTTCTTTTACCATTTGTAATAACATTTTTATATGATCCTTGGAATATGTTTATGATTTTTATAATATGTTTTTGGTTTTTCGCCATTTTTTGTATATGTATTCCATTCGATTGTATGTAATAAAAATTTTATTAGTTGTTTTTTATGTGTGATTGTTGTCAGTAGTTTGTTATTCAATAACACTTTGTTTATTGTTAAACACTTTTATATGTTTATTGTTTAAGTATCATTACATTTTTCTTTTATATATAATAATAATGTTTTAATACATTTTTAAATGATTCATGTCTTACACACTCACATAGTAAATTTAGATTAGCACTATAAATATTACTGTAATATAATAGTAATATGATTGTTGGTATATTTTGTTTTTGTTTTTTCTTATTATTTAACATTAAATGTTTCTTGGTAAGCACTTTTATAAGACTGAAGCTTGAGCACTTCACGAACGACACATTAGCACTTGTCACTTAACACTATTCACTTTTTTTTTAACCGAATAAGTTTTTTAAGTCATGTTCGTACAGAGCTATGACCAGCATTATGCCAATGCCCGTAGCCAAGCCCATTAACTGTAGGAGACATTGGCACAGGGTGCCTTCTTTACTGTGTGAGGTGCTTAGTTCTGGCATCTGGAAAAAAATTGAAAAAAATATGGTTTTGTGTTTTGTTCCGTAAATAGTAAGTAGCTATACTGAGTAGTCAATTAATATTTGATGGAGTAAAGAATCTTGCTGTAACATGATAGTTGTATATCAGAGATATCAATTTCTACTGGAGAGAAGATTAAAAAAAACGTATATTTTCTTAAGTCTCATAACACCAATTACAGCTTAAGCTTTCATTATTCAATACTCAATACATATCTCTACTGACAATGACAAAAAGAGTTGAGAATAAAGTATTTAATGAAATGTAAGTGATCAAACTCACCATATCAACCAGAGCTATATACAGGAACATGCCCGCGGCGGCCGCGAACAGCCACCTGGTGGCGTTGGGCAAGTGGCCCGCCAGCACGCCGCACACCATGCCGGCGAGGCACAGCGCCGACGACAGCACGTTGTAGCAGACCGCCCGTTTCACTGACATACCCGCTTTCAGTAGGACCGCGAAATCTCCTAAAATTGAAAGTTAAGATTTTTTCTTTATTTTTCTTCTAGCATCACGTTGCATCCTGCGCATAGCAGGATAGGCAAAGGGAACCTATTGTTTTGACACTCCGTTCCTATTAAGACATTTCCGTTACGTATTTTCCAACCAATTTTAGACGCATAACTTTAATGCATTAAAAATTAAATAATCAAACCAAAGCTAACAGTACAAACATCACAGAATTACAAATATGATTCTTGAAAAGTTCAATTATTAGTTAACAAAATAAAATACAAAAGGACCAAGAATAGATACTTGAGGGACCCCCAACCTTAAACGTGATCCAGAAGATTTTATATTATTTCTCAACCTTCTAAATACTCTGATTAACTGCAAAACATGAACTTTTAGTTAAAAACTTTGAATGTCATTATGGTTTACTTTGACTAGTGATCTTTAATGAAACATATCGTATCAAAAGCCTTGGTCAAGTCGCTGAAAATTTAGCATTTGCGATTTTTGCTAGGAAAAGTACTTAGCGAAGCTGCACGACACTTATATGAAAGCAAGAAGATGTTATTATAAAAATAATAGTTCATTATAAAAGAACTCGTAATTCTCTAAATTTAATATATGTGTGTATATTGTAATTTGACTATAAATTACAGGTTCTCAGGTTAAGGGACTTCTAAGTTACTAGGTTTCACGACTCTAGAAAGGTTTTAAAATAATATTTCGAAAATAAGATAAAATAACTCTATACTAACAATAACAGAGCCTAATAATTAAACTAAGATACTTTTTAAAGAAAAAAAGTACCATAATTAATATTATTCTGTAAAAATATTTAAAATTTACCCAATTCGTGTGGTAATTCGTGACACAGAACAGCGATGGCAGTGGAGAAACCACCAGCAATGTTGGAAGCGAAAGCCGCTCCTGGAAAATAAAAATATAATGTAAATAAAATAGTCTATAATATTATTAGTTCTTGGGATGTTTTTATTAGTTCAGTTTTTTTTAAATTGGATTTGGAAGAACAACGCCAAACTATAAACTCGAAGGTTGTGGGTGAGATGCCCATTAGGGGCAAAAGTCATTATTTTCATGGTCTGGCAAATTCTCTGGACTTTCTTTGTACACCCTTTCCCTCTCCTACCGCTGTTGGACTTCAAACTGTATCCAGTATTTAATATAAATAGGTTAGGCATATAAAACCTAGTAATACTTCGTTGCCTACTTTCCGCCGAGTATATGAGACAATGCGTTTTGAGTGGCGAAAGTTAACGCTAATAAGCCGTTTTTTTTTTTGTTTTTCAATTACAAAATTTATAAATACACTCACCAATTGCCATTCCATCAGTAAAATTATGGAGTCCATCGCCCATGATGACCATCCACGCGACGGACGACATGGAGGAGGGCGGCGCGTGCACGTGGCCGTGCGCGTGCGAATGCCCGTGGTGTGCTCTAGAATGTTCTCTGGAAATAACGAGACAATAGGTGAGATGAAAAAAAAACGAAAATAATCATAAATGTAAAAAAATGTGAAATAAAATATAGAAACATATGCAACAACATGGAACAATTTTACTATTACATGGACTTGATCATACGAGTGCTGGTGAGCTCTAAAATGTTCTCTGGAGAAGACACTATGTAAAATAAAATGTCCAGTCTTGGGAACATTTATTTAAATTATCTTCATTTATCCGCTTTGAAAGAGATAGGGCGATGAGTTCCTCAACACGCAATGTCTCGAACAATTGTATATACATTTCAAGTTGTCAAATCAATAGCTGATTAGATGATAAATCTCATAAGTAGTTAACAATTTTGTACTGTCAGAGATGTATGTTAGTATAATAATGTAAATAAATGATTTTTCTTACATTTATTTATATATGTCGTTATAAAACACTTACCTAAGTATAACAGTGTAGCTATCACCATCTTTCAAGTCTTTCGCATTCTCATCCTTATGCTTAATGTTATTCATTTCTACAACCGCCGGTGTAGATTCTGCTTTTAAAAGCCAGTCTTTAGCTGTGGGCTCATTTTCTTTACCGTCGCGATTAAGAGCATTTGACGAGACTACACTGACTGAATTGTTATGATTTTTAGCTGGTTTAGGACTTGGCGGTAGACCATCTCTCAAGTGATGATCATCGTGTGTATCTGTATCTATCTCGTCGTAGCAATATGGATATTCTGAATATTTATGTTTACATGTTTTCGTTGTGGGATCGCCCTTATCGTCCCTTTTGAATATTTTCAGTAGAGAATTAGATGTAGTGTTCGTTATTGGTGCTTTAGACCCATCGGAGCATCCTCCAACTGTTTCGTCTTTGAGAACTCTTACTCTTGAGGGTAATTTGTCATCTTCCAACTTTTGGCGACGTTTACGCCATTCTACTACTACAGTCAGTCCTTTCTCCGTGAAATAAAAGAATACTACACCTAACATGGCTGCTAATCCCTTCCACATTCCATCATCATGGGATACACGAACTTCTAAAGCATTTTCATCATGATCGTGCTCTGAAGGGCTCATCGCATGTGGCATAAGATGCAGTAAGGCATCTCCACAAAGTGTTCCTACAGCTAAAGCAACTAAAAATTGTAGTAAGTGATTATAATACGTTTTATGCATAATTGGTATGACTGCTACACCGAACAGACCACACGCACTGATTGCTGTTATACTCAAAGACGAGTATAACCATACGGCAAACATATTTTTCGAGTATGCATTCTCATTTTCGGAAAACTTTTCGATACTTCTACTTTGTAGATATGATTCTTTCACACAGCCGCCTCTCTCTATTGAGGTGTTGGCTAGTTTTTGATATAATAGGATAGGACATAATGCCTGTAAGGTTCCCTGTGATATGAGTCCTTCGGAGTCATGATCGTGATCATCATGATCATGACCGTGATCGTGAGGTTTTAATCGAGTATTGACTGTGGTGACAAGTTCCGCGCTGCTTACACACTGCAATGAAAATATTTACAAATTATGCTAGTATAATGAATGTAAATGATTATTTATATGAATAGTTTGGAAATGATTCATAATTTGCTATTAATACTGTGACGTTAGAAATACTTATCGCTATTAACAGATAGATTTAGATGATCGAAGTAATAACATAAAGATAATAAAAATTACGACATGATGGTAGTGTTCATTGTCCATGTTAAAATAGATATCACACGTTAAGCCAACGCCGCATTTTGTTTACGATCAATGAAACATGTAGCTATAGCTTCAGAGGGACTCTAGTGTTAAAACACTCTCTCGCTCCATTCCCGACTTTTTATTGAATCTTTGAGTGAAGAAAAAATGTTAATATAAATAAATAACAATTCGAATTGGACGACCACGACCGCTGCGTTTACATGTTTGTGCCATTGCGCCACGACGGCCTCATGTATATGCATAATCTAATAATATTCTACTTATCCTACAAAAGTATTTAAAAAAAAATGTAAAATAATTATCATAAATCCATACATCTCCACTATTCAAACACACTTACATTAACAACATCTTCTTTAACACCACTTTGGCCATATATATAATCCTTATTCTCAATTTTCTGTACACCACCCTCAGTCAACTTGTGTAGATCCAAGCCCTCTAGCATCCTATTAAAACCTGTCAAATTCATCGTCATGGACCCAGCATCACCGTACAATCTAAAAATCTGCTCCACATAAGCATCAGGATTCACATTTCTGACTTCCCTCTTCTGTCTTATTTTTTGTAATTTCTGTTGATATCTAAGTTTCGATTCTATACTTCGTTTTTCAAGGTGTATAGGAATTTGGTCAATTTGTAGAGACGGTTCAAAAGATTTGATGTCTTCTTTGAGGTTTATGTGTGAGCCGCAGGTGTGCGCTGCACACAGCAGGCAAAACATGCACACAGTGACCAAATGGTGAGACATATTGGTTGTTGCTTTCTACCAGGGTCAGGATTGCTTGCTCATATCTTGTTGGATCTGTGGACAAATGAAAAAAAAATATATAATCACAAATTTAGAATCACACGACATTACAGACGAATGTTAGTTACTTAATCATAGAAAGAAATAACCGAACTTAATTGGGACTTAAGTTTAATTGCCTATATTATTAAAAATAATAAATAATTTTTTAAAGTATATAAAATATTTTAGATATTTTTTTATTTTTAGGACAAAATTAAGTAACCATATTGAACAATAAAATTTTTCATAGCTAAAATTCAACAAATTATAAGCATTATCTATGTAGATAAACGTGATGTAACAACCGAGTAATCGAACCTACGAGCAAGGACAGATAACTAACGAATGGACTTGTGACTTATATAAATTAAATAAGAAAAGTGTAATTGTCTACATATATCAGGGTTATTTGCTTCTCCATACATTTTCCGCGTACCGACCCTCGGTCAGCCTTTGATTGTTAGATTATATCATCGAACTACTAATTAGTCCGTTTTTCCGCTTCACATACTTGTCTTACTTTAATTAATTATAATTAATACAACAGGCGAATGTTCGTGTGGTAGTACATAAAGTTCATTTTAGCTTCAAACTGTATGTAGCATTTAGCAAGGTAAGCTACTAAGATACTAACCCATGCATCGTTCAATTTTGGCTCATTGCGTGTTGAGTGACGGAACTCAACAACGCGCTTTGTCTTCTTCACACCAGAGAACGAAGATAAATAATTTCTTTTAAATTTGAATATCAAAACAAAATGGTAGGGAAATTAAACCGATTACCACCACATCAAAAACAAAAAAATATCTATAGGAAAATCAATGAATTTGCATTAAAATAATTTCTATTTATTACAAATTAAGTAACAAACAAAGTAACAACCTCACTTTTCAAAACATAAAAAAAAACCACTCAGATCATCAAACCCGCGCTAGCACTGGACGTTTTTTATATTAGCCTTGAACCACTTAACCGTTGGTCATTTATGTGACGAATCTATTAAATCTCTTCAACGGAAAAATTACACTCCGTTTAACACTTGTGAGTAGTGATTATAAATTATTTTTTTTATAAATTCACGCTTTATCCCACATATCGCAGGATAGGAAACCTTGTGGTAAGACACTCCATCCAATATTGGTATATTTTATTCTCCTGGGAAATTTTGAGAAACACCTATCCAATTACTGTTGGAAATACTTTACCCGAGACGAACAAATTCATTCGTCCTTCAAAATCTTAATAAAAAATATAAAAAAAAAACAATAAATCAATCAATAAATAAGTAGTCCAATATCAAGACAGAGCCACCTAAAAATCTTTTTACAGACTGAGAAATAAAATTGTGAAAACCGTACAAAACTTTCCTCAAAAAAAAAAAGAACAAAGTCATTAGGTTCCAAGTGGCATGTAACCAACGACAATCGATTACTTATGCCCGACGATTGGTCGTTCTATTCATTGATTTGATGAAAGACTGCCGTTTGACGCGACATAATAACGTCTGTTCGTTATTCCGTTACGTATTAACGAATAAATATTATTAGTTATTAACTTTTATAATAAAATGTATGTACATAAATAACATGTCTCATTACATGATTAATGCGACGATTGTGAGTTAAACCACTAAAAGATTATAAATCATATTGAGAATAGGCGCGGCGTTGAGTTACGTTACTTGGTACCTACTCAAAAGGAGGTCTCAGTATCTGAATTTAGGCGTATCTTGCTCTGTATGGGCTAAATACAACGTGAAGTCGGTAACAAATTATTTGAGCATAAATACTTCGAACAATTATTTATTTATGCAGTTTTTTTTAAATATTAGTGTGAAGTTAAAAGATAATATGTAAAGTTATATTTTGAACTCTGAACTTCGACTTAACCGCGATATCGCCGATGCTAGTTAAAAATAAACTCGCGTGACTTAATATGTATTTGGACGTGAAGATAGCTACTATATTCTAACATATCTTCTTTTGATATCTTTTAATGAAAAAAGTTCTCTCTATATTAATATTTATAAAGCTCTTTACTGAGTTACTGGCAGACAACGCACATGCTTTACGCAGCGTAGAACGCTGAAATTTATCATAGGTTCCTGGGGCAGTACAGAGGGGCACTACGAAAGCTTTTCCAAAAATTTCAACAGGAGTCGTTCCTGTAATTGAACGTTTTACACAACATAAGGCTGTCGTGGCGCAGTGGCACAAGCGTGTGACTGCAACGTAACGGCTGTGGGTTCGATTATTAGTTATTATTGTTTACATTTTTTCGCTGATACCCTGTTGCAGTATAGATAGAGGCTGGAAAACAAAACATATATACCACATGATCCGTGTCCCGCAATATAGAGGTTAGGCAGAGAGAATCTAATGTACATAGTTGCCCTATTTTCAGCCTAATTTTTAAGACATTGCATAAACATACACCTTTCAAAAACACCCTATCCTTCCCACCTTCACTGTAATCAAACATGTATCATCGCATAAAAGCGTGTAAAAATTCACTTTGCACAGTTTAGTAGGACAAACAAACAAACATTTATCGATTTCCTGCCGTAATCACGATATATACGCCATCACTGAGTAAATAGAGTGCAAAAATATATATTTATATATTAAAAAATATTTGTTAACTGATAAAAGTGATTGCAAAACTATTTTCGATATATTATAAGGCAATCTAAGTAAATATGGTAGCGGATGTTATGTCTGTGCGACGAGTTGCTGAAAATTGTACTGGCTACACTTTTATGGCGTATTTTCGCCGAAATTTGGCATATAGAGAACTTGCAGAATGTATGAGAGCACTGAGGCGCGTATTTACAAACTGCAAATATTGAAATCAATTTTGAAATGCTGTTTTTATTCATAAATTGATTGACGTTTCCCTAACTTTACATTTAATTTTCATCCCATCCGTTTCTTAGATTGATATAAACATAAAAAAAATTGGTACGCGTAGATCCTTCGAGTTACGCAATGGATTTTAATGTAGGTTTTTACTAAAAGATGGTATGATTAAAAACGAACTAGAGAAGAGAGAGAAGAGTAGAAGAAAAGTAATAGCTAGAATGAAGTCATGCATTACCCACACAAGCGAAGCTGGAACGGCATATTAGTATAAATAATATTCGGCAAACGCGTGCATTAAAAACAACATCCACTGGGCTTGTTTTAGATAAACACGATGATAACGTCGAATAATAGTTAAACACTTGTTTTCGTTTGGCATTTTGGTAAGCCTGTGGACTTTATACATACACTAACTTTTACCTACGACTTCGACTGTGCTGTCAATTAGATGAGTTGTATATGACACATGACGCGGCCACGATTAACGTGATTTTATATAGCCTATTTCTCGATAAATAAGCGTGTCCAACCTAGCAATTATAGTATAGATCGGCGAAATGCGGTATTTTAATATTTAGAATTGTTAGTAAAACAAAAGAGTTATGCTACATATAGTAGGGTAGACAGAGGGAACCTAGTGTTAAGACACTCCGTTCCCCACGTTCCCCGCCGAATTTAAGGCGAAAGATCGGGACGTCTCGACGAAATCGGGACGTCTGGGAAAGCTGGTAGATATACCTACATACATATTAGTAGATATAGATGCTAACGCTTTGATAGTTTGACTGAACTACATGGTATATATAATACGGTATTCGGGCATTTGGACAGAAGAAACCGACACTCCGATTGGCACGAACCGCCCGATTTTTTATAAAATGTGGATGTTGAATTGCGGAACTCAACCCCGCGTTTTTGTCTACCAGAGAAGGAAAAAAAATAATATATAATCATACTCTCAAGTGGGTATCGAACACACAAACATCATGTTTACTGTCGAACTACGGTTACGGCACACGCCGGCCTCAATTTTTTAAGGCCTCCTCAATAAACAAAGGAAGAAAAACAAATAATCTTATAATACTCACATACTACTTGTATACTGATAACGTTTGTATTATCTTGTTAGATATAATTCTAACGAATTACGCCCTAGAAGCCTTCGTCACGTCGTTACGCAATGTATGTCGTACGCTAAACTAATGTGCACGCTTCTTTTTAATTTTTTTTTTTTTTATCAGCTTCACGCTGTGGCACACAGCAGGGTAGGCAGAGGGAACCTAGTGTTTTAGACACTCCGTTCCCCACTTTCTGCCGAATTCTGGAGGCATTGCGTGTTGAGTGGCAGAACTCAACGCCACGCTTAGCCTCGACATCAGAGCGAAGAAATGGAAATATAAATTTAAGTAAATGTTTCATCTCCTCGAGTGGGGATCGAACCCACAACCAGTCGGTTTACAGTCACACTTTGTGCCGCTGCGCCACAACTAGCCTCAAAAATTATTTCACGTGATATTTTATTTTGCGAAAGGGAGTTCAATTCCCGCGTGACGTAAATGGACTTACTAATAACATCTATGTATATAAATATATGGCAAAAAAAAAAGTCGGAGTCGTTCATTTATCTACAATTATAGGTTTGTAACAGTTTTTATTTCTAATTGAAATTGAATTACTTTTGACGTTTTCCTCTATTTGTACTGCAAGTTCTCACTTCTTTTAAATTTCAATAACTGTTCGTACACGAGGCGTAAACGCTAGTAACTTTTGATTGTGGTGATTTAGTTTTAGACCTTTGATTTTTGAGAGAATTTGATTTGAGAAAAATTTATTTTTCACTTTTTCAAGGGATCGTAGACGGAATATATCAATTTCAGCTTAATATCTCCATGGAATCTCGAGATACACAGACAACAAAGTGACGCTATAAGGGTTTCGTTATTTCCTTGTAAGATACGGAACCTTATTATTTATCATATATTAGATTGCTAGTGTAAAATGACCTAGAACTTTCTAGAATAGTAAGTAACCTAGACAGATTTTGATTTGGCTCTAATTTTTTTTTGACACGAGCCAAGACAGACCGACAAAGTGCCAAATGACTGTACATTTAAAATTAAGCACAGAAATGCGCAATACATTATTGTAATTATTGAAAAATGAACTTTAACACATTAAAATAAGGCTTTTATTGCCATAAACCATATTTAAGTTGTGTTATTTGAGATTCAACTTTAAGTCTACTTAGTTATGGTCTACTTTTAAATATCGTAGCTGTTTTAAAATATAAACCAGACTGCTATAATTTGTACGTCACAGGTCGTGAATTTGATTTCCGATTGTGTATAAATTTCAATTGGTACCGCTATTTGTATCCAATTGGAAGCAATTAAACAAAGTTTTATATCAATAGTGTCTAAGTTATATAGACTGTCTAGACTAGACAGCAGTTCGTTTCATCTGAGTTAACCAAATAAAATATATTTTTTAATTAAAGACAGAGAGAACCTAGTGTTAAGACATTCCGTTTTCCAATTTCTGCCCAATTTTCTAAACATTGTGTGTTAAGTGGCGGTACTTAACGCCGTTGTGCTTAGTAGAAAATACAGACGTTATTCTCAATTACAATGCAAAACTGTAAAAATAAAACACTGAATCATTTTATCTCTTTGTATGTAAGCCTCATGTTAGCTTCACTCAGCAATGCAATTTATTGCTTCAATCGAAATCAAACCTTATGTCTACAGAATACGGTACATATTATAAACCTGCAGTTAACTGTATTACGCCACAGCTATTTCGGTATCGTGTAACGAATAACGAAATGTAACACGTTAAACGACTAACGTTACAGACGTCATTCTACTTGAGAACCTATGGATAAGGTAATCCGAGCTCCAGTTTTTGACTATTTTAGTGATATTGTGTACACCAGGCCATACAAGGTTATATTAGCGGCTTCGCCTGCACGTGAAAGAGTTCGCTTCTTTAAGGAAACTTAAGAATAGTGTATGACACGTGACACATTCTGAGCATCCGAGGTAACTATGACTGCAGATACGTTGGGTGACATGGAAACAATTAACGTGTTTTTTCAATATTTCATAAGATTAGCGCGTTCAAGCAAACATACTTTTAGCTTAACTGAAAAGCTGTAACGATTTTAGTAGAACTGAGCACACAGTGCCTACTATTTGTAACAGCATTCCGGATCTAGCCTACTTTCTATAATAAATAATTAAATATCTTTTATATTTTGAGACATATAATAAGCGCCATTCTGTCTTTTCCACGAGTTTACAGCATTTTGCGAAGAAAATCCAATATACAATGTCTTTTAGCCTCATGCTGTATCTTGCGTATAGCCGCCATGGTATTAACTTCACCGGCGAATATCTAACACACTTTAGATTTTTCAGAGACATAGTAATCTCGGTGGGTCCCTGGAGGAACTAGGGGACCTCCATAGCGCCTCACAACGGGTGCGTCTTAAGACGAACTTGAAAAAGACAAAGATCATGCCTAACGTGAAGTTGAAGGCGTAACGTACGAGTACATCTGCATCGGACTAGTGATCCGAATACAAAATATCTTCTCGTATATGTATATCTCAGTGCTTGGAGTTAAAATAAGAAAACATATAACGCTGAGTCCTGGTCCTTCATCAAAAGCCTTATCCACAGTCCCAAAATAACTCAACGAGCGATTTGCGGTCTCTGTTCGATCCCCACTCGGGGGAATGACACATTATTATAACCAGGCGAATTTAATTCGCATTTTAAGAAATTTGCGGAATGTGGCAAACGTAACACTAGGTTTCCAGGTACCCTCTTCCTATCCTGCTATGAGTAGGATACGACGTGAAGCTTAAAAAAAATACTCAACCTTAAATCTAATATTTCAATAACCAAATAAAATTTAAAATAATTCAATTACAAATAATCTCTTCATCGCGTATTTGCAACAAAATGAACAGACAGACAAAAAATCGCATGTCCTTCTAGCGATCGATGAACCAAGACGCTATGGGGCTGTGTATTTTTTTTGCATACTTCCTACTACTTATAAACAATCTAAATCAAACCTTGTACCGTCGTTACAAGTCTTCTTTTACTTTGCATTATCAAATAACGAGGTACAATCCGTTCGTTACCAACGGATGCAACGAAATTTGATATTTAAATGTTTGCATAAACGTTTTATATTGTAACGAATATAGTTTTAAATAAAGAAAAAATTCTCGGACCTAATATCATTATTAAATGATAGGATATTACTGAGAATGTGCATATTTTTTTTTGTTTTTAATATATACATTTTAGATGTAAAGCTGTAGAACATCATTGTTATATCGATATGTTACCGGCAATCTATATAATTCAGGTATTCTTAGGTTCTATAGAATATCACTTAGGCAATGTATAGAATACCCGTGGCGTCCAGGCAATGTATGAGATATTTTAGACAATTTTTTTAGAGGCAATATGTAAAATAAATAGATCTTGGTCTCATCACTGTCTGTATATGGAAGATGGTGATACGTATGAGAAAAACTATTATTATAAATAGGACTCATGACAATGAATTTAACAAAATGTTGAAAGCTTGATGGTGTGATCTCTGTAACGGCTTGCTCTGCAACTGATTTAAGTGTAGCTTTCACTATTGTATTGTAATTTATTATTATTATTATTTTTTATATTAGGCATTACCTTTGGGTAACCCTTACGGCATCACAGGAGCAAAAATCAACCCAGACTTCAAGTTAAGATGTAAAATTAGGAAAAAAAGGCGTCATCGAGACACATTTGGGGTATACGACGGAAAACAGAATAATCCTATTTAATTTTTTCTTCAAGAGAGAGCGCTTAGTGTCTTATATTTTTTGTTATTTATCTTTTCTGCATCCAATCTTAAAATCCATGAAGGCACAAAGTCAAATTCATAGACCAATATACGTATAATAATAAAAATGTAAACATCTGTAAAACATTTAGTTAAGAGCAAAACAGAGCACATTGCAGATTTACAATGCAAATTATTGCTATTAATTTTCATGACACAACAATAGTGATATCATATATACATATTAAATGAATTGCCAGACAAATAAATTAAAAGTGAAATTAAAGTTTAATATAATAATACTATAGTAATAATTATAATTATAACTTACAGTTATAATAAAATTATGGATAAAAAAGCAGAGCACAGTAGGGAACCTATAGTTGAAGTACTTCAGTCCACTACATTTTACGCAAAATTTTCGAGACATTGTTTATTGAGTAGCAGAATTCAATGCCGCATTTTGTCCACTAACTTTTTAAATGGTATTAAAATCATTACCTAAATACAATGTCAGTTATGTAAGTCCTGTAAGTTAAAAAATATTCTAAAGATCGTGCCACTGCAAAAAGTTTCGCGATGAAACCTTCAATTTTTATGTATATATTTCACTGAATAAATTTAATTAATAATAAAGACAATTAATTTCTCTCCATTGTTCTTATTAATCTGCTTATATTATAGGAAATTATATAAATTTTCCTTATACTAAAATTATATACAATTTGTCATATGATTTTATTTTAGTTAAGTAACAATAATTATTTGGCCCAAAAAACAAAACAATAAGAGGTTTATTGAATAAAAACTAATAATTATGCTATCACGAGTTATTTATATTTTTTTAAATTTAGCAGAAAATCTTTAATATGACGTTTGACGTGACGTTTTTAATCAAAATGTCTGTAATATAAATTTAAAAAATATTATAATTACTAAAAAAAACGTGCAATTTGAAATTTCATCTACATCTAGCTAAGATTTACATGATGGAAAAAAATCAATAAAATTCAAACAACGAACAAAACGAAAAACAAAACATTACATAACAGATTATAAAATACTTACGAGGCACTATAACACACGTTCTTTGCCACAGAAATAAACCCAAAAAAAAAAGCAAGAAAGCGACAGAATAAACACAAAAATTAACTTACAACACAGTCGACGCTGGCGTTATTAAATGTATAAATATTAAATACTTGAACAGTGCGCTCGCGCAACACGATAAGCTATCGCGATAGCCGACGCGCCGTTAGTACGGAACTAACGAGCGTCGTTACGTGGACAGAGCGTAATGATTGTGCAGAAGTGGCGTCGAATGACGAATTTTTATATCCAACTTTGTCAGTCAGTAAGTTTGTTTGTTTATTTTTAATATTCATTTTAATGAATACATGTAAGTAATATATAATAGCCACCTACCTACCTGCTTATAATTATGACAGCTTCTTTTCGCCCTAAAGGTTGTCTGGAAGAGATGGCTACTTAGCCATTAGACCGCCGTTTGTACATTTTTTTTTAAATTATATATCATGTGTATAACTATTGTGGTGTACAAATAAAGTAATAATAATAATAATAATAATAGCGTTAGCCGCAGCTAGATGTTGAATCTAATGAGAGTGTTAAGGCCGTACAGAAGTGGCGTATAAATGCGGATGAATAGTCTGTCTAAATTTAATGTATTTTTTTTTATATTAATAATGTGACATACAGCGTGAAGCTGAAAAAATAGTTATCAAAAAAAAAATAGACAAAAATAGTTATCATAGCGTAATAACTATACAGAAGTATCAGTCATTTGTTAGTTTGTATTAAATGATTTTTGTAGAAAATTTAATTATATTTTGCAATTGCTGCCGTTAGGTCGGATTAAAGAACTAACGAACGTCGTCTGGTGAACGATATAAAATTTGGACACAGAAGTGGCTTTTTAAATAGGAGAGACAAGCCAGTCTACGTTTTTGAATGATGTTTCTCGAAAATATTGTTATAAATATACTTTGTGTTTGGAATTTGGTCATGTTAGTCGCCGTTATTACGGTATTAACGAGCGTTACTATGCAGTGTGTGACTAGCGCAGAAGTGGCATAAAGGAACAATTATTCATACTATGACGTACTCAGAAAATATCGGTTTCGTTAAGATAAACAAAATTTCGTCACAACTGTTTATAGTAGTAGGTCGTAGGTAAATTTATTACTTTTAGCCAAGTCATTTTACAACAACCAAAAATACAAAACAATTATATTTAAAAATACAAAAAATATAAATTCACGACAAACACACGACTTACCTCTCAGAGGCACGGAACGCCTTTCCACAAAATAACTAAATTAGCGTATCTACGTGAATATTCATGACGCGCGACGCGACGCGAGGAAAACCTATCGAGGCTACAGCTTAATATACAGACCGTGTAACATGGTTATATACGAAGTGACATTTTGGGCGTTGACGATGACTTCGTGGCACAATATTGACGTAAACGTGCAGTTATAGAGCCTTCAAATGTATTTAATTATGAAATATTTAATTTCCCTTACCAAAGTATAGAAAAAAAGATACCTTTTAGGATAATAAAAAGTTTTAAATATGCTGATCATTAAGTGCAACTTATACAATTACATGAAAATTATGATTTTATGGCTGTCTCTGTTAAATGTCATGTTAAGTTATAAATTTTATTCGAGCCAAAATTTTATCACAACCGGTTAGCGTTGTGGCCTTGAAAGGGACTATGGGATACACATTAAAATATATACTAGTATAGAAGGCATGTGTTAAAATACATATGTTTAAACACAATGTGCGTGAAATTAAATTTGTTCTGTTGAAAATTTTCGTAGCGTATAATTTTGTTTAATACTCTCATTATATAATTTTTTTGAGTTCCGCCACTTAGCACGCAATGCCTTCAGAAATCGTCGGCAAGTGGGGAATGTAGTGTCTTAACACTGGCTTTCGTCTGCCAACCGTGTGTGCGGGATACAGCGTGAAACGGATTATATTTTTGGCGCATTTACGACGAATCTAACGTCGAAACATTTTATTGTGAGTGTAGGTTTAATACCATTGAACCTACACTCACAATAAAATGTTTCGAACACAAGAGTATATAATAATAAGTTCTTTGATTTTCACGATTATTACACATTTTAAATGAAACTAATTTAACCGGATTAATCGTGTATATTTAAGGTTTTACGGTATTACGGTACGTTACGGTACGGTACGTACGGAACGGTTTCTGTCAGAATTGAAAAGATTTCGTGTTGAGTGTCGGTACTAAACGCCGCGTTATATTTTGTCAGCGCAAAAATTATAATAAATAAATATTCCGCGGCTGGGAATCGTACTTCCAACTATCGCATATAGTTGATAGCCTTTCCTTAGTTTAATATAAACTAGACTATTTAACTGAGGTTACATAAAGATTCTATCTAAGAAAATTATCACTGATTTTATCTAAACGTGAATAAATATAGCTATTTAAAATCAGTGCTTTATCAGTAGATAACGAGACATTTATTAAAGTATTAACTAACTGTTACATGTAAATGGTAAAATAAACAGAAATTATTAAATATATTTGGCTTAAAAAAACCACCGATGGTGTCGCATCAATTTCGAGATTGTAGGTCGTAATAAAAAAACCGGACAAGCGCGAGTTGGACTCGCCCACAGAGGATTCCGTACAAAAATTGGAAGTTCAACCTTTTTCTGAAAGACCTTAGTTTAGCCTTTTTATCTGATACCGCACTCGAACAAGCCATTGTTACCAATTTTTGGCCCCGTTTTAAAGTTATTAAATTTTTAGGATTTAACCACAAATGTAGTATTCAGATTTTTTCCTAAACAAGTACTACCTGTGAATGCTAGCAGCCAAATTTCATAATTCTATGTCAACCGGAAGTACCTACAGTTCCTGAGATAAAGGCTCTTGACAGTCAACAGACGGACGGACAACAAAGTGATTTTATAAGGGTTTCCTTTTTCGTTAAAAGGAACCCTTAAAATTGACAAACTTCATTTTGCGGGCGTATGTACATAAGTATAGGTTCGTAGTAGTTTTTATCTTTAATACATATTTAATTTTTTCACTTCTTAAGAAATTTCATAAAAGTCGATCTACGAGAAATATCCTATTGGTTTTGATTACGCAGCAAATAGACTTGACTAACTTAAATCTGCGGACGTATACACTCATTTGTACGATATGAACTGCAAATTGATTATTGTATTTTTTTTTCTATAAAATATCTATAAAAGTTAAGTTTCGTTCAAATGGATAAATAATCAAGAATTGTGCATGACAAATATAACATTAACGAATAAATTACATTAACGAATGCATGCGAGTTTGTCTGTGCTGATTTCATATATTTGTCATGCACTACATATAAAATTGTCCAAGATAACTCTTATAACAGGTACGGTAACATTGGAGCGTTTAACCTGATATAATATAGTTCCAACCATCCTTGAAAAATGGACTACCCAAAACAAAAACAACTTTTTAATTTGATCAGTAATTTAGAATATATTTATTTTCCATTCGCAAGAAAGTGGGGGAACGGAGTGTCTTATCACTAGATTTCCTCCGTCTCGCATGCGTGCGAGATACAGCGTGAAGCTGATTTATTTTTAATTAATGAGATTAGCGCGTTCAAACAAACGAACTCTTTAGCTTTATAATATTAGTTATAAGTTTAGATAAATAACAGATCTAGGTGCTTAAAAAGATTTTGGCGTAACGCCAGCGATGGGTCGCCTTGCTAGTGAGATAATTGTGGGTTCGACGTCCGTCAGGGGCAATGTACCGTTGGCAATGAACGTGAATAGGTTTTTTTTGATCATTTATTTCAAGATTTCTTGAAGTTTCGTTAGTTAAAAATTTGCTTGGACATTTAAAAGTAACAATTTTTTAAAACTTTTATTAAACAACTGATTCGCTGTGTAAGTGATAGTTTTAGCGATTTCAGTTTTTTTTATTACAAACGAAAAACCATTTTATAATATTAATAGTGAATTTGTATAAGGGTTTGCCCCGTGTTCCAATAGAAATATATAACTAAAAGTTGTGTACAACATATGACACATTTTAAGTGTCCGATGTAACTGTGACTGAGTGTACATTCCGTTAAACACAGAAACTATTTTTCAATTCCAACCAGTAGTTCCTGAGATTTGCGCGTTCAACTTTTTAACAAAGTATGGATAAGCAATTAATTATGTGTTATTCCAACCCATGACGTAGGTCTCAACTGCGCCAGAGTTGAAAAAAAGACACTGTATTGTTTTTCATTCCTCATATTCTTAGTATCAAAATCTGATGATTCGACGAAATTGTATATTCTCTTTAACATTTAAAAGTGAAAAAAGAACACGTGTTGTTACTTGTAATTCGATTTACAATAACATAAACAAATGCATGCGAGTTTGTCTGTGCTGATTTCTTATAAATAAATAAAATAATATTTAAATATTTAACGTAATTCAACACAAAAATGACTAACAGAAATTATTTGGATTGTTAAATTATAATCATTAATTATAAATGAACAATCCAGGAACTGGCATTAATACGATGTGCGAATGGACAAAACTGCTGTTGATCTAGAAAGATATTTACGATTTTGTAACACGAAGAAGAGGCGAGAGTAGCTCTCCCCGTGAAAAATACGAGCTCTGGTGGAAAATCGAGAAGTAAAATCATAAAGGAACATGCACAATAATTAAATGGATGAATGTATTGTAATGTCTCAAAATCTAAATTTTCTTTATTTAATCTGCCACCATACACATACACTTTTGAATCGACAAGTTACATAAAAGTGTAAATAACTCACCTATTCTATAAAAATACGATATCACTAACAAATCCAAAGTATATAGAACTTAACCAACAACTTATCGCGATAACGATCATCATACAACTGAATAAAATCATCAAGAAACAACACTTTATAACGGAAAATGCACGAAAATCTTACGGAAATAGGAAGAATGCGTTTTTCTGCTAACCGTAGCGCACCATTACAAGCACTTCTGAAGTCAAATTACACAAAAATGTACAAAACTTACCTAATAAACAAAAATCCGATATCGCTAGCAAATCCAAATAATATAGAACTGATTAAACAACTTATTGAGATGACGATCATCCCACAACTGAATAAAGTCATCGAGAAACAACACTTTATAAAGGAAAATGCACGAAAATCTTACGGAAGTAGGAAGGATGCGTTTTTCTACTAACTGTAGCGCACCATTAGTCAAATTGTTTAGCGGCGGATTATATATTTTTTACTTAAACAATTAAAATGACAAAGAGTAAAGTTGATCTGTGATTTCTTTATCAATTGGATTTTGTAAAAAAATATTTATCTTCTGTGCCTTTAAAAAAAAACAATTATCGCTTAATTGTAGTAATACAATAGTATTTTTTACTAATAAAAGAAAATGTTCAGTGAACTGAGAGAATTTTCAAGCACGTAGAATTAAAAAAAATATTGACTGCTATAAATTAATAATTTTTTTGTGCCACTTCTACGATCTGGTGTGAATGTGGCGTTGAATTCCGCCTCTGAATACGTAGTGCATGTATCTTTCTACCTTTTTTTAAACTGAAGACCTTTTGACGCGTACATCGCTCGAGTGGGTTATGTAGGACTCATGTCAATTTTCAGGTGAAGGCACTTCATTGAAATATCATGGGTGATTTAGGATGCCAAGGAATTTTTCCGTGGCGGATCTCTGCTTACTTTACAATACCTTAAATAGATTTGAATGTATTGATCGATGATGTATGGTGGTTCTTACCACCATACATCATGGATCAATACGCAAACAATAGTAAATGGAAAATACCATATGATTCTCTGAACAATAGCGTACTTAACGTAAAACTAATAATGTAATAAAACAAATTGATTATTTCCACTGCTTATTATGCAATTACTGTTATAAGAGAGTAAAATGACGTATCATTTTACTTTTTTATAACAGTTCCTTTCAATCATTCAATGTTACGTGACAGGAATCGATAGTAAAGTAGTAAATTTATAGAAAAAAAAACTGTTGTTTATCTCGTTTGGCTTTTCTCAGCAGAACTGCCTTCCGAACTAGTTGTGAATATTTAAAAACATGAGACGTTTTGTAAAAACATAGTGATAATGCACTCCGTTCCCATTGAGACACTTCTGTTGCACTGCGTGTTGACGGCATCATGTACGAACACAAAGTTGAAAATTTTGCATAGTTAGGTCAGGGAGTTTTGGGGAGCACTAAAAAGATTGCTGGAAATGATGCAGCCTACGGAAACGTTAAATATGTGGTTTTACATTAGAATATTAATATTATACATATTATATTAGTGCAGTCCACGTCTACACAGGCAAAACCATGAGCTGGACAATAGCTGCATAATAAAAACAAAATTATTAGCACTAATAAGCCCATCGGTCAACAAACAAACAAAGGTTATTTTAATTAAAATATTTGTTCCGTACATTATTTTCTTAATTAGGTAGTTGCTTTTGATTAACACACAAGAATTCTATTCGAGCTTCTTTAAGGTAGCGTATTATTAACTCAAATTTAATTTTTGGCTATTTTCGTCCGAATTTTCATTTAAATTTGAGGCCATCGTGTAGAAGTAGACAACTTATTAATGATAACGTGATAATTCTAAATTCGATATCCAGCACGCCATTTTAATTATTTTAATATATGTCTGTGCCAAGACAAGGCACGGAGTTGAGGTCCACCATTCAATGCAGAATGTCTCGACGTTCGGAATGGAGTTTGGGAAGAAGAATGGGGAAGTAAAAAAATCTATTTGTTTATAATTTCTATATACAAATGGTAGAGACAAGTGTCTTACTTCGTACTGTATAGTAGAAGACTCGTTGTTCATTTGAGTTAATATTTACCTATATTTAAAACAATCGATTTTTCGGTATAATTACAAAAAGTATGGTACGAATATTTGTATCCATACTTTAATAATTTATAGGTAGTAATATACTAGAGGCCGTTGAAGCGCAGGGATACAAGGGTCTGACTGTAAAGCGACTGTTGTTGGTTCGATCCCCACTCCAGAGAACGAATTATTATTTATTAATATTTCAATTTTTTCGCTCTGGTACCAAGGCAAAAGCCTGACGATGAATGCATCAAAAAATTCCCGACTTTCCGCCGAATTTTTGGAGGCACTGCAAGGCATAGATGAATTCTAGTTTATATGTATAGGCGATTAGTCAGTTTAGATGGGACAATGCGTCACGTAGGTTACGCTGCCCAACCCGCAATGTCTCTCACGCAATGGGCGGAAAGTGATGAATCGGATATTATATTAATAGATTGTTCTGTTCATAACTTTCCCGCACCATAACTATTATATGTTAACCCCGCCTTTTTTGAATAGACTAGCGACAAGACAGAAAATCCATAAGATCCCGCCTTTTCCGTTTCCATGGGAATTTGGAAGTTTTAGTGAATCACTCATCAAAGTTTTCTGTAGGTATATAAATTATGTTAAGTTGTATCTACGACAAGTTCTTACTACGAACGAAAATAAGAAAATAATACATACAAAAATATTAAATTGTACCTTGACATTATTACCTTAATAAAGGTTATAACATCCAAGTAAAAGTAATTTTATTTTAAAAAATATTTGTATAAATGAAAAATAAGAGATAATACTGTTTAAATTACGATATTCATTAATAATAAAATATTTAATTTACTTAAAAAAAATGCAATAAATAATACGGTTTTATTAAAGTAAACATATGTCCAAATAAAAATACATTTATTTCAAATGAAATAAAAGAAACATGCTTAGATTTCGATCAGCCACCATTCATCATAACCATTTTCACAAGCAGAAATTTGATGCATTAATAAAAATGGGCATCCCAGGGTTTTGACTTCCACCTACGGACTCCATCATCAGACTAGCTCAATGGTACTATATTGTTATGCAATTGCCAAGTGAAAGTCATGATAACAAAATAATTAGAAATGAGTGAGATTTTTCTTAGATTTTATTATTTACATATAACAAAAACAGAGGTTGTTGAAGCGCAGTGGTACAGAATCTGATTGTTAACGTGGTTATAAAATGTCTATGAGTTCAATCTTCAGCGGGGTGATTGTATAATCAGCTTCACGCTGTATCCCGCGCACAGCAAGGTAGGAAAAGGGAACCTAGTGTTAAGACACTCCGTTTCCCAGTTTTTGCTGAGTGCTGGAGGCATTGCGTGTTGAGTGACGGACCTTAGCGCGGGGCTTTGCCTCGACATCAGAGCAAAGAAATGAAAATATAAATGTAATTAAATTCCTTTCGCGAGTTGGGATCGAACCAGTCGATTTTGCAGTCATGTTTTGTGCCTCTGCGCCTCGACTGGCCTCACTGGGTGATTGTATCTAAATTATTTTGATATAATTTAATCTCAGATAGACAAAACAATGTCTTGTAAAAGTGGACAGTCAGTTGAGATCGCAGTGTCTTAACTTTTAACACCTGGTTTCCCTGCCTGATTTACTAAGCGGAAAGAACAAGAAAAAAGTTTTTTTTTTGTTTTAAAAGCAAAATTTTTTCACCACAGAGTAACCGGTTCAAATCTCAAAATAGAATAGAGATGGTTCTAAAACAAACGAGCGATATAATAAAAAATTAAAACTATTCACATACTCCTCTTATTCTGGAGTATTCAGGGATACAGGGATTGTCAAATATTTTGCTCTTAGTATCTTTCCAGCTACATTTAAAAATTATATTTGATAAGATCATATATTATTAATTATTATTATTCTGGAGTATTCAGGGATACAGGGATTGTCAAATATTTTGCTCTTAGTATCTTTCCAGCTACATTTAAAAATTATATTTGATAAGATCATATATTATTAATTATTATTATTGTATAATGTGATCTTATCAAATATATTTTTTATATGGACACATTATTTGTAGGAACAATTTTTTTTAATATAACCACATTATACAGTAAAATTATAACATCATTAAAAGTTAACTTAAAAAACTTTAATCGTAAATAGTTTAACCTTTATACTTTTTATAAAGGTTAGAAAGCTTAGAATGTACTTATATTTTTTTATTCCATATTGTCACAATATGTAAATTATTTATTATAATTAAAAAAAAATATAATAATATCCAGAGGTTGTCGTGGGCGTGAATGTAGTGCGACGGTTATGGGTTTGATCCACACTTGAGGTAGTAAATTATTATTAATTAATATTTTAATTTCTTTATTGGCACTACACAATAAAGCCCGGCATGGGGCTGCCACTGAACACGCAATTCCTCGAAAAATTCGGCGGAAAGTGGGGAACGGAGTGTCTTAACACTAGGTTCCCTTCATCTACCCTGCTGTATGCGGAAAACAGCGTGTAATAGTAAGAAAAGTAATAATGCCGATATTATATAATTTCTAAACATTTGACAATCTCTGGTGAACACCTACCGAGTGAGCAATTCTGGCAATTCGCCCATTGGGTCGGTATATAATGTCAATAGTGAATCTGTCTGTTCATTCATTTCTTACGTAAGGTGCATAGTATAGACATATATATATTTATATATAACATCTGCAGCTTAGGTGGTTATAAAAAACTAGTGTCTTGACACTCCGTTCTCCGCTTTGGCGCTACAGCAGGAAAATGAAATAACTTTTACAGTCATACGCTGTCGGGTAGCTTGGAGAAATTAAGGCGCAATAAGGGCTACGGGTTCATGTCCTCTAAACGTAATCTAAATGTATGTAACATACAGACAACAAAAGACTGTGTTTGAGTTACAAAAAAAAAATACTTTCACATAAAAACAAGAAATAAGTCAAAATAGACATATAGATCAATATCTCTTTGTTGATGATTCCAAAATAATATATTAAGATGTCGTAATTGGTAAATAACTATCACCTGTCGTGCGGTATTTAAAATGTACAAGACAAATCAATTTTATATACAATCTAATCTTGAAAGGTTATATATTTTTTAAATTATGTAACATTTACGTACGTGGCGCAGGGGCACAAAGTGTGTCTGTAAAACCGACTGGTGGTGGGTTCGGTACCCACTCGAGGAGATGAAATATTTATGTAAATTTGTATTTCCATTTCCTCGCGCTGGTGTTAACGCGCAATGCCTCCAGAATTCGGCAGAAGTGGGGAACGCAATGTCTTAATACTAGGTTCCCTCTGCCTACCCTGCTGTGTGCGAGATACAGCGTGAAATTAAAAATTAATATACATTAATTTAAAATTTGAACCAAAATCCGCGATTGTTGGAAACTGTCGAAGCGATCTTATCACTAGACCATATGTTCTCATCAAGCTACATCAAACTTCTTACACGAGCACTTTCAACTTATTTTAAATTGCTAAGTTTCCAAATATTATAATACATAACAACTATAATACAATCCGATAAATGTCTATAACCTATCCATGTTATTCTCATTACGGCTGTACATTTCGTTTCAAGAAAACATAAACACACTGTATTCAAATAATGCTAACAATATTTGTTGCCATTAGGCAGCCACACCCTAACACTTTGTATGTACGTCGTATGCATTGTAACTATGTAACTAACTAAAAATTGTGCTTCCAAACCTTTTGGAACACGTCCAGGTGTGAGATAACTTCTGTTATATCAAAATAGTTACGTGAAGTTTCAGTATTTCTATAATTATAAATGTGTGATGTCGACGTGACGCAGGGGCATAGGTGGGTGACGGTAACGCGATGGTTGTCGATTCGATCCCCACTCGAGGGAATGAGTTATTATTTATTAATATTTTCATTTCTCTAGCAAAGCAAAAAGTCGCCACTCAACACGCAATACCTTCACAAATTCGGCGGAAAGAGGGGCACGGAAATTCTGAACACTATGTTCCCTCTGTGGTAGACAGATGAGACTGCTTAAAAAACCGTGCCGTCGTGGCACAGTGGGACAACGTTTGACTGTAAACGCGATGTTTGCTGTTTCGTTCCGTACTAAATGGAATGATTTTAAAAATATATATTTATTATTTTTAATTGCCCATCGTGAATTTTGCCACTCATCACGCAACGTCTCTAGAAATTGGCGGAAAGTGGGGAACGGAAGTGTTTTAATGGGGACAAAGTGCAGATTAACTTAACATGAGGTACCTACCTAGATTCCCTTTGCCTATCCTATATGCGGGAAAGCTGGCTAAATCATATTAATAATAAATAATTATAAAAGGAACAAGTTCGAATTCCGATACGTACAAAACTATTCCAATAATACAATAGTAATTCACATAAGTAGTTGCAAGGAAATCGTAAAACCATGTCAGGGCTGCCTGTAGTGGAGGAAAGTGCGGTCTTATATATACGTATATATATTTTAAATATATATTTTCCGGCACGTCGAATGAAGAAACAGATCAATTGTTGCGGCGTATCGAATAACAAACGTCGGCATTGACGCGACCGTGACCGTTGTAGGCAATGAAAGTGATTTAAAAATGGTTAAACCCACTTCAAGTAACCCAGGATTTTTTTAGCTTCACGCAGTATCCCGCATACAGCAGCATAAGCAAAACTCAGTGTTAAGACATTCCGTTTCCCATTTTTCGCCGAACACTCCGAACTCAACGCCGCGCTTTTGTTTTGATACCAGATCGGAGAAATGAAAATATTAAATATTTCGGAATCGAACTCACAACCAGTCGCATTTACAGCCACACGCTGGTAGCTGCTCCACAAGTGTCCTCAATTACCGAGGTACCTATGTACTTATATTATAATTATGAATGGGCCTTAAGAAATGCGTGGATATCCATACTTCAAAAATTTTTTTAGCTCTGGTAAACAGACAGAGTGGGGATGAATCTGCCACTGAGCACGGAAATATTTTGAAAATTGGGGAACAGTGTGTTAACCCTAGGTTCCCTGTACTTATCCTGGGTTATGTGTGAATCAGCGTAAAGCGAAATATTAACACATCAAGAAACAAACTAAAGCTATATTTTCTAACTAAGTCCAAACAAACGACGATCGTTTCAAAGTTTTCATATTACAAAGTACAACAGACCAAGTTAGAGTGCTCTTAACTCGAAATATATTGAACGTGACTGTACATTAGTTTTGATTGTAATAATTAATTGTTAAGAGATTTTATTTAAAACTAGTCTCTAACAACTTTTGCGTGGACCTTGAAATAGAAAATACCGTTTTTTCCCCGTTTCCTTACGAATTTCGAGAAAAAATCCTATGTTAGTGCTCCTCTACATGTCATATTTCAAGATTCTAATTCATTAATTATATATCTATCTAACTAATGAAAACGGCATATCAAAATCGATCTCAGATTTGCGAGCGATTTATAAATACGGGCCTCCCAATCACTACTTTTTTTCAGCTTCACGTTTTATCAGCAGGGTTCGTAGACAACTTAGTGTTGACAAACTCCATTCTCCGCTTTCCACTCGAATTTGAGATATTGCGTATTGAGTGGCGAAAGTCAACATATTAAATCTACCAAGTAAGAATCGAACACAGAACCATCGTGTTAACAGTATGCTGTGCCAATATCATTAAATCTCGACCGATTATTGAGTGGTAAGAGAGGTAGGGGGAGAACTCGGTTGACCTTCGAAAACACAGTATCAAAGATACTGGAGGAAGGTCACGTAAAAAGCATGAGGACCCCCCGGAGGGCATGTATGAAGAGGTTGATGACAGTGGACGAGGCGAAAGAGGTATGCAGAGACCGTAGCGTTTGGCGCTCCGTTCTCTCTGACTACCCCGCTAGGGATAAAGCGTGAAGTTAGTTTAGTTTAGTTTTATTATTGAACCCGCGACCTTTGTCATATCGTACAAATATCCAGACGTGATATACATATAACATTAGTCGAAAGAAATATTGATATAGGTGACCAATTTACGTTTAAAATTGCGACATCGTGAATTCCCTCAAATAAAACGATCTAAAGTTATTTATAATTTTAACACGCGTTTCATTGCTGTCCAACTGACCTACGCCAAATGGGAGGCGCGACTACCACGCAATCTATACTTGTATCTTTTGATAGTTAGGTATACTGAAAGTGATATCAATTTTCGAGACATTGTTTGTTGGTTGACGGAACTCAACGCCGCGAGTCATCCTGTTACCAGAACAAGGAAATGAAAATAATTTATTTCCTCGAGAAAAAAAAAAGAATTTAAAAATAAAAAAAAAAAATCGTAAGAAAATATTCACAACGGTGGCGTTTATAGACACGCTGTATCGCTGCGCCACGACGACGGCCTAAATATTTTATTATGAAATTATTAATAATTTGTTTATGTATAAATTAATTGAAAAATCTTTTTGAACCCATTTCAATCAAAATCGGACCTGGATATTTAATCGATTAAAAAAAAATTAAATGAAAAATTAAATGTCGATATGATTTTTAGTTTCCGACATTTCCCTTATGCTTGGAATATATACATACAAATCAAACTGCTTCCCTCCTTTTTTGCAGTCGGTAAAAAAATATAAAATAAATATGTGTAACGACTTAACGTAACGTGTCTTAACACTAGGGGTCCTGCATCATTTCCATTTTCTTTTTCTGGAACGGCAGAGCGCGGGTTTGAGTTACGTCACATAATAATCTTAAAATATTAAGTGTTTTAGCGTTCGATTTTCACATTATCAATCTAAATAGCCAAAAAAATATTAAAAAAAATCATGCAGTATTAAGCATGTGTCACTCAACTGACCTACACCAAATGGGAGTCACGCCCACTACGCTATCTAAACGTGTATAGCGATAATACAATGTAATGAAAGAATTTACAAATTATTTTTTATTGATATGTTAAAACCTATTTTTAGGACAAGATATATTTAAGCAGATGAAGAAGTATGGGTCGCTAGTATTTTAAATTTATTATTATATTACATGTAAATATTTTCTTGAGACCCTCATCGGGCAGTGGTACATTGTAAATGCAACAGATGTCGGTTCGATTTCCACTCTGAACTCTATGAATTACATCAGTTTTTCCGCTTTTGTATCACGACAGAGCGCATGATTTAGAATGTTTTGACCGAGTGGTACGAGTGATAGAAAACGGAGTGATTAAGCATTAGGTTGTACCAAGTGTCTGTAGTGGCATAATATTAATAATCATTATAAAAGAAACATTAGGTTCCGCTACTACTACAAGTAATTATTACCTCAAGTGGGAATCAAATCCGCAACAATCGCGCGGTACATTGCAAGTGTAACCCAACTGACCTACACCAAATGAGAGTCACGCCCACCACGCAATTTGTACTCGTGTAGCGATAATACGCTATAATTTATAATGTAACATATTTAAAAATACGCAAACATTTTCTCATTGCTATGCTGTAATCTATTCAAGGACAAGATATATATGTAAGTAGGTATTATTAGCAATTCTTTTTAGATTCCAGAATGTTTTAGCGAGAATAAGGCCGATATTATACATATTTTTTATAGCTTCACGCTGTATCCCGCATAAAGCAGGATGGGCAGATGGCACCTAATGTTAAGACACTTCGTCTCCATTTAGCCACTTACGTTTCCCACATCCCGTCCAGTTCTGGAGGTATGCCTCCGGAATTGCGTGCTGAGTGATGGAATTCAAAAAAGCTGCGCTTTTGTTTCGTTACGAGAAGGAGGATGTAAAAAAAATAATTTGCTCGAGTAGGAATCGCACCCACAACCTGTTGCGTTTACAGACGCACGTCTGTGCCCCTATATATATATATATATATACATCTGTGTTACGCGAGAATCCAATCCAGGACATCTCCATTTTCATTCTTAGTCTACTCAGAGAACAGTAGGAACAATCAACGCCAATATAGCTATGAAAATTTGGCACTAATATAAGATTTCGAAGAACATATTAAAATAACACAGATTAGATGAGATATTTTGATTTTCACGATTATTACGCATTTTAAATAAAACTATTTCACCGGATTAATCTCGAATATTTAGTAATATACATTTTTGGAAACACATTGCAGTACTCCGTGGTCATGGGTAGACTTAGGTGGCATCCGTTCGTTCGAGCAAAGTGTTCCAAACGTTGGATTCCCAAATGCATATTAATACTAAATCTACGCGATTAATCCCCTCTATAATGGCATATCTGATGCTGATATTCGTTTATATGAAACTTGTGTTTACTAGTGTGTATTTCGACCGCGTGGTCAAATTAAAATAACAAAATTTTGTATAACATAAACATGACACATTCTCAGTGCCCGGCAACTCTATCCGCGTGTACAGTGGGTCACATCGTGTCGTATGTAACGTGTATGCCTTACTCGATAAACGATAACGATTCAATGTCCAATAGAAAAAGTTTTTTTTTTTCAATTACACACGAAGGTAATAGGTAATTAGAATGGCGCGTTTAATAAAACCTTTTTTTTTGCAGCTCCACGCGTGGAGCAGGGTAAGCGGAGGGAACCTAGCATACATAGCACTAACCACTTTTCGCTAAATTTTGGAGGCATTGCGTGATGAGTGGCGGAATTGAACACCGCGCTTTTGCCTAGACACCAGAGCGAAGATATGAAAATATTAAACATTTGATTGCCTGACCTGTCGCGTTACCAGTCACACGCTTGTGCCCTGCGCCACGTCTGGCGGCACTTTTCAGCTTTATTATATTAGTATAGATGTGTATATATATTTTCATAATCGTTATAGAACTTATTACTTACGCGAGTAAAATACTGTTATTGAAACGAAGCCATTTAAAGCCATGTTGGCTTTACTCTAGTTATATATTTATTTATATTACAATCCCGTTAACGCACAGTATGGAATAAATTGAAAGGGCCTTAAAGTGGAAAAATAACTTTTTTTTTGTAATGCTATGGTAGTGGATTTAAATCCTCTGTCTTTGTATCTCGTATAGTAGAATAGCTTAGACCTGCTTACAGTATCAATGTTTTTTTATTGTATTTTTTTTTAAAAAGAAGTTGAAACTGTAGTCGCCGTGCAATGGCTCGAAAATTCAGCAAATTTTGGGCAAGTGTCTTAAAATACAATAAGGAGATATTTATGAAAAAAAATTGAAATACCACCATAGCAAACTCAAGGATGACACATCGTCATCCTCACGTTTGTCCTCATTTTGTCAATTTTACCAACATTTTCATCTATATAATATTGGCAACATTGACAAAATTAGGATGAAGGTGAAGTAATACTACAACAAAATAGTAAGCTTAAATTTAACAACTTTCCCATTTCCTTTTAAAGAATTTACGAAATATAACCATATTTGAAATACTAATTTAAACATATAATATGTAGGTATCAACTATTTTGTTTACTTCAATTTATTGAAAATTTATATCAAAACTAGTTCTATTCTTTGAGTTTTATTGTATGTAGCAGACAAGACAATACATTGTCTTCTTCTACCGCTTCTTTTTCTACCAAGAACCGCTGCGCTTACAGTACTTGCGCCTCTGCACCACTTCATTGTTCATGTGCCAAATTCCATATGTAACTTTATCCACAAATTCCTCAGAAATTTCACATTGACATAATTCTATAAAGCAATTATATTATAACTTAAGAAGCAGTCCAAGTTTCATTAAGATCAGTTCAATAATTTTTAAGATCCATACATCCATATCTATAGAGGATATGTATAAAATTTTAGTTTCAGTTGAGAGCTTCTTGTATTTATGCTCCAGTTTCTTTCAACTATCTTGAAATTATTAATGCTAAATTTAATATAATAATTTATTTCATATTAAATTACAAAGATAACCAGTTTGGCATTGGTTTTTTATATTACAAATCTATGAATCATTATATCACAGCTGTTAAGTTTTGTAATAAATTTATATTTGTAAGACATTGAACAAAAAATACCCAGATTTATGTAAAAATTATTATCTCTAAATTGATAACAATTATACTTTTTGTCACAAGTTGCTTCTCAGTTTTATTCTTGAAAACTTTTTGTTGTATAATTACAATCTCTATACTTTCACAGAGGCTGTTGTGCAGCAACGGGCTAGCAGACTGCAAAGTGCAATAGATGTGGGTTTGATTTCAACTCAGGTCAGATTAATTGAAATTGTTTAGATGAGATTTGAGTTTAATTCAACTCAGTCTTTTAATTTTTGTGTTTTTGGATTCTAAAAGAAAGACTGCTGCAATCTATTACTATTACAGTTTTTTAGCTTCTACCTAACATTTTACAGATAAGTATTTAATTTTTAATTTACATGTATTATGTCAAATTTACATTCATTAATCATTTATTAATTGCAGAGAGTGGAGTATCTTAACAATGGGTTCTCTCTTCCCTGTTATATGTGGTAATAATAATAATTAAACATAAAAATAAATAAATAACATTATACATATACACAATAAATTTACATTTAAAAATGTATGTGTATATGTGACAGTTATGCACTGGCCCACTTTCACTCTGCTTTCCTTAGCTAAAATAGAATGCAAATACAAGATTATTTTAGATATGACTTGTATATTTAAATAAATGATCAAAAAACATATATTTTTTATAAATATATAAACTATGAATATATAGACAGTAAATTTAGGTTATGATTCAACAAATAATTTATATTGCTTTAATTAATTTTCATTAAGCATGTTAAGTTAACATTTAAGTATAGCACATAATATATACTTTAGTTTTTTTTATAATCAAAAATATTACTGTATACATACAACATTAGCTTCTTATAAAATAAAATAAAAATGAATTCAGTATATATATTTCATAGGAACATATTTAATATTTACTATAAGAATATTATTGTTATGAATTGATAAAACTGATAATACACTGGCAGGTCAAATCAGTGATAACACTCGAGTAAACAATAGAAAAATACAATAACAATTATATACGACAATCAATAATTGGGTTTCATTATGTTGTTTTCAATATAGTTATATTATTAGATACATTTTATATAATAAATGAAAATTAAATAAAAGAAACTTTAAGCGCAACTAAGTGAATATTACAAAAAGTTTCGCACCATTGTTTATAAACGCGCCAAAATACGACATTGAATAAAAAAAGGCTTCCGTGCCGTTTAGTGAATATAAACGACAGATATCTTCACTTCCTACCCTTGGGACTATTTAATAGATGACTATACCGTTTATTAATCTAGTTAAAAGGTAGCTGGGGAGGCTTAAATTTTTAGTATATTACTATTATATTAAAATGTGTTACGTTATATATAGTTAAGGTAGTTAAAAGCGTTATTATAGCAACGACACTGGAGAACCCGGTGTCCAAATAAAGTCACAAATGTGTAGTAATACCATGAAAGTAACACTGACCTGTATAAAAATGTTAATACTCCGACGCCGCTGTTATATGATTCCATTCAATAATTTACATATAAATAAACACAAGGAACAGTATATACAGTTTATTTCACACAATAATAGTTAAGTTTTTCACGTTTTTTGCTTTTTGTGACACCCGCACATCGCTGCGCTGACCGCTCGAGCGCGACGCATGTAGATAATAGAAAAAAATTTACACAACTTGTTCGGCCACAGATAACTTCCAAATATTCATTGCAATATTTTAATGGCTTTTGAATAATATGATATTTTAAAATATATATGTTTATATGGTACCGTAGTGGTACCGTAATGTTTTTAATGTAATTAAGGTTGTATGTTTTCATTTATGAATAACAAGTTAATCATTATAAATTATTCATAATTTTGTAATATTTTTTTAAGTCGGACTTGCAGCGCAGTCCATAGTGTGGTTGTGGTTTCAACCTCAAGCGAATGTTTTATTTTCATTTCCTCTAGTAACAAAACAAACCGCAGCGTTGAGTTCTACCACTCAACACGCAATAACTCAAAAACTGGGCGGCGCGTAGCGAACGAAGTTTCTTAGTACTAGGTTCCCTCTGCTACCTACCCTGCCGTATGCGAGATACAGCTTGTAGTGGAAATAAATAAATTAATATTTTAATAAATTTACCGTAGCTATAAAGCAGGGATTCCCAATCTTTTCTTGATCAGGGATCACTTTTATAGAATTTTTGCTAGCAGGGACCACTTTGTAATTAATATGAATTTTAACGTATATTGAATTTAAATGTCAAAACCTTTTGTTTTACCAAAATTTTAAAGCATTCGCGGACCATATTTTAGCGGCTGCGGACCACTACTGGTCCATGGACCACTGGTTGGGAACCGATGCTATAAAGAAACCACATTGCGAAGATGACATATTATCTGTCAAAATAAATGTCAAATTTTACATATCGAGAAATCGATGGGAGTATCTTAGTAACACTTTTAATAAATTTCTCAAGTCATTCCGCTATTTTTAAATGAAATTTATGATTCTTTAAGTAAACTATTATTTTATAATCTTAAGTACACAATGATTAAGGCTATATTAGTGTTCAATAATCATGGCAAGCCGAGATTATCGAAATTCTATCAATACTTTGTAAGTGAAAGTAGAAATATATACAATTAAATTAATAAATAAATACACGGTAGTTATTAATTAGTAGGTCATAAATAATAATGTGGTAATAATATATTGTATTAAAAATTATTAAATAAAATTTTAATATGCAGAATGAAGATATGCAACAGCAGATTATAAAAGAAACTTTTCAATTAGTATCTAAAAGAGACGATAATGTTTGTAATTTTCTTGAGGGAGGAAGGTTAGTTATATTTTTCATTATATACTACTAATATTATAAATACATTTTAAGACTATTTATTGTTGTCATTATCAAAATGGGTCACTATCACATAGTATTGTTTGTTTGCACAATTTGTTTGTATAATAAACAACAAGAAAATAACTATGTAATCAGTAAATAAGTTTTTCTTTTTATTTTTAATATCTAATAGTAGGATAATATCTAACTGTAAATTGGTTATGAATGCAGACTTCATTTGGGCAATGATTTTTTTTAGTTTCCAGCTCTTGTAAGTGGGGTGTTGAGTTCCATCATTATTTTAACACAAGGTTTCCTATGCCTACCTTACCCGAGCATAAAGTAAAAAATATATGACAGTATTAAATAAATGTTTTACAACACTACATTAAATTTTTTGTTTAATTATTTTCAGTCTCATTGGTGGATCTGACTATAAATTAATATATAGACACTATGCAACATTATACTTTGTATTTTGTGTGGACTCATCTGAAAGTGAACTTGGAATTTTAGATCTAATTCAGGTAAGTTGATTGTCCTTAAAAAAAAATTATATGAAATTGTTTCACCTCTTATTGTTATATGTAATAATTGCAATTTTATATAAATAAATTATTTATTACTAGGATAGTGTTGTTTTTTTACCTAATTTCTGTTTATATGTACATAAACAGTAGTAGTAGGATTGGCAGAGAGATCTTTGTGTTAAGATTTTTAGCCTAATTTTCAATCAGGCAGTCATATTGTACCTTTCTACTCTTTTTAAAGGCTTTGAATATTAGCTAATAGTCTGAAGCCACTTTTTGTTGTAACAGAAGTAGGAAACTGTTAAATGTAAATATAACACTTACATTAAAGTGCACTTACTGCTTGTTCACTTCTCTTTTCAGCAGAACTGTCTTTCTACCTTGTTGTAGCTGGTGTTTCTATGTAATATGACAATTAAAAACTGGTTGTAATGGGTTACTAGTTGCATCGCACTGTCTTCTGTATATAGAAGGGGAAGCAGAGGGAACCTAGTATTACGACACTCTGTTTATTACTTTCCCCCAATTTTTTGTGACAGTATATTGAGTATATTGAGTGGTGATGAAGATGTCTTAATTAAAAACATATATTTAGATTTAATTTTTTTTTTTTTTAAATTAAAATTTTCAGGTGTTTGTAGAAACATTAGACAAATGTTTTGAGAATGTATGTGAACTGGACCTAATATTCCATGCTGATGCTGCACATCAGGTCCTTGATGAGTTGGTGATGGGTGGCATGGTGCTGCAGACCAATATGTCCGATATACTATGCAGGTTGCACGAGCAGAACAAAATGCAGAAGGCTGAGGTAAGAAAATGGGGTAAAATGTCCTAAATGGTTTGTATTTTTGTTCTTGTCCATTTTTCTAGAAAATTAGATGCCAATATGCAGAAAACCGAAGTAAGTAAGAGGAGGAGTTTGGAGTCAAATGGCTTAGTTAGTTAATATATGCAAAATCCTTCAGTTTTGCATATATTAACTAACTAATCCTGCCGCCCAATGTGTATTGCATTGGGCTGCATGGTGCTGCAGTATAATATACCTTATAGACTGTGCAAATTGTACGAGCGGAACCAGATGCAGTAGGTAGGTTTACTCCCACTCTTATCTCGTAAGAGTGAGAGTAAATGGCTTTGTTAGAAAATTTTGTCTTTCTTTTATTTGTTATTGGGAGAGTTGGGTCCTAATATGCAAAAGAGCTAAGGAGTAATTGTGGTAGCACTATTGTGCTCACTTTTGTGATGTGGTGTCTTATTATAATAACAGAGTTTTATATATAAATTTTGACATGTTTTTAAATTTTACCTATTTAAGAAAATATGTAGAGGTACCGACGTAGTGCAAAGAACAGGGAGTAACTAAACGCGACAGTGCGTTGAGTTAGATTTCTTGTTGAGTTACGCAACTCAACACGCATGTTTCGAAATTGATTAAAAGTTAGGAATAAAGAGTTATAACTCTCTGTCTAATACTTGCCTAAATCATGAAGCTATAAAAAATAGGTCACATATCGTTTACATTCCATATACTGAGTGGCGAAAGCTAACGCCACATGTTTATCTTACTTGACCAGGAAAATAAAAAATATGGTAACTTCACAATCTAGCTTGAAGACACTCCATTCACCATTAAGGCACTTCCGTTGCTCACTTTTTGCCGAATTCTTGAGAATACCTTAAGAATGTAGAGCGTGTTGAGTGGCAGAACTAAACGCCGCCACTTTTTATTATTGCAGGCAGGTATATCAGCGGCGCCGGCGCGTGCGGTGTCTGCTGTTAAAAGCATGAATTTGCCTCAACAGTTGCGGGACATGAGACTGCCGGACCTGCCTCAGGCTATTAAGGTAATTATGTGTGATTAGAAGTTCAGTTCCAGTATTTTTTTTTTACTTTGAAATTTACACTTATACCTAAACATTTCTAAATATATCTTTCAAAAACGTTCTCTCTTTAAAAAAAAATAAATATTTTATTATTTTTAATACTAGTGTATAAAAAATTGTCAATTTTAGTAGTACTACAATATGTACTCTTTATATTTCCTTATTTTCTTAGGATCTGAAGTTCTGACCGATAAACCAGGCGAACCCCGCCTCCCCAGTCACTCTAGCAACAAACATATTAAACACAATATACCCAAACACTGAAAAATATCAAAATCTACAAAAGCAAGAGCACTTCGCTAATAAATTCTTTGGTTCAGAATCATTAAGTGCAAAGTTTTCGGAAACTTTTACCGAAAATTATCAACAAACTGAAGGTATAAATTTTCCGAATTATGAAAGTCAGAAATTGGATGGATATCAAGATTTGAGTGGAACAGTCGATTGTGAATATTTGGATAGGAAAAGAAAGAAAAAGAAGAAAGGTAAGCGTTAAAATAGAATAAAAGAGATATTTTTCTAAAAATTCTGATATAAAAAAATACAGTAGTCACCTGGTTATAATACATTTCGTGTCAATAGAATTTGAGCCCATTATCTTTGCGTAGTCTGATGTTATCCAATTATAATAATATATATTTTTTAAATTCAGCAGCAAATAGGAAATATTTTTTTTGAGATTTAATGAGAATTGAACTCATGATCATTGTTATAGAGTAATATAACGTTATTGAGTACATCATCATCGTCGCGTAAACGTCTCAACTAGACGTTTTGTTTATTCTTTTTCTTTTTTTTTAAATAAGAAAACGATAGATATTATCTTAATTATAAATGTAATAGGTAAAAAGAACTCTATAGATATAAATAAAACTTAAATGAAATACATATTTTTAAGTTTTCCTTCTAAATTTGACAAAAATAATGCTAATTTGAAGTATTTATATATGTATTTATATAAAAGATTTACAAAATTAGCTTCTTTCAAAAGTTATAAAAATAATATAACAAAAATATCTTAATGATAAAAAAAGTCTAAAATAAATATGTGGAACAAACTATAAACAATTATGATTACTAAAATTATGTCGCGGTAGGGTAGCATCTGACTGTAAACGCGACAGTTGTGGATTCGACTCTCACTTGGGTGAATGAATTATTTTGAAGAATGCAGTATTTTAACAACACTGGTAATTAATGAAATAAAAAGCCTTTTTTATGAGAATTTAAGATATTATTTTATAGGATATTTATTGTCTCTGTCCAACTAAACTTATTTCTTCTTTTTATTTCTATTTTTATTTTTGTAGTTGTACTTATGTCACTGTAGTTTAAAATTTAAAACAAATTTAATTTTATCTAAATATATTTGTATTATAGAATACTTTAAAATTATATTTATTAATAATTTCTTGAATCTTTTCCATTGTTCTATGTAAATAGAATGTAGAAATAAGTCCACAGTTGCTTTCTTGCTTTCATTTGAAATATAAATATTTCCTTGAGTGGGATTTGAAGCCACAACTTATACACATTTTATTAGCGTGTAGAGAAAAGTCAGTGTAATTTTTTTTTCAAATGTTTCAAAATTGTTGTTTATTTTTGGTAATATAAGCATTCCAATACAAAATGTTTCTGATTTATTAAATTGTATGCTTTATGCTTAGATATTAAGGAATATATTAAATGTTAAAAGATAACTTGTTTCATTTACCTTTTGAATTATTTTTTTCGACTCTGTGTAACCTAACCTTTACCAAATTTTTAATTCTACAAACTTTAAAAATAATATATATGTCCGGACTTAATGCTTATGGATATTAAAATTAAAATTATATTGAAGTAATAAAATTTTATTTTTTATGAATTAGTGACGTCTGTTATAGAGCTAAAACAATTCATAAAAAAGTGCTATAAACAGTTTCATTAATAGTTCTAGTTTCTGGCTTAAATTTTGCCTTGCCCTAGCCCTGTTTGAAAAATTATTCCTTCAATTCCATCCCTCGGTTCGTATGTAAATGTCTCACGATTAAATAGTGCAGGAAAAATAAATAGAAACACACATAGAGTAATTAAAACTATAGAGACGCCACTTAGCGCCATCTCCTTGTTTAGCTTTGCACTAGTAACTAATTTTACTTTCGTAACCCCATCTAGTGGCAATTACATTACAATTGCTACTCGACACTAGATGGCGTATTGAGACTGTCGATGGTTGTGGGTTCAAATCATCTTCCCTATTTCCCCGCTGTGGCATAAAAAAGCTTGGCGTTGAACTTTGCCACTCAGTATGCAAAGTGGCATACGCAGTGTCTTCACTAGCGTGAGTGACTCTCTGTCTGGAAAAGCGTAAAGCTATTCTTTACATTTTTTTAATAAATTAAAAATTAAATTCAAAATAAATTAGCTATATCCCGCACACAGCAGGGTAGGCAGAGGGAACCTAGTGTAAGACACTCTGTTCCCCACTTTCTGCCGAATTTTGGAGGCATTGCGTGTTGAGTGGCAGAACTCAACGCCGCGCTTTGCCTCGACACCAGAGCGAAGAAATGGAAATATAAATTTAAGTAAATATTTCATCTCCTCGAGTGGGATCGAACCCACAACCAGTCGGTTTTACAGTCACACTTTGTGCCACTGCGCCACGACTGGCCTCGAGAATATTATTGTCATTAATAATAACATTTGTTCTATTTTCAAAATTATAACAATATGAAGCAATGTAATATATAATTTTATATCTTCATTTCAGATTTCCTCCAATAGATGGCGCTGGTCCACTCAATATTTCTAACTTTTGTTTACTTACAGTTAATTATCAATTCACCGTGGTAAATCGTGTTCCACCAAGAGTTAAAATAAATGAAATCGTATTAAATCGATTTAAATCGGACGGCTGGCAGCAAGTACATCAACCCAGTAAGCTGATATAAATTATTATTAAAGTTACTTACAAAACATTTAAATTTAAAAGAAAATCCCTTAGTAATTTTAATGTATGATCTCATATTACCGGTGGTAACTGGTACTATTTAAATATTACATTTAAAAATAAAACTATCGAAAATATTTCACTTGATGACTATTGTTATAAGACCATAGTAAATGTAAATAATAATACTTAGTTTAACTTACCTTCACACTTTATCCCTAACGGGGTAATCAGAGAAAACGGAGCGCCAAACGCTACGGCCTCTACATACCTCTTTCGCCTCGTCTACTGTCATACTTTTTACGTGACTCTCCTCCAGTACCTTTGATACTGTATTCTCGAAGGTCAACCGAGGTCTCTCAGTGCCTCTTCTCTTATCACTCACTTTTCCATCATTAATCTTTGTTACCATTCTTTCATAATTCATTTGTTCGACGTGCCCAAATCAGCTGAGCACGTTTTCCTTCATTCTCACCGTAACATCCTCGCTAGTATTTGCCATTCTGTATATCTCTTCGTTGCGCATTCGTTCAGCTAAGCTGACTTGACGTTCCTTTTCTGTAATACCCACGTTTCCAAACCAAACGCACAGCTGTGCTGACGTTTTGCCGTCTCATCAAAGGAGCTAAGGCTCCGTTAACCCTGTTGACCGGGAGCATTCGCCTTACCACATCCATCTCGTATCTGTCATCTCTACTGAACATACTTCCCAAATATACCTCGATCTGGTAAAAGAGCAAAGCGCAGCGTTCAATTCCACCACTTAATACGCAATGTCTCATGTGATGGGCATGGGAACGTAATGTCTCAACACTAGAACACCTCTGCCTACTCTGCTATATGCAGGTTACAGCATGACGCTAAAAATAATAATAATCTGTGAAATAAATATTTTTTTATTATACCAGATCAAAAAGTTTACCAAACAACGGACAACAACAAAATTTCATACTTCTTATATTATTATACAAATACATTATATTTGTATAAATATTTTTAATTCGACCACAACAGCAGATATCCGGTCAAGAGCTAACCGCATTACTTTAATGACGGATTATTTTACTTAAAATTACCTTTTTTTGTTTATAAATACTTATGTATGCGTTTTTTTCCTTCACGTTGTCCCCGCAATGTAGGGAACCTAGTGTTCAGACAGTCCGTTCCCATTGAGACACTTCTGTTCAACTCAACGGTTTGCCTCGTAACCAGATCGAGGGGATAAAACCATTAGATGTTTCGCTCCCCCAAGTGGGAATTAAACGCACAACCGTCGTATTTATAGTCGCACGCTTGAGCCTCTGCGCCACGACGACCCCTTCAAGAAAATTGCATTTAATATTTTAAAGCAAGCAAGCAAGTTCTTGGATATAATTTATAGAGTTCATCCAGTTCAGTTAAGATGTCACGCATACATTTTTATATAGAAATTCTAAAAATACATAAAATTCAAACTTAAAAACCTCAAATATTCGCAATTTCAAGCCAACATACCACACACAAAACAAAAATCGATTCACACACCAAACGAACAAACCGACAAACGAATCAACCAACAATTGTTACCAAAGAATAAAATATTTTGACATCCACTCCTCTATTAGGTGAAATTTATGAGGCGCGGTGTCCTTTCTATATATTTTTTTCCATAAAAACTATTATAAAAAATCAGTTTCTTTCCTCACTTACCTGGGCAAGGGCGGTGCTTTGTATATGGGTGGTCCTTATAACTTACTCGTTCGGGTTTTAAAGTGAACATATTCTGTATATTGGAAATCTGGAATTGCAAATTTTATCGTTTCAGCCATTAAAAAGGTAAAAGAGATTGTAAATAGGATCTATATATTTCTTTTTTAGGTTCACGATGTATCCTACTATCCTATTAATATTATAAATGCCAAAGTTCAAGGATGGATGTTTATTACGCTTTGACGCAAAAACTATTGAACGGATTGAGGAGATTTTTTTCAGTAATATAGATTATAAATTAGAATAACACATAGGCTACAGTTTATGTCAAGATTTTGTATAATTTCACTAAGTATATACCTATAGGCCATTAAAAAGGTATCTAAAAATATATATTTTTTTTAGTTTGACGCTGTATCCTGCATATATCTAGTAGGGCTGAAGCAACTTAATATTAAGACATTATTCTCCACCGGCAAATATTCAATATATTGCGTGTTGGGTAAAGTTCAACGTTGCACTTCGTTTACGAAGTCGAGGAAATTTCCCCTGATTAGGATTCGAGTCAGTCATCGTGTTTACAGTCAGTTGGTGTACCACTGCGTCACGACGGACTCTGTGTATAAATATTTTATGTGTGTATATAATGTATTCGGATTATTTCACGTGATTTCTGACGGAATTCAACACCGCGCTATCTCTTATCAGAGAGATTCAAATAAGTACATTACAATGAGTGAAAATCAAAACTTAGTAAAACTAATTTTCTAATTGGAATTAAAAGTCAAGATATATATAAAGACATATTAGATTCAAAAATAGTTTGGAATGAAATATATTTTTATATTCAAGCTCTGGTGACACGACAGCGCAGCGCGGCGTTGAGTTCCGCCAAAAATACCTAGAACATCATACCTACCAACTACCAATACCTAGAAAATCTGACAGTGCATGGAGAGTGGAGTTTCTCTGCACTGGAAGATAAAAAAGTAAAATAAAATTAACGTTAGGCTAGGCATATTTCTCAATATTAAATATCGCTTATACATAACTACGGATAAAAATAAAAGAAAAACATATTTTAAAAAACCTGATATATTTAGTAGCAGGTAATATCTTAAACCAACATCAAAGCTCTAATTCATAACTAATAAAATCTTTAAAAACACATAAAATAGTAATTATAAATGGCGATTCACAACAAAACATAATTGTTTCACGATAATCATCTCAAAACGCGTCAAACCAGAACAAATGCACGCAAACTGTAATTTTCGCATTAATTATAAAAATAACAACATAAAATACGGTCATATGTGATGAAACAAAATGATTTAGCTTTATTTACTCATACTACGTATATAGCAGAGTACCTAGAGTTAGGACACTCCGTTTTTCCTTTTTTTGACTAATTTTAAGAAATTATTGAGGCCGGTCGTGGCGCAGCGGCGCGATGAGATCTACTTAAATTTATCTTTCCATTTCTTCGCTCTGGTGTCGAGGCTGAGCGCGGCGTTGAGTTCTGCCACTCAACACGCAATGCCTCTAGAATTCGGCAGAAAGTGATGAACGGAGTGACGTAATACCCTGCTGTGTGGCGAGTGCTGAGCGAAGCTGATTTTTTTATTTAAGAAATTATATTAATAGATTTAATTTATGTTACTTTGGAGTGGACGTCAACAATGCTTTGTACGCTTGTTAGTAATAATAATCACCTTCACGTTGTAACCCGCACACACAGCACGCACAGCAGGGTAAGCAGAGGGAATCTAGGAACTTAGTGTTTTGAAATACCGGGCCCAAACAAGCTTCCGTTCCCCACTTTCCACCCAATTCTTAAGGCATTGAGTGTTTAGTGGTGAACTGTGGAACCCAATGCCGCGCTTTCTCTTGTTATCGTAGCGAGAAAATGAAAATATTAAATATTTCATTCCGCGAATTGGCCTGGAACTCTGAACTTTCGTATTTACAGCTCCACCTTTGTGCTTCTGCGCTACAACGGCCTCAGAATATATATAGGAATATGATAATATAAAATAGATACACACTGTGTTTTGCATATGGCAGAGTAGATCGATACTTCGACCTATAGGTTTAATTATTGTAAACTGAAACTGTGTTCCCTCCGTCCAATTTTTGAGATGTTGCGTATTGAGTGACGGAATGAAAATATTTTTTCCCGAGTGGGAATCGAACTTACTGAAATGATTCAATGATTTGCTGTACCGCTGCGCCACGATGGCCTCAAATAATTTATCTAATTATAATCATTAATCCATATGGTAATCGAACTCACCACCATTCCGGTTACAGTCAGTCTATTTTAAGCCCACTGCGTTACCACGGACAATAATAAACGATGATTTTATAATAAAATTTGTAATATTTCATTTTAGTTTTGGTAATAAATTCTTAAATGTCATAACAAAAACGCGGGTAATTTGTGTGAAAAGCACAGATAATATAGAGTCATCTGTGGGCATAGATTATATAAAGTCATCCCGCGGTAAAGCCGCCGCCATTATTATGCTATCCAATATGGCGGATAGATTTTAAATGTAGAGTGACCATAGTATATAAATATAATTAATTTTATTGATATATTATTTGGTTATTAACATATTTTCACAAGATTTTATCTTTATTTATATGATTTTTATAATTTATTTAGATAAAATTATACTATTACTTTTATTATATAATGTGAAAGCATAGAAACTCATGTTACTTATTTGTAAACGTTATAACTTCCTAAGTATTGAGGCGGCCGATGATAGAGCTGGACAATTTTGTCATTATAAGATTGTTTCCTAATAAAGAAACAAAATATTTAAGTGTTTTTGTTTAATAATTAAGTAATTTGTAAGGAACAGTTAAAAACAAAAATAAATAAGTGATTAATAAAAAAATCGTGACTCTAGTTGGTATAACGCATATGTCACTTGTTAGAATTGCTTGTACTTTTGCCATATGTCATTCTTAATTTAATTTGTTTTTAATGAATTCACAAGCTTGTTAGCAATCAATCATGGTAATTATTGAGTTGAAATTGTCAGATTTCTTGGAATATTGCGTATTCGTCAAATTATTTGCTTATTACGATTTTTTTTTAAATAAAAATACACCATAATTTCCCCTTTTTAAATAGAAAACAACAAATTAGGCTTTACCACTAACTTCTGTCCGTCAGTTGTCCACTAATAATTTAAATTTTTCAAAATACACCAGTAGTGGTCAGAGACAAAATTACACATAAAACATGATATTTAGTTTGCGGTTTCTTTAAATCATAACATTTGCCAATACGTAATCATTTCTCTTTATTCCGATTGACCTACTCTAAAGATAACGGGTTTTAATTTTAAGGCTCCGAGTGACCATGTGGCATAAAAAAGTTATAAATGATTGCAAAATCTTTACAAGCTGACTTTCAAAAGCAATTGTATGTTTACTATCTTTCATTATGCCATTTTTTATACTTGAAGTGTCTTTTGTTCTCAGATAAAAGGATTCTGCGAGATCATTTTCATAAGTGCAAGCAAATGTAAATCATTTATATAGTAGGTACTCATATTAAGTGCCACATTTTTATTAATTTTTCTTTCAAATAACGGGTATGTTATATAAGTATTTTATCCATCCACATCTTCATGAGGTTTACATACATACAGTACATACTACATAGAAATGTCTTATAAGAAGCCTTTTGTTATATCTAAGACTAATGCATGAAGCAATTTATATAAAGCAATCTAAATACTTTGATTGTGTTTTTTTTTATTAATAATTTCCTCGTATGTAGATGTACGATTAATGAAGAAAATTAACGCACTAATCATTATTATTGCATAGGTATATTAATAATACATTTCGTGCAGTAATTATATCCAATTGCATAGTAATGATGTGATCATTTACAAGACTATTAAAAAAATTATTCGAGTGGGAGTTAAAACCACAATCCGACGCGTTTACTATTGCATGCTTATGCCTCTATTCTTGCTCTAGTAACGAAAGCGAAACTCAAAGCGCAGCGTTGAGTTCCGCCGCTCCACACGCAGTGATTCCAGAATTTGGTAAGTAGAGAACGGAAGTGTCTTGATGGGAACTGAGCGTTTTAAAACTAGGTTACCAGGTTCCCTCTGCTTACCCTGTTATGCAGGATATAGCGTGAAGCTAAAAAATTTAAATAATATGACTAGAACATTAACGTCACCACATTTACGAAAATTCTTGAAAACTCTTTTATGTAGTTTCACGTTTTTTCCCTTACATGATAGGTAGAGTGAATCAAATGGTAAGACACGCTGTTTCTCGAATTCCATCCATTTTCTTTTGCGACATTGTATAATTAGAGAAGGGCCGCGCCGCGTTTTGTTTACCATAGCGGTTAGAATAATTTATATATATATACATATCATCTTTCCACTGATTAGCAAGCGGAATTCGGACCGACTACCGGTCCATATACAACCAAACAATGTGCCAATGTGCCACGATAATCTCGTTATGTAAGAAAAAAAATAATATTTTAAATATAAATCGATATATTGATATTAAATAAAAAAAAACATGGACACTCTACAACCTATTGACAGAAACCCCAAAATAAAAAAGACCGAAAAACTAAAAGATAATTATTATTTTACGGTGCCCATGTAAATTATATGATTTCTATTAGACTAGGGCGAGATTACCCATTTTGTATTGACCCCTGTCATCGTAAAAAAAGCATTTTAAATTAGTTCAAGGGAAACTGGAGTTATTATTCCACCATTTTTGATGTTAGAAAGAGATAGGTGATGTTATTAAGAAGTGTTAGAGAAGGAAGGATTGATTTTGTTTTTTTTTAATGCCACAGTAGGGGCGTTGTGATTATTGTTTTGTATGTATATATGGTGTTAATTTTAAGTGAATGATTAAAATTGTTATAATAGTAACACGAAATGTGATTGAGTATTTGAATGTCCTAATAATTAAAATAGTCAAATATAAAAATACAAAACGTCCGTCGCACTGGCAAAAGAAAAAAAAAATGCAGCGTAGTGTTCTGTCACTTAACACGCAATGTCTTGAAAATTAGAATGAAAGCAGACGTGTTTGCGATAATTTGACATACTTTTAAATACATAATAAGGAACTCAAAAGCGAAATATGGAATAAGTATATATCAGAATATCATATTGTTCCGTAACAGTAATATAAGAAATAAATAAGATTGGCTCCTGTAAATACCACGGTTGTAAGTTCGATCATTAAGTACTCGGGGTAATCATTATATTTAAATTATTTTATTTTAAGCCAACGTGGTCCGGTGGCAAAAGAGTGTGACAGTAATCGCGACGGTCGTGGGTTCGATTTGCACTAGGGGAAATGAAATATTTTATATTTTCATTTCCTTGTTCTGACACTGGCGCAATTCAACAGACACGGAATATAGGAAATGGAAATGTCTTGAGGGACGGAGAGTTTTGACACTAGGTTTCAATGTCTATCTTGTGTTGTGAGAGATACAATATCTAGATATAAAAAAAAGGTATAAAAAAACACATCCCATCGTAGCTCAATGGTACAACGCCTGTCTATAAAGGTATATTAAACGCATACATAATATATACATTCGAAGTCATTTTTATAATCTAGAATCAAACGTTACCCGATTTCGCTTAAAAACAACTAATATTATAAATGTTAATGTTTGAGAGAATTCTATTCTTTCATCCAAAAACTAGTGAAAGAATTTAGACGAAACTTTAAGGTAATATAGTTTATACCTATGTACATTAAAATAACAGCCTACATTTTTTGTAACGATTTTGTATTTTATAACAGAAAAATTATGCGGGCGAAGTCGCGTGTAGATCGCTAGTTATTAAGTAATTTCAAATTTGAATCGGGCGGAGTGTTAGAAACCGGAACTGACTGACTGTAAACGCGACAGAAATCATTACTCCCATTTGCTCGCTCTGCTAAGAAATCAAAGCACAGCGTTAAGTTCCGCCGAACAACATACAATGTGTCGGAAATTCATAAGAAAATGGTCCTTTTGTCTACTCTGCCTAAAATGTGAAGTTAAATCTAAAAAAATATTTATAATTTCCGGCAATCAGCCTATATAAATCGTTGGATAGTCTAACAAATGTGATAATTTCTTCTCAAGAAGACGCACACGAACGCGCCGGCCGCCGATATAAGCACTGTAACGATATTATTTATTGCTACGTTTTTATTTGGGTTCCCTTGTGGTTAGGTAAAAGCTGTAAATGACGCGACGGTGGTTGGGTTAATTTTCAATTAATTTTACAATCTTATGTCCTGAAACTTACTTAAACTTACTTATTTACTTGATTTTTTGTTATTTTTATTTTTTGACAAAATATGGTAATATAATTTTTGTCAGATTATTTTCAATCTGCGGTTGCGAATTAAGTTTTTTAAATTTAGTTTATTTAAAAATATAGGCGCTGTTTCGCTTTGAACGGACAGCGATGAGTTCCACTGTTAAAGGTACGGCTTACCTATAGAAATGTAATGTACCTACGAGCAAAAAACATACCTACACTTACCACGTAAAAATGTTATCTTACGATAAGTATTAATTGTATATTTAATAAGGTAAAAATAGTACAGACTAAAATGTCAGTATTGTTAAAATAAAAAAAAACCAAAACCATTATTTAAGTATAAGCACAAGGAACCACATTTGTTAAAAAGATTCTTGCTTAAAAATTTCAGTTATATATATATTTCTATTTATCGTGAGACCGAAAACTCAAAATTTTGTTCGTCTAATTACTTTACCATATGGCATTGTTGTATAATTTTAAAATGGCTCAAATTTGAGTGATAGTGAAATGAGACATTATAAGTATGAATTGTTGGTTAATTTAGATATTGGAGTCATCACCCAACACGCAATATTTTTGACGTAATAGAAATGGCGCAGCGGTGTCTGACTAGTTTTGATTTCATGGTTTTGGTAATGAGACAAAGCGTGGTATTGACTTCCGCATTCGTCTTCGACATGCATTGTTTCTAAATTTAGGCTGCCGTAATAAACGGTGTGTCTTAACTCTCCAGATCACTTTCATACCAATTTTAGAGACATTGAGTATTCAGTGACGGTATTGAACGCGCACTTGGTCTACCAAAGGGAGAAAGAAATTTAAATATAATTGCCAATTGTGGATCGAATCCACATCGCGATTCAGTATGAATTTGTTCCACTGACTGCGACACGACGGCCTTAATATATACAATATACATACGAGTATATTAAAAAATATAAAAAGATTTCAATACGTTAATATATAAAAATATATACTTATTTAGTATTTAAGAGAACATAAAACGAACATTAAAAGCTCATTATAATAAATAACAGTTTGGAAGCAAATAAGTCGGTAAACACTTTATCGTACGCCGTCGCCTTAAATTATTGTAACGAAAGAAAAAAACTTAACAAAACGCGGGAGATTTGAATTTATGCTCTTTTTTTAAACAGTTTTGTACGTAAAATGGCGGTGTACTATTTTTTTTCTTCAAGAATTCTCTAATCCTACTAAATGATTACCTTACACATGTATTATATTTAGGTACTCAATTTAGATATATTGTATGTTAGTTGGCGGAACTTAACGCCGCGAGTTCTGCTGCTTTTATTTTATGAGAGCGTGAACAATAAAATTATTTAATTGTTTTCCTAACTTGGAATTGAACCCACAGCCATTGCGTCGAGATAATGTATATATATTAAATAATTTAATTTATAGGCTCCTAAGCAGAATTATTCTTTTGTTTTTATGCAAGAATATTTTATATTGAATATTGTTTATATATAATATTGTTCTATGTATTTATATTTAAAAATTATTTTATTGGCGTTTAAATAACAAATTGACATTATTTATGGCTTTCTATTTGAAATACTTTTTTACGTTTTAGTAGTTACGTTGGTAGGCAGAGTTGTAGAGACTCTTGGATGACACCTATGTCCCGCAGTGGTACACCCACGAAAGGCTAAAAATGATGATGATGACAACACTGACGAAGCCGCAAGAAAACAACGTAAAAAAAGTAAATGATATTTAATAAAAGAGAGTCGTATCTCTTTGCCTATCACATAATACTGGGAATGCGTAAAGAAAAAAAGGGCCAAAACAATAAATTTTCAACGCCAATAAATCTTTAATTTTAAATTCATACGTTAACATGATAATAAAATGTCATTCATATAGGTTTTTTATTGTGTTCACTTCTTATCTAAATCGTGAATAATAACGTCGCAACGTTAAAAAATACCCATGTTTTTTTAGGAGGGACAAAGAACTTATTTATAAAGTCGTACCGTAATTTTCAATTCTCAAATCTACTGTTACGGAGGCTTCTTTGAATTATAATAATCAAATAAGAAGTAGGTATTTTGACTAGTTTTAAGACACTCTTTTCTCCACTTTTCGCCGAAACATTTTATATTCAGAGGCGGAACTTAATACTGCGCTTTGTTTCGTCAGCAAAGTGAGCAAATGAAAATCATGATTTCCTCAACGGCCTCGAAAATTTATATTTATATATATGTAATACGCCTGAAGTATTATTTTTTAATATAACACAAAATAAAACCTTTGGCACTTGTTTTTGAGCTAAGTTTCACCACTCAACAGAACGAGATATTTACGTAGCAATGTTCCTTTATTTTATACATTGTCTATTATACTATTTGAATAAAAATCATATTTACTACAAAATTTTATTACAAAAGGGAACAACTATTTTATCACACCCAATCATCATTTTGTAACAAGCCTTGATAATAATCGATGACAAAATTCAAGAAATCGTATTAAGGGATTCCAAATAGAAACTATTTTCGTCGAATAGCTAACACAATAATTGGAAAAGGCAAAGACACAATACATACTGCCATTGTGGTCACAACAATGGACTTTTTATACTTGTTTATGCAACAAAAAAAAAATAAGGAAAAAATCGAACCTGCTATATTTACCTCAGTGTGGATAATTTGTTTAAGTCAATCTGTCATTTTCGTAACAGCCGATTTGGTTAAGCGTGAAACGTAAAGTGTTCAATTTCTGATGTTATTGTCTGTATGCTTGATTTGCTTTGCCTTGTTAACGACTGGTGCTTTTTTTTGCGTGTAATACTTTGTCTGTGTTGGAAATTTATTGTTCTAAGAAATAAAGATATTATACCTATTTTTTTTAATTTTATATTTAAAATGTAACATTCGTATTAACTACCATTTCTAAATTTAATCACGTTAAGTGGTAAAAGATAAGACTGTATAAGTCACAGCATTAGCTTTAACTAAATTAATTTAAGCCAAAAAAAGAAAAAGTTGCACATTAAGAAAAAACTAGACGATGATACCAATACAAACAGCCAAGTCAAAAAGGCTGGCGTCAAGTGACATCCGTAAAAATTGCCGCAATTAAACATGGATAGTAAAAAGTTTGGATTCGAACCGAAAACAATGGCCCATTAGACGTAGATAAGTATCTAAGAGCCAATTGTAGTTATTTTTTTTGTTTTAGGACAACGTTGTGTTAAAGGTTAGTGTAGAATGTTTGTTTTAAATTGTATATTTATAAATATAAGTTTTGAAATTAAGATTTTACTTATTTTGGCAACGAATGGTGTGGTTTAGGAAATATGTTTAGTAGAAACGGAAGATACGAAATGGATGTGGAAAAGCGTATTACTGCCGGCAACAGACTTAACAGTGAGAACGGTACTATATCTCCATAGAATATGCGGAGTCAGTTTACCTGACCGAATATGTAATGAAGAAGTACACAAAACGGTAGGTACTAGCGAGGATGTAATTTTCCATTTTACTTCTTAAAGTGAATGCAAGCAAAGTTGAGGGCGACAACTAGTGTATTCAATAAAAATATATATAAGCATATATACATTTTTAGTCTGTAACAGGGCTATCAGGTTCCGCTCGTGGTGTCGATTTTTGCGGCTAACGACTTGGAAATGAGACCTGCATTCCGATTACAGATTGGATTTGGAAAGGCAGCGCGTTTTGGAGAACTTCTTAGTAATGGTTTTTATAGTGCACCCCTAAAATAAAATTTAGTAGAGTATATAGTGACATAGAACATGTTATTCACTCTCCGCTCGTTTTCCCCGCATGTCGCACTCTGTTTAACAGAGCGGAGACAAGAAAATATTTCATTCTCCCCTGCGGGAATCGAAACTCATACCTATTTCGCTTACAATTCTTTCTATCTAAAAAAATCTTTATGATGTAATTTATTAAAAGATAATTTATACTACATTTAGGAAAGCAGCATACTTTTTTAGAAAACGTCCAAAAATTTACTGTCGAAGCGCTCTGACCGTACTTTCCTATTAATCTAAATGAAAATTCGTAACTTATTTATGTTATTAGCACCTTAAATGTAATCTATAATATTTTCTTCTTCAAGTTTTTTTTTCTTTCCTGCACATAGCAAGGTAGGCAGAGGAATCTGGTAACCTGGAGTACTATCTTAGTTTTTTTTATTTAGTTAGACATTTCCATTAAGACATTTACGTTTCCCATTTTCCGCCGAATTCTGGAGGCTCAACGCCGCGCTGCCTCATTACCAAAGTGAAGAAATAAAAAAAATCGATGAAGAAACAAAAAAAAATCAAAAGAAGAAATTTCTTCTAGTGGGAATCGAACCCACAACCTGTCGTAGAACGCCCACTTTATTCATCTCTATTCATCCATCTTTAATTTTTTTTGATTTGGAAGTTATATCGTATTGATAATATTCATTTTTATTTTTAATTAAATACATTTTCGTTACAAACCTTAAATTCGAATGTACTATTTAACCTCAAATCTGTCCAATCTAGTATTTGTACTAAGTAAATCTAGAGAATTATTTTTTAATGATATATGTATATATGTACTTATGTAGTAGGTACCTGTTCAGTTTTTTTTTTCAACTTTTTTGTTAGATATGTTTCTATTATTTTAATGTTCCGTCGGTAAACGAATATATGTACGGAGGAAAAACCAAAACTTATCCTGTACAACTTAAAATTGCTAAGACACTCCGTTCCCCAATTATCGAGACGTTGACATGAATCTGACCAGACATTAGACTGGAGCGAGGAAATTAACATAGATTAGACCCCCAAATGAGAATTGAACCCGCAACCGTAACGATTACAGTCAGATTCTGACGGCCTACAAATTATATTGAATACATTAGTTGTGTATCTATTATATAAAAAAAATCTTATTTTTTTTAAATACACTTATTTGAGTGACCTTTAAAAGCACTTAAAAGTTGAAAGTTTTTGAAAACACTTTATGTAATTGAAAAATATTTGCACTAATGTATTAAACCATTTTGTTATTATTATTTCATATGTTAATTCGTAATTGATAAACTCTCAAGCTACTTTACCAATTTTAAATATTGAAACAAATAAATTATCATAGAGTAACTTTTTTTACCTTTACGGGGTAAGGAAACTAGTGTTAAGACACTCCGTCCCTCATGCACCCTCTAACTTACTTGAAATGTAAGGATTGAGTGGAACTCTACCTCGAGCTTTATATTGTTATCGAGCTTTATGAGTGTTTAAATGAAAATAACTTATTCCCAGAGTGGAAACTGAAATCATAATTTAACTGTAACTTAAATGTAGGAGGAGAGTGCCTCGAAGCTCTTAAGAGAACAGGAAAACGGAATTTTTTACTTTACCTCTTAAAGTTAGTATCTATATATGTATATCTCGGTCTCTGTTGCGGTTGTCGTGGCTAGCTGTAAATGCAATGGTCGTAGGTTCGATTTCCACTCATGGGAATGCATTATTTTCTCGCTGTGTTAAACAGATAAAGCATTTTGTTGAATTCCGCCACCCAACATGGAATGTCTCGAAAATTTTGAGAATTGGACGAAAAGCAAGGAACGGAGAGTCTCAATACTAAGGTAGTGTCTCTCTGCTTTCCGTATTATACCAATACAAAAAAAAAAACACCAAACTATTGAATATATATAACTTTATCTACATTTGATCTATAAAGGCGGTATATTCTGATATTTTTTGCTAACAAGCATGGAGAATTTTAAAAAGTTTATATTTTTTTTTAAATACCGTTTAGGCGCGAACGGACCGCACACGTCGCGAATGTGATGGAATATATCAGAATGTATAAAACGACGCCGCCATTTGCTTTTTTTATTTTTTATTTATTTATTATTTAAACTAGCTTGTAGTTGCGGCTTCGCGTGATCAAATGGAAATAACTATCCGTTGTGTATGACACACAGCGTTGCAAGTTGTCCCGATTTTGGCTGGACGTCCCGATTTTTAGCCCAAGATTTAAATGTCTTGATCGGGACATACATGGAATCGCTTTTTACGGATTATTCCACGTACTGTAAAATTTTTTTTTATAATTTTAAGATTAGCTACCAATAATATCATAGATATACAATTAAGTATAGTCATAAATTACATATAAAATTATTCTGAAGACTTAACTGCCTTATAATTGCCTTGCCAAAATAAAATCGTTTAAGCATATCTTTTTATTAAAAAAAAAACATTTTATATTGATATCTATCATAATTGAAAGCTTTATTACTTAAAAAAATAGATCAATAATAGATTAAATTTATTATTTAATTTTTATGTTCCCGCTGGGAAAAGAATCCCGCTTTTTTATTCAAAGTGTTCAAAAATCCCGCTTTTCTCCGAGAAAAAATCTGCTGATGTTTTGTATACCCCAAACTCTTGAGCTTTATAACATTAAATAATGTAGCTATAGAAAATAAAATATTTATAAGTAAAACAATATTTATAAGTAACTGATTTTGATTGATATCATAGAAGGGTACTCAAAGGAACCTAATGTTAAGTTTCACGCATTGCCCAATTTTTGTGATAATATATTAACATACTTTGTAGTAAACGCGGCGTTTAGTTTCCCCACTCAATAGTGGAAAATTTAACATTTTAAATATATTGTACCTATTGTCATAATCATCATATAAAACTTTCAAGATCCGCTGTTGGTAATCCTTCAAGGCTCCACCAACGATCGAAAATTCGAAGAAATTCAGTCGTCACTGAAATATTACTGCATTAGATGTGTAATTGTTTTTTGTTTCTTTTTGCAGAGGAAACTTAGTGTTTGGGAAACGGAATATTTTAACACTAGGTCTCTCTAAATATTCTCTCATTTTGATACAATGTAAAGCTATAAATTTCGATATAATTAATTAAGAGGGTAGATACATATTAATGTATGTCATATGATAATTTTATGTAGTTTACGTCCATTTATAGAAAATGGCGAAATTATTGCTTTACAGATGCTCTAAAGTCATAAAAATTGCTGAATACATAATTTTTATGACTTTAGAGCATCGCATAGTTACGACCGTGAAGGGGATAATGGGAATAAACACATGTTATTTATAATTTAACTCTTAAATTAGATTTTATAGATAAGATAGGGCACCAGATAGCCTGTTTTAGAGTAAAATTTAAATAGATAAAAAAAAATAGATTTTAAATGACATGATTAATATTGTGTAATTTTATTGCGAAAAACCTAAAGACAACAGTTTTCAAGAATATGCTGATTTTTTAGTTTCTTAGTACAGTTTCACGCAACTTTAAAACTGCTTCGCTTTAGATACCTACTGAGTTCTGAGTGGCAGAACTCAACACCGCACATTGTCTTCTATAGCGAGAAGTTAAAATTGATTTAATTAGAAATATCACTCCGAGTGGAAATCGAATCTAACATTTTTACAGGCCTTTGATGGCCTAAACAGAATTTTTAATTATGCGTGGCTGAAAAAATAAATGCAAACACAATTATAATTGTTCGACATAAATATATGACAAAACAAATAATAGAAGTGGTACAGGAACACAAACGTGCTGTACCCGTGACAGGTTGTGGATTCGAGTCCCACGCGAGGTAACGAAATCTTAAATATTTTCATTTACTCTGGTGAGACGACGGAAGAAGCGCAATTGAGTGTTGCCACTTAACATGCAATGCCTCCAGAATTCATGCAATGCCTCCAGGGTTAATACAGTTCCATGCCCTACTTTCTACCCTAGTAAGTAGGGAATGGAACTGTATTAACATTAGGTTCCCAGGTTCCCTATGCCTACCCTGCTGTGTGGGGGTGCAACGTGAATTTCGAAAAAAATTGTTGTTAAAAAAATAATCGTGTTATTGTTGAATGTTATTTTCAAGAAATATTAGAGTTTATTTTTTTATTTATAATAGGCTGAAAAAGTGACGGCCTATTTATTCCCTTTTAATGTAAATATTTATGAATTCAATTATTATTCATAAATATTTTTTAAATATAGAAGTTTATTTTAAATTTCAATACTGAGAAAAATATGCAATAGTTTTAATTAAAATTAACGACATAATAATATGTACCTTATACGTATCAATAATGATGTAACATTTAAATATTTTCAAGAAATATGTACTTACATTATATGAGTACATAGTTACGTTTCATATTTCTTTGAATTAGCTGTGTCTTCGCCATATAAAGTAGTGGATTCTAATTTTTTGTGGGAAATGCATTTACGCAGATCATCCTGAAGAAGACTACTGCAATGGCACAAGCGTGTGACTGTAAACTGTGACTGTAAAAATGGATGTGGGTTCGCTTCCTTGACGAGGTCATCAAATATAATAATACAAACATAAATAGGCATCGCGTCGACCGACGTTTATCACCGCCAGTCTAGATGCAAAGTTATGATAATTTGGCGGAAAGTGGGAAGCAAAGTATGAAGAGAACAAAAAATCAGTGCAAAGCAAAAGTGCACCATATGTGGATACTGTTTGACGCATCGGTAAATGAAACTACTATCTACTAAAATTCAGTGGAAATCCTTCCACCTAAATGATAAGCTGCAGGATCGCTCGCGCTTGCCCCTACGATGCCTTGGACGGAAACCCGGTTATAAATACATCTATCCGTTTGCCTTCAGGATGTCCCATGGTTTCTTATAGAACATCTGCTCCGACTTGCAAGAGAATCACCATGACTCTCGTTTAGTAGCTCCTCTAGAATAAGGGGAGTTCAAGATACCGCATACCTATATAGATAAGCATACCGCTTTCTACCCTCTACACACCGTTCAGCTGCCTCCACCAATACAATCACCGAATATTAAAAGAAGACCTCGTAGACCATTTCCAGAGTGAGCCCTGAGCACCCCGATAAACGTAGTGGGATCTACTATAAAGAATAACGTAATGTAACTATTATTATAAATTATTTATAATTTCTTAAGATTTACTCGCTCTGATATTTAAAAATAACAGGCGTTTGGAGGCTGTGGAGATGAATAAAGCTGAAAAATTATAGCATTTCTAACCAGCCATGGAAACTTAGGAAAAAAAATTATTCAACGATTCATAATTATAAACTTCAGCAACATTTTCCATAATAAAATATAAGGACATAGCGCATATCGTTCTAAAATAACACATAATAAAAGTGAACTAACACAGATAATAAAAATTGAAAAAAAAGAAAAGCTACAGTTAAAGTATGAAATAAAAAGGCCTCTTATTCAAGAGAAAACGACAAATTGCTCGTTACTTTTAATTGATCCCGTCATGTTAACATATATATATTTTTAGGGTTCCGTACCTCAAAAGGTAAAAACGGAACCCTTAAAGAATTACTTTGGTGTACATCTATCCGTTTGTCAAGACCTTTTATCTCGAGATCGTATTTAAGTATCAAATTGAAATTAATATCAAGATGAAGAATAATACATAGCTCCATGGTCCTTTATGGAAGAGAAAAAAATAAGCTTCTAATTTTGAATTAAATTTGCCGCGTAATCAAAACTTATAGTTAGTAACCTGTACTTCCTGTGGACTTACAAAACAAGTAAACGTAAATAAAAAATCTGAAAAGTTATAGATTATGGGTATTTCATAGCAAAAAATCATTACAAATTTATAATTGTGTTCATTTCAAACACAGTCAGTGCATATACACTTTGCAAACTTAAGTTTGTCAACTTTTATAAATTGTAGGTACTCCGCGTTGACCTACAATCCTGAAATTGGTACGGTAACCTTGGTGGGCGAGTCCGACTCGCACTTAACCGGTTTTTATTTTTAATTTCAATTAATTTAATTACAGTAGGCTGTCTATTGCATAGTTCTTGGATTTTACAAGTAGTTTTGTAAGAAGATATCATTTGTAGTTTAATTAATGGGTTTTAATTATAATTTTCTTATTGTTTTTCTTTTGCTGTTTATTTTTTATTGATTATATGATAGAGTCATGTGTTAGAGTGACAATTCTATTTATATTGTTAGTATTTATAATTTTTTAACATAGAATTGGTTTTTACGTTAATAATTTGATAATGAAATTGTTATTTTTAGATACGTAAGTAAGTTTTTCTTAGTCTCTTAGTATTTTTTGCCTTTTTTGGGAGTTTTGAATTTTTTACTGCCATATGATAATTTCTATATAATGTTAAACAGAAAACAGAGTAATACTACTATTTTTAATGACGTTGTCTTCTTATAATCAAATTTGCTTTTAATTAGGGCATCGTTTGGAATGTAATTAGGTACAGATACCTAATTACATTCCAAACGATGCCCTAATTAAAAGCAAATTTGATTATAAGAAGACAACATCATACCAGAGGAAAAACATTTGTAAACGCGAACGGCTGTGGGCTCGATTGGAGCTATGAAATATTCATTATTGTCATTGAGAAAATGAAATATTCAATACATTCATCAAAAGCGCTCACCCAACATGCGCCCACTCAACATGCAATACCTCCGGAATTCGACGGAAAGTGGGGAACGGAATGGTCTAAATGGGAACAGAGTGTCTTAGCACAAAGTTCCCAGGTCCTTACCCTACCTTATGGGAGGGGATTCAGGGTGAAACTAAAAAAGGTATTATTTTAAATGTAAGACAGTGTATGTTCTGTTAGCGATTTTGGACTTGGGTTGACCATTGATTTTCGTTATTTTTTGCGAGTAAAAACCAAATAAATTACATATATTATATTCAATCAATACAAAGTAAAAATAAAATTAGTGTAGTTTGGCCGTCGGACAATACGTAATTGTAAACTATTGTGGCCTTTATTTTGGTCAGTTTGCGGTTGACAGCTGTCGGCCATTTTCTTTATTTATTTTTTTTATTTTGCTTATACTTTCGTTTTTTTTACGAACTTAGGCATTGACGTGAAGTGTTCAGCCTTTGTAAATACAAATTGTTTAGACACGTGTTGCAAAATAAACAACTTTTTTTTTGTTCCCAGGTGTAAAATTACATTAAAGCTCTCGGTAGCCTAATGTTTTGCTGCACGCGATCTTTTCATATTTCTCAAAATTGTGTCTGGTTATTGTGTATAGTGATTAAATTTAATTATAATAATGTGAATTGGAATATATAAGTATGTACTAATATAATTAAGATGAAGAGTTGGTCCGGTTGAGCGCTATTCTCAGGAACTATTGATACATACGGAAAAAAAAATATATATTGGATAATATTTTTGTAACGGATATCGGGAAAAGTACTTACTAGTGCGTATCAGATACAGTGTATCTGATATCAAACTTACTTCGGGCTAATTAGAATGTGTCTTGTGTTATACTTTTTATATATTTTTAAAAAATGTTTAAATATTGCTGTCCGTGCCTCTTGGAAAACGTCCAAGCGCTCTGACTACTAAGCCACCACCATTCCATCCACCACCGTACGTTCTCATCAAGTTAAGTTGTTTTCTTATACGCTTATTAAGAATTGTTTATGATTTTAGTATTTCTGTAGCGAGATTTTTACCTAAGAATAATAGTTTTCGGTACCCAGAAATAATTACTTACAATTTTCGTTTGGCGCTATTTTTAATACATATTTTACTACATCGTTGTTCCTGAGTGTAGAATAATGCGCCTATAAAATATAAAAAAAATCTAAGGTATTTTTATTTTATTATCCTTTTTTTTTCAAGACAAAGTTACATTTAAAAGATTAGCATTTTGCTACACCAAAATTTATCTCAAACTTATGCCCATTAGGGTTTTTCTTATAAGCTGCTTGCTCCACACCCGCAATAATATTGTGTAATAAGATGTTAGTTGTTTTCTATAAAGAAAGTTTTGATTTCTCATAGAGAATTAATGTGTAATTATTTATTATTTTTTTTTATAGAAAAGGACAAGGCAAACGAGCGTTCGGGTCACCTGATGGTAAGTGATTACCGCTGCCCACGACCCCGTGCAACACCAGAGGAGCTACAGGTGCGTTGCCGGCCTTTAAGGTGGAGATAGACGCGCTTTTTGAAGGTACCCATGTCATATCAACCTGCAAACACTGCCGCGGGTAGGCCATTCCACAGTTCCGTGGCGCGTGGAAGGAAGTTCCTACGAAATTAAAAATATAACATTCTTTTTTTTATTAAAAAAAGATAGCATCACCTCTATAGTAAAATTTCTTTACACACACAAACAATTCTTTTACAAAACCGTAACAACGTAACGACACTTTCAACCAACAAAAAATTCTAAAGGTACAAGTAAAATTAAATTGCACATTCATTTATAAATGGGATTAAAATCCTAAACTACAAAGGCATCTGTCTAGTTTACATCCGAACGCCTTAACACCCACAACACTTTGATGTTATCGCCAAAAAAAAATCAATACGTCAAACGTCACAATGGCAGCCATTAATGTCAAAATATTTTCAAAATAACAACGCTCTACGCTGGAGGCATTGCTTTGCGAATACCGCTCAGCTATTAGTGTTTGATGTTTTGTGAGTAGAGAATGAGCGACAAAGACTGCGTTTTTTTAGTTCTACGTTGTATCCCGCATTTAGCAAAGTTTTTAGGGAGCCTAGTGTTTAGACTCTCCGTTCCTCATGTATACTACTCTCGGGACATTGAGTGTTGAGGAACGGAAACAATTATTCTTGTATAAAGAGTCATCCCCCGAGTGGGAATCAAATACATATGTAATTTATATGAAAAATATGTAACTCTAAATGTGAAATATTTTATTTTATTACAATTTTACGCATAATATAAATAAATAATATTTAAATTCCGTCATGTGAAAACCTTTGCCTAAAGACCAACCTACGTATAAAAGAGAACAACTAATAATATTTTTTTAAAGCATAAAAGTCAAAAGGTTCTTAAACATCGCAGGTTTATTTCACGTCGCAGCTGGGTACTTTTTCGTGTGCCGATCGGATCACTTTTGCAATTGTATTCACACAGATAATAAATTTTGTGGCAAATGTTATATATTTTGCGTTGTCATTAAACTTTGTCGGTGGTTGTTTGAATTTTAGGTTATTTGTAACCGCTTTGGTTTGGTTTTTCGTCGCAATTTCTTGTCTTTCTTTCTGTTGATTGTTGTGTCCTTTGATTTTTTGAAGAAAAAATGTTAAGGATGTTATAGATTAATAACATTATGTTAAATTTGAAATTATTGTAACGTAATTTTGAGTTGCTTGGACAAGCGTTGGTTGTGGGTTCAATCTAAGGAGGGAGATATTTCTATTGAATTAATTAATTTACTATTAATTGTCAAATTGACTAATAAAAATGAACATTTTTTATAAGTTTATTGACGTTTCAAAAGTGCTTACAGTAGTCTATTTGAATAAAGAATATTTTGAATTTGAATTTGAACATTTAGTTTTTAGGCCGAGGCCAGTCGTGATACACGGGCACAAGTCACTGTAAACTCGGGTTCCATCCCCACTGGAGCAAATAAAATATTTATTTAAATTTATGTTTTCATGTCTTCGCTCAGGTGTCGAGGCGAAGCGCAGCGTTTAGTTCCGCCACGAAAGTGGAGAACGTGTCTTAACACTACCTAGTGTGTCCCTCTACTTATACTGCTTTATGCGGAATACAGCGTGAAGCTGATTTTATTTAATTTTTATTAAATTTATGGGGGTTAAACAATTATGGCTCTTTTAGTTATACTTTTTGTAAGATTTTTATTTTCTTATATATTTTTAAAGATGTTGTGGCGCAGCGGCACAGTGCCAGATTGATAACGCGATTGTTGTGGGTTCTGTTTCCAATCAGGGGAATTAATTATTTTCATATCGTTACTCCGGTAATAAGACAAAGTCGTAGAGTTTCACCAAGTACCTATTACTTAATTGTATTATTATTAAAAATAATCTTTCGTATTTTATAAGTCTAAGCTGAAACTCTATTTATAAAACTTTTTAATTACATTCAATGACAACAATATTACGAAAGACATACACACATAGATTATTTAGATTAATTACCCGCAATATTTTTTCCAAATGTCACGCTGACATTAGCGTTGGCGCGAACACAACCACAGATAGGGTTTAAATCTTTTATTTGAAGAGGCATTAGAACACACAGCCGGTTGCTTAATAGCTATAATACTACAATTTCTATTCAAGTCACATATTCGGAGGCGGAAGTTACTTTTTATGGTATTTTTAATACACTTTACAACATCCGGTTACAATTTAAACTATTTTAGTTTCGGTTGAATGGAACATATTGTTGTTTTACATAAGATAACGGTCGAATTTTCTATGAATGTAAAATAAGATATAATCGCGATAGTACCTACGGCTTCGTGTAATTTTACAGATGACAGCGTTCATTTTGTTTGTCAAATGTTTTTTGACATTGTTACATAGCTTTATCTTTTTTTAAAATGGCCGAAATGACAATTTATTTAAACAATTGACTCGGTCTTTTAAAAAGAATTGAATATTTTAGGCATTGTGTAATTGATAATAATAACTTTAAATTTGTTCGTGAGTTAAGTACTAAAAAAATATATGAGAGGAAGATGTGATAGGATAAATGAACGTTGAAATGGATAAATATATTAAAAGGCTTCAAATTATAGAAACAAATTATTACATATAGAGGGAGATGGTAGGATTAAGGCCGTCGGCACATTGTCTGACCGTAAATATTACGCTTGTGGGTTCAAATCCTCTCTTGTGAATTAATTATTTATATATATCTTCTTGTTAGCGATAAAGTATATATTATATACTTTATCGCTAACAAGTATATATAAAGTATATATTATATATATACTTTATCGCTAACAAGAAGAAGCGCAGCATCGCCATTCAACACGTAATATATGGAAAGGGCGTAGGGAACGGAGTGTTTTAACACTAGGTTCCCTGTGCTCTACCTGTTATAGGGGAGATGCGGCGAGAAACTAATGTTATTTGTATATACGAACCTAAGTCCGCAAGAACAGGTAAATTTCACACTTAAGTGAGAAAAAATACGGAAGCTGTCAAATGTTTGTACACTTCAACGAGCACGCGTCAAAATTCTAAAAGCTACCGTTGGGTGATCGTTTTTTGTGTTTAAAGTTTAAACAGATTTATTTTCGTACAAATTCTTTTATATTTACTTACTTAACTTATTTTTTAGGGTTTAGTACCTTTAAAGAAAAAAAGGAACTTCATAAAGTAAGAGTTAGTAACGAAAAAGAAGAGACCTCCGAGTACACTGAAGGAAAGTGACGTAAAAAGCATAAGAACCCCCTAAACCCATGTATGAAAGGTTAATGACAGTAGATGAGGCTAGAGAGGTATGCAGAGACCATAGCGATTGGCGCTCAGTTCTCTATGACTATTGCGTTAGGGCTAAAGCGTGAGGTTGAATAAATAAAATAATGAAACATTCAACTTCAAATGGTAGATAAGAGTATCTAAACAAATATTAATAGTTTTTTTGAAAATCCCCTCTTGGTTAAATAATAAAACAATGATAGGGGCAGTGGCAAATAAATACACCGCAATCCTTTTATGATGTAAGCGGATTATTCTTAACCGTTTTAGTCATATAGCGGGTTTGAACAATGCTTTAGAACATTGTTGGGCACTGTTATTTCTATAACCACTCTGCAAAATAACAGACGATAACATATATAAAAATAATATATTTTTTAAGATCGAGCTTTCTATAATAAGATTTTTCTTATTGTGATATATCTTTTTTGTAGCGAAAAATTAAGAATTAATTTATATTAGGTTATCTAAATTATTTATTTTTATTAAATAAACTATTCTAGAAATTAAACAAAATATTTAACATTTTCTTTAGCTTTAAAAGGTACAACACCCTAAAAAATAAGCTAAGTAAATATAAAAATTTGTACAAAAATAAATTTAGCAGGTACGTTTGATATATTTTGCATGTAGTAAGATTGTCAGGGAGAACTTAGAAACACTCTGTTCTGCATTTCTGTTGAAATGCGGGATATTCGATACCTACGTGTCGAGTGGCAGACGTCAATGGCGCGCTGTGTGCCAAAGTGGCAAAATAATTTATACATTCATTACATTATTATTTATTCATTTCATTTATATATTTTCATTTATATAGAGGCCAGTCGTAGCGCAGCGCCACAAAGTGTGACTGTAAAACCGACTGGTTGTGGGTTCGATCCCCACTCAAGGAGATGAAATATTTATTTAAAAAAATATATATTTTCATTTCTTCGCTCTGGTGTCGGGGCAAAAGTGCGGCGTTGAGTTCTGCCACTCAACACGCAATGCCTCCAAAATTCGGCAGAAAGTGGGGAACGGAGTGACTTAACACTAGGTTCCCTCTGCCTACCCTGCTGTGTGTGTGGATATAGCGTGAAGCTGATTTATATATTTTTTCATTATTCTGAGTGGTGGTCGAGTGCAACCGTTGCGTTTACAGTTCGAGACCGTTTCATTACACCATGATGGCCTTAACTACCAAATACTAATAAAAAATAATCCAAAAATTATTAGAATTCGGCCGTATTTTATTTATTTTCATAATCGTACCATGTGAACTGAGCCTAATTGGTAAAACTGACATGGCGAATCGTAAATGTTCCCTTGAAACTACTTAATGAATTCATGACCACGCAACCCTATCTTAATATAGATGATATTATTTGTTTTATTCTTTATCAATTCTAAACATAAATAAGTATAATTAATGTGTATTGATGAATTTCAATGTAGCGGGATATATGATTGTTTTTTTTTTCAGATTTTCTCTGTATCCCGCATTCAGTAGGGTATGCAGAGGCAACCGTACTGTCAATAAGCTTCCTTCTTAAAATTTCTTTCCGGTGCTTAACATTGCATTTTGTCCCTTTATAATTTAAAATAACTTATTGCATCGATTGGGAATTGTGTCTTAACACTAGGTTCCCTCTGCCTCCTAAAAATAAAACCTCTCGATTCTATACAATTTGTAAAGATTGAAGGAGTGTTAATATAGCGCTAGGTGTTCCGCAACGTAACCGTTATTTACAATACAAAACGCGAGGGTGTTAAGTGTCTGTGATTTCCACCCTCCGTCTAATGGATTTTCCTTTTTGGTGGTACAAGTTATGAGAGTTTTGTTTTTAGTTTTTTCGTTTTTTTTTGTTTCGGGTGTTCTATTGTATAATAATACACCAAATAACCCAATAGGGTTATGACTATCCATTCCCCACTTCCTGATCAATTTCCAAGATATCGAGTGCTGTCTAGTGGGCTTAAATGTCGCGTTCTGCTTACAAGAGCGGGAAAATAATAATAAACTAAATATAGCATTACAGTTATAAGCTGTGCCACTAAGGCAAAACGGCTTTTTAAATATTAGAGACTTGTACATAAAATAAAATTATATAGCATCATCGGTCAGACAGACGCTCAATTTTTTTTGGTATTATAGATACCAAAAAAATTGAGCGTCTATTGAATTTTTCTTATATATTTTAATATTTAAAAATAATAGCAGATATATAGTATTTATATTCTGAAATCTTAACACTTAGTTCTTTCTGCCTATTACTCATAAAGCACTCTACTATATCATAAAGGATTAAGCTTTAGTACTTTAATCAAATGCTTGTACCTACATTAAAATTAACACATTAAAGGTCGGCAACGCACTCGTAAAAAAAAAAATATATATATATATATATATATATATATATATATATATTTTTTTTTTTTTTTCAAAACGCTCATCGCTCCCAACTTAAAAACAAGATGCGTATTGAATTTTAACAAGCCTCGTCCTACCCTTGTCTTGTGCCATTGTAATCTTTTATTGCGATTTGTAAAACAATTTCTGTATGGGGCTGCTATAATACTGTGGTTAGATAGACTGTTGTAATATACAAAACAACCCTCTAAACAATTTTGGCTAATTTGCTAAAGTGCTGGATGAATTTTGATTTAGCTTTCGCTTGTTTGATAGTTTTGGTGTTTGGCGTAACTTATTTTAAGTAAGTACTTAAGAATATCATGTTTTGTAGCATTAAACGGTATTCCGTATTTAGTAGGATAGGCAGAGCCAACCTAGTGTTAAGACACTCAGTTCGTCTTAAACCTTTCCCACTCATGAAATAGTGGTGGAATTTAACGCGCTTTGCCTTCTTACTAGACCTAGGGAAAACAATTTATGCCTCCAAGTGAGAATCGAACCTACAGCTGCCCTACACACTAACAGTTCTGCTATTTTTCCTTGTGGATATCACTTATGTAACCTATACAGTATTGTAGACATTTAATCTTTAATGTTATAATTATTAAGTATTAGTCCACATTATGAATGAAAAATCGCACGTTAGTTCAAATAATAAATAAAGGAAAACCAAAGGAGATCACAAATTATACGATTTACATAGAAAAAGTGACACAGACCAACTAACATAACATTTGTTAGAGGCCATTGTATTGAAATGTACGGCTGTACCGCTTTAACTTACATGAGTATAAAAAAATATAAAATAAATATGGCTGTTCAAGATGGCTGTTATTTCAAATATTTTTATAACATAAAAAGGATTTGTGTGGCGGGGTACAGCGTTTGACTGTAAATGACGTTTGTGGATTCGATTCTAATTCTAGAGAATAAGTTGCTTTCATTTACTTTTATACAAGACAAACGTGCCGCGTTGATTGGAAAACCATTAACAAAAAAACAAGAATTTAATATAAAGTAGCACAAAATATGAGAACCGTTACGAGTACAACTTTAAAAAAAAATAACGCCTTATTAACTTATCACGTGAGCAGGCCAAATAATCGATTGAATAATGTCACGAAAACCCACAAAATGAAAAAGAAAACATTAACAATTTACTTTTACAACAAATTAAATCCATTTAACTTGATAAAATCGTGCAAACACAACAATATGCAATTTAAGATCCAAACAACAATTTTCCGTTACATTTCAACACAATTCAAGAATAAAAAAAAAGATTAGGTACAATGGCTACCTACCGCAGCGTGAAAAAAAAAGAAAAAACGTCTATGGCCATTCAATTTTGGCGGGCTTTTTGACATCGCGTAAACATCTTGTTAGTGAGTGCCAAATACGTAGATTTATAAATATTTAAGTGCAATTGATACGAGGCCAATGGTGCGGTTGATTTTATTTACTTCTTTTATTCGAATGTTTTTAGTTGAGTGAATTTTTAAATTTAATCTACACAATGCTGGGCCATTGTAGCTCAGGGGAACAAGCGTGTGACTGTAAAAGCTACAGTTGCAGGTTCGATCCCATTCGGGGGAAGGAACTTAGCTAAATAAGTTTATTTCCCTGCTTTGGTAGACAAAAGAGCGGCGTTGAGTTACGTCATTCAACAACTAATCACGTGGCACGATTGCCACTTGCTACTCCGATGGAGTATCCTAACGATAGATTTCCACTGACTGAAGTTGCTCAAGAACCCTCGCGTGTAAGTCCCACTTATCATTTTGTCTCATTCAACCATTTCTAAAATCCCAAGAAAAGTCACAAAGAGAAAATCTATTTATCTAGTTATATGATAATAAAAGACCAAACTGCAATATACGACAAACATAAGATATTTACAGCATTTATTACATATAATATTAGGAAACATGGCGTCGCCATCGCCATATGTTTCCAACAACTTCACGTAATGACGCGTCCGCAAAATTTCAGTTTTATTGGACCTCCTCTTATTGCATCGCCCCGCTGAGTCGACTTTTTCATATAAAATCGTATATTGTGCTTCTTTCTAGTAGCTTTTATGATTTGGGGCAGTTTGACAATAAACGCTGTGCAGGAACTTCCTTCCACGCGCCACTCAACTGTGGGCCTACCTGCGGCAGTGTTTCCAGGTCAATACGGAGTACTCCTGGGTACCAAAGCGTGTCTATCTCCACTTTAAAGGCCGGCAACGCAAATGTGTTTCTCTGGTGTTACACGGGTCGTGGGCGGCGACAATCACTTACCATCAGGTGACCTGTACACTTGTTTGTCTTGTGTTCAATAAAAAAAAAACGATAGTTGTGGGGTTCGATTCCCACTTGGGGAATGTATTATGTATGTGATGTTGAGTTACGCATCGAAAATTGGGCAGACATTGGAGAATGGAATTCTCATCACGAGGTGTCTCAACACGCGCTGTATAATAATTTAAAATACAAATTAAATATTTAATGTTTTCCTTTATTGGCTCTGATAACGATGGAAGGCTTTGTATTCCGCTAAGACGCAATGCTTCAAGAAAATGGGAAACAGTGTCTGAATACTAGGCTCTGCTTACCCTGCCAAGAGTGAAGCTAAAATATGCCATTCCCTCGAACAGGTGTCGAACCAACAACCGTCAAGTTACAGGCAGACGCTGTCTCACTGCAACGTGAAAGTCTGAAAGGGATATTTTATAATTACTTTCGAAACCTAAACTAAATTAAAAAAGAGCTCCGATGGCTTAATTAATTTTTAAGAAAACTGTGCAAAAATATTTTACACACTGTTAACTATTAAATGATTATTTTAATGTTTAAAGTTTTAGCTTCCATAAGCTTGTAGATAGTAAAACCTGATTGAATCTTGTGTAGTTTTACGACGATAATAACAAGATGAAATCCATTACGGGGTAAGTAATTACTTGGTTAAGTGTTTACATTTTTATTACGGTAATATACTCTCGATTTTTTGTTGTTGTTCATTTTAGATCGTTGCCATTTATTGAGTTGATATCTTAGGATTTATAATGAAAAAAATTTTTCTTTATAATATATAATAACCAAAAAACTAGCTAAATCTAAACAAATCTATCTTTGCCTGCCTTCAAAAACCAATTAACTAACTCATTAAAACGTAAAAATATACTCAAAAATAGCAAAAAATCCAATCCGAAAACAATATAGTTAATTTACACAACAATCAAATCGAAAAGAGCCACCCCATGTAAAAACACCCAATAACGCGACGGCAGCTGTCGATGATAAAAAACCCGCCGCCATTGGCCGAAAATGGCGGGAACATTAACCGCATCTGTCATTTTCATATTGTCATATTATTGTCTGTGGTATGAAACGCCATTTATTATCTTTATGTAAAGCTAGGATAGATAAAAATATATTGTTTTGTCATTGTGTATCTATACCTAATGCCATAGAATAACTGGAATAGTTTGTTCGGTTCAACGCGGTAATCTCGGAAAATATTGGTTTGATCAATAGGAAATAAAAATTAAGAGTTTGTTCTTATAACAATTTTTATAATTTGTTTTTTGTTGTGATTTACACCATTAGTTCTTGAGATCAGCGCTTTCAACTAAACAAACTCTAGTTTTATAATATCCTACTTCCATCCATCCAGCCAAATTTTTGACTTCAAGGGATTCTAGACGAGAAGATATTTTGTAGTTTCCCGAACGTTGCCAGGCCGTGTTGGATTCTACGAGTGATCTGTATCTGAAAATTGGACCAATTCGGACTTGTCCGAGGTAGATGTACTCGTCAACAACTTCTTACTTCTTACAGATACGCCTTGGGTGTAACATCGACGTTAGACATGATTTTTGTTTTGTTCATGTTCATCTTAAGATCATCTGTTGTGAGGCGCTATGGCGTATGATACTGAGTTCTTCCAGGTCATCGGCAAATCGAAGATGTGTAAGGTTTTCGCCGTTGATGTTATTACTATGCCGGTTCCACCTCATTAGCGTCACGTCGTCGTCAGTCACACGTCTTCCAGTGCAGCGTTAAATAGTTTCGGGGATATTACATCCTCTTGTCCCACTTCGCACTGCTTCTATCGTGACACGGACTATCGTATGTACAATTTAATACCTCGATGTATCGATAGTCAATCTGGCATCGCTGGAGAGACTCTAGCGCTGTCCAAGTCTCGATAGAATCGAATGCTTTCTCATAGTCTACATATGTAACACATAGCGGCAGATTATACTCCTTGGTCTTTTGTATAACCTGTCGTTCATGGTACTGTAGCTTTTTCGGATACCGGCTTGTTCTGGATACTGGGTCCAATTTAAATAATATAAATGTGAAAGGTTGTGAGCAAGGGTGCTCGTTCCACTTTCACGCATAAACTACTTAAAGGATTTAGACGAGCGAGGCCGTCGTGGCCCAGGAGTACAAGGATGTGACTATAATGCGACGGTTGTGGGCTCGATCCTCACACGGGGGAATGAATTATTGTTTAATAATATTTTAATTTCTCCGCTCAGGCACCAAAGCAAAACGCAATACCTCCATCATCCCGCACTCAATACGCAATACCTCGAAAAATTCGGTGAAGGAGAGTTGATTAGATTTGTTTTTTAGAGTTATAAACTATAGTTATATTTCTTATCTTTACATGTACATTAGAATGTATAAATTTATATAATATAAAAAAAAGTTAAAGCGGTCGAAGCCGCGCGTGTGTCGCTAGTCTATACATAAAATGCGTAACGCAATAAACCTAACTTATTTATAACGAACGTTGCGTATCAATAAAAAGGTGTAAATCAATGTATCAATTAATTGATAGGCATTAAATTCTTCTTTATATACACTTGTTATTTTTAATCTGTTTTCGTCACGTAAGGTGTTAAGGAAATCGTTTTTTTTTTAATTTTATATTATTTTAGTGCCGGAGTGAATAGTTATGAATTTATTTTTGTTTGTTTCACGCTGTGCTTCGCATAGTAGGGTAGGCAGAGGGAACCTGGAAACAGAGTGTTAAGACACTCTGTTCCTCTTGAGAAACTTCCAATTCCCACTTTCCCCCGGATTCTGAAAGCATTGCATGTGCCGGAACTCAACGCCGCGTTTTTCTATTGAATGATATAAAACAATATTACTTTTTTAAATTTTAGAAAAAAAATCTTTCACATTGCGTTTTCAATGGTGGAATATTAATAGCATTTTATCATTCCACAAATTGAAATTTGAACCAATGTGTAAATCGTTTAAAGTTTCGCACATGCTAGATGTTCTACGACGTAAACTTGTTTTCGGGGGAGTGAATTGTTTAAATTCTCTTGCATTTCTTTGTTTAATAATAAGCGCGGCGTTGAATTTTGCAACTCAACACTTAATATCACAAAAATAAGATGGTGCGTGGGGAACAGCGTGTCTTAACAACGGTTCCCTCTGTCTACCCTGCTATATGCAATATACAATGTGAAGCTATAGATAAATATCATAGATTAATATAATAATTACTGCAACATTAAAAATTATATTTCCACAATTTTTATATTGCTACGAAGAATTTACAATAATCTCGAGAGCCCATCAATATATTTTTATCGGCGATAAACAAGCCCTTATAGACACTCAATTAAAATTTTTATACGGAAAATCAACTTTATCACGTCATCTACAGATTATGTATGCCTTTAGATATTGTTAAATGAAAGTTTGATAATAAAAACAAATGTGTACACGCACTTTCTCTGCCTCTCTGCCTTTCTAAAATATAGGAAAAATTATAGACACTACGTCCTTTTGCGTGGACTTTAAAACGTTAAATGTAAAAACCCATCTTTTCACGTCCCATAGGAATTTCGGAAAAATCGATTTTAGTGCTCCCCTACACTCTCTAATGCATTTAGCCCACATGCCAAATTCTAACTTTCTGAGTCCAGTACTGTCGTTTGTGCTTTGTCTGTGTATCTGTTTTATATACGATCATAGTGGCTCTACAGCATAATCATCATTCCTTCCCTTTTTCGGGCTTCCCAGCCCGATCGATTTCTGCAAGCCGAGGTTTGAGTCCCGTTCTGGAAGTCTTTTGCCGCAAACGATATCACGTAGCGGATACAATTTGTTAGGAACAAAGCACCCTCTTCCCTCCCCATCCGGTGTCACTGTAAAAGCCAATAGGACTAACAGTCTTGCAACATGTTCAAACAAAACTCTATTATGGGTTTTATGCGAAGCAGAGCTCTAAGAGCTCTAGCTCGGGTTTGGTTAAATTTTATAAATATGTGTACAATGTGAATAAAACTTTCTTTTTCTGGTTTTTTTTGGTTTTACTGATAATGTTGTTGACCTAAAAAAAATGTAAAATTACATATTTCGGCTATAACAATTTTTTTCGGAATATTCGTAGGTTGTGGATAACTCCGAGATTTTTTTTTTAAAATATGCTATTGGTAGTTTGTGATAAATGTTTATATTTTTTTAGCCGCAAAAGTTCTTCTTACTTCCTTCTTTATTTTGTATTGAATACTAGAGTAACCTGACGTAAGACGTCTCATTTTGATTCCGCTTTCAGTTATATGACATTTTTATATCACTCGGTTACCTGACGGTAACAGACAACAATTTAGTTTTTTAATTTTACATATCTATATAGTTTTGGTTACAGTTAAGCAGCTTCAAATATCCTTGTTCCAACACTACGTTTGCCTTAATGTTTCTTCACAACAAAAGTAATCCTACTAATATTATAAATGTAAAAGCTTTTGAGAATTGATGTTTGTTCGTTTCCACAAAAAGATACTTAATAGATTTAGAAGTCATCATCAATCAGACATCAAAATAATTTACGTAAAAAAAATCTATCCCGTACACAGCAGGGTAGGCAAAACGAACATAGTAAATAGACACTTTATTCCCCACTTTCCGCCGAATTGCGTGTTGAGTGGCGGAACTTAACACCGGGCTATTGTCTCGGTGCCGGAGCGAAGAAATGAAACTATTGTACGAAATAATAATTCCCTAATTCCCTCGAGTGGGGAATCGACCGTCGCGTTTCAGTCACACTCTTGTAATCCAGGGCCACGACGGCCTCGAAAAAAAATCTATAATTTGGCTATAATATAACAATAAGTTTAAGCGGGCGAAGTCGCGTTCGGACCTCTAGCGGATACTAAATAACATTAAATATAATAAATCTGTTTAAAACATAATTAATTTAACTTACCTGTGCAGTAGGTTATAAACGAAATATGCGCGGCTCCAACCCCCCGTGCCTTATCACGTCGAGCTCGGGCGTTACACAAATAACAATTTATATGTTAATTTTGGCTTTATAGCTTTTTGTGATTTTACTATACGATGTACGCGGCTGTAGTGGCGGAGTGGGCAAGCGTCGGTAAGCGCGATGGTTGTGGGTTCGATTCTCGTTTTGGGGAAATAGTCTTTTTTACCTACGCCGGTAAGATAAAGCGCGGTTTTCAGTTTCACTAGTTATCGCGATGTCGTGATTTAAAAATTAAGTTTTTACTACTTAGCATTAAGTCTCTTTTCGAGGATAATGTTCCATTACTAAAAGCAATGTCTTAAATTTGGAGATTTAGGGCCACCTAATATCTTGATCTGGGGATTAAATGCCACTTCTTAATGTAATGTCCCGATTTGGATATAATAAAATTAAAATACTAAATAGTCCCTTGAGTAGGAATCGAATCCACAACCGTCGCGTCCACACACACACGCTGTGTGATCGCTATACAAAGGCCGCAATATGTTTCTTAATAAATCAAAAACACGCTTTTAAAACCGACCTGCTACTAAGGCTTAGTAAAATAATAAAAAATAACGTATTTAACCAAATTACCACCATTTTGCTGAAATGAAATCGAATTTTATGAAATTTTTCCACCATATTAGTTACTTGGGGATGACAAACTGTCATCTAACACGCAACACCGTCTAATTTGCGGGAATTAGACAGGACTGTTAGCGCGATTTATGATATAGTATTAGTATTATGGCAAAAGGGGCTATCTTTATTTTATATTAATTTTAATTATATACATTAATTTTTAAACGTTGCACAGTTTGAATCATATGTACAAAATTGTAGTAAACGTTATGAAGAAATTAAGCCATCACTTGTCTATATGTTCTTACAAGTCAATTATGAAATTCTCATATATTTGTTACAATTTATTTATATCGAGAGATTCTAGACTATAAGAGTTTTGATTAATAATTTACTTTTTTTTTTGTTAACACTTTGGCAGACATCTAAATAATCCATTTTATAACTTAATACATAAAAAAATCCAACTGCCCAACAATTAATGTACTTAAAAATATACAATTGCTTATCATTTATATATAACCCACTACCACTCCAATTAAAACCAATGTCGCGAAAATTGTCCAGTTTGTGGAGATTGAACTATCTTAATATTAAGTAGATGTAGGTGTGAGTAGGATTTATATAAGATTGGTAGTATATAGCGTTATAATCACTCCTCAATATGTTGATTAAATAGAATTGAAAGAGGTTATCAAACTCACAGTCATCGTAAGCACAGACGATTACTGTTAAGCGTTATATCGTTAACGTTTCTCCGAAAGCCCATTTATTAGCTTTACATGTGGTTTTCTTATGGTAGTGGCCAAATATTGGTTAAATTGTTATTTCACGGTATACCTTACCCCTATTTTTATGTTACTTCATACATGCTCTTAGGCGGTCTTCATAAGATTTATTCATACATCGATTTTTTTCGAGGTAAGTAAAGGGAACCTTGTCTAAAGACACTCCGTTTGCGACGTAATGTGTGAGCGAGTATGAATTTATGAGACATTGTCCGTCGAGACATTGAGCGGGTATGAATTTATGAGAAATTTTCATCCGTAGCCAGTTCAGACACTTAACAAGCAATGTCTTGAAAATTCAGCGGTGCGTGGGTAACGGAGTGTCTTAAGACTTAGTTACCTTTATCTACTCAGCTTTGTACGGGATACAGCGTGAAGCAAAAATAATACATAAAAATAAAAAAAATGTTATCCCACGGGAAGCACTTAATAGATCTTTGTAAAAAATAGCTTATGGCTTAGCCTGTGGTTACTTCAGACTACGTGCGTGTCAAATTTCTTTATAATTGGTTGAGAAAGGTGTTAATAGTTCAATATATGTATATATTTTATACTAACGACCAGCCGTAGCTCCGTCCGCTTGTACTACAGAATAGTTTGTATCATAATTTTAAAGACAATATCCGTTGATTGGTTAAGCTAAATTCGCAGTCAATTGAAAAAAAAAATTATTTTCTAGCAATTTAATATTTTCATTTCGTCGCTCTGGTCACGCAGCAAGGCACGGGTTTGAATTCTCCCACTCAACATGCAATGCGTTCAGAATCCGGCGGAAAGTGAGGAACAGGAGTGTCACTTGAGGTTTCCTGTGTATACCCGTCTACCCGTCTTTCCGTAAGGAAAATATATTATTTTTTAAATTTGCAATAAGATTTTTAAAATATAAAACATTTAAATAAATAGGTTAGACCTCTTTATTTTAGACTCATGTAATTAAAACTTCTATATATATTTCAGTAGACCTGACATAAAGATAAAATTATTAATACTGACGTTAGATTAAGAAAACGCTTATAAAAAAAATATCGCCGCTCTTGTACACGCAAAAGTTGTAGTAATTTTTCCAAAGGAAAATAATAATTAGATTTATATGTTTTTATTTTTCCTCGTTAGATTTTTTTTAAATAACTGAAAAAAAAGAATGATATGTCAATAGATTCTTTTTTTAGATTCACGCTTTATCACGCATATAACAGGGTAGGCAGAAGAAACACTCCCATTTCTCTTTGTTTAATATTTAGAAACGTATAAAATTTTCTCCGCTCCGTAACAGGAAGCGATGATAGATAGAATAAATTCCGTTTGCGAGAAGGTGGATGCAATTTCACGCAAAAAGTACTGAACGAATTTAGATGAAACTCTACAAAAACACAGCTTGTACGTACATCAAAATAGGCTACAAATTATTTAGGTAAAGATTTAGATAGTTTTAGGTGTAATGAAACAACAACTATGGGCGACCCACGTCGGTAGTCCACTTCAACCGACACTACACAAGGCTGTATAACATGATGCCTTCGCTATCCTAACTTTAATGTAATATGAGAATTGAAATAGAGAAAATATTTGCATTTCAAAGGGAAACGGAAATACAATTTGTCTTTATTTTTTAATATAAGTTTTAAATGGTTTTTGTTTACAGAAAAAAGCTATAGTTTATTTCTTGTCAATAAAATAATATTATTTTTAAATCAAATGCGACAGGTACTCAAAGCCGCAGTTTGTTTATAAAAGACAATTTGTAGTGATAATAATCATGAAAGATTTATGTTAAGGCCGTCATGGCGCAGAAGCAGAGCGTCTGGCTGGAAACGTGACGTTGTGGGTTCAATTACAATTAATGAATTATTAATAAATAACAATTTCGTCGCTCTGGTAAGAAAACAAAGAGTGACTTTGAGTTCCACAAAACAAAGACGCTATCTGTGTGATTGACGGAGTGTCTTACACTAGGTTCAATCTGCCTTTCCTGCTATAGACGGAATAAAGCGTATTAGAAGTAACATAATATTTATGTTACAGCCAGACGGTCTGTCTATAGAAAATAATATATTTAATATATTAAGTACCTATTTTTAATACTTATGATAGTGAATGTCATCCCGTTGTATCTGGGTCTTAATAATTACCCCTACAAATTATACACGTTCGACCAAACACCTAAAAACATGGTGGTACTAGTGATAGCGATTTTTTTTCTCTATTTTACTTGTCTCTGTGTATACAGAAGGAACTACGTTCTGCACTTTCCATCCAATTTTCGAAACATTGCATGTTGAGTGGCAGAGTTCAATTCCGCGGTTTGTCTTGTTGTCAGAATGAGCGATAAAATTAATCAAATAATCAGATTGAACCCACAACTTTCCCATGTTCAGTCAAAGTAGCACCGCTGCGCAAACAAGATTCGTAGTTGAGTACGGAGTATTCTAACACTGGGTTCTATCTACGATATGTAGAGTACAGCGGTAAGCTGTATGCAGTATAGGTACATACCGTATAATATTCTTTAGTTTCTGTTTTTATTATCTTCTTATTTTTCGAAGGAAGGTAAGGAGTGTGAAATGTTTAATATTATTATTTCCTCCACTCTATACCCATTGGCGCAAAAATATAAATTTATTACATACATAAGTTCATATACTTGATCACCCAATAATCATTCACTGTACCTAAGATTTTTTTTTAACTTCACGCTTCTACCGTGCACATCAGGACCTATTATCAACGGAATCATAACATATTTAGAAGTAATGCGCCACGATGAAATCTTCATTTTATTTTTAATTAAAAATAAAATAAAGAAACTTAAACTTAAACTTAACTTAACTTAAACTTTATAACAAGAAGAAAACGCTACCAAACACACAGCTACCTTACCAAGTCCCCCGAAAGCGTAACAATAGCCCTCCAGAGATCATATTAGTATCATTCATTATTTATTTACTCTGATTCTCTATTGTGTTATGATCAAAATGTATTTGGTGTACCGATTTATTTGATATGGGGCGGGCTATGTCTTTAAATATCGTGTAGGGCCGTCGTGACGCAGTGTCTGACTGTAAACGCGACGGTTGTGATTTCAATTCTCTTATAACAATATACCGCGCAGTGTTGAATTTCGCAATTAACATGATTTTTTTTTAAAGTTGGGCGGTGAATGGAGAACAAAGTGTTTTTATACTAGTTTCCCTCTACCCACCTAGCATGCCTACAGTGCAGTATACAGATTGAATCTAGGAAAAAGTAAAAAAAAGATAACAAAAATAATAATTTAATGAACATATGAAATGTTGAAGACATTTCAACGCGAACAACTAAATAAAAGAAATACATTATATATTATACCTTACAAAGTTGCCGCGTAAATCGTTTTATCTGTTAAAACCGTTTCCCACCAAAGAGGTTTCTATTGAATTAAAAAAAAACATAGAAAAATATACCTACTTTATTGCCACAGATAACAAAATAATCTTCCAAAGCTTTAAAAAACTATATAAGTTGTTTTTTTTACCAAAAAAAAAGCACCAACTGTCGGTTAGTTGGAAGCGGATTATGTTACAAGATGGCGTTTAAGAATATTTTAAAAATGTTAAACCGATTTTGATGTGATTGCTTATTTTTTTTTATAAATGTAGCACAATATAGGTATTTGAGGCAGTGGTAGCGAAGACGGTGGGGGTTCCAATCCTACTCGGGGGGAAGAAGTATTTTCTTTTTCTCACTCCGAAAATTTTCGAAAATTGTGGGAACGAAGTGCCTTAACACTTGATTCCTTCTGTTTATTTGGGATACGGATTCTGTAGAATGATTATTTAAAGTTTTAATATTATTATTTGTCCACTCTGATAGACAAAGCACGGTGTTGAATTTCGCTGCTCAACACGCAATGTTTTAAGAAATAACCCAGCAAATGAGGAACAAAAGATTCTCTCATAAAAGTGTAATGATATAAAACCTAGTGATAATTACTTTCTTTTCGTCCACTTTGTAAGATGATGGTGATGAAAATTTCAATATATGTTTGTGTACCCTCTTCCTTCTCAGTACAGTACTGTTAACGTATCTTGGCCGGCGTGAAGTTAGATTTTCTGTTCTTTTACGCATTGATCATTTGCGCTTGAGGTGAAAATAACCAGAATTAAGAAAAATCCTAAAATCTTATCTTTGCAACCCTCTACAGCTAACTTCAGAGCGGCCACGACTTGATGACCATACTGTAGGGCATCCACTATTTATTACTGATAAAATAATCTTCAAAGGCCTCGAGGATATTTAAAAAACTATAAAAAGGTAGACCTTAGTGTCGGCCGATCAGAGGCGGTCGATAAAGCGGTCTAATTTATGCCTCGGTCGATGTGTGTATATAGTGTACAACATTATTCTCGTTTCGAACCGGCTACCCGTGCTATGTAGAGGCGTGCTTTAAATAAAAAAAGGTTTTTGTTTTTTTTGTTTTTAATTAAAGTTACGATGGGGTAAATGTTGTGTGTTAGTTGGATTTAGTTTGGACTTTTTGTTATTATTTTAAATAATAAAAGCTTTATTGAGAATACAATAAATATTGTATATTTATTTTAATAATTCCTTCCCATATTTTATTAAAGTTTTGATTCTGGTAACTAGTTCTTCACGAAATAAAATATACGCATAAACTTTTTATTCTACAACCATTACATAAACATATCAATATAAAATATTTAAAGAAAATAAAAAGAAAAAATCTCTGTTCCAATATACTATAAAACTAAGCGAAACCACAAGAAAAACTAGTTAAAATAGTAATACAGTATGTCCATCTCTTTTTTGCGTTCTCTTTTAATTTTCTATCTTGCTCTAACAGTCTAACACTATTAAAAAAGCCGTTGAGGTAACGAACGTTGTGTTGTATCGTTCCTTTTTCAAAACCGCTCGACGTGTGTGGTCCGGTCGTTCGAAAATCGAAATATGGAATTCGAATTTTAAATTTAAACTTGCTAGGTTCCATTTTCGTTTGAGTTTACCGAATTTTTCAATTTTTTCTTTTTTTTTAATTTTTTCTCTTTTTATTTGTAATTGGCTGGATAGTGTAGAGCCTGTGTTAATTATGTATTTTTGTTTTATATATTAATTATTGGGGCTTGGATAGATTATTGATGTTTGTCTGTCGTTTTGTTAATTATTATTTTATTCTCATCATACTACATACATAGAGATTGCAGCTCTTGACACAAAATAAGCTTCATATTTTTAGAAATAATAATTGAAATAAAAGGATTTTAGTTAATTTTTGCATTTATAAGCGAGTAATTTAAATAACAAGACTCGAAGTGCATATTATAAATTAACATTAAACATAATGGGCTGCACATGCGCATGTCTTTGATGCGTTTACATTATAATAAAAAAAAATGTAATAAAACTACTTATTTCATAATCGCTACTTCGATGGGTACAACATTAACTTAAGTATTTAAATATATTTATATTGATCGAATGTTATTAAGTTAAGAGAGGCTTTTGCAATTTTTCTTGGAAACAATATTGTATTTTCTTTAGCTTTACGCTTAATCCCGCAAAAAGTGTTGTAGGCAAAGAGAACCTAATAATAGGGCACTTCGTTCTTTACTCATCACACGTATTTTGAGGAGACATTCTGGATGAGTGGTGGAACTCAACATCGCGTTTTGTTTCGCGTTGTTGTATCGCGCTGTTACCAGTGTTGTTGTAAAAATAAACTATTTGCGTACGACGGATTGACGGGTGGGGTCTTTACTAAATTTTCACTGCCTATCCTGTGCGGATACAGCGTGAAGCTAAATGAAAAAAAAATATATTACTTTCGTGGTCTTACCAGAATGAGGAAATGAAATAAATTTATTTTCCGAAGTGAGAATTGAACCTACAGCTATTGCGTTTATAGCCAGGCGCTGTCCCCTTACGCTAGGATGCCCTTGGAATTTGAAATATTAATGTCACGAATCTTTTTAGAATGGCAAAAAAGATTAATGAAACAAGAATCGGGAGACCTCGGATGATCTTTGAGATCATAGTATCGATGACAATGGAGGAAGGTCAAGTAAAAACCACAAGGACCCCCTTGAAGGCGTGTATTTGCGGGTTGATGATAGTGCGAGGGTGAGAGAGGTATGTAGGGCTTGGCGCTCCGTTCTTTATTTCTCACAGTCGCAATAAAAAGTGACGTCGAAAAAAATGTTAACTTTCTTCAGTCATTATCTTTAGGCCATATATCCAACAACAACAGTACCAGAAAAGCGCCAAAAAAACAAGACAACAAACATTTTAATTTGCACATATTTCAAGAAAATGGCAGCGTTAATAACAGTTTAATTATAAGAAACTATAGATAGTTCTAGTTAACATAAATTCTTGCTAAGCCATTACTTGGATAATAAGAAAATTGTGCATCTATACATCTTATACATAGATATAAAATTGGAGTATCTGTCTGTGTTCCGGTAACGGTGTTTTTTTCTAGTGCATATTCCAGCTTTGCGCTGTATCCTGCACATAGCAGAGTAGGCAGATAGAATTTGGGAACGTAGTGTTAAGACACTACGTTGACAAAAAGACACATCTATGTAATAACATAAGATAACGATTACAATTTTTTTTTATTTTCTTACTGTTTGTTTGGGATAGTCTCCGAAATTTCTGATTTTTATGGGAATTTGTGAGATTGTGGATCGTCATGTAGGGTACTTTTCCGCTGTATTTTATCTTGAAATTCGGGATCGGGAGTGTCTTAAAATTAGGCTTCCTCTGTCTATGCTGCTTTACTTTTTGTGGAATACAGTGTGAATCTAAAACCAGTAAAGAAATATTAACTACCCAAATAAAATATAATAATATTAACAACTATCGGCTTCGCACCCTTAATCTTAATGTTATATTATGAACAAATTATACAAAATCTTTACATAAATTATCTGATAAATTTCGCTACACCTATTACTGTACTGTGAAGTTTCATTGGGATTCCTTGAGTAGTTTTTGTCTGAAAGTGTAACAAACACAAACTTTCTAATATTAGTTTATATATGGTTTGTATCTCGCGAGTTGCAGGGTATGCAGAGAGAGCCTAGTATTAAGAATCCGCTCTCCACTTTCCGTCAAATTCTTGAAATATTTCGCGTTGAATGGCGGAACTAAACACCGCGCTTCCTCTCGCCATTAGAGCGAAAAAATTAAACATACATAAAAGCGAGCAAAGCCGCGGGCTGGCCGCTACTCTTTCAATAATCCTCAACGATATGTTAGCAACACTGTAATTATACCATTAGGAGAGAGCCGTTTAAGGCTCGCTCGTAACTTACCTGCTAATTAAATGTCATACCTTAACACGCATATATTTTAACTTAATTTGAAAAAAATATATAAATAGGTTCCTATCTTATTTATGTGTTATGTGCAAGTATGTATATGGTTTGATTGGTGTTTGTGAGATTCATTAAGTGTGGAGTAGGTAGTAGGTTTGGTTGTTTCTTTACTCATAGATTATTTTAAAGGCTTTTCGTTGGTTATAGCGGTCTACTATGAAGTGTTGGAATCGTCTGGTTTTCCAAAAGTTTTATAATTTATGTTATAAATAATAATTTTGTTAGGTTCGTTACTGATCGGTCTTTGTACATTAAAGATTTTGAAAAAATCTATATTGTTAGGGGTATTTATCAATGTAATACTCAAAATATTTCTATTATTTTTGTATGTGTCCTTGTCCATTCATCTGTTTGCATACGCTACGTGCGTTTGTGTTCAGAAAATTTCTTCCTATTATGTTGTAACTTTCAAACTTACTTAAAGCTCCTTTATTTAAATGTATGTATATAGAAGCTATATATATATACATAATATGTAAATTATGAAAGGTTAACTGATGATGAATTTTGAATTTTTGAATCAAAGAAAATATACAAAACTGGATAGACCTCATGCCGCGCACCCCTTGTGGCGTTACAAGGTTTGTCCCTGACTTTCTTCGTTTTATTTTATTTTATTTTGTTTCAGACTAATTGAAATATTTTTATAGTGTATAGTAATTTACATCTATGTATACTTCTATATTTATATTATATAGTTGAAGAAAGCGCTAATTTAGGGCCCTATTGGTCTGAATTGTAAAACATTTTTATTACCACTACTACTACTACTACTACTACTACTACTACTACTACTACTACTACCACTACTACTATTACTACTAGCTGCACGCTTCCCTAGCGGGGTAGTCAGAGAGAATTTAGCGCCAAACGCTACGGTCTCTACATACCTCTTTCGCCTCTTAACTGTCATCAACCTCTTCATACATGTCCTCTTTGTGTTCATTTATCAAGAATCAAAATAATATTTTCAGATCTAATCCACTGTAGAGTCACCTACGGTGCCTTACCGTGATCTATGGTCTGAGTTACCTCGGGCGCTAAGAATATGTCATGTGGTATAACACTTTTGTGGCATTTATTTGACTTTTGACATTTCCTTCCCGTTTTTTTGGCAAGCGAAAGTTGTTTTCTTATGAATGTTATATTCACCTACAAAGGATGCGTCTCTCGTTACAAATTTTGTTATATTTATTTATATAATTGTTATCGTTTAAACATTTCTTAGTCTCTTTTTAGTTTCACGCGTTATTCCATATTAAGTACAGTAGGTAAATGGAAATTAGTGTTCCCCAATTTTCCAGACATTGCGTTTTGTCTTTTTATCAGAGCGAAAAATTGTCACTCCACCGAGTAGAAACCGAACTCACAAACGTCGCGTTCACATAAAAAATAACAACACCACACGTAAACAATGGGCATTCCAAATGTAAATGGCTGTAATAAATAACGTATATCATGTAACATATAAAACAAAAAGTCATGTTTAGGTAAATTAGAGGTAGTATAGATATTTGGTAAGACACAACGCTCAGACCTCATGCAGCGCACAGCGTAAAACTTCAGGGAGTATTCTCGTATTAAATTGAAATATTTTTTATAAATCATATATAATGTGTACAAATATTATACAGCTAAGTTATGTTTGGTTGAATGCGCTAATCTCAGAATATATAAATAAATCAAAAACAAATCAGCTTCACGCTGTATCCCGCACACAGCAGGGTAGGCCGAGGGAACCTAGTGTTAAGACTCTCTGTTCCCCATTTTTCGACGAATTCTGGAGGCATTGCGAGTTGAGTGGCGAAACTCAACGCCACGCTTTGCCTCGACACCTGGAAATAAATATTTCATCTCCTCGGGTGGGGATCAAATCCACAACCAGTCGCTTTTAGTCACAATTTGTGCTCCTGCGCCACAACTGGCCTTAGAAACTAGTATTTTGAGCTTGAAAAGTAATTTTTTTTATTAGATTGTAAATTTATTGAGGAATAAGCAAACATTCTTAGTGCGAAACGGAACTCGCGTAACACGCAGGTACAGTGGATTGCATAAAAACTATTTATTTGATGAAATATATATAGCGTTCCTCGATAAATGAATTATCCAATATAGAAATAATTCTTCAATACAAACTAACAGTTCCTGAGATTAGTGAGTTCAACCAAACAAACTCTTAAGTAAGTAGTAACTCTTTGTAACATAAAAGTACTTATTAAAGTATAAAAATAGAAATCATTTTCATCTTATAAGAATCGATATTTAAAATTAAGTAGTCTTCTATTTATTCTATTTATGTTTATTTAAAAAAAAATGTCTATGTTAAGAGTTGAACAAGGCGGTAGATAATAACTTCAGGATAAATTAAACATGGCGGTGGTATAAAAAATTGTTTACAAACTACATTACGTGTTGTGAATTAATAAAATGGTTAAAATTAATTCTTTTGAAAGACCACGGGTGTTGAAATGATAGAGGAAATAATAGTACAGGAATTATGTAAAATTGTTTGAATAATATTAAGAATTTTTTTTAAAGTTCCTATGTATGTAGTGTTGAAGTAAATGTTTATGGCTTCATTTAAGTTATGTTAATTTCATTGATCGGTTCTGATAATGAAGCGCGTCGTTGACTTCCTCCCGTGGTAAAAGTGGTTAACGGAGTGCCTTGACACTAGGTTATCACTGTCTGTTTCTCTATATCTATTCTACGATATCTACTATAAAGAAAAACTGGAAACTTGAAACTAGCTTTATTTGCTTTCGGTTATGAGAAAAATGTAAATAAAACAATGATTTTATTGTCCATCTTAACGTATTTCTTTATAATTATAAAGAAGTAGGCAGACTGTATCTATTGATACAGAGACGTAGAGTCACTCTGTCCTCGAATGTCCCCCCAGTTTAATAGTGTACATTAAGTGTAGCGAAAATATTTCAAAAATATCCTAAAATTAGACACTTTCAAACGATAAAAGTACGTAAGTACATACGTAGTAAAGCAGAGTAGGCAGATGACACCTGGGAACCTAGAAAATATTAAATATTTTATTATCTTGAGTAAGAATCGAACGTGGGTTCGCCGTCCGTCGTGGTTCGAACCGTAGCGTTTGTCACACTTGTGCGCGTGCGCCATGAAGACCTAGTATTTTTTTCTTGTATAATTTATTATTTATCTTAGAATTGAGCTTTAAGAAAATTGATTCACACTCCGAATAGGATATGAATTCACAACCGTCACATTTAGACATAAAGCGTATGCGATAACAAAAGTATTTTATCACATATAAACGTCAAAACACCTGTACACCAACAGCGCATGTCAAATTTAAACAAAATTTAACAAAAATAAACAACTTTAACTCAAAACTTTAAGCAATTTCATACTCAGCACGATGTGACCAACAATGACGGGGAACGGTCACACCATACACACCTGATAATCAATTCACCACAAATATGTATGACAGAACAAAAATAAGAATAAACTTACATAGTTTGTCCGCAAATATCAACTTTAAACATTCTAAGAATACCCGCAAAACAAGTTCGTTTCATTAGTACGAGCGTGACGCATTAGGCATTCTGTTATTGTCAAAATATATTTTGTTAAACTGGAAAAAATATTAAAAGCGACCATATTTTTAAAGCGAAATGGTTTATTTTAACAAAATTGTAGCTAAAACTCGTTACCCGCTGCGTCTCGAATCGCGCCAAAATATTGACGTTGGCGTTTGACAGTTAATTTTTTAATTTTAATTGTATGTCACCTGGTCATAGACAATTGTGTTTACAGCATTGCAAATCGGGGTTTTTGCTTTTTTCTTTTGTGTTTATTGTTTCTTTTGATCGTATTGTTCAGTTATTGTGTTGTTTTCTACTGTTTTACGCGTGCCAAGGTGAGAATTGGTTTAAACTTAAATAAATCTTCTTGAATAATTTAGGCCGTGTAACGTACTATGTCAGAATGTAAATGTTACGGTTTTAGGTTCGACTCCCACTAGAAGAAATAAATTATTTTAATTTCCTCGCTCTGATCACAAAATAAAATACGGCGTAAAGCCTCGTCGGTCCAAACGCAGTGTCTTGGCGATAGGTTCTCTTTGCCTACTAAAGATATGTAGGATACAGTGTGAAGATATTTTTATTTTGGGCTTAAAGAACAAATTTCAAAATTATGAAAGGCGATGACGGTGATGATTTTTTTAAAATTATATTGATTTTTGTGGTTATTTTTTTATATACATGTCAAATCTTTTAATTGCTATTAAGTATATGCAATTATGTCGCGAATGCAATTATGCAATGAATGAATGCCTATGTAAAAAAAAATCTTACAGAGGTGTTACCTATCCTACTTATATAATAAATGTGAATGTTTGTGAAGAGGGATGTTTGTTCTGTAAAAAATACTAAATGAATCTATATTAAACTTCATAATATTGTAGCTTATACAACAGAATACGCTACAATTTGTGTTAATATTTTGTATAATTTGGCTTTGATATATCGATCGTAAACTTGTAAACTATAAAAGTAATAACTTGTATTACTTACTATCTATTAAGAGAGAGATTTAGAGTTGAATTTTAAGCATTTTCTATATAATATTTCAATTTGTTTTAAGCTTCCCGTCCAGGCCATCACGGCACGGTGAGATACTGTCTACAGTAATAACGATGGTTGTGGTTCTGGTGACATGCGATGGGAAATAAGAATAATTCATTCCACCGAGTTCCTATTTTTATTTTTTGATCTCGTAAAAAAGAGCGACATTGGGTTCCGCTTCTCAACAAGCAATGTTTCGAAAATTAGGTTGAAAGTGGGGAGTGGAATGTCTCAAACGGACGTTCCGTTCGTTCCTCACTTGTTTCTTAAAGGGCACTTTTGCCTCAACACACAAGATAACTTTATAAACAAATCATAGACTTATTAATTAAACCACTAAAGTAATAATCACGAGAAAAAAAAACTAAACAAACACGCCACGAACACATAATTTCGTGCTATAAAATAAAATTTATTTCTCAATTCTAACCTCGTAAGTATTTATAACGGTAATAGCATTAATTATTTTTGTGTTAAATAATTCAATCTAAGAACGCTTATGCACAGGTGGCTACGAGGTATTTTGTTAAATTAATATTAATTGGTTACATTCAGGTGTTATTTGGATAGTGTTAATCTGAAGACGCGATGGTTGCTGGTTCATTTTTGTACAAGAGTTTTTTTTATATTTTAAATGCAGCAAGCATTTAAAATAAAACAAAAAATCCTTTATTAATCAAATGCTAGATGCAACCAGTTCTAATTCCCTTGTGCCAGAGTTAGAGTTGTTAGATACAGGCTTATCATTTTCAAGACATTTTTACTTATACTTATAAGTATAAGTAAAAATTGGATTACAATAATTTCATTAATAAACTAATCGAAAATTGATATGTGAAACAAATAAAAAAATTTGCTCGACCATAAATAAAATATATATATATCACAAGCAAGAAACAATTAGAAAGAAACAATAATAACTAACAAGCTATAATAAAAAGGCATAATTTCGTACCGTTTCTGTCCAACCAATAAACTTAAAACTACAAAAGACTCGAGCTGTAAACAAAACAGAAAATCATTGCGAAAACCACCAAACCATTTAAAAACTATCACAAAAACAATTGAAGCGATAAAACAACGCCATGTTTCGTATACACTTTAATTAGACCTCACAAGTTGTTCATTAAACAGCGTACGTTTATAATTTCGCACGAAAATAAAACAAGATGGAGAGAGAAAAAATATATATATTAAAACATAACCTCAAACCTTATTAATGTGTCAACAACTCAATTTATGGCGGGAAACCGACGACGCCCTCTGAACACACAAAAAGCGACCAATCACAGTGCAACAGTTTGAATTGACATGTGAAATATATAGCTATCTCTTTCACTCGTATAAAGTGAGAGGTTATTCTGTCTCGTTTTAAAGGTGAAGCTGGTTTCCCTTATCAGTTTAGGGCTTGAATCCTATTAATCGGTTGAATTAAATGAGTGACATTTTTTAAGATTATTCGATTTATTTTGAAATAATTATTATTCTTTGATTTATGTAAGCGTTTTAAAATATTTTGTTGATAAAAACGGTTAAATTAAAATAGATTTCCATATTTAGGCAATTATAGTTCAACTTTTAATTACATTACATTTTAGTATCCTAAGTTCTTAACACAATTTATGTAGATTTTTATATATCGTTGTCAGCGTATAAAACAAGAAAAATACAAAACTGACCTTTTGTTTCGTTTTGTATAGTTAATAATAAAAATCAATTCTCGAAATTGTAAAATCCTGACAACCTGAAAACCTACTTCTGAATGTTTTTTAGATATTTTTTTCTTTTTTTTTGATAAGTTGCCTATATTATGTTGCTTAATAGGTTGTTAGCAAGTTACATCTTAAGCCGATATATTTAAATTTTATTATATTTTCCATACAAATGTAAAATATAATGTCGTTCTTAACACATAGATACATATGTACATTAAAAATTAAACTTAATAATTATGAAAATAAATGCAAAAAACTAAAAGATAAACAATAAATTTTAAATATTTATTAAAGTTCAGATTTATAATACGAAATCGTGTAAAGGCATAACAAAATGCAACTAAAATATCATTAAAACGAAAAAAAATGAGTGCTACCAAAGACAATCATTACTTTTTAAAGGCTCAAATTTTCAGAATCGATTTTAAAGTTTTAAATCACCTCGATCCTTTAAGGCATTGGCGTTTCAATGACCGGCCCGCATTAATGATTAAATATTTTTTTCTTGGTATTTCGAAGATATTTTTAAATGAAATAATTAGGGTGTAATATTTTTTAATATAATTTGTTGCATATCATGTTTTGATTTAATAATAGAAAGCTTTCTTTAAAAAGATTCTCATACAAAGTTAGTATCAGATTTATGAATTTAAAGTGTTTTTTTTTCATATTGCTTATGAATAAAAATCTCTGCAATTAAGATATTCAACTCACACTCTCAACACACAATGCCTTCAGAATTTAGAGAAAAATTTGGAGCAGAGTATCCTAATACTTAATATGTAATGTCTCGGTGCATGGAAAAAATAATATCTTAACACTAGATTCCCTCTGCCTTTCCTGCTATATGCAATATACGGCATAAAAGTGAAAAAAGAAATTATTTAAACGTTAATAAAAAATACCTAATAAGTAACGACATGGAAATGGTCTGTCGTAAGAAAGTTATAACAAAAATTTTTCATTTTGACTTATATGTTTAAATGTTCTTCTTTTATGTATTTTTAGCTTCGCATTTAGCAGGCAGAAGGAACTTAGTGGTAATATATTCCGTTTTCCATGCACCACCCAATTTTACGTATAGAGCACGTACCGAGACATTATGTATTAAGTGGCGGAAGTGATTTGATGATGATGAATCTAAAAATTGAATTAATTTTATTATTTTAATATAAATCTTAGCCGGCACAAAAATTAAAAAATAAAACTCCCGCCCCAAAATCACAACAGCTTAAACACCACTGACATAAGGTATAATTATATAAAAAGCGTCCGCCATTTTGTAGCGCTTAAAAACTTAATTTCATACGTCGTTAGTGGGAATCTTTTTTGGAATATAGTAATAAGAATAAACTAGTTTTGTAACGTGGTTTCTGTTACATGCCAAGTAAAAAGGTGAGCTTTAATGAGATGCTGTTTATGGCACAATATTGTTTTTTGTAAATCTTATTAGTTATTATTATTACTATTTTGTAGCTTGATACAGCATGTATCCAGCTTATAGCAGGGTAAGCAGAGAGAACCTGGGAACCTATTGTTAAGGCACTTCGTTACCATTAACACACTTCCGAGTCCCACTTTCTGATACTCATTGTCATTGTCACAGTGAGGACATAACCTAACTACCTATATGTGGGATGCAGGTGAAGAAAAAAAATAATTTAATTCCTTATTCAGGAGAGTACCTACATAATATATATTATTATTTATTAATCGCCTATTGTAGTATTTGTTTGTGTTATAGTCGACTAATTTATACTTACTAAACAACTTATTTAGTTTCACGCTATTTACGGACACTCTTTATTTTCTCCGCGTATTATTTTATGACGGAGGCCGTCTTGGAGGATGGGTACAAATGTGCGTCTGTAATTGCCGTAGTTGTAAGTTCGATTTCTACTCGGGAGAATAAAAAAAATATTGTTTTCATTTTCTTGCTCTGGTAATGAGGCAAAACTCGTCGTTGAGTCCGGCACAATGTCTCAAGAATTATCCAGGTTCCCTCTGCCTATTCTGCTGTATGCGGGATACAACGTGAAAGTGAAATCTATGCATTTCTATAATACAGTGCTTACCTGCGGCCTCGCTTGCGTGGTCAAACTAAGAGGACCGAGGTTCTCATTTGGTAGTGTGTAAGCTATAGCCATCCTCGAAAATTGGTCTATAACGAAGAAATTTCAATTACAATCAGTATTCGGTCCATAGATAACAGTTTCTTTGTTACTTGTTTGAGCAAATTAGAACTAACACCTACGCTAAGAGACATCCATAATTTCTGACGTAATTAAAGACGTTTAAATGTCATTTAAAGGCTTAGGCTTGAACTAACCATCTTTGAGAGAGACTTACATTACTTATCTAAATGTTGCTATTCGGAACAATACCCAACGGTAAAATTATGAATCGGCATTTCAAAAATATGTTATTATAAAACGAAAAAGTTTTTATATTTGAAAAAAAAGACCCTAAATATAATTTACCTCAGCATAAACAACATATTCAAGAAAATTACGACCAGATTAATACATTTATAATATATCTGTCTCTTTCTAAAGCATGCCATTAATATATGTATCTCGCTCTAATGTCATTTTGAAAATGGAACACTGCGTGAGCGCATGAAATTAGTCCCGCTTTTTTCGATTTGAATTTGGAAGCTTTTTATTTTTTTTCATCGAACGCCGAAGGACGTTGAAAGCGGCCATGTTGTTAGTTTTTTTTTAATTATCAATGTTTCGAAGCGAAGGTAGTTAATGCGGCTGCCTTATTTTAGTTTCTTTTTTTCTTATTTTGGAAATTTATATTTTTCGGTAGAATGTCATTTGAGTAAATTGCGTCTTTGGATTTATATTGTATACAGGTTGTTATGTTTTATAATGGAATAAAATTAGTTTGGAATTGTTAATCGTATTAACCACATAGCGATTTTTTAAGGATGGAAGAGAATATAATACATTTTATTTAAATGCAACATTTGTAAAAGCAGTGCTTAAATGAAGATAGCTTTTAACTTTTTTCAGAAGGGAAAATACAATTTCAAGTAACTTGTCACGATTTATATTTATTCTACGTCTTTCTACGTCTATTTATATGCCTAACAAAAAAATTTGAACATTTTTTTTGACTGCACGTTTTAATGTCAGGAATTACTGATTCGAATTTTGAAAATTCTTTTTCTCTTGAATTGCAGTGACATATGTGGTATTAGAGCACACAATACATAACTTTGTTAATTTAAAAAATATGTATATCATTCAAAACACGCTGTATAATACGAGATCAAACTTTTTCAACCAACTTTATATAGATTATAACGTTTTGTGTGTATCTCTGTGCCGACTGACAGCTGATGTATTTTTATAGAGGCTGTTACAATAGCAAGTAGGTATATAACACTTAATTGGTTTTCGAGATAGGACGGGATAGATGGATGAAGATAACTTTCTTATAATGGATATTTAATATGTTAGGTTGCTTTGCCTGTTTATTAAACTAGTTTACAGCTTCGACCCCTGGATCGAATGAATAGCTACATGCGGGAAATATATGCATATACTTATATAGTCTGTGTCTATCTATAAAACCGGGTTTTATAATATATAAAGCCCGATTTCCACCGCGAGTGTTAACTGCGCACCAAGAAATAGTCGTGCGGAAAGGACGAAGTGAACAGAAAGAGTTGAAACTAACTCGCTCAGTACTAGGGAGCAGAGTGAATAAATAAAATAAAGTTTCAGAAATTACTGGATAGATAAAACCCAGCCAAGTGCGAGTCAGATTAGCACATGAATTATCTGTAAAAACGGCAAAAAAATCTCTTTTGCAGTATGGGGACCCCCTTAAATATATTTTTATCCTGGTTTTTTGTGTTTGTTGCTGTAGCAGCAGCATATATGTATAACAAAATTTCCCCGTATTACTATTACAGCTTGATAGCAAACGGGTCTGTCCATTCGTTAGAAGGGTGTACAAAGGCAGTAGACAACGGAGTCTTTATAGTAGAGACCAATTTTACTCTGTGTCATGTAACATACACAACTCAATTATTTCTTATTATAATTGATCACGGGAGTCGTAGGTAACAGCTAGTACGTTATATGCTAAGTAAAAAGATCTTCTGTTTTAGGGTTCCGTCCCGTAAAAGGATAAAACGGGTTCCTATTACTAAGACTCCACTGTTCGTCCGTCCGTCTGTCTGTACGTCTGTCACCCAGCTGTATCTCATATACCGTGATTGTTAGACAGTTGTAGTTCACACAGATGTTTTATTTCTATAACCGCTGTAATAACTTATAGTATATAATAATAAAATAAAATAAAATAAAATAAATATTAACGAGAGATACAAGAAATATTGATTTTATTGCCGTTTTTATTTTATATCCTTGTAGGTATCCTATAACCTTTGTACCTACGTAGGATTCCTCTACATGCGCGATTTCGACTCATGCTTAACCGGTTTTTCTTAAAATCTTACTTTAAAAACATAAATTTTTATTAATAAAATTCCAATAAAAGTTTTATAGTATCAAGTTCATATTCTATATAAGGGCAACGACGAAAGGCAATAAAAATGCTAAAATGAAGGCAAATATCGACATTGGTTCAAATCGTTTAATTATGTTATAAATTATTAGTTATTATTACCCGCAGTTTATCTCATGTGATTATAATAACTAAGATTTTTGTATATCACATGACACGTTCTAAGTGCGGAAGGTAACTGCCCGCGGGTACCGTACCTGAGCTATATCGAAACTTGGTGTAATATAGCCCATAGTCTTCCTCGATAAATGGGTTAGGCAACACGAAATGACATTTTGAATCTAATCCAGTAAATCTTAAAATGATCGCATCAATCAAAAAAATTCTCCAGCTTTCATAGTACCTAATATTATAAACGTGATTTAAATCAAAATTAAATTAGCTCCATGCTGTATCCTGCACACAGAATTGAAGTCAGAGGGAACCTAGTGTTAAGACACTTTGGTCTACACTTTCCGCCGCGTTTTAGAGGCATTGCGTGCATAGATGAAACTTTAAAGGAATATAACATGTATATCAAAATAACACATAGGAAATTTGGCTACAATATAATAATACTTTAAAACAGGTCACTCCTAATAAAGTAAATTGAATTTGCAACCCTAAATCACAGACAAAACCCGGGGGCGTGAGTACAGTGATAATTTCTACCTACAATATATTTATATATAATATAACATAGAGTTTACATTAAAGCTGTGTTACATTAGCCGCCATTGTGGACGCACCTGGCCTATCCCATGTGGGGGGACTGTTATTTTTGCTTATTATGGATTATTCGTTTTGTCTTTTTTATCTTCACGCTCCTATTTTGACTTAGCATATTGGATGGAAATCTAACCTACAACCGTCACCTGTAAAGTTACATGTTGTGCCACTACGCCACGGTGGACTCAATTGTCAGAACGGTGGAAAAAAATATGTTTAAAACTGTAATTAAGCTCGTAAATGCTATGCAATATATTTTTTATAAGTATGCCAAAGGCAATATTTTAAAGTATTCCATACTTAGGAAAGGTTTATTGAAAAAACTTAAACGCCGCGCCATTTGAACCTGCGTCTTGAAAACATGGAGGATTTCCCAGACTGATCGGCTCAAATCTTGATACATTAAAATGTCAGTACCTTTTATTAATCAAGTATTTTACTATACAACGTCCCAAAATTTTCAGAATTCATATACCCTCTACACAGAACCCCAAAAACCGGGCCAATCATCATATTTCATAACCCAGTGAACATTTTTCTTAATCTATTCTCTACCTCCCCATTCCATACATAAGTTTACATAACTGAGTAAATACTTATAAAAGATCAGCTTTCGACACGTTTTAGTAGAAATTTGTATGTTATTCACAAAAGTTATTTCAATTTTACTTTGATTTTACAAGTAATTAATATAATTTCTTTCAAATTTTGTGAATCGTCTAATTTTTTTTTTATTTAAAAATGTCACGGTAGCCAAGGTTTAAGTTTTATGTGCATTGATATATATTGTATACAGTTGTTCGATTCCAAGAGTGCCAGTTGATAGCTTATGTTACGTTGCGTTTACTACGCAACACTCAAAAAAGCTGTAAATAAAGATATATTCTTAAGTAGGGTAAAAAGAGATCCAATTAAAATATTGACTTTACGTATAACAAAACAACTATTTATTTTAGCTTCTCACTATATCCCGCAACAGAGAGCAGATAAAGGGGACCTGTGTTAAGTCACTCCGTTCCCCATTTTTCGCCCATTTTCAAAACATTATATGATGTAGATAACTCAACATCTCACTTTGTCTTGTTACCAGAGCGAAGAAATAAAAATATTAATAAATTCTTCCCATGAGAGGGAATCAAACCCACAACCCTCGTGTTTACAATCATACGCTTGTGCCGTAGCGCCACGACGGCGCAAACCTATCATAGTAGTTATATTTAATCTGTTTAGATTTGATAATGGCGGGAACTTTGACAGCTGTCATGGGAATTGATCGCGCCCGACGACGATTATACTAATACTTTTATTACGAGTTATAATTTTTGACGATCATTGTTTATGTTTTGACTTGTGCCGAAGTGGGCCTATTTGTTTCATTATTGCTGTGATTTTTCTTATTTAATATATGGAGGCTCTCGTTGCGCAGTTATAGGTTATATTATAGGTACAATCTCAGTATCATAGATACAAGTGGAGAACTAAATATATTTTTTTAATTTCCCAGCTATAATTGACAAAGAGCGGCGTTGAATTTCGCCATTCATCACACAATGTCTCGAAGCTGGGCGAGGATTAGAGTATCTTAAAAATCTAGATGCTTTCTGTTTTCGACCTCAGAATATCCTGTCGTAAAAAAATCAGTCCATCACCCACACAGGCACAGCCCACAGGTAACAAATAAATCGTTTTAAGCGCAATTTTAACGCCTAGAAGCCATAAAGAAAAAAATAATTAAAACTATTTGACACTTTTTTGTTATTGTTCGGTAATAGCCTAGTAATCCAATACAATATTTCAAAAAGTAGAAATTAGAAAACAAGGTAAAACAGCTCTCATTCGTTGCAATAATGACGTAAATGCACTTTTTATGCAAAAATAAATTAAACATGTCAATGTATCCGGATATTGAATGCAGATAATCGTGTGAATAATGTTTTCACTTTTTTAACTTCACGCTGTATCCCGCACAATCTTAGTGCTAAGATATCCGTTACAATTAGAACATTAGTTCTCCATTTTCCGCTGAACTGTGGAGGAAATAAAGTCTTGAGTAATGGAACTCAACGTCGCGTCGCGTCGTCGTCGATCACATATGAACTTTGCCTCGATACCAGAGCGTATAAATTAAAATATTAAATATTTCATTTTCTCATGAGGGAATCGAACTTCTTTCATAAAATATATTACTTATTATTATGTTAAGTGTCCGATAGAAAGAAGGTTTTCAGCTGAAAGTGAAACCGAATCTTCACTTTGGTTTCAGTTTCGGCTGAAACCGAAACTTTGTAATATACAGTATAATTAAAAGCACACTTTTGACAATTTTTGGTCTATATTGCATGGCTCCTTCGTCATTTTCATGACATAAGCCATACAAAATATTTTTTTGTTAAATAGATATCATATTTAGGCAATAAAATTGTAAAGAAAATTTATTTTGCGGGATTGTATTCTCTGAAATTATTCTGTTTATGCCAAATTAAAGTTATTTTTTATAAGGTTACATAGTTTGAAAACATTGATATTTTGTCTAAACTCGTAACTTTCAATTCATTACCCTGCGGGATAAAAATCTGTTGTATTTATTTTGTTATTGGTTTTTGAAAATACTTATATGAGACACACAAAGTATGCATATATGCTTTTTGTTTTAAAAAATATGAGTTCTTTTCGGTAACCTTGTGTCGAGATCCTCCTTTACGTTTAATATGTGACAAATTTTGTGATTTTGACGTAAAAGAATGAATTGGGTGCCCATCGTCGTCTGTAAATTTTGTGTAGAATCTTTGCGAAACTGCAGTCAAGGTAATTACGGCAAAGTATTCAAAACGTCCAAAAGTCGACATTTCGAGCAGTGTGCAGTAGTGCGTGTTCACAGGTAGTCTATTCGTCAATACGGAGTTTTATTTAAAATGTGTAATAATCGTAAAAACCAAAGATCTGGCTATATTTTTACAATCTGTTCATTTGATTAGATTTTCAGATAATCTGGGCTGACTACTATTGAACTTTAATCAAGGATGGTGCTGATTGCTCAGAACCACCCTTAAAATACACAATTTTTGTTTTCATTTCGTCCTTATAAAGTATAACATAAAATAAGAATATTTTTTTCCAATATATATTAGTATTTTTATTTGGATTTTTTAGTGAAATAGCGAAAAGATTTTGCGTCAACAACTAGAGTCAGTTTGGCAAATCTGATAACTTTCTAGTACACTACACTAGTCTTATACGGAATTGCCATGCCGCAAAAGGACTATTTCCCAATGTTATTTCTCTAAATTTTATGTAGAAAAATATTGATCAAGTATTTTAAAAACGTTCTCACTTTATCTTCTTTTACTTGGTACCAAATTAGTGTAATTATAATTTTATATGTTACATAATCTTCAATTTAATAAAATATATTGATTGCTTGATCTACTTGTCTATTTCGACTTGGAGAGGGGTGAAATAAAAATAAAACATACCAAATATTTTTTTTAAATCTTGATAAGAACGTATGGCTTAGCAGTGAAAACGTTTATATGTTATAGAGGTATATATATTATATATATTAAAAAAAAATATTTTGTTTACTACAAACAAATGAAACTGAAACAATTTTTGGGACGTAGATACTTTTAGAACTATGAAAACTTTTTAACCCAAGATGCACATATATTTGTTATACATAATTTTATTTTTATAATATGAAATTAATAAACACCTAAGTAGTACTTAGTAAGTAGTTTAGCTGAAGATTTGGCGGTTTTTGGCCGAAACGGAAACTATGGCCGAAGCTAGGATTTTTGACCGAAACTGGCCGATACCAAAACCGAACCTTCGGTCGATCACATATGAACTAGGGGTCGCAATCCGGGATCCCGGGATTCAAAAATCCCGGGATATCGTATCAAATATAGGTCTTAAAAATCCCGGTTTTAATTTTACAAAAAACCGGGATTTTCGATATTTTCGGATTTTACAAAGTTAAAAGTTAGTTAGTCTATTTAGAACGTGCCTGCTATTAAATCCAGGCTTTTTTAAGATATACAATGGTACATAACATTACCGGCCAAAGTAAGCGATGAGTTTTCCTCAAAATCCGGAATTTTACAACATTAACCGAGTTTGACCGGCCCGACCAATGAACGCATGAATATCGTATTTTTTCGTTGAGCCTCGTTGTTGCGCGTCTTTGTTGTACGTCGATGTTGCACGCTGTTCTTGCCCGTTGATGTTCCAGGTATCATTATTGCACTTCATTGTTGTGCAAGTCAAAAGAGTTGAAAGAATTATATCCTAGCTTTAAGTAGCGTAATTGGATGGAAAAGTGAATTTAGAATCAAAATTCGGCTAAAATACTAAAGTGATTTATTAATAAACTGTTTATTATAATTAAAATTATTTTATTTAGAAAATATAATTTAATTTACTACTTCCCTAAAAATACTCCATAACTTAACTCTAAAAATAAAAAAAAAAAATTGTCAAATCCCGAAAATATCGAAAAACCGGGATCCCGGGATTTTTCTGAAGTCGATATCGAAAATCCCGGTTTTGCTTGAATGGTCCGATATTGCGACCCCTAATATGAACTTTATGCCACATTGTTGTTAAATCATGTAAACCACTGGGGGACAAGATCCCCTGGAATATATCTCTAATATTATATAATATTTGTATAAAAATCTCACTATAGAGATGTAAACAAAAATAAAAGCGTGAGTATCGTACCTAGAAAAGATAAAAAAAATAGACAAATTTGGCCTTAACAAATTTGAATCTACAATCATCGCGTGCACATAACCACAACATAACATCAATTTGCAATAACCATTATAAAATACAATATACATTATATCTATTTTATGTTATAAAAAATAAATAACAAGACGTAATTTCCTAGTCTGTATATCTAACCTAATATTATAAAGCTGAAGAGTTTGTTTGGTAGATCGCGCTAATCTCAGAAACTCATTAAATAGAATAATTAGCTTTGTATTGCATAATTTATTCATCGAAAAAGGCTATTTCAGAGGCTACTCGTAGCACAAAAAAAAGAATAATATATAAAAAGGAGTGTTTTAACACTAGTTTCCTTCTAGCTACCCTGCTGTGTGCGGGATATGCCTTGGTACCAGAGCTAAGAAAATGAAAATATTAATAAATACATATTACAGTCCGTCCGTCGTCATACCCTATTCCTAAATTGCCTAACAATTTTGTATAATTAAATTCAAATTTTACAATAAGCTTAAGCAAGCGAAGCCGCGTGAACTTCACCAGTATCATAAAATATTACATAAAAAGAAAATAACAAAACGTAAATTCCAAGTATAGAATAGAATATAATGAGAAAGTCATTATTCTACAATTACGTGAATAACGATTTATTTGCTCAAAGCGCTCTATAATCAAGTCGGGTATGAGTTGTTTAGTGCAAAATGATGTAGGTTATAACTCATGTTGGTAGAATCGTGGATAGGATAAAGGATTCGCCTTTATGTGGTTTTTTTTTAGATATTTTTTTAGGTACATATTAGGTAGGCGGAAAGAGAGGTCTAGAAGTTTTAGTGTCTAACTTTCACTGATTTTGAGATTTTATGTATGACAAGTAGCGGAACTGATCTCCGCATTTTGTCTTTTGTTGGCGGGGAAATGAAAACTATTTATTCCCTCGAGTGAGGATCAAATTCAGAAGCGTGGCGGTTAGTGTCAAAAGTTATCCCACTGCGCCACAGTGGAGATATGATTTCTAATTTAAAAAAAATTAAGATATAAATAAACCTGTATCATTATTATTATTCAGTGTAATTATATGACAATTTTCTATATGACGCAAATCTGAAGCAAAAATATAATTGTGAGCAATTCCCTAAAACAAAGCTAGGATAGGCAAAGGGGAAACCTATTTAACCCAGTGTATGACATTCCATGCCCTACTCACACCCCTACTTACGAAACATTACATGCTGAGTGGCAAAACTCGAGGCCTAATTTGTCTTCTTACCAAAACGAAGAAATTAAACTAATTTCATCACATTACACTACTAAGAATCGAACCTAACACGAACGTGTTTTCAGTCAAATTGTCCACTGAGCCACGACGATTTCATGAGGATAAAAAAATGTATATATATTTGAAAAAAAGAAACTAATAAACCATTGTCACTACAGTCACAACTGGTTGCTTCACTCAATTTTACGACTCAATTATTCATCACGCCTCCCTGTGACTATCGTTGTATTATTTTATATGCATTATTGTATTGTTTGACTTTTTTTTTATTATTTGTTTTTTTTTTATTTAGCTAAGAAAAACAGAGAGTCGTTTTTTTTTATTTGGCGTTCTTCGATTATAACATAATGACAATTGGCACATCGATAGGTAAGTACCCACCTATAGGTTATTTTTAGTTTCATTGTATCATGCATATTGCTGGGTATACAGAGGAAGCCTAGTATTAAGATACTACTTTGCCCTCTATCCGTAGTTTTTCAAGGCTTTGCGTGATGAATGGCGGAAATCAACGCCGCGACTTGTATTGTTGGAAAAATAATAGTAATTTAATTTACCGAGTGGGAACGAACCCATAACTGTCGCGTTCACGTTCAGCCATTAATCTATAAGAAAAGGAGAGATCATGATCGTTTTCTAATCAGATTTTTATAAGGCCTGTGTCATGAGGATCCAATATACAAAATATTTTTTTTTCGCTTTAGGCAAAGGAAAGCGCGGCAGTTTCACCACTCTAAACGTGAAACCGGAGTATTGTATGTCTTGAAACTAAGTAATATTTACTCTGTTATTTGCGGGATAACGCGTGAAGCTGAAAGAAAAAAGTACGGTACGGTGGTGTTAAGACATTTTACGTAATTAATCTAATATGCAATGACAAGATAATTGTTTACTTAATGTTTTTCTTTTCTATTTTATAAATATATTGTATTAATTAAGATATTTCTCACGATGAATAATTATTTTTACGTTTCATTGATTTTGATTTATGTTCTTATTAATAATTCATATATAAACGTCTATAAGTGTGCAGAATTTTTTTTTGTTCACGCTGTATCCCGCATATAGCAGAGCAAGCAGAAGGAACCTAGTGTCAAGATACTCTATTCCCTACTCACCGTCAAATTTTTGAGACATGGCATATTGAAACATGGAACTAAAAAGCACTGCGCTTAGTCTTGTTAGCAGAGACGGGAAATAAAATCAATTAATTTCCCTAAGTACGAATCGAACCCACAACCGTTGCGTCTACCGTCAGGCGTTGAGTCGTACACAGGTCTTAATAACTGAAGATAGGCGAAAATATATATAGCATTGATTAGCTTATTTTTAAATAATATGTGAAACTTAATTGTCTGACAATATTTTATTGTCGTAGCGGATATCGTGGCGTAGTGGGATCTAATTGAAAAATTGTAAACACTATGTTTATAGATTCGATATCCACTTCAGGCAATCGTTATATTTAACTTTATATATATGTATTATTTATTTTTAATATTTTTCCATTTCCCTATTCTAATAGAAAAGGTGCGGCATTAAATTCCTCCACGTAATGTTTCAATAATAGAGCGGTGCATGGAAAACGGAGTGTCTTAACACTAAATTCCCTATGCCTGTCCTGTTATATGCGTGATACAGCGATACTATTAGACTTGAGTCTTAAGTTAATCTAGTAATTTTGACGTGTTCCGTTTTTATCTCAACAACACAAACAGGCCAGTAAATCTTTGTTAAACTAAACTTTTGACCTTAAAAAGGAAGTGAATGTATGAATGTTTTGACACTTCAGTCAAAGTCGTATGGTAATTGGTTTGACACGTTAACGACACTGTATTCAATGCTGCTATTATTTATTTTGGAGTGCTTTTTACTTTAGGAAATTATTAATTATAATAAATATTTTTCAAAAATTGAGTATACTGTACCTTTATACTTTTTTGCAAATAAAATTTTTGTGTGATTCACGCTGTATTCTGCACATTACCGAGATACGGAGATGGAGTTCAGTGTCATGATATACTATTATACCCTCTTTCCGCCCAAACCTGGACATTGCCTGTTAAATGGTGGAACTCAACGCTGTATTAATAAAGCGATAAATAAAAAAAATATTACATTGTGTGGGAGTCGAACGTAAAACGTGTCACTACTTCCTCTGTAAAGTAACTTATTTAAATTTTTATAGGTGCTATAACAATAAGGCAAAAAAAAATTGTAATTAGTAAAATAAATAATTAGAATCTACCTAATTTAACCGATTCTATGAAAATAAATAAATTATAATACCATTTTTTTTATTATTTATGTAAAACCGTCCACTGTACGTGACAACTTTATTATTAATCATGTCTAAGATTGATCTTGCCGAAATGAAAAAGAAATATCCGAGAGCATCGGTAAACTAATAAAAAAAACACAAATAAGCATGATAATAACTATTTTAAATGAGAAACACCTTTCAATTTATTCACAATTTCTCTAAGAATAATTCCGTCTATAGTCATGGTAGGTATATTTTTTATTTATTTTTAAATATTCAATCTATAAAAACGTATCCAAACGATCAACAGCAACAGCCTAGAGGTTGTTAATAAAGGAAAAAAAAGGAACATGGCGTCGCTAACGAGCCGACGGCTGTCACTCTTTCCCGCCTAAATAGCTGTCAAGTGTCAATCCGCGACGCCATTGTTGTATATAATTGTTGGACAATTTTTGTTTATTTAGAGCGTGTATTGTGTGTTATTTTTTAATATTATAATTTTGATAACTGTTTTAGAGTGATGTTGATTTTTTATTTAATTTTGATTGTAATATCTTTTTTTTAATGTGATCGAGACACCAAAATGAACTACAGAGGCACACAGCTTCTGAGTGTAAACGCGAAGGTTGTAGGTTCGATTTACAATAGAGGGAATTATTTTTTTTCACTACCTTGCTCTGATGACATGAAAAAGGGCGGAGTTGAGTTTCGTTACAACAAACAATGTCTCAAAAATTTTGCTATGCATGGATAGCGGAGTGTCTTAAAACTGGGTTCCCTCTGCCTACTGTGCTATTTGCGGAATACTGTATACAGCATGAAGCTTTAACCAAAAATCTGTATTTTTTTACCATTAACATACTACATGGCAATTTAAATCATTTAATAAGAAATACTCGCAGATAGTCTATTAATTTGTGAAATATCAACAAAAATATTTTAACCATAGAATAAAAAATATATAAAATATGCCCTCTGTGGTAATTGAACCAATATTCATCGCTACTAGCCAACCGCTTCACTTATTAACAGTTTTGTGGTTATAGCTCCCCAGTGTATTCAGCATAACGCACGCTTGAGACAAAGGGAACCTAGTACTAAGACACTGATACCCACGCACAATTCAATTTTCAAGACATTGCTTTCTGCGTTGAGTGATGAAACTCAACGCCGCGTGTTGTCTTTGACAAAGTAAGGAAAATGAACACAACTCATTACCCCGAGCGGGAATCGAACTCACAATGATTGCTTTTACAGTAAATATGATATATACACCTTAATATAGATTATAAATATGATTTCCCTGAAAATACACGCGTGTTATAGAATGTAGGAGCTGTAGTATAGTTTCATAGTACGGAAGTATATTCGACGTGTGTGGTCCGGCTTTATGGGCTAATGCGGGGTTAAGGGGAAGATGTGTTTCTAAAAGATAACATTTTGTAACTTTACGCGATATTCTGCACGTGGCAGAGTAGGCACAGGGAACCTGGGAACCTCTCAAAAGACATCTGTTCGTAACTTTCCCCTGAACTATTGAGGCATTGCGTGAGTGAGTGTTGGAACATAGCGTCGCGCCGTGCTTTGTTACCAAAGCGAGGAAATGAAAATATTCAATATTTCGTTTCTTCGAGTGAGAATTGAATCAACAACCGCGCGTTGTGTCGCGTTTACATGCACATGCTTATACCCCTGTGCCACGGTATCCCCAATACAGTTTTTGTGTTTGTGAGAATATTAAAAATATATTTTTTTAAAACGACAAATTTTTAAATGAATTGCATTTTAGAGGCCAGTCGTGGCGCAGTGGCACAAAGTGTGACTGTAAAACCGACTGGTTGTGGGTTCGATCCCCACTCGAGGAGATGAAATATTTACTTAAATTTATATTTCCATTTATTCGCTCTGGTGTCGAGGTAAAAAGCGCGGCGTTGAGTTCTGCCACTCAACACGCAATGCCTCCAAAATTCGGCAGAAAGTGGAGAACGGAGTGTCTTACTCTAGGTTCCCTCTGCCTACCCTGCTGTGTGTGGGATATAGCGTGAAGCTAATTTAATTTAATTTTTAATTTTAATTGAACTTTACCACTTGTAATTATTGTATCATCTTTAAATTTAGTTGTTGAACTAGCTTTGGTGGTAATACAGTCACAGTTATGGTATCATTGAGCTGGTTTGATGATGGAACTGATTAGTGGAACTCTTTAGAGGCTACTAGTAAATTTCGAGTTTAGGTAACATATTTTTTTTTAATTTCAAGGCATGAAAATGTTGAGTGGCGAAACTCAACGCCGTAAATTTTTCCACGAACCTAGAACCATTGTGTTAACTGTCAAAACCCCTTTTGCCATTTTATTAAATACTTTCGCGATTAAACTACAAGCTTAAAATAGTAAGGGAGACAACGATGCTAAATCGAAATTGATTCGAGCGTCATAGAGTGCTGTTGGGTTGCGAAGCTTAGACGATGAAAAGAAATAAAATGACATATAACATATATCTTTTAATCGGTGGGTGAGTGGCTATAGATTTTCAAAAATGTAAGAAAATATGTTAATCTGATTTTTTTAATGATGGTGGTGGTACGTTAAAAATTTTAAAAAAGTTCGTCGCGATCGAGAATTTCAGATGATGACTTTTTTTATTAATCTGATCCTTTATCCTAGACTGGCGGCCTTATATATGAGGCTCATTTTTAGTGGAAGTATTTAACAGAGTACAAGGAAACCCTCGGCATATTAATCTGTTGCTCTTTAGTGAATCCCGAAATCCCCGCTTCTGCTCTCCTACCATAATCTGTTTTGATTATTAGAAACTATCGTGTGGCACACTGCATGTCTATAAACATACCTAATGGTAGAGGGTTCAATCCTCGCGAATTATATCTTCGTCGTTAATCATCGTTTCCCCGTTATGGTAAGCAAAGCGCAGCATTAAGTTCCGCTATTAAATGCGCAACGGCCGAGGTGTAAACTGGGGACAAAAGAATAAAACGTCTCAAAAAAAGTTCTAAATTTACCTCTCTTTAAAACCAATAAATAGTGAACTACCACAAAAAAAAAAATGCCCAATATAATTCTCATTTAAAAAATATTGAACATGTGACTTCGCCTTAAACCACCGCGCTGTAAATTTGTAAACATAGCCCCCGCCTGCGGTTTCGTCCGATTTTATTGCGATATATAAATTGTACAGTTTGTTTTTTAGCAATTAACGACTAACAATAAAACAGATTAAATTTGAAAATTAAACAATTGAACGTAAAATAAGAGTTATTGCTATTTAAATTTTTCTAATTTTGTTTTAGATAGATTTGTGGATAGTAACGGTTGTGGTTGTTGTAGTTTGATTCCTATTCAGGGTAATGAGTTAAAGTAATTTCTTCGCTCTGGTAAATAAATAGTGGCATATTTTTGTTTGTCCCAAATCCTTATATTTTTAAACTACTCTAAGCGTCAATATATTGACACTAGGTTCTTTCTCTATGCCTATGGTATATTTGTCCATCGTAAAAGCGGGACAAAACATGCTTTTAAATAAAATAAAATTAACTAGGCTGAATTAATCGCCGTGCTTTTTCTTAGTAAGAGCAGAACAGGAAAACACAAAATCATTTAGTCTGCCCCAGAAAACAATTCCCGAACTTACTTTTAATATTGAAAGACTTGAAAATCGAACTTGTTACCCTATTTAAAGTTTTTCATTTCATGCCATTTTCAGAATTAATAATTTAAAAACACATTGAAACGACAGATGCTCATAATTGCTTTATTATACAATTACTTCTTGTTATTGTATATTACAGTAACTACTATAGTAGTACCTAGTATATAATATTGGAGTAAAGGTGTCCATATAATTGAGAGTCAAAAAAAATGAAGTCTGAACTTAAATGTGTTAATTTTAGGTTCCGTAGATTTATAAGTATATAATTGTCGTTCGATGTAATGTATTTTGCCCGTATAAAGATAAACTAAGAATATTTTAGATTTTTTCTTCAAAATTTGGCACTCTTTTTTTAGCTGTTTGAATTAAATTTAAAAATAACATAAATTTGTAAAAATGTAGATAAAGTTTTTTCTGTATGCCGGATATAACAGGGTAGGCTGAGTGAACCTAGTGTTGACTGAAGTCGTATTTTAAGAGAAATTTCATGGCAAGATTGTGAATTCGATTCCCACTCGGGTGAATGAATAATTTTAATTTCATTGCTCTAGTAAAAAAAAATGTTGGGTGCTGTGTTCCACCAGTCAAAACATAATATGTCTGGTGCGTGGGGAAAAGTGTCTTTAAGCCTTAGGTTCCTCTGTCTACCCTGCTTCATGCAGCGTACATCTCTATACAGATCTCTAATTGCTTTAAATACAGTTTCGTGTTTATACTACATAAAGCAATTTTTATTGTTTCATAGAAAATGTTTTACCATTATTGAATGTATCGAATTAGATAGATTTTTTGTTAAGAAGAAAAAAAAATATAATAACCTATAGTTAAGTTAACGAGAGTATGTGAGCAAGAATTTGTTTTATATGCATTTTTTATTGGTAATTAAGTGGGAAGTACCATATTTTTTATAATGTGCCCTGTTTACACGTCTTGATGAATGAATGATACCTACAGCAATAAAAACCTTTATATAAATAGGTAATGGTTTGAGCGGCAGCTACGTTTGAGTGGACTGTAAGATATAGAAAATACTATATGTTTTTTCGTATGAATTTCAGATCTCCTTTAATTTTCACCTTTTATTTCAGGTCTTACCGTCTACACTCAATAAACTGCCAACATATTACATTTCTACAGTGTTAAATCTAATCGTTTTAAAATAAATGGCTCAAAATACTATATTAAAAAACTAAGATTTAGTTATGAGAGACGCGGCGTTGAGTTCCGTCAGGAAGCGTAGTGTTTTAACAATAGGCTTCCTCTGTTTACCCTGTTACATGAGGAATAAGAAAATAAATTAGTGAATAAAATTCATGTGAATCAAATTCCCATCTCATTTACAATCTACGATATTAATATTTTAATAATCAGCTTCATGCTGTATCCCGCACTCAGCAGCCTAGGTAGAGGGAATCTAGTGCTAAGACACTCCGTTCCCCATTTTCTGATGAATTCAGGCATTGCGGGTTGAGTGGCAGAACTCAACGCCGCTCTTAACCTCGTAACTAGAGCGAAGAAAATGGAAATATAAATTTAAGTAAATATTTCATCTTCTCAAGTTGGGAATGGAACCCACAACCAGTCGGTTTTACAGTCACACTTCGTGCCGCTGCGCCACTACTGGCCTCATAATATTTTGTTCGTATTAAATAATTTTGTATTCATTTTCCTATTTTATATTGAATGTTATCTATCTATCAAGATCAGGTATAGAGCTTTACTTAATCTCGGTAGTTTTAATTGGCATAATAGTAGATTGAGATTAACATTGCGTTAAATCTTTGAATAGGTGTATTTACTGTATAATAGTTATGAAAGAATATGTGTTTGTTTGTTACTTATAAGATAGAAACGGCTGGTGCCAATTTCCCCGAAAAAAAATTCGCACGTAGCAGGGTAGGCAGAGGGAACCTAGTGATAAGACACTTCGGTTCCCCACTTTCCGCCGAGTTATGGAGGCATTGGTTTCGTTAAAACTTGGCCTTTATATTTTTTAGTATTTTATCCTGTATATATTTTAGAATACATGCACCACTCAATTTTTCGAAACGTGCTGAGTGGAAAATACCGCGACGGGATTTGTGTGAGTTAACAGAGCGAGGTAATGAAAATATTTCATTCCATCGGGCGGGAAATGATCCTACAATAGTCGTGTTGAAAGTCAGAGGCATTTCCTGTGCTTATTATTGTGATCATCTGTATTAAAGAGAGATTTTTTAATTTATGAAATAATGTCACTAACGTTCCATGTAAAAATATTTACTATCCAAATTTAAAAGTTAGCTTTCAAGTCTTTATTTTATTTTTTTTAAAACATTCTCTTATTTTAGCTCTAACTTTTTTAGAGAAACTAACATTTGATTATAAGTGCGATGATTGTAGGTTCAATTTCACGTACATCTGGGAAAATGAATTATTTTTATTTCTTCGTTCTTATAACAAGACATAGCACGGCGTTGAGTTTCGCTAATCATCGCGCGATGTCCCGTAAATTTTACGGAAAATGAGAAACGAAGTGTCTCGACACTAGATTCTTTGTGCCTTCCTTGCCATAAAAAATATAATTTCTTATTAAAATTCCGTAACCACCTAATACAATAAAATAACTTTAACCGCTTCTAGTAGTTTAACCTAGCCTAATTCACCCTAAAAAAACCAGTCATTTAATATTATCTAAATAAAAAAATTAACACTATTTGAAATTGAAATTTCATAATAAAATATTTAAACTATTATAAGTAAACATGTAGAGTTCTAGTTTAAACTTTAGTGATATAAAATTATAAATATACGTATTAAAAAAAATTAAGTTACAGCGAGAAATCAAAATCTACAGCAGCCAGCAAAAATCACCCCAGAAAGATTCGCACAAACGTAAAACTTAATTACATACTCTATCATCATTTGGAAAAATTGTCCAAACACTAAAATGCAGTACAAGATGGCGTCCTATCTATCAATATAATAATTCTGTCAAAGTTTAATTGAAATTCTGCGCCGGGCTCAAAGCGACCCGCAGTATTATTGATACATTATGGTCCCGAAGAGAGCCATAGCAATTTACAACTGAATTACAAATCTCCATGCCCCTAAATACACAATCACGTTAAATCAATTGTCGGTACTCTATCCTTGTCCGATAACAGAAGTTAGTGATAAGAGGGAAGGGGAAGCCCCCGGTTGATGTCGTTGGGCAATCAGGGCGAAAGTGACGCCTACCAGAATACTAGAGTGGGGGGAGTACCTTGTTTGCGCTGGGGCGTGTCTGGTGGAGGCGCGTGGGGCGCAGTCGATCCGTGGCCGCCGCCGCGAGCGCAACTTGCGACGGTTTGACGTTTCCATCTGACAGCTGTCACGACTTGATAGTGCAACTGGGACATGTACAACGGTTGACGTTTTGTTGTGTTCGTTATCATTATGGCGTTCGAAGACCGCTGCAGTCCGAGTCAAGCGACAAGTCCTGGCCCAGTCGCCGGTAGAGTCCCCGCGCCGCACGCGAGCTCAGCAAATATGACTTTGTACACGCAAAACCAGTACACTTGCACGACTATTGATTCACGGTTTGACAGATCGAACATGACGTTGGTTAAAGTTCAGCCTAATTCGCCGCCACCGAGCCCTGATCACAGCCAAAACGAGATGGACTACCAAAACTACTACCGCCCAGAAACACCTGACGTGAAACCGGTTATCCCTGATGACAGATTCGATTTGGACAAGCGAAGTCGACAACAAGCGGCTCCGTCGATCGCGTTTTCTATAACTAACATCCTCCACCCTGAATTTGGGTTGAATGCCATAAAGAAAACAAGCAAAATTGAAGGCCCCAAATCGGTTGGACCGAATCACAGTATTTTGTACAAGCCATACGATCTGTCGAAGGAATATTCAAAGTTTAACTTCGATTATATAAAATCCAAAGATGACTTTAGTGCTTTACCGCCGCTGGGTGGTTTACGGCAGACGGTCTCAAATATTGGGGAAGTTCAAAAGGAGAAGGAGATACCAAAGATCCAGGAAGTACAGAAAAGACCAGATTCAGCCAGTTCTATAGTTTCTTCGACATCCAGCGGGCTATCCACTTGTGGGAGTACGGATACGAATAGCCAGACGTCGCAAGGCAATAGTTCTTTATGGCCGGCGTGGGTCTACTGCACCAGATACAGTGATCGTCCAAGTTCTGGTAAGTTAGTTAACATATTTTGACATTCTTTTTCAAGTACAAGCGATTTAGTGATTAATGATTAATGTATTTTGTAATATTACAGTATTTTGTAGAGTTTCTTATTGGTTTTTTAGGTAAATTAGAAATGATTAAATTGGTTTCTACTTTATTATTAGCATTTGATTATTATTTTTCTCTTAGATTTTAGATTGCGTGTAATAAAAATGACAAAAAATGGATAATCTTGGAGTACTTTATAATATAATTATTGTATAGAAGAAAGGGTATTTTTCTATCAACTTTTTATTTCTTATTTTATTCAAGGATTTCGAATTCGCGTCAATAACGGAACTAAACGCCAGTTTCTTTCAAATCGCTTGTTAACTGAACCGGTATATGAAGTTTTACTTTTTTTTTTCTCATCAAATTTTATGTATATAATAAGCTCAGTTCGTTTTTTATTATTTTGTTAGCTTCACTATGTACATATATCGCATATGACATAGAAAGAAGAAGTGTTAAGACACTTCGGTCCCTACGTTTCACTGAACACTCGTACCGTCTCGTTAATAGCCGGAACTCAACACCGCCCTTTGCCCTATTAGCATAACAAGGAAATGGAAATAATAATTTATTCCGCGAATGAGAATGGAACCTCCCATTGTAGCTTCTACAGTCACTCGCTGTGGCACTGCACCACGATGGCCACATTTACTACGAAGCACAAAGTGTAATGAAATGCAATTATAGAGCAATTAACACTATAATTTGGTTCTAATTAACTACAAATATACCCGTGAGTTTCTCAAAGCATTCGGTCTGTACTTTTGGATAATAATTTGGGTAATTCGTTATAGTTTTTTTCTAGTTAAGCAACGGCATAGCGTGAATTGTAAGCGCGACGGTTGTGGGTTCGATTCTTACTCGTGGGAATGAATGATTTTATATTTCCTCGCTCTAGCAACATTTTTTTAGTAGAATTTTAATGTGAAGTTGCTGGTATGATTTTCTTCATCATACTTTGCATTGCATTTATTTTATTAGTAAAAAATAGCTTGATAACGTGACTTCGTCTGAAAGTTCCGTACAAATAAGCTAATTACATATATACACATAGTCTATTTTAAACAGCTTTTTATACTATCCAAAAGGACACAGGTTCAAATTCTATCTACCAATAATTAATTTTCTTTCATCAATTTTATTTAATTTAGCTTCTTAGGATAGGCGGAGGGAACCTAATGTTACCCGTTCCTCACGCAGCGCCCAATTAATCTTAAGTGGCGGAACTCAACGCCGCGCTACCAGATCGATATATTCAAAATAATTCATTTCTTTAACAGGGAATCGTATCTACAACGACCTCTTACGCCCACTTTTTACTTTTATTTTGTAATATTTATTTCATGAGTCAGCTATCCTATAACACTGACTATTTCTTAGAACTACATTCTGATTACTAATACATTTAATACAAAAAAAACAAAACTAAGTATAATAAAAACTACTCAGTGGGTGTGGGTTGAAATCCATAAAAACCATTGTCGCTACATTTCTTCATAATCTATAGAATAATCTCTCAATAATCGTTTTCGCTTAACTGGCTAAGCAAATTATGATGTTGTTTTTAGTATCAATTACGTATATTATAATTGCTTTATTTGTAGTTAAAGAAAGAATCCATTCAGTTTTCTCTACAAAAAAAAAATTGAGTGTAATATTTTTTAAAGAATACTCAAATTTGTTTTTCTTTACATTATTCTTTACGTGGCGTTGAGTTCCGCCGCTAAACACGCATGTCTCAAAAATTCGGCGGAGTTTCTTTGAGGTACTCTCTGCCTACCTTGCTATATGCGCGATACGAGTGTGTGACTAAACATTATGGTTGTGGGTTCGATTTCCATTTCATAATTTTGAAACATTCTAATTGTTGAAATTTTCTTATTAGTCTAAAAAAATAAAAGATATTATGTACTATCTCTCCCGCATATAGCCGGATAGCTATACATGGCGTGAAGCGGGATATAGTAACAAGATAGACAGGATAAGAAACAATTAGTTTCTATCCAAGCAAAAAAATGTGTATTTTTAGAACAAAAATGAATATATTTATATAACTGTTTAGTTGATTTATAAACTATAAAAACATAAGAAATGCCAAATAATAAAAAAAAGACATTTCACAGATAAGATATAACGTCAGTTCTTTCAATCGACTTATGAATACAAATATTTACAAATATTTACATCGAGAATAGTTCGTGCGACCCGTTTGTATAATGTCTTACAAAATAAATAAGTAGGCGGAGGGAAACGAAGGGAAACTAGTGTAGACACTGCGTTCTTTACGTTCTGCCCAATTTTGAAGAGTGCCCTTGCATGTTGAGTGGCGGGACTCAACACCGCGCTTTGTCTCACAGAACGAAAAACTTCGCGCTGTATCTCGCATATGCGGTTAGCTCAGTGAACCTAGTGTTGAGACACACTGTTCCCCACAAAACTGCGAATTTTCGAGACATTATGTGTAGAGTTGCGGAACTCAACGCCGCTCTTTGTCTTGTTACCAGAAAATAGAAATTAAAATATGAAATAATTCAGTAATAGGAATCAAATCCACTACTATCGCGTTTACAGTCAATCGTGCTACAGCTCCACGACGGTTCTTTTTAAAATTGAAATATGATTTTTTTGCACATATATTTTAGATAGAAAAAGACGTATCTAGGGTTCAGACACTCCATTTTCTGATCAATTTATAATACATTGCTTGTTAAATGGCGGTACTCAACACTGCGCTTTGTCTACCGTCCATCCCTATTACAGTCAGACATCCCACTGCGCCAGAACGGCCCGTATTTCTCAAAACTAATAGTAAATTCAATTTTAATATATGTATATTTTGTATATTATACATTCAAAGGGACGTATCGAGGCGTATTCAAATGGCTCGTGACGACAGACTAGTGTAATACACTAAAGTTTGCTTTACATTGTGTTTTATGTATTATTCATACACAAATTACATCTCAATATTGTTTGATCGTTTGTGTGGGTTGTGCGTTTTTTGGAGGTAGGTAGTGGGTTTGAGTCTTTGGGTAAAATAGTTAAAATTAAATTTAATAAGCTTCACGCTGTTTCCCGCCACTCAGCAGGGTGGGCAGAGGGAACCTAGTGTTAAGACACTCCGTTTTGTGCTGAATTCTGGAAGCACTGCGTGTTGAGTGGCGGAACTTAACGCCGCGTTTTTGTAACTAAATATTTCATCTCCTCGAGTGGGGATCGAACACACAACCAGTCAGTTTTCAAGGGTAGAATAGTCAGTTAAGTAAATATCTTCTTACATTTTTTAAAATGGTACGTTTAGGAAAGAAAAATAAGTTGGCAAAGTACAAGTCAAAGTGCGGCATTGGGTTACGCCACTCAACACGCGACGGAAGTGTCCTAATAGGATACTACGTATCTTAACGCTATGAAACTTGGAATGTTCCCTCTCCCCGTTCGGGGATACAGCGTGAAGAAAAAAAAAGGTATATAATTATTTTGACCTTATGTTATTACCAAGTCTTTATTGCTTACCAAGTCGAATGGCTTCGCAAGTCTTTTTCGAGATTACCGTAGCGCCAAGTCTCACTGTGAACGCGAGAGGAATATATGAATTGTTTTCATTTTCACTCTTGTGTTTCAAAACCGAATCATATCTACTATTAGTAATTATGTAGGTATTATAATCATTATAAACGAGACTTGCCACCGTACATATTATATTCAGGTTAATTCTTCGCTTACAACCGGAAATCGCTCTGACCTCAAATTAACGGCGGTTTTAAGTAAATGGTCTAAACATATTTTTTCGCAACAAACATTTTTTTTTAAATATGACGTAGGTTGTTTGTTTGTGTTTTTGATATGAACACAAGTATGCAGTTCAGTCTTGCGAGTTCAACGTTGTCCTTAATGGGTCCGCTCCGCTCGCGGTGGAGATCCGGTATTAATATACTACATGTCAAAGTTTAAAGTTTCTAAGTAGAATAGTTTCGTATGTTGCGTTGTCTGTCAGTCCCTTAGTACTGGAGGAGTTTTATACACACATATATTTTATATAAGCCTTTATTGCTGATTTTATTTAAACTAAGTTAGTAAACATTTCACTATGTGTTATGTAATTATGTAGAATCTACTCCAGGTTTGATAAACAGTGTGTCATTTGACACATAGGCCTCTTCCAGCTTTTTCCAATCTTCTCGATTATTAGCTTTCCTAGACCACCTTATATATTACATATATATAAGGAGATAAAAACATTCATGAAGTAAAATTATGTATGAGAATAATAAACATACATAATATTTTTTGTATATAACACATACAATGACACCTAACTATATTATAATTTAAAAAATATAGGTAAAAGTTTTTTAATCTATGCTAACTACAAGATGGTGCGGCAATGACAGCTGTCAACGTGACACGACAACAAGATCGTCTTCAATAAAATATATTTCCTATTACAGAAATAGATTAATGTTTAACTTTACAATTTTAAATTAATAGTTTGTATGAACATAAATAAAATAATAGTTATATTATGGAAACAAGGCATTGCTTACTAAGTAACAAATACCTGGTTCTGTTTATAGATATTTTTTTATTTTAATTCCAATAAGATCTGTCCTTGATAAGAGAAAGACAAAATGTGGAGTTGAGTTTCGCCACTCAATATGCAATACCTCGAATAGGGGCGGACGGAGTATTTTAACACTAAATTTCCTTAGTCTATACTATTTCGCGGAAAAACGAATACATATATATTAGAATAGTTCAAGCCGGCGAAACTGCGAGCACGACACTAGTTAAAAAATAGATAAAATATTTAAAAAAATATATCCCAAGTGATATTTGAAGCTGAAACCACCAAGTAAACTTTAACATTTTAACTTTAAAGCATAAAACAAGATAATAAAAATAAAACAGTAGGTATAGACAATACTAGTATGGCAAAGACTGGAACAAAGTCAGTTTTTGTTAGGCATTTTTTTTTTATTTATTAATAGCAAGGCGGGTTAATTAGTTACGTGGTAGGTCCTAGGTTTGATACCTGTTTTACGTATATACATTTACATATAATTTAAATATGTACATTACAGATTGATTCTAGTTAAAGGGGTCGTAAGTTATTTTTTTTTATTTTGTAAACTAATTAAAAATATAGCAAATCCTGAATCTTTATAAAAATATACATTCAAAGTTGTATTTTTTTTTCTACATTTCATCTTTATCTTAACGTAATCACTTAGTTAATACTATGCCTAAACTGGTCTATTATTAAATATAGTATATATGACTGTACACGAACAGGTTGTGGATTTGATACCTCCGACGGAATTGAACTTAAAAAAGCGCACCGTTTAAAAAAAAAACGCGGCGTTGAGTTCCGCCACTAAACATGCAATGTCTAAAAAATTAGGCGGAATTTAAGATCAGGGACGTCTCGACACACTCATGCTATATACGGCATACAGCCTGAAGTTTAAAAAATCGAACTTATAACAATTTTAAATATTCTACATTGAAAGGTTTCCACTGAACCCCAACGGTATTTTTAATTCCCGTTTTTAATGTAAAGATATAGCGGATCTCACAATGACAACATAATTACTCTCGAGTCCTCGCTACGTTACAATTTTGAATCATCTCCCAACTTGTTTGAAAAACAAGTTTAGTTAACAACCATATTTGACTGTTAACATTTTTTCTTAAAGTGGTTGTGGGTTCGATTTCTTTTATTAATAAAGTAGATAGGCTGTTTGTTGTAACTGTTAACGCGATAATCGTATGTTTAATTTTCATTATGAATGTTATTTTTATTATATTTATAGTTCTGATGATAAAACAAAACCCAGGTAAAACGCGGCGCTGAGTTCCGTCACACACGGTGAAAAATAGGGAATGGAGTTTAGAGAAGCTAGACGAAGAAATATAATATTATTATTAGACTAAAAAACTGATTATTTAAATATTAGCGATAAATAAAATAATTGTATACAGATGCTATATACAGAATGGGGGTAAAATAAAAAAAATAACATTATATTATTCCTATAAATAGACACTTAAGGGTGTGGCCGTTTAATGTAGAATGGAAAATGGCGGCGCAAAAAAAAAAGCAATTGTCACTTAAATAATAATTCTATAAACAGTTTAAAACATCTGCCTTAATATATACAAATAGCATATAAGTAGATATAGTTATATAATATCAGTCTGAAGAAAAATGGCCTAACTCAAGAATTGGCATAAAATAAAAAAAACAGCTTCACGCCGTTTCTCGCACAGTAGGGTAGGCAGAGACCACTACCCATTTTGCAATACATTGGATGTTGAGTGGTGAAACTGAACGCCGCAGTTACAAGAACGTTAAATTAAAATCATTTTAATATTTTTTTTTTCCGTGTCGAGATCGATCCCGCAACCATCGTGGTAACAGTACTATTGCACCACCACGACATATAATATTAAATAAATAATTTATTTATTTATTTATTTATTTACTAGCATTATTACATTTTAATAAGTAAGTAATTAACTGATACGATATTTGAGGGAAAGAGTGGTCAACTTCTTTCTTTTCTTTTGTAAGAGAGCGTGTGAATTACGAAGAAAAGTAATAAAAAAAAATTGTTTTTTACTGTCCACTGTCTTGAAAGGATAAGTACACACAGTACCTACTAGGTATTGCCTTTTATGTGCAATTTACGTTTTTACAAACAAGATTTTTATGTTAAACAAACGTGTTTTAGTTTCAATTAAGCAATTATATGTAAGATATATAAATATTGTTCTCGGCGTATCAGTCTATCAGCTTCACGCTGTATCCCGCACACAGCAAAGCAAAAGCAAAGCGGCGGAGGGAACCTTGTGTTAAGATTCTCCGTTTTCAATTTTACACCGAATTCTGGAGGGATCGCGTTGGGTGGCGGAACTAAACGCCACGCTTTGCCTCGATATCACACTTGCACCCCTGCGCCAGTAACAATTTTTTTTCCACATAGCAGAGTATGCTTTTAGGTTGCATCCCAATTCGTGACATTGTGCGTTAAGTGTCCCCACTATTAAAGGTCAGTCCAGTGCAACTACTCGACCACAAGTTAAAAATTGAAGCCGTCGTGGCGCAGTGACGCAGCGCGTGGACAGCGGCGCGATGTCTATGGGTTTAGCTCCCATTGAAAAATGAATAATTTTATATTTTGATTTCCTTGTTATCAAGACAAATCGCAGCGTTTCAGCCATTTAAGACTGAATGTCTCGAAAATTCGGGCGGATGCACTGGCTACCCCGGCGGGATACAGCGTGAAGCTAAAGAAAACAAGTTAAAATTGTTGCTACAATAATAATATAATATACCACCGAGGTGGATAATTTTTTCATTAAGGTCCAGGTGGTGATACCGCTCGTACAAAAACTGGTGCAATTGAGGAACGATCATCGTATAACTACCGACTTAATTTGGTCTTTGTCCGAAAATTTGTGGACAGTTGTCGAGAAAAGCTTGTGTGGATTTGTTTTATTTTTAATTATGTCGCGTTAAACGCGGTAGTTTTGGGTTCGATTTGGAAAAATGAGAAACGAAAAACGAAAAAAGAGGGAGTGAGAAAGAGAGAGTGTCTTAAGACTAGGTTTCTGTTGAAAAAAAATAAATGTGGTTATACCTACCTGAGGGAAACGAATTTATTTTCTCGCCCTGGCAAAAATAACGCGGCGTTATAAAAATCTTATTCTTTTTTTTTTAATTCCGTCACTAACTTGCTATGTCTCGAATTCGAAGCAGGAATGTCTTCGTCATTTGCGTCTCTAATATCTGTACATCTGCAACGGTTATTCTTTTTTTAATACTTTAAAGGTTTCAAGTCCCTCCATTTTAAGTGGGAATCGAAGCTACGTCTTCTTATTAAATAGACAGAACCACTACTGGCTTATTAAATACAAATACATACATACAAAATTATAGAAAGCTAATAAATAATAAACAAACCATTAAACCACATAAACGGATAGACACTATATATGTAGTTATTATGTAATTAAGCTATATATAGAATGGCGGGATTCCACGGTGTGGTGTTGTAATTGGTTTACTGACTTTATAATACTGTTGATTGTAAACTCGACGGCTGTGAGTTCGATTCCCACACGAAGGTTTTTTCTGCTCGCACAAGGTAAAACACGGTGTTGAATTTCGTCACTTAGCACTGGATGTCTCAAAAAATTTGGCGGTGTGTAGGGAAACTGTGTCTTAACATTAGGTTCCAACTGCTTACCCTTCTATATGAGGGATACAGAGTGAAACTAAAATAAAGGATTGTGAGTTCTACCGCGACATCAAGTTCGATACACAAATTATTTTCCGAGTTCCTCCGTTCGTCCTTTAATGACATTGAGTTGAATTTGGAACTCAACGCCGCGCTCTACCCTGTTAATAGAGTGGGAAAATGAAAGTACTTCATTCTCCCGAATGGGAATCGAACCTACAATCGCCGTGATTACACACAAACGGTGTCGCTGTGTAATGTCGGCCTCAGCTATAGATATGATTTAGCTATTATAAATAGTTTATATCCGACTGTACTTTAAAGTATTTAGTTAATTTTAATTAGCATCCTTCGGCCAACTGTAACGATTACTTTTGAGAAGTATACCTAGTGTTGGATACTTGAGTATCGATACTTTAATACATAGCATTACAATGTTAACGCAGGAATCAAATGTGTTACTTTTCCTTACGAGACTATAATATATATATATATATATATATATATATATATATATATCAAAAAAACTAACAAAAAAAAATACTTTTTTCATAATAAACGTTTGGATAATGTTGTAGGAAAGCTTTTAAATATTGTATTTTTTGTCGTGACTGTGGATACAATTCTCACTTGTTATATGGGATATATAACAGCGTGAATATACATTTTTTTAAGGCTGTTGCATTCCACATAAAGTAGGGTCAATGGAGGGAATCAAGTATAAAAGGCATTCCGTTCCTCACTGTCCGCCCAATTTCGGAGACGTCTTGAATGACGGAACTCAATGCCCCGCTTCGTCTCGTCACAAGAGCGCATAAAAGAAAATAATTAATTCCGCCGAGTAAGAATCAAACCACAACTATCGCGGTTACCACAACAGACTGTGCCACGATGGTTCACTTAATTTAATATTTAAAATACTTCTTCAGTTCCCGCCACCCAATACGCAATGTCTTTAAAATACTTTAAGTCAGACATACTAAGCCTAAGCTACTAAAATATTTTCTCAACGGACAAAAAAGTACATCTCTATCAAACATATTCTCACAGCGCAACAACAGAACAATTAAAACATCGATTTTATTTCCACGTAGCAGCCATAATCGAATAATTACATAATTATTGTAAATCGTTATTTCCTTCATACAACCAAATATGGTCGACTATTTGAATAGCATTCATTACATACTACAGTAAATGAATTCTAGGTTTTATATTAAAACGGAATTTCATCCAATTAACTATGGTTAGTGAATCGTTGTAATATTGGAATAGTTTTTTGGTAAAGGTTGTGGATTCGATTTCTTTTGGACGTTTAGTTGATCTTGAGTTTAATTTTATATGTATATCAATGAATTTTTAAAAGTAGTTTAGTTATTTCATTAGCGGGCAAATATCGATAATTTGCAGGCACACCACTATTAGATAGTGTTGTAATACATCAAATTAGGAAAGATATTCGGCCTTATATTATAAAATTATAAAAAAATATAATAAATTAAGATTCTTGTATAAATAAATATATTGAATACATTAAATGATTTTTCTCACAACAACTGAAATGGAAGAACGTATATTAGTTGAGCTTTTAAATTTCATAGGTTTTTAGCATTGTTGTTATAAATTATCAAAGATTTGTATTTGTTTTTATATTAACACTAGCTGTCGCATGCGACTTCACTTTTGTAGTTAAATCTTAAGTATTTTTATCTATGGCAGTCTACGTATAATGTTGAATAGTTTTTTTTCTGAGAACACGTAGTTTAGACATATTGTTTATCAGTCTTCTGTTAGTGTCAGTGTGTAGGAATTAAACGCAGCACTCTGTGTTACTATATAACAGATTTAAAAGTACAAATCAACTTTATTAACAACATTTTAAGTTTTTTATATTTTATATCGATAAACGGCTACGACAAAGCACATAACTATCTACCAGGAACCGGCCACCAAGTTTCACGGTTTTTCATTTAAGATATTCGCTAATAACTTGATCTCTATAGTGTAGAAGTTTCAGAGTTTTTGCACCGGACGCGGTGTACTGACGATTAAATTGTATGTATGTATATATGTGTATATATCTCTACAACTACATACTTACATTGTATTTAAGGCCATTGCAGTCCAGTTTACTGATCACTGTAGCGTGATGGCGATTCGATTCTTGTTCGGGAGAATGGGTTCTTTTTATTCTCTACCCCATGTAGAAAATGTGCAGCCTTAAATTCCGCTATTCAAAGAAAATGTGGAGAAGAGTGCCTGTAACTCATAAAAAGTTCACTTAATAAAAAAATAAAAGAAATAAATTTATTTTTCATTTTTAAAGACATTTTATCTAAACACAGATGAATTTAAGACATATACAGATAAAAATAAGGACATGACTTATCAGTAGAATTAAACTGGGAAACGCCATTGACATAGAGTCCAGACACTATTTTCCTTTCCGCAAAAGAGAAAATCCGTGTTACACATACATACATAAAAATATTTCAAGCTTAAGCAAGTTTTTAATAAATTCACTTGTACATTTTTAGTATTTACTAATGTGCTGCGAATTTGGTATTGATTAAATATTTATATAGCCTTTTTTGATATAAAATATTCTGTCGGTATGTTGCTACTTAGTTGCCAATATCAACATGTCGTTGTACGGTGACTGTGGGTTCAAAATTCCATCAACACCATCCTATTGAAAACACGTCGTCTGTGAGTTTGATTTCAACTCTATATTATAAGGCTAAAGAGTTTCTTTGAGTTGACACGTTTATCTCAGGAACTACTCGGTCATATTGACAATTTCTTTTTGTATTGGATAGTCTATTTTATATGCCTTTATCGCAGGGAAAAACTAGTGTTAAATATATATGGTTTATACAATTTTTAATATAGGTATTTATATATACACATCTAAAGAAAAAAGGCGAAAAATCTAGGCACTATTAAAGGAAATTCTTGAAAATCACGCACATTACGCAACGCACCCTAATCGTTGTATTGAATAAAATCAATTTCTTACGTTCATACCAAAAACGACTTTATCTTTAAAGAATTCAGGATCAAAATGGTATGGCCATTATACTTATAAACCTACGATTGAACTAGTAAATTTTTATTGTTACCTCAGTAAGATTATTTTTACTGTCTTAAAAAACGTATAAAAATTTAAACGTACCAGGATTTGAACCCGAGGACGGTTTAATTTTAGTTTTTTCCGTCCTAAGTATTGAAAAATGGTTAAAATTAAAAATCATTATTATTATTTTTCAATCATTTACTACAAATATTTATTATGATTATTTTTTGTCATATATCTCAGGAACTAATATTTCGAAAAAACCTCTTCTGATTTGGATTGTCCATTTATCGAGGAAGACTAACGCTATATTAGGGAATATGAAGATATTACCATATATTTAAATTACTCGTATAAGAACTTCAACATGTTTTGATAAGAACCAAAAGCTTATTTATTGGTGAGAGCGATTGGACTTAAAAAGGCGCTTGTTGGAACTTAACCGTGTTCAAATTATTAACCATTTTCTGAAAAATACTCACATTCATCTCCAAACCTCGAAACATGAAACTTTCTTTATATAAAGAAAGAATTATTACAATATTTCAAAAATTTCACATTCCCAAATCACAATAATAAGTGTGGGTAGATATAAATATTTTAATTCGACCGCTCACAAATTCTGAGTAAGACATAAAATTAAAAAGGCATAATCGTCACATCGTTATAAAAGGTTGCAAGTCTTGAAAATGTTTCAGATTCTTTTATGTTCCTTTTATGTATTTCTGCGCGGGCTTGAGTTATATCAAAAAAATTGTATAATTTTTAGTTTTATATATGTATAAACATATATATTTTTTTCTGTGATAAATATAAAAGAGAATTGGTGTTAAATCTCTTCAGTTTTTTAGGATAACTTTATTTTCCGTCTGTCTGTTCGTGTATGTTGACCCTTTTACTCAATAAAAAAATTAAAATTAAAATTAAATTAGCTTCATGCTGTATCCCGCATACAGCAGGGTAGGCAGAGGGAACCTAGTGTTAAGACACTCCGTTCCCCACTTTTTGCCGAATTTTTTGAGGCATTGCGTGTTGAGTGGCAGAACTCAACGCCGCGCTTTGCCTCGACACCAGAGCGAAGAAATGGAAATATAAATTTTAAGTAAATATTTCATCTCCTCGAGTGGGGATCGAACCCACAACCAGTCGGTTTTACAGTCACACTTTGTGCCACTGCGCCACGACTGGCCTCAATAACACGTGGATATATCAAGCTTAAATTAACATTCAGTAGGCACTGGGTGTGCAGTCACAAGTCATTCAAAAAGATCTTTTTACATAACAATATCTTTTTGTTTTTAATCTGGAGACATTGCATGCTGAGTAGCGGAAGTCAATGAAAATATTAAATTTTTCATTTCCTCGCATGGGAATTGAACCCATAACCTGTTGCGCTTACAGTCACACGCTTGTGTCCCTGTGTCTTGACTGGCTTCTTTCTTTTCTACTTAGGTCCAAAAAATATATATAAAAAAGAAGACTCTTTTGTCTCGTTGATTTCATCATATTAATAAATTTTAATAGTGTTGAAATTATAAAAAATAAATAATTTATAATGAGCGTATTGCACATAATTATTAAAACATATATAATTTACAAAAAAAAATTTAATAAGGTGCTTTGTAACCATTCCATATAATATATAATTAATTCTTAATAAAGTCGCTACCATAAACGACCTCGAAATACCTTTTAACTGTAAATAGGTATTTTAAAATTAATTTATGTATATATTTTTTTATTATAAAAAATATATAATTATAAGGATAGTAACATGTTACAGCCAACTAATGTACTTACATAAAAGTACATTTTTTACTTGGCGTATAGCAAAGTAGGCGGAGAGATCTTATTATCAAAATATCCTGTTTAACACTCCGGAACTCAACGCCGCATAACATCTTACCAGAGTGGGTGTTAAATATAAATAAACTACAAGCGGGAATCGAACAAACAACAACCGCGCATACTGTCAGACGTCAAAAAAACAACTAATTACAACTAAACACAGGATAATAACATAGTTAGAGACAATTAAAGTACATAAAATCACTTAATTACCGCAGTAATCAATTAATTGGTTTATACGAGGATGTGACGAGGGCACATTCGTATGCAACTCACGTACCTCCTACCGCATGAGATGATTTCTAAATACTTACATACTATATAATTATATGTATCTATACATAAACGGTGTATTTACTTTTTTTTTAGTTTCACGCTGTATCCCGCATATAGCAGGATAGGCAGGGGGTATGCAGAGTTAAGATATTTTGTTGCCCACGCACCGGTAATTTTTTGAGATATTGTGTGTTGAGTTGCAGAACCCAACGCCTCGCTTTGTCTTGTTACATGGGCGAGGAAATGGTAATGATTTTATTACCACAAATGCGAAGCGAACCCGCAATCGTCGTGATTACAACTATCCCGCTGCGATGGCGCCGCGTGTCATGTGTGTGTCAAAAAAAAGGAAATCTAATACAAGAACACGTTAATAATAGATACTATTAAGATGAAAAGGAACATATTTGTATTTAATCATCAAAATTAGGCGGCTTCGCCCGTTAATGTTATTGTTTTATTAATGCCAAATTATACCATTTTTTATAGAAATTGTAGCCTACAGTTGCATTTTTCTGATGTATAAGCTATATTACTATAAAATCTAATAATCTAAATGATTTTATCAGTTTTTGAGTTAAAGTGTAACAAACATCTATCCCACATTTTCATATTTGTAATGTGAGTTGGATTTTACCTACCAACACATAAATTGCTACGGTACTGCCCTAACGATGGCATTGGAATGTTAATATATAAAGTTGCACACTCTGTCTTTTTATCCACTAATTGTTTTGTGATATACAGACAGGCGTAATGGCCGTTTTAATCTGTATTAAGTGATTGTGGTTTAAATTATTATAGCTTTAATATGTAAGGGTAGGGTTGTGGGTTCGATGCACGCTCGGGGTCTCGGGTGAATGAGTTATTATGTTATAATAATAACTTTCAATATACCTAGGAATACCTAGTATGGTCGTTAGCTCATATTAAGAGGTATCCTTGATAGATAAATACCGATTATGGGCAGTATGTATCATCTTATTTTTATTAATAAATTGGTAAATATATTTTTTATTTACAATACAATGTAATCCTTGAGTCGTGGCGCAGAGGCACAAAGTGTGACTGTAAAACCGATTGGTTGTGGGTTCGATCCGCACTCGAGGACATGAAATATTTATTTAAACTTATATTTTCATTTCTTCGCTCTGGTGTCGAGGCAAAGCGCGACGTTAAGTTTCGCCAATCAACACGCAATGCCTCCAGATTTCGTCGAAAAGTAGGGAATGGAATGACTTAGCACAAGGTTCCCTCTGCCTACCCTGCTGTGTGCGGGTTACAGTGTGAAGCTGGAATGAAAGATGTTATCCTTAATAGCGGAACTCAACGCGGCACTTTGTCTTTAAGTTAATATTCAGTTATATAAATATAAAGTATCAATTGACCGTAAACGCGTTAACGGTCGGTCTGGTTACAAGAAAATGTCTCGATTCTGGGCGGCGCCTGGGAATAAAGTGTCTTAATACGAGTTTCTTTCTGCCTATCTTCTTATATGCGTAATATAGCGTGAATAATACAAATATATTCAATAATTATAAATATATTAAATTTTTCTTCTTATCAAAAAATTTGCATAATAAATAAACGTCAATCCCGTTAATGCCACAGCACATTCATCAAGCGATACCAATCTTAGAAACAGCTCCTAGAACGTAATTTCTAGAAATATACATGTACGAATACGCTTTTAAAACAATTTTATTTGTAATTTTGGTTTTTACACCTCCATTTTATAGTCTTTTAATTAATTCTGACTTTATTACCTTGGCAATAGAACAGGAAATGGAGTGATTTACGAAAAATATTTTCTTTCCTCGCCATAAAAATGTGTTATACGCCTTTGGGATAACGTTTATTTTCGTTCTTTTATTCATTTTAAGACTTATGTTTGTTTTAAATCCCACCTTGTTGCCTGAAAATAGGATTCTTTTTCAGTTTTTTTTTCACGTAAAAGTTCCAGGGCTATTCATCACTCGATAAAGCGGGCTGTAAGATTTTTTTTATTCAGCTCTTTTAATTAAACAAACTTGGAATATAGAGGATTTTCCGTAACGAGGCGTTGTTCTCGACGTGTAAAAATACTGTAGATCTTTCGTTTTTTTTTTCTAAAATGCTCCTTATGTATTCAATGTTTTTTTATGTTTGTGTTATACAAAATTAAAAAAAAAATTGCTCATTTAGTGCAACTATTAGGTATTTGAGGTCAGTCAGGGCGCACGGGTACAAGTGTGCGATTGTAAACGTAAAGGTTGCGGGTTCGATTCTCACTGGAGGAAATTAAGCAGGCAAAGCGCTGCGTCGAAATTCAGCACACAACACGCAATGTTTCTAGAATCAGGATGGAGTGTTTTAAAATAAGGTTTTCCAAGTTCCCTCTGCCTATCCATAAGCGGGATACAGCGTGCAGCAAAAAAAATATTTTTTCGCATTTTTTTAATGTTGCGGGAGACGCAATTAAAGCTTGTAGGCATACTCTAATAAAAAGTTATAAAATTATAAATCAGGTTTATGTCGGACATCCGTTTGTGTAACGCAAATTTCTTCGTCATTAAACGTAGGTACTCATTTTATATAGATATATTTTGAATTTCAATAAAATTGAATAGCGTAAAAAATTATAGTTTGGAATGAATTTTTGAGGCCGTCGTGACGTAGTTGGATTCCTATTTGCGGGAATAGTCATTCCCGTATCTATATTTCAAATTACCTCTAGTAGGCAAAACAAGGCGCTGACATTAAGTCCCCTATCGATCCTGCTATATGCGGAATACAGTGAAGCTGAAAAACAATATACTTTCACACCTTTTAAATAAGCAAAAACTACACGTTTCTTTTTCAACAAAACGACCAGTCACAATATTATGGAACAAAATAAATAAAATTGATACAATTAATCTCACGGAAAGCGTAAAAGTGTTACTGTATACCGCTGATAGGGGTTTCCCGCGCAAAGATTTATTAATACAGACTACATACAGACTGCAGACACGCTAAACGATCCTTCGCCACAGATAAAACAAAATTTACAATGGCCGCGTTCGGCTTACATGTGACTTGTGGGGGTAAAGGAGTTTTTTATTTTGTTAAAAATGTTTAGTAAAAATGTTAATATTTTTTGTTGTAATATATATTTAATATTATTTATAAATTTTTCTTAATCAATAAATTATCTATAATTACTTAAATACTTCTTTTTTGCTAGTTTCACGCTGCATTCACCAGGGTAGGCAGGAAGGACTAAGCTAGTCTTAAGACATTCCATTTCTCACTCATTGCCTAATTTTCGAGTTGAGTAGCGGAACTCAACGCCGCGCTTTATTTTTTCCTCAAGTGAAAATCGAGCTCACGACCATGACGTTTATAGTCACGACTTATGATTTTATGTTTATAAAAAAAAATATATTTATAATAATGATCAATGTATTTTTTTATATTCATTAGGTAAATCAATATTATGACAACAATATTTGCTTTATTTTTCTTCTTTCTAAACCAGAGACAAAAAAAAATACTTAAAATTAGTTCTTTTACAATGTTAATCAAAAAGCATTATGTTGTAGCATATATAATTAATCTGTTGCGTTTTTTTATTATTTCAACACATTTACTCAAGATTTAAGACGGCAATTAAATAATATTAAAAGTGTAATAATAACAACTCAATTACAATTATGGTAATAATTTAAATTGAATTATTTATGGATACGATAAGAACTTTGTTGTGAAAATTGTTTTTTTTGCCTAACCGGTTTTATTTGCATACGATATAATGAAATTGTAAGGTTGTTTATCGCGCATGTCATAAATAAATGAAACTTTACAAAATATATATTTAATTTTATTTTATTTTTAAAAAGATGTCATATGATGGATTCTGTCAGACCAGTAAAAAACATGAGTAAAGTATGTAGTATATATTCAATGTTGTCTATTACTAATTAATATGGTCTCTATTCTACTCTTCACGTAATATGAGAAAAGAAATTATAGGCAGAGAGAATCTATTGCTAAGATGCATGCCCACGGTCCGCGCAATTTTCCTAGCATTGCGTGTTGAGACGCGGAACTTAACGCCGTCCTCCATCTCACCATAGCGGAGAGATGTAAATAATTCCACCACTGCTCCTTACGCCCTTAATATTAATTGGCATTACAATACAATTAAAATAATGATAAATCATTAAATATAACTTATAAACAAGTTCCACTACAAAACCTAATTAAATCAACACGTGTAGTAACGATATGTTTTCTCAAATTACGTCGTATATACTTTAATTATCTGTAATTTTGGGGAGCCGCGTGCGGGGACGGCCTTACTCGGTAGTCGTTGGCCTATATCTAATCTATATTAATTTTGTATTACGTCTTGAATTAAAATTATGTACTTATATTAAATAAATTGTATTTAGATATTATATTTTATTGTAAAAAAAATAAAAAATGATTTCTTATTTATAAATTGTACAATGACGCTGTATAGAATAATTTTATTTACTGTGTCTATTTAGAAATACATTTATTTAAAAATGCTATAAATTTAAGTTTCATGCTTTAATTTTTAAGATACTCCGATCCCATTAAGACACTACCGTTCTCCACTTTCTGCTATGGTAGAACTCAACACCTCGGGTTCCTTAGTTTCGAGAGCGACAAAATAAAAATAGTAAATATTTAATTTCCCAGAGTAGGAATCGAACCCCGCCTCGTTTGCTCCGTGCGTTGTTTATCAATCAGTCAGTAAGAGAAGAGTTTTGTATATTGTATAGACAATAAAACGTCTTCGTTCCGTTCATTAATTTTTAATGCCACTTAAGTATCCCTACAAAACTGTAATAGATAATTATTAGTAATTAAATATACCTACATTGAGTCTTAATTAAACCCCTTTTGTATGAAAGGGCGTTTAATTATATAAAACATTTTCTTGAAAGTATTTAGTGTATTATTTTCCTTTCTGTAATATTCAGTTGTTTTGAATTGTAATTTATTAAAATTAAGTATATAATGTTGATACTATTGTAAGGTATAGGTATGTCACATATATAGGCATATAACAGAGTAGGCAGAATCAACCTAGTGCCAAACTTAAGACCCATTCCTTAATTTCCAACTGACCAATGAAAATATTTTATTTCTCCCGATTGGAAATCGAACCCACAACCGTTGCGTTTGCAGTCACTTTGAGCCGCTGCGCTACGCCAGTTTTTAATTTATATAATACTTTACTGAATCTTATTTCTCCTTGTCAACAGGTCCAAGAAGTAGAAGGCTAAAGAAAAAAATGAACCCAGAAGAGAAGAGGCCAAGAACGGCGTTTAGCGCATCGCAACTTGCTAGACTAAAGGTGAATAGAAATATATCATTAATAATTTTACATTTTACAGTGAAATAAAATATTATATTAATCATCATCATCCCAATTCATCCAAGCATTGGACACTACTGTTACTTACATGACACCAAGCAAATTATGATTTATTTAAAAAAAAACATAAAAATTTAAATGTATTACGATTTGAACCCTTCTTCGCTTCTCGCGCTTCTTGAAAATGATAGCAACATAAATAAATTGTAACAATCGTTTGAGAAATACGACATAACTTAATAAGAACGCATGGTTTAGTTGTCAGAACGCTTGGCCGGTAAAGAAGACACGCCAGTTCAAATCCTCCCTCTAAAAAAGTTTTTTTTTTGTGTCGAATGATACAAAAATGTAAAAAATAAGCAATGAGAGTTTGGATAGACTACACTTTGTCTAAAAATATTGTATCAATCAATCGACTTTAGTATGTAGTTTTTCCGCATATATTCATGTATATAAATAGTTTAAAAAAAAACGGAAATTATATTCCACTAAACCTATTTCTTATTTTAACCCAAAAATTTTGTCAACAGCACGAGTTTGCGGAAAATCGCTATCTGACAGAACGTAGAAGGCAGGCCCTGGCTGCAGAGCTAGGTCTGGCTGAAGCCCAGATCAAGATCTGGTTCCAGAATAAGCGGGCTAAAATCAAAAAGGCTACTGGTCAAAGGAACCCATTGGCCTTGCAGCTTATGGCCCAAGGTCTCTATAACCATCGCACGGCGACAGAGAGTGATGAAGAAGAAGAGATTAGTGTTACGTAAAGTTTTTGAGTTTTTGTCAAAAAGACAGTTTTGTAATTAGTTTAAAATAATGAAATGTGTTTAAAATTTTTGATAGTATAATTTCCAAATTTATAGCATTTTATCAATTATTAGAAGAGTTTATAATATTTTGGATATATAAACAGTAATTGTGACAAATAGAGACAGAGAAATACAGAACACAAGAAAAAATAATAATAAGTATTGAATATAGTCTGTTTCTGTATTATTATAAGTAGATAAATATACTTATTTAAGTATTATATACTAAATTGTTCCTCTAATGTAAATTATATAAAAACTATCATTACTTTAATTTATTATGAACAAAAATTAAATACATTTGTATGTCAGTCTGTGTCTTACACAATTTTGTCAAAATTTTGACAGCTGGTAAATATAATGCCGTCCTTGAAATGTATGAGGACTTTTTAAATAAATTTAACGATATAGCTCTATCTTTTTAACTAAATTATATAGATAAAAAATCTTTGGTAAAAAAAATATCTAATTATCCATTAAAAATATCGATAAGAATCGTTTTGATTTGATTCGATTCGTCTTTTTTAAAAGTTTATTTAAGATTTAACATACAAATTACAATAGTAATTAAAATAAACATGTTTTGTCATTATTGTTGTATGCACATTGTTGATTTTATTTTTCATTTTGATATCTTTGACACTTTATAAATTTTGAATTAATAAAAAACAACATCAATGTCACTTCTTGTTGATGTTCTGTTAGCAATCGCCTTAATCAAAGAGTATAAATATATTGGGATTTAAAAAAAACTGTCATCCAAGTATTAAAATCATTTATGCAATATTTATTAAATACATATTCAACCCAAAAAGATGCGATAATAACCAATTAGTGTAAGTTTATTAAAATGTTATATAGAGGCTTATTTTTTAATGTTATTAAAAACATAGATTTAAAAAAAAAATACAAAAAAAATATTTTTTTTTTTCATTTGAAGTAATGATTGTTTTACATTTTTAAAATTATATTTTAAAGAGAGCAGCTTTTGTGTTTTTGCTGGCTCTTCCCAACAGAACTGCGAGCCGGTGCGGTTGTAGCTTATTAGGACTGACCCTACTGACATTTTTAAGATTATTGATAATGCAAAAATATGGACTTGTATATTTTTTTTATATAATCGTTACATCCTCATCGAGGCAGTTGTGGTGGTTGGACAGCGACTGACTGTAAAGGGTATACCTTTACAGTCAGTCGCTGTGATTATGGGTTCGTTTCAGGGGAACTTAACGTCTCTAACGGGTGGAAAGTGGAAGAAGTCTTAATTTATGTTCCTTTCGCCTATCCTGTTATGTGATTAAGTATAGCGATTTTTTTATATCTATGTTTTTAATACAAAATGTGTACATAATCTGTAAAAATTGTAAATAATTAAAAAAAGGAAAGTCATATTTATATTAATAAAACTTGTGTTAAATTAAGATTTAGTCGAATTCTCTTCCATTAATTTTGTTCATTGTAAATAGTATTTTAAATTGTGTTATAGACTGTGTAGGATACGTTTATTAATAAATTATATGGTTTTTTGAAATTTACTTGTTGTTTCTTTTTATTTCTACTATTTATATTCTAAACTACCTGGCGTAGAGTTACGCCGCTCACTCGCATTCGGGCCGAGCGGAGGATGGAGAGTCATGACACTGAGTTCTCTCTGCCTACATTAGCATATGTGAGATATAATGATAAAAATTATAAGCATTTTACCATGAGAATTTACTATAAGAGGTTACACGATATTACCATTAAATTAAAAAAAAATAGACCTTAGAGTGTATCGTCGTGGAACTTTCTTTAACTCTTTCAAGTTACAAATTTAAAATATATTAAGAAATTTTCTGAATAGCATTTTTCCGTTAAATTCTATATGATTACAGATAATCATAAAAAAATAGATTTACATTTTAATATAGTTAAAAACAAGCCAAAATATAAGTAGTAACTAAGATATTCTAACTCGGGAACCATGTGTTCCAATAAAAAAAAAATGGTTTTGGATAGTCCATTTTAAGAGAAAGGCTATAAGGCTATGGGCACGGTACCCATTAAAGTAACCTGATAAAGTCCTGCAGCTGTTGATTGCAGTTTCATTAACAAATATGCATTGCATATGCACTGCTGAAGGTACAGTGTGAAGGGATAAATGGAGATAGACAGTTTTTGATCACGACCACAAGATTGTACGACTAATTTGAATAGGCATATGCCTATATACGCGTAATAGGCTGATGGGGATGGCTGGGCAATATATAATTGCCCATCATATCATGCAGGCAACGCAAGTATGGTTAACATTAAATGATGTGAAGAACGGAGTGTCTTAGCACTACGTTTTCCATGCCCCTATGCTGTTTCACTTAGCTAAAAATATATAACTACATATATAATGAAATAATAGGTAGCTTTTACAAAACAGAAACCATTTTAAGTTTCACTGGTTTTTTCTAAAGGAATGCTTAACTGTACTTAGATACGACGACGACTGATTTGGTTGTTTTTTTCTTCTATATAATAAATTAGACTCACTGTCAAATAAATCATACAACACTAAATCACGCGTAATTTAGCTCTACTCGGAATCGAATGCGCTACTAATTGTTCAGTGTCTAAGCTTTTACGTTTGATGTATTCTTGTTTCTGTTTTATTAAACCCCGACGCATAGAGAGGCATGTTGCAAGTTTGACGTGACTGTGTATTGTGTGTGTCTGTATGTTTGTATGTGACATCGTAACGTGTGACCAGTGTCTAAACAACCCGCAATAATTACGAACTCCCAAAACACCCGAACGAACGTCTCTATCTTTAAAAATACGCGTAATCGTTTTTTGTCACTGGTTAAAAAAAGAATTAAAAAAATGAGAACATATTTGTTTTTTATGTGTGTTTTAAATATTTTATTATATGTATATACACATACTTTATTATTTTATTTCATGAAAACACATTTTTTGAAACGAGTGAATGAAATATTTGTTATGTTGCTCTGGTAGAGCGCAGCGTTAAGTTTCGTCACTCAGTACAGAATACCCGAAGAATTTGGCAAAAAGTGGCAAACGGAAATTTCTGAATGGTGAATAGAGTAGATCACTCTAGAGATGATCCCGTGCGTATAAGGGTAGGCACCATTATACGCACGGGATACTGTGTTAAGGTAAGAATAAATGAATAAATAAAAATATTTAATGAATTCACTTTATCTATTGGATTACTAAAAGTATGGTGCTTATAAAAAAATGCAGGAGATTCGAACCCGCAGTCACCGTATCAATATACCAAAGTAGGAAGAATCTCTTTACAAAATTGTTAAAGGTTTTCATAATGCTTTCACAATTTAATAGGTGAACATTGAGAAGCGCCAAGTTCTTATGTCGGTTCTTAGTTTGTTACTTGATTTATGTTTATACAGTGTGATTGAATATTCGCAAATTAGTGTTAAAAACTAATATTTTTTAAATAGTATGACGCGTGTTTTTTTGGGGAAAAATATGTATAGTGAATTATTTTCCCGTTCTCCATTCATTTTTTAAACATTGTGTGAAAGAAACTAAAACTAAGCTGCGTTTTGTTTAAGTTTATAAGGTAAACGAAAATATTATGTATCTCAAATAATTGCGGCGCCACGATTATTACAATCGTAGACCATGTAATAATTCACGATTTATATATTATTAATATATTTTTTTTAAGAAAATGTCTCGTTTCTATTCTCTCTTTCTGATTGTGCTACTTTTGTAGTGTGCTACTTTTGTAGCACAATCAGTGACCTTCTTTCGTCTTTAAGGTTTTTTTAGCTCCACATTTTATCCAGTACATAGTAGAGTAGGCAGAGGGAACCTAGTATTACGAAGGCAAATCCGCTACATTACGGACATTTATTAAGACGTAGCTTTTTACGCGGCAAATTCAGTTGCAGGAGTAAGGAAATGAAAATAATAAATTTTCAAGTTAATACAGTTTCGAGCCCTCAACCATTGCGTTTACAGTCAGATGTTCTGCCGCTATGCAATGAAGGTTACTCTCGGAAAAACTATATGTAATATACACGCAATCGTTATAGCACAGAAATATAAGATGGAAACTAGGTTTGATAAGAACGTATAGCTTAGTGGTCAGAGCGCCTGGTCAGTTTCAGTAGGCGCCGGTTCCCGCTACGTTCTTTTCGGTTTTTTTCTTTCCTAAGTGTGGAATAACACTTTAAAAATGTTTATATATAATTCATGAATGAAAATGGTATCTCAAAATCTTTGACTCTTCTCGCAAATCTTGAAAGACTTGAGAACGCGCTTCAGATATTTTGATTTGACAGTTACATAAAGATGAACACTCTGTATAACACTATATTTGTTACAACGACAACTATAATTGGTCCAATTAGCGGACGCAAGCGATACTCATATATCACTGAAACAAACTGAAACTAAATTAACTTTAAATGGTCGATGCATATATTTAACTAATTACGTTTAGGTTATATTTTTCTTTGTTTGCACAATATTTCTTGTACTTCAAGTACCTACGCAAGGTAATAGGTACCTACCTAAGTATTTTCTTATTAGATGTAAATCAGCCTCGCGCTGTATACTGCACATAGCAGGATAGGCCGAGAGAGAGAATTTAGTGTTAAGACACTTCATTTTTCTCTTCGTGGCCTTTCTTTGCACCTGTTCCTTTTGGAAACCGTCCAAGCGCTCTGACCACTGAGTCAAAGGTTCACGTCAAGTCGAAAATCTTATATGATAGTTACAACTTATTTATTATAGAGTGGGTTTATTTGGTGAAACGTAATATGTAGCATCCCACGATCAATTCACGAGCTAACACAAAAATATTTTTATTCAAACCAATAATTTCTGAGGTTAGCGTGCTATGCAAGTGAGTTGAGAGAGCGCGCGAGTTTGTTTTATCAAAGAAACTATATAACAATATTGATATAGATAAATAACCAGATTGAGGCCAGTCGTGGCGCAGAGGCACAAAGTGTGACTGTAAAAACGATTGGTTGTGGGTTCGATCCCCACTCGAGGACATGAAATATTTACTTAAATTTATATTTCCATTTCTTCGCTCTAGTGTCGTGGACAAGCGGCGTTGAGTTCTGCCAATCAACACGCGATGCCTCCAGAATTTGGCAGAAAGTGGGGAACGGAGTGTCCTAACACTAGGTTCCCTCTGCCTACCCTGCAATGTGCGGGATACAGCGTGAAGCTGATTTTATTATTATTATTTTAAATATAGATAAATATATTTTCGAAATGTATAAATATAGTAAATAATTTTAACGTTCAATTATAAAGTTATCTCAAAACTAATAACTGCCGATGACAGCTTAAAAACTTATACAATGTATATAATACAGATTATAGATTAACACATTGACAGATGTTGTCAGAGTACAAAATTTGAGCGTCGACAGTCTCGACTCGAAGTCAGTGAATTTTCTAAAATTACATTTAAAATGTTGTTTATATTTATATTATTTTAAATTCTTGGCATTTCAGTAAGGCAGAGGGAACCTAGTGTTAAGATTCCATTTCCATTTCGTTTAATAATTCAGCCCATTGAATGATTGAATTAATTAATTGGAGTATTTAACAAAGGAAGTTTACTTAAAATTTAAAGTCGTTGTGGCGACGCGACTGTTGTGGGTTCGATTCCCACTTGGGTGTATGACGTATTTTTATTTCTTGGCTCTGGTAACAAGATAAAGCGCGAGATTGAGTTCCGCCAATATATAATATCCCAAGTATAAAGCTGTATATGCGGAACGGAGTGTTTTAACACTAGATTTCTGTCTATCCTGTTATAATCTAATACAGCGTGATGCTAAAAACTAAAAAAAAGGCTCAACACCAGCATGGATGGTCTTTGAAAAATCTAATACCTACACACTCTCGCGGCAAGGATCTATAACTACTAAACTTTCAAAATTTTTATGCAAACTGATGTAACATTTAAGTCAATCATCGTGATCGTATGTTTGATCATCACATTCTCACGTAACTCCGTAATTGTAATAAGTGATGCTCAATGCGCTACATTAGTTGATAAAATATTGGTCTTCAAATTTACTTTTATCATTTTAACTACAAAGGGTTTTTGTAAATAACATTTTTTTTGGTATTTGACCGGATGTTAATAGGAGCATGCTTACCATGTGAAGGAAACATAATACAAAATATAAATTTATAAACAAAGTATTATACCTACATAAAAACAGATTTGGCGATTTAATGTGTTTGTTCCAGGAAAAGAATTGGGACTGTAGGAATCTAGTGAGAAGCGAGTGTGTTCCATCCCCCACTTTCCGCGGAATTCTCGAGGCCTTGTGACACGTGAAATTTTGAATGATATGATATTTTTCCAATTCAAATAAGTAGTTTCTGAGATAAGCGCCTTCAACCAAACAAATTCTATTCACTTTATAATTAATACAAATGTAGATTGAAAGATAACATATGTCGATAAACAAAAACAATTTTTCAATTTGAAGCAGCAGTTCCTGAGATTTGCACGTACAACCAAAAAAAATTCTTCAGCTCTATAGCGTTAGTGGTTATTAATGTCAATGTTTGTAGCTCTATTCAGTAGAATCAATAACGGGAATGAAACGAAAAGTTATAAGTGTGGTCGACGAGTAGTGGCCATCCTGAAGTTAGGCTTTGTGAACTTTTGCACAGTTTGCACTCGAAAAGAAAATAAAAATAATAAATATGAGAAGAATCCTAAAATCAAATGCGCACAGCTATCTATTTTCAGGGCGACCACGACTCGTTGACCGTATCCACTGTAAAAGTACCGATGACGTATCCCAGATAAATCTTTCATAACTAAGTTTTAAATCATTCACTATAATATTAGACGTGGTGTCTGTTATACAAGTTTAGATGAAAGCTACATCGTTTTCTCGCTTATTCACGCTTTTTTTAGCTTCACGCTGTACCCCGCATATAGCAGGGTGTGCAGTGAAAATACAGAAACATAGTCATATAACCCTAAAAAAGACTTTGTTTTTGGATTTTCACCCGAATTTTTGGGTTTCGAAGATAAATACTGCAGTTTTCCTTAACGAGAAAATGAAAATAATTCGTTACCTTGTGTGAATGTAGTTCCCATTCCCATTCCATTCCATCCCCTCTTTTTTTCAATATCGACTCAAAAAAAATAATCAAATCGCTAGTTCCATCCTTCAATTATTTCTTTTTATTAGTGTGTGTACCGCATATAGCAGTATTGCCAATGATTCGTCAAAGTTTAGAGACACTTCGTTCTCCGCCAGATTCTCTCCGAAGTTTAAACAAAATAAAAATGTAAACAATTCAAAAATAGTTTCAAACGTTAAAAGCTAAAACATACATGCTACAGTTAGTAAATTAGTAGCAATTAGTGGGTACTATACTTGATACTATCGTGATCTTTCTATACATTTTTTTTTACTACTTGTACCTAGGTAGGTAGAGAGAACCTGGGAACCTAGTGTAGAGTCAGATGAGATAAATGTGACAGTTTGTGAGGCTGGATGTTTGTTCCAATTCAAATAGTATTACTGTAAGTTTAAGAGAACATGCTACTAAAGGTTAAAAATGTATGAAAATGTGTAGGTATCCATTAGATGTGTATCGAGTCCTCTCGTACCTTAAAGTTTCTTAGAAAATATGAATACGTTAAAAATATAGACTCCCTCAATCCTATCAAAACCCACAAATTTTATTTTTCTTTTTCCCGTATGTTCTTTCTTTTTTCTGTATGTTCGAAGCTAGCAGAATAGGGTAGGGTAGTGCTGAGTCACTCGTTGTTTTTTCAAGATGGGGAAATGAAAACAGCGCAGTCCCCAGACTGAAAACAAAATTTTGATAACAGTTTTTCTAATTATAGAGAGCAAAAATAATTAGCTATATTTTTAATAATTAATACAGTTATTACAAAAATAGTCGTGGTGAGCTTGTAACTGAAAAAATATATAAGATAATAGCGTTTTCATTTTTCCGCTCTGCACAAGACAAGCGCGGCGTTGAATTCCGCCACTCAACTATGTTTCGAATTCAGAGTTTAATGGCAAAAAAACTTTCTGCCTGATGCCTCAACACATTATGCGGTGGCGGAACTTAACGCCGCGTTTTATCATTTCACCAGAGCGAGGAAATAATAATAGTTAATTTCCCCGAGTGGAAATCGAACCTACATATATATTTTTTTAATAATATTAAAAAACCCTTTTATTACAAATATTTTTCATAATAATAGTGTTGAAAAATTCGCTAATGACGTCACGTGTGCGAAAGAGATGCCAATATATAAATTTTCTAGGCGAGAACGGGACATATACATAAAAAGGCTAACGATAAAAGGTGAAATGCACAGACTAAATACGTAGATGTGATGGGCGGAATATGTTTATAAGAAATATTTTGATGAGGCATTTGGGAAATATTTCATATGTTTGCCTTCTATTTAATATTATTACTTTTAACTAGCTTTTGTACAATTTTTAATTTAAAAAAGAATACAAATTACTTTTTGGTTAGTTTTTCTTTTGCAACCTTAAAAAAAATGTCATATTTATTTCTTTATTTTTATGTTATTTTCATAACTTATGCACACTTTTACATGCTTTCTTTAATTGTGTTTTTTCTCTATCAGCCAATTTTCTTATTTATTGCTCAATACAACATGCCATTGGCGAAGTGTGTTGTGCTCAATTAGCAGTTCAATGAAAAAAAATGCAATTAGTTCGGAACGCTCGATTATAGAGAAAGAACCAAAGTGAACTATTTTCTATTAATATGCATTTTGAATTCAATCAAGTAGTGTCAATCAACCACATACACCATAATGTACAACCTTTTCTATCCGAATGTATAAATTTTTACTTCAATCCAACGGACACCACCAGAAAGTATATATAAACACAACAAAATCATTTCAAAATATTATCAGCTCACTTTACAACAATTTAATTCTAATCTAATACAACAACCATTTGATATATCTAAATTATCAATAATAGATATTGTCGCATCTTATTTGCATAATCTTTGGTCCGTGCGAGCGAGACTGGTATATTCAGAAGTCATATGTTAGAGTGAAACAGCAATAGCCAGGACCACCCAAGTTGAAGCGGTATTCATGTTCTTTTGACTCATTATTAGTCTTGATCGTTTAGTTATTTTTTTTTTATTTTGTTTTTTTTTAATTGAGATCTAGGTTTTAGTTTTTAATATTTTAATGATTGATAAGTTGATGATTTATAAGCTAGATTGGATGTTTCTTAGAAATTGTGTTTTATTTAATGGATAAATAAATAACTTTAGTTTGTTTTTTGTAAAATTTTTGGTTTATCTATAGTACTGCTGTGGTATATTTTGATCAATATTCAAATCTATAAATCGAAAATTATTCTTTACTTTATGAATTTCAAACTTAGATATTTCTTTAAACATACTTTATAATTTAAGAAAAAAATATATTGTCATTTTTCCAATAAAATAAAATAATAATAATAAATTCTAAAATATTTTAATAAATTTAATACTTACATATAAAACAGTTTGAATTTTTAATTAAATAATTAAAAAACAATTACCAAAGTATCAAAACTACCACACCAAGTATCAATCTATCACATTGCGCTACACAAGTAATACATTTTTCGATACGATTGTACTTGACTTATTTTAATTGAAAACATACGGGAGGAGATTTTGTTATAAAATTATATTATTTATTAATCAATAAACATGACGGTTGTGGGTTTGATTCCGACTCGGGGGATTTAATAAGTTTCAAACACAACGTTTTGGTAACAAGATAAAGCGGTGTTAAGTTCAACCACTCAACATAGAATGGAGAAAGGTCTTAACACTAAGTTTTCTTTTATTTCCATGTATTTTTTTACCTTAACTTTCGTTTAGGCCGTAGTATCACAGTGGAAGAGTAATCGCGACGATTGTTGGTTCGATCGGTATATGGTTATTTTCATTAACTCGCTCTGATAGCGAGACAGCGTGGCGTCGAAATTCGGCACTCAATATGCAATGTCTTGAAAATTCGGCGTAAAGTGGGGAACGGAGTGTCCAATTTCTCTCTGCTCCAAGCAGAGCGAGTTTTTATATGCGGGATACAGCGTGAAGCTAAAAAAAGTATAACAAACAGTACATACAAGCCTTAATTATTAAAATGCAGAGCACACGCCTGGAGCACTAGGTCACTAAGACACTAAATCACTACCCATTCTATTACAACAGTAATCCATACAAATCCAACATCATACAATCATCAGTATCGGTGTTAGCTTAACGCCTCGTCGTATAATTTGAGTGATGTCTGATAAGTATTATTGTTATATAGAAATGTTTTTATAGAGAATTACTTGTTTATGTTTTAATAGTGTTTATATTTTTGACTACAGACCCGCTCGCGGCTTCGCCCTCGTGTACTACAGTTTTTTTAAGCTTCACGCTGTATCCCTCACACAGCAGGGTAGGCAGAGAGAACTTAGTGTTAACTGTTAGGACACTCCGTTTTCATCTTTCCGACGACTTCTGGAAGCATTGCGTGATACAGTGGCGGAACTCAGCGCCATTAACGCCTCCACACCAGAGCAAAGAAATGAAAATATAAAAAAAATCATTTCCTCGAATGGGCATCGAACCCACAACCAGTTTTGTTTACAGTCACAATTTGTGCCCCTGCGCCACGACCGGCCCCAATTATTTTTCTCATATGAATTATTTTCGTGATCTAATAAAATTATCATTTTTAAGGCAATTTTCATATATTGATAGCTAAAGTTTCAGTGAATTACAGTAAAATACTGATTTTGTAGCAATATTGCATGCGACTAATTTAAAACAAACGCAAAATGTTCAGCGTGTACAAACGTATAGATAAATAGACAACATTTAAAAAAACATTTTTTTTTGCGTCCTTTTTTATTATTAATAAGTGGCCCCTATTGATTTGCTCATATATCTTTCATGTACAGACAGCGATGAGTTACAATTTGTATTATATGTACAGTTTTTTAAAATATATATATTTAGACCTACTATTCTTAGATATTATTAAAATGTCTCCAGTGACACTATTTTTCACTGTATATTTTGCAAAATGTATGCGGGATAGAGCGTGGAAATTAATATAAAAATAATTATATAAATATATTATATATTTATGCTTCATATATTATATTTTTGAACTTTTATTAGGTTAACTAAATCTAGTTGAGGCCAGTAGTGGTGCACGGGCACAGGTGACTACGTCGTATTTACGTCGCTCTGGCCTCGATCTGGTAACGAGACATACTCAACACGCAGTGCCGCTAGAATTCGCCGGAAAGTGAGGACCTGCAATTTCCTAATGGGAAGGGGGTCTCTTAACACTAGGTTCCCAAGTTTCCTCTGCCTACCTTACTATGTACAGGATACAGCGTGAAGTTAAAAAAATATCAATCTATCAATGGCAGTAAATCTTTCAACGCTATACTGATTTCTTGTCATCTTTACTTAAAAACTTAATCATCTTTGTGTAATATTATATTGATATGAATTCAAATTGACTTGACTTGAAAATTAAGCTTATGGCATTTTTTTTATCAGCTTCACGCTGTATTCAGCACACAGCGGGGTAGGCAGAGGGAACCTAGTTTAAGACACTCCATTCCCTACTTTCCGCTGAGTTCTCGAGCATTGCGTGTAAGTGGCAGAACTCAGCGCCACACTTTACCTCGACACCAGACCGAAGAAATGAAAATATATATGTAAATAAATATTTTGCTACCTCGAGTGGGGATCGAACCCACAACCAGTCGATTTTACAGTCACACTTCTTGCATTTTATTATTTATTTTTATTTATTTCTCTTATTTTATTTCAATATTTAAAATGCAAATGCATGCAAAATGTTCATAGTCACCCAGTGGGGCAGGGTTTGACTTCATACGCCATGGATGCGAGTTAGATTCCCACTCGTGAGTTATTTTCATTTCCACGTTCTGGTAGAGAACGTCCATCATGTCGACTCCCAAATCAATATCTCTACGCAGCATCAATACCTCAGGCAGAAAATTAAAAATTAACAAGCAATCCATGTTTACTACTTTTAATAAAAAAAAAAGTGCAGTAGTTTTTTTTTATTGTTTTTTATTTCAATAATTAACAAAAAAATATTGGTTAGTAGCATTTAGGATCGTAATAGGACCTATTCATAATAGATAAATATTTAATAAGTTTGGGTCTGTGCTATATCGCATCAAGCAGAGTAGGTAGGGACACTCCGTTTTAACGATCGAATTTAGTTTTAAGATATATTTGTCTTTAAAAAAAAAAAATTTCCAGTCAGTTTTCTAGTATCTGATCTAATCAGTAGGTAAATAAAGAGTGACGTGGACAAGCGAAAAGTATAGAAAAGTGGGAAAGAAAGAAAAGTGCCCGGTAATTCTGACCGAAGAACCGCGAAATTTGAACAAAAAACAAACTATTTAAAAGAGTATCCTGACACTAAGTTCCCAGGTTCCCTATAGCTACCCTGGTCAAGTCAGCGTGAAGCTAAAAAAACGTCGCAAGGTCTTTGTAAGTAACAGGAGCTGTAAATATATGTCACTTGCGGACGGCAACTAATACGTGAACTAAACTTTTTCATACTGAAAGTATGTGTAATAGATACACAACGTATAGGTAAAACTATACGGTGCAGAACGCTGAAATTCAATATATAGATTCTTTGGGGATTAGATGCTATTTCTCGAAATTCCTATAGGAATGAGGAAAAACGGGATTTTTAATTTTATAGTCGACGACAACACAGTTCATACTTTTTGGATGGAGATCAAACCCACAACAAACGCAAAGCAATTTACAGTCAGATATTATCACTGCGCAACTTTGGCTACACTTACATACCATATAACAGCTTCACGCCGTATCCCGCGTATAAAGAGGTAGGCAGAGGGAATCTAGTGTTAAAACACTCTGTACCCCACACATCGCAAAATTTTCAAAAACCGAAACTCATCACAACTCGTTATCTACCTATGACTATGATTTTTTTCTTTCCCTCGAGTGGGAATCGAACCATCGCCTTTACAGTCAGACGCTGTACATCATATGTTATATATGTATTTATAGCGTACAACGCCGGGTTCAACCATAAGTGTTATTAATAATGCCTCTTACAGCACCCGCAGCGTTGAGTGGATGTACCTGTAAGTGATTTAAAAAAAATATATTTGTAATTTTTTTTTATTAGAATATATTTATAAAGTATTTTCTTTATAATAATCGTCCTTCTGTATTTATGTATTATTAGGTGTTTGCTTTTATTAAAAAAACATTAACAATTATAATATATAATTTTATATTTTATAATCTGTTCTTCATAGATTTTTATACAAAATAAAAATAAGGATAATAATACAATTTAATAGCTTTCTTTTAAATGTAATTAAAAAAGATAATTACTACTTTACATTGTGAAACATAATAACTACTTTACATTGTAATTTATACATTTAATTGAATAAAATAAACGAAATAAAAATATTAGTTTTTTTTAAATAAAAAATAATTAAAATAAAACTTTACCAACGAAACCTGTTACGCGACGATCGTGGATTCGATTTCCATCCGACAACACTTTCTATAGGATAAAACTTATTGAGTTCCATCACTCAACACACAATATCTCAAATCAGGTGGAAAACCAAAAAAACAGAGTGCCTTAACACTACGTACCCTCCGCCTACCCGTTACAAAAAGAAAAGTCAATATATTTTATATACATTGAGCTATATCCATATTAAGCTAACGTCAGCGTCGTGTGTGGTCCAGCACTATAACGTAGTACATGCATATATTGTGATTTCTTTTTCCGCCAAAAAACCTGATTTAATTATTATGAAAATTATATTTTTATTGTTATTATTATAAATATGTAGTATATTATATCTTATATATGGTGTGCCTATATCCGATTATTATTATTATTATTTATAGATAATAAAAAAAAATGTACCTATATGGAAATTTAAGTGTAGATTATTAAGTGTATAATCTCTAGTTAATAAAAAAATATTTCACCTTTCCTTTACTAAAAATAGTCCTGGGTTACAGAGGAATTCGTCAGCTCCGGTATTCACGGGTTGTGGCGACCGAGGAGGAAGGAGCAGTGTCATAGGCGTAAGAATAGGGGGTGAGGTAGGCCATACCCACCCCAGAATAATCTCAAATAAAAAAAAAAAAAAGCCTTTACACGAGTATATCTGCTTTGTAAAGTTTAAAGCTAAAGTCCAGCTCCCCATAAAACATAACGCCCTAATATCTCAAGAGCACCGTAAGATTTTCGCCGGTAGTGTGGACGGTCTACATCTGTCGCTCCACCCTTTTACGGGATGAGTACCCGTAAAAGGAGGAGAAGATGAAAGAAACAAAAAAAAATGGATGGAGAGAGAGGGCACAAGTGACACTTCTTAAACCACTCAACGACCGATTTTCGAGCCGTTGCGTGGTGGTAGAACTCAACACTGCGTTTGTAGCAGGGAAATATTATACTTATCATTTAATCGTGCTAAGATCGATTATTTTCTTTTACATGCGAGTTAAAGAGTGAATGAAGTAAACATCTTTGTTTACTTTATCTTGCATGCAGCAGAAAAGGTAAAAGCAACCTAAAGTATCAATACACTCCGTCCTCCGTTGCCTTTGTAGCTACTTATTTCTATTTGTAATTTCTGTATTATATGGGTTTTAAAAAAAAATTTTGTGCCGATTCTATTTGGGAAAAATGAGTTATTTTCCTTACCTACTGGTATAACAAGACAATGTGTGGCGTTGAGTACCGCAACATAACATGAAATAACTCGAGAACTGGGCTGTGCATGGGGCAAAAAAATCTTTCTACATCCAAATATAATATAAAACATGTATAACTTTTCCAAAAACACATAATCAATAATAATTATGTCTTATTAATAAAGTCAATAGTGCCTTTATTAAAAAAATATTTCATGGAAAAGGTACAGACACAAAAAAGTAAAAAGGCTTTATATTAAACAATAATTGAAGCTAAATCAAACCTGGGACGTTCTGTTAATAAAGATTTCATTGACAAACGCAGTAACATGTCAAAACATTAAAAAAAACACACACACAGACATACAAGCTAATAATAAAAAATGTTTTTTTTTATTAACTTTTTAATCGATCAATGATCTAAGGTCATTCCGCTTTACGGTCTCAAAGTGATTTTGTCAGATCACATTTTGATTTAGTTGCTTATAATGTATGAGAAATTTTAATTTGGTCATTTGATACTGTGTATGTGTTTTAATTAACACGCCCTTGTGGTTCAGTTGTCAAACTAATTTGAGTTATAGATTGTGGGTTTATATACGTAAAATTGTGTTATGTGACGATAATCGCGACGGTCGTGGGTTTGATTTTCATTCTGCACCCAAGACTAAACGTGGCGTCGCCACTTACCATTCAATATCTCAAAAGTTAGGCGGTGTGGGGAACGGTTGTCTTGATTACACTATGACCCGGTATTGAGCCACATGCATGTAATGAGACGCATGTGTTTCATAAAAACTTAATAGTGGTATGAGGCCGCTGTCGCGCAGCGACATAGTGTCTGGCTTAAAAAGCGACGATTGTAGGTTCTATTTTCAATCTAGATAATGGATTTTTTTCATTTCTTTGCTCTGTTAACACAACAAATGGAAGAAGACGAAGCCTCAGCGGAATCATCCCAAATGTGTGAAACTACAAAAAGTTATGATCCATATAACCTCATCAGTATCTATACAAAACAACGGCTATCGTTGAATAACCATAGATTGTATCTGTGTTAGATCAATTACCGAGATAGTTTGACAGATGTCTCATTTTGACAGGTGTCGTGACAGCTTATATATTAAAAGGTCACTAGAAGTAGAAAAATATGTGTATTTGCTCTCAATTGAACTTTTAATTCATAATTGGGTTGAGTTTACACACGACTGTTGTATGTTGGAGGAAATTGCGGCGCGGTGATGAGTTACGCAATTTAATGGATGTAGGTTTCAATTTCATGCTGAAACTACTGAACGGTCTTGAATTAAATTTTACAGTAATAAAAGCTTAAACGTAGATCAGAATAACACATAGGCTTCAATTTATATAAATCAGCTTCAAGTTCAGGTTGTATCCCGCACACAGAATAGGCAGAGGGACCCTAGTGTTTAGAGACTCCGTCCCCATCTAAATTCAACGACACGCTTCGTCTCGACATTAGAAAGAAGAAATGAAAATATAAATTTAAATCAATATATAATTTCCTCGAGTGGGGATCGAACCCACAACCACTCACGTTCACAGTTACACACTTGTGCCCATGCGCCACGATACCTCAAAATGTATATACACATATCAATTTATATAAACATTTTATATAATTTTGCTATAAAATAATAATAAATTTATGCGGACAAATCCGTGTTTTGGCTCCTAGTTTCTTTTTTATATACAAACAATTGCCTTATTATTAATAAGGAAAATGTTTCTCATAAGAAAAATAAAACAACCCAACTGAATTTTTCACGTCCATCACGTCGAAAGTAATTAAATTTTAATCAATTCCTCCATACTGTGGCGTTAAGCAAAAACTGTTGAGACGATTTTGATACGGTTCTTTATGATTAATACGGTGCCAATTTTTTAGATGATTATTAAAAAACACTATTTAACTTGACTCACATTTTTTGCTAGAGGCCATCGTGGATGAGTGGAACAGCGTGTAACTGTAAACGCGACGGTTTTGTGTTTGATTCTTACTCGGGAAAATGAATTATTTAATATATCTGGTAACAAGATAAGGCCAGTTTTGGGGTATTGGCACAAGGTGTGACTGAAACGCGAATGGTTGTGGGGTCGATCTCCACTCGAGGACATGAAATATTTATAAAAATTTATGAAATACAAATTCCTTTATATATATTCATTTCTACGCTCTGGTGTCGAGGGCAAATCGCGGTGTTGAGTTCCGCCATTAAGCACACAATGCCAGAATTCGGCGGAATGTGGGGAACGTATATTTTACATAGAGGTCATCCTATAAAACGATGGAAAAAATGAAAATAAGAACTACAAAAAAGTCCAAATTTACCTTTTTTTCTTTCAAAATAAAAAAAAATTGTAATAATTTTAAACGTGTTTGTAATTGAAAACTACCCTTGTTCGTAGTTCAAAACACAAATAAAAAACTGCAATTTTACACTATTGACCTTCTCGAAAAGTTTGTGAGGATGGATTTTGTTTGTTCCACTTTCACGCAAAAAGTACAAAACGGATTTAGGTGAAACTTTACAGTAGTATAGCTCACACATCAAAATAACACATAGGATAAAATTTACTTAAGCATTTTGTATAATTTATAATTTGAGAGACCAGTCGTGGCACAGGGGCACAAGCGTGCGACTGGTTGTGAAGAATTCTGCGGAAAATGGGCACCGGAGTGTCTTAACATTAAGTTCTCTCCGTCTTTTCTGCAATGTGCGGGATACAGCGTGAAGCTGATAAAAAAAAAATGAAAAAACCCGCAAGCGACGCCGCGTTTAGTTCGCTAGTTCACACATACCACAATTGACCATATTATAATGATCAAAATTGTAAATTGATATATTCGCGAGCGTCGACCACCCACGCGGCGGTGGTGTTTGTTTTTGTTTGCTTGTTATGTGTGCCGTTGATAGATTGCGCGGACGCTCTCTCTTTGAGTAGGGTTGGCGGTAGTAAGTTTTAATTTTATTTATTTAATTTGGTCTTTTTGACTTTCGTTTCGTTGTATCTGCTTGGAGCTGGGTAGGTAGAGGGAGCCAAGGATACTTCGTATGGCTCAGTTTCTAAGACATCGCAACATTTCGTCTTGAGTGGAGTAGCTCAATCCTACGCTTTGTCTTGTTACTTTTTGGTTAATTAGAAATAAGAATAATTTTAAAGTTGCGCATTTCAAAATTAAAAAAAAAGTAGATCTATAATAGGTTGTATATTAAGATTTTTGTCACAGGTATGCGTTTAAATGTAAAGCTGAAATTCAAATTAGTATTTTACAGTGGAAGAGGAACAGACTGCAAACGCGACGGTAGTGGGTTTAAATTTTACTCAGAGAAATGAATTATCTATCATCATTTTTCAACTCTGGCAAAAGAGAACGCGGCGTTGATTTCGCCACTTGCCTCACTTCTTCTATTTACTCCATACTGGGCCGAAAGCGCAGAACGAGGTATCTTAACACTATGTTCTCCATATCTACCCTGCTACATTCACGCTACAGCGTAAAGTTAAAAAATAAGTGACAGTATCTAAAGATATTTTTTAGACTCTACACTTTTCAGGTTAAGTTTTTTGTCAGACCAGCAGACACCATATTCCTGGGGATTATCCTGGGGTAGCCACGGCTCCCTATTTTTAACACCCTGTCTAATTTTATATCAAAGTTGACAACCCTACACGCGCGTGAGCTATTTACAAAAACGTATTACGTATTGATCGCGATCGATAGCTTTTAACTAATTATAATTATTTGTAGTTTTAAAACAAATGGAAGTTAAAGGAAAATAGGTTTTAAAATAAAAGTTGTAAGATAAAAAATTATAATATCATTTATTTTTCTGTTATAGTTCCCATATTGACATGGCGCCATGATTAAAATTTGTTTATTTCTTTACTAGCGTATGTATAAAAGAGATGTCTGTACATTGGAATTTAAAGTGTGAAAATTATTGATTTATAGGATTAGGCACAGTGTGTGTGTGTGTTTGTGAGCGCGATGCGTCTTGGTTCCAATCCCACTGGAGTAAATGAATGTTGTTTGTTTCTTCTTCTTTCATTCTTTCGTAAAACAACCAAGTTTTGATATTTGGGCAGTACGTGTCTTATCATTAGGTTCACTCTTCATACCCTGTTATCAGAGGAATACCGTGTAAAAAGGACATACAGTGAAAATGTAATATTAAAATATTCTATATTCGAGAGTTTAATAATAGGACAATCTAATTTATTTACTGTTTAAGTCAAAATCAAGGCAAATTTATTATTTTAAATATATCGTTATATTTTTTTGCTTCACGCTGTATCCCGCATGTAGGGTAGGGTATACCTAGTGTTAAATACTCCATTCTCCACAATAACACCCATCTTTCCATATATTATTTCTTGTAGTTTCAGTTAGGCGAAATTCGTCGCCGTTAAATCGCGCTATCTCACTAGCAATACGGTATTTTGAGGGAACCTATTATCAATAAGATTTGCTTTGCTTTTCGCACTTTTTATACATTTTAAATGAAACTGTATTATTCGGAAAATGTGCGTATTTAAAGGATCCCTTAAACTTACACTTTTTTTGTACCTACGCCCCTCTCAAGCAGCCATGTAGTACTTACACTCCCTCGAGATAGCACGCTCTTCCTTACCCACCCGGTGTCGTTATAAACTTCATTAGGCTAAAAGCATTTACCTAGTGCTCTCTTTACAGTTAAGCTAGTGTTACGACACTCCGTTGAAATGTCCAATTTTCAAGACATTGCAATGAGTGGTGGAACTCAAAGCGCTTTATCTACCACCGGGGAAATGTCACAAATCAACTGAAATGCGAGAGTGAATCGAACCCACAACCATCGCATTGACAGTCAAGTAATGTCAATATTGTGTTATATATTATATTTACAATAAAACATCTGTAAAAATACTTTTTCATATATAAAAAAGCTAACTACAGGTGCATAAGGTGAATGATCTTTTGACGGAATAAAAATGGTTGACCACCCACGAAGCGATCTCTGTAAAACGACCGTTTAGTATTGGCCTCTGATTCCGTATATTTTGTTTGAGTGGAAAGCTCACCTTTACTTTGAATTATTAGTCATTCTAACTATAATAAATGATCGTCGTATTATCAATGTGTGCGCCGCTGGATCAGTTGTAACAAGAACGATAGTATTCAGTACGAATTTCTTTAAGAACTCGCTAGTAATTATCCTTTCATAATAAAAAAGTTCTTTTTTTGTAACAGTGTGTAGTAAGTGTTAATAGAAATAAAAAATAGTTTTTTGTGAAATATTTTTTTTTATTTCAAGTGAAGCGATCGAGGATTGCTGGGCGAATTGATCAGGCAGCATATATTTTATTTCATTATAGTTAAACTTTAAGGCTAAGTCTGCGTTTTTTTGCGGCGTTAAGTTACGTGAATCAACAATATTAAATTACAACATAAATTTTAAGCTATATTTTATTTGTATAAAAAATTTTGCTTGTGTTAAAAATATTATTTTTGGCTTCACTCTGTAATACGCACATTATAGAACAGGCAGTAGGATCCTGGAAACCTAATGTTAAGACATACGTTCCGTTTGTGAATCGAACTCACAACCGTCGCGCTTACAGTTACGCGTTTGTGCCACTGCGACACGACCGCCTCTAAAGGTATTATAATAATATAAAAGTTCAATCTCGAGGAGTGCTTTTTCTTAATTAGCTCACTTTAATTAAACCTAGGTTTCATTTAAATTGCGTAATATAAATGTTGATTAGGGTTTGCTTTAACTTGTTGATATAAATCTTAACGGTAAAGGCAATAAGTACCGATCGGTAAACGGTGAGGGTATTTATCTTCTCTTTTCTTACTTTGTAGGGTTCCGTATCGCTTAAGGAGAAAAGGAACCCTTATAAGAATACTTTGTTGTCCATCTGTATGTCTGTCTGTCTATCTGTCAAGAGCTTTTATCTTAAGAAGGCTTGGAGATATCGAGTTGAAGTTCATGCCATTTACTCAGATCTACGGTGCCATGATTTCCTAAAAAAATCCTATACATACAAATACTGAAAAAAATGCATTTTTATATAGCAAAAAACGCGTATTTCAACTCTATAAAGGGCATCAAAATTAAAAGGGTACTTCCGGTTGACCTAGATTTATGAAATTTGGCAGCTACCATCTACAGAAAAAAAAACTATAAACTATACATTTGTGGTTATATCCTTAAAAATAATAACCTAAGTTCAAGTGGGGTATTAGATGAAAGGGTTTGTTGTGCATATTCAAATACATATTTAATTTAATTTAATTTTAATGACGTACTAATTGTACAGAACCCTCAGTGGGAGAGCCCGACACGCGCTTGTTTGTTTTTTTTAAATTCCATTTTCGTTTTTATGTTAGTTTCACGCTATATCACGCATATAACAGTATGGAAAACACAAAAACATTAGCAAGAAGCTAAAGGCAAGGCTACAATATATTTCAAGACAAATCCGTGCGTAGTGTTACAGTAAGGAAAATCAAAGCTGAGCTTTCTTTTCTTACCAGAGCGAAGACTTAAAAATAATTCCCTCAAGCGGGAATCGAATCCACAACCGCCTCGTTTACAGTGAGACACGTGGAGTTAAAAATAGTTCCGGTTAATCAGAATTCATATTTTTTTTTAGAAAACCTTTAGATATATTTTGGTGTACCTATATATGTATCCTTTAATGATCTTTTTCTCAAAGAACTCAGATGCCAGTTCTTAAACCTAAGTCTATACTAAATACTAATATTAAAAAGCTTATTGGTGTCTTTAGTTGGACGAGCTAATTGAAAAAATATTTTTGTCAGATAGTTAATTGATCGAGGAACACTTTAGACCACATTACATCATGTTAACCGCTTTCATGCAACCTTAAAATAATATTTCAATTCAAACCAGAAGTTCCCGAGATTATCGTGTTCGAATAAACAAAATCTCTTTAACTTTTGCATCAGTATGGATTGGATTTGAACCTTGCACCTCTATCAACATGTTAAATAAGAAACCGATTGAAAAATCTCGTTTTTTACTCCCGTAGAACCCTTACGGAATATAGAGTGTAGACGGGGCCACTCCCGTCGAGGAATGTTAAGGGAATCTCTGAACGGGTTTACATGTCGCGTTCAATAAATTACATAATATTAGCTAATAATGAGGTGGTTGTGAGTTCGATTACCGGCGTTAAGTTCCGACAGTCATTGCTTAACGTCTTGCATTTAGGTGGAAAACGGATAAACTGAATGTCTTGGCACTAGGTACTCTTTAATTTCCTTCAAATGAAAACAAAACCTATTGAATTTACTGCATATTATTATTATTTTTTTTTTATTATTTATTAAGCCGAAGACGAAGCCGAAGCCTGATAGACCGAAAACGGCCTGAAGCAAATTTGAGGTATCGCTGCGTGTCACGGTAAACGTAACGGCTGTGGGTTCGATTCTCACTTAGGTTAATGGATTATTTAATATTTTAATGGTCCATGTTATTCTAACAAGACAATGCGTGGCGTTGTACTCGGCCACTCAACACTCAATGTCTGAAAATTGGGTGGCATGTGGGGAACGGAGTGTCTTAACACTAGTTTGCCTCTGCCTACCCGGCTGAATGCGTGATACAGCGTGAAGCCAAATTTCTTATAAGGCTATGTAAACCAACCCTTACAAGAGGTATTTCTAACGCCCTACAGCTTAAATTAACTGTTTTTTTCTTACAGGCAATTTCGTTGGATCGATTCGCGATGCCATTCCAATTGTTAAATTGAGTTTCTGTTTCACTTAACTCCTATTCTTATATCTTTGCTGTTTTCCACCCGTTACTGAGGCACTGCGTGCTTGGAACTTAACGCCGTTAACATAGATCTCTTTTTAATTCAATCAAACCACAAAATAAATATTATAACAATTTATAAATTTATTTTGAGTTATTATTTTCTAGCTATATAGAAAATTGAAGTATTGTGGATTTTAACGCCGCATTATATCCAGATAATAATCTGCTATCGTCTAATCATTACTTCGAAAGATAATATTTTTCTTATATTAAAAAATGACAAATTTAAATGCTAATTGTTAATTCTAATGAAATTTGACATTTGGTGAAACTTAACGCTAGCTCACTATATCGCATTATCTTTCATTGATACGACAAAAAATAATCGATGACTATTTTAACGCTAATACATATACTTTTTAACTTAATTCTGTTAACTTAATGTTTTTTTTAAGTGTTATTCCACACTTAGGTTAGAAAGAAACTTATTTAGAAGACTTGGTCGGCTTCCAGGAGGCGCGGGTTCGAGTCCCACTACGTTCAATTTTTTAAACGCTTTCTAAATATGTATTTAACTTAATGTCTACGTCTTTACACAGACATTGAAAAAAAATTAAACAAAATTAAACAATATCAATTTGAGATACTAGTGTCTTGCGATATTTATTGAGGTGAATTGAGGTACTTGAGGTAAATTTTATAATTTAAATCTAATTTTGTATATTTTTATAATTATATACTCAATTTTTTTTATGTCAAATAATTAACAATATCGGTTGAATAAAATTTTAAATGTATCCCGCTGTATCCCGCACGTAGCAGATTAGAAAGAGGGAACCTTGTGTTAAGACATTTCGTTCCCCACTTTCCGCCGACATAACAACAACATAATAATAAAATATTTATAAACAACTTGTATTTTTTTATTAGATCACAGGTTCAAATCCCAATTAAAACTAAAAACAAACTCAATTCACCCATTGCAAGTGTTTCCACACCCCTCTCAATGCCAATCTTTAATAAAGTTCAAGGGGCACCCTTTTTAAAACATTGATAAAACCCGATTCGTCACGCCGCCGCAAGAATTTCAATAAAAAATACCGAAAATTTCAAATAAAATTGTCCACACCCCTCTAAAACAAGGGGTAGGAATGTCATTTGAATTTTGCGTATTACATTTTAAAGGATTGCCGATTCGATTCTTTTGAAACTCAGAGAGCCCAGTAAGCCACTTTGTCTCTATAGAAAAAGTTATAAATACTATTAACATGTCACTGAAATATTACAATTATGGTATATTTTTTATAACTTGACCCTTATGCTTACTTTGCTTTTTAAGCTTAAATCTGTATCCCGCTCATAGAAGGGTAAGCAGATCTTGTTTTAAGACACTCCGTTCCCATTAAGACATTCCTGTAATTTTCGAAATCTAAAGACATGCCTTCTGCCCGACAAATGCTGGAACTCAACGCTACTTTACCTCGTTACAACTCGAAAATCAAAATTGAATCCACAACCGTCGCATTTTAGTAGCGCATCTGTGCGCCTGCGCCATGACTGGCCTCATTCTATTGGATGTTTTTTATTACCTACTTATTTTTTCATGTATTTCAACGTTCATTTGTTTATTTTTTCACATGTAGGTATATATGAGACAATACAAATAATACAGTGCTAAAAGGCGGAGCTAAACGCCATAATTAATACACATATAGAGCTTATGAAGTGAAATTTTCTGTGCAAACTCAAATATAAAATATTTTTCATTTATTTATTGTCTAATGAACATGTCGCTACCACCGTACATCGAGTAGGAAGAAACTTTTGCTAAGAAGAGCCAGCAATTGAATCAACCGTTTTCAAGTTAAAATTAGCTACAATTTTATTAAGACGAATTTTAAAAAATAAAACAAAACAGGCTCATTTTGTAATTTGTTTTTAATACTTTTTTTATAAATCGCTACTTAGTTTCATATATCGACAATATTTTTAAGTCCACATAAAAATTTATTTATTTGTATCAGGTTAATTAAAAAAAAAGAAGAAAACAAAAACATGACACTTAAAAATACTGTCAATACGTCTTTCCAACTAATACTGCTAAATTGCACAATAAATAACTTAAAAATAATTATCATTAGAACTGATTAATTAAATATTTACATATAAAAATTGTTATTTTACAAATGAAATGCGTTATTTTTTTTTAATAATAATTTCATCTTTCCTTGAAAAGTAGAGACAAATCACTATACTCATAAAGTGTAACACAAAGTGTGATTTAAACCCACAATCATTTCATGACAAACACTTGTCAAGACAATGAAAATAATGAAATACTTATTAATTATTTATATTAACTTTTTTTTTATTTTAATGATGGCAAGATTGCAAACTGATGGTAAAACAATGAATATTCATTAAAAGACAATGAATAAAAAAAGTAATATATATTTACATAAAATATCTGAAATTAACACGTTATTATTATATAAAGTGAACGACATAATTTTGTCATTAAATGATTAAGACAGATCAATGAAAAATACCCTATTGATGTCGTTATCAATAGCAGCAAATGTTGCATATTTGTGATTATTTTATTTTTTTGGCAGATCGTTTATTGATTTACAAGAAAAAGGACTCAATTTTAAAGATAAATTTAGTTCGTTGTGCATATCTAATACTGTATATAAATGTAGAGTAGCACATGATAATGTGAGAATTATTATGTATTGAGTCCTTTATCTTATACATATAAAACAAGCATTTTTGTGAAAATGAACTATTTTTTTATTGTACATAAATATATTACGATTTTTTTGCATAATATTGGCAAATTATTTAATTAGTTCTATGTACAACATCAACATCAAAAGTTATTTATTTAAAAAAAAAAGTCTCAAATTTGTCAAACGTCAGATCTGTCAAATGATGTATTTTTTGTTTTATTTTCCTTTTTAGTACATTAAGTATAATAGCCTCCTTGAAATATGATCTAGAATTGTCATGAATATATAATTGTATAACCACAATTGTATCATACTGTTTTGTAGAAGTTGCCTACAATCTACCATTTAGTTTTTATGTTGGACTAATATCTAGATATAGATCTGAATTTCCAACTACACTAGAATCTAGACATTTTTTTCAATTGTGTTTGTTTGTCTTATATTATGCTGAGAGGTGATGTTTACAAATTATTTGTATTTTTTGTGTGTAAATTAATTTTAATAAAACTTTTCTTGTATAATCAGCACTTGATTATATCCAAAATATCATTGAATTTAAAATCTAAAATAAATTTTATTACTATACAAAAAAACTTCAACTTCACTTCACCTCTCAGATATCAGTCAAACAAACAAAAGAACAAACCAAGTACGCACTTTACTGTCGACTTTGTTCTCTTTCTCTTGCTTTCATTTCTAGTTCTTCTTCTTCCTTTGTCAAGGGTATTGTACTGTGATTGTAAAGGCCTTGAGCCATAAGCTGTAAGGCCAATGGGTTTCTTTGTCCAGATGCCTTTTTGATCTTTGCTCGTTTATTCTGGAACCATATTTTTATTTGAGCTTCAGCCAGACCCAGCTCCGCAGCTAGGGACTGTCTTCTCCTTTCTGTTAGATAGCGATTTTCTGCGAATTCGTGCTGTTGACAATATTAGCGATTTTAGATCAATATATTATGTGGTATATGTGTTTGATGTACTATGCTATACGTGATTGTGTCACATAAAACTTTATTTAAAATATAAATTTTATTTAATTTTATTTAAAATATGTTTGTATATTTAAATTGTGATTTAAATAAACCTTACAATAAAAACAGTAAAGACACAAAGTTATATACAAACCTTTAATCTAGCTAGTTGAGGACCGGAGAATGCAGTTCTGGGTCTTTTCTCATCTGCCGAACCTCCATCTCCTGGTGGCTTTTTAGGTCGTCTGGTGCGAGGACCTAAGATGGAAACAGAGTTTTAAAAGAAAGACTTTTCTTACTACAAAAAATATTTATATAGAATTGTAATTTTTCGTGTTTAAGAAAGAAAACTATCAGATAATGTTAATGCTTAGTATCGGGTGTTAGTTGATCTACGATGATAGAAGCAGTTTGTTCAAGTATATGTTTTTATTTTTTTTTTATTTGCATTCATATGAAAAGTCATTACTTAATAGTGTCCAGTTTCCTAAGTGAGACGGTCAAAAACACTATCTAATTTTGATTATATCAGGAAATTTATTCAAATTTTACTCGAAGACTATAATTTATTTAATTTGTGTTTCAACCTTCAATATTTACATTTTATGCAGTGAATATAAGATAAAGAATATTATAATAAAAAAAAACATATATATTTATAAGTTTAATAATATAGAAAATCCTTTTTTGGTTAAAATTAGAGTCAGTATTTAAAAAAAATATAAGAAAAATATATCATAAATTTGTCTGGATGTATTTTACATATAGTTATCAGCAAAAAAGAAAACATAAATAAGAAAATACACATATGTTTAGTTTATACACACAAAAGGAACACAAAACACACAACAAGCACAAACAAAAACAGATGCAAAGTAGTCCGTAGGCATTCCCGTCAAGCGGACGATGCAATATCTTAACCAATTCATACATTACTGTGTCATTTTAAAATTGGTCAAAATATTGCACCGACCGCCTCACGGGTACTCCGAAATTTACCTGAAATTTAAAAAAATTAAGGCACACAAATGAAAAACACACAAAATTATGACATCACAAAACAAATAAATACATGCAAAAAATTAAAACTTATTATTTAATATTACATTTATGTTTTCGAACTTTGGACTCATCAACCGTACTGAAACTATAACTAGCCAAACCTACTACATACTGTACTTGGATACAGTTTATTTATGTCTAATTTACTTTATTTACATAAATTTATGAATTTACTTTTACAAATGTATTTCACATTTATAACGTTTTTTAAAGTGTTCTTAAGAAATTCGAACTCCCAGTGACCATCACGTAAAAGCTAAAAGATTTTAACCATTTAACTACAACTTTCCTTATAACCTTTTAAAATTCTTTCCTTTTAACCTGATGATTGATTACGGGGTCGATGGCCTCACACTTTTTTAGGTGACGTTTCTTAAATCTATTATAGGTGCTTAATTTTATATCTTTTTTTCGTGTCACGCTCCATTGCGTCACAAAAAAATATTTTTAAAATCTTTTTATGACTATTTTTTAAAGCCATTCATACAAGGTTGTAGTTAAATGGTTACATTAGCATGTGTCTAGAATTTAAGGGGTTCAAGTCCTGCTAACTACATATTTTTTTCATGTAAATTTTAATATTATTTTTTTTTTAGCTTCACGGTGTTTTCCACACATAGCAAATATTTATAAATTTAGCACAATTATCAATAATTTGAATTAATTCATGTTTAAAATTATATGTAAATTTTAAAGAAAAATGTATGATGAGACAATATTACTTTTTAATAAATATATTAAAGTAGATATAAAACTGGCTGAGGCCGTCGTGGTGCAAAATCACTTCGTTTAAAACTGTCTGTTTATCTGACTGACTGACTGACTTTGTTGAAAACGTGACAGTTGAAGATTCAATTACAACATGGGCGAATGAGCTATTTCATTTCCTCATTCTGATAATCAGTCAAAACGCGGCGTTTAGCTTCACCACTCAAACACAATATCTCAAATATTTGATGGAAAGCAAGAATGCAGTTTCTTAACGCTAGATTTCCGCATGTAATAGAGTAGGCAGAGGGCTGCCTACTCTATTACATGCGGAATTCAGTGTTGAGCTAAAAAAAAATTACATTCAAACTTAAAATTTGTTACAAATGAAATCATTTTAATAACCTACACATACATAAAAACAAAACATCAAGCGGAAAAAAAATGTGAGCTAAATAGGCACCAACCACTAAATAAGAGGTCGAAAACCAAGCATTTTGTGTATGATTTTGTCGTAAAAAGTTTACCTTTCTACAGATTGAGTGAATTTTATAAAATACGTATTAAAAAAAATACTAAGAATAACATTTATTTGGTATCAATTGTAAGATAAAGAAGTGAGGATGTTTTTTAAGCATTATATTAAATAGTCCAATAATTTTTTTGCATAGAATTTTCCAAAAATATCAATTGAAAATTAAATTGACTATATTTATCGTGTTGTGACATAATTTTTTTTCTATATAATCCAGTAAAATAATTACAATAATCAGGATGCTCCATGTTACATGATGTTAAATAAGGTCTCAGAGAAAAACAACTTTAAATGACCAATATATTTAAAAAGATAAAACTACGGCCTTTGCCTTTTACAGTAAAACTTGTTAGACATCCTCTAACAGCTATTCCAATTTATTTATCAATCTGCCAATCACCCTGTATATTGATTGTGTTATTTAAAAAACGTTAAGTAAACATACTATATACGTCATATCGCTCATTTGGTGCAACAACGACGTATTTGCATTATTTTGAAATATTGCAGGAGACTCAATCAAAGTTTGTGAATAGTCTTTCCGTGTACATTCTCATATTTAACTAACTTTTTTAAAAATTGCAATTACGACATTATTGCACCAAATGAGTGAAATATATCGTCGTTGTTATAAATTAAATACATTGTTTTTTTTTTTAAAAAGCTTGGTTATTATTTTTCAATACATCCACACAAACAAATATATTTTTATAAGTATAAATATTTATTATAATAAATAAGGACTCATAAATAATAATTCGTGTAAAATAAATATAGGTATTATATATATTTAATGAATATAAAAGAACTTGCAAATGGGCCTTCGTGGTACAATATCACCATCTGACAGTAAAATCAGTTGCGGATTCGATTCTCACTCGTTGGAATTATATTAATTTTCAAAAAATCTCGAAGATTGAGCGGTACATAGGGAACGGGTTTTGTATGTCTTAACTAGCGTTAAGACACACCGTTCGGTTCCTCTGCCTATCCTGTTATGTTCGGGATAAAGGCTAAAGCAAAAAAACATGCAAATAAATTACTAGAAACATATGATTATATTTGTTTTATGAATTTTCCAAATAAAAAAAAAAGAGATTCCACACACTACTTTCCCATAAAATTCTGTCACTCCCTGACAGTATTTTTTTTTAATAAATTAGATATGTTATTAATTCATTGTTTCTCACAGTCATTCCGTGAGCGCGTCCCGTACTTACTTCGTCCTGAAACAAAAGAGAAAACATTATCAAAAATTGTTCAGTAAATATTTTAATAAAGTAATATTATATATTAATAATATTTATTAACATTATAATTATTTTTAGTTGATATATGACCGTCGTTCCAGCAGCATAACGTCGGACTGTAAATGTTGTGGTTGTGGGTTCAATTCTCACTCGATGATTGAATTATTTTCGTTTTCTCGCTATGGCAACGAGAAAATCGCGGTGTTAACTTCCACAATTAAACACTCAATACCACGAGAACCATCTCAACACCAGGTTGTCCGCTTACACTACTATGAAATGAAATAAGAGTTTTGTACATTACAAATTTAAAATTTATCCAAGTTTTGATTGTTGACCCATCAATGTCAAACCTAATTTAACCAAAAATGATTCACCCTCATTTCAAATTTTCACAAAATATTATACGTGTATGTAACACGTATAAAAGACAAATTGTACATTTTTTTTTAGGGAAATTGTAGTCTATTTGTCATTCTGGTGTATAAGCTTATTACTATGAAGTCTTATCTAAATCCATTCAGCAGTTACATTCATTTTCACAATTAAAATATTAAAAAATAAATTTAATCAAATATATTACGGTGAAAAAGCGAACAAAACCAAAATCAACAATTAGTATAGAACGGAGATAACTTATCGAATTATTACATTTGAAATCCAAGCGGTATAATAATGGCTTAATTAGCGTGCTCGTGGGAGGTCCAGAGTGACGTGGGGCAAAGTGGACATACTACGGGAAAATGGAACAAAAGATATCATGGGTACAGTACTATATCTGATTGTATACTTGTATGATTGTTCTGGGTTCGATAGGCGGGAGGCACAATTATTTTCATTTCTCTGCTCTGTTAGTTCCGCTGCTTACCACGGTGTCTTGAATTCGTATGGAAATCGGAAAATGAAAATGTACCAATATATATATATATATATATATATATATATATATATATATATATATATATATATATATATATTTAAAATATCATGTTTCTTTTATATACATTACTACGGAGCAACACACATCATGTGATGTACCTACTTGTTTCATTCTTTGTAAAATGAAAAATCCAGTTTTTTTCTCGCTCCAATAGTAATTTCGAGAAATCTTCTCTCAGTACTCCCCTACACTCCCTGACTTACCTAAATAGTAAATTTCAATTTTCTAATATGAATAGTTTCGTCTGTGCCTTGTCTGTCAGACAATCAGTAACAAAAGAACTTTTTAAACAAATACAGATAGTGGCATGGTAGGCAAAGGGAACCTAGTGTTAAGAAACTCAATTTTTAACTTACCATCCGAATTATTACGAGTTATTGAACATTTTCTATTAGTAATTATCGATAAAACTTATCTACTCTGTAATAATTGTATATAAGTCTTAAGTTCTTCGAACAGCTGTATAAGATGCCACCAACGATGCTTAATAAAGACATTTCTGCTATAATCATTATTGTGTTAACTTAAAATGTACCTTTTTCTCATATATTTTAAGTTTATTTTACGTTAACTCGCTTAATGAATAAATGTTAAGTATAATGATTAGTACCAATCATAAACTATGTATGAAAGATGGAAGGTAGTTAGGAATTTATTTGAATTTGAACTTTAGGTAGTTAATTTTAAGGGTTGGTTTAAATCGTTAAAATATTAAAAGACAACTTTACTTACTTAAAATGGCAACTTTGTGCTTAATAATAATTTGAATAAGATTTATTTTAGTTTTAAAGATTTGTAATATTTTTATAAAGTCTTTACTTTAATATAAGTTTTAAAAAGTTGAAACAACACAGTAATTTTCTTAACATTGTTTTTTTCAATAAATTAATCTAAGAAAATGAAAATACATTAACGTTTTTTTTTCATAGTAGATTAGATAAATTAATCAAGATCTCATTCGACGGAAGTCAATGCCGTACTTTGTCGATCAGAGCTAAGAAATAAAAAGAATTATTGGGAGCTCTATTTATTATAGAAACCAGACGCCGCCAAGATGCCACGACGCGATGGCCTTAAAATAAATATATTTTTAACAAATATAAACATTGACCAGAGTGGAAATCGAATCCACTACCTACAGTCAAATACTTCGTAAGTACGCAATTATGGGTAATTACTATTAGAAATTATTATCTCTTTATATCTTATTCAAGCCATTATAAGCCTTATTACATTGAAATAACTGAGAAATTCCATCAACATAATTATTGATTACAGATAATAAATAAAATGAGCAATTAAGAGGTATTTATAGTCTATTAAGGATCAAAGGGTGGTAGCCGATGCGTTTCCGGTTATAAATAAAATGTGGAAAAAAGCGAAAAAATTACATCTGGGAATATAAAAATCAACAGTTTAATAATATTTACTTACTACTACAAAAAATAAATAAATCAGCTTCACGCTGTATCCCGCACACAGCAGGGTAGGCAAAGGGAACCTAGTGTTTTTAAACACTCCATTCTCCACTTTCTGCCGATTTCTGGAGGCATTGCGTGTTGAGTGGCAGAACTCAACGCCGCTCTTAGCCTCGACACCAGAGCGAAGAAATGGAAATATAAATTTAAGTAAATATTTCATCTCCTCGAGTGGGGATCGAACCCACAACTAGTCGGTTTACAGTCACACTTCGTGTCGCTGCGCCACGACTGGCCTCAACAACACAACTTCTTTAAAAAAATGTAACACTTTCTTGTGTTGTTTTAAATACTTTTTTTCAGGTTTCCAAGTTATCCTAAAGCAAAACCAATTATCAAGATATGTAAACACAATAGTAATAAAAACTTAGTTGATTGGCGGAACTCAACACCGCGATTTATGTTACTAAAGCGAAGAAAACTAAACAATTTGAATTTTGCCCCCAGAGTGGCTTAACACTAGTTTTTTTCTAAAAAGCGTGAAACTTATAAAAAAGGCCACATTCCAGAGTTCGGCGAAAAATGGGCAACGGTTTTTTTTATGGGAACTGAGTGACTTTCCCTAGGTTTCCAGGTTCCCTCTGTCTACCGCGCTTAGTTAGGGATACAGCGTGAAGCACAAAAAAAAAACAAGAAAACTCACAGGAAACACAAAATAATAAACTATTAGTTATGCTAATAATCTAGGCTTGTAATAAATTAAATCATTTTGACGTTTATCGCTTTATTATCTTTAAATGAACGGCCATATTGGTTTATAGATTTATTTTGTCGTTTCTTCATAAGTAATAGTTATGTAAATATTCTTGTATTATATTAAAGGTATGTTTATCATTTATACGTTAAATTGGTTACTTCATTTTGTTAACTTACCACCGCATAGCAGAGTGGGTAGGGGGAACCTAGTGTTAAGACTTTCTGTTCTCCAAGCACCATTAGGAGGAACCCTAAGGAACTTTAAGCTGCATTTTGATTTAATGCAATGGTATTTATCAAAAAATACTTCCTGACCCTCGTAAGGTAAGTAAAATAAAGTGTGGTGTTGAATTTATAGTTATCAATTGCGAAAGGATTTATAGTTATCAATTCAACACTAAATTTTCTCTACCTTTTGTGAAGGTACCTAATATTATGAAGCTCAACGATTCGTTTGTTTGAACGAGTTAATCTCAGAAACTACTGGTTCTAATTCAAAAAACCTTTATGTGTTGGATACTCCATTTATCGACGAAGGCTGTACCTACTAATATTACGTTATACATCGATCATGAGAGCGAAACTGGATGTAAAAGCTAGTATATATATATATGCATAACATAAATGCATATAGCGTGAACATTTCTTTATAAGAACGAGTAAAATTCGCTAGAAGTTAATTATGGAGCAATCAATAGAAATGCTGAGCCAATAATGATGAAATTCCTTGTATTTATTCAACATAACTGTGTGAGGCATGCGTCTTGCGGCCTTCTTTGATAGTTAGTTAATTAACTTTAACGTTGAACCGTTAATTTTTTCAGTTAAATTTAACTGTTTGAATAATATTTGGTTATTTTGCATTATATTAGCATATCATTTGTGTAATTAGCTCTAAGTTATTTGGTTGAGTTAGTTTTTTTTGCCCTAAATTTATTATTGGTATCATAAATAATTTGGAGAGGTCAGTCGTGGTGCAGGGGCGTAAGCGTGCGACTATAAACGCGACAGGTCGTGAATTCGATTCCCACTTTAGAAAATTAAATATTTAATATTTTCATTTTCACTCTCTAGTAACAGACAAAGCGGAGCGTTGAGTTCCGCCATAACACACAATGCCTACAGAATTCGACTGAAAGTGGAGAACGAAAGTGACCCTCCCATATACGGGATACAGCATCGAGCTAAGAAAAATCATAAAATTGTGTGTCACTAACCCCCTCTGAATTAAATAAAAATTCCATCATCCAACATCTATTTATAAAACCCGCTTTGATAATCAAAACGCGGCGTAGAATTCCGCCAAACAACAGGAAATGTCACTCAAATCTGCGGTGCGTGGAAAATTAAGTATCATAATACTAGGTTCCCTCTACCTACCCCGCTACATGGATACAGCGTGAAGTTGCCTTTGTTAATAATATAATTTAACATCCAGGCTAAAACAGTTACACAGTATTACGCAAGGAACTAAAAACCTTTCGAGCTAAAACAGAATAAGTAGTTAGGCACGAACGTATTATAAAGACGTCTATTTATATGTTATATGAATGTTAAGATGACGTCCTCATAGAATGAGTGAGAAACATACATGACGGTTGTGTGTTCGATTCCTACTCCGGGGAACGAAATATTGAATCTTTTCACTTGCTCGTAAAGCGCGGTGTTGAATTCCGCCACTCCGCCACAGAAGGTTTCTTTCAATTCTATTTTGTAAAGACTAATAAAACACACTCATTTTAAGTAAATAATTGTCAAAAGGAATCCAATATTCAATGGCGTATCTAGAGATATTTTCTCTTTCTATTTTCGCCTTGTTACGCTATGTCCCGCTTAAAACGGTATTAGTAGCGGGAACCTAAACTTCAACACTCCTTTCCCTACTTCCCGCTTATTTTTGAGATATATTGGATGGCGAAACGGCAACCCTTTACTACACGTATGAAACGCGATGTAACGAATACCACTCATTCTCCCGAAGGGGATTTGAACCCACAACCATCTCGTTTACACTCAGTCAGCCTCCAGTATATGTGTATATATTACAGTAAATATTATGCATTACTGCACTGTTCCTGTACTGCAGTACAGTTTGTGTAGCGGCGCCTAATTCTCGTTCAAATGCAGGCCTGGGTGGTCGACCACCCAGTGCGGCGCGAAACTGTGGAGTCGTTCAAACTTTCTATAGGATTTTGTATGGGATTTCTTAGTTTTTGAGTCTTTCTGGTGCTTTGATAGTTGTAGGTTCGATTCCTAGTTGAGAAGACGTTTCATATTATTCTAATGTAGCTCAACTACATAATTAAAACGTATTGTCTTAGTCGGACTAATTCTCTATATTTTATTCCCCCTTAGTTTAAAGGGAAACTAGTGCTAAGACATTTCGTTCTACACTCTCTTCTGGATTTTTGAGACAGTGTTGAGTGGCGGAGCTTAATGCCGCCTTTTGTCCAGTAGAGAGAGGAAAAGAAAAATATCTATATATGTAATGATTCACATGACATTTATTATTTACTTTACTTTTATTTCTGCGTTCGATTAGACAAGGGCAGGCGCGGCGTTGAGTTCCAGTCTTCAACACGCAATGTCTCATTTAGGCTTTGTTGGGGACCAGAATTCCTCTCTCTGCGGTACTACAGGGTAGGCACCCTGCTTTGAGGGAAAAAGCGTGTAGCTGCTTTTTTATTATTTTTATTTAAAAAAATACTGAAACTAAAAAATATATTTTAATTAGAAAAATATGTTTTTTAATGGTTAATACAACCTCCATGGTTTCTAAATCCACGCGTCGTATGCTCTTGTCACCAAAACATTTCAAGTTGGAGCTACAACTTGTATGGAATTAAGCAATTAAAAATAAACTTTAAGTTATTGTAATAAAGTACAAATTTACATATCAATTTATCTTCAATGGGCTCTACTTTTGATATTTAATCAATGAAAATTGAGTCTTATATTTGGATATGTAAAGCTGAATTTATTACGTAGATTTTTATTATACAAATATAGCTTAAGGATTACGCGTTTAACTGCTGTTTTAGTTAAGATTTTTAGTCTTATTGCTTATGAAATAGAGTTCAAAATTGCTTAAAATTATTAAAAATATCTGTTGAAAAATCGTCTTTATTTTGATAACAATAAAAACGAGCCTCTTTCTTAGACTATTCGATAAAATTGTCAATATCTTTTGGAATTTCAGCTATTTTCACGACATCCTAAAATGAACTCTATTTATAATAAATTAAAAGCTATTTTCATAAAAAACTTGCGACAATATTTACAGTATATATTTGTGTAAAGTAATTGAGTTGTCTTCCGTTTTAGTTTTTTTGTATGTCTGTCTGTCTGTTACGAGTTTGGTATTAATGATTTTTGTGGATGCTTACGATCTTTGATAAATCCTTCGTGCTTTATAAATTTTATTGCATGTCTTTAATGGTTACGAAACAATAAAATTGACTATCGAGTCAGTTTAGGTTGTCTGTCACGCTAAAGTTAGTAAATTCGTTAGATTGTTATCTTAGGTTGCCAGTTCAAATATATAATATTTTTTTAGTATCATGCTTTATCACATAGCAGTGTAGGCAAAAGGAACCTGGGTGACCTAATGTCCCTAAGACATTTTGCCAAATTCTTCAGGCATTGCGTGCTGACTAGCGGATCTCAGCGCCGCACATTGCATCGTATTTCACTCTCCCTGAGTGAGAATCGAACCCACAAAAGTTAGACGCTGTTCCACTGCGGCGGGTTTCTACTTTATTATTTATTCATATACAGGCCTATCCTACGAACCTACCCTACGAAGTGAGGGATATAGCGTAAAGCAAAAAAAAAAAATCATGCTATAATCTCATTGTCTGCTCTCTCTGCTCTTTACATTGAAAAATTATTAAAATAAAAAATTAAATCCAAGTAAATACATAGCATATCATAAGTTTAAAATAATATATGAACACAAAACACCTTCAAACCACTTTTTTTTGTTAACTCCACAATAGTAGGTGATTTACGAGTTATTTTATTAAATTCGTGATATCTTAATAAAATCGTGGATTATAGCCCCTTAATGGTTGTTATTGTGGGAAGTTACTAAGCTTTTAAAGCTTTTAAAGGTTCAAATCCCGAATTACAGTTTTTTTTTTAGTGACACACTGTATCCCACAGATGACAGGGTGGGCAGAGGAAATCTGGGAACCTACTCTTAACATATTCCGGTCCTATTAAAACATTTTTCTCCTCCGTTTCCGTTGATTGCGAAAGTGAAAGAGCAAGAAATGAAAATATTGAATATTTCAATTCGGCGATTACGTCGTCGTCGTCGTGTCGTCTCTGCGCCATGACTGGCCTCAATGATCCTAATGACAAAAGAAAAAATCTGAGCAGCTCTAGCAGTTCTCTACTTTATTCCAGAGTTCAAGACATTACGTGCTGAGAGTCAGAGCTCAACACCGCAGTGTATCTTAGCAGTACGTGATATTGCAAAAAAAATCAGATATTGCTATAATTTTTTTCTTTTTCTTTTTTAAACACAAAGTCCAAGTCAAAATATTGTTTGTTAAAAAATACGTCCAATCGACGATAGAAAACGTTGCTTGCACGGTTTGCATGGAACATGTTGCTACCACCGTACACCAGCCAGGGTGACAATTCCGCTTGGAAGAGCCTTTTTTGATGTCAAAGTAACAATTTAATTATATCTAAGGCTTTTATGCAGTAAATATTCCCGGGCAGTAAAATAGGCCTTATTGGTAAGTTTTTATTTTAAAATACTTTCTGAAAGGGAAACTTGAAATAGATCTGTCTCAACACGAGATATATGTAGATAAATAAAAATGCATGAAAAAATATTGACGTTTATTGAAGTCTTCGTGGCGCAGTGGCACAGCGTGTGACTGTAAACGGTTGCGAGTTCGATTCCGGCTCAGGGGTAAGAATTACTTAACATTTTCATTTCATCGCTCGCAAGAAAAAATTTCGCCACCAATGGGAATTTCAAAACAGTAACTAATATTTAATTTCGTTTTATCTATGATTTCTATGATCATTTTTATTAAATATAAAAAAATCTATAAAAATAAGCTATGCTTTAAACTAAACAAATATAATTTTCGCAGGAATTTAATATAGTGTTGTCGCATTTATTACTTCAGTTATATATTTTATGAAGTATTTTTATTTATAGCATCTTATTGGACAAAAATAGTAAAAATTTAAATATTCAAAATCAACAAAACCATGGAAACTAACCGAAAACTTACTACTAAGTTAAGTTTTTTATAATTTAGGTATTTATAAATAATCCAAATTTTTAAACTTTTAATCCGTCACTCTCCCGCTACCATGACTCATAATGCCACCCAAAGAGTTGCATGCTATGTCTCTCTCCTTCGTATAGCGCTCTGTCGCTCGCACACTTTTTTTTATCTCCATTGAAGTTTGCTGTCAAAATAAGGATTATAAAAGCTCGTGGATGATTTTATTCGAGAGCGTTCGTGATTTTTATTCGAATTAAAATCGATTTTCTTTTGTTTATTAATTTAAATTGTCTGTAATTTGCGTAAAAACATACATTACATATTTATTAATATTATCAAGCTGAAACATTTGTATGGTTGAACGCGATAATCTATGAAACTACTGGCTGTAGGCTGTAGGTTCTTACAATATGACAATAAGTTTAATATAACCCAATGTTCCTGCGGACAAATTTATCTCGGGACCTAAGACTGTGTCATGGAATCATATACAACTCTTACTTTTTGACCACGCAAGTGACTCCGTACAGTAAAGAGTATGCCTAAAAAAAGCTACAATGTCTTAACATCAACATAACGTAAAGCTTAATTTGCAATGTAGGTACTATAATCAGGAAGGCATTAGTGTATTTTCTGTACTAAATGACGACGTATTTATGATTTATACTGAGTTGATATTATTTACTTTAACAACATTTTATTATGATAAAACGCTATATTGAGTTTCGCCCCTCAATACGCAAAAACGGCAAAAAAATATGAAACGGTGAGATTCTCTATACTTACCCTGCAATGCGAGATACAGCGTGAAAAAACGGAATTTAAATAATAAGTAATAAGTATATAAGGCAATTGTTCCTTAATTACTATCTTTAAATTGAAATAAGTAAAATATTATTTGGTGAACTTTAGTTTTTATTATAGTGTCCTCCTCAAAACTGACCTCAAAACTATTCTAGTATCTATCTGTACCTATATAGGTATGGAAATAATTTTGAGGTCAGTTTTTGTTATTTAAAAAATAAAATCTATGTATAACGATTTGCTTTAATAATATATCAAATATATACTCAAAATGAGCATAACCTTTACTTCAATATCAATTAAATCGTATCTATTACCTCCTAATACAAGTTTACACTAACGTTAATCCACACAGCGCATACTATCATCCAAGTTGGTATGTAAAAAAAGAAACAGTTGGATCTCTGTGAGTGATGACTTAATTTTTAGAACCACCGCGAAGTAACCGGAGACCGTGTACAGACGCAGGAGACTGTGGAGACTAGAAAGAAACTGACTAAAACATAAACAAATTGTAAAAAAGCGTACAATCATTTCGACGTAGCTTGATAAACCCAACGCTTAGTCGTCAAAGCAACTTTCGAATCTTATTCAAAATATTTTGGTTTTTTTTTTCTGTATTAGTGTGAAGATGATGATGATGAATGATGTGTGATCATTGTAATTTAGTAATATCAAAATTTCGTAAAAATATACCTACATGCTTAGAAAAGTTTTGTGCTAACGGTGCGTAATGTAAGGCAACTGTTATAATAAAAGTTATCATTCTCTTCTTTTAGTCCTTATATCATTTCATGCCAGTTCAAGTTAATTTTTTGTGACTTCTTTAGCTTCATAAGAGGGTAGGCAGAGAGAACCTAGTGTTAACACATTTTGGGACTCCGTAAAATAAATCATCACTCACAGAGATCAAGTACATGAAAAGTTAAAATGAAAGTAGTTATTTTATCGACTGGAAATCGAACCCATAACCATCACGTCCAATGTATACAGCGATAACTAACACAATAAGAAAAAAAATATATAAAGTTTATATAATCTAATAATCTTAAGTTTTCGCCTGTGTCTGTACATCAAAAACCCACAAGTGATATATGGTATCGAGACAGACGACATCGGATACTGTTATTATACTTTGTTTTTAATATTAATTACGCGGGGAGTTTTATATTTGTATTAATATTCACGTATGTATGTCGGTTCACGCTTTCAGATGGCATTACTATTTTTAATCTGTTTTAATTAAAAACATTCGTTCTTTTTTTAAAGGTGGCACAAGAAAACTTATAGAGGTATTGAGGCCAGACGTGGCGCAGCGGCACAAGCGTGTGTAAGCGTCTACAACCGTAGACACGATAGTTATGGGTTCGATTCCCACTTCAAGTCGAGTTATAAAGAATTTTAGAGAGGCCGTCGTGGCACAACGTCACATCGTCTGACTATAAACGTGATAAAAGTTCACTGTAACATGAAGCATGTATGCATTGCACATTGTTAAAGTAGAGTTAGTCATGTAATTTTCTCAAATTGATAGATCAAATTAAGAGATCGATAGAAAGTTATTCTAATTCTATAAAGTCGAGGAGTTAAATTGGTTGTAAGCGCTAGTCTCAGAAAGTACTGAATTGAAAAATAAACTGAACATTGAATTGAAATTTAATTTTTGTGTTCATTTGATTATTAACCAAAGTAGGCTATAAGACAAAAATTTATCCCGCTATAACTGCGTTTGGGGTTCGCTACCGCATCAAGAATGTGTCATGTGCCATGTGTCATACAAAACGAGTAGTTATTTACATTTTGTCACGGGTGCGGTGTCGCTGATTAAAAGCAGTTGCAGTAAGTAGCACCAACCTTTATACCTTACCTATCTACAACAACATCTTTCTATAGGTACCTACTTTAAATTCCAATTTAATTTAATATATCACATTTAAAAGTAAAAGTAAACAACAATAATACATATATTCGAAAGTGACTTTAATACACTAAACACATTAGCCATTCAATGGCTTAAACATCAAAACCTGTGCCACTTCAAAGGCACCGCCCGCTATTTTGACGTTAATTTGACAGCTGTCAAAATAACATTTAACCCACCATGATTGATGATGTCGACATTATTTATCTGTTAATCGTTTTAATAGATTATACATAGTTTTTTTGTGAGTGCCTGACGTTACTACTGACTTCCTTTAACCGTCAATTTTATGGTATCAATTTAAGCAATTAAGGCAATAAATCTTAAAATTTATTCTCAAATATTTTTATATTTTTATTATTATAGATTGAAATCGATAACTAAAACTTATATATTAATAAAAAAATACCATTAAATTGTCTCGATACGAATTAATACAGAGCAAACAGTGACACGTAATTTATGTAATTTTAAATTTTTTACTAAGTTTGTATGTAGTTATTAAAGTAAGTATCTAAAATTTTAAATGTTATTAAATGATGAGTGCCTATCATTTCATATTCTTTATGTTTTTAGGTAGAAATCGACCCCTGCGATTCCCTTTTCCATAAGCAAATACACATCATATCAAATCACCCTCCATTTATAAACCACTTAATAATATAAAAATAACTGATTACTCCTCAAGAACTCTCTAAGTTGTCGCCTCACGTTGTGTGGTCGATGTAATAAAAAAAATATTAATTCACACCATTTTTTATCATTCTCATAATCGTTTCGTATTTATTTCAGCCTGGTTGATGTAAATCATAAATGTCAAAGTGACAGCGAATTTGGCGGCAACTGCTGTCAATCCCGTTCCGTTCCACGTTAATTTTGGACACATTTAATACGTGATTAGCTAAATTAATAGCTTCGTGAACGTATTTATGCGACAAAATGTTTGTATATTTTCGTCTTGAAATCTCAGGAACACTGTTATTGCCCGTTTCACTCCCCATTAGAGAGAAGGTATTTTTTTTATGTTCTGTATTCGTTAATTGGCGGGCGCTGTCAACAAATTAAAGTTATTGTTTTTGAACGATTTTCAAATGGTCTATATTTATATTTAATAGTATGTTATTAAAGTTACTTACAGACTTCTGTATTATTTGTTTCTATCGTATTTTAAAGTAATAATGAGCAATTATTGCAAATTATACGGCACATGGTAATTGTGGCTTTATAGTCATTAGTCATCGATTTCGTTGTTGGAATTTAAAAAAAATATAATTGCAATGTGCTCGGTAACTGGTTTATAATATCTTATTTTCGTGTTGTTTTCTTTAAGCATCTAAATTGAGTTTTGATGAGAAATAATTAGCACTTTTAATACGTCCATTCGATTTAGAGTTGAGATAAAAGGTAAAATAAAAATTGAGGATGAGTCACAACGTCTGACTATAAGCGCGACGGTTCTGAGTTTGATTCTAACTAGGAGGAATAAAGTACTTTTATTTTACCGCTCTAGTAAGACGACACATGTAAGCGCGGCGTTGAGCTCAGCCACTCAATACGTAATATGCCACTCACTGCTACCAAAACAATGCCTGGGATTTGCAACTCAAGTACCAGTTTAAAGGCTTCTTTAAATTCACATTAACAACCACCTCTCATCACTTCTATCCTCCTCTTACTTAGCTCCACTCTCTACCTCTGTAGAACCGACAGTGAAATGATACTACTAGAGCCGCCTGCGCAATAAGTTCTAGAAATCAATTGATACGTTCTAAACTATATAGAAATTTCGACAATGCAAAGTTGCAGAGGACATCTTTTAGTCTATTGATTATAAAAAATATTTAGCTTTTTTTTAGAAAGTAAATCGAAAAAGATTAAAAATCTTTAGTTTTATTTATCCATATCTCTTAAGACAAATCATCTTCTCATTTAAAACCATTCAATTTGGATAACTTAAAGATAACTAAAGCTTAAAATATAAATATTTAGTTTTCTCAATGGCACCCTGCGTTATCGATCTAAATCGTTCACTCTAATGATTTCACAGATTATACAAAATGACGTTTTTTACTTTTCTAATTTATCGTCACGTCAAAGATCTTGATGTTAAATTTATGGAGGTCGTATACCTATAGATATATTATTATAATTATATTATTATAAATATATAATAATATACATGATTCTTTTTTTTTTAAATACACAAAAAAATATTTTTTTCTTTACTTCATTGACAAAGTTATATTTTTCATATTTTTACCACATATAAGAAATAATGTAAAGGTTAAGCAAAGGAGAACTTAGGTTCATATTAGTATGAAGGCATATTATGTCATTCTTCACTTTCTGTTGGATTTCCAAATATTGCGTGGTGGGATGACAAAAATAATTTAAGTGAGATAATAAGGTTATATATCCCACATTCATGGCGTTGAGTTCCGCGTTAATATTTTCTTAAGAAGGAGAATTCATAACACTTATAAAATATACTTAGGTATGGATATAAGATCAGTCGTGGCGCAGGGGCACATAGTGTGACTGTAAAACCCACTGGTTGTGGGTTTGATCCCCACTCGAGGAGATTAATATTTATTTAAATGTATATTTTTCGCTGTGGTGTCAAGGCAAAGAGCGGCGTTGTGCCGCTCAACACGCAATGCCTCCAGAATTTGGCAGAAAGTGGGGAACAGAGTGTCTTAACATTAGGTTCCCTCTGCCTACCCTGCTGTATGCGGAATACAGCGTGAAGCTGATTTATTTTGATTTTATTTTGTATGGGTATAAAAAAAAAAATATCTGTTAATCAGATGGTTCGTATAGGACGACATACAAAGTTTGTTTTGATTTTGTTATGATGGTTCCGCATATCCTTGTAGCTATTAATATTAACTAAAACATCACAAAACTAAAGAGCTTGTTTTTTTTAACTCACTATTCTCAGGAACCAATGGAACAAATTGAAAAAAAAAATGTTTTGGATAGTCGATTTACCTATGAAGGAAGTATAATATATGTAATTCGCGTTTCGATTAACCTACTGTACCTGCACTAATAATAACTTTGGGCACTTTAAATATGGCTATATTCGGGATGCAACGTAGAATTAAAAAAAATATATTATTAAACATATTTAGTACCTACTAATGTTCAAGTACAAAAATCGTCTCTACTTTCACAGTGAGGAACTCTAAAACATTTAATTTATAGGTTCCGGGAAATGAATAATTGAATGAATCAATCAAACGCTTGACAAATGATCACGTATTTTGTATGACAAATATGTACATTTTTTACATTTGAACTAGTCGTCGCCCGCTGCTTCTCTCAAACAACGTTTTGTTTGAGTGGACTTTAAGATTTAAAATGAAAAATCCCGAGACTTTCCCCGTCTTTTTAAGAATTTTGAGATGTCCCCTCTTAGTGTTCTTCTATAATTTTCTAAAATGCCTACATTCAAAATTTTAACATTCCAAGTTCAGAAGTTTCGTCTAGAAGTTGATTGTCAATTCCTCACTAACGGAAGAGTTTTATACAGATAATTACGAAATTTCGAGAACGTTTTGATGAATTTTGGACGTTATCTGTATTATACTAACACTTGTTAAAAAAGATTTTTAGTTATTTTTATTAGGCAGGTTTATGTTTTGTGCCGCATAGCATAGATAGGAAGAGGGAACATAATGCTGTTGAGTGGTGGAACTCCGCTTCTTTGATACCGGAGCGAAGAAATGAAAATATTAAATATTTCACATCTTCGAGTGCAAATCGTACTCACAACCTTGTGCCTCTGCACCACAACTGGCCTCGAAAATATTTTAAATATAATCATATAACCCCCAAATGAAACTCGAACCCACGATCATCTACAATTCCATACTGTTAGTACAGATACTGTACCATAAAGGTCTTATGTTATAAAAGGTGTTATAATATAACAAATCATATGGCACATTGTAAAGACTGTATAGTGTGTGGGTGGACCTCACACCGCGGTTTACGTGTCGATTCAATAACATTTACATATTACTTTTGAAGTATTAGAAATGTATTGAAAATACCATAAATGGAGATGTTTTTTTTTTATAAAAACATTCTTAAACTATGAACGTAACTTTGTAGTACGTACCTACGTAGCGCAGGATTCAAACCCAGAGTCTTTGAACCCTGCGCTACGTAGGTACGTAATACAAAATTACATTAGTTTATTTAGCGAATTGTCTCTTTAGGCAATTCGCTAAACAACACGCAATTCCTTCACAATTACGTGAAAAATGGAAACCGGAAGTGTGTTAAAAGCTCGAAAATTTGGCACAAAGCATGAAACAGAGTCTCTTAACTCTGACTTTCCTCTGCCTAACCTGCTATATAAATATTAGGTAAAAGCGTTAAACTGATTAAAACGCAGAGCATTCGAACCGACACCTATCGCATGATGTCCTCCACTAAACCAAGACAGTTAAAATTAAAATATTAAACTTGTTTTTGATATTATATTAACAAAAAACAAAAACGAAAACAAAAAATTTACATGTTCGTGTATTAAATTTTACGCTTATTTATAAGTAATCAATTCGTGCGTTATTTTAGTTGAACAATATTGAAGCTAGTATAACTTCTACCTGCGACTTCGCACGCGTCTTCAAATAGAAATACTCGTTTTGCAAAGCGCGACGTTGAGTTACGCCACTCGAAGCGCAACGCTTCCAGAATTCGGCGCAAAGTGCCTCTGCCTACCCTGCTATATGCGGGATACAGCGTGAAACTAATTAGATTTGAGTTTTATTTGATTCTTACCCGTTGTGTACGATACATGAAACAGTCTGGTAACTATGACCGCCGGTACAGTAGGTGACATCGAAATGATTAACGTAATATAATAAAGAGTTTATATATAGTCTTTATGAAAAAAACTTCAAAATATAGGTTCTCAGTTCCTGAGATTAGCGCCTTTGACCAAACAAACTCTTCAGCTTTATAATATTACGTACGTTAAGTTTATACGAAAAGAATAAATTATAGAAGGAGGTCACTTGTTCGATGATCGTTATTTGATCGAGAGGACAATTATAAATAATCATACTTTAAGTCTTCCAAAATTAATATTTTTTAATGTATTTTTTATAGTTTTAAACAAAAAAAGAAAAAATTAACAAATTCGAAATATATACGAGTATAAATATAGGGAAAATACTAAATGCCATCGTGGCGTTGTGGGTCAGTATCCGACAGTAACCGCGATGATTGAGAGTTCGATTCCCACACGTATTAATGATTACATATATCAAAGTGCGGAGTTAAGTTCCGCCACGCAACACACAATATCTTAAATATTGGGTCATGGGAAACGGAGTGTTTTAACACTATTTCCTTGCCTAATATATACGGGATACAGCGTGAGCTTACTTTTTTATCAGGTATATTTTTTATACGTGGGAGGCTAAGATCGAATCATCCATCGATTCATTTGACGCGACTCGCTAAGCGCGTGTTTTGACAAATTCATTTTGCAGCCATGATATTATTAATTATACTTTGTGGTAAGGATGTTAGTTGTAAATTTTGTATATATTTTTTTGGTTTTATAAAGAAAATATGATATGAAGACACTGTCTCCGCTGTCCACTCTAATTTAAAGGTTGCGTCTGTGATCGATGATGGTGGTCTCAACGCCGCGCTTTACCTTGATGAAACAGGAAAGCAGAAATAATTCATTCCTCGTAATGGAAATCGAACTCACAATAATCGCGTTTACAGTCAACCGCTGTCCCGCTATGCAAAAATATACCCACCACCCACCGTAGAGCTGTAAGTAAAATTTTGCAAAGTTAAATAATAAATAACTTTTTTGCATGTCAATTGGAACCTTATAAAGCATTATTCAGTATTTTTTTTAATGAAATATTTGTTTTATAATTAATAATTTTAACATTCGATTATAACACAAATTATTAATATTTAAAATAATAAAATAAAATATAATATAAAAAAAATAAAATAAATATAATTCGGAAGTTCCGAAAAATTACAACCCTAACGAACCCTCTGGGTGGCCTATACGTCTGATACCGTGGCAGCAAAACAAAACAAAGATGCTAGAGCGAGACAAACCTATACTATAAATCGGAACTCCCTGTCACACACTTTATTATAGCACTTGAAAATGTACTTTATTTAACTATTAATAAAGCTGAATTTAATGTTTTGAGCAACGTTTTTAGAATTTTTAATTATAGATCCTTTAGTACTTCTAGGAGCAAAGACTGAAAATATCGATTTAATATTATGGTGTTGGATTAAATGTCGTCTTTTCTTTAGATTCACGCTGTATCCCGCATAAAGAGGGATAAGTAGAGGGAACTCGAAACTAATTTTCGAGATATTGCGTATTGAGTGTTAAAAAAGTGTCTGAATGAGTTAATTATGTACAGTATATCCGCGAAATGTTATACTAACATTTAAAATTCAGCATCAAAATAATGCTTAAATTTAAATATTTTTTTTACGTACATTGAATACTTTAAAAAAGTAAAAAAAAAATTACACTTCTATTTTTAAAAATCGGTTAAAATAACAGTACGATTAAAAAAAAAAGTCGAAACAGTACGTTCCCCGTTCCCCATACAAAACAGATCGTAACAAATGACACGGAATGAATTCGCTTTATCTACACCTTGCAAGTATTTTAATCAATTTCGGTACAGCAGAGGGTAGGATACTTCATCGGTTTTATTGAGATGGGGTGTGAAAATTTTATAATGGGACTGGTGTTTCGCTTACACGACTCTTCATTGTGGTTATGAGTTCGATTCCCAATCAATGATAGTCCCATTTTCCTATGCTTTTCATATTATAAAGTAGGGCCCTAACGCGATTTTAACCTCTTATTGTTTGTTATATTATATACTTATTGTTATATTATAGTTATACAACATGTTTATATAGACAGGCTATGTGAAATTCTAATGCATAGGCTATATTACTGTAAATTTTCCTCTAAATCCGTTCAGTAAATCAAAAATTTTATATTTATAATATTGGCATCTGACTGTAATCAGTTGTGAGTTCGAAATCCAATCTGGGGAATATTATCTTTAAATAACTTTAATTCTTCTGTTTCGACAGACAAGTAAAACCTGTTAAGATCCGCTACTCAACACGTAATATTTCGAAAATTGGACGGAAATTTGAGAACAGAGTGTGTTCACACAACCTTGGCTGCCTATCAGGCTTTGACATTTCAATTTTAACCCAACGTTTTCAGCATTTCGGTAGCTTTTAAACCTTAATGTATGAATCTCATCCAAATCAATACAGAATTTCAATTTTAACAATAATTAAAATTATTATTCAAATTGGCGATATCATCCTACTAAAATATTATACTATATGTAGATACAATCAAAAACGTAAAAACTGCTGAAAGAATTTCGATGAAAATTTATATAATGTATATAAGATAAAATATACATAGGCTACAAGTTATGTAGAGATTTTGAATAATTTGATCATAATATGAAAATAAGTTTAAGCAGTCGAAGCCGCGGGTGAGTCGCTAGTCAGTTACATATTGATTTTAAGTTTAACTTAACAAACTGACAACCGACGGACGTCTTCTCACAAGGACCTCAATAATTACTAAGACGATTAGTCAAACTGTTAGAGACGTTTACGTATTTACAATGACGTGTAATTTTGTTATTTTTAAAAGAAAATATTATATTTTCTCTTACAATACTAAGCACGATGGTTTTGGGTTTGATTCAAATGAGGGAAATTATTATGTTACATCCTCACATGAGCCATTCAACGCCCACGTCTGGCCATAGGCTTCTCTCAAAAATCTCTCACTCAACGCGCAATATTTCCAAAACAGGATGGCAAATGGGAATCTGAAGTGTCTTAAAGGGAACAGAGTGACTTAACACTAGCTTTTAAGCTAAAAAAAAATCTACTAATATTATAAACATGAAATTTGATGGATGGATGTTTGTTCCGCTTTCACGCAATAACTACTGAACGGATTTAGATGAAACTTAACAATTTAACAGCTTATATACCAGAATAACACATGGGTTACAAATTATATAAAGAATTTGTATAGTTTGGCTCTAATATAACAATAACTTTAAGCGGGCGAAGCCACAAATGGACGAGATGCGCACCATTATACAGATATATATATTATTATCTAAACGTCTAAATAGACTTCGGTGTGACTGCCACCCAGAGCCCTCCTAAAGTCTTAAACGGCCGTTAATTATCGCGTTCTCCGTTACTTATTACTCGTTTCTAAATGACCCGAACTGTCTTAGAATTTACTTAAGCACTTTACGGTTTACTTAGTTAGTTGCTAGATGAAGCACGCGGTTTTGCCTGACATTTTTTTAGACTAAGCATTTCTGCATAGGCATAAGATAACGAAATGTTTTAACACTATATTTTTGTTTCTAATTTTATTTTTCCAACCATTTTTGTTTTTCCAACCGTTTTCCTAAGTTATTTTGGTAAAATAACAACTATAATTTAAAAATATTACTAGTACATTTCACATAACGAATTATAAGTTTAAATCCCATATAAATATTTTTTTTCTTCACTTATCACACATTACACAGATAAGTATATACAAAAATGGGAAACGCAGTGTCTCAACATGTTCCCTCTGCCTACCCTGTTGTGTGTGGGATACAACGTGAAGCTGATTTTAATCACCCACATAGTTCTTACTTCCATCTTCACTCGCGCGGTAAAAAACTAGCCCTTTCCTCCATCTTCTCCCGCGTTTATAATATATAACGCATTCAGCAATTACAATTCAGCCTTTACAGTCGCTTACATTGAATTTTATCAATTATAATACTATATCCCATAGATAGCATTTTTTGAAAAATGGTAACGACACAAAAATATTTTCCAATTCGCCCCACAAGTTCCTGATATCAACGCGTTCAAACAAATTCTTCAGCTTCGTATAGATAAGAGAAATACTGTAGCATTAAATTGGATACCTTAAAATACAAGCAACGCCGGGTATTTAACTAAGTTAAATCAATATAGCCGCTACTAGCTATATCAAGGTCTACGTACCAACAATTAGCTAAGTAATATTACGTTTAATCCCATACATAATTGTTCGTGGGTGGTCCCCATAAAGTTTATGTTTTAATTGCTTCAAACGAGTCAATAAATTCTATAGAAGTCCGCTCTTATTTCGCCCTAGACTTAGATAAGTTAATTGTAGTCGTTTTCTTATTGCTTTTGTGTAATATCTAGATTTTTTATAGGTAAGGTTGAGATAAAGTAGTGCTACAGCTCTCCGTCCTTAATTTTCAATATAGTTACAGTTATTACATAGCATTAAATTTAATTAATTTATTAAAATTATATTCATTTCGTCGCTCACTTGACACGCTCAAATGGCTCGAAAATTGAAAAGTGGGGAACGAAGTGTCTTAGCAATAAATTTGGTTCTGCCTACCCTGCTGCTCTTCGGGACACAGTTCATTCCAACTATAAGTTGCATTCCAACTATAAATAGCTTTATTTTATAAAATGATTAATGGATGGTAGGTAGAAGGGAGCTAGGCTTAAAACACTCCGTTTCCCACTTTTTGATTTAATTTTACGTGATAAATGGCGGTCGGCGAAACTCACCGCCACATTTTTTCTTTCCGAGCGGGATAATGAAAATAAGTCAGACGCTATCCTATGACGATACGACGGTAATTTCGACGGAAAATGGAAAACGGAGTGTCTTATCATTAAGTTCTCTCTGCCTACCTTGATAAATACGGGATACAGTGTAAAATTGAAAAAAAAAAATTGTTATTTTAAACTAATATTAGCAAAATCAGATTAAATTTAAGCAATATATATTTTAATAAAGTATTAATATAGATGCTATAAAGCGTTAACCTTTAGACGGAGTTTACGAGATGGACGGAAAATTTGATTAACATCAATGACAATGGCTTATATTAGAAGCGATAGCGTTTAAATAAAAAATAGATATTTTTACTAATATTATAAAGATAAAGAGTTCGTTTGGTTGCACACGATAATCTCAGGAACTAGTGGTTTAAATAAAAAAATCTTTTTATGTCGTGATGTCTACTTCTAATCTATACTTATATTATAAGGCTGAAAAGGTTGTTTGGTTGAACACTTTAATCTCAGGAACTAGTCAGTGGTTCAGAATATATGTAGATCTGTTTGTATTGTCAATTCGATTTATTAGAGTTACATTGGGCCCTTACAATATGTCACGTGTCATAAACTCTTAGAGACTCCTACGTTGCTATTACTGTTACTAGACCACGGTTGCAAAAGTAGCTCTTATATACCAAATATACATTTCGTTCAGCATTAGAGATGGATTTTAATGATAATATTATTTTTCATATACGACAAATGGTTTTTAAAAAGGTCGATTAGATGTACATCGAATGGCAACTCTATTTTGAAGATGTTATGGATGTTATACGGTACGAACACACCACACAGCGACATAAGGAAAATAGCTTTTCTTTTCAGGTATGAACCTGGATTTTTGGAGTGTCTCAACACTTGGTTCTCTCTGTCTATAATTCTATAAGCGGGATACAGCGGGAACATAAAAATAAATAAATAATATGAATGAATATCTTTCGAACAAATCGCTATCTCTTTTAAGTTGTCCTACATTCAAACGAAGTGATCGCAAAAGTATTATAATTGAAATAGTTGTCGAAACGAATCGTCGACCGGTTCAGTGTCTGCTTCTACTATACCATAGAATATGTAGATATATTTCGATACTCGCTAACGTACGCGTATTTTCTTTTGGAAATTACTTATAATCATTATTTGCAACAGAGTTACGATAAACAAAAAAAAATTAGCTTCACGCTGTATCCCACACACAGCAGGGTAGACAGATGGAACCTAGTGTTAAGACACTCCGCTCACCACTTTCTGCCGAATTTTGGAGGCTTTGCGTGTTGAGTGGCAGAACTCATCGCCGCGCTTTGAGCCTTAACACCAGAGCGAAGAAAATGGAAATATAAATTTAAGTGAATGTTTCATCTCCTCGAGTGGGGATCGAACCCACAACCAGTCGGTTTTACAGTCACACTTTGTGCCACTGCGCCACGACTGGCCTCAGAGTTACGATAGTTTTAAATGAAAAGTTTGCGGGCTTACATAATACATTTTAATCTCGCATATAGCAGCTAAGCTAGTGTTAAGACACTCCCTTCCATACTTTCACCAAATTCCTGAGAATTTGTAGTATTCAATTCTGCCACCCAACAATTATGTCTCGAATACAGACACCAAATTTACTATATTCAATAATACAATACTGAAATCAAAACAACTTTTAGGCCTAATTTTTATTATTTAAACTATAATAAATATATATATATATATATACATAGCTAAATATCATTCCATATGTAAATATAGAAAAAGTATAAAAAAATAAATATAGAGGTAGGTGTGTCTATCTATAGAATTAAATAATAATATAGCGTTTGCACGTCACCGTGACGTTTGACTGACTTTTAATTAGCAAAGTTACTTACAATTGAAATTTTAGAAGGGGCGGACATTTCTGTTAACATTTAATACAAAATAGGTAAGGCTCTATTTTCGACGTAGAGGTCATGGGTTCAATACTATGGGTTGAACCGAAATCAAAGTAATATGTTTTTTTTGCATAGAAGTTAAAACCAGCACATGCCGTTAGGCGTACTGGTATTGTGTGACTCTAAATGCGACGGTTGTGCGATCGATTCCCATTTGAGGGAATTATTTATTTTAATATTTTCATTTCTTTGCTCTGATAACAAAACAAAGTGCATCGTTGAGTTTCGCAACTGAACGGCATCAGAGTAACGGAGTGACTGAACGATAGGTTCCCTATGCATGCCCTGCCACCTGAATCAGATAGTAGAATACAGATAGAGAGATACAGCGCGAAGCTAAAATAATACTATATATTTAATGAATATTAGTACTACTATAAAAAGAAAAACGTAAATAGCATGTGCGTAACAATTTCCAGGCTTGATAAGAACGTATGCTGGTGGTCAAGGAGCGCGGGTTCTATTCCCGTTACGATCAAAGGTTTCTGATTATTTTTAATTATTAAGTATTTACAAAACGTTACGTAGGTCCCGTAATTTCTCATGGTATAACGTTTTTATATCACGCCATCTACTCGTTATTCTCTATAAACATATATGGAGTATTTAATGTTGGGAAGTTTGATTTTTTCATCATTTTCTATTTTTCTGTTGTCAATTGTATTGATTTTGTGACTTGTTATCCACTTAATGAGCGATACGACCGGGTATAATATAGGCAGAGAGTACGTAGTGTCTTTCTAGATGTAATTTGATGGTCAGTCAGTCAAAGCGCAATCTTTATTTTTGAATAAATAAACCAGCCAAGTGCGAGTTGGTTTCGTGTTTGAATGGTTACGTGCCATTATCTATAAAAAGAGGAGACAAATCACTATGGAAACAATCCTTAATATTTATTTTATTCTGTGTCAGCAGTAAGGTCCCGTTTTATCTTTTGGGTACGGACGCTTAAAAATGTCTGCGGAAAATTGAATATCTATCTAATGATTTTTTAAAAATACATAGATAGATAATAGTAGCCCTTATCTTTTTTTACTATTTTATTTTTAAGAAATTTCTAAACTACATTTTTGTATTTTTTATGGCAATGTTAAATTAAGCAGCCAGTGTGGCGCTGCGGCACAAGCGTGAGAAGCGCGGCTATAAGTTCCGCCACGCAACACCACGCAAAGTCTCGAGAATTCCGCCAAAAGTAGGGAATGGAAGTGTCGTATTGATAACTGAGTGTCTCAACACACAGCGTGAAGTTAAAAAACTTTACTACAAATTTATTGAAAAATTCACAAAATAATATATCTTCGCCTAGCATAGTTTCAACATAAAACAAGCTTTACAACACAATTATTTCACACTTCAAACAAAAAAAACGGTAGAACGTACAACTCAGTATTAATTGTTACACTAACCTGTAATTAACACGACGCGATGGTTTCCTTATTAGCATTCATTATTACAAAATTATAGCTTGGGCCTTTTGTAAGCGAACTCGTGGTTCAATGGTACATGTGGGGGTTGTGGGTTCGATGTCTTTAGACGAAATGCGGCGTTGATTTACGTTGGTTTTTATTTTGTTTTTTTTTAGCATTACGCTGTATCGTGCAGCTACATCAGGATAGGCAGAGTGAAGCTAGCGTTGAGACACATTGTTTCCAACTATCGCCGGTTTTTGGAGGTATTTTGTGTTGAGTGACGGAACTCAACGCCGCGCTACGTCTTGTTATTAGGGCGAGAAAAATAAAAATTATAATGATTCATCTTTTCGAATGTTTTTTTTTTATTCTTGACATCTTTGGATATTGTAGGTTACTTTTGTTGACGTTAATGTGCCTACAAAAGAGCGTCTCTCCACCTCAAAGGCCGACAACGCACCTGTAGCTCCTCTGGTATGACACGGGGTCGTGGCCATAATACGCTTGTTTGCCTTGTCTATTTCCATAAAAAAAGTTGAAATCGAACCCACAACCGTGGCGCTTACAGTCACACGTTACGCCTCAACAGTTACTTACAGTAATTTTTGTATAAAAAATATCACTTCCCGCTGTCCTCGCGTGTTTAAAGCAAAGTTAGCTTACAAATATAGGTAATAATTCAAATAAAACTATAAATAATTCAATAGATACTCGATTAACATTGCATATGATATGTTTACTTTAATATTTGTATAACAAAAATTGAATTATTTATAAGGTAGTTGCGATATGTGTTCATTTGGTTCAATTACTTTGATTTGAACACGCAAATCTCAGGAACTACTGGTTCACGTGATACCTCGAGAATTGGTTGGAAATTGGGAAATGAAAATTTCTTAATGGTGATCGGAGAGTTTTAAGACTAGGTTCCCAGATTTCCTCTGCCTATCCTGCTATGTGCGCGATACATTATAAAGGTAAAAAAAATATTTTTATGATATAGAGACCTTTCTCAGACCTCAGTGTAACCGCGATGATTCTGGTTTTTAAAATTAAATGACGGAATGAATTATTTTCATATCCCAGACAAGACAAAACTCACGCTGGGTTCCCTATCTATATACATATATCTTAAATTAAGCAAGGCTAGACAAAATTGCTATTTCATTACTTTACATCCTGTTTCTGACGTACATACATACATACATACATACATACATACATACATACATACATACAAAAGACATAATTACACTAATCGAATTATTCACAGTAAGATAAAATGCAAAAAAAAAAAACTATACCTATGTAAAATTTTATATTTTATAATTTCCAGAAACTAATGCAATTCGTTCTAGTGTTCGCAAATTGATATCTCTGGCCGAATGAAGCTACCATTTTTACCACCTTTTGTTGTTCTAAGATTTAATAAAAATATTTTATCATTTAAATATTGCGATATTATAATTTATACGACTTTTATTTAAAAATTGAAAGGAATAGTCACATAGGTAATATAAAAGCGACGGTTGCGAGTTCGATTCCCTTTCGAGTTATTTTGTCTCGCTCTAGTAATACGTCAAAGCACATCATTGAGCTCCGCCACTCAACAGATACAACAATATCTCGAAGATGAGGCAAGAAATGGGGAACGGAGTGTCTTAATACAAGATTCCATCTACTATTCTACAATATGTGAGGTAAGCGAAGAGTTTAAAATATATATCTAACCTAGTTTAAAAAGTTATATAATAATGTTATAAGCCACTTCTTAATAAACATTATAGGTATACATTACAAATTTAACAAATAATACCTTATATCAATGAGAACGCCATAAAACACCAAACAAGCTCCATTAAATACCCTTCCACGGTGTTATCTCAAACACCCTGTATACAGTCACGCCCCCTCTATCTTTAAACACAGGAGCCAGGGCACATCCCAGAGGGACCCCTATTAAATTATGATCCCTTCAACGAGGGGTTTAGTCTGACAATTTATTGCGTAACAGTTGTGGTTTTGTCAGTTTATATTTTTTTAAAGTGTTAACATGATGTTTTTTCTTTATTTATTTTATGTTTACGCTGTATAACCATATAACGGGGTAGGCTGAGATCACTTAGTGTTAGCGAGATTCAGTTACCTACATTACAACCAATTTTCGGGACATAGTATGTTGATTGGCGAAATTCAACGCCGCGCTTTGTGTAATACAATATATTTTTTTAATTCAGCATTTATTTTTGATTTATACACTCCCTTCCACAATTTCTGCCCATATTTTGTCAGCCTTGAGATTTGTCTGTTAGATGCCTAAGCATACCTGTTTTTAAATTTTAGAGACGGAACTGAACGCAGCGCATTGTCTTAAAATTGCTATAACAGTCATAATTTTGTAAGTCACTACTTTTTTCAAATTGAATCCGAAAACACAGTCGATTTCAAAAAGGAAACTCAAAACAAATAAAAAGAAACAAGCAAATAAACTTTATTCAGTATACGGTACATTAACAACCCCAAGCTCTTAGAAGAATGAAAGAAAAAATCTGAAAATCATTTGTATTAATAAAAACGAGGACTACCCTTATAAAAGTAAAGCTATCCCTTCACGTTATAATCAAAGATATAATTTGGTGATGCTATAACATGCTATATATACTGTATTTGTATTACACACTGTTGGTGTAATAATGATTTATTAGATTAAATAATTAAAAAAAATACTTTGGGATCAAGTGTATTTTTGCAGGATTGCGTAACACGGAGGAGGGTTATGGGTTTATCAGTCTATGTATTTAATCAAAAGCAAAAATCATTTTTTCCCGTAGTAACCTCGAGAAATACTTTACTAGTGCCTTCCTTTACTCTTTGAGTAACCTACATGCCATTTTTTAGCGTTCTACGCCGCGTAGTTTCCGTATATTTGTCACTCATTCAAGAACTCTAAAAATATAAATAATTATGGCTTCAATCTCACAAGTTCACAAAATCGACACTATCAAAATATATCATACAATAACAAAATAATAAAAATAAAATACGAAAAATAAAGATATTATATATATCTCTTCTATGATCAAGTAGCCTAACGTTTAACTGGTTCATAATTTGGTAACTGTCTTTAAGGGGTCCCGAGATAAGGGGCGGTGTAACCCGGGAACGGCGATAAGCTCTGTAAACACCGCGTAATATGAAATCATTTGAGTGTTCATAAATGTACGGGGCTTGCTGAGATGTTATGGGGATATGAATCTATACTAATATTATAAAGCTGAAGAGTTTGTTTGGTTGAACACGCTTATCTTAGGAAGTACTAGTTCGATTTGAACAATTATTTTTGGTTTAAATGGATCATTTATAGGCAATATTACACGTTAATCGTTTACATGTAAAATAGCTAGTTAGTGAGATGGTGGGAACAATGTTTACATAAATTATCCTAAAAATTTAATAGTATAAACTTACCGGAACTAGGTCGATCGCTGTACCTCGTACAGTACACCCACGCTGGCCACACCATTGGACCGTCGCTGGTTGTTCCTGTAAAGACGCATAATAATTTTCCTACGCGCAGTGGTTATGAGTTCAGATAACAGAAAAAGATAAAAGGTCATAAATAGAATCGAAGAAGAAGAAAATAAATAATAAATTTAAAATAAATGACGTCTAGCTAGTGATTGAATTAAATTACTCTCTTGTAGCTACAGAGATTCTAAAAAGGAATAAAATATGTTTTAATAGTTCTCAACAACCTAAATAGTAATAATATTTCAAATAATTACGATCTACTCATTTAATCTTGCGATCGTATTATTAAATTACTCGATCGTAATTATTTTAAATAAATCCGCTTCACGCTATTTATATTAATATTATTTATGTTTAATATATATACTTGAATTCATTTCTTACCTGGAGTAGAAGATGCATTACTGCCACTATCGTCACCCTTAGAAAGGTCAATAGCACCTTTGTCTGTAGGTTTTACTTCCGGTACCCTTGCTTCTAAATCCTTAGGTGGTGACGCCACTTCCTTAACAGGCGTAGGCTTCACATCGCACTGCCTAGACTTCAATGTTTTCCGTTTCGTCAATGGATCTGTGATACGCCTACCGAAGTCTGCTTTTAATATATTATCTATGCTAAATTTCAAACAACTCTGATTAATAAAATCCCTTTCGGATTCATTTTCTGGGGACTTAGGTGAATAGTTTTGATTTTGCCGTCGATTTTCATCGATCCTGTGTAACGGTTCTTGATTTTTTCTCACAAAATTCATATTAAATTGTTGATTTATGTTCAAACTGTTTTGTGCTATCGACATTCTTGGCATTCCCGATTTGAGATCCACTTGATTTATCAGAGGATTTTGAAAAAGCAACGGCTGATTGAGGAACATTAATGGATTAGGTGTTATCGGATTCGGCCGTAAGAGAATCGGTTGGTTTATGTTTAAGTTTTGACTAAGCTGCGATATCGCGTTAAGGTGCGTTTGAATGTGTTTAAAGGAGGTGAGCTGCGGATCATTTTTCTCGTGCTGGTTATAAGCTGGAGCCTCGTTTCCCACTGATAGCACTGTATCATCACTACAGCATGAGTTATCATCTACACTTATATCAGCCCTGTCTGTGTGATCGTCGTCCAATCTAGGACTGACGCTTTCCGAATTTCTCGAACCTTCTTCAAAATTTGGAGTATTCTGTAATAGCTTATCTGTCGAAAAAACATTTTCAGGGCTATTACTCTCTCTTTCCTTCTTTAAAACATTGTGAATTGAAAAAGAAGATGTATGTATTGGTCTTTCTTCGTGTTTTTCAGGTTCGTGGTATGGACTGATTGTGTCTCTGGTGTTGGGTGAATAAGGTTCCGTTTCATCATCGCTGTTGTCCTGAATTTTGATCTGATCTTGCAAATGAACGGAGGAGACCGCCGCCATATTTTTGAGTGCTTTTACGCCATCTAAAATGCAAATAATTTTCAAATTTTATTTCAGCCATAACAATAGTGAGTAGTTGAATACTACAATCAATTGAACGATAGAGTATTTTAAAGCAACTTTAAAATAAATTGTAGGTTTTTAGCTTCACACTGCATCCACCACATCGCAAGATAAGCAGAGGAAAGAACCTAGGAACCTAGAGTAAAGATACCCCGTTCCCATCAAGACACTTCCGTTTCCCACTTTCCGCCGAATTCTCGAGTGGTGCAACACCGCTTGGTCTCGTGATCAGAACTAAGAAATGAAAATATGAAATATTTTATTCCCTCGAGTGGAAATCGAAACCACAACCGTCGTGTATTCAGTCGCACGGTTGTGTAACCACGACGGCATCAATCTCGAAAAGTTTTTAACATATTTTAATTTCTTTTCTTTTGCTACATAAACACATTAGAGACAAAGTCACAATATATGAGTGTATATAGTTTTGTGTAATGTGGAGATGTTGTACAAAAGATTATAGCCATTATTTTCGACGTAAGTTAGACACGGATGACCCAGTGACATATTAATTTATAATTCCAATAAATATTTGCTGTCTAAACATAAATATTGTGCAATGTATGCCAAACCTAAACTTAACAAGTTGTCTCCCTTATATAATACTCCATTCACTCGTTTCTCCGCTGTGTCTTACCAGTACGGAGAAAAAATAATAATAATGAAATTCCCCGACTGTTATTTGAACCTATAACCATTACAATACATTCAAAAAGTGTATCACATTACCAAGATGGATATATTTATCGAATAAAATTATTATTAATATCATTTATATTATAAATAGTATAAAAATATTATAAATATTATAAATATCATTCATATATTATAAAAGCTATATATCTCACACACAGCCATTTAAATCTACTTATACCTAAAGCAACTTCACGTGGTATCCCACAAAGCAGGGTAGGCAAAGGGAAACTAGTGTTAGGACACTCCGTTTCATATTTTCCGTCCAATTTTTGACACAACGTGTTGGCGGAGCTCAACATCGCGATTTGTGATTTTAATAAATAGATATCGAACCTACAACCATCATTTTCTCAAACAACCAGATTCTAAATGATCACATTGAATTGAATCGGAAACCATAAAATAAATGCGAATGGTTGCACCGTGATATTGTTTATGAAAACCTAACAAGTTAACCACTATGGTTGTGGTAACTGCGGTTGCTTACAAAACGAGTTATAATGTCCATACATACTCGTATGACGTATGCTCTACTATCCAATAATTGGTGGATACGCTCGCAACCGCAGGTGTCCGGTTGTGGCTAATAGTTTTTTTGGTTTGGCACTTCATTTGCATTTAAACTTGATACACTGTCGGATACTCGTTATTTGAAAAAAAAGTTTTGTTATTTAAGTTAACTACGGTTAAAAAAAGTGTATTGTACTCATTGGCAGTTCTTATTTAGTTTTTTTCAGACTCACGCTGTATTCTGCACATAGCAAGGTAGGAAGTGGGAACCTAGTGTTAAGACATATCGTTCCCATGAAAACACTTCCGTTCTTCATTTTCTGCCGAATTCTGGAGGCATTGCTAAATTAACTCAACGCCGTGTGGTATAAAAAAATTTCAAAGAAATATTTTTTCTATCCTTACAATACAACGATCATCATAAATATAACACTAAATAATTTTATTGATGATCATTTAATAAAAGTATTATAAATTCATAATAAATATCAATTTTTCATATTACATTTTACCAAATCGAATAAAATCCTAGCCCTTTTTAAGAATATCAAAAACTATTCAAATTTATTTTTAATTAATTTTTCAACACATATCCACAATTTTCCCACCAAAACTCGACAATAGATGAAAAATATCGATTCATTATACTAAGAAATCATTAGCCAAGTCGAGCATACTTCCACCGAGGACCACACACGTTGCGCACGCGCCGGTACAAAATCAATTTATATACAAACTTAAGCTATCACACTGAACAAGCGAAAATCAACTCTATCACCTTAAAAATACAGATATTTATTAACGCAAAAGCAAATTTGACTGTTCTAAGCATAAAACCATGAAAAGTGAACCTTTTGTCATACAAAATAAGGCTCTTATTCAAAAAATATCCAAACAAATCTCCGAAAGGTAATTCTAAGAGATTACAAGTGCAATTTTGCACTCTATTTATATATCATTAAAGTTCAACTTGGAATTGAGACTCAATCGTTTTTCAATACAGTAATTTTCAAGTGTTCGCAGATTTATGCACCTATATAGCGATTTTTGATTTTGTTTTCGAGCATCTGTAATTGTGCTATTAATAATATAAATCAATGGTTTGTACGCGAATTGTTTTATTAATTTATCATGATTTTTTTATGTATACGTGTTATATTTATAACATTGAGGCGCGTAAACGCGACGATTGTGGATTCCATTTTCGCTCAAAGGAATGAGTTATTATTATTTGTCTGCTACAGTAACAAAACCGCGGCGTTGAATTCCGCTACTCAACACATTCTGTCTCCAGAAAATTGGTGGTTGGATTACGAAGTGTAAAAATGTAACACTACGTTCTATGTACCTACCGTCTTATATACGGGAGACAGCGTAAAGCTAAAACAAGGTTGATTTTTGCGTTATAGTAGTATAGGTACCTATGTATATCAAGATTTAAGACCCCGTCGTGGCTTGGTTAGAAAATGTCTAAATATCATTTTGGGGATTCGATTCCTATTTGGATTTGAAGGAATTTTCATGTTAAAAATATAAGTATTTCTTCAGTTTGCAATTGGGACCAGTTAGAGAATAATTTTATATCAGTTAGAGAATAGCGTTAGTGTCATATGTCAAAGTGATAGATTGTTTTTTTTTGTAACTATAAAATGAACAAACGACGTATCAACGTTCAGCCTTACATGTAACACGTATTCCATTAAATATTATGGGGTCGTTAGAAAATTATAACACATTCGTGTTTTCTCGGTTTTATATAAAAAGTAAAGAATGTACAAGATACCTACGGTGTAGAAAAAAAAACAGGTTAAATTTTTTTTTCTGCATATGACAGGATTAGCATAAGTGTAGGAAGGAGGAAGGTGATCTGTGCCCACCTAGCCCATAATAGGCTAAGCCACCCCATGCCCACCCCAGAAATTTTACTAACAAAAAGTTTGCCCTGATATGGAAATATTAAATATTTCATTCCCCCAAAAGGGAATCAAACTCACTACCGTCGTAGACAGCCCTACTTGGGCCTCTGCGCCCACAAAATTTTATAATATTTTAAAAGAAATAATTAGTATAAATGGAAATAAATACTTGTTTTATTTATACTATATTTTTTACTTCTCCCTTATCCAAATGCAATTACCTAATAGTTATATCTAATAGGTACTCTATCTCACATGACACATTCGTATTCTCTTCCTCTCGCCTTCCTTACAGATTGAACTATCCACATTTTTTTAAATTTAAACCAGTTCATGAGATTAGTGCGTTCAAGCATATAAACTCTTCAGTTATATAATATTAGTATTCATTTATTTACGTTTGTTTTTGTAGAACCGACATAGATATAGTAAAGAAAATAATGTTATATTTTATTAGATATCCAAACTTGGTTCTATTTATAAATATTAATGAGAAGTGTAATATCGCCTTATATGTGTGTTCGTCACATAAAAACATCTAAATCACGTATTGAGGCCGTCGTGGAGCAGCGGCACAGCTTCTGATTGTAAACGCGATGGTTTTGATTCCCACTCGGGGAAAGAATTATTTCTTTCAGCAGTACAAGGCCTGGCGCTCAACGCGTAATGTTTCGAAAATTGAGATTCGCATGGAGAATGGAGTGTCCCAACACAAGGCATTCTTTGCCTATCCTGCTGTTGGTGAGATAAAGAATGAGCTAAAAAATGAATAAATAAACTCATATCATGTCGTAGTGACATGTATCCTCCTTCAGGGAGGGAGGGAGTGTAGGGGAGAACCTTGTAAAGATTTTTTGAAATTCCTTCAAGAAAAAATTAGATTTTTCATATATTTGCAAATGCAATCAAAGTTAAGGGCATAGTCTAGTATTTAATACCTAGTGTCCTATACATATATATAAAACAAGGCTAGATTAAGATAGACTCTTATGTGTAATGCACTAACACATTGTGGTTCACAATCAACTTTGTTCCAGGAGATAAGAATCTACATAACTTAAAAGGTTTCATAGCTCTGGTGTGATATACGTACATATTTATGTATGTTTTATAGTTTTTTTTACTTCCTTGATAAAAAAGTAATAATATAATTAAAGAAAAAAAGAAAATTTTCCATAAATTTTATGAATCAAAAATATTAAATAGAAAATATACTAAATTTTGTATCTAAAATCAAATTTATATTTCTATAGAGATTTTTAATATAAAGTTGAATTGATTGTTTGGTAGTACTTACTCAAACAAACAAACTATAATGTTAATCTCAGCAACTATTGGTTCCAGTTGAGAAAATATTTTTTTGTTGAATAATCGATTTATAGAGGTATGCTAAACCCTAAGGGTTACGTTAAGACGTACTTACTATATACTTTTTTAAACTGTAACCCGTTCATAGCAAGGTAGGCACCTGGGCACCTAAAGCTAAGACACCATTTCTATTATAAACACTGAGCTTCCCACGTTCCTTCGAATTCTGGAGGCAGTTCGTGTTTAGTGGTGGAACTCAACGCAGCACTTTGTCTCTTTACCAGAGCGAGAAAATGAAAATACTATTTTTTTTTCTCGAGTACAAATTGAACCCACAACCTGTGGCGTTTACAGTCGCACACTTGTGCGACTGGCTTTCAAAAAATACATGAAGATGAAAGAAAAAGTTATCCCCTGAGTGAAGCTCGAATCTACTACCATCAATGAATCACGGTAATTATATTATTATGGAATGAATATCAATTATTATTTGTAAGTACATATAAGGTATGATCACCTCGTTCCATCGTTAGGAATGTATTACAAAAGTGTGAAGTGAGGTGTCAATCGTCAATAGAAGACAAACGGTCGTAAAAATTTATTATATTTGTGTATCCTATTTGATTAGATATATGTATGTTGCTTGATTTTTGTCTGTCTGTTCATTATTTTTTTTGGGTTGACCATAGAAAAATAATGAATTAGTGATAACAATTATAAAAAAAAAATAAGTTACTTCAAATAAGTGCATGTTGATGTTCCAAAAATGCAAATGTCTCGGATGGAGGATATATTAGAGGATAAATATTTTTGATGTAATTTGAATTTATCTTAAGTAAACCTTAAGTAAATATATAGGTATATTAGGTACATATAAAACAAAAGAGTTCTCGACACTACTTTTAGTTTTCAAGAAATTTGTAGACAGACGTACGTACACTTAATTAATGTACATGCGCAATTTTACATACATTTTGGGAAATCTAAATAAATTTTCATATTAACCATTCAAATATTAACCATTCAAGACCTACTAACGTCTGGGAAATAGCACGTGCCCCTAAGAGTAGGTCGATCACCATCGCGTTGACAGTCATACGCTGTTCCACCGAACCACAGCGGACTCAGTACAAAGTAGCGTATATAAACAAAAATATGTAGATCCAGATGAAAACAGATAAAAATACTAGTTTATTTATAAATAACAAATAATAATAAAATGTTACGACTGTCACTGTCGACACCTCGCACACCACAATAAGGTAAAAAACACATAAAATTTAAAATACTACTGTATATTAATATTAATTTATCATTTTTCCTTATTTAGTTTATTGTATAAAATATAAATAAAAATATAAAACTTATATTGTAAATTTTATCTTTATAAATAAAACTACCATTACTCAGTGGATGACAGATAACGTATAGAGGATGCGATATCCGACGATTTTTTAAAACATTTTGCAAAACTTATTAAATACGTATAAAAAAATAAACGTAGCGGGATTAGAACCCGCGCTTATTGGAAGCCGTCCACGCGCTATGACCACTTCCCGCTACGTTAAAATTTTTACGCGTTTTATAAACAAATATTTTGCTTTCCTAAGTGTGGAATAACTCTTTAAAAATGTCAAATTTTTAATATACTACCTACTGTTATAAAACACCCAAATAACCTACGGAAATCGCGATCAGTTAGATACTCATAATGTGTCATGTCACATACAAAATTTTTTGTTATTTACTTTTGTTCACGGTGGCAAAGCCGCGGGTGAAAAATAATTTCATATAATCATATTATATATATTTTTAAATAGTGACATTTTTCTTAATTATGCAAAAATTTGACAATTTCCAGCACTTTTTTAAAGAAAATTTGGTATATTTTAAAAATTCACCCTATTGCTATATAAATAAAGTTCTTTTTAAATTGTTTAATTGACATGGCGTGAATAAGCTAACATGCTGCAGTTAGATCGCGAAAGATAAACGAAAAATATTTTATAATTTCAATTTGAATTTAAATTGAATTATTTATTACTGTTTGTATATAAAATGTTTAATTAAAACAAAAATATGGTGACTTTTCATTATAATTTTCACACCTTTAGCGTTGTGTAAATGAAAATATGTTTCTTTATATTTTATGTTTAACTTTTTTTGGTCAATTTATGCATTGCATTCTAGTTCATTGACGTCTAGACGAATAAATTGTTATATTTTAATAGTATTTTTTTATATATTGATATAAGGATTATATTTTTATTATTACAAATTTCATAGAGATGTTATATTTTTTATAAATAAAATATAGTACTAGTGAAAAAAACAGAATGAGACACATTATACATCTTTAAGAAACTGTAAAATAATTAATATTATAAAGACAAAACATCAAGTCTTCACAAGTGTCAAATAAACATCGCGTCTGAAAAAATTAAACAAAATCAAATTAACTTCACGCTGTATCTCGCACATTGCAGGGTAGGCAGAGGGAACCTAGTGTTAAGACACGCCGTTCCCCACTTTCTGCCGAATTATGGAGGCTAACTTAACTTCGACACCACAGCGAAGAAATGGAAATATAAATTTATATCTTCGAGTGGGGATCGAACCCACACCCAGTCGGTTTTGCAGTCACACCTCGTGTCGCTGCGCCACGACTAGTCAATGTCAAATTTTGGGTTTGCTTATTAAAAAAGATAATTAATAGTTCAATTTGTAGGAAACATATAAAATTGAACATAGCGGTACACGAACCAGAAAGCACGGCTTCGAATCCCACAATGTCCCTATATGATACATACATATGTACATAATAGCAAAAAAGTGTTTATTATCTTTATGCTTACACAACAATCTCGTACAATAGGTATGTCCATATATGATGTACGTTTGTTTACATCATTAATATTTCTATATTAGGATGGACTTAATTGTTCGCAAAAAATACCGTTTCCTCATCATCACACAATCTAAATTATTTTAGACTGACGGTGGTGATGAAATGGAATTCCTGTCTGAGGGGAACTTATATGGAACTGAGGACGGAGTGTGTCAGCAATAAGTTCATTTTGTCTCCCTGCTATACGCGAGATGCAAGATGAAGCTCATAATAATATAATAAGCCTTTGAAATATTTTTTTTCTTATTTTTTTAACTTCAAGCTATATTCCACACACAGTAAGTGAGGGAACTAAATGTTAAGGCACTCCTTTTTTAAATTTTTCGCCGAATTCTCGATATTGGAGAGAAAATATTAAATTTCTTCGAGTGGAAATCGAACCCACAAACAGTCGCGTTTACAATCATACTGTAGTGCCTAGTAATAGTAGTAGTAGTAGTTTTAATAAATGTATAAATAAATCAATAATCACAATATCACAACGCGTTTATCATTTCGATGTAACCACACTGTATTTGCTGTCACTGGACTTATTTCCATTGGAACACGCAGCGAAATCGCAGTTACCCTATATACTTACATAAAACTAAAGATTGAAATACAAAGAAATAAACACACCGCTGATCATATTAACTTCATTATTTGAGGACAGTAAATGAGTTCTAAACAAAGGTATTTTACAAAATCCATAAGTAACGGTTAAAAGTTTGTGGATTGAATCTTTTTTTTTTAATAACAGCTACAGGTTGGTGTACCTAAGTACAGAACCCTAAAAATCCATCAATCGGGAATCATTAACGAGTTAGACACATATCGATTACACTAACATTGAATTTATAATACCAATATAAAATAATACAGCTTAAAAAATCTCACCCAAAACATCGATATTAAGCGATTATCACAATAATTATTCGATTATGGCAATAAAACAGTTAAACCGATTAAAAATCGTGTCTAATGTTAACATACGTTTAGTTTTTGTTCACTTTAAGCGAATACTGTAATTATTTGTAATTAAAATATCATGTTTTCAATCGAAATTGTTACACTTGGCCGAGCTGGGTCAATAGAAAATTGCAGTGGTTCCCAAAGCTGACAGATTTACCCTCTCCTTTGTATTTTAATACTAAAATAAAAAGTGGTAACTGGTAGTGGCAGGAAGAGATCGCGATTGACCTTTGAGAACACATTATTGATGATATTGGAAGTATGTGCAGACTGATGACAATGAAATAAGTGTCCAGAAACCGTAGCGTCTAGCTCTCCGTTCTGTTTGGCTTGGTTATGACCAGATACTCTGGCAATATTGATGACCAAACTGATTGGTTGGATATTTTTCTTATAATTTGTAAAAAAACATCGTCGTGGCGCAGTGGTACGCCATTTGACTGCTAACGCGATTGTTATGGGTTTCATTTCCACTCGAGGGTATAATTATATCTTACATTACAATAATTTAAAGGAGAAGCGGATCCGCGCACATTATCGCGAAAATTGTAAATGAATATCCAAATATAAAACTATCAACGAAATAAGAAAAATATTTTTCTACCTTTAGGGCCGATTCTATTTAGTTCGCCGCGACCTACAATTTGGAAGCCGCTGGCATATTGTAAAAATTGTAAACCAACTCACACACGCTATGACGACTTTTTAAGCGATTTTTTCTATCAATTAAACAATGTAACGTTAGATTCGAACCAGGTTACTTTTTGCGATAGAAATACATGATTTTTAATCAAATTACGTTTTTTAAGAAATATTGCATATAGTTTGACTAAAACACGTTTTTATTTAACCGGCTTTACGCTGTATCCCGCACGCAGCAGAGTAAGGGTTCGATCAAGTATTATGTAAGCAGTTTTTTTGCAATTATTGACCCCCCCCCCCCCCCCCTTCCCCTATGTCATCAAAAATAAGCAATCCTCTTAAAAATATTTCATTGAACACGTCTAAAATAAGCAAACCCAAGACCTCCCCGCGTCCCTACAGTGCTTACGTAATACTTGAACGGCCCCTAAGCAGAGGGGACCTAGTGTTAAGACACTCCGTTCCTCACTTTCTGCCGAATTTTGGAAGCATTGCGTGTTGAGTGGCGAAATTCAACGCCATATTTTGCCTCGAAACCACTGCCTTTCACTCCTAAAAGGCACAAAATGAAAGATAAAATGGGTTTTTTTTATATATATATATTTATAATTTAAGACATTTTCTTTATTTATCATCCATTGAGGTAAAGCAACAACCCAACACTAGTAACCCTAACAAGACCGTTTATATCATGAAACGATATAATTACTATAAATATATGCAATAATACATAATAACTGTACCTACTATTAGTATAGCATTTACCTTTGAAACCTAATTACATATTGTGAAAAGCCTAAAAATATGACTTAGACTACAAAGCAGTCAAAGCTATGCGATTGTAGTATTTTTTTTCTTTTTTTTTATATTTTTTTTCTTCTTTCTTTAAAGAAAACTGATTAGTTTATTTTTCTTTTCCATCTAAGTTTGACCCACCCAAAGAGCCTAAGGTGACCTGGACTTTAAAATCTAGTGTAAAGGTTATTTTTTATTTTTTGTTTTGAGTGACATTTCTGGAGAGACCACAAGAAGATTCTGGGGTGGGTTGTACCCATCCCAATCCAATCCAATCGTCTCCCCTATTCCTACACTCGTGCAACGAGGTGCCTCTACATTAGATTGTCTTTAGCTAGCCTGATATAAAGTGAATAATGTAAAAGAAACTCTCGTGGCGTAGTTTCGGCGGCCAAGAGGTTCGGGTTTGAATACCGGTACGATCAAATTTGATAAGTTTCTCAATATAATTTTAATATTTACACATATTTTCACCATCGCTTCGCTTCCTATACAATAATTCACCAATTGAGTATAATGGATGATTATTAGTTTTGATTTCAAAATTGTTTGAAATTGCATATCATGTGATAATTGAGTTCAAATAGTACTGTTAAATGACAGACAGTACTTATTAGCTACTTTAAATGTAGCTATATGCATCCCTTTCGTTCATGTAAATGATGGTAGAGACGGGAGATGTGTTATTTTTAACTTCACGCTGTATTTCACATATAGCAGGGTAGTAGAGGGAACCTTGTGTAATGGCACTGCTATTCCCATGCATTACGATAGAAATCTGAAGACATTATGTGTTGAGTGACGGAACTCAACGCCGCACTGTGCCCATGAAAAAATAATTTTGCAAATTTGAATAAATATTTAATTTTCTCAAGAGGGATCGAACCCACAACCAGTCGGTTTTGCAATCACAATTTGTACCGCTGCGCCACGACTGGCCTCAAGAAAATGGAAAAAGAAAAGTTTGTGTTATAATAGTACATATACATACATAGTTATTAAATGATAATAACACGTTTTTCTACATCAAGTTCAACAAGTACTATAGAATGTGATCACGGCTATAAATTATATGAGTCTAAACTTGAGTGGTTTTCTAGTAACCTAGGAAGAGTTCTACTCAGATTCTGGTTCCATCATCACACCAGCTCGTTGATACCATGATATAGCATTGTCACCTAAACTACGTATAATTACAAAGTTTCGTATGAATATATTAATTATAATTAGGTCAAATCTGAAGTCTTGGAATCCAAAACCACAGTGGTGCTATGGTCAGGTCTCAGGATATACTTATAGAAAGAGGACGTAATAGATGAAACTAGTGGAATTATATAGTTGAAGTTAACATGTTGATAGTAATAGTCGTTTATCGAATAATGCTTTTTTTTTAATTTAAGCTTCGGTTTATCGCACGTAGCAGGCAGAAAAACAAAAAAAACCTGGATATCTAGTTCTACAACGCTCCGTTCCCATTAAGATACTTTCGTTCCCCACTTTCCACCGAATTTTGGAAACATAGTGAGTTGGGTAACGAAATTTAAACCGTAACAGAGCGAGGAAATAAAAATAAAAAATATTCTATTTTCTCGAGTGGGCATCGAACCCAGCCAGAGCTACCTGTCAAACTTAGAATGTTATGTTCCATGTGTCATGTGTCATGTGTCATACACAACGAAGCCAAAGTAGCAAGGCTGTAAGTAAAAGCTAATAATTTACAACGCGTTTACTCCGCTCTGATAAGCGAACAATAACACACGTTGACTTTTATTGATTCATAAACTGTTTATATAAAGTAAATTCATGGTTGTTTTTATATTTTTACTTTAACAGTTTTACGGTTGACTGTGTTTGTGTGTTGTACGGATACGGAATTTGAGATAGTGAGTTCGATTTCCCGGTTCAAATTAAATTTTAGCTTCACGCTGTATCCCGCACACAGCATGGTAGGCAGAGGGAACCTTGTGTTAAGACACTCCGTTCCCCACTTTCTGCTGGATTCTGGCGGTATTGCGTGTTAAGTGGCAGAACTCAACGCCGCGCTTTATCTCGACACCAGAGCGAAGAAATGGAAATATAAATTTAAATAAATATTTCATCTCCTCGAGTGGGGATCGAACACACAACCATTCGGTTTTACAGTCACACTTTGTGCCCCTGCACCACGACCGGCCTCAAATTCAAATTAAATAATATATTAATATGCTCTTATTCCAATGTCTTAGGGACTTAGGATACAGTTGTACTAATACGATTTTCATATATTAATGTTGGTAGAACTCTATTACTTTTACTAACCCCTTAACCTAATTTGACAATGCCTCCTCCAATTCCCTCCAAACATCCCTACCACTTGTTAGTCTAGTCCATATCTGACCGGATATGACTTTTATATCGTCGTCAAATTATATAGAAATCAAAAAATATACGTAAAGTTATGTAACAATTACTAAAGCCGTCATGACGCAGCGACACAGCGTCTTCCATACACAGTTGTGTGTGGTTCAATTTTCTTTTCATTTCCTCACTCTGTAACAAGACAATGCGTGACGAAAATTTCTCTCCTCTCTTTTCTTCAAAATTACTTTGCTAAGATACCAGTACCCCATAAATACTGTGTTTATTGTGTTAAATAATTCCAAAATCTGTTTTTTTAGCATATAGCAGCGTGAACTTAGTTTTAAGACATTCCTTTTACCACTTTTCGAGACATTGCGTGTTAAGAAGTGGAACTCAACGCAGTGCCATTTATATATTTTTTTTTATATTTTTATTTTACTATTTGGAATTGAACCTACATCCATCCTACACCCTACATACATGTATATATAGCAATAGAATCAATTACCTCCATTCCATTAAACAATTACCATCTACATAAAAATTTATTTCGTTCAAATACAGGATTTATTTCAATTTACAAATACGACCATTATTTTATAGAGCCATTGAATTTATTATAACTTTAGTAGAATGCAATAAAAATAATTTCATATAAAAGTTCAACTAAAGTAGGTAAAACGGTAAGACTTGTGTTTTAGCACCTACAAAAACATGTTGTGATAAAATGTTTGTTAGGATTGTGGTGTACAGCGTTTGTTGCTATGTTTTGTTTTTTTTTCGCAGCTTCGTGTTTCCACTTTTACGTATAGATTATTGAACAAACAATCTGAAATCGGTGAAACATTACCAGTTAAATTTTGATGGATAAAATGTATATCAAAATAAGCTAAAATTTATAGATAGACTTAGTATTGGGCTATAATAATATAACAATAAATTTAAGCGGGCGAAGCCGCATTTAGGTGGTATGATATAAAAATATACTTCATTTCCCCGAGTGGGGATCGAACCCATAACCAGTCGATTATACAGTCACACTTTGAGGCCCTGCGCCACGACTGGCCTACTTAATAAATGGTATGTCACTAATATTAATTTTTGACGTGACGTCACGTCCACCGTGCTATGCGGTATTGAGATGAAAAACAAATTATGTTATTTTTCCAAACTCAATTAACTAGCATTCCAATTTAGGACACCTCATAAGTAATACGTTAAAACCCAAATATATAAATGTTTTTTTTTTCTTAGACAGAACTCTATATTCGATAAACTATTTTTTTTCCAAAGATAAATTCTTTAAGGATAACGGAGTCTTCACACTAGGTTCCCAAGTTACCTTTGCCTACCCTGCTATATACAGGATGCTGCATCCTACAAACAAAAAAAAAGACAAAAAACGCTATAAAATTCCAACCAGTGCAGCGCAGTGTGCTAAAAACCTAAAATGATATAAAACGTCTAAAAGTGTTTTATCGTTTAATTAAAGTATAAATGATGTTTCGGTTTAACGCGTGAAGAATCGCTACGTATGGATTTATTATAAGCAATAGATTCGTGTTAGCCAGTTCGCTGTGTGGCCTTGGTGGTATTTAAAAAAAATCTATAAAAAAAAATCCGTAAACAAAATGTAGAGTGGAGTCACTATCTTTATTATATTTTCTTATATCTTGTGATCTATCTCTCATTTTTTCCCGCTTTTGTCCATTGAGAAAGATGTCATGTTCTATAAAAATTTGCAGCGTAACTCTACGCTGTGTTTTAACTAGACGGAAACCCATATTGCAACCAAACCAAACTGTTACATGTATAATTTTGTAACAACCTTTCTTTGACATCACGCTGTATTCCACATATAACAGCGTAGGCTGAGGCGAACTGGAAACTTACTGCTGAGGCACTCCGTTCCTATCAAGACTTCCGTTTCCAACTTTCCGCAAAATACTTATTGTGACCGAGTTGTACCTCGTTATCAGAGAATATTATTAAAAAGACGTATAAATTATATAATATTTGTAAACAAAAATATATGAAAACATTTCTTTTTATCAATATAAGTTCAGACAATAAGCGCGACAGTTGTTGGTTCGATCTCACTCGGAGAAGTGAAACATTTAACATTTTCATTTCCTCGTTCTGGTAACGAAGCAAAGCGCGGCGTGGAGTTCCGTCACTCAATGCCTTAGGAATTCGACAGGAGGTGGACAATGCAAGTGCTTTAATTAGAACGGAGTGCCTTAACGCTAGGTTGCCAGATTCTCTCTGTCTCCCTGATTATGTGCAGCTCTAATATAAATCAAGCATACAGTATGAAACCAAAAAAACTTTTCTACCGTTATCAACAACTCACATTGCCAACAGTAGAATTTAATCAATTAAAAAATTATCGCATATTCGAATGGGAATGGAACCCATAACCATTGTTCACTATCCCACTTCACCACGACCCTGTAACCTATTAGTTAATACCCTTCTTCATTATTATTGAATTATATGGAAGTACATATTTTATTACTCGCATGCGGGTGTAGAGTGGATTAGTGACGCTAATAATACTATTTATAGATAGACTTAATTCGCTTGGTGGGTTAATTGTTTAATGTAGTATATATGATCTATGTAATGTTCTATATATTACACCGTTGTAACTCAGAGTATTATTGTGATTGTAACACGACGGTTATGGGTTCGATTTTCTTTTTCTTTTCGTCGCACTGGTGCCAAGACAAAGTGCAGTTTGGTCTCCGGAATTAGGCGGAAAGTGGATAACGGAAGTATCTTAATGGGAACGGATTGTCCTAAAACCGGGTTCCCTCCACCTACACTGCTGAAGCAGAAGCTGAAATAATAACCGTACCGTGTGACTGACAGATGAAGTAGAGACTAATTTACTGAACTTTGATATTTGAAATTTGGCCAAGTAGGCAGGTTAAGGAGTGTCAGAATTTTTTAATAAGTACTTTCCTCTTAGTGAAAATTTCTCGAAATTTTTACGGACACGGGAAAAATGGGACAACATTTTATGTAATTCAAGCAAACAAAATTTCGGACAGTTTAACATTTAATACCTCTATAGTGAAATAACTAGTATATGCTAATCTGTCCGAAACAGTTTTTACTTGAGTAAAATTAACCTAAGGATTAGATTTTTGTAAAGTTACTGTTTATTGATAAAAAAATAAATAAAATAAACCAGGCTGCATCCCGCACACAGTTGGGTAGGCAGAGGGAAGCTAGTGTTAAGACACTCCATTCCCACTTTCCGCCGAATTTTGGCGACTTTGCCTCGACACAAGAGCGAAGAAATGGAAATATACATTTAAATAAATATTTGTGCCCCTGTGCCACAACTATGGATATGATAACTATAATATCGACGATCTATATATATGTATACTAGCGCCATCTATTACGAACTATTGGAACTAGCCAAATAAATCAGCTTAACACTGCATACCAAATATATAGCAGTGTAGGCAGATTGAACTTAGTGTTAAGACACTCCATTTCCTTCCCAAATGGTTTATCCTACATAGTAATAGAATAGGGCATAGAATATTTTATATCAAAACCCCCTCACAGTGACTGTCCCTTGCTACGATAGCATTAGAAAAGATAAGATGAAAAGAATATTTTTCTTTTTCGTTTCCATACTAGGGTAGCAAGGTAATTTGTTTGCAATAAGTCACATTTAAAACTTTAAAAGTGACTATTGATTATTTCAGCTTCACGCTGTATCCCGCATATAGCAGTGCAGGCGGAGGGAAAATCTAATGTTAGAATGTTTTCTTGTATGAAATACAGTTAACAAGATATTTAACCAACTTACCCCTATGCTCAAGTAACCTCTCTCTACCCTACAGTTATTTGTATTAACGACGCAGGATTCCAACCTGCTACATCCGTCGCCTTAATGGCTACATAAGCATTTAATTATTATTTTTTATTTTTTTCCCTTGAAAGAATAACTGCTTATTAAAAGAATTAACATTTACTTTCTGTGTTAGGTAGGTTATATATTTTTATATTTTTTTAGCTTCACGACGTAATTCTTATATTGGTAGGCAGAGGGAACCTAGTGTTAAGATACTCTATTCCCATATATTCAGTCCATTTTTCGAGACAACGCGCGTTAGGTTGCGAAACTCAGCACCGTGGTTTGTTTTGTTACCACAGCGAAAGATATTAAAATGATTCATTTCCCCAAGTGGCAACAAAACAATCCACAAAGAAGCACCAGGGACACCTCGACTTAATATTTTCGTTTTTTCTTAAACATAGGTGTTTTCCACCACCACTCACTTGAACTAGCGGCTTTAATAACAAAATTAATATAACAACCTTAAAAGGTTTTAAGGCTATCATTTTTAAGGAATCACTTTCAAATGTATAGCTTTCATATTTCTTTCTGAACTAGTACTACCTATAGACGCTAGCTCTCTCTCTCTAAAAAGGGATTTTCCATGCAACCGGGAACCTATGGCAACCTATTATAGCTCATTAAATTGATTATACAACCCAATAATATATTTCCAATCTGAAGCAGTAGTTCTTGAGATAAGCGCGTTCAACCAAACAAACTTTTCAGTTGTATAACATTTGTCATTGTTCTCGAGTTTCAATATATATTCTAAATATAAAATAATAACTGGTCACTATACGATTGTAGTAATTTTAATGACACCTCCATTCTATATACACATTATAATTACGGTCGTAATTAACGACTTTAATTATTTATTAATTAAAATTAATTATACTTTAAGGAACGTATAATTTAATTTGGTATATAATTTACATTAAAATGCTATGTATAATTGTATGTTAGTAAATAAACAGAGGGAAAAATCATCCGTTTTACTTTCTTTTAAATAAGTTTTGTATTTCAACTTTACACTATATCCCGCACACAGCAAGGTAAGTAGAGGAAGCCTAGTGTTAAAACTCTCCACTTCCCAACTTCCGTTAAATTCTGCAGGGATTGCGTGCAGAGTTGCGGAACTCAACGCCACGCTTTGCCTCGACATCAGCGCAAAGAAATGATGAATTTGTTGATTCTCACTCAAAGGAACTAAATATTTTAATTTCCTTTCTCTGGTAACAGTACAAAGCAGGCGTTGAGTTTCGCCATTAAACAGATTAAGCACTTACGTACGTATAATTTGCAAATTTTCTTCTACTTTTCTTCTTTTTCTTCTTTTCTTTTAAATTTTGTAAATTCAATAGATGGTACTACTACAATTTAAGCGTGATTAGTATTTGAACTTGTGTCCCTTGTATACTATTCAAGCATTCTTACCAATTAGGTTATACCACCTCTTCGTGCATCGCGAAATCCTTATAAGGTGGTAACAACTTTTGTATTTCACTTAGCACCTCGATAGGAAAGTCTTTTTTTTTTAGCTTCACGCTGTATCCCTCATATAACAGAGAGCTGACAGAAGGAAAACAGACATTCTGTTGCGTTAAGTGGCGGAAGTCAACGCAACACTTTTACTTGTTGACAGAACAGGAAAAAAATCATTCCGTGGGATGGGAATCAATTCCCATCCCACGGAATGATTTTTTTCCTGTTCTGTCCTTCTTTTCCGGCGTCAAACTTAATTGTAAGTTCAAACTTACAATTAAGTTTGACGCCGGTAAAGAAATTATCAAATATTTTTATTTATTATTTTCTCGTCGAAGACGAAAGTGCGGCGTTGAGTTTCACCGCACAACACGCAGTCTCTCAATAAAGGAACAATAGGTAGGTATATATTATAGAAATTATGCATAATTTTCACATAAGTAGATGGAACTACCATAATTTTCATTTCCGAATAACAGTTTTTAATACATTATATTAGATAATATTACGCAGAACGGAGTGTCTTGACACCAGGTTCTATCTATTTATCCTGCTCTGCGGGAAAGAGCGTAAAACTGTTTTTATTTTAACTAATGTTCGATGACACTAACTACTATTTTTAAGACGTATTTAACGCGTCACTTATGTTACATTGTTTTTTACGATTTTCACGTTTAACTCATAATACGGTGCTATATTTACTTTATTTCCAGTAAAATAGAATAATTATTGGTTTTTCCATCGCATTATTTGAATTATCTCCAAGGGGTCCTATGTTTGGTTCCGGTTTTGGGCAAATTTTGGGACAATTATTGTTGAAGACTTAAATAGACATTCAAACCTTTTAAGATTATGTAAAAAAGACCAATTGAATTTTTTGCTATATTCGTCTATTCCAAACTTAACAAGATATATAGGAAAAAAATACAGAACATATTTTTTAACCTACAAAAAAATATATATAACAGTACAATTGAATATATATTTAAATAAAGATCGATATACCTACTTGTAATATAAAACTATTACTTTACCGAGTGACTGACAGACGCCGCACGGACGTAACTGCTGGACTTTAACGGAAAGGGATTGGAAGTTGAAATTTGGTAAGTTAGGAAGTGAAGGGAGGGCTAAGAGGAGGTTTTTCGAAATCCATACCGAACGGAGAAAAGGGAATTTTCCATTTTCTATCTTAAAATCCACACAAAGTTATAAGCGACTACTTGCAATTTATAATAAAAAAAATTAAAATTGATATATTTTTTTAATTGTTCGACAAAATTCATCAGTTGTATTACCCAACACACAATTTATATATACTTCTATACTAAAGTTATAAAACAGTGAAGTTTATTTGATTGAACGCACTTATCACAGGAACTACTACCTCCCTAAGGCACCCCAAAGACAATGATGGCCCGCGATAGGTGGGCCTACCACCGAGGCGTCGTAGTGGCATACGCGAGTGATCCTGCGGCGTCTCCACGTAGGTGGTGAGGGTTCCGCTGGGTTTTAGTGGGTAGTATCGTATTATCCCCGATGAGTCCCACAGAACCATGCGCACGTAGGTCTTTTAGACTTGCTTGCGGATGATCTGCGTAAAAGCATTTCCCAGCGTCACAAAAAAAAAGAAAAAAAAAAAAAAAAGGAACTACTACTTTGAATTTATAAATTATGTTTCTGTTGAAAAGTCCAACATCAAGGTAGGCTATAGGATTCTTAATGCAGTATAGGCTATACGTTAATCGTACCAATATTCCCACTGTTTCTGCGGTCAGAGCTCCTTCACTTAAAATGTATCATATGTCATATATATATATAGTTGTTCACATGTGACACACGGACGAATGACGAGATTTTTTTTGCTTAACGCTACATCTCGCACCTAGCAGGGTAGCTAGAGCGAACTTGAGAACCTAGCGTTAAGGCATTCCGTTTCTAACTATCCGCCGAATTCTAGAGGCAATGCGTGTTCAGTGGCGGGACTCAACGCCGCGCTTTACCTCGTACCAAAGCTAAGAATTGAAAATATTAAGTATTTCATCGAGTAGGAATCGAACACACACTATCGCGTTTACAGTCGCACACTTGTGCCACTGCGACACCACCGCCGTCGTTAAAAGAAAAACATAAAGAACGGAGAGATCATACACAAAGTTCATTATATTTATTAAACAATATAGTCAGAAGGTGAGTTATTAATTTAAGAATTATTTAAACAAGTGTATATAATATTGTATAATTAATTTTATTTTATTATTTGTACTGTTATCAAATAATATGTTAGATGAGTAATATAGGTATTGTTACAATTAATTATATTTGTTTTGTTAAATAAGCGACGGTATAATTGATAAATAGATAATAGTTTAAAATTATATATACATAGAAACATTGTACATATTTATATTTTCTTATATTAATATTTATTTCTATATAAATTTGGATTCCGTGTAATTACTAGCCATGTATAAGTAACTGTAGCTGAATTTGTTCGATAGCGCAACAACAAGCGGCGTTAAATTCCACCATACAACACAGACAGAAGTGAACACAAAATGTTTAACGAAACGATCGATTGCTGACAAATAAAAATAATATTTTTTTTAAAGCGATATTCGAATCCACTCCTTTTGTATACTACCGAAGCTTAACCAAGTAAGCTTCATATCCCGCTATATAATAAAAAAAACATGTTACTTTCCTAGTAAATTAAAATATTGTTAATTTATCTACACTAATATTGTAATCTCAGCAATTGCTGGTTCGAATTGGAATATTTTTGTTGTATTATATAGTCCAGGCCAGTCGTGGTGCAGGGGCACAAATTTGTGACTGTAAACGCGACTGGTTGCGGGTTCAATTCCTACTTGAGGATATAAAATATTTGTTTAAATTTATTGGCATTTCCTCGCTCTACTGTCGAGACAAAGCGCGGCGTTGAGTTCGGCCCCTCAACACTTTTCGGCTTTAGAATATAACGGAAAATAAGGAACGAAATGTCTTAATACTAGGTTCCCTCAGCCTATACTGTTGTTTCGCGGGATACTGCGAGAAGCTGATGTATATAGTCCAATTGTCGAGGAAGGTTTTTAAGGTGTCATATATAAATCAAAATTTAAAAAAAAATCATACATAACGTCTATTTAATCCTATTCGACCACGCGGACGAAGCCGCATGTGAAAACTAGTATTTAAATAACACTTATTTATAAGAAAAGAAAAATATTTGAACTAGAAACGGCGTATAGCTCCCCACAATGGCACACTTGTATAATGTCTAATATATTAAACAGCGCAAACATATTAATTATGTTATATATGATTAATTATGATTGAATCAATATTGGCAATTGTAATTACGTATTTTGTTTTTTTTTCTTTTATGAATAATATTATTTTCTATTCTGAAGTCATTGCGAGTTACGTTGAGGAACCTAACGCCGCGTTTAAGGCAATTTTTTTTCGCTCTGTTAAGTTATATTTGACATTATTTTTAAAAAAGAGGTGTTGGATAAAGAAGAGGTACTCTGTCCGTAAGAATGCAAGTACTACATGGCTTGAGAGGATGTCGTCGGCGGTCGATTGTGATCACGGTGAATGTGGTTTCGATTCCCACTCTTAGAAATGATATATTATCATTTCACTGCTGTAGTAAGACGAAGCGTGAAATTGAGTTCTGTTCGGCTGAGACCTATCTGTTAGTTAGAAGAGTTTTATATCACGCTATAGATTCACGGTGTATCCTGCATATATCAGGGCAGCCTGAGGGAACATGGAAACTTAGTGTTCAGATACTCCATTCGTATTAATATATTTTTGTTCCCCACTTTTCACCGAATTCTTGAGACGTAGTGTAATGAGTGGCAGAACTTTACGACACTTTGCCTTATTACCAGAAAATTGTAATATTAAATTCTTCATTATCCCAAGTAGGAATCGAACCCACAAGCGTCGCATTTACAAACGGCCGTGTCTCTACGGCATCAAGTTTATTTTCATTTATCATTACAGTTACCACATTTCTTTATAAAAAAATACCTATATAATATAAAGTCGCGTATAGTCACTTATATTGTCGAACTTCTCGAACTTTTTGGAACTTAGCGTGGGGAACGGAGTGTCTTAACCGTAGGTTCCGTTTGCCTATCCTGCTGTTTGAGGGATACAGCGTGCAGCTGATTTTTTTTTTTTTCAGATAGAACTCCGAGAGAATTCGTCAGTTGTTCGTATAAAATGAAGGAACCAAACGTCGTATTTTACATAACTAAAATGTTTTTTGAAATATTACAGCTAAATTATAGAATTTTTTTTTCAAAATTGTAGCTTATGTATAATTTGTTTTTGCTTAAAACTCAAATAAATATACATCTTCACAAACTTTCACATTTATTGTATTAGTATCTATTTGTACCTACTACTAGAGACTCTAAAGGGATAATATTTTTTTTAAATGTATAATTTTTAATAAACCAACCTACGTATAAAAATTTGCCAAAAAACGTATAAAAATTTGAACGTAGCGGGACTCGAACTTGCGCCTCCTGGAAAACAGCCAGGCGCTGTGACCACTACGACAGTTCAAATATATGAAACTTAAATGAATCTCCTAGGCCCCATGGACGTACAAAAAGTTAAAGACCTTCATTTAAAAAGTTTAAAAATCGAAAAAATCTCCTAGTTTATTATTTTTGAAGCGATATTGTTACGATTAACATATTGGATATCCTAAAGTAAATATAAGTAGGCTTGAATAATTATAGCTTTTTTAGCAGGGTAGGTAGAGGGAACCCAATGTTAAGACACTCCGTTCTCCACTTTTCGAGGCATTGCATTGGCATAAAGTGGAGGAATTCAACACCGTGCTTTGCTATCTTCTAATGGTCAACTGGGAATCCAATCCACAACGCTCGCCACGACCGCCACGATATTTAATTTAATGAATAATTTATTCAATCATGTAGGATTACAAGAAGTTTGCTGGATATCTAGTAGGACTAAGATAGAGAATAGCAATAATATTTGTTAAAGATAAGATAGCATTATATTAAGTCATTATTTAATTTAACATGTATTTATTTCGTAACAATATTTTTTTTTTGTTTCATGCTGTATCCAACACATATCAGCATAACTAGACGGATCCTGGGAACCTAGTACTAAGACACTCCGTTCCCATTCAGACACTGTACCGCCATGCCTTATCTGGGATACAGTGCAAGAATGTTTTAAATGTTATTATGATTAATATAATTTAAAACATCCTCGCTCTGTACCCTGCATGCAGCCAGATAAACAGAAATAACCTAGTGTCAAGACACTCCGTCCTTCGCTTTCCGCCCAAACTCGAAAACGGGCATTTGTTTACTCTACTAATTGTGATTAAAATATATAACATATTTACATATCACATCCACGTACCACTAATATGTATTTATGTTTGAAGTAACAATATAAAAATACAGAGGCCAGTTGTGCGGAGGGACACAGAGTATGACTGTAAACGCGATTGGTTTTGGGTTTGATCCCCACTCGAGAAAATGAAATATTTACTCAAATTTATATTTCTGTTTCATCGCTCTGGTCTCGAGGCAAAGTGCGCCGTTGATCTCCGCCACACAACACGAAATGCCTTCATAATTCAGCGGAAAGTGGGTACGAAGAGTTTTAACACTAGGTTCCCAGTGCCTACCCTGCTGCGTCCGGAATACAGCGTGAAGCTGTTTTTTTTTACCTCATACGCGAGATTTTTTTTAAAAAACAGAAATATTATATCTATATAGTGAAATTTTTTAGATTTTTTTTTTATCAAAAGAAGTCTTTAACGTCCTACTCCTCTACCTCAAATAAAAGTGGAGAACGGAGTATATATTAAAGGAGGTATATTATTTGTATAATTGTAATTTGCTTTGCTTGATATTTTTAGTAATATGTGTATTAGAAAAGCGATTATTATATTTATTTCTATAGAAATCTAATATAGATAACTCTACCATCGGTCTGTATGTACCCTTTTTGCCTATAGTATTGTTCATTTTACATATTATCATTAATTTATTCGAATTTTTTATTCTGAAAAGGCCGTCAGGGACCAAGTCTGACTGTAAACCGGATAGTTGTGGTTTCGATTCCTACTAAAGGAATTTAATTACTTTCATTTCCTCGAGTTGAGTTTCATCTCAAAAAAAGAAGAACAGAGTGTCTTAACTTAATGTTTCTTTTGTTTACCCTGCTAAATGCGGGAGAATGAAGCTATAAAAAAAATTAAAAGAGTACTCTAACACTAAGGCTTAGTGATGATTAAACAAGTTTTAAATAGTCTATCGTATCGTCGTTTTATCTACAAACAACTTTTCCAAATTTGCGAAGTCCCTGTACCCATTTCCGCCCCGTGTTAATGACTATTGCCCCATTTTGCTTGTTGAAAAATTAAATTTGATTGTTGAACTGATAAGTAGTTGAAGGAAGTATAAAGAATTTTAAGCTGAAAATTATTTTCTTTTAATTTTTTTTTAACTAAGTTTATTTACATATGTATGCAAAATATGCGCGGCCGTAGCATCGCCCCCACGCTTAGAACAAAATAACATTTAATTATCGGAACGATTTACTCTATTTATCAGGGAAATATCACATTTCCATAATAAATAGAGTTTAAAAAGAGATTTTCGATGTGACTAGTAGTTACTGACGTTCCGCTTTAAACCAAACAAACTCCTGAGCTTTGTAATGTTAATATAAAAGTATACATTTGTCGTTTTAAGCCTTTTTGTAGAGGTTCCCGATATTAATTTCATAGTACCATAAAAACATCTTTTATGGATGTTATAATAGTTTCATACTAAAATATTACGTGCAATGGATACGATCGATAAAATTTTATCACTACTTTGACAGCCAAGCCCAAAAAAGTTCTTATAATAAACACTGACATCTTGAACCTGTTTTAAGTTTTTAGCATTTATATGTACTTAATAATGTTATAATTATTTTTAAATTATTTTCTTTTTTGTGTATATAGAAAATTTTGACAAAATAACTTGATTAGAAATTTTAATCAATTTATTGTGTTTTTATCCTATATAAAATAATATATAATTTTACATACCTCACACAAAAATCCAGCGAAACAACACTCAACACATTATAAAGAACCTTTTAATTAAAACTATACTATAACGTGTACATCAAAAAGAACCCACTCACAAACACAGTCAGAAATGTCAGATGTGACAAGAAACAATATATTTTTTTTCTTTGTACATACAAAAATACTATTATTACATATTATTCAGCTATAAATTAATGATAGTTCAATCAAAATTAGTTTAATACGAACGTTGTGTGAACTGCGAAAGCGAGTATAGACTGGCGAATAAGACCGAATCCCCACCAAGCATAGGCGTGGTTTGACGGTAGGCGGGGCTATTTTTTCCTTACACTTTTATTTCTATATCACTTATTATATTGTAGGTTTGTTTGTACGCTTTAAATGATTGTGGATTGACAGGCGTACTTTTTATTTTTATTTATTTATTTATTTATGTATGGATATATTCTGTCAGCGTGTACTGTGTGCCATCTTAATTTTAGTTATTTATATTTTGATTATAGATTTTTTTTTATTAGTGTTGTAAATGAACGCGTTATTTGTTTAACAAAGTACTTAATTTTTAAATATTTATTTATATTTTGGTTGTCTTTTTTTATGTTTTGTAAATATTTTATTTTAATTTAAGAACAGCAACAGCAATAACTCTATGGTAGAGACAAAAGTCACAAAACAAACAGTCGACTTCAATATTTTTATTGATTTTAGTTTCAAAGGTTATAATTAAATATTTAAAAGGCTTATTTATTTTAGTATCTAGATTATTTTTTTTTAATTTTAGATTTATTATATTTTTTTTTAATCTGTGATGCAGATGTTAAATAAACGAACAGATTCAAAGCAACTATTTTAATTAATAAAATATCACAAATAATACTTATCATGTAAAAGTAGAATACTTACTTACTTTTGTATATTTTTTATGCTTCACGTTATATCTCACATACAGCAAGGCAGACCAATAGAACCTAGTATTAAGACTCTCCGTTCTTTACGTTCCGTCCAAATATAAGAAATTGTACTGTAAGTGGCGGTACTGAACGCCGCGCTTTGTCTTGCCAGAATGGGAAAATATAAATAATTAATTCTATCCCAGATTGGAATCGAACCTCCAACCATCGCGCTTACAATCAGAAGCTATCCCACTGCGCTACGTTGGCTTCCTATTAATAGATTGATGTATTATTTACATAGTTAAAATTAATATTCAAATAAATGTGTTATCATAAAATTATATTAAGAAATAAATAAGTAATATATATATATATTTATATTTCAAGAAATAATAGTCTGAGTCATAATTAAAAATTAAAAAATAATTTAAAAAATATACCTAATGTCTATATTAATAAACCTAACGGTTTATTAAAATATAATTAATGTTTTTATTTAGACAAAAATGTTTTGTATTTATTATATTTGTAAAGTTGTTTGTAATCATTATCATATTATAAATAACGAAAATTATAATAAATATAATATACCAACCTAAGTAGTACTTATTAATAGATGCTTTGATATATATTTTCTTTTAGTTTCATACATCTCTAGCTTGGTAACTTAGTGTTGGGGCACTCGGTTCTCAACTCTCTGTTTCATTTTAAGACAATGCATGTTGAACATTGGAATTAGTCCAAAACAATGTAATAATTTATTAAATATTAGTATTTTTTAAAAATAAAAAAAAATTACAATAGTTTAAAATACATACCTATGTATTTTAACCAATAATGTCTACTGACAAAACTTCCACTGGGTATAATTATATCATTTGGAATTCAAAGGAATCCCTTAAACCTACACTTGTATCGTAATCCCAGGCACTGCTCTGAGCTCCTCACCCTGCAACGCGAAGGGTAGGTACCCTCGCGGAGAATCAATGGAATATTAAATAGTTTTGTTTCTTACATTGAGGCCAGTCGTGGCGCAGCGGCACAAAGTGCGTTTCGATCCCCTGATGAAATATTTACTTAAATTCATATTTCCATTTCTTCGTTTTGGTGTCGAGGCAAAGCGCGGCGTTGAGTTCTGCCACTCAACACGCAATGCCTCCAGAATTCGGCAGAAAGTGGGGAACGGAGTGTCTTAACACTAGGTTCTCTCTGCCTGCCCTGCTGTGTGCGGGATACAGCGTGAAGCTGATTTGATTTTATTTGTTTCTTATATCCTATATTTTTTCGATTCTTCCACTTTTTAAAGACCGTGTATTGTGTGACGGAACACAACGCCGCGCTTTATTTTTATACAAGAGCAGCACAATATAACACACAACCATTGTTCTTTACTCAAAGTAAGATAAAAAAAAATCAAATATAGATATAGTAGATATCTATATCTATATTTACATAGGCGAGTCGTAGCGCAGAAGCTGACTGTAAACGCGACTGGTCGTGGGTCCGATCTCCACTCGAGGATATGAAATATTTATTTAAATTTATATCGCCATTTCTTCGCTCTGGTGTTCAGGCAAGGCACGGTGTTCAGTTCCGCCACTCAATACGCAATTCTCCCAAAATTCAGCGGGCAGTGGAGAACGGAGTGTCTTAACAATAAGATCCCTCTGCCTACTCTGCTTTGCTTAGCGGGCCGCTAGGGTATACATTATACATTGTTTGTTGTATTTTATCTTTTTTTCTCCATTCTCCATCAACCCTCTTACTGTGAAGATATAGTAAGGTGATACCAAATTTTTTCATTAAATTCTTTATAGCAATTATAACGTTTGCTTCTTTTCGAGGGGAGTTTTTTAATTAGTCACCTTTCTTCCGTACGGTGCTTCGCTTTATAAGGCAAGTTAGCTTGATTTTTTTTTTTTTTTCTAGATATAGTTATTATCTAATGTTTTATAGCTAGTACCTGTCTACTAATATTTTTTGGTATAATTATAAAGAACTATTCTATATATTAAAGTCCTCGATTTAAAAAAAAATAAAAATATACTACTTTTATTTTTATTTTATTTTATTGAGTACCTGGTATATTTGTTTTAGATAGCGTACTTTCTATCAATTGACAATATGAGGATTTGAATATGGTATGAAAAAAAAAGCGATTCTATTGTTATAAAGTTCTTGTTTTGGTATGTTTTAATTGTAAAACGTAGATTTTCATATATTTTTTAAAATTGAATTTTATTGTCCAATAAGGCACCCAGCATGAAAATCACTCTCACAAAAGTCATAGAAATGTCTTCTTGAGGCCATCGTAGCACAACGGTGGGTGCCTACAGCTGGGTAATTGCTTAATTTAATTTCCTCGTTCTGATACGAAGACAAAGAGTTAAATTCCGCCACTCATCGCTCAATATTCCGAAAATTGAACCATGTATGGAGAACAGTCTTAGCCCTACCTTCCCTGTGTACCCTGCTGTATGCCGAAAATGTGAAACTAAAACAAACAGAAATAGCCTCTAAGTGATGAAGATTATTTTCATTTTAAAGTATTATTATAAAAAAAACTAAACAACGTCCAAACAGAGCACAGAGTACCTAAGATGTAAAAAATTTCTCGTAAAGCAAAATGATCTTGAAAACACTTACTATATAGCGCTGAGGGCTTTTTTAATTAAACTTTTTTACAAGTCACTTCTCTAAACGAATTTTTAGAGCAACATTAACATTTGAAATATAAGAATTATTTAGTATACTTACCTATTGCTTCACGCTGTATCCCGCATGTAGCGGGATAGGTAAAGATAGCCTGGTGTTAATACACTCTCGTTCTCACCACCCGAATTCGAGAAATTGCGTGTTAGTTGGCGGAATTTTTAACTAATTCTATGAAAAACTTTTGATAAAAATAAAAATATTTAGCAAAGCATTTTCCATGTGCAATTATTGTTTGTGTTGAGGCAGCGTCAGTTATATAATTTAAGTTAATGATTTTGTCTTTAACTAGGTCTTGGATGCGGCTTCGTCCGCGTGATTAAATGGTACCTACTGGTAACTACTGGTTGTGTGTGTCCCATGATACAGGTGTGGTAGGGTGAAGGTACAGTTGGCTGCTTTGAAAGATAATAATATACATATATATATAAATTAATATTAAGTTAGCTTCACGCTATATCCCGCACACAGCAGGGTGAGCAGAGGGAACTAGTGTTAAAACACTCCGTTCTCCATTTTCCGCCGAATTGGGAGGCATTGCGTGTTGAGTGGCAGAGCTCAACGCCGCGCTTTATATATATATATATATATATATATATATATATAGCCTAGATGCTATCCAACGCAAAAAGAATTTCTGAACTCGAGCCAGCTGTTCCTGAGATTAACGCGTTCGACTAAAGAAACTTTTAGCTTTATAATATTAGTCGAGATATAGATTATAATTTATATAATACTAATGCTATTATTAAATTCCCATTTTTTTTTAGTTTCAAATTGCACTATTTAGATATTTGAATTATATCTAATAATATATAACAACTATATTTTTAATTTTTCATTGTCAAAGGAAGTTAATTAAAATTTAACTATCATTAAAAAACGCATAATTTATATATTTTAAATAAAGTAATGTTAGTTAGACACTAATTGATATCTCTGTGTGGTATTTACGAGCATTTCCTTACGAGTAATTGATTACAAGCACCTACTTATACTAAGCAAAATCATCTCGCTAAGTAAATAACGATCTTAAATTAAATAAATTTGTACGTAACTTAATTGAAAAACTACTATCTAGCGTATTACATCATAATGATGTGCAATTTATATTACTTTTACAATGTAGGATAGTCTTGTGGTTGATGGCTTAAGTTGCTTCGTGGGACATAAGTTCAATTCTCGGGAAATTTTTTTTTTTTTTAGGTTTTGGCAAAGAGAATTCACGTGATTTTCCACACATATATATTGAGACAGAGACTCAGGAAAGATATATCCTGCCAATTTTTATTTAACTTCACCCACATTACAGGGTAGAGAGTAACTAGTGTCACAACACTCTATTCTTATCAAAATAGTAAAAGTAAATTGTCGATTATGAAAGAATTCTTCTCAACATTTTGTTATAAATAAAAGGTAAAAAATATATATTACTTGGAAGCTTAGTAAAAAAACAGTCAATCTGGGTAACTTTCTGGGATTCTTCGGGTAACATTGACAGCGGTACCTCTAACTAGTTTCGATAGTTTTTCCGTGTGAAACAATACTATTGACTATTTTTATTTAATATGTTTATTTTAATTTATAAACGATAATTTTAAAAACGAAAAAACCCCGTTGATGAGGGTAACTTTGACAGACTAGAAAATTCACATTTTCTTCTATACTGATGTATTTTAAAAGGTTTATATCTATGGGTGAAAAGTATAATGATACCCTCTATATACTATATATACTATAAAACAAAAAAATTGCAATGTCCTTCAAGTTTTAACACATAGTGCAAAATATCGCTCGTATCTGTCAAAGTTACCCAGATTGACTGAACGCGTATAATTTCGAACTTTATAATTTATATGAAGTTTAATATAAGATAAGAGGCCAGTCGTGGCGCAGAGGCACAAAGTGTGACTGCAAAACCGACCGGTTGTAAGTTCGATCCCCACTCGAGAAAATGAAATATTTATTTAAATGTATATTTTCCTTTCTTCGCTCTGGAGTCGAGGCAAAGCGCGGCGTTGAGCTTCGTCACTCTATACGCTTATAATTCTTACAGATTTCAGCGGAAAGTAGGGAATGGAGTATCTTAACACTAGGTTCCCTCTGCCTACCCTGATTTGAAACTGAACTGAATATAAATATACCATCATATGTATGCCTTAAAAACTGTAGTCAATTGATAGAAACATTTTCTCGCTGTCATAATAGGAGACAAAGACTAAGCGCGGCATTGAGTCCCGCCATTCTTTTACCTTTACTCTTAAATCACTCTGTATATTAGTGTGTACCGCATAAAGAAAAACTAAAATAATAGAGTGAATTATAAAATCTTCAAAATGTCATGGTATTTCATTTTTTTATGATATTAAAACGGACTCTATAGTCATAAAAAAAAAAAAAAAAAATTATTTAGTTTATAATTTGAAAATAAAAATTATCAATAATACCTACTAACTCCCTTTATAGAGTTTTAATTAGGTGCATATTTCTTTTCTCAGTCTGGCCTTTCTTCATCTTCTGTCTTCCGTTGAGTGTCAAGTATGAATAATTGATAGGTGATAAGATAAGAGATAAAAATAATCAACAATGATATCACAAGATAAAATCATACATCATAATCAGTACCAACTCGTATTTAATTATCTTTAACAATTTTTGATGCAGCTAGCGCCATCTAGCGTTGAGTGGCAACATTAAATAAAGGTAGTACTTGTTAAAGGGCAGACCTTAACGCCGCACTCTGTCCTATCAGTGAGGAGACATGAAATCAATTGATTGCCGCGCTTTTGTTTTGTCTAAACTTAACTAAATTTCTCACGTAAATTAGTAAAGCCGCTATCGCGATTATAATCATTCATAAAAGTATAAATTTGAATATATAGCTAACGCCATCTGACATTGAGTAGCAGTAGTGATTTTAATTTTTAATTTATAATATTTATTTTTTTTTTTTTGGTTTCCCGCATTTACCAGAGGAGACATAATGCTAAGACATTTCGTTATCCAATTTTCGAAGCATTCATGTTAAGCCAATGGAAATATATAATTTGCCATAGTATTAAACCGGGTAGGTATTGAGGCTAGTAGTAGGGCGTGGCGCAAGAAATAAAATATTTACTATTTACAACATAAGTATCTTAATGGGAATGGAGTGTCTTAACACTAGGTCCCCAGGTGCCTTTTAGCGTGGTAGACGCTATGTGCGGGATACACGTGAACTCATAGTTGTAGTAGGAATCCACAACCGTCGCGATTATAGCCGGACGATGTGTTCGCCACAACTGTCTATTATTTTTTGTTATTTCTTAGTTTTGTAATAGAATGAACTCTTTTAATTGATGACTTGATTGACATAATCTTTGTTATTTTTTTCCATAAATCGTAATAAAATACTTTGTGAAATAAATAAATAATTATATTATATTTATATTGAAAATGTATTATCCAATGATAAAATATTTGTTCGTCACCATTTTTATTTATTTTATGTATATGACAAATCATATATTTATATTAAAAACAACATAATTTGTCAATTTACAATATTATTATTTAATGTTATAGCTCTATATTTGTATAAAATGTTTTAAAATGCCATCTAGCAATGACCATTGATACTTTCTACTGGTTACGCCATCTATGAAATAAATTATGAAACTCCAAAGTAATTAATACAACTACCTTATACATTGTCAGATGTCACTACTGCTAACTTAAAGCTTATGTGATATTACTTAAATTAGATATATTATTAGAACATCAAACTTTTTATTACTTTATATAAAATGTTAAAACCCTTCCTTCGACTTTATCATGAATGTAGGAGGTGAGAAAACGTAGCGAAAATAAAATGGAATGTTTCAATTAAAAGTAAACGGAAAAATTAAATTATCTACTTAGTATTATTAATTTTATATTTTCTCCGTGTCACAGGAAGACAGTGTTTGTTGACTGTCACCGCGATGGTACGATTTCCATACAGGGAAATACATTATTTTCGTTTCCCAACTTGAGACGAAGCGCGGCGCTGAATTCCAACAAGTCATCACGTAATAACTCGTTTTTAAATCATTAACCGACTTCAAATCAGAGGAGACTATCACTTTGAAATGTACATTGTACATACATACATGTGTGTGATGTTGTTTGTACTAGTTTATAAGCGTATCTATTTAAATGATCTATTTAGACTTCCAAAAATTGTTTTTTTTCTTAAGTGTATGTATGTTTGTATTTTTTGTTCCCAAATTTCTCGAAAAATATCAGTTATATCCAAAGGAACGTTTTGATTTCAATCAAGTATACAACGTACCAATAGTTTTTGTTATTCATTAACATTTCCACCTACATAATTTTTATAGGGTATTTGAAATCGGTTTATTTTTATTAATTATTTCTTTTTAATATTTCAAATCTCGTTCTATTCTCTCCAAACCACGACAGGAGGTGTGAGTACAAATCTGGAAACAAAATGTCATACAATTTTAAGCTCGCCGATTGTCGCTTACATAACGTGATATTATTTAAATAATAATCATCGCTTATCACATTTAGCAAACCAGACTTTAATCAATAACGAAATAACAAACAATTTAGTTAAAACATTCCGCTATCTTCAATTGAGATGTTTAAAGACTATTAAATGTATAGAGTTGACAGATTAATAAAATAAAATTAAAATTTAAAATTTATTTATATTTATTTTGAAATGAAAAAAAAATAAAATTTACTCATTTTCTAACGCAGCGAGACAAGTGATGAGAAGATGCTATCAATACACCCAATTTCAAGACATTGAGTGTAACAAATGCTTATTGCCTTGGCACCAGAGAGAAGAAATTACAATATAAATAAATAATAATTCATAACTCTGAGTGAGAATTGAACTCACAACCGTCGCGTTACCGTCACACGTTGGCGCTTCTCCTCCACGACGACGGCCTAATATAAAGATATATAGAGTTTTGTCTTAAATATTCAGTAACGGGTTTCAACAGCAAGTAGATAAACATATTGTGACAATATTTATCTTGTATATTTACCCATGCATAAATAAAGCCAGTTATGATATCTAGTACTGACATATCAACAGTAAAATTTAATCGATTTTTTAAAGCATAATATAAAAATAAAAATAAATCAGCTTCACGCTGCATCCCGCACACAGCAGGGTAGGCAGAGGGAACCTAGTGTTAAGACGCCCCGTTCCCCACTTTCTGCCGAATTCTGGAGGTATTGCGTGTTCATATCATAGCTGGTGAAGTAAGATTAGAAAGAAGATTTTAGCGATGTTCTTAGATGCCATTAGCCTTTTCGTTTACTAGACAGAAAAAGTCAGTAAGAATTTTCTGACATCAATTCCCACGTCAATGTTAACTCTATCACAACCCGAGAAGCTATTGATGTTTTGATATATGACGACTAAATCTACATCTCATCTCATCTCATAAAACGTGATGATACCGTTATTGCGACCTCATAGTTGCAATTTGTCTGTGCTGAGTGGTGTTACAATATGATCTTAGATAAAAGCCAGGCACACTCACTTTCATGGAATTTTGTATCTAAGTTTCGCTTATTGCCAAATATTCAGATCGGTTGATAACTGTATTGGTAGAGACGTGGTCTGAGTGCTCGGAAAAGCTTTGTGTATTAATGGCGTCAATAACGATAATACAGTGCTGATCAGGAACTCCATTACCAAAACTATTTCACTTTGACGACTAGTTTCGGCAACAGATGCTGTCCCAATCTCCAGTACTCATCTCTAACTGTAGTAGACTTCTGATCTGATCGTGATAAAATTTGAAATGTTATCGGATATTTATCATATAAAAGACATCCAATGATGTGACGTGACTTATTTACACGTACCGTTCAGTATAAAGTTCCCTACTGGCTCTTCAGGGAACATATTTTTAAGCAGCGGTAAGTTTTTATCTGTTATTGATGCAGAAACCATAGATGATACATTTACTTTATTGTTAGCAAACGTCGTATTTGAACGTACACTAGCTGTTGCCCAATGTTTCTTTACAATCGACGATCGAACACAATATATTGCTATATAGTGGTCGATGTAAAAGTGATTACAACATCTACTTGTATATTTCTAACCGCGATAGCTGAGGATATGCTGGCACCCTCGCTGATAAGCTCGACCGCATTGTTCTGAGTTCACGGCACTGTTTTTTCGGCCAGATGGTGTTTTATTACTATCATTTTATTGTTCTTTACTAGCTCTTCTGATAATATTTTTTTATTGAAATATTTAGTCACTATTTAAAACTATTTTTTTATATACAATTAGTAGATTTTGACTATAGGTGATGATCGAAAATTTAATTTCTTTTGTAGATTCCCTGAGTTAAATATACGCAGCATTATAACCTCAATATAGAGTCGCTTCCTCTTCCACTACGCACGATGCATCACCGTCCTCGTTTAATAAATTCTTTGATTTGTTAGTTGTCCAGTGGTATAATTTTATTTTGGATGTATAGTTATATATAGCATCGTTTTGAAACTACAGAGATAAACTGTATGCCTGAAACACATTAAGTTTTTGGATTGCCCCCGTATGGTAGCAAATTAGACATATTCAAAATGAAAAAAAGAAACGACATTTCCACGAACATATCTATTCAATGATAGAGTATCCTATAGGTTTGTAATGTATTTTTTCTTTGAAATAACTATCAATTTACACTTTTATTGCTTCGAGGGACAGAAGACCAAAATAGTGTTTATTAATTTTTAGCTTGCTACCTCCACGCAAACACGAGATAAATGTTCTTAACAAGAGAACTGTCAGCAAGATCATGTCATAGGGGCCGTTCAAGTATTACGTAAGCACTGTAGGGGGACGGGGGGATTTTGGGTTTGCTTATTTTTGATGACATAGGGGAGGGGGGGATCAATAATTGCAAAAAAACTGCTTACGTAATACTTGAACGGCCCCATAAGGGTCCAAATTTTTATTTTGAGGTACGGAAACCTTAAAACACACACAAATCTAAATGTTTTATAGTCTGTGGCACTACAACATTCCTATTATTACTATAGTCTCAGTTCAGTCAGTTACTCGGTAGTCAGTACAGCGCCGCGTTCGAGCGACACACGATGGCCAAGGTCAGTTATTTATAAATTTACACTTGTTCTATCATCAAAGCATTATTTAACTTATAACGAAACTATCGAAGCAAATTTTAATTTAATATTTATATTAAAAGGTATTCTCTTATTGCAAAATTGTGTAATATTTTTGGCAAAATAAGATATAAATATATAAAATCAGCTTCACGCTGTATCCCGCACACAGCAGGGTAGGCAGAGGGAACCTACCTAGTGTTTTTAGACACTCCGTTCCCCACTTTCTGCCGAATTCTGGAGGCATTGCGTGTTGAGTGGCAGAACTCAACGCCGCGCTTACCCTCGACACCAGAGCGAAGAAATGGAAACATAAATTTAAGTAAATATTTCATCTCCTCGAGTGGGGATCGAACCCACAACCAGTCGGTTTACAGTCACACTTTGTGTTGCTGCGCCACGACTGGCCTCATAAGGACATAAGGACTGGCAAAATAAGATATGTTTGGATTAAATGTAGAAAATAAAAACGTTAGGGTTATATACCCTAACGTTTTTTGTTTTTTACGTTACGTTACTTGCGTATACTTCATTAAGTGTTTTTAAAATTGATGAAATGTTCAAATAATTATTACATTTAGATTTTATTTAACCCTAGATTTATAAACTATATTTACTATTGCTTGTTCATAAACATACACCTTACTTTTAAGATCACCTAATATAAGTATAATGAGAAATACTCATAAAAATCTACAAATACTTATTTCTCAAAAACAACTTTTGTTGACAATTTAAACATGAAAAACAAATTAAAATGTATCTGAGCATTCTAGGCAGGAAAAAACCGCGATGTTCCATGCATAAGTATGTGACATTTGCAGGATGTGTATACGAGTATAAATCTGTTCACACATTTTTTTTTTAAATAGGAGAAGTTACATAATCTCTAGTTTTAATTAATTAGGAATTAATGAAAACTATGAAACTGAATTTGGAACGGAGTGTCTTGATCCTAGGTTCTATATCTATAAAACAAAGTATGAAAATTATAGGACGATCTCTATCTTACCCACTACTTCAATAGTTTTTAAATAATATATATATATGCTCGCTCGAAACAATATTTAAGGAATTAGTTATATTTTGGACGTCAATATGGTTTGTGACCCAAAAGCAATACTTTAACGGCAACGATTGACTTTACATCAAAAATATTATCAAACACAAACGATGAAAAAATTACCTTCGTATATTCATTGACTTAAAGAAAGTTAGCCACAACCTTCTCAAGAAATAAAATGTTTTGGTTTAGTAATAGTTTGTAACGCTTTCCCAACATTTAAATCTTACCTCAAAAAGGTCATTCCTCCGCATATTTTTTTTTGTTTGAAACTTACATAGCTTTCATGTAATTTTCCTCCAGAATTCGGCGGAAAGAGGGAACGAGAGTATTAACAAGAGTATTAACAGGAACAAAGTTTATTGACACTAGGTTTCCATGTCCCCTTTGGCTACCCTTCTATGTCCGGGCTGCTGATTCAGCCCAGATCGATGCTTTTGATAAACATACTTAAAAAAACATGACTATCTATGATTATTATTTTTTTACCAATATTCATATAACTGTTTGTGCTTATTTCAAGTATGTTTCTGATGAATAGGCTTTTAAACATATTAATCCAAAGATAATCCAATAATAATATTATTATTATAGGTCAATATTCCAAATTTCAAACTGAACAATGGCCTGGAAATTCCTGCCTTGGGCTATGGAACATGGCTTGGAATAAACGATAAGGTAAGCATTATCAGTAACTGTATTTACTCAGTCTACTGGACTGGACTGGACTGGACTATATTCGAAAGATTGGACTATACTCAATACTGGTCTGGTCGGACTGGACTGCTAAGGCTCTGGGCAGAAGACTATTAAGTGGAATTTTACTATAGTTGTAGTGGAATAATCCTGAAATTGTTACGAAAGCTTCAGTGTCCGACTCGCAATTACCGGTTTTTTTTGTAATACACAAAAAAAACACCTCAAATGATTTGAACTGACTACCTCGTTGTTTTGTCATTCCAGTTTGAATTCCTCATACAAGATGCACCAAAGCTAAAAGAGGCGATGTCGTACGCAATAGACGTCGGTTACCGTCATATAGACACTGCCCACTTTTATAGAATAGAGCCAGAAGTAGGTTTAGTAGTGAAGAAGAAGATAGAAGAAGGAGTTGTGAAGAGAGAAGATTTGTTCATAACCACTAAGGTTAGTTTTTACTTATATTTAAATATTTAATAACAAGTTATTCCGTTTTTAGGGTAACCGTCAAAAGGACCTTCAATACGCAATGCCTCCAGAATTCGACGAAGAGTGAGGAACGTAGTGTCTTAACACAAGATTCCCTCCACTCTATGAGGTATACAGCGTGTACCTAAACAAAAATAGTCTTCAAAGGCACATCTGACTTCTACAGTCAAACAATTATTAATTTAATTTACTATTCCAGGTATGGAACCAAAATCATCGCCCTGAAGATGTTGTGGAATCAGTGAAGGGCTCCTTAAGAAGAATGGGCTTGGAATATCTTGATCTAGTGTTAATACACTGGCCCATGTCAATCAGTGTAAGTACCAAAATATTTTATTTCAAGAATAATGATTTAAATTACATACATATAATACACCTACTACATTATACATAGTATTGAGATCATTATGGCACACAAGCGTGGAACTGTAGACGCGGGGGTTGCAGGTTCCATTCTCTCTTATTCTGGGGAATGAACTATTTAATATTTTCATTTCCTGCTTCTGGTATCAAATCAACGCGCAATGTCTCGAAAATTAGACGGAGCGGAGGCACAGACTTTCTTAACATTGGGCATGGGAGTAGGAAGAGGGGGAGCCGGTGGTCTGTGCCTACCCCAAAATAGTCTGAATAGTTCTAGAATCCTATAAATTTTACTTACAACAAAAGTTGCCTCGAAAAATTAAAAACAACAAACAAACATTTACACGAACATAACTGTTTAACGTTAAAGTCCAGCCCCCCCTAGAAAATATCTCTAGGTACGTTAATTACATTGGGTTTCCTCTGCATAGCTGAAGGTGCTAGTGAAGCTGAAAAAAACATATTATATGCTGAGAATCTCACTGTCTCTTTATATATAAAAAATGTAATCCATAGCAAGACGGCGTAGATGAGAAGATAGACTACTTAGACACATGGCGTGGGTTCGAAGCCGTGCTGGAACAAGGCCTCGTCAAGTCTATAGGCGTGTCTAACTTCACTGTGGACCAATTGTCGAGGTTGTTGGCGAATTGCAAAGTCGTTCCTGCTGTTAATCAAGTTGAAGTAAGTGAAAAGATTTTTACTCTAGAGTCAAACTTTCTCTCTAATTATATATTTCTAATTTTTAATAACTTCAGTTATAAATTAACTAGAGACCCTAACTATATTATATTGTTATATTATAGCCAAATAAATCAAAATCAACATACTTACATAAATTGTAGCCTATGTTCAGTAGGTTTTAACTTACAAGTTCATCAACAAACATCAATCCCTACAAACTCTCACATTCATAATATTGAGTAGTATAGTTTAATAATTTCTTCTTTAAAAGAAACCATGTTTTTTTTATGTTATTTCTTCTGCCACATTTTTATTCTATTATCACATTATTATTAGGTTTAAATGAAGCCATCCTCATATTTCCTGAAGAATTTCAAGACATAAGTGAGAAGATTTAAAATACTTTTAGTCATTACCCCAAGTTGGAATCAAACCCTTTACCATCATGCCAATGTAGGACAGTGTCGTCATACTCCATCATACAGTTATCAAATATATTTTATTAAATTAAATTTATACAAAATATATATATTTTTTAATTTACTTTGACTCAATAAATAAAACAATCTTTTACAGATAAACCTAAATCTAGGCCAGAATGATTTAGTAGATTTATGCAAAAAGAACAACATACAAGTAGTAGCATACACACCCTTCGGTAAAATGGTGCCGAGTCGCAACGACGACAGTCCAGCGGTCAAATACGATGATCCGATAGTTAGTGGCATCGCTAAGAAACACGGGAAGACTGTTACGCAAATAGCGCTGAGATATTTAGTGAGTGGAGTATTTTCTTTATTTTTAAGGAGAAATGGTAGTGATAAAACAATTTTTTTGTCCATTTTGTAACTAGTAATAAATATTTTAAATTTTTAAAGTGTTATGAGGTCCAGTCATGGCGCAGCGGCACAAGCAGAGACTGCAAAATCGACTGGTTGTGGGTTCGATCCGCACTCGAGGAGATGAAATATTTACTTAAATTTATATTTCCATTTCTTCGCTCTGGTGTCGAGGCTAAGCGCGGCGTTGAGTTCTGCCACTCAACACGCAATGCCTCTCCTACCCTGCTGTGTGCGGGATACAGCGTGAAGCTGATTTTTTTTCTCTCTTGCCAAATTATAGTTTTAACTAAGTATTTTTGGGTAGGGGATATTTCTTAAATCATCTTTTTAACAACATAAGTTATAAACATAATAAGCGTATAAGAATTTCGACATAGGGCGATGGGAACGTATGGCTTAGTAGTCAGTCTTTTATGTTCCCACGGAGTAAATTCGCGATTAACTATAAACTGATTGGTTGGAGGGTTATTTTTTGTACCTTAACGGTGTATCCCGCATAAAGCGAGGTTATGCAAACATTAAATATTTCATTTTCGCTAGTGCTATTCGAACACACTACCATTAATTAAATTATTGACATACCATTTTCTTTCTAGTACCAACGCGGGATAGCCTTCATACCGAAAACTCTAACCAAAAGCCGAGTTTTGGAAAACGCATCCATCTTCGATTTCCAACTAGATTCTGAAGATGTATCCATCTTACAAAAATTTGATATTAATCACAGAACGGTCGCGCCATTATTCTTACAACACATTCAAAACTATCCATTCGATAAAGTGGAAGGTGGTGATGTACAGCAAATACCTGAGTGGTTCTTAAAATGGAAGAATGGAGCCAATTTGGATATAGATTGATTGACGATATTAATTGAGGCATTTTTGTAACAAAAATAAAACGTTTAATATGATTTTTTTATTTTATTATTTGTGAATGCCTAATTACCTATTACTTTTACGGTTACAATGAAGTATCTTATATATACATATCGAAATATATATTATATTGTAAGCGTTCTCGTGTAAAAGAGGGTAGATTTAGGTGAAAATAATTATAAAAGCAGTGGAATTGTGTCAATCGGGGGACAGTTGCTTGTAAGTGACGGCCCCTATTGGAAGGAAACTAGTGTGAAGTATTGTTAGTAGGTGATACATATCACCTATTGCAATTATATAGCATCCCTTTCCAAATAGTTTAGAATCATATAGACGATGTGTGTTACCCACTTCCGATTTCTAACAATATATATATATATATATATATATATATATATATATATATATATATATATATATAAATCTTATAATTTGATCAAATTATCGATAGTTATGTTAGGCCAGTCTTGGCGTAGAGGCACATGCTACATCCTGTGAACGCTAAATCCTCTGCCTACCTTGCCGCCACCAATTTTTGGGAAGAAATTAAAAAATAATTGTATTAGGCTTTTATAGAGTAGTTTAAATTTTATTTAAAGTTTTGATGACCAAAACACTCAATATTGTCTATTTTAATCTTTCACTGTCACCCACACAGCGCCCAGTGTGCCCATGAGACTGTGTTTAGAGGTGAAATTCTAGGCCGAACATTGTCTTATTACCGATGCGAAGAAATCAATATAATTGATTCTGCCGAGTGGGACCGAACGCAAAACCCTCACATCTACAATAAAAAGGATCTCGAGGGGCTCGTTTCCAGTGGCGTAGCTGGCTGGGAGGGTGCGAGCGGTGCAGTCGCACCGGGCATCAAAAGGAAAGGGGCATCAATTTCACTACCAATTTCACTACTTTTTTTTCAATCAAAAATCGAGAAATTTACAAGAAAAATGACAGAATGAAAATGAAAAATACAATCACGCTATCATGTCACTATTACTAGTCGATACTATTGATTTTGAAAATGTGATGAATGACTTTGCTAGTCAAAAAGTGCGTAATATCCGTTTTTAAATTTTTACAATAATTTTTACCAAAATCTAATGTTATACCTTATATATTATAGTTACTATAGTTTTGAAGCAACAAAAATTATATATCTACTCTAATGTGTTTTGAAATCTGAAATTATTTTGATAATTTTAAAGGGCATCAAGTCCTATGCTGCACCAGGAAGCAAATACCCTAGCATCGCCACTGCTCATTTCTAAATAAGTAAATTTTCTAGTGGGAATTTATGTGAAATTAAATTGAATTAATTTTATAAGTAAAACTAATTTTCTTATTCTCATTCATATAAAAACTTGAATATGCCCCAAAAATAAAGCCTCATCATCAGAAACAAGTGAATTTCTACAATTTCTCTACATTTAACTATTATAGAAACCATAAGAGATGGCGTTGAAGCATTCTGAATCGCGCTGGTGTTACGTTCACTTTGATTCTATATGAAAATTTGCGAGTGTTTCTCATTAATGCGTTCTCAAACGCACCTAGTGACAAATTACTCTGAAATTTTGGACGCGAAGCACTGGTAACACAGTGACACGCGGCATATTTAGTAAAATATAAATTAAATAAATTAGCTTCACGCTATATCCCGCACACAGCAGGGTAGGCAGAGGGAACCTAGTGTAAGAACACTCCGTTCCCCACTTTCTGCCGAATTTTGGAGGCATTGCGTGTTGAGTGGCAGAACTCAACGCCGCGCTTTGCCTCGATACCAGAGCGAAGAAATGGAAATATAAATTTAAGTAAATATTTCATCTCCTCGAGTGGGGATCGAACCCACAACCAGTCGGTATTACAGTCACACTTTGTGCCACTGCGCCACGACTGGCCTCAAATATCATAATCTAATATTACTTTTATTCACATCGTCGTTGTAATCAGGATATTAGAGTGCCGGATCCCTCTTGCTCTCTCTCTCTCTCTAATCCTGCACCCCTATCAATAGCTAGGGAGGGACGCGGTATCGAATAGAAAGTATGGATACTGTACTTACTGTACTTAGTAGGGACAAGGTATCAAGTAGAACATATATTATCGTTACTGAACTCATAAGTAGTATGGGAAAAAAGTATCGATACTTTGAAGTAGACGTGGGTCGTAACTAGGGGTCGCAATATCGGACCATTAAAGCAATCCCGAGATCCCGGTTTTTTTCGATATTTTCGGGATTTGACAAAATTACTAATTTTTCAAGTCTCTTCTTATTTTTAGAGTTAAGTTAAGAGGGTATTTTTAGGGAAGTAGTAAATTAAATTATATTTACTAAATAAAACAATTTTTTCAAATGGTCATGGAAAATTTCGACAAACAAGAGATTCTATTTACTTTATTCTATGTACTTTATGATTCAATAAAAAGAATACAATGAAAAAACTAAAAAATTGTGGTTTTTTTTTGTTTATTTCAAACTTTGGGTTATTTTTTTAAATAAAAAATTATAATTTTATTTAAATCATATCTTTACTTAACGCTATTTAACCTAATTTAAAATAATTATATTATAATTAAATGGAACAGAAAAATAACAACGCAAATATTTTTATATAATTCATTTGTAATTTATATACATAATATTGTACAATTTATTTCTTACTCGATATGTGTTTTTTAAATTACCTGTTGTATTACATATACAAAACGGTTTATTTTAATGAAAAAATTCCACAAAGATATATTTGAATAAATAAAATAAAAATTCATATAATTAACGATTATAAATTAAAAATCAAAAATATTAAATTTACCTTAAATATTCAAATTTAGTTTTTTCAATTTGGAAATGTTTAATCATTAATTAAACATTTCCAAATTTATAATATTGTTTCCTTTTTTTTTAATTGAAATTAGTTTTTTACAATGTGATTCAGTTTTAAGTACAATATTTTTATTTATATTTAATTTTTTTTATAAGCATGCAAAGAAATTAGTAAGATCATCTCTTAGATTTAGTATCAATAAATATTAAATAATAGTGTCTATCTACATATATTATTTATATATAATAAATTCACTTTTCAACTCGTCCACTTGTTCGTCCAAGCATTTTACATTCGCCTCGAAGTCACATTGTTCTGTGCGCTCGTTGAAGTAGAGACCATCATTGCAGAACATCACTTGTGGCAAACCGTTCACACAACGCCAGTAGCGTTGGCAGTCACCTCTGTGAAGTAAAAATACGTTTTCTTTTATTAAAAAAAGATCGTTTTGGTCAATATTTCAAATAAAGAGAACGTAGTGTCATATCACTAGACCTTGCTGTGAGCGGGATACAGCGTGAAGCTGATCTCTTATATTAAAAAAGATGATCCGGTTAGGCTGCATGTGTTTTGAACCATATTTTTCCATTTCCTTCCAAACTTTTTAGTCATTTCTTTTTTTAGTTTACAAGGAGATGTAAGAACTGAATATTATAATAATTGCCGATAATGTTTTCCCTGACCTTCCCTGAATAGGCGTCTCGAATCTTAAATAAATGGACCCCAAATTGTACCGAAAGGCCGACCGTGGCTTAAGACGGTATTTCTTGCTACCTGCTATTATTGCTAGGAATTAAGACAAAAACCTGTCTGAAGCCGTCGTGGTGCAATGGCACTGAGTCTTTACTGTAAGGGTTGAGGGTTCGATTTCCACTAGAAGGAATGTAATATTTTCATTTCATCATTCTGGTAAAAAGATAAAGCGCGATGTTGGATTTTGCTACCCAACACGCAATGTCACCAAAATTGGATGGTGCATAGGGAACAGAGTATCTTCACTAGGTTCCCACTGCCTACCCTACTATATGCGAGGTATAGGGTGAAGCTAAAAAAAATTATACTTACTTGTACGGAATATGATGAGATGCGGAGTCAGCTCTTGAGCATTTAAGTGCTATATTAAAACTGGGTGTTCTCTCCGGTTCTTCAATACTGAGAGGTCGCACGCTGTTGGAGACGCGATCTGCTGTTAAAGTACTTTCTATACCTTTAAAATCAAATGATAAACTCTATATATTAGAATCATTATTAAACTTCCATATGCTTTTCTTTCAGCTTTAACCTGTATCCCGCATATAGCAAGATATACATATCCCTATGTATTTCCTACTATATGCAGTATTAGCCAGTATAAATTAACTCCACTTCTTATTTTCCATCCAAAACTTCTAGACTTTAGAGTAGTGAGTGAAGAAACTTAACGCCGCGATTGAAATTATTTCATTCCCCTAACTGTGATTCGAACTCACTTCCTCTTGTGCAGCGGCAGAGCGTTGACGGATTAGCAATTCCAACTCGGGGAAATTAATGATTTTCATTTTGCGCCAACAGCCGCCACTCGTGAACGAAGTGCCTTAACACCACGCTACCTTTTATTATCCTACTATAATCAGGTTACTGAGTGAAGTTTTAAAAGTTGTATAATTTTTATATGCGTAAAGCTTGAAACAACATTTTTTAAAAATTGTAGTTATTACCATCAGATGCTTTATCAAAGAGGAAGTTGAATTCTTCATCGCCAGAACCTTCCTCGATCTCATCAGGGTGTGTACGTAGGTAGCATTTAGTATCACGAGGCCAATTACACGTCTGTAACACGTCAATAGACGAAATTATATACTTCTTTCAAAGCTCATTCAAATTTATATAAGAATATTTTGATTTCGCAATTTATACATGTTAAAATGAAGCTCTTGAATCGGATTACAACTACACGCTGTATCCCGCACATTACAGGATGGGCAGCGGGATTACAGAGATAAGACTCTTCGTTCCTCACTCTCCGCCGAATTCTAAAGACATTTCGTCTTGAGTGGTGGAACTCAACGTCGCGCTATGCCTCGTTAAGTGTCGCCACTTAACACGCAATGCCTCCAGAACTCGGCTGAGAGTGGGAATGGAGTGTCTCAACACTAGGTTCCCTCTGCCTACCCTGCTGTGTGCGGGATACAGCGTGAAGCTGTTTTATTTTTTTATTTTAACATTTTAAAAGTATTATTTCATCAACTTATAATGTACCTGTAGAACAAAGTCGAAGAAAAGATTAGCAGGACAATATCGCTCAACTTCTATACCGTGCGCACACATGTAGAATCTCGTACAGTCCGTAAAATGTGGTAGCAAGAGGGAAATCTGAAAAAAAACATCATATTTAGATATACATATAAAAAGGGGCAAAAGAAAACACAGTATAAGTGGAAAGTAAATATATATGTACACGGTGATTGTGGGTTCCCAAATTTTGTGAGTCAATTTTAAATTGTGAATGTTTTTAGACGTATTTGTGTACTTATCCAACATACATTCAAAAATACAAATTAAGATATTTAAATATGGTTGTTATTATTTATTATAAACAATTATTATATTTACTTTTTTAGCTTCACGTTATATTCTACATACAGCGAGGAAGGCGGAACGAACCTAGTGTTGAGGCACTCTATACTTGACGTTCCGCCGATTATTAAATACAGTGCGTGTCGAGTAGCATAACTAATAAAAAATAAAAAAAAAATGAAATCGATGGTAAATAAAACAAACAGGCTAAGTGATTTGATATTTGATATTTGACCTTGAAAAAATCGTGAAATTCGGTTCACCCAGTCAAAAATTCTAAGATACAAACATAAAAAAAATACAGTCGAATTGATAAACTCCTTTTCTTACAGAAGACGGTTAAAAGTAAAAATATACAAACCTGTCCGTGTGGATCACATGACATTGTATTCGGATCTACATTCTCCAGTTCTTCTGGAGTAAACGATGAAATGGTGCCGATAAGAGCGAAAAACAGAATGATTGAGGCTGGAACATGAAAAAATGGTTTTACTTTATATGGGGAAGAATCAAAAAATGTACAAATAAGATAGTCTAGGTAAAAATAAACCAGAAAATTTTCGATATAGTTCATAAAAAACCAAAAATAATTTAAAAAATCATAACAAAGTTATCATTATTTTGATTTATAATCTGTATTTTTAATTCAGGAAATACCAGCGGCCATGAAACGACCTCATAGGATCTCGTAAACGTGTCAAGTGACTAGCGCAAAGTTGGTTCATAAGTTTGAGGCCAGTCGTGGATCATGGGTATAAATGTGTGACTGTAAACGCGACTGGTTGTGGATTTGATCCACACTCGAGGAAATGAAATATTTATTTAAATGTATATTTTCCTATCTTCGCTCTGGTGTCCAGTGTCAAAACGCGCCGTTGAGCGTTACGCCACTTGGCACGCAATGTCTGCTGAATGTGGCGGGAAGTTGGTAACGGAGTGTCTTAACATTAGGTTCCCTCTGCTTACCCTGCTGTGTGCAGAATACAGCGTAAAGCCGATTTGTTTATTTATTTGTTAAAAAGTTATTACCAATATCAGTGCATTTGCTCACAACACCAATTGACATAACATGGGGTCCAGCGATTCCGTTCAATTATAAAATATACAATATAATTAATTGCATTGTTATGGCTCTTATGAAAATATTTTTCAAAAATATAATAATAAAAATTTGGTTGATAAAATGTTAACGCATAAAAGCGTAAACATGACTATCAATATATTTGTATTTCCTTCTGTTTTAGGAAAAAAATATTATCACCTTAATAAAATTAATTTGTATTAAAATATTATTGATCTAAGATTTTTATCATTTGATGAAAAAACGCCGACGGTGGAAGAGCCGTAAAAAATGGCGCCTTTGCTTTTGTGATGCCTTATAGCAGTGGTTTCCAACCAGTGGTCCGCCTAAATATGGTCCGCGAACGATTTTAATTTTATGATGGGATGGTGAGGCGAAGTTTCTGTTTAATTATCACAGTTAATTTTTACTATACCTACTTGTTTTGTGGTCCCTGCTACCAAGAATGATATAAAAGTGGTGCTTGATCAAGAAAAAGTTGGGAAAACCTGCCTTATAGGCTGGTAAGTATTAGTTTTAAAAGAAAAAAATGGTTTGTGCCCAATTTTTTTTTTTATTATAATTATTTTTATTTTTGCAAATAAATTTCAATTCATTGATCTGAGAGCCAAGAAAATAACAAGTATATATTAGAAAAATGAGATCTTCAGCTAAACCGCCATTTAAGCATGTAATTGTTCAAACTGAAATTTAAAAAGATAAGAAATTAATAACAACGCGAGACTCAAGAATTCATAATCTTGATGATCACCGATTTCGATTATCATGTCACACGATGCTATCTAAAGTAATAAACATAAATAACTAATGTAAATTCGATGTTTTTGCACGATACGTGCATGAATGTGACGCCATTGATTGATTGTCACTATTTTTACCTATACTTAGTACAGCTTTCAGTAAATAAGGAGATATTTTCAAAGAGACTTTTGGCCTTAACTTTAAACAAATATTTTTGTGGTTAGAGCTTTTTTAGAGTTCTGTACCCAAAAGAAAAGAAACAGAATCCTTCTAGGATCACTTTGGTGCCCACCGGATTCTGTTTCTGTCAAGACCATTTATCTCAAAATTGTTTGGAGGCAGCGACATAAAATTAATATCAAATGGCATCATAGCAATGGCTTTCAATTATTTGTTTTTTTTTACCAGTGGTGCAGGGGCACGAGCGTGTGACTGTAAACGCGACAGGTTACATTTCTAACTTGAGAAAATGAAATATTTAATACTTTCATTTTTTTCGCCCTGGTGTCGAGGCAAGACGCGGCGTTGAGTTCTGCCAATCAACACGCAATGACTAAAAAAATCTCTGCCCTACCTACCATGCTGTGTACGAGATACCTACAGCGTCATGCTAATTTAAACTTTTTTATGACTTTAATTTTTAAACATATGTAGTAGATTGTTATCATTTAATATTAAAATCTTATCAAGACGACATACTACATGTCGGCGCATTTTAATATTATGACGTTCACAGTCGGTAGGTCTATTTGATGTTATTATCTTTAGAGTATTTCTTGACTCATATACTTTATATTTATGAGATTACAGGAAGTACAAATATGTAAGAAGTTAATTATCTAATGTTAAAGCTTCACCCTGTATCCCACATATTGCACAGGGTAAGCAGACGGAACCTAGTGTTAGGTAGTGGAGCACAACACCGCGTTTTTTAGTAATTCAATCTCCAGAGTGAGAATGGAATTCACAACCATCGCGTCTACAGTCAGACGCTGTGTCGCAAAATGAATAGATTTTTTTTATAAAATTGTCTTTAACAAAATAATGATCCGATTATTAAAACTTTAAAAATATGACATAATGGGGCTATATAGACGTTTAATTTTTGTTTGATTCACAATCAATATAAAAGATAAAAGAGACTGTCATGGTGCAGTGGCATTGTAAGCACGATGACTGTGGCTCCGGTCCCTGTTCGGAAGAATAATTATTTAAAACTTCGGGAGACCGAGTTAGAACAGCTCTGACCTTGGCTTGGTTACCGTAGAAGGTATCAAGAAATGAAAAAACGGTGTTGCATGGCGTCTCCTATGAAACTCAGAATCTGCTTCACTCGGGTCGAGTTATACCTACTAGGTAGGGCTCTTGATGCTCTTTTAGATTTTTTTTACGGACATCTCTCGCGCCTTGGCGCGATTGGTCCACGGAAAAACGTGGACGCGGAAAAACGTCTCTCCACATGTGTGTTACCACAGTGCTCTTTTACTGAATCTTGTTTAATGTCTCTATGCAGATTTGTATTATGTATGTTGGTACACACGGCGCACCAGTGGCGATGCATAAAAATCGAATTTACAGGATTGTCTATTGACCGAAGTCAACAAACACTATACTAAATGAAAGTGGACACAAATACTTTTATTCGGTCCATGGAGGTTTGTAGCCGGTCAGCTAGCCGGCCGGGCAGCTTTATTAAAAACGTGGCCGGAGGTGAAGACATCAGTATCGTCCATGAATAAGGCTAAGTTCGTACCTGGGGCCTTCTTTGGGGTCTTCTTTTTTTGGGGGGATGTCGTGTTTGTATAGGTTGTACAGAAGCGGGGGTTGGATGAAGCCTTGAGGGACTCTAGATCTCATCGGCCGACTGGAGATTAAGTTAAATTCGACCCTGAAGCGAAATAAGCTGTTTGATAAGTAGTCTCGTATTGTATGCACGAGCCTGTGTGGTACGCCTGCTTGTAATAACTTGGAGATCAATCCATTATGTCAGACTTTATTAAACGTCTTTGCTTTGTCTAAAAAGATTACCGCGAAAGGCATCGTTTTGGCTCGGGTCATCAGGAATTCCGTGATCAGGAATTCCGTTCGCATTGTACCTTGTGGTCACTGGAATGCTTGGAAAGCCAAATTGTTCGAGAGGGCGGATGTCTTAGGCCACGACTGCAACATGAAGACGTGTGAAGAGGATACGTTCGTAAATATTGCCCATTGCACTAAGAAGGCTAACCTGTTTGTCCACCTGTCCACCATATGATTCGGCCATAACATATTTAAAAAATCTAGTATACTATAGTATACTAGATTTTTTAAATATGTTATTTTTATAAAAATATAATATTATTATATTTTTTTTTAGAAAACTTATAAAAATTTTAACGTAACGGCAGCATTTTTTTAATTTTTTATACGTTTTCTATAAAGTATTTTTGTTTCGTAAGTGTGTAATAACAATGAAAATATCAAAAATATAATATTATTATTTCTGTATAATACCAATTTTAATATATATATATATATATATATATATATATATATATAATATAATAAAAACATATTTTTTTTATTAACGATATGTCATAGACAAGAGGATATTATAGAGACATAGACAAGGACAATATTATAGAGTTATATTTAGACGTCAGTTTTCAGCAACCTATATGTGTTCTGTGGTTTAGTTTTTAAATGACATTCGTTATGTGTTGTGTATTTTGATAAATATCTGTATTTAAGATTATAATTTATTTATAAAATCTATTCACGAGACTAAATTAATAATTTCCTTATATTTATGTATAATGTCTGTAGACTATAATGATATTTTTGGTAACGTAAAAGAAACATTCAATAGTTTAGGAACATTTCAATTTACACCAGATATTGATATCTATGAAACACCTCAAGAATTTGAACACTTAACATCCATTGCTATATCTGAAGGAGAAGATAATAATGGAAAGAATAAAAAGAAACCAAAACCAAAACGTATACAGAAAAAGAAACTTCCGAACATAGATAATGATAATAGTAATTATGAACCTGATGATACTGAAAACAATAAAAGAAAACCAAAACCAAAACGTATACAGAGAAAGAAACTTCCGAATTTAGATGATGATGATAGTAATTATGAACCTGATGATACTATAAATATATGTCACAGCGCAAGAAAACGTAGAACTAGCAAACGTTTAAAGAAGTCTAAAGAATCACACAATGACAATAGTATAATAGACATAGTTACACCACCCAGAGTTTCTAGAGGCAGAGGTAGGGGTAATATGAGACAAAGAGGCAGAGGTAGGGGATCTAGAAGACTCATATCGAGGGCAAATGACTCTATTATAACTTTTAACATTGGAAATACACTAGAATATCCAGATGAGTTAGAAAATGTACCTATCTTTAATACACAATGTGATGATGTAATAGAATTAGATGACTCTGTAGATATTGAAAATGAAGAAATATCTGTAAAAGTTGAATGGCAGAGTGTGGAAATATTTAAATTCACTATTAGAAAATTTCAAAATTTGAAACTTATATTTGATTTTTTCTGTTCTAAATATAATGTTGAAAAAGATAATTTGTTATTTATGTATGATAATAAGATACTACAGCCAGATGACACTCCTGACACTATAGGTTATCGAGAATCAAAGTTAATAGATGGTGGCATTATATATAAAAACAAAATGAAAATATCAAAAAATATAGAAAATGTAGAAAAAGTTGAATTAGGCATTCAAATTAAGTTCCAATATAAAAATTCAAAGCATCCTTTTATTGTATATGTGGAAAATAATGATAAATTATCATTAGCAATGATGAAGTGTGCAGAGAAACTAGAAGTACCTATAAACAGACTAAAATTTGAATTTGATGGTGATATTGTTTCTGGTAAGAAATATTTAGATACTATTATCATTAAAGGCCAATTGTGGCACAGGGGTGCAAAGTTTGACTGTAAAATCGACTAGTTGGATTCGATTATATGGATTTGATCCCCACTCGAAGAGATATTTTAATTTCTTTGCTCTGGTGGAGAGCCATTGAGTTCTGCCACTCAACATGCAATGCCTCCAGAACTCATCAGAAAGTGGTAGTGTCTTGACACTAGATACCCTCTGCCTACCCTGCCTGTGTGAGGGATACAGAGTGAAACTGATTTTTATTATGTTTAAGTTTGAATGTGTAGTTCCCGAGATTAGTGCTTTCAATGTGAAACAAACAATTCAGCTTTATTATATAAGTATGAATTTTAATCTTATTCTTTTCTATTTGCAGGTAAACAAACTCCAAATGATTTAGATTTGGAAGGTGGAGAATGTATAGATGTTAAAATTATTAATTGAACTATATAATAATGTAAATATATTATATTGCTTATTCAAAATTTTCTTTTATTTCATAATTTGCCAAATATTTGCGGCAGTGTGTGTTTTGTGGCGAAACTTAACGCCTCGCTTTGCTTTGTTACCAGAGCAAGGAAATTATAATATTAAATATACCACCTCGAGTAGAAATCGAACCCATAACTGACCGTGCCAAGTTGTAAGGTTGTTGTAGCATTAGTTTGACATCCACTTCAAAAATATATAATACTCATTTAAGTATTTTTGTTTAACTAAACCAAAATATCAATTACTCTATGTTAAGTAAAATTATTTTTTACTTTTTAACCGACTTCAAAAAAAAGGAGGTTATCAATTTGACTGTATTTTTTTATGTTTGTTACCTCAGAAAATTTTACTGGGGGAATCGATTTTGATGATTGTTTTTTTATTTGAAAGACAGTGCCAGTGGAAATTTATTCACCTTCACGCTGTATCTCACATAGAAGGGTCGGCCGAGAAAACCTAATGACAAGGCGATACTCCGTTGTGCATTCACTGGCCAAATTACAGACATTGATGTGGCCAAGTTACAGACATGTTGTGTGGCGGAATTCAACGCCACGATCGATCTCACCAGAGCGAAGAAATAAATAACATCTGTCATTGGAAATTTCCATTACTATTCAGGTGTGTAAATAATGCTTTTTAATGAAAAACATTTGATAAGTCGTTGAAAACTGTTAATTGTTAGATTATAGTTTTGCCTTTGATATTAAACATTAGTTTTCTGTATTTGATACTTTATCTCGCTATCTACCTAATGTATTTATCAAAAATAACAAATTCGATGATTATTGAGAATAGTGCTATTAATTTTGATAATAATATTAAGTAATTTATAAATTATGTTATGTTCACACTGTAATAACATACTTCCTAATTGCGTCATAGACACAATTGGTTTATTTTGTGATTTCTTTATCAGCTTTTTTTTTCTTTATTCCATGTTAAGTAGGATAAACGAAGAAAATGTAGTGTCAAGAAACGCCATTTTGTGATTCTTTTGTAAAAATTAACTAACTTCACAATGTATCGTGCATATAGACTGCAACCCCGATTTAACGATACTGAATTTAATTAGAAAATCAAAATATTATGTTACGCGCCACCCGGCTAGCCGGCAACTCTCGGGTACGCTGTCGCCGAGCGGTCGGGAGGGGCTTGGCGGGAAAACAGTGACGCGCTCCTATATTGTAAAATAAAAAAAAAAAACAGCTTCACGCTGTATCCCGCATACAGCAGGGTAGGCAGAGGGAACCTAGTGTTAAGACACTCCGTTTCCTACTTTCTGCCGAATTCTGGAGGCGTTGCGTGTTAAGTGGCAGAACTTGGCGCCGCGCTTAGCCTAATAAAAATATTGATCTCAGGTGTTTCTTTTGTCAGCCATTGCGAACTTTAAAACAACAGTGGCAAACAGCAATGTTTATTATCACTAAATACTGAAAGATTGGACAAGTCTGTCGAGACATGAATTTAATTTGAAATTTATTGTAGTAAGCTAATAGAATTGGTTATGTAAAGGTTATACGTATATATAATTCGATAAATAAAATAAATAAAACTTTATCTTAGGTACGTTTTGCAAGATTAAAAATTCATCATAAAAAGGTTTTGAACAAATGTGTTCGCGGGTAACGGGGGTTCGGGTCCCGCTGCGTTCAAATTTTATACGTTTTCTACATAAGTATTTTTCCTAAGTGTGGAATAACACTTTACAAATGTTTAAGAATATTTTTAGTTTTATAAAAATGAGAATGCTTTGTATACCAACCCTCAATAGCATAAAATTTAAAATTTTATACTTTATTTTAATTTTTTTGTATGTGTTGTCTACACTGCGTTTCTGATCGTATATCGTTTGTGTGATCACTGATGTTGCGTCTACAATTATTAATTTTTTAACTATATCTTAGATTTAAGATTTATTGTAAATCTGTTTGGTGATCCTTTTGATTAAAAATTTAAAAAAAAAGTATTGACACCATGCAACTCCACGATTTTTTTGAATTGCAATACATTTTTTTTTTATTTACACTAACTAAACATAAAAAGCTAAATAAATTTAAATTAAGAATAATTTAAATTTATTTAGCTTTTTATGGTTAGCTAAATCAAAGTTTAGAAAAATATATTAACATTTATAATTATGGCAATATTTATCCCCTAAACCCTTTTGTCTATGGGACAAAAATAGTGGCCTTTGTGGCTTAGCGGCGCAGCGTCGGTCTGCTAACGTGGCGGTTGTGGATTCGATTCGAGAGAATAAATTATTTTCTTTGATTTTTTCTTTGATTCAGCGTTGATTACCACTATACGCAATGTCTCGAAAATTGGACTGATAATGGGGAATGAAATGTCATCCTCTGCCTACACTGCAACTGCACGAATGTATATGTAAAGCCATGAAGAAACAAAAAAAAAATAGTGTTCTATTTTTCCGATACCAATTTCTTTATGTAATATGTAAGTAAATAATATTTATTATTCTGTAAACAAATACGCACCGAACATTTTTGGGCAAGCACAGAGCACTATCACTACACTACCGTCTATCGTTCACTTACTGTTTAATTTTTTCCTATACTTTATCTTATATATTAGAGCTTATTAAGACGTCTTTCACACCTGACTTTACTTTGTTTTTTTTTTGTAGAATATTTAGATAGATTCTTTGTAATCGTGAAGTGATGCTTTGAGCATACTATTAGTATAAAAAAAAAATATATTTGTCACTCCGTTCTCCATTATCTGTCTGATGTTTAATTATTCCTTTTTTTAGTCTTTTTTACACTAAGGATAGAATAAAAATTTGTTAATAAACGTTTGTTAATAATTGTTAGGAAACGTATTTTTTTTTAATAATTCGAATCCGCGTCTCTTGGCAAAAGTCTAAGCGATCTTACTTCCAAGCCATACATTCCTATCATGCTATGTTGTTAGCCTCATATGTTGTTAGCATCATTTTAGGGAGATTTTATTTAAAAATTTCCACTTACTAAGATTAACGCTAAGAATGTTAATTTGACAAGTGACAATCTTCTAAAATTCACTGTATTTTTGCTGAGAGATTTGCATTTTCTATACATTTCACGTTGACTATGTATATAACCACGGATACACTGTGACATCGCGTTGCAGAGGGAGGAGCTTAGAGCAGTTCCCGAGATGTGCGACCCAAGTTTCGGTCTAATGTAAAATAATCTTACAGATGCCGCCTTTGAAATACATAAAATTCACAATTTCAAGCCATTTCATACTGGCTGCTGTCAAGAAGCATTTAACATGAATACACCATGAAACGGTATTTTTATATCTAAAATAAACATAACGGTTTTGACTATTTTGAATCTTATTTGAATTCGTTACTACTTTATTAGCACTATCTGTATATCGATTACGTCATTTTTTGTTAATATCGGGATCAGTTGTTATTTGTTATTATATGCCTATAGACCCTTAAAATCCATATTATAGAAATTATGAATTGTAAAATAATTGTGGGTTCTATTCCCACTTGAGGAAATGATCTCACTCACTCAGAATACACAACACATAATGTCTCGCAGTTTGAGCGGTGAGTGGGTAACGGAGTGTTAACAGGTTCCCTCCGGCTCCCTCCGTCCTCCTTGCTATGTAGAATAAAATTATAAAAAAATATAAAAACGGGAACAACAAACAAATATACAAACACATTTGTTTTAACATAAAATTAAAAAGATAATAATCTAATAAAATTAATACAAAATATACTTTATATACACGCAATAATTTAATCTATTTCGATAAAACCCTACTATAGTATAGATAATTCGCAAAGAAGAATTTCCTCATTAATGATTAGTTATCATTCGTCTAACTCCAAATGTCATTGCCATGTTCTTTTGTGAAATTGATTTTTGTTTTGAAATATATATATTTTGTTTATTTAAATTGTGGACTTGGCTGTCTGACTCAACAATTTTTCATTGTAGTGTGTACAAGTTACTCTAGAGCATATACGTATGTAGAAATATTTCTCCGGCAGGAAGCTTGAATTTATCTTTGAACTTATCTTTTTTGCTAAAAAAAGAAAGAAAAGTTTTCTGAGAAAGGCAGTCGCTATAATAATAATATACTAGCACCGGATAATTGATGGTCATCGTGACTTGATACCGTACAAGCGTAGCACTGTTTATTGACAGATCTTTTGTAATGACCACAAATTCTTTTACTTTTTCTTTCATTCTAAAATGAAAATATTGTTATTTTATATGTAAATGTGTGTGTGTATAATTTTTTTTTATTACGTTTGATTTTAGCTTCACGCTGTATCCCGCATTTAGCAGGGTAGGCGGAATCTACTAGTGTTAGTGTAAAGACACTTCCGTTCCCCAGTTTCCCCTAAATTCTTAAGGCATTGCGTGTTCTAGACATGATCCGTTTTGAATTATACGATATGTATTTTAATTATTAAAGGTAAGACTAATGTTCCAAAATCGACTAACAAGCGACATCTCCCTTAATAAACTGTTAAACACGTGTAAAATAAAATAATAATTTACTTTCATAAACGCATGCGAGTGGGGATCGAACCCACAACCAGTCGGTTTTCAGTCACACTTTGTGCCACTGCGTCACAACTGGCCTCAATTTGTTGTTAATAACAGATACTAAACTAATTTTAAACTTCAATATCAATTTTCTATATAGTTTCTCTAAACTCGAGTTTTTCGTATGTTATAAAGTAGCTGGTAAAGACCTTAACCCGTCATGCTGAATTATTTTTGTTAAGGTGTCATTTCCATTTTATTTAAAATTTAATTGCAAACCTTTTAAAGTTCCACATCCGGTGTTCAAGTCTCCAAATAAAAGACAGATTAGGCAGACGTATATTGTTCTATCTTTATAAATTTTGCAATTAAAAATTATTTCAAATTTATTTTCATATTTCAAAAATCATGATAAGTACATAGTTATACATAAGTATTCGTCATAAGTCAATATACCATTAATCAGTATGAAGATTAAAGATATAAGGAATTATTAACTAGTCTCATACAAGTATGCATATCATCTGATCGTAAACATTACGGTAGGTTCGATTCCCACTCGGGGAAAAGTATTATTTTCGGATAGAAAACAGAATTGAATTCTGCCATTCAACACGCATTATCTTGGAAAATAAATAACGGTGTGTCTTAATACTAGGTCCGTCCCGATGTGGCCGTTTCAGCTCATTGAACAAAATGCACTAATCAAAATATCGAAAAAAAAATATGATGCTACAAAGTACACACCAACATTAATTGTCTATGTGCCCTCATATTGACTCAAATGAACTAGATAAGAAAAAATCCTCTACTTTCTAGTATGTATGAGTGACTCGTTTTACTCCCGACTCCGCCATGTATGTGATTTTTTTTCTTTCTTTTTTGATGTGGTTCAACGTGGTCTTTAGAATTAAAACCAAAAGGAGATTAAAAATAACTATAAATTACAAATAGATAAATTATTAAGCCATTTAATAAAATGGGATAAAAGTATCCTATCGCATAATCTGTGTTATAAAAAGATAGCTGGAAAAAAAATGATATGAACTCGTTAAACAGTTGCGCATTACAATTATTTCGTATAAAATGTATTTCTTTTGAACCAACTTCAAAATAACGTTTAAACTAATAACATTGTGAGTGTATGTATAAAACTAGCCTTTATATATGCTATTAGGATATTTTTTTTAGCTTCCCGCTGTATATCGCGCATAGAAGAAGGCAGAGGGAACCTGGGAGCCGAGTGTTAAGACACTCCGTATCCATTAAGACAACGGTTGCAATCCCCCCTGATTAGCGTACGCAGGGCATTCCGCTGTGATCGCCAACTGTTTACGAGCGTCCTTCAAAACTCGCATTAATAATATATTTTTTTTTACTTTGAAAAAAGAAATTGTTAAAGCTACACTTTTTAGTAGTTAAAAAGAGCGACAAAAACATTGCGAGTTTTCGCTTTCGATACTTTATCTAGGGGCGATCGAAATATTGTCAAATGCATGGTAGTATGTGTATTTTTTTATTTATTGATTTAATGTACTTTATAAGCATTGTTATAGAAAATATTAATGTTCTGCACATCTTCTATATATAAACTTAAAGTGCCAAATTTCATAATGCTTTGTACGCGCAATTTTTGTAAAAAGGGGTCCAAAAGGGTACAAAGTGGTTTCATTTATTAATATGTAGATATACGATTACAATCTTACAATAACACCCACCACACCAACTCTAATCTCTAATTTCTCGAAAAAATAATTAATACGACTATTTTTTATCGATATCTAGTTAAGTAGATAGATATTTGCTTGTAAGCTATTTAATTTCACGTTACTCGTATATTATTTTATTGCTTAATATTATTCAATAAACCATAATTATTATTTTATTGTAAGCGCGACAGGTTATAAGTTCGATTTCCACCCAAGAAAATTATGTATTTAATATTTTCATTTGTGTAACGTGAACTTATTTTGGTAACGAGGAAAATCGCGGCATTAAGTTCCGCCACTCAATACGCAATGCCTCCAGTGTTCGGCGAAAAGTGGGAAACGAAAGTGTCTTAATGGCAACGCAGTGTCTTGCCAGTAGGTTTCCAGGATCCTTCTGCCTATCCTGCTATGTGCGGAATACATGCGAGATGCGAAACAAAAAAAAATATTCAATAAACTTATACGTAAGTTAGAGGTAGAGGAGCACTGAAAGAGGAGAGCTCTACATTTTTACAGGAATAGGAAAAACGGGATTTTGCATTTGTCCACGTTATTAAAAATACACGCGGCGAGTCCACACCACATAAATTTTAATTGGGAAAACATAAAGGACTACCCATATTAAGTTAAGACACTCTGTTTTCCTCTTTCCACACGAATTTGAGCCAGTACAGTGGATAAATTCAACGCTGTGAATTGCCTTACCATCTTATGAAAATATTTAATTACCCGAACTGTGGATCGAACACACAACTGTTGCGTTTACATGCTATCCCACTCCGCCATGATGTTACGGTACATAGTTTTCGTTGAATCATATAAGATAAAGTAAAGTAAACAATATTAATACGGAAATAGGATTTTTTTTATCAAACGGTCATAAATAACATTAGTTAATATATTAAGCCTTAAGTTATCAATATTTGAATTTTCTATTGCACCTGCCTATTATTAGGAACGGAGTGTTTTAACAATAGGTTCCCTCTGCCTACCCTGTCGTGGGATACAGCGTGAAGCTGATTTTTATTAAGCCAGTTTAACCTTAAAGCCCCATTTCCACCCCGAAAATAGCGTACCAACGCATTAAAAACTACGTTGAACTACCAAAAATGAGCTGCAACATTGTATTGTATTTCCACTAATAAACATTTAAGCGTATCTATCTAGAGATATTTTCTGGGGCGGAGGGGAACCTAGACTTTTTTACCTTTGAAAACATATGTTAGTATAAAAATTGTTTTTGTAAGTTTTCGGGACAATTTTTTTTGCTAGCAAAATTTACAGCACCAGTCTATTGTAGGGTGGGCACAGACCATCCGGCCCTGACTCTTCCTACCATGTCAATAAATAATCGGTGAAAGAGTTGAAGTGAACTCGCTCAATTCTAAGGAGCGGAGGCGGTTGTGAGTTCGAATCCACTTAGGGAATTTCTATGCTAAATAACAAAGCGCAACGTTGAATTCCGCCACTTAATCACGTAATATCTCAAATTAGTGTGGAAAGTTGAAAACGGAGTGTTTTTGACACTAACGACTTAACATGCCAAAACTGCCTACTCCGAAATGCGTGATAAAGGGTGGAGAAGTATGAAAAATAGATTTAAGAAATTAATAAAAAAACTGATTATTAGCTTCCCGCTTTATCCCGCAGGGAACCAGGGTACCTAGTGTTAAGACACTTTGTTTTCCATTGGCACTTCCGTAACTACTTACTTACTTAAGAAAAGAATTTAATCGAACGAGAAAAAAAATAGTATAAAACTAAATGAAAAAAACATTTAAATATAATATAATTAAAATATTGTAATCATAATGCAAAATCTGAGATTACAGTCGATCCGATGTCAGCTAATGTATTTACGAATAATTGTTTTGAATTATAAAGAACTTTTTTTTGAGATATGAATCTGCGACCGTTATTAGATGGATTGTATTTCCTGCTCAGTACTTAGGATATATTAATAGCTTCACGCTGGATCCTGCATATTGTTGGGTAGACAACGGAAATCTAGTGTTAAGACACTCCGTTCCTGCTTAATATTTGCATAATTTTCTGAACAAATCGCGGCGTTAAGTTCATCCACTGCACACGCAAGTGGACGAACTTAACGCCACGATTTGCTTGCCAGAGCGAGAAAATTGAAATAGTTCATACTGTTTTTTATTTCAATTGAACTCACAACCTTCGCGTTTACAATCACTCACTGTACCAGTGTGTCCCGACGGCTTCACGCCAGGCATGACTCATTGTCACGTTCCGCCTGAGCCAAGCGTACAAGCGAGAGCGGGAAACACGCGCCGAAGCCCAAACATTGTACAAAATAATGATCAGCTTCACGCTGTATCTCGCACACAGCAGGGTAGGCAGAAGGAAACCAGTCTTTCCGCCGAATTCTGGAGGCCTTGCGAGTTGTACAGGGAAACATAAATCCGCGCTCTGCCTTGACACCAGAACGAGGAAATGCAAATATCAAATCGATCAATCATTCATTCGCCCAAATGGAAATCGAACCCACAACCGTCGCGCTTACAGTCGGACGCTTGCCTTATGGCAGCCTCCCGAAATGTTTTTAGTTTTGTTTTTCAAAATTCTCTGCTGTAACGATAATGCAAAATCACAAATTTATTTTATTGATATTTTGAATTTCTAATAAAAGTAGTTTTTTTGATTACATAATACATACACGTTTTGAAACGACAATCCATTAAAACTATCCTTTTTAGTAGTTCAAAAGAGCAATAAAGAGATTTGCAATTTTTCACTTTCGATACTTTACCTAGGGATAGTCAATGTATTTGACCATGAGGGCAAAAATTTGTATTTTTATATATTGCAAACATAATGTTGTTATATGGAAGAAATTGATTTGAACCGATAACCGTCGCAATAAAGTTATATTTCTAGAATGCACCTATCAATGTCATTACAATTCAAAATATCATTGTAGTAATAAAAATCAAATGAAACATTTCACCGCCGTTGTAAAAAATATTAATAAAATTATATTATAATAGCTATTATTTTTTATAGTTTAAGTCATAAATTTTTTACAATTTATTATTAAATTTTGAAGTGTTTTATAATAAATATTGATATTTTAAAAGGCGGTGCTTTCTTGTATATATGAGTATATGTATATGTAATATATGAGTATTTTAGGTGTTGTTTGTTATCTGTTGAGTCAGACATTTTTAAATATGTATTTTAATTGTTTATCTATTAATATGTTTAATTTTTCTATTGGGGCCGTTCAAGTATTACGTAAGCAGTTTTTTTTGCAAGTATTGACCCCCATTCCCTCCCCCCTTCCCTATGTTATCAAAAATAAGCAATCCTTTAAGAAATTGAACACGTGTTTCCGGTTTATTTTAATACCCCCCACCCTCCATGTCATTATCATGTCATCATCACAGTGCTTATGTACCTAATACTTGAAAGGCCCCATTCTGGGAAGCACCCCTTTTAAATTTAAGTAGTGGTTTTATGCCACTTCGTTTCGCATCAGGTAATGCCGGGCCCCGGCGCCCAACCCACTTTAAAGGCCGGCAACGCACCTGTAACTCCTGGTACACGGGGCCGTGGGCGGTGGTAATCGCTTACCTTCATGTGAACCGAACACTCGTTTGCCGTGTCTTTTCCATAAAATAAAATATACTTTTTTTTATTGGTTAAAATTTTAGATATAGGTACATATTTAAGGCCGCCGTGAATAGACACAGCGTTTGTCTATACACGCGATGGTTGTGGGTAGTGAGATAAACGCGGCTTTAAATTCCGTCACTCAACACAAAATAACAGGTTCCAGAGGTAATGGTACACATATAGGTATCTTGTATTACATTTCTTATGATTTGTACAAATTTTATCACAATCAAAAGATTTGCACTAATATAAAACTGTCCCATAATCCTAGTCGACAATATAATTATCTAAAACTTTTAATACCTCGCATTAAATACGCTTTTAATATCCTATGAAATGCCGAGTATACCGACAATTTAATTTGTAGGCATATATATTTTTCAGGTCTACGTTATATCCTGCTTATGGAATAGGCCGAGGGAACCTAGTGTTAAGACACTCCGTTCTCTATTAAATCACTTCCGTTCCCCACATTCCGCCGAATTATTGAGCATTGCGTGTTGGGTGGCGGACCTCAACGCCGCGCTTTGTCTCGTTACCAGAGTGAGGAAGTAAAAATATTTTATACCCCCAGTTGGAATCGAACGCAAACCGTCGAGCTTACAGTCACGCGCTATTGTCCGTGCCAAAAGTAATAATGTATGGTTCAATCTACTTTTTAAGTACTCCTTTCGCTTCCCTAAGAAATAAATACTAAAAAAACAGCAATAAGCAATAATAAGTATTTTATTAATTTTGTAGATACTTTACGGAGTTGGGTCTTGTTATATCATTACGTTTGTATTAAGAACTTACATATTTTTTTTGTAGTAACGCGTATATAATTAGACATTATAATTTTTATACAAAAACACTATGTCCCCAAGCCCAGATATCAACGGACACTTGGCATTTTTTGTCTAATTGTTTGACGATATATGTTTTTAACAGTGTAAGCTTATATAAAAAAATAAACAGTACATTATGTTCCATCCAGACCGTATCTTTATATATTTTTTTTAATTGTCCCTAAAAAAAATCAAAACATCTTAGTATCTACTGCGTTATGTAAAATAAACAATTTTTTTTTCATGAGGTGGCGTCGAGGGTACGTTGTAAGCGAGAGCCGTTGTCTAATTTTAAGTTGGTAAGGTGCCTAAAGGTCAATTTCGCACTAGTTGGACTTCAGTGTGTATAGAGTTCACGAAGAGAGTACGTTTATTGTCATTCTACTGAGTTTCGATGTATTATTTTGATAGGTATTAAAATATGTTACTATTACAACTTGAATTGAACTGCTTTTTGTTCTGATTTTCACAATTTACCACAATCATCGATTGTCATTGTATTTTATGTAATTTTCCTCCTGCCGCTGCCGTTGCCGAAAGAGAAAGTATGGGAAAAGTATAAAAAAAATTGTGCAAATTTGTGCTATACTAATTTAAGAAAACACTGTATTGTTGTATTGTATTTACATATAAATTACTTATTCAAAAAAAATTTGCTGTGATGTGATTTACAAAGTATTAAATATCTTATATTAGACTAGAAGGCGCGCGCAGCTCCGCCTACTTATTTCCGCCCTTAGGGGGTGAATTTAAAAAAAACCACCAAACACGTGTTCAATAATATTTTTAAGTCTGAATTTAAATTTTATCGATTAAAATATTTTTCCATATAAACTTTCAACCCCTTATTGGAACCCTTAGAGGATGAATTCTAAAAAACCGTGAAACACGTGTTCAATGAAATTTGATGGAGTGTGGATGTGCAATCAAATATTTGAATGCAGATTTGGTTTAGACACTGTCCTTAAGAGTATCGGCAGCGTATCCAGACGTGATATTCTCCTCTGAATTTTTTTTTTAATAATGACTATAGAAGCGTGAATCACTCCACGCGGAGGGATAAATAAAACACAAATACTGACATTAAAACGTAATTGTTAGGTTACATACGGGCGCGGCCGCTACACTACACACTAACTAGTCATAATAATAATAATAATAAACAATTTCAATTCACTTATCTAAGAGGGTTAGAAACACAAAATATCATTTATTATGTATATCACTATTCATGTTGTTTCAAAACGGAGAAATTATAAACATTATTATAACAATACTTATGACAGGAAAATTAATTTATCCAAAAATCGGATTATTCGGAATCGAACCTGCGACGGTCGTGAGTTCAATTTCCACTCGGGGGGAATGAACTGTTTGAATATTATCATTTCCTCGCTCTGGTAACAAGACAAAGCACGGCGTTCACTTCCACTCCACACGCCATGTTTCAAAAATTGGGCGGTGCATGGGTACCCGGAGTGTCTTATCAGCAGGTTCCTTCTGCATACCCTGCTGATACAATGTGAAATTAAAAAAATCTCTTAAAAATAAATGCGTCCAAATTATGATTCTGTCTTCATTTTCAAAATACTTATAACAAGTCGCAGAATATTTTGATATTATAAAAAAAAATTTAAGCACGCCTTGATTATCACTCTATTATGTGATTCAATTAATATTTCTTTTAAAAAAATCCTTAACTTTATTAAATTCACGTGATATTTAAATTTTAAAAAATATAAACAGTTATTGCTTCATACAAATTTAAATAATTCCTTCATTTTGAAACCTATCTAAACTGTTTACGTAGCATTTGCATTACTTATTAAATGCACCAAAAATAAAAATAGAAACGGCATATAATTTATTTAATGTTGTATTTAAAAATAATAACAAAATTCCAGTGTCACAGCGTTCGACAAGATTAATAATGACATTTAATTTATCTTAATCCCTGATCTTTAGCGTTGTTTTCCGAAATTATAATATGAAAACGAGTGCAAAGTACCTAAGGAATGGAGTGTCTTAGCACTAGGCTCTCTCACTCTTTGCCATCCCTGCTGTATTCAAACGCTACGTTAACAGTATCTAAATCTTAAGTCTATTATTAGTAAAATTTTAAAATAACAATTTAAAAAAACAATAAATAGGCGGTGATCCAATCATTGAGACCTTCTCGTTTCCAAAAAAATAATACTTATTACAGGAAAATAAATATATTTTCCCATATTCCTGTAATTTGAAATTAATAAATTTCAAATTTGAATTGATGGACAAATCGATCGTAAATAAATGAAATAAATAATATAATAATAAAAAGAAGTCATATAATACCAACCATCTCTTAGACTATACAATTACTGTCACATCAAAACAATTTTATAAAAAATACTAAATTATATAAAAAGGTATTGCCAGAAATAGAACAAATATATACTTTCATCGAGTTAAAATTGAAGATGTGACCACAGTTATACTAAATAAAGCAGTAATCCAATTTTGAAACAATTATTGATTACATTTCAAAATGTTCACTAAAACACACAAAAAAAGAAAGTAATGAATAAAATTACAACCATCTCTCTATAAAAGACACAAATAGACAACCTCCTGGACTATATAAACTATTTACTTACGATCGATCTATAAATAAATATAAATCTATGAAACAACGAATTTTCGCAACGAAATATACTTTTTTTTATATTGTACACTGGTTTATTTATTAGTAATAATAATTATGAATTATTTATTAAGTCTGTATAGTAAAAAAAATACATATACAGATTAAATAATAAATTGACAAATGTATGATCAAATATTTTTAAGATAAAATATTTGATACATTTTTTTTATTTGTCAAATTTTATTATTTTGTTATGAATAGTATGGTTGTTTAATAAACTTTTTGCCATATTGAAATATTCTAAACGTATATAGTATATTATCTATATATATATATATATAAATACATTTTCGTTGAAAATTATTTTTAAATTGCATATATAAATAGATCAATAATAAACATCCAAATGAAATAAAACCATACTATGCATAAAAAATATATGTAAATAAACCAATCATTTTACAAAACACAAGTTACATATAGAAAACAATGAATGTTATTATTTTTTCAAATGTAACCGAGAAGTAAAAAATCTTATAATTTACAAGTTTATGAAATGAATAGCATATTGTAAATTTGGAGGAGACCAACCTTCGTTATTAATTGAATCTACTTATAAGCAACGTGTTTTTTTTTTGTATATCAACATATTTTTAAAATCGATTACAATCAACAGAATCAAAATAAATATAATATAATGTATATATATATATATATATATATATATATATATATATATATATATATATATATATATATATATATATATTTACATTCTGTCTGAATTTAAAGTTTCTTCATACTGCTAAATTTTGAAATATCGTGATTTTGAAATTTTTTTCGTTTAAACAAAATGCCATTCAATTCACAGACATAGATGCATCTTATCTAAATTAAAAATATAGCACCCCAATAACATTGAGTACACTTTGTTAAGAAATTTATATTTTTAGTATAAAAAACAAACAATTATAATATAATATTTCTCTATGATGATATTTTATAATCATTTGTATAAAAATTAAAAACATATGTGATCAATTTTAATTGTTATACTTACGACTTTAGATTAAGCAGTCGCCATTTTGTAAGAAACAAAAATGACGAAAAAAATGAGTATTAGTTTTGTTCTTTACGTAATATCCGTGTAAAATTAAATATATAAAATTTCTAATTTAATAGTATCTTTATACCAATAGTCATAATAAAGCAAAAATTCGAAAAATACAACAAACATTAATTAAATAATATAAAAAAAATATTGATGAAAATGTCGACGACTCTGCCATTAAAATTTGTGAAAAAGAAAACAATCACAGATTAACAAACATATAGATAAAGAAGATGGATTTCCCTTACAATCTAACTTAAATACATAATACTTATTTTTCATATATATCTCTATAACTGCCAATTTCAATAAATAAGACTAAGTTGGAAAACTTAGATTTTTATTAGGCAAACCTAATTTCAATTATAAATAAAAATATAGAATCATTAAAAAAACCACTCTATGACATATTCTGAAATAATCATCTTAAAAATACTTATTAAAAAAATAAAAAAAGCATTTCACATTTCCAAATTAATGAATTAAAGTTATATAAAATTTTGTAAATAATAATAAAAAAATACACACACACACTAAAATAATATGAAAAAAAATTAGGCCATTAACGGACTACAGAGTTACAAAATAATAAAAAAACAAGAATGACAGTTGTCATTTTCAAATTTTACGAATATCTGCGGATATTTCAATTTGCGGAGTTTGTTTTTAATATTTTTAATCTGGTGGAAGATAACTGAAGAGCTTGTACTTGTCCCTTATGTACGGTCGTACATCATCTTTCTGAAATAACAATAATACATAATTTTTTAAATACTACCTATGGTTGACCTTACGGAGAAGATTAATTTTTATTTGTTATTTTTTTGTCGAAAACCTATTAACCTATTAACCTATTTTCAAACATTTTTAAAGTGTTATTCCACACTTAGGACGTTGTTATATGTTTTCTAAATAAGTACATAGCCCATTATTTTTAATTTATCACCATTCAAATTAGCATTTAACAGGCAAGATGCATATAAACTAAAGTTTCAGTCAATTAAATAAGACACTTATTTTTAACCGAATTCTGTAAGAAAAAGGTTATCAATTTGACTGTATTTTTTTTTGCAAATTTTTTAAGAGTAAAATACTTTAAATTGACATAATTTTCTTTTATTTACAACTGATTGACACGAGTTGCCAAATTTCGACATATTGCGTGTTGAGTGGCGAAACTCTCCATCGCAATTTCTGGTCACCAGAGCGAGGATGTAAATTATGTATTTATCCTCCTGAACGGGTATCGAATTAACAACCGTGGCGTTTAGTCAGACACTACGCCACTGCACATCCAAATTGGTTTAACTGTTTAAAAGGATTATGGGACTAAGCACCCAAACATACAAAAGAAGAATTATTATTATATATAAACAAATACTTACTGTAGCCAAATGTTCTAAGAAAGGCAACAATTTTAAGAGCTCGTTATCGCTTCTGTCCACAAACCAACTGTCTATGGGGATGCCATTTTCTAGTTGATAGCCAAACGCCTGCAACAAAATATTTTTCTTTATAAAAGATACCTGGCCACTTTTTAAAGTCGGTAAATAGTGCCCGATATATTAAAGTTAATTCTTAGTAACTGACAGTCAACGAACAAACCAAACTACTGGATTTAAAATTAAAAACGTTAAAGTATGCCATCTAGGTAGGTTAGGGAATTTAGGGAAGATCAAAAAGAGGATTTCTCGAAATTCCTACGAGAACGGGAAAATAAGGGATTTTCAATTTCACGTCTCATGAGTCCATGAGTCCACGCAAACAAAGTTGCGGACGACGACAAGTAAACGTAACAAAACTATTGCATACCTGCGGGCTATTATCCACTATAACGGTTTTTCTCAAATCACGTCCCAAAATCGATAAATCTTTAACATAATTTCCGTTTACCAAAAGACAATGCTCACGGAACAATCTGGAAAGAAATTAATATTTTTAGTATTGAAAATATTTATAAATATGTGATAAGTAATTATATATATAGACTCTTTCTGTCTACCCTTGTTCTTTATTATAAACATATTTTTTTATACAGTAGGCTCAAAAAAATGGAATACATGGGGAACGTAATATCTTAGCACTAGATTCCCTCTGGTTCCCACTCTATATGCGGGATTAAGCGTGAAACAATCTAATTAATCTACCTATATTTAATCCATCGTCGTGCTGGATCTAATAAATTAAGTAAACGATCTGCATACACCCTCTTGCTTGCGGTGAACAATATAACTTCGTAGAGACGGGACACACGTGACAGAAACTCTGCGAAATGCGGGCGAGTACGGACAAATACCTGAAAATTACAAACAAATTATAAAATGGAGAAATTCTTAAGGTGCTATAATATTAACACACACGATTTGTTTTTATTTACCAAATTAATAAATTAAACTTACAATACATTTAAGAGTAAAAAAGTAGTGGAACTAGCTAATCCAAGGCAAACCATACTGGTTAGTGTTTGGACAGTTTTTAAGAGGCGCTGGTTCAAATCGCGCTAGGTTCAAAATTTTACATTTCCTAATATATTTTATTATCATAAGTGATAGTGATACCATAAAAATGTTAAAAACTTACAGTATACCGACAATCCTGGAATAAAACTGGAAAATGGAAGCTCGCGTCAGGCAACTCTTGTAATGAACAGTGGACTAATGTTTCGTCCAAATCTAATACCTAAAGAAATAAAATAAAAATTATTTGCATTAATATTTAATAATTAAATAAATAATAATCTTACAAGACAAAACGCGACGTTGAGTTCCGCCACTCAAATTACAATGTTGCAACAATTGGTTAGTGATGGGAACAGATTGTCCTAACACTGGGTTCCTTCTACCTACCCTGCTATATGTTTGTAGCTAGCTTATAACATAAATATTATGATATTAATTACCAGGCTAAAATCTGGGCTGGTTCTAGTTTTCAACGGCAGAGCAGGATACCGCGCCCGTAAAGCTCCCGTTGCTACCGACTCCAATGGCGGCAACTAGAAATTAATTAAAACTTAAAATTAGAACTGTAGAGTTTGTTTGGTTGAAAGCATTAATCTCCGGAACTATTAATTCAAATTGAAAAATGGTTTAAGTGGAATAAAATCCCAGCCAAAATGGGAGAACTTGCGTTATGTTCAGCATATTCTTTGTGATTTTGAATTTGATACATCTTTTGTATTTTAATATTTTTTTTTAAGACAAAATAATTATTTAATAATAAAATACTAATAAACAATTATGAGGTTAATTATTTTTTATGTTCTACTTATTGTTTCTTACAAAAGCGATTAATATTGTTTTATTATATATAAAAATAATAATAATAATAATACCTGTTTAATAAACAAATAGGGGTCAAAAGCATCTGCCCACGATGAAAGTTGTTCACAGTCCACTCGAGTGCTACATGATGATATTACTGCTGCGGCCTCCTCCTAAACAGATATAAAAAAATATATAAATAACTAGCACTACGCCCGCGGCATCTCCCGCTTAATTTAATAATCTTTTTTTTAATAGCTTTACACTGGACCCCGCACATAACAGGGTAGGCAGAGGGAAGCCTAATGTTAAAACACTCCGGTCTTCACTTACCGCCGAGTTCTGAAGGCATTGCGTGTTCGCTTCGACACCAGAGCGAAGAAATAAAATAAATATGGAAATAAATATTTTACATTCTCGAGGGAGGATTGAATCCACAATCAGTCGATTTTACAGTCATATTTTGTGCCCCTGCGCCATGACTAACCGCAATCTCCCGCTTGAACTTTTAATAAATAAAAAATTAAGAATTTTTTATTTATTAATCTGAATTACGTTCGTGATCTGAGGCCTGTAGTGGCGCAGGAGCACAAGGTGTGATTGTAAACGCGAAGTAATGCCACCAGAATTCAGCGAATTTGATTTTGATTTTGCCCTATCTTGCTAAATGTAGCATGAAGAATTTTTTTTAATATATAATTATTTGAAAGACAACAGTGGCTGCAAACTGCAATTAAATCAGTTAAGTCATTTCTGAGATGAGCGTGGACAAACGCACAGACAAATAGACAAGTTATAAAAATAATTGTTTTTGGTTCAATTACATTATTAAATGTCATACAGACAAATATCGATTAAAAAAATGTTTATTGAAAAAAATACCTCAATATCTGGTGTAGGTTCATCATGGCAGTGTAATGAATTCTCGTCAACCACATCTGAAGCACTCTATAATTTAACAAAAATTGCATAAATTATATTACTTTAAGAAATCACTTAACAATTCTTGTTTATTTCTAATTTGCCTACATTTTGAAATAAATATTAGTTTAATAAATCTTTAAATTGTATACACTTTTATTTTTAAAATACATAATTATAATTTAAATGTTAATTAATCAACATCATTCAGTTTCACTTAATAAATGAGAATTTAGTTTTATTTATTTTTTCTGCCTCACACTAATCCCCACATAAAACAGGTAGGCAAAGGGAACTATAGTGTTAAGTCTCTCTTTGCCAAGCACACCTCCATTTTCAGAGACTTTGCCTTTTTACCAGAACAAGAGAACTAAAATAATTATTTCCCCGAAGTTTAAATTGAACCCACATTTACAATCATATGTTATGCCAGAACTGCATCAACCATATATGTTTTTTATAATAAAACAAATAAAACACACCCATCCAGCAGCTTCGGCAGCTAAACTTTGACTGATCTCTGCCAAGAACCCGGAGCTGGGGCTCCTTGCCGATAAAGCTTCAAGACTTTCAATGGCTGTCCCTTGTGTATCTCCGCAGGTTGATGATATCTCACATTCTGGATCTCTTACATAGCTGTCTTGTTCTAGCATTGTTATGAAATCTGGCTGTGAAAGTAATATAAATTAAAGTTAATTTATTTAGAAGACAGTCATGGCACAAGGGCACAAAGTGTAAAAACATTCTTATTTGAAGTAAAATTTGAAGACTTAACTTTTGGAAAGTATTTTTTAAATACAAAAAATATTAATACCCTGAGTGGGAATCGAATCTATGTCCATAGCACTTACTGTCTGATAGCCTTACATACTTTGATAGAATAGTACTAACCTGAACATATTTATCTTCGTTCAGAAAATCACTGCATACATCCAAATCATCAGTTGTGGATGTTGGCTGATACATTTCTAAATCATTAGATGATTTCCTCCTTTTCACTTTCTTGTCTTTCTTAATTTTTTTATCATCTTTATCTGTTGTCATAACTTTAGCTGTTTTATCTGCTAGAAGATTGATGTCATCATCTTGTGATAAATCATTATTAATGATTCTAGCACACTCTGCTATCGCCATTAAATCATTAAGACAATCATTAGGTAAACACAACTCAGATGATTCAACTTGCCCATCTGAATCAGATTCCTCTACATTAGGTTTTGGAAAGTCCACAAATGTTGTGTGCGGTTCATACATTGTTATATCATTGTCATCAGAAAAACAAGCAGATTGTTCTGGAACTATTGGTTCTTTGGATCTTATTTTCTTTTTTGGACTTTCGTTGGTTGAGCTAACTGCTATTTTGCTCAGTTTTAAAGTTGGTACACCTAGCTGACGCACTTTTCTTATAGGCGAACTGTTTAGAGAAGCAGATTTATCAGGTTTGTCCATTCTGCGGGTTTTGCGGGGTGAACTCAATGCTGATGATACTGATTCGGTCTTACGTAGCTCTCTGTTTAGTGAACTTTGCCTTAATTGAGCACTTTTGGTTGTACGAACTTCTTTTAATTTGTTCTTTGATGCTATTTTCTCTATTTTGGGCTTGGTTGTTGAAGACACCATGTCTTTGGTTGTGTTACGTACAACAGTCTGGAAAATGGGCTTTTTAGGTTCTTCTTTTAGCTTAGATTTCTTTATTTCGACAGGTTTCTCCATACTTTTGACTGGTTTAGTTCTAACAGGTCGCGTTTTATGATCTATGTTCTTTTGTGACCGAGTGATGCAATGGAGGCTGGGTGTTCCCAGACCATTTTCTCCAGCCAAAATTTTTTTCCAAGTTGACTTGGTTTTTATTAAAGGTTTTTTGAGCTTAGGCTTTAAATTTGTCACAATTTTTGTACTTTTCGCTGAGAGCGGTCGCTCCCTCTTCCTACTTCTTAGCCGCATCGCAATATTAGGAGATGCTTAAACTGTAAAATGTTTTTTTAAGTTAAATATAAAAAAATATCCGCAAAATATTTTATTTATAGATTGTAAGTTTAAGTGAAAATCGTTCAAATTCTATTGTAATTGTATTATCTTATCATAGAAGCTATGATGTTATATATAAATAGAACATTTTATATTGTAAACTATAAACAATTATACGTAAGTGTTACATACTTACACGACTCTATAGCATTAGAAAGTTAAGTTTTACTCCAGACATTTAAATGATGAAACAGTCTATACTTGCACATTGCAAAATATTTAATATTTAATAAAATTATTATCAATTGTATGTAAGATATTCTTAGATAAAACAAATAATTTTGATGTAGGAAAATCGGCGCGGCAAATCACTTCGCGCCTTTTTTTACAACTATATTTAATAGTTTTATAATTTTATCTGTTGGAATAACACTGAAATAAGCACTTTAACTTAATAATAGAGATAAACTTTCAATAAAAGCGATTACACTATAGAAATAAATGTAAAATAACTATTGCGAAAAAGAAAAAAGCGGCGCTAGCACATTATTGATTTATGCGCCAGTAACCGAAAACAATTCTTACTGAGATATACTATTATTCCAATACGATAATTTATTAGAACAAATATATTACGAAAATATGAGCGCACGACGCTCGTATCACATAATTAATAGGTAATTTATGATTTGAAAAACACAAAGCCAAACAAATGTCAAAATGGCGGCGTTTCTTCGGCTAGTGAAGTATTTTTTCTTCAGATGGCGTTGCGGAATTGCGCATGCGTTTTAATAATGCTACAAAAGTCGATATTACAAAAGTAAAGATTAACTCAAAATATACACAATTTTCGGATTTAACATACTTTTAAAAATAATTTTGGATATGTGAAGAATGTTAAGGTATATAGTAAATAACTTTCATAAATTTATAATTGACAAGATTATTTAATTATAAACTATGGATTCATCATTCAGCTTCTTTTTATATAATACTTACAAAAATACAAGAAATAATAGTCAGAAAATAGAAATAAATTTTTATTTTACATAATTAAGTAGCGCATGATACGGTAAATATTTTGCATGTCTATATTTTATGAAATATTTCAACCGTAAAAAAAACATAACTGAAATGCCAGAATTAAGTATATAAAAAAAATTGAGAGTTCTGGAGTTACATAGGATACCCAATGTTGGAAAAACATCGATGTTGACATCGATGTCAACAACGAAGCTAATACATCGATGTCAGCGATATTTTACATACATAGATATTTTTTTTCACATATCGTCATTAAAAAAACCGAACAAGCGCAAGTAGCGCTAGCCTATCAAGGATTCCATACAAAGATTGGATATGTCAAGCATTTTCTGAAATCCAAGCTTAGCTTAGCCAGAGCCCTTTCTTCTTTGCTATTATTTTTCAGGATTTAACCATAAATATATAGTTTTTAGATTTTCTTCTGAATATATACTATCTGTAGATGCTAGCTGGCAAATTTCATAATTCTAGATCAAACTGAAGTATCTTATTAAATTTGATAGCCTTTAAAGTGTCGAAATACGCGTTGTAAGCATTTTTGAGATAAAGGCTCTTGACAGACAGACAGTCAAAAAGTTATTGAAAATTGAAAAATACTAGGGTGTAAAAATACATGTCTACTTGTACAAAAAAAATGTTTTGTCAATCGACTGCAAAATAATAATTCTGAAAGCACGTACGCGATGAAATATTTATTATGTGTCCTGCTGACATCAATGTTACAATGTTTTATTCAATGCAACATCGATATTAAAACACCGATATTTTAACTGCTAAAATCGATGTTCATCGAAAATCGGTTATCATCGGACATCCCTAGAGTAACAGCATTTCACATTATAAAAATAATTAAATTTAGACTAAAGTAACTAAATTACTTTAAAATTCATATTTTTATCTACAATTTGAGATTTTATTTCAATTATGTCTAGTGCTTCTGTTACTTCATCGAAACAAGAGGTACTAATGTTTATTATAGTTGTAAATTGTTATTTCATCACACCTCTGATTGTTTTTTAAAATAATTCAATATGTACCAAATAATTATTTAAAAGTTTCATTTAATTTAAGTAAATTTTGTTTGAGAGTAATTTTATTTTTATTTTTATACCATAACGTCTATAGAATGTCATGTTTTGGCAAAATATTTGTATTTAAAAATAGAAGAAATTAATGAAGAATATGTATATCAGCTTCACGCTGTATCCCGCACACAGCAGGGTAGGCAGAGGGAACCTAGTGCCATAAGGCACTCCGTTCCCCACTTTCTGCCAAATTCTGGAGGCATTGCGTGTTGAGTGGCAGAACTCAACGCCGCGCTTTTCCTCGACACCAGAGCGAAGAAATGGAAATATAAATTTAAGTAAATATTTCATCTCCTCTAGTGGGGATCGAACCCACAACCAGTCGGTTTACAGTCACACTTTGTGCCGCTGCGCCACGACTGGCCTCAAGAATATGTATATTTTTTCCTTAAATGTATTCGTTGAGACATGGAAATTTGCAAAAATCTCACTATTAAGATAATAACCACAATAATAAGTTGTAACATAAATCATATATTCAAATCTTGCTACATTTAATTTTTTATACAATTTAGGATGAATTTAATGGATTTGATTCATTTTCACAGTCGGCATCAGGATCAGCAGAGTTAGTGCAAGAATTAGAAGCTGCCAGAAGATTAGTCAAAACTTTACAAGAATATTTAGAACATTTAAGAGTATTCAGAAAAAGTTTGAAAGATGTGAATGATAATTGTGAACAATTGAAAAAAGTCAATGTGCAATGGATTGATATTGCTAATACTGTAAATAATTAATAGTTTTAAAAATTTGTTATCATCTTGTAAATATTAATATAACAGAAAATCTTTTATAACAGTTTGTGCTAATTACAGTTTAAGAAAAAAATATCAAAATTTGAATGTTGGAGGACTGGACTTGCACTTCTTAGACTGTTTTCAAAGATTGTGAATGTTAAGTTGTGCTATATAATATTTTATGTTTCTAAATAATTTTGTAAATATATAAAGACTGGATTTTCAATCCACAATATTAGTATTGTATTGACGCTAGTGTGTTAAGACACTGCTCTCTGCCCACTGCCTGAATTTGATACAAAATAAAAGACACAAAGATATATCTGTATTTCATTTTATTTATCAGTTAGTGTTTAGTATGTTATATTTTACTTAGGTTCCATGTTGAAGTTTGAGTGGAAGTGAAGTAGCATATAAATTTATATTTTTTTCAAGAATTGTCTTTATATATTAGTCGTATATATTTTTTTTTTTAATTTGCATTCTAAATGTATTATGATGTTACATATCCTTCTGTTGGTTCACTTTCGCTTACTCGAACTCGTGTTGATTTCTCTGTAATATAAATATAATTTAAAAAAATAAATAGGAAAATATGGTCCATTATTATATAATGGAGAGCTTACCTAAATATTTATTTATGTTTCATGCTGTACATTATGTTTGTACCTGAATTTCAAATACTGCATATTAAGTGGTGGAACTTAACATCCCACTATGTCTTGTCAGAGCAGGAAAAAGATCATATGTTTTTCCTCTTATGGGAATCGTAAAATTGTAGTAGTAATTGAATTGAAGTAAGGCACTGTTGTGCTACACTTGTTTCAAATTTTCTTAAAAAAAAAATGAGGCCAGTCGTGGCGCAGCGGCACAAAGTGTGACTGTAAACCGACTGGTTGTGGGTTCGATCCCCACTCGAGGAGATGAAATATTTACTTAAATTTATATTTCCATTTTCTTCGCTCTGGTGTCGAGGCTAAGCGCGGCGTTGAGTTCTGCCACTCAACACGCAATGCCTCCAGAATTCGGCAGAAAGTCGGGAACGGAGTGTCTAAAAACACTAGGTTCCCTCTGCCTACCCTGCTGTGTGCGGGATACAGCGTGAAGCTGATTTTTATTTTGTTTTATTTTAAAAAAAATCAAAACATTTTCCCCGTAGACTTACCAATCATGCATACAGAGTACTGTGGTGTATCGCAAGGTAGACCATACACCAACCCTAGGAGGTGATCCTGTCTGTCCAAGTTCAAACAGGAACTGTCCACTGTAAAATCTTCGTTCAGCCATGGTGGTGTCTAGAACCATTGACATTAATAAATATTTCTTTTTATTTTTTATTAAGCTACACACTATATCCCTCCCGTAGCAGGGTTTGCAAAGGGAACATAGGAAATTGTGTTAAGGCACTCCGTTCCTATTCAGCCACTTCCGTTCTTCATTTTTCCTTTTCCAATCAACGTCGCGCTTTGCCTCGCTACCAAAGCGAGGAAATAAAAATATTAAATATTTCGTTCCCTCACTGGGGATCGAACTCACAATAAATATTAAATATTTAGAGTAGTAATTCATTAATTATTTTTGGTGCTATTCATTAATTATTTGTTGCGGTGTTCGACTCCGCCCAACGCGCAATGTCTCGAGAAAATGGCGGAAAGTAAGGACGTCTTAACACCTGGTTCCCTTTCTTATGCCGTTATATTCGGTATACAATGTGATGCTAAGCAATAAACCAATTAGTTGAAAGGATCCATTTCACAGAAAAAAGTACAAATTGGTCTATGTTTTTTTATTTCAAACTTACATACAGCCCCATGGAAAGATCTCCAGTTTTAGAGTCCGGGATTCTCTTTCCGTTAGAGGGATTGTACCAAGTATATGATATTATGTCATTTACAGTATCTCTCGTCATGTTTAGACGACCAGATATCCAAATATGTTCGACCGCTGGAAAGAAATGTGTTTTAAGTTTTGATAGATTAATTTGATACAATCATATTTTGATATTAAAAAAATACAATAAATATATGCATGCATTTGCTTTTAAGTTCACTAATATATCTTTAATTTCAATTTATAACTGAGCGAAATATATATGTAAAAAATTATGCCACGAGGCCGGTCGTGGTGCTGAGGCACAAAGCTTGACTGTAAACGCAACTTATTGTGGGTTCGATACCCACTGGAGGAAATGAAATGTTTATTTAAATGTATATTTCCATTTGTTCGCTCCGGTGTCGAGGCAAAACGCGGCGTTGATTCCCTCCACTCAGCGAACAACGTCTTTAGAATTCGGTGGAAGGTGAGGAACGGAGTGTCTTAACACTAGGTTCCCTCTGCGTATTCTGCTGTGTGTGGGATAGAACGTGAAGCTGATTTAATTTTTTTAATAAATAAAAATATAAATAATCTTTTAGTACGCTACTATCCACTGGATGGCGCTGTACTACCGAAAAAAAAATGAAAAAATACATACGTTCATCCTTATTTTCGCCCATCAATAGCAATAATTGTATTAGAACATCATTATTTTCAACACTTGCCAAAGATCCGTTCATTTTTTTGCAATTTTCAAAGGCATGTTGCCAGTATAACCGTTGTTTAACTAATATATAGTAATAGTAGTCGTCGCTAGGCGGCGCTAGAGTACTTAGAGAGAGAAGACCTGGAAAGTTTAAAAAAAATAATGTATCAGTTATAAATAGGATATTCTAGTAAAATTTTGTATTAAAGCATAACAAATGGATGCTGACGTACGCAATACAGTAATAATAAAAAAAAAACGTACTAAAATCTTAACACCAGGTTCCCTCCACCTACCCTGCTGTGTGCGTAAGTAGTACAATTTTAAACATCTATCTCATAGAAACATCTCTTATGCTTATTTTTTTTTACAAATACTTATTGATAGTAACAGAGAAAACCTCGGAACTGTAGTGTTAAGACACTGTGTTCCTCATTTTCAGCAAAATTCTAGAGGCATTGCGTGCTGAGTGGCGGAACTAAACACCGCGCTTTTGCCTCGTTACCGAAACGAGAAAATGAAAATATTAAATATTACATTCTTCCGAGTGGGAATCGAACCCACAATCTGTCGCATTTACAATTACATGCCCGGTGTCCCTGCGTCACAACTGATTAAGACATTTGAAGGTTCTTATCGAGTTACTTTTTTCTTTTTTTGACAGCTTCACGCTGTATCCCGCACACAGCAGGCCTAGGGAGGGAACCTAATGTTAAGACACTCCGTGCCCCATTTTCCGCTAAATTCTGAAGGCATTGCTGCGGTTTTCTAAATAATGGATCTACAAATACCTTCGTAACATATAAACTGCATTTTCCTTTCGCATCTCGCCTCCATGAAGACGGGGGTGCGGGCTGTGTGTCTGTCTATTTGGAGACAGCCATTTTGTTTGATTGACGACTCGTCTCTATACATTTAAGCAAATTAGTATTAGTATTCAAAATAAAATCGAAGAAAAAAATATTAAAATACATATCTCTTGTAGTCACTATTTCCAACAACATATAGACAAAAAAACTAAGCATATGTTACTTTTTTTTGTTAATTTTAGAGATTTTATGTGTTGGTTGGTTTGTTGTAACTATCAGACTAAATAAACAATATTTTCCGATATAAACATTTTCTATAAATTGTCCAATAAAAATGGAAAAAAATAAGGTGCGATTTGAGGGATTTGAGGGGCTCGAGAGAATCTAGTCGCCAAACTCCTGAACACTAAATAAGAAAATTCCTTCCCCTAGTTTCCGTCGAATTCTAAAGCCATTGCTTGTTGAGTTGCGGAACTCAGCGCCGCGCTTTAAATCGTTACCAGAGTGACGAAATAAAAATATAAAATGGAACCCACTACCTGTCTCGTATTTACAATCGTACGCTTGTACGTATACCACGAACACGACTGACCTCTAACTTAAAGTTACTTACAATAAGTTGTGTTAAAATTTTCAATACATTTCATGCACTTATATTTTCAAACTTTAAAAACCATATTAATGTAGGTATAAATAAATAGATTAATATTTATTATTGTGATTACCTCATCGGTGGCCATATTGCCGTTTCTGTAAAAGAACTGGATTTGAATATGCTAACTCCGGTGTCAATCCATGACCACTGCCCCAACGTGCCCCTGGCGCCAATCCAGGCACTTTCTATACCTGTATAAAAAAATATAAATGCGATTCTACCTACCTGTATTCTATCATAAATTTATTTTTAAAATTTTATTCATATAAAAGTTATAATTTAATATTATTTCGCATTTTACGCATTTGTAGGATCAGTTGTGATTTTTATAGATCAATCAACATTATATTAAACACAATTTTAAAAAGATTGCATATTTTTACATTGCAAATATTTACATTTTTTATCTGTATCTCGCGTATGGTGGACAGGGGGAACCTAAGTGTAGATTAACTTTAAAAATGATAATAACGAATAAATTTTGCTTAAAATACTTACTTGGTCTAGATTTCAACATTGTAAGTCCAAGTTTCCTTAAACACTTCATAGTGTTTATATTTGCAAGTCTGTGGAACAATAGCATATTCATATTTGACATAAGTTCATATATTATTTTTTTATGAAGAATGTTAATTTTATGATATTTATCTTATATTTATACATAGAACAACATGAGAAGCTTATGATATAAAATTTTGTTTATATTCGTTTTTAGCATATACTTATGTATTAGGTTGCGGAATCCAACGCCGTACTTTATTAAGCAACACTTAATACTTTCAAGGAGTAACATCTACGCATATAAGTTACAACTATCGTCCCAATTTCGTTTACTTTTTGGTCATATAATTAGACCTACTTGACCAATAAAAATATTTGGGGCTAACCGTGAACTTTAATGTAAAAGTGATAGCTTTTCTTATTAATATAGCTATCGTAAACAAAATAGTTTTAAATCCGTGAAATTATTCTGACATGTCCCATCACTAGCGACCAACACGCGGCTTCGCCGTCTTACCCATATTTTTATATTATAGCCAAATTATACGAAATGTTTTTCTATGGGTACATAAATGGTTGTCTATGGGTTATTCTGATTTACTCGTAGAAGCTATATTACTGTAAACGTTCATGTAAGTTAGTACAGTAATTTTTGCCTGAAAGTGGAAAAGTGAAAGTGAAAATAATTAATATATTAATAGGATACTTACGCCATTTTCTTCAAAACGCAATGCGCAGCAGCTTGTTGCCAATCGAGCCTTCCATCAAACAAGTGGTACAATCCAGTGCGACATCTCACCGTCCTTATTTCTTGGACTTGTACTTCTATGTTTGCGTCTTTCAAAATATCATATATATAAAATATCCATATTAATTTTGTAATATTACATGCAAATAGTGAATTTAAATTATATATTTTCGTTTCCCCGTTCTGGTAAGATCTTGGTCTTCTGTGCTTTTTGTGTTTTATTCGGGATACAGCGTGAAGTTAAAAAAATACTTTAAAAACTGATTCAAGTGAGATGTTACAGAGTTATCACCTGGGACCAATCCAAGATAAGATGATAAGATCATGTAAATTAATTTATGAAATTTAAATCTATGGGATGAAAGTATGTCGTCGACCCACTCTAGTTTATCATTTAGTTTGCTACATTGATCCAAACAGTGACAAAAAGCGATACAAGTCAAAGAAAATAGTAAAAAAAGCTTCTAAGCAAAAACTACTTCTGATCATTTGTCCGAAACGGAAATCGAACTTCATACAACCGACCTAAAAGCAAAAGCTTCAAAATTACGAACAAATTCATCCTAATTAAGATGCAAATTTCTCAAACCGACTACCCACGAGCACAGCATATCTATCACAGTATTAACATACAAGTAATTAAACTTTACAACTATTCTCCATTAAGAGTAACTTCAAGGTATAGAAGTTGATGATACCTATCCTTTAATTATTCTAGAATTTACTATTTTTTTGGTGTTCCGCAGCTTAAATATTTTCTTTTGCTTCACACTGTATCCTTCAGTAGCTTAGACGGATTGAACTAAGTCTCCACTTCCCTCTCTAATTAGGGATATTGGGCACCTTCAATTAGGGAGTGTCCGAACGCAACGCAGCGTTTTCTGTCCTTTTAAAAGCAAGGAAATGAAAATAATTATTGTAGTCCCGAAGGGACGTCCTTGTCACCCACGATTTCTCAAGCAGCAACTTAGTGTTAATAATTATTGAGAGGGAGAAAGAGAGAGTACCCTATCTATCCAATCGGTGTCGATGCTGAGGCGAGGGCTAACAGTATTAATCTCACTTTCGAAAAATTCGCCGTTTTGCAGTCAGATGCTGTGCCGCTGCGCCACAATGGTCTTAATATCACAATATACGTTCTGTAACGCCGTACATATATGGCGTTTACAGATTTTCATGTTTAAGGCACAATTATGAAAATATTTTGGGTTTGCGACTGTTTTTAGTGATTTGTACATGTTTCGAAAATATAGCGAAAAGTAGGGAGCGGTGACAGTAGGTTCTTTCGGTCTACCTACTATAGAAGAGCCACAGCGTGAGACTAGAGGAGAATACATTTACATACCTCTTTCACAAACGAACGGCCTTTCCAAATGACACGGCAAATCTAAGAACACGGGCTTGTCGTGACGCACTCGCTCCAGCGCTACGCAGTCAGCTCCACCTTCTGATACTGGGATGTGGGTTCGATTTAGCCACTGATGAGACAAAAAATATGTTAATTTCTAACAATTTTAATCGTTTTAATAAATAATAAATCGCGGCAGGTTGTGGGTTCGATTCTCACTCGAAGAAATTAATAATTTAGTATGTTCATTTCTTCGCTCTGGTAACGTAGCAAAAAGCGACGTTGACTTCCTTTACTTATTGCGCAATGCCTCCCGAATTTGACGTAAAATAGGGAACGGAAGTTTCTTTATGGAAATGTAGTGTTTTAACACTAGTTTTAACCCTATGTCTAAGAGTAATTATAATAAAAATGGTAAAAACTTTCTACCCAGCGCGCTTAAAATGTATAACTTACATGACTTGAAAGTATTCTAAGAAGCTCAGGTTCAAGTAGTGACTTGAACCTTAAAGAATGGAGTGCCATTCTTTAACTTCCACCCGAATTAAGGGTGGTATTACATTGCACTTCGAGTGGCGGATCTCAACACCACACTTATAATATGACTATTAATTATTATTTATATATATAATGTAGTTTTAGTCGAGGCCGTCATGGCCAGTGTGGATAAAATTATGTTCATTCCTAAATGAAACTATTTTAACCGGCATTTGTCTGCAGTTGACGTAACCTGATACCAAATATACAAGATTAATCCGGTTAAAATAGTTTAATAGTTTGAGGCCAGTCGTGGCGCAGTGGTACAAAGTGTGACTGTAAAACCGACTGGTTGTGGGTTCGATCCCCACTCGAGGAGATGAAATATTTACTTAAATTTATATTTTCATTTCTTCGCTCTGGTGTCGAGGCAAAGCGCGGCGTTGAGTTCTGCCACTCAACACGCAATGCCTCCAAAATTCGGCAGAAAGTGGGGAACGAAGTGTCTTAACACTAGGTTCCCTCTGCCTACCCTGCTGTGTGCGGGATATAGCGTGAAGCTAAAAAAAACAAAAAAATAGTTTAATTTAAAATGAGTAATAATCGTGAAAATAAGAGATCTTATTATGATCATTCCCTTCTCCGGTAATAAGCAAAGACAAAGACGAAGCACGAAAAAAGTTCCAACACATATTAAACTTACCAATGGAAAATGCGTATATTCATCATCCTCCTTAGGGAGGACGTCAGCTGATGTTCTCCGAAGTTCCACACCTTTACTCCATCTGTATCCTTCAGGATCATCAGCCGCGTCCCTTCTAGCCCCTACCCATACTGACTCGATTTCTAACAAAATACATAGAAATGAGTTGTCAGGAGTAAATAATTTTACTAGCATAACTAGCATGCCATAATATACCTACATATGTATAATAGAAGTTACCTAGAAGACCGTCATGCTAAACGTGACGGTTGTGGGTTCGATTTTCACTCAGAAAAAATAATTCTTTTGATCTCTACACTCTGGTTACAAGACAAAGCGTGGCGTTAAGTTCCGCCACTCAACACGAAATTATTTCAAAATTGATCAGTACGTGGGAAACGACGTATCTTCACTTAACTTTGAATTCCATCTGTAAGTGGATGTAAGCGGAGTGCAGCGTGAAGTTAAATAAACGGGCTTTTAAAATTAGTTTAGGTACACTTAGACACAAATTACCAAATTGAAGTTCCGACAAAGCTTCAGCCATAAATTCAGCTTTTTCTCTGGTATCCAGCATTGCTAAGATGCCTTTGTGATGTCCTCTGTAACAGTTAAATTATGTAGATTTCTATACTAATGTTATAAAGCTGGACACTTTATTTGGTAGAACACTCTGATCACAGGAACTAATGATTGGAATTGAAAAAAATGTTATAGGCTAGTCCATATGTAAAGTTATAGAGTATAAGTTATATGATATCACGCTAAACATTTCAGTGCAATTTATGCGGTCGGTTCGTTGCAGTTTTTCGCTCTCATGCCTTTTTTTATTCATATCAAAAGACGTTTTCCCGGATATAAGTAGTCCAATACTTATAATGCTATCGGTTATATCGAAAGTTTTAAAAAACCAATTAAATAAAAGATTTATGAATTATCAGTTATACAGTAACGTAATTGCCTATAATCAATTTTGTTTTATCAAAAATAAACCTAATTGCTTACAGAAACAATAGTTAAAATAATGCATAACTCATCAAAAGTTCAAATATCTGTCTATGACACCGTTTCTACAAAATAAAAATATTTATTTCCAACAAACAATATGTCAATATAGCTGACTGGTGAAACTACAAATGCTTAAAAAAGTCGTGTGAGTAGTGTAAGTATCCAAATAAAACTATTTAAAGGTTACTATGAGAGTAATTTTAGTAAAAATATTTTTCGAAATGTTACTTTCTTACTTACTTACTTAGTTTAACGCTGTTTCCCTAGTGGGGTAGTCAAAGGAAACGGAGTGTCAAACGCCACGGTATCTACATACCTTTTTCGCCTCGTTTACTTTCATCATGCCCTCCGGGGGTTCCTCGTGCTTTACATGAGGACTTCCCAGAGGGGCATTACGTGCCTTCCTCCAGTATCTTCGATACTAAGTTATAGAAGGTCAACCGAGGTCTTCTCTTACCTTTCTTACCGCTCACTTATAAATCTTTTTTCCATTATCAATCTTCTCCATCATAAATCTTTTTTCCATTATTTCATCATTTCAACGTGCCCAAACCAGCCGAGCACATTCTTCTTCATGCTCACGTGACACCCTCGATAGTACCTGCTATTTCCTTCATGTATCTCTTCATTACGGATTCGATCACCTAAGCTGACTCCACATACCCCACGAAGAGATCGCTCGATCGAAATCTGCACAGTATTCATCTTTCTTTCATTCTTCTTCTGTATTACCCACGATTTGCTGCCGACACCGATAACACTGTTACCGGCAGCAACACGCCTTTTCGCATCTATCTCGTATCTCCCATCTCTATTAAACATACTTCCCAAGTACACCACTGCATTCACTTATCCTAATATCTTACCATATACATCGCTCGTACGATGGTCTGTGAGCACTGCATCATCTGCGTACGAATTCAATGAGAACTACATGCAATTTACATTCAAGTCACCTACTTTTACTTCCATAAAAAAATGAAATAAAACAGCCGATTGGATATCGAACCAATGCGATCCTACTCGAATGCAGACTAAGTAATCTCTGTAAAGAGACTTTACAGCCTGCAGCAAGGGTCCGCTCACATTGTACTGGGGTAGTATCTCCCATAATTTCATTCTAACAACTCGGTCAAACACCATTTAACGATTTAATATTAACATGCATTATGCATATCATATTAGGCTACCGAAGATCGAACATGAAAAAAAAAACAAGAGCATAATAAAGAATTTTAACAGAAAAGATTATTTTCACAACACTAGTTGTAATAACCCTTCCTTAGAGTCGGTAAAAATAAAAGACTTACCCACACAATATTTTTGCATTTTCCCAAGTCACAGGTAAATTCTGTATGAGATATTCCTTATCGTTGAAGATGTATGTTTCCCATCGATCTGATGCATTATACGGAACTAAAATTCAAAGTTTCATAAATTTATGCACTTAATTTTTAAATAAATTATTCCCGACCGAGGCCACCATGGTCTAGTGGCGTAGATACTGCGACACAACAACTGTTCCAGGTTTGACAATTGTGGGTTCGGTTGCAACTCGAGGGATTGAAATATTTTCATTTCTTCTCTCTCGTTACAAGATAAAGCGCGGTGATGAGTTCCATCAGGCAATGCTTCAAGAAATCGGAATAATGTAGAAAACATAGTGTCTTGACACTATTTTCCTTTGTATACCTTGTTATGTGTGGGATACAGCGTGAAGTTAAAAAAATGATTAGAGATATTAAGAGGAATATGAGCTGGTAATCGTCCAAGTGTTCTGAATATTAAGCCATGTGTTCGACGTATCCAGAGAATAACGTATGACTTATTTGTAGAACCTCTTTGACGGCTTCCAAGAAGCGCAGGTTCTAATCCAGTCACGTTCGGATTTTTATTAGTTATGTAATAAATTTTTTTTTTATTTCGTTCACGTTTTTCTAAGTTATCTTAATAATTACCTCGATATTGTTCTTTATAGCTCGCACCAATAATACTTATATTTAAAATTAAAAGCAGAAATATGATTTTTCCCCGTAAGCCGCACATCACGATGCCTTTCTAGAACTGACTCAATTTCTATATTAAAGCACCTATTCACGGCTAACATTTATTTTGAAAACAGTAAGAATGTTATTAAAATATTTCTTCAATAGGATGTGAAATTATTTGTTTGAGTTAGTCCATATGAGAATATGCACACTAGAGATATTTTCCAAGTTTTTTTTTAATAATTTTCCGGGTAAATTTTATGTTAGTAAAATTTAATTTGGGCAAATTACTGTTCTTTAGTGAGCCCGCATCATCAGCCCCCTCTTATTCTTACACTCATAAATATATGAATTACACAGAAGTAATGTAATGTCTCGAGAATTTGGAAGTGCGAGGGGAACGAAGTGTCTTAAAGCTCAACACTACATGCCCTCTACCTACCGTATTATATACGGGATACAGCGTGAAACTAGAGTTGCTTAGAATTTTTTTAACTAATATATAACAGGGCAAAGTTGGGTTCCGTTAATCAACACACTATGTTCAAATTCAAAAGAACAGTGAAGAACTTAATTATTCCCCATAAGCGGATATCGAACCCACATCCACTACATTTCCTGCCAGATAGAGAAATAAGTTTTTAAAATAGCGCATAGAATAAATTGAAATATTAAAGAAATATCTAATATTACTTACCAAATGTAATAAATCCTGAACGAAACCATCAGTTTATATTACAAAGTGTTTCAATACTGAGTTTGCGTTATGCAAGAGTGCACTTCCAATATTTCTATAGAGAATATTCTTTTATGAAAATAATATTATTGATGGTATAAATTGTCTTATTTTAATCGTATACTGTATACTAGATTTTTCCTGCGGTTTCGCACGCATTTACAGACGTGGTACATCAAATCGATTAACTCGATGTAATGTCTGCCTAAACCATTAATAGTATTTCGTTCAGTAATTCTTGAGATTCACCAAAAAAACTCTTCAGCTTTATAAAATTAGTATAGATAAAGTCGTGGTGCAATTGGGGTGTGACTGAAAACGTAAAATAGAAGTAAAATAGAAGTAAAAAATCTAATTTAAAAAAAAATAATAATTCTTGGACCATTCGCCACAGAAAGCAGAGGGAACCTAGTGTTTAGACTCCATTCCCCACTTTTCACCGAATTCTGGAGGCATTGTGTGTTGAATGGCAAATCTCAACGCCGCAATTTGCCTCGACACCACTAAATTTTACACTTTTTGTAAATACTTTTAAACATCCACAAACACTGTTTCCGTTGAGTTTAATATTCTATCCCGCATATAGCATCTTAGGCAGAGGAACATAATGTTAAGACATTCTGTTACCGAGACACCGCTCATTTTTCGTAGTTTTTGTGTAGAGTGACGAACTTAACGACGCGCCTTGTCTCAGTTCCAGAGCGAAAATTATTCGTTACTCCAAGTGGGATTTGTACCCACAAACAAGTTGACAGTCGGCTGTCTGCAAAAGCCTCCATATTTATAATAACTTTTTTGGATATTTTCGTTTTCTTGGTGTGGTTTAGATAATTTACTGGATAACCTAACTATTATTCTATCTTTAAAATATAAAAAGTTACAAATTGCCACTTTTTTTGCATACCTATGCGGATGATAGTAAAAAATATATATATTTTTTTATCTTGGCCCAATGCGTTATAACATCGTCCAATTTACCTTGCCATAGCGTGTTTTTATTTAACGTTTAATATTTCATTAATAACAATAGATGATGTCGTAGCGCAATGGCACAGCTAGTGACTGCAAACCCTGCAAACCGTTGTGAATTTGATTACCATAAGGAAGAATTAATAATTTAATATTGAGGCCAGTCGTGGCACAGTAGTACAAAGTGTGACTGTAAAACCGACTGGTTGTGGGTTCGATCCCCACTCGAGGAGATGAAATATTTACTTAAATTTATATTTCCATTTCTTCGCTCTGGTGTCGAGGCAAAGCGCGGCGTTGAGTTCTACCACTCAACACGCAATGCCTCCAAAATTCGGCAGAAAGTGGGGAACGGAGTGTCTTAACACTAGGTTCCCTCTGCCTACCCTGCTGTGTGCGGGATATAGCGTGAAGCTAATTTAATTTATTTTTTTTAATTATTTAATATTTTCATTTCTTCGTTTTGGTAACTCAAGAGAGCACTTGGAGAGCAGCTATTCTTTTTAGAGTTTAGAGCAGTTAGTATCTCTATAGGGAACTTTTTACAAATTTCCGCTACCCAAAAATAATTACTAAGAATTATCGTTTGGCAAGAGAGAATACTATTTTTTAATATTTTTTTAAGTGTTATTCCACACTTAGGAAAAAAAACACTTATTTAGAAAAGGTATAAAAATGTAAGATGTAAATGTATAATGGTCAGAGCGCCTGCTCGGTTTCCAGGAGGCACGGGTTTGAGTCCCACTACGTTCAAATTCTTATACGTTTTCTAAATAAGTATTTATCCCAAGTTAATATTTTCTACTGAGTGTTTTAATCATCACCAATTGAAATGTTTTAACCACAGTTTTAACTACTCAATTTAAACAAAAGAGATTTTTTCAAAAATGATTAAGTGATTTTTTCGAAAAAAAAAGAAATCATAAAATAAATAAAAAATTGTTAAGAATGACGTACACATACACAAACCTATCAAAACCATAACGCCGCACACGCCTCATTCACGAACTCGAATCGTAGGTAAAGGCGGCGATGATGAATTACGTAAAATAGAACGAGAGATATCCCTTTCTCGTTCTAATATGTTTTTTGAGAAAGAAAAGTGGCAGATCGGCAACGCTAAGTAGTATTTTTGTAGTAGAAGGTGTTTACGTTATTGGTATCTATCTATTTGTAACTGCGTCACATGAAATACTAGATACAGTATGGATAAACATCGTGAAATGAAAAAAAAACCTACGTCTAAATTGTTGAGCGTTTGAAATATTATAGTATATGCTGTTCTAGTAAAAGGAGCGCAGACGCCTCTACCCTGTATATCTGTCCCTGGGGTTATTCCCCCGGACGCCCAAGTATTGCCATCCAATCAAATGCTTGTCGCTATTTAAAGGATTACAAGAATATTGAAAGTTTTAATTAATGGTCATAATTCATTTTTAAATCTTCTTTCGAGTGGAAATCGAACTTACAACTTTAGCTAAGTAGAAGACATGACAACTGCGCATAAAGATGACACAAATGTTTATTATGTGTGTACACATTTGTGGAATGCAAGTCGCATTCTCAGTGTAATTCCATGAGGACTGCAATTGTAATAGTTTGTTTGTTATATATTATATTTTCTCGACACCTTGTCAAACTTTAAAAGTAGGAAATCTGAGAAATTACTAGGATTTTTAATGATCGTATAAAATACATAATTGGGAAGGTACACATGTAGTCTTGCTTGCTACCCAATTTGACTTAAACTTTCAGAGTTCCGTACTTCAAAAGCAAATCAGCTTAACACTGTATCCCGCACACAGCAGGGTGAGGGCCAGTCAGAGGGGAACCTAGTGTTAAGACACTCCGTTCCCCACTTTCTGCCGAATTCTGGAGGCGTTGCGTGTTGAGAAGCAGAACTCACCGCCGCGCTTAGCCTCAAGTATCAACACCAAAGCGAAGAAATGGAAATATAAATTTAAGTAAATATTTCATCTCCTCGAGTGGGGATCGAACCCACAACCAGTCGGTTTTACAATTCGTGCCGCTGCGCCACGACTGAACTCAACTTCAAAAGTTCAAACTTCAAAAGCAAAATTATATTGAATCTGTCATCAGCATCGACCACAACAGCCTCTATGAGTATATTATCTAGTAACAGAAAAAAAAAAAAAAATTATGATTTTTAAAAAGAATCCGCAAGTACAATTTAAATCTTGAATCATCGACTTCAATACAAAAGATTTTTTTTTATTTACGATTGTTTATTTAGAGGTGCTAACAATAATAGATGTCATATTCTTAGAGAGCTGGTTGAGAAGCCGTTAAAAATCATATTATATTAGATTTTTTATAAGAAATTAACTTTTAGTGACGTCGTAGCAGTGGCACAAGCGTGGGACTGTAAATGCGACGGTTGTGGTTTCGATTCCCACTTGGAGGAATGAAATACACGCAATGCCTCAAGAATTCGCCGAAGATTGGGGAACTGAGTGTCCTAATGAAAAATGGGGTGTCTTAAGTCTTAACAGTAAGTTTTTAGTTTTATCAAACTATCTTTATAATATAATTAAATTTAGCGAATATATTGTAATTCTTTTAAATTACTTAAATCTTACGGCCAGCCGTGGCGCGGGGGGACAAGTGTGTTATTGTGCGACTGATTGCGGGTTCGACTTTCACTTGAGGAAATGAAACATTCATTTTAATTTATATTTTCATGTTAGTCTAGTGTTAAGACACTTCTGTTGACCAATACTCGTCAAATTCTGGAGTACTCGTATGCCAAAATGAAAATATAATTAATATTTCATTTTCTCGAGAGGGGATCGAATCCTCAACCTGTCGCATTTACAATCGTGTATGTGTGTGCGTGTGTGTGCGTGTGTGTTTGTGTGTATGTGTGTGTGTGTGTGTGTGCCACGAATGGACTCTCTATTCCTCATGTTTTGTCCAAAAGGCTAGTAGATAGATAGCATGATGTGTGACAGAACCTAAAGCTTTTGTAGAAGCTTTTTAACATATAAAATTACCTTCAAAATTAAAAATCATACACTGTAATTATATTATTTAATATTTTTTTTAAAAAATGCATCGTGATAGGTAGGTATAATCTTGACTTCAAAAGGAAAAACAATAATTGTATTATTGCATTAAGTAATCAATTTGTAACCTCTTATCAGCTTCACGCTGTATCCCGCATATAGGAGGGTAGGCTGAGTAAACAAAGTGTTAAAACACTCCGTTTCTCGCTTTCCATCGATTTTTTTTATGCTTTGCGTATCGAATGGCGGAATTTAAAGCGAGAACATTACCTCAATATTGAAAACTGTTGAGTTTCTCGCAGACCTTTCTCAGCAGAACTGCCTTTCAAGCCAATAGTAGCTTTATGTTCATTCGACGATTGAAAAGCACTTGTAAAAGTCTATATGAAACAGATTTTTCTACATTTGAATATGCGGGTTAAAGCGTGAAGCATGAAGAGTAATATAATGTAAAACACGCAAAGCCACGTCAACGAGCTAGTCGATACAATCGAAACGTAACTGCGTGTAAGTTCATTAAGCTCGGTCTCAAGCGATCTTTGGCGGTTTAATTATAAAAATCGACGCGTGGCTGCGCTCGCGATATCACGATGATAGCACAGGAGTTGTATGGAGTTAGTTGTTTAATTTTTTTTTTTATTCAATTTGTGTATGAAGCATTTTTAAAGAGAGAAGATAATAGTTGCTGTTTTTCTATTGATTATTTTTTTTCCATAAAGATCAAAAGTAATGTGGCCGTCGTGGCGGAGAGGCGCAAATGTGCGACTGGAAACGTGACGAATCGATTCGACTCCGACTTGGGGGATAATATTTTCATTTCCTCAGTCTGGTAACAAGGAGTGAGGTGAGTACCGTACCCGAAAGTGGGGAACGGAAGCGTCCTAACAGTAGGGTAAGAGTCGATCCTGCTCTGTTCTATATGTTTATAAAAATAAAGAATGTGTTATTTTTGAAAATGTAGCAAAAGCAACAGCTGCAGTTGTACCAAAACAGCTTTGGTGACTTGCTGGCGAATACTTATGCTAAACTATGAAGAATTGCACCATCATCTTTCCCAAATACACTAAATGAAATGTGCCGTAAATGCCGTGTGCCGTAATGTGCCGTAAGTGCCGTTTATTAGAAAACAAGAATTAGAAACAGCTCTACCAGTCTCGATAATTGCATAATATTCAAACGTTTCCATTTAAAATGTTATACATATAATACTCTCTACATCTCTCCAGTCTTTTTCCGCCCACCTGTAAACTCGGCCACTTCTGCCCTCATATGCAGCAATAAAAGGCCCGACGTCGACTTAACGCGGCATTTCGCTGGCAACCGCTAACTACGAAACACCGTCAGATAACCAGGTAAGTTATTACTATTGTTTATTAATATTATAATCAATATTTAATATATAAATGTTAAATAAATAATTTATTTAATAACTGTGAAATTGTTCAAATAATATTTAATGCGCGTCATAGATTGTATGTATATGTATGTATGAGATATTTTGGTTAAATATTCAGTGTAAAACAAATAACTATATTTTAAAAATTATTAATTTCATTTTATAATGTCTTTTGTCTTATTAATAGACTTTAAACTTGAAAAAAATTATTAAAATCTATATTTTTTTTTAAATTATAGAGTATAGAAAAATATTATTAATGAATTATTAAATTGAGTGAAATTTATAATTTATATATTTATATACTATTTAACAAAATAAAGATCACACAAAATAATATATATAATCAAAAAAAATTGTTATTCTTTTTTTAAATGAGCCTTTTATTTAAAAAAATAATTACAACATTTTTTGATTTAAAATCTAAAATTATTTGAAAGGTTTATCCTGAAATAAAAAATATGAAAAATATATATATATGTTTATGTTTTTTTAACTTATGTATGAACTTTTGAAAAATAGTTTTTAGAAATATTTTATTAGCCAGAAACAAAAATTATCCTTCACCAAAACTAATAAAAAAATATATATATATAAAAAAAATATAGGTGTCATCTAGTTATAAAAAAACTACTTTTAAATTGCATAAAAAATTTCATTATGGTAAAAAGTTAATTAACGATCTTTGCCAACATTTGAGTTAAGCTCCTGAGATTTTACTTTTCAAAACTAATTTTTAATTATTTATTAGTAGGTGTTTATTTAGAATTTAGATAAAAACTTTTTATGAAAGAAATAGGATTTTAATCGTAAACGGGGGGAATATGTTTCGTTGGCATGTTTAAATACAAAATATTTATATGAAAGGATGAATAAATGGATGAAAGGCGGAAACAGGAGAACAATACTATTAGACTGAGATCTCAGGACCCCCAGAGTACGTTATTTTTTTACGTTAATTTTAGAAAAGCTGAAGTTTTGAGGATTAAAAATGTAATATCTAGTTTAGACAATTTTAAATTGCATACACTTTATTTATTTATAAAGACAGAAAATAATTAAATTAAGAATTTATATTCTTAATCCATGTGCAGTCTTTATATTGAAGGAAAGCAAATAACGACGTAAAATAAAAAAAAAATATTTGTATTCCAAATATATTTAATAAACAATAATGTAATTTTTTATGTCCATTTCGAGCCATTTTATGAAATTTTGTTGAAACCGACGGTGTTGGTTCGATCCACACTCGAGGGGATGAAATATTTATTTAAATTTATATTTCCATTTCTTTGCTCTGGTGTTGAGGCAAAGCGCGGCGTTGAGTTCTGCCACTCAATGCCTCCAGAATTCTCTTCTTAGTCTAAACACTAGGTTCCCTCTAGGTATACTGCTGTGATACAGCGTGAAGTTGATTATTATTATTTTGATTTTAGTCATTTATAATCTTTCAAAGTGTATAATTTCCACATATTTTGTTTGCAAACTTCTTAACTCCGCTGGAACCATTAAGAAGTTAATTAAAGCGGGTCCTCTTTGACAAGAGCTCAGATTCGACGGTTTAATAAACGTTTAAATACGCCTTTAAAAACTTCAAATTGTCTTACCTTCTATTACGGCATGTCGTACGCCCGTGTGGAATATAAAACTGTTGTTAAATGAGTAAATTACATATATTAATACATATATTACTTTCAACTATCTGCTTTTTCCTGCATAGAAGGATAGGCAAAGGAGAGCTGGTACACTCTGTTTTTTACTTTCCTCAACTCTTAACAAAGATCGGAGAAATGAAAATGATTGGGAATCGAACTCACAACAGTTGCGTTTACGGCCAGACCATGTTTCGTTGCGCCACGACAACATCTGTCCGGATGTTAAAGGTTGTGATATATGTAAATATATGTTAAAATGAAAAAAGTTATTATTATGTTAAAACATAATATAAACACTTCCTAACGTCTTAAGATTAGGTTCCCTCTGCTTCCAATGCTATGCGCTGATATTTTTTTAAATTAAAATACATCGATGTACGCATAAATCTTTTTTATTACATATCGGATTTTAATGTTGTGATCAGGCAAAAGATTCTATAAGAATGGTTCAAGAGGACGGTTTTAGTGCAATATATGCATATTATTTTAAAGTGAAGCCGAGAATATCAAATATTTAATCCTAATAATCATAATATTTGATGAGGCCAGTCGTGGCGCAGTGGTACAAAGTGTGACTGTAAAACTGATTGGTTGTGGGTTCGATACCCACTCGAGGAGGACACTAAATATTTCATATAAATTATATACTGTAATTTATATTTTCATTTCTTGGCTCTGGTGTTGCGCGGCGTTGAGTTCTGCCACTCAACACGCAATGCCTCCAAAATTTGGCCGAAAGCACGGGAGGGGAACGGAGTGTCTTAACACTAGGTTCCCTCTGCCTACCCTGCTGTGTGCGGGATATAGCGTGAAGTTAATTTAATTTATTCTTATTTTCTAATATTTGATATGAAACACGTCTTTTTGCACCACCGCAAACCATATGAGCGACGTCGATAAACGAAGCACTAGTAGGTATGTAATCAATCACTCCGTTCTCGTTATTTCCAAAATTTAAGGGACCACCTGTTGAGCGACGATCACCCGACGATCGACAAAGTTTGGTTGACCGCGCTAATCCCAAGAAGTACTTTTTAAAGTTAAATGGATATTTTTGTAGGGCATAGTCCGTTCATCGAACACGTTCACATCACGTTAATCGTTTCGATGTAACCCTCAGTACGTTCACAGGTTAACCTACCTTGTCAAAGCTGCTTCGTACAGCGTAAATTGTTATTTATCCAGAAAGCTCAAGCTGCAGGTTAGAGGCATTTACATAAAAGTTTGCGTGCCCTATCTTCCAAATTATACATACATATTTCATTGAGTAACTCAATAATATATATATCTTACTATAAAGCTAAAACAATCGTATAAAAAAATGATTATTTCTATAATCGTTTAACGTTTAGTTCCGGTACTCTATACGCAATGAATCAAAATATTTTACGGAGTGTTTTAGCACTAGGTTCCCTCTACTTACCCTGCTGTATGCCTGCTTCACACTGTGAAGCTGATTTATTTATTATTATTTGATAATTTGTATAGTTTTGTACAGCTTTTGTATAGTGTCATTGTCCCTAGTGCTCGAGCCACTTAAAAAGTAGCGATGGACGCGTATTCAAATCCCGGTACGTTCAAGTCATATGATATTTCATTTTAAACGTATTAATTTTACTCTATGCTATTTAGAGTTGCGTATGGCAGTACTGGACAAACTTTTGTATATAATTTAAATGTTAATAACATTTTCCTCATAGTCTAATAGATGTCGAAGCTGCCTCGTATAGAGTTTGAGTTTATTATGAAACTTATAACACTCTGACAAACTCATATAGCTTCACGCTATATCCCGCAATATAGCAGGATAGGCTGGTAGGCAAAGGGAACCTAGTGTTAAGACGCGACTTTTACACCAAATTTTCGTGACTTACCAGAGCAAGGAGATGAAAATATGTTTTTGCCCCGAATGGGAATCGAACTCACAACCGTCGCATATATAGCTAGGCGGCCTCTAATTAAATATTACATATATATCACAGTAAAGTTTTATCAAACATTATTAAACAAAGAATTTTACTCTATTCAAGAATACTACAACAACGTTACTATGCACAATTAAATACTGTAATGTTCACAAGGGAACAGACACGGCTATAAAACTGTAATAAACATATTGTAAAATTATATTTTAAACCACCTGTTGAGTTCTCGTCGGATGTTCTCAGCAGAAATACCTTTTATAAGCATACCTACTTAAAAAATTAACTTAACTTAGCTTCACGCCCTTTATACCTAACGGGGTAGTAGGAGAGAACGGAACTTATACCTAACGGGATAGTAGGAGAGAAAAAAAACGCCAAACGTTATTATATATTATCTATAATGCTAATAAATTAACAAAATATACCTATTCTTATATTATAAAGCTGTAGAGTTCGTTTGGTTAAGTACGCTAATCTAGGAAATCCTGCACATAGCAGGATAGGCCAAGGGACCATGGGTGTTAAGACACTACGATCTCAATTATGACACTTCCGTTACTTAATTTCTGACAATTTTTGGAGGCGTTGTGTGTGGACTGGCAGGTTCAAACGCCCAAGTTTCCTTTTGCCTACCCTGCTATTGCGGGATACAGCATGAAGCAACGTAAAAAAGAAGAAGCTTAATTTTTCTTTTCTTCTTGTGCTCAAAGGGACTCTTAACCTGAGTATTTGATATTGATTGCAGCTTGACAGGCAAAGAAACAACACAAGTGATGTTAGAAGATATTTTTTCTTTCGACGTACAAAACCTTAAAAGTGGAGAACTGACTGTCGTATCACATTTCGATGTCTTCATTTTCAAATATATAAGCAATAAAAAAGTATAGTTGAAAATTTCAGCTAATCTTGACATTTCATCCTTTTATAACGTATAACGCACTGAGGAAATTCAAACCTTCAAAAGTTTTGAATAGTTTGTTTAAGTTCTATGCTTATTATGGGCCATATGGGCTTTTGATATCATAGAACAAAGTATAGGAAAAAATTGTAAATTTGAAGTTAATGTCATTCACTCTACAGTTTTATCCCTAAAACGACGTAACTTAACCTCGCTCTTCCTACAGCCAGTAGGGGAAATGTAATTGTTTATTTTAATTATTCAATTAGAAGATACCATCATTGCGTTGATAAATAAAAAGTATTTTTTTTTTATGTTCTGATATACTTTAAGGCCTTTGAGAGCGTTGCGCAGGGGCTCAAGGGTGTAGGGTTCGATTTCTACTCATGCCAATACTTGCCTCAACTAGTGTCCAGTGGCTTAAATTGTTTTTTTTTGTTTTGTTTTGAATAGTCTATTTTTTGAGGCAGGCTATATAATTCTGATGGAATCCACTACGGTCCTAGTTACCTCGTGCACTTGGAATGTGTCATGTGTGATAGACAACTCCTAATTATTTCAATTTAAAGCTTAAAAACAAATTAAAAAATATATATTTGAAATTTGAACTCACTGCTATAATGAGGCCAGTCGTGGCGCAGTGGCACAAAGTGTGACTGTAAAACCGACTGGTTGTGGGTTCGATCCCCACTCGAGGAGATGAAATATTTACTTAAATTTATATTTCCATTTCTTCGCTGTGGTGTCGAGGCAAAGCGCGGCGTTGAGTTCTGCCACTCAACACGCAATGCCTCCAAAAATTCGGCAGAAAGTGGGGAACGGAGTGTCTTGACACTAGGTTTCCTCTGCCTACCCTGCTGTGTGCGGGATACAGCGTAAAGCTAATTTTTTTTTTTTTTTTTTACTATAATCTCTCATTTCTAAATCAGGTGTATAAAAATTTCGCCTCGAAGCGATGTCGTCACTTTATTATAAATTTTTAACATATTTTAATTATTGAAATTAATCGCGCAAGATATTTGTTATATTTTGTCATTTTTCTCTAAAAAAATTCTAAGCATTTCTCAAATTATCCCTTAAAATTACTACGCGATACTTTTTATTTTTCACTTAGTTGGTGTTAATATTTTTGCGCTTTTGCTATTTGATAATAAGTTTTTAGTTCATGGATTCCCGATTTCTTCTGCCTACCTTCCGTTGCGTAGGATATAGCGTGAACCAAAAATACATACCCTAGAACCTGGGAACCTCGTATTAAGATACTCCGTCCCTATTAAGACATTTCGGTACTACGCTTTCCGCCGATTTCTTGAGGCGTTGCGAGTTGCGTGACAGAATCCAACGATGCATTTTGTTTCGTTTCCAGAGTTAGGAACAGAATATATTAAACATTTCAGTCCCCCGAAACGGAAACGAACCCACAACCGTTTACATTAACACGCTTGTCCCCCTGTGTCATGTCTACCTCAATACTGATTTATTCATTTAAATATATTTAAAAATGTATAAAATGTGACGGGTGAATGGTGTATGAGAGGCGCGAGTTCGAATCCTCAAAGGACATTTTTATATATGCTCATTTAACTTCCAATCGATTTGTTTGTTTTCTGTGTGTGTGTGTGTGTGTGTGTGTGTGTGTGATCTCATCCACAGACGGTCCGTTATTCTGACAATCATCAGTCCATCTTATTGGCTGTGTTACGTTGTTCTGCGATTCATATACCCTGTCTCGGTCTCCATCCCCCATCTTGGCCATCGAGAGACCGTCTTCGGTTCTTAGGAAATTTTAGCTATAAAATTCGTTCGCCAGTTAATAATTTCATTCACTCCATGTTATAATCAATGTTTGTATAATTAACCTAAATGCCAACTAAAATTTAAATGAATTCTTGCAAATTATCATAATTTTGAATATGACCGTTTCTATATTATTCCAAGAGGCCCGGGAAAGGGTCTGATTTTTTTTACTTTGCCGTCGTGACTTAGTGGAGATATTTGACTGTGAACGTGATGGTTTCGATGCCAACTCCAATAAATAATTATATTTAAAACAAGCTTTTATCCGCAGCTTCACTTGTCTGTTCAAATGTATATGTTGTTATGATGTATAGAAATATCTGTAGTTATGTTTGAGATATGGCTAGGGTGCAAGATGGCTGTGAAACCCGGGATCGTCCCGGATTTTGGCTTGTTAAACCGCGTCCATTAATTTCTCTTTGCTGTCCTGGAATTCATAAATACTAGTTTGGTTCAATTAAAGTTTAGTAGATATATAAACCTTAAAACGATACTTAAAACATTTTACATTTATATATTGCCATTTACGTAACTACGTAAAATTATTGTCACAAAAAAAAAATCTGTTTATTAACTAAACTGTCAGATTGGTCACCAAAACCCTGATTTCATTCGTCGTGGTATTTGTATTTGGTCTTCTATTTTCTTTCATATTTAGTTACATTTATTAAGCTTTATCTATCACACGTTGTAAATCATCTTCACACTGTATCCTGAACACAACAGGGTAGGCAGAGGGAACCTAGTGTTAAGACACTCAATTCCCTAATTTCTGCCGAATTCTGGAGGCATTGCATGTTGAGTGGCGGCCCCAGAGCGAAGAAATGGAAATAGAAATTTTAAATAAATATTCAAGTTCCTCTAGTGGGGATCGAACTCACGACCTGTCTGTTTGCAGTCATACTTTCTGCCCCTGCACCACGACTGGCCTCTCTCACATTTCTATCTATCACACTTGTACCAAAATTCAGTCATTTTGATTTTCCGTTTATTTTTTTTAATACTAACTTATTTTCTCTAACAAGAGGAGAAGTGTGTCTCTATCGCATACACGCTCGACTGGTGGTGGAGGTGGAAAGTGACAATTTTTCATGCTTTTTCGTGTGTGCATCCAGCGCTCATCGTTTTATAAGACGTATCACGTCAATAAACTTAGAGGTCATAAGTTAAATTTTTATATTACCCTTGCGAGTAAGATATCATCAATCATTCTTCACCAAAGTGTATTTTGGATATGACGTTCAGTTGTCATATTGTCTTGAATTATGTTAACGCCTTTTATTAGGAAACCGTTGGGATTTTTAACGATAATCTGTTTCATAAACGAATTGGAGGCCAATATGACATAGCGGGCCAGCATTTGACTGTATGTGATATTTGTGTGTTCGACTTCCAGTTGGGGCATATAATTATATTATTTTTTCCGAGCTAGAAAGACAAGCGAGGCATTGAGACTCAATAAGCAATGTTCATAGAACTTAGGCCGAAAGTACAGTGTAGTGACTTACCGCTAAATTATCTCTGGCTATTTTGCCGTGCGGAATAATGCGTAAAATTTCACGCTGTATCCCGCACTCAGCAGGGTGGGCAGAGGGAACTTAGCGTTGACTTCGTTCCCCACTTTCTGCCGCATTCTGAAGGCATTGCGTGTTGAGTGGCGGAACTCAACGCCGCGCTTTGCCTCGACACCAGAGCGAAGAAATGGAAACATAAATTTAAATAAATATTTCAATTCAAATGGGAATTGAACCCACAACCAGTCGAATTTCCAGTCACACTTTGTGCCCCTCTGCCACGACCGGCCTCGAATTATATATAAATACAAATTAAACAATATTTAAAATATCTTTATAAAATCCCTAAATAAAGCTTGCCGTTGTTACAAATGTCACATCTGACGTAAAGTGATTTAGTGATGTACTTTATACGAAATGTAGTTGAGAGAGATCATCTTTGTTTGACGTTTTATTTTCTGTTAATTATGTGCGGTTTTGTTTTTTTTATTTTCATTAATTAGGCCGTCGTGGCATAAGGGCTCAAGCGTGTGAATTTAAGGGCGACGCTCGTGGGTTCAATTCCACACGGGGGAACAGAACCCACAACCATCGCGTATTGCGCATGACTGTGCCTGTGCGCCACAGCGGCATGAATTTTTTATTATACTATGTAAAAAAAATATTTAATTTTTTTATCAAGTCATTTACTCGCACAATCAGAGACGTAAGAATAAAAAATATCTATGTGACTTTTATCATACACAGCGTGTTTTAAAGACGTCCTTCTCATAGCAAATTTGATATACATTTTCTTATACCGCAAAATTTTATATTGAAAATTAATTAATTATGGCTTCCTATATTCTTGTCTCGATGTTATTATTATCCTTATACAGAATTAGAATTTTTTTTTATGACGTTATCAAGCTTAGTCGTGGCACAAGTAAGTGTACGACTGTAAACGTGACAGATCGTGGGTTCCATTCTGACTCGAGGAATTAAAATATTTAATATTTTCATTTCCGCGCTCTGGTAACGGGGCAAATCGCAGCGTTGAGTTCTACCATTTAACACGCCATGCCTCCAGTATTCGACAGACAGTGAGGAACGGAAATTTCTTAATGGGAACGCCTACCCTGCTTTATGCGGAATACAGTGTGTAGATAAGTTAGTTTGCCACTTTTAGATTATAAAATGCTCATCTAATAACTATAAATACACCGCCATTATTATATTCTACAAAAGTTATATATAGCAAATATAAACCCACAAACCATTGATTCTATCGATGAAAAGCGGAACCATTCCGCAAAGGCGTTTACTGAACAACAAAATAATATTTTAAGCCTTTCATAATTCCAAATAATAATAGTAAATAGGACTTTTATGATTTTTCTATAGAAACATTGTAATAAATTTCTTTCTACCATTATCAATAACAAAGGGCAATTGTTATCTTCGTTAGCTTTACGCGTAATATTATTATAAGAAAAGGTTGGTATTGAAACGAACGATTTCAAAATAACCCTTTTATAAAATATACTTGAGTGGGAATACCTTTTTTTTGTTATATCTAGTGATCTCTACTGATTTTTTAACTGTGCAGAATTTCTATTATTTGTTTGTTATTTTTTTAAATAAAAAAATATTAATATGTATTGATTATTATTTAAAAACGTATAACTTTAACGTAACGAGACTCGAACCGACTTGCTTGCCATCAAAGCGCTCGTCCGTCGCCTCTTAAAGCTATACCTAGTTATGTTTTTATCGAGTTTCATTTAAAACTTATTTTTAAGACTAAAAAAGGGTTACATAAAAATATTTTTGATATAATCCATTAAATACGCTATTTATGAGTCAGCGTCTGTCTGTAAAGACGTTGGTAGTGAAAAAGCGAAAATATCGAACCCACTACATGGAACAATCATTTATAATATTAATAGGAGATTTCTTCTACTATTATAATTGTAAAGAATTGTGAGGAGGGATATTTGTTCCATTTTCACGCACAATTTACTGAACCGATTTAGATGTAACTTGAGAGAAATGTAGCGTAAACATTAGAATAACTGATTATTACTACTACAATACATGCTAGAATTTTTATTAAGATTTTAATATAATTTAGGTATAGTATAATAATAAGTTTAAGCGTGAAAGGCCTCGCGTAGGTGACTATTTTTATAATTTATAATTTCTTTGTAATTTAAATTACAAAATGGCGCTAAACATAATTTAGCTATGTGTAAAGTGTTGCCAGTCAAAGGAATTCTCACCTCGTCCCATTTTATTTTCACGCCAAGTAACACTACAATATGAAACGTGAGCGTAATGGCGGGAACGCGTCTTTTGCATAACATTCCGTTAAATTCCTTTGAAAATGTTATAATATGTAAATTAGATTGCAAGATAATTTTATATTATTTCGTAATATATGAAGCCATCGTGGCACAGTAGCACAGCGGACTCACTGTAGAGGTGACTGTTTTGGATTCTATTCCCACATAGAGTAATTTCTGGTAGAAACAATGGTATTGAGTTCCGTCACTCAACACGCAACGTCTTGAAAATTGGGTGGTACGTGGGGAACGGAGTGACTTAACACTAGGTTCCTACACTAATCTAGACTTTAAATTTGCTAACGTCCACATCACAAAAAAGTGCTATTGGCGCTCAACGAACTTTTTAGTAGACTGTTATTACTATAATGACGTTAGATCTATCGTAAAAAGTATTAAATTTTCTTATTAACATTCTAACAAAATATATTGTTATTAATTTAATATCTTTCACCATTTTTATTTACGAAAACAGTGACATATTATTCTGACTACCAAAATATTTATCTCCAGTGGGGATATGACCCACAACCAAACCAAAAAGATTAACTTTTAAGTTCTCAGCTGCATGCTGTATCCCGCTTTACGCTGTATCCCACACATAGCAGGGTAGGCAGAGGGAATACTAGAGTATTAAGACACTCCGTTCCTCACTTTGCGCCGAGTTCTGGAGGCATTGCGTGTTGAGTTGCAAACTCAACGCCGCGCTTTGCCTCGACACCAGAGCAAAGAAATGAAAATGTAATTGTAAATAAATATTTCACTTCTCCGTATCGAACCCATAACAAATCGATTTTACAGCCACACTCTGTGCCCCTGCGCCACGTCTAGCCTCCTAAGCTGTATTCCGCATATAGCATGGTAAGCAGATAGAACATACTAATTAGACACCGCTTCTCCCCTGACCGCCGAATTTTCAAGACATTGAGCGGCGAAACTCAACGAAAGAGGAAGCGTGGCTCTTCGTCTTGCTAGTAGAGTAGGTAAATAGGTAGGCAATTCATTTCCTCGACTGGGAATTGAACCCACAACTGTCGCGCTTACAAACAGACGATGTTATACTGCGTCACGGCGACCTCAAACCTTGAAACTCAGATCAATTTGCAAAAGACGAATAAAGGTTACACTTAAACAACAATTAACTCGCGCCTAACCAGCTTAACTTTTACGTTTTCATTTTAACAACCAATTCGTTTGATCTAATCGTATCTTTAGATACTGAAGGGGTAATTAATTATCGAAATCTTCAATTACTCTTGGTCCTGGCAATTAAATCAAAGGGCTTACATCGCGCGTTAAGCCTATATATGTTTGTTCAAATTAAAATTTGCCGTGTTTGTATTCGTTTGCTATATGTGTAAGAAAATTAGGTTTATTCTGTGTCATTTGTGTTTGATTCTTTAGTAATTATTATACTTAGTTTGGCCATAAATACTGTTACAATTACACACAAATACATTTAAAAATACTACAGTTAAAAATAAACAAAACATTACTTTTGAATTTGGAATCTGTAATTTTTATAGGATTGTTGTTGAGATTTTCTTATTTTTGCGTCTTATATATATTGTCATATATATATTACTATTGTCATATATACATTGTAAAATATTTTGTGATATTAAAATGGAGTGGGATGTCAAAGAGAAACGAATCGCAATGATTGCATTAAATAAAGTAGGTTCATACCTATATTATGTAATGCAATACAATTTTTAAAAATCCTTCATACGCTTGATATTAATCAAATGTTTGAGTAGCGGGCTATTGCTAGGTATAATGAAACCACCTCTGTCTGTGACAGAAAAAGATCTAGTCATCCGTATAACGTTCATACGAAAAAGGGGTTCAGGGAAGCAAGGTAGAGGATTCGCAGATATCCTGTCCGAAAGCATAAATTTTATCTTTGAAGATGAAGATGTCCACATTTGAACCATGTCGCATATTTTAAAAGATGACATTTCTTCATTTCTTAAATGATTATTTAAAAAAGAATAGAGTAGTTAAATCTACTGACTTACGCACGCAAAGAGAGGTAATTGAAACGAATTGTTTACAGATTAGAAAATTTTTACAATAGACCAATATTTTAACAAACAAAAAACACCAGAGCGAAGAAATGCAAATATAAATGTAAATAAATACTTTCTTACTACTACCCCGAATTGAATCCACAATCAGTCGATTTTACAGTCACACTTTGTGCCTCTGCGCCACGACTGGCCTCTCATCTAAATCGATAGACAAAAAAGTTTTTAAGTAGAGTAGAAATCAAACCTACAACCATCACTCTAGTAGTCAAACACTTTTCAATTACTTTACCATATTATCAATCTTTCATCAACATCATGTTTAATCAATGTCTCTATGTAGGTATTCTATGGAAATGATCACAAACAATAGTTTCATTAAGATCGAATATTGGCTCGGTAATTTTTCGCTTAAATACCCCTCAATAGTGCAGAATTTCCTTTCAATGAGATAAAAATACATTGCAATTATCCTTCTTTTAAAATAGGTAATGTTTATTTTAAGATAATGGCCGTCGTGGTTTAGAGAGACTGCTGCTGACTGGGAACGCGATGATTCTGGACATTGGCGTTTCTAGAAATGTTTTCTGGCCTTGACTTTAGTCTGGAAGAATTAAGTTTTAGTTCTTTTTGCGTAGTGTGTGTGTGTGTGTGTTTTTTTTATTTTACAGCTTAAATTTTTGTTAAAAAAATTCTAAGTTGGGAACGGATCCAGTTACCTACGCCACTCTTACGCTTTCCTATGATTATGGGTTCAATCCCCATTCGAAGGAATGATTATGCTAATTTTCATTTCCTCCTTCCGGTAAACTTTCTACTACTCTACAGGCAGTGTCTGGAAAATTGGGCGGTGCTCTCTTTCTCTTTCTCCTTCCACCTCATAAATAAACATTGCTTATTGACTGGCAAAATCCAACACCGCCATTCATGCTATTAAGTCGTACTTTGTCGTAAATTCTTCTTACTAAAAATAATTTATCATTATGTTAATTAATATGTATATCATTAAACAAAAAAATCGATGTCGGAATCGAACCCATAACTATGTTATCCCTATAAATATTTTCTTGCGAGTTTTTTCCTTAGTTCTTTTCAGGGCAGGTATTTGTACCGGACCGTTAGTGGAATGTGGTTTCTTTATCATATAAACTAAAAACTAACATAGCCGTATGTGATTTTGCCAAAGATTATTTATTTAGTAGCGTTCCGCTCGTGTCTTTGCATGTATAGCATTTTTTTTAATTTTACTAAATGTAGATTTTTTTTATATTAATCTTGTATTCTTATATATATTATATATATTCTTATATTTTTCTATAAGTGTGGGATCGATTCCCATTCGGAGTAACTAGACTGCAAATCGAATTGACTACCAACCTACACCTGTCAGCCACATGACACATCCCACCACCATCGATAGCATCTAACCCACGCTTTTAAATTATAAATCCCATTTTATCACTAATCAAACTGTTAAACAAAGTATGTTTACCCTCCTCTTAGACTCTTAAGTTATTTATGGCAAGAATGGCAAACTAATTTGCGTAATGCATTCATTTTAAAGTGCATTGTAAAATTTTACAAACACTTAGGTTGGCTTTGTGAGGCCGATATGACTCACTAGTGAGGCTTAGGTTATCTAGATAATGGGTATTTATTTGATATCGATATAATTAGATTTTTTTTGTGACACGCTGTATCCCGTACTCAACATGGAGCTTTACCTTATTACTAGTGTACATGTGTGGATATGAAAATAAGAATTACTGATTCTTCCGAATTGGAATCAAACTCACTATCGCCGCGTTTACAGCCAGACGTTTTCACACTGCGGCACGACGTTCTAAATAAATTCAATCTACATGTTGATTAAAAGATAAAAAAAAATATTATTATGATAAAGAAAATTGAACTCACAACCATTGTAGTGTACTATGCAGGTATAAAAATTAAGACTTCGCGTTATACTTAACTAGCTTATAGTTGATCAAACAAAAAAATATTTCTTCAATTCAAACCAGTAGTTCCTGAGTTCAGCACGTTCTATCAAACAAACACTTCAGCTTTATAATACATACTACCTTGTACAGATAATAAGATTTACTTTGTCCACAGTTTTATTAATCTATAAATTGAACGTTATAAATAATATTTTTTCCAATAATACACCTCAGGTACACCACTATTATTGCCTCATAAATCATTTCATAGTTTACGTCCAGTTAAATTGTCTTAGGACGCATTATTGGACTCAATAATAGGGGCTTTAAATACTGTTTACACGTTTGCTTATATTTATAATATAGATATAGAGGAGGTCAGTTATTATCATCGTTACCAGATTTTGTCGGGACGTTTATGATTGGAATCGTTAGTAACTTATTGAAAAAAAAAATATATTAAAAAAGAATTAAGTGAGTGGAATAATTCAGGAAATCGAAACCATGTATGGTCCGTTTGAGACATTTAATTTTTGGTCTAAAAATCAGGACGTCCTGTCAAAATCGGGACGTCTGGCAATACTGGTTCCTATACAGGTTTCTTTTTAAATTTTTCAGAACTAAGTTTTTATTAGTATAACTGGTGTGGATACGGACTATCCTACTGTACTGATCCTACTGTGCATACAGCGCGAAACTAGAAGCATTTACTACCCATCTTTTTTTTTTTTTTTTCTGATGGACTTAAATGCTGTTGACCTGGAATGGTCTTGACAGCGTCACCGGGCTGGGAGGGGCGAGTGTGGCTCGCCCCTGAAGAGAAAATTACGAGCTTTGATGGACGCTCGTGAAGTGTTAGCGATCGCGGGGGGATACCCCGCGTACGCTAATCATGGGGGGTTTCGTCCATTGGGCCCCGCCGCGCCGAGGCGCGGGCGTGCCGTGAGAAATGACTGGCCTCGCCGCCTCTTACGGCGGCGGTGAGTGGGACGTAAGACTGAGGAGTGGATCCTCCCTGTGTATTGGGCGTTGGCAGCAGTTATTGGATCGTCAGGATCCAGAAGAATGCTTCTGGGGCGTCGAAGACTCGGATGTGGGTGAGGAGCGTACTTACACGCTTCGACGATCAGTGGGTTGGAATGGGAATCTGCACGCTCGTAGTAGCGCTTGGCCAGGCGCTTGCAGAATTCCTTGAGCGATTCTAGCTCGAAGTCTTTGTGGAGGTCAACGTTGCGGACGTACCATGGGCATCCGGATGCGATACGTAGAAATATTACCCATCTTTAGACTTTTCATCTTATGTAACAGAACCTAAGCCCATTATCATCGCGCTCAGTCAATCGCTGCGCGACTGAGCATCTAGAGTCCAATTAAAATTTCAAATCGTATAATTAAATATAATAATAAATTGTATCTTTAAATAAAGATTTAAAGGGTTCTAGCTAAAATTATAACAAATGTTTAATGTAATATTTAATTATAATCCAATATTACTGGCGTTAATCCTTGTGATTCGTTAAATATCTTTGAATATTACATATATTTAGATTTTAGCTGTGTATTTTAGACAAGAATAAGTAAAGGTTTTGAATTATAGATTTTATTTCAAGCGTTGTCAAAGCGCGGCGTTGAGTTCCGCCACTCAGTACAAAAAAAAAAGAAAAGTGGACAACGAAAGTATCAGGTATCTTAATAGGAACGAATAGTTTTAAAATTAGGTTCCCCGGTTTCCCTAGCCAACAATGTGTGGGATGACGCTGAAAAAAATTTCAGTCACTTCAATAGGTATACTAGTGACTCGTAGGACAATAAGACAGAAAAATGCTTATATATGAAATATTTTTTGTTTTGGCTTGGTTTGAAATGTGCGTTTGTATCAACCGAGGTGGTCTGTTGTCTATGAAGGGAGAATTATTACTAGAAATATTTAATATTTTCATTTCCTCGCTTCTATTTTTTCTTGTTTCACCCAATTGAACTACGCAATTTTTTATTTACTATTCTGTACGGCTTCCGTGTTCTAATAACATTAACATAAAAAAAATTAAAAAAAATTTAAATTCCAGCTAATTCAATAATACGAAATACTTTATGGTAGCCGAAGCGGAGACTTCGGGATTTACTAAAGCGTGGCAGATTATATTGCTGGGGGATTCCTTGTACTCGGTTAAGTACTTTCACCAAATATGAGCCTCATATATATGCCATATATAATATATCAAAATTTAAAAAAATATATATATTTTCTAATAATGACTATAAGCTTCCATCACATCCAGATGGACAGATTATTATATAAGAGTTTTTTTTTTAATTTTACTGAACATCCCCTCAAAAAATCTGACGCACTCGACCATACGTACGACCACCTTCATCATGGAAACAGTCAGAGAAACATATTTTATATATATATATATATATATAGGTTGAGTTAAGAGAAACACTAAATGTTAAGAAAAGTTTACAAAAATATTATATTACAAAAGTATTTAAATCGGTTAAGCTGTTACCGAGATTAACACGCAAACACAAAAAACAGACAATATAAAAACGAAATTACTGTTAGGGGGCAAATTGGCCAAATTTTATTGTATAACATAATATAGAACTATAAAATGTACAAATGCCAAGTAAGACAAAAAATAGATGGAAACTCAACGCCGCACTTTGCCTTGTTACTAGAGCGAGGAAATGAAAATATTAAATATTTCGTTCTCCCTTCATAGAGGCCAGTCGTGGCGCAGTGGTACAAAGTGTGACTGTAAAACCGACCGGTTGTGGGTTCGATCCCCACTCGAGGAGATGAAATATTTACTTAAATTTATATTTTCATTTCTTCGCTCTGGTGTCGAGGCAAAGCGCGGCGTTGAGTTCTGCCACTCAACACGCAATGCCTCCAAAATTCGGCAGAAAGTGGGGAACGAAGTGTCTTAACACTAGGTTCCCTCTGCCTACCCTGCTGTGTGCGGGATATAGCGTGAAGCTAATTTAATTTAATTTAATTTTTTTTTCCTTCATAGACAACAGACAACCTCGGTTGACACAAATGCATATTTCAAACCAAACCAAAACAAAAAATATTTCATATATAAGCATTTTCCTGCTTAGATTCAAACGTACGTGCAATCATCGTTAGCGCCGTCCCCTAGATTGCGCTCTGATTTGACGTAAACGCAGTTTACATAGCTAATCCGCGGATATAACATAAGTCCTGGCTGTATTCAAAATGTGTATATTCAATTATAATAACCTCACAATCGCTTATTTTTGCGGTTTTGCCGTGTATTTAAATGGAAGTAAATATCTAGAGTTATATAATATATGACATATTCTAGAGACCGAAGTAACTGTGACGGTAGGGACAGCGACCTGGGTTGCATCGATACGTAAATTGTAAACGGATCAGGTTGTGAGTTCGATTCCTACTCTAGAAAATGAAATATTTAATATTTTCTTTTTATCGCTTCTGTAAAGACGCGAAGTTTGGCGTTTAATCTCACATTTCAACGCGCAATTCCTCCCGAATTCCGCATAAAGTGGGAAACGGAACGGAACGGAACTTCATGGGAACGGCCTACTCTGCTATGTGCGGGATACAATGTGAAGCTAAAAATGAATGTAAATAAAAATAATTTAATAATTTAATTTAAAAAATAAAAAAATGCGTCAAGCACAAAAAAAACAATTTCCACGATTTGCGCGTTCAAGCAAACAAACATTAATATTATAATGTAAATCACCGATTTTGTTAAAATATTTTTTTTTTTTTCAAAAATTTATTGAGATACACAGCATGTATTGTGACTAAGCACAAAATTTTTCATAAGTTGCTAATTATAGGCAGATTATATTATGCTAAATATAAATATATTAAATTCTATTCTATTTATAATATACATATATTGCACAAATTTCGTCTATCACAATGTATTAGTTCAGCGGTATCTATCAAATCCCTAGATATGTTTTTAATTGTATAATCGATCGCTACTATTCCGCGGTCTTATTTAACGATACCGAAGCACTTAAGTGGCTTACAAAGCAAAATTTCTAATTAATATAACATAGTAGGTGCGATGCATATATACATATACATCGAATGTGAATGGTATTGAACCTGATTTTTTTTACCTATGTGAACTCTCCCGCATTTAGATAGAGGGAACCTGAAAATCTATTGTTAAGACGTTTCGTTCCTATCAAAACACTTCCGCTCCATAGTTTCCGTCAATTTTTTGAGGAATTGCATATTGAGTGGCAGAGCTCAACGCCGTGCTTTACTGCCTGGAAGAAATTAAAATATAAAATATTTCGTTCCCATTGAGAAAGAATCGAACACACAACCGTCGCGTTTACAGTCGTACGCTTGAACCTCTGTGCCACGACGATCTCAAATATTTTAAAAATAATGAAAAACATGATTATTTTTAAAAAATATATGTCATAGGTAGGTACTACATACATATTCAGACACTTCCGTTCCTCACTTTCTTGATTGCGTGTTGAGTGCCGGAACTCAACGTCGCGCTTTGCCTGGTTACCAAAGCGAATAAATGAAAATATTAAATATTTCAGTTCCTTGAGTGGGAATCGAACCCGCAATCTGTCGCGTATAGATTATATATTATCTATGTAATTAAAATGACAAAGCTCTCGTGGCGGGCATGGGCCCAATCCTGCGATATATTTTGTTTATTAAAATTAATTACTATAAAATTAAAATATTAAGAAGTATTTTTTGTTAAAAATTGTGCGATAACCAATCATTATTGCTGTGATGTTATGAATCCCGTTACCCATTAATATCTATTAAATATTTCTTTTCAGCCATGCGTGCCCTTCTCTCCGCCATTTTGTTGCTATCCGCCATCTTGTCGTGCGCGACGCAAGCTCAGTACCCGCGCCCCCGCCGCCCCGAACGCTTCGACACCGCTGAACAGATATCCAATTATTTGAAGGAACTGCAAGAGTATTATTCTGTACATGGACGAGGAAGGTAAGTCATTAACTCTTAGTACTGAACATATTTTGTTTATACTCTGAAGCTATCTTATTTGTTATGGTAACGTCATATTTTCTTAAAAAATATACAATTAAGAAGATTATTTCTGTTTTTATTATTATTACTGCTAATAACCAGTAATAAGCAAAAAAATTGGTAAATATGAATTATGAATGTTGTTGTTTAATTGTTGATCTATTGGACACTAGATGGCACTTTTGAACTTAATGTTTGTATTTATTTATAAGTTCTCCAGTTATTTATATATTATTTTTTGTCGTAACAAAAAAAACAGTAACGGTATTAGTATTTTGGCTTTTTAATAGAAGGTTAAGAATTCTATCTTTATATATGATCGATAACTGTAGGATGCCTTATAATGTTGTTTTTTGTTATATTAAATATATAATATTGATCGTTGGTGTAACTCAAGTAATTCATTAAAAATAAAATCAGCTTCACGCTGTATCGAACACACAGCAGGCTTTCTGCCAAATTCTGAAGGCATTGCCCGTTGAGTGGCTCGACACCAGAGCTAAGAAGTTAAAATAATTTATTTCCCAAGTTGCAAACTGAACCTACAATCGACGTCTTTATAGACAGACACAGTGCCGCATCTATCTATTTAATTATTATCTACATTAATAAATTCAATGCAGGTTTTTGTTTCATGCCGAGAAACGACTTATTGAATATTATGTTTTCAGATACGGCAAAAGGCAGATGCACATAGCCGACGCGTCCGTCATCTTCAGAGATGTGCCATTTTTCGAGCACACTCTAAACGACGACATGTTTAAAAACCTCGGCTACAAGTAAAATGGACTTCCTAAATTACGATTTAACCAATGACCCAATTTATTTATATTAAACAATAATGAAATAAGTAATAACCATGTAATTTATATTAATTTTACTGTAAATAACTATTTCTTATCTGTCTTATTTTTGTTTAATCTGTATTAGTTTTTTTTTACTATATAATTTTTTTCCCGCCAAAATTGAAATGCCAAATTTAGGGTAACATATATTTTCTTGATTTCAATGTGTATATGTTATTTATTTTAATTATATTTAATAAAATCGGATTTAAAAAGTATAATTAAAAAAAATCTTCAACGATCTAGTCAATCGAAAGTACATCCGTCTATACTCTAGTCAATTACTATTATTTTAATGTTTTAATCTATTAAATCCCAAAAATATATTTCGGGCTGGGCAAAACATATTTTTGGTGATTTCCTCTGTTAACTAAGGTAACTGTTCAATTTTGTTTATGCGTTAACTTTATTATTGTAGGAATTAAAGCATTATAACCGAAACATTGGTTATTTATTTAACTGTTTTATTTATATCACCTATTACCTTACACTTACAGTATAACTAATTTCATTTAAAAAATCTAGTTCAATAAAATCTAGTGATAAGTACAGCCATTTTTCAACATAAATCCCAAAGTTATTTTATTAAATTTGAAAATAAGCTATAAAGTACAAGGTTTTATTGTGATTATCATTCCATTTACTGTTGATTATTAAAATTGTACCTTAATATAACCTTTGTTCTTAATCTGTTGTTATTATTGTATTTACATATTGTGACATTAATATTTAACATACATATATAACATAGTTATATATTAAATATTGCTATTGGAAAGTTTGAACGCGATAATAATGAGGTCAAGTCCGACTCCCGTCAAAATATTAGACCAATGTATTCAGAAAAAAAAAAATTTTAAAATCTGAACAGTTTGTTCAGTTGAATCCACTAATCTTAGGAACTATAGGCCCGAATTGAAAACTTATTTTTGTATTACATAAACCAATTGTCAAGAAGCCAGTCGAGCCAGTTGAGGCCAGTCGTGGCGCAGCGGCACAAAGTGTGACTGTAAACCGACTAGTTGTGGGTTCGATCCCCACTCGAGGAGATGAAATATTTACTTAAATTTATATTTCCATTTTCTTCGCTCTGGTGTCGAGGCTATGCGCGGCGTTGAGTTCTACCACTCAACACGCAATGCCTCCAGAATTTGGCAGAAAGTGGGGAACGGAGTGTCTAAAACACTAGGTTCCCTCTGCCTACCCTGCTGTGTGCGGGATACAGCGTGAAGCTGATTTGATCTTAATTTAATTTGATTTTAATTGTCAAGAAAGGCTATAGTCATCATGTTTATAGTTTCTGCGTATGTGTTTCTTCGTTCTCCTAAAAAGACAAAGTGATGATTGAGTTCCAAAACCCAACACACAATGTCTGGAAATTTGGGCAGTACATGGAAAACGGAGTGTCTTAACACTAGGTTCCCTCCGCCTACTCTGCGGATTACATGAAGTTAAAAAATATTTATATAATTTTTTGTCTTAAAATAAATAAGAATCATATCTATAACAGCAACAGGTAGCATTTACATAATATAGAAGTACAAACTTAGTAGTATTTATAAGTATAGTGATATATTACGTTTTTCTTTCGTCCAAACACGAGTGTTCTATACCAGGGAAAGAGAAAATGATGTATACATAACATTGACCCGAATGATCGGTATTTAGAGTATATACTTTGCTCTGGACAAGGATCGGCGTTAAGCTCAGCCACTCAATGTCTCAAAATCAGATGGAAAATGAAGAATTTCCTAACCTTAGGTTGTCTTTGCCCCTGCTATGTGAGAAAATAATAAAGTGTGAAGCTAAAATACAAATATTAATTAAACTCACTCGTATGTTATAATTATATCAAAGGCGTCATCAAAAAAATAAGATTTTTACAAAGTAAATAAGCAATGTGTTTTATATAAGTAAATTGTATTCTTAGTTTTGATGCAATAAAGTTTAAATTGCTTTAAAAATTGTATGTTTTTTTTTAATACAATCGAAGGATGGCAAACAGTATGCGCGCGCATCTTCCGAGTACAAAGCAAACCCCGACAAGGTTCTTATTTATCGACAGACAATTTAGGTTATAAGTAACATAATTGTTGCATTTACTGAAAATATAAATTATAAAAAGATTACTATATTAGTCTATAATATAAAGTTTTTTATATATATGTACCTAGCTAATTATTAAAAAACAAAATTTATTTTAATAAAATTAAGTAGAGGCTCATCTATTGTGAATCTACTAAAAAATATATGCTTTGTCATTAGTTACGTAAAATTAATTTTATTAGATTTAAAAGGTAAAATTATATGAAAGTTATTAATCCAAAGCAGTCATTACATTTAGATGAAAGCTCTAGCTTTCAATCGTAAGCTCTATTTTCTTGACGAGTTTATTTCATAACATATAAAAAGTATAATATTCTAAATGTAAATGTTGTCAATTTAGTATTGTATAATAAATATTGAATAAATTACATTCATTTCATTAAAATGCAGACAAAACCTTATTATGTTTAGGAATATACAGTCTGTGGGAATTTTCCGCTTGGAACGGGTGTATTGCGTACTGTAAAAGACCTTTTTAGTTCCAGTCTGTGTTGTCTTGACGGACATAACAGTGTTATTTCAAAATCAGATTTTGTTAAGAAAAATACATTTTTATAAGCATATTTACTTATTTTAAAGATCAAACACATACATAATTTATGATACATTTGATAAAATAGGAATTATACGTATCTAACATGATCTGAATGTGTTTTCTTTTAATGTAAATAATATTTTGGTATTGAGTCGTCATTTTTGGTAAGTAACATATTTTGAATGATATATAGTAATTTAATAAAGAATAACATAAAATAAGACCTTTTGGACCTACATCTCTTTATTTTTATTTAATATCTCGAAAAATTCTTTGTTTTTATTAGTAATTCTTTTTTTAAATTATAATATTCAATTAATAGGTATATTAAAAAAAATATCGATCGTAAGAAATGTAAATATATTATTTTAGTTATAAAAAAAACATTTATATCTTATAAATGATATATTTTATATTATTTTTAATAAGAATTTTATTAATAAATGAAACAAACACTAAGATCGCTCTACTGAACAAGCAACATTTAAAAAGTAAATGAAATACAAAACGTGTAGTTCTTATACCTATATATATATAGTATATATATATATATATATATATATATATGATAACATTATATGTGCGAGTATATATATATATATACTCGCACATATAATGTTATCATAAACGCTCAGTTCTCGATCTTGATTTCTTGATTGCGTTGATTTAGAAACTTATAAAAAAAATATTAATATTATTTTTTTCTTAGAAAATTTATAAATAAATTGAACTTAGCGGGATAAGCGTAGTCCTAAGTGTGGGACAACAGTTTTTTCTATATTTGATATAAATCCACGATTATTGGACTTCCCATTTAGGTCGAGCATAATAAAACTAAAATAAAATACTTTCTTTTAGAATATGGCTCCAACAAAATTTGGTATATTCAAAGGACGAAGTAGGGAAAATCCTGAACCACCGTCAACCGAGAATCTTTTACAGAACAACTCTAGCCCTGAACAAAGTAAGTTTTTATATTATCTTGGTAGGTTCAAATGTACATTCAAGCCAAAAAATCGAATGAAATCGGCATATCTATATTTATATTATCAAAGAAATATCTATTTTAACTAATTCGCGAGCTAATTCATCTTAAGCAGATGAACTTTTAATTTATGTAAGTGGTCATTAAAAGTAGAGACAGAAAAACATTTTTTTATAAAGTTTATTATTAGAGATCAATAGAAAAAATATATTAATTATTGGTGAAGCCTACATATGTTTTTTCAGTATTTAAAATTTAAAAAGGCACAGGCATAGGATTTTCGCTGCGCTTGACGCCACATCTAATACCTACACTATAATATATGAAAACTCACAAAAATAAAAAGCTCAGCGTAGACTTGGCGGGGTGTAAATTTCTACTAACAGGGTAAACAATATTACATTTATACTATGAAATATTGTATTATCATTGGATTCAAAACAGTGAAAATGATTGAGTTAATGATTGATAGATTGATTGAGGTAATATAAACACGGTAAGAAGCCTAAAGAAAACTTATTAAAGCGTTAATTATTTTAAGCTTTACGCTGTATTCGACATTGCAGGATAGGCAGAGGGAACCCGGGAACCTTGTGTTAAGACAAACTGTTCCCATTAAGACAATATCGTTTCCCATTTTACGTCTACTTCTGGAGGAATTGCGTGTTAAGTGATGGAACGCCGCGTTTTTGCCTCGGTACCAACTATCAATTTCTACCATTAAATTGTAATATTTTTGAATAAATATTTTTATTTTGATTTAAAAAATATTGAGGTATACTATATTCTATTGTATAAACGCTATTACGTTAATTGTTTGTATAAAAATGGCTTTTATATAGCTGGAAGTGTCATACACGATTATCACGAGGCTAACACAAAAAGTCTCGCTGTGTTATTTGTGCTGGTTTTTGTCAGGTCTGAGTCATAATGCTAAAATAATGGAGCATGCATCTTCTTATTTTGGATAGAACTATTTATAAGTACATTGACTTTTAGTCATTTACATTTTGAATCGCGTGGGCAAACTAGGGCAGGGAAGCCTAGTTTTTTCTACGAATGTAGCGTCCAGCGTCATCATTTGATCCAATTTCCGTTGGCAAAAATATGTTAATTCTCTTTTATTTTACCAAGTGCCAACCAAGTAACTAAGCTATATATTTAAACTTATTATGTCACTTACTTAAAGAACACAGGTTCAAATCCCGCTATGGTAATCTATATGTTATTAAAATATCTTAGAAAACATTTAAAAAAAAACCATCTGCTTGAAAAACAGTGAATTCACCTGAATCGCCGGTACCCTCGACGAGTAAAGGCATTGTGTCGCACGACATGTCACCACTGGATATACTGTCCGTGCTGAACATCGATGATGATGATGATGAAGTAAGAATGACTAGTTTTAGAAGGATTTTAGATTTTGTTTTTATTATTTAAGGTTCTAATAAGTTAATAAAAAACGACTACCATTTGATGCCACCGTAGTCAGTTAACTACGTCAGTCAGTCAGTCTTATTAATATAAATTTATTTATTTAGACCAGGGGCTCCCAACTTTTACTTGATCAAGGACCACTTTTTTATCATTCTTGCTAGCAAGACCACTATGTAGATATAATAAAAATTTACTGTGTTAAAGTTTCTGCTATGCAGTGTCACAATCGTGTGTCTGTATACGCGAAGGCTGTGGGTTCGATTAACAATATATTGTTCGCGAGCCATTTTTAGGCCTTTGCGGACCACCGGTGGTCTGCGGACTGGTTGGGAACCACTGATCTAGACAGACAAAAGGCGGCGTTGAGTTCCGCCATTTATCTTGTCACGAATTCAGAGTTAGTTCTGCTTGCCTCCGATATGAAAAAAATATATAGTCTAAAGATTGCATAAAAACTATAGTTCACTTTATTATCGATTTTAATCATCGTTTCTCGAACCCGGACAGAAAGTGGAATTTTTGAACGAAGTTCTGATGTTCTTTAATTATTTAAAGAGCCAACACATTTCGTATAGCTTAATAAATTAAAAAATATATATATTTTTAAAGGTTATCTTCGTGTAGTCGCGGTATACGTATGTATATAACGTGAAAAATACATACATATACATACTTCTTAAGATATTAAATACATCTGTTTTATTTAGCCTTTTTTAATTTTGGGTTAAATTTAAAGGAAATAAGAAAAAATAATAAACGTAATGCTTAAAAAATATTATAGTAATTTTAAATATATTGAAAATTAAGGCCAATGAAAAATATTGAAGATGAAACTTAAGAACCTTTGTTAGCTCAACGATTGAAGCGAGAGCGAGTTTTGTATAGAACATTACAGTATTTCCGTCCTTTTGACTTGAGAGCATCTTCAATATGTCGTTATGCTTGGATCGGGATGGAAATAAGAAATTTATATAGATATAATGTGAAATTTTACGTGTTTTTTTTCTCTCACACTGTATCTCACATATAACAAAGTACGTAAAGGGAACCTAATGCTAGGATGCTCCGTTCTCATTAAGACACTTCCGTTCGCCAATTTCTGCCGTGTTCTGGAGGCATTGCGTGTTGAGTGGCGGAAGTCAGTGTTTGCCTTGTTACCAGAGCAAGAAAATAAAAATATTAAATATTTTTTCATTTTCTCGGGTTAAAATCAAACCCACAACTTGTCGCTTTTACAGCCGCAAAAAAAATATAATGCTCCAACATTATATTTTTTTTTTCTAGATTATAGGTGATGATCCACCATCGAGACGAGCTAGCTTAAGTAGCAAGATTGAAGAGCAACAGGTACTGTATATAAATAATTATTTAATTTCCACACAACACGCAATGGTTCCCGAACTCGGCGGATAGTGGCGAACGGAGTGTCTTAACACTAGGTTCCCTCTGCCTAACCTGCTGTGTGCGAGGATTCTTATTAAACAACCATTATAAAATTCAAAATATTAATTTTACTCCATTTGAAGTATTTACATTTGAGGCCAGTCGTGGCCAAACGTAAGATAATTTATATTTATTTTTACTGTAAGATTATTTATATTTATTGTTGTTTAACTATTGACTATAAGCGCGATAGGTTAGGTTCTTTTTTCTCTCGGGGAAATTAAATATTAATATTATTGTTAATTTTGATAAGGAGGGAAAGCGCGGCGTTGAGTTTCGCCACTCAACACGCAATGCCTCCAGAATTTGCCAGAAAGTGGGGAATGGAAGTGTCTTAATTAGAACTGAGTGTTTTAACACTAGGTTCTAGTTTTAATCTGCCTACCCTATTATGTGCGGGATACAGCGTGAAGCTTAAAAGTATATAACAACCACACACTATATAAAATAGACACCCTTTTTAGAACAATTAAAATTTACAGGTATTATACGAAAATCTACAAAACGAATCCACCGGCACATCGACAATGACATTGGAGGACTTAGACGAAATCCAAGTTCACGACGAACCTGACAAAACTTTGACATTAGACGACGATTCTACGTCGTACGACGCTAATTCGTTACAATTCGACGATCCGTCGATCGCTACGAGTGAGGATATTTCAATGTACTGCGCCATGTTGAAAAAACCTAAGAAAAGCAGGTCTAAGGAACAGCAGTTGACTGATTTTGATATGTGGCAAGCTAGCGATGTTCAAGTCATGAAGGTTAGTTAGATAGCTATTTTTTTTGTTTTTCGTCTTTTAGGGAAGAGAAAAAAAATCATTTCAAGAGAGGGAAAAAATAATTTCATTTAAAAAGAATCAAAATTGATAGGGTGCTTCCAGCAAACTAGCATCTACATGGTATAAGTTCAGGAAAAATTCTTAAAAATACCCTCGGTGGGCAAGCCCGACTCGCGTTTGACCGGTTTTTTTTCTATTTTTGCTCTTTTAGTATGAACTACTTAATATTTTAATTTCGGGCCATAACATAAAGCTAAAAAAATCGCACAAATGGGCAATCGAACCCACATCCATTCCATAAATTTAAACGCTGCCCAATTGCAACATTATAGCCTCTTTAGAAAGACGTAAAATTTAGTAATACGTAAATGTATGTATAATACAAAATATACGAGATTAATCCGGTTAACTAGTTTCATTTACTATGTATAATAGTTGCTAAAATCAAAAATCTTATACTAATAATTTTAAATTATGAAACGGTTCCTAAGCTAAGGTTAAAGTTTAAAGAGTTTAAGTTAAGTAAAAGTTACGTCAATTTTCTTCACCGTTAGTCAAAGCGTCACTTGAGCTTCTAATAAGTTGCTTCATAAGTTATAATTATAGTGGGCTTCTAAAGTGTAAATATTTTTTTATATTTTATTTTTATTATATTGTACTGAAGTCATTTCAATTTCCCCGCTCTGGTGGTTAAAGCTTCGATAATGTCTCGACTCGGACGGAAAATTGGGAATAAAATTCCCCTACACTAGAATCTCTCTGTCTACTCTGCTATATGTGGAGTTCAGGGTGAAGCTCATTTTTGTCTTATAATAATATCATATAACGGGAGATTCGTGAAAGTTCGTCTGATTAGATATTACATGGTTCTTTTTGCCCAATCTTCTTGAGAAGGAAGAATTATAAAAATGTTTCACTACGGAAAATAATATATCCACCATCTTCAACAGAATCTCCTAACTCGTTCGGGGACTTTGGACGAACAAATTAAATGGGAGGCCATAGCCACCTCCCGGGGACTCTGTACACTAACAGACAGTTGTACTTGCGACGACTGTACGGGGGCGAAGTACTTGGCTGGAATCGGGGAGGGCGACGCGGGGCTCGGCGCTGCGCCACTCTTCAGTGCTATCAATGTGGGTTGTCAGGTTCAGTGAATATAGCAAAGAGTGGAATTTTTTGGAGTTTTCAGCAAATTTTTGGGGTAGTTCGCGGAAAAATTGTGGATTTTTTCCTCTTTAGCGCTATAAATTGGGTAATTAGGGTGTCAGATTCAGTGAAAATGGATAAGAGTGGTTTTTGGGGTGTTTGTGGAGAAATTATCGATTGTCTGTGAATTTGTATTTGGGGTGGAATAATGGGATGTCTTATTTTGGACATTAACTGTTGGTTATTTCTAAAATATGAAAAAAGGTATTAATGTCCAAGAATATCTGGTTTAAATCTTATCTGAAAAGTCTTGCATATAAAAAAAGAGAATACACTTTAAATCATTATTGGACTCCAACTTAAGGAACTTCCGAATTATGATCATGATTTTAGTTATCTGTGTCTTGGATAAATTAAATAAAACATGATATACTCCTGTAATAAATGTACTAAGTTTAGCACCATTTTATGGCACTTAATGCAATACTGGAGTATTACAGTATGAATTTTATATAAAAGAAAGCACTTTTCTACCTAAAACATATGTGCGTCAAAGAAAGAGCCAAAAAATATAAAAAAGTATGTATATTGTATAAAAAAATACACTATTTTTGGCACACTTTTAAACTAGTTCTTATACTGGATTTTTAGATAACATCTTTGTGTATATGTAGAGTAAATATTAAATGTTTTTTGTGTATGTGTAAGGGCCCTTCCATGAATTAGTTGTTAATACTGTTGGCCGAAATTTTAAAAGGAACTTTTAAATTTTGGTTACAATATTTGTACTTTTTATACGATTTTTATTAATATTCACAGTTTAATTTTATTCTAGTAGACTAAACGTAGTATAGTAGATTTAATCTTTTTTTATAATTTCAGAATTTCGGGTCACATAAATCACTATAATAGATAATATTTCCTAGTTTTAGGTATAATAATATAGATTCACAAAATTATGAACTTACATATGCGGCCTAATATAGTAATTAGTCGATTATCTACTAAACTTTCGATCGATTTAAAATATTTTATTTCAGTTATTCCGTTATTTCAGTTAATCGATGGCTGTATACATGAACAAAGTATATTTTCTATGGTAGTATAATCTGTGTTCACAATTTCAAAAAGGTTCGTAACAATATTAAAAATAAACTCTTTTCTAATAATCTCAATTAGAAAAAATGTTTATTTCTTTTTGTCCTTTTTAAAATATTCACCGCGTTACAAATAACACTGGCTTTATGTAAATTGTAACAGTAACTTAACACGCGAAGTATTATTTTAAATATATAGGTACTTATATATTTTTTGTTTCTCTTACTAAAACGAAGTCATGTCAAGAAGTCATTACATTTTTGAGACAATGTACAATAAACGTGAAAGAATATAGTTTGTTGTGGCCGCGCAGTGGCACAGTGTGTGATTGTACACGGGACTTTTGTGGGTTTGATTTCCACTTGGGGCAATGAATTATTGATATAACGCGTGGCATTATGTTTCGCCACTTAACGCTTTAAAAAAATCAATTTCACGCTGTACCCCGCACACAGCAGGGTGAGGGCCAGGCAGAGGGGAACCTAGTATTAAGACACTCCGTTCTCCACTTTCTGCCGAATTCTGGAGGTATTGTGTGTAGAGTGGCAGAACTCAATGCCGCGCTTGGCCTCGACACCAGAGCGAAGAAATGGTAATATAAATTTAAGTAAATATTTCATCTCCTCGAGTGGGGATCGAACCCAGAACCAGGTTTTACAGTCACACTTCATGCCCCTGCGTCACGACTGGCCTCTTAACGCTTTAATTCATTTAAAATTGGACGGTGCGTGAAGAACATAGTGTTTCAACACTCTCAGGTTTCGTCTGCCTACCCTATATGCGGTATACAACGTGTAACTTAAAAAAATAGGTATAATTATAGTTTATAAGTAAAATTTTAATAAGGTTATAATTGAATTAGATTTTTTTTAGTGTCCCTTCCAAGTTTATTTGTAATTGTCTTGCACTTGTAGTATATGTATATGTGGGTTGACTCTCTTCACCACCAAGGCGACGTTATATTCATGTACGAGAATGTACATTTTTTCACATCTAACCCAGCTTTTGTATAGACATTTTATACGTATGGTATTTGAACCTACACTAAATGATCATTAAAATAAGGAAATTGCACTAAATTATGAAAAGTGGAGGCCTCGATGTTGTTTCTAAGACTGATTCGGAATGTCATTTATTCGGCTAACATATGCAAATATGGCGGTTTTAACGTATAATTAAATATTAATGTATATTATACAAGCAAATAGCATATGGACTATGGAGAGAATTAGTAAATGTATATATACATTTTAACTAAACATTTCTAGGTTAAACATATTAGAATTTCATCAATCAATTTTTTTTTTAGTTTTGAAAGTGAAAAAAATCTGTAAAAATATTTGAACGTAACAGAATTAGAATCTGCACATTTCTGACAGAATTTTGAATATATTTATTAATATTTTTTTGTGTCTTTATAATACCATATATCATAACTGCTAATTGTAGCACTAATTATAAATCAATGTCATACACGTTAAGGAACTTCGAATATGTAGGTACTTTTGTAAGCATAAACTGTGGTTGTTTACTTTTTTACTATACCTTTTAGCAACTGCTATTTAAAAGACATTATTGTCTTTTCTAGTCAAATATTAACACAATTTCCTTATTATTTTTATTATATTTGTTGTATATTAAATCCTTTTTTGAGGAGAAATATGTTTTAATTAATAAATATTTGTGCAACGTTTATTTTACGCTATATTAAGTATCAATTAGACATTACATATAACAGTATATATAACATATAGTCATTTAGTAATTATGACTCTATAGATATCTAAATATACCTTCCAATACGGTGTATAATTTCATATTGTATTTTATACTATTTGATGTACACGAACTGAAACCTCTAGAGTAAAGTTCCTATATACTTTCTATAAGCACGATCATTCATATCTTGTTTGTGAAGTTACATTTATATACACATTCTTAGCACACATTCTGATAAAGCCCTGAGCAAAATGTCACTGATATTTTTGTAAGACTTACTCAAAAATATAGGTTTTTTGGGAATATTTTGATATAAAATTTAAATTAGTTGTTCTATCAACAAAAGTTTTCTTTAAAAAACTGCAAACGTACGTAAAACAGTAATCTTTATTACTTTTTTATTTGTGAACCTTAATAGTTATATATACTTTTAAAATGTCCGTAAGTAGCTAGCATTGTATAAGATAGAAATTACTTATACTTTATATTATTACAATATTTAAAATATGTATATAAAAAAATCTAAATTGTTTATTTCACAAGGATATTTTGTAGTTTTAAAGTCTCTCTCAGAGATAATAATTGATTTGACTAATGTTGAATTAATGTATTTAACAATTATGCCAATATAATGCTAGTTATACACTAACTAACGTCTCTGAGTGCTATACATATATGTTTTGTGTCTATATAATATGTGTTACGTAGTATATTTCGTGATAGTTTGTGTCTTCGATGTGTAGTTGAACGTATTGGTAAGGTGGCATTAATCATTCGTGGTACATTAAATATACAAAAGAAAATTCAGTGTTTTGTTTTTTTCCTTGATAGGTATATAAATAAAAAAATACTATTGTTCTAGCTAATACCGTTTACTTGGAAAGTTATTAACTAATAACAATGGTTGTGGATTCGGATTAAGTCTCATTCATATTTATTATACCAATGGGATAATCACTAAGTGGAAAAAAATTGTGATTTACTACTATTATTTTAATTTAAAAAAATGAAAATATGTGTATGGATAGTAGATATGCCCTTCTAGTAAATATTTACTGCTAATTTAGCAATATATTTTTTGATATAAACAATTCATACAATATTTTAAAAAATAACTGAATTCTTAAATCATGTCTTAAGTTAATAAACAGGTCAGAATGCTGTAATTCGTTTATAATTTTTTTACATAATCGCGATATCCAATCATTAGCAAGATAATTTTTATTCTACTTAGAATAGGTACACGTATTGGTACCATAGCGAGAAAATGAAAATAATTCAATCCCCCGTGTGAAAATCAAAGGAAACACCGTCACGTTTACATTTAGGCGGTTGTTGTTGCGATACGACGGCCTCGTTATGCGTGGGAAAAAGTAACTTTTAATATGTTGTTGTATCCAGTTATATTATTTTTATATGAAATTATCTATAAATCTCATTTCACATATTTGCTTGTTTAAAATAATAACTTTGCATAACTTTTGTGGATACAATAATTAAAAAATAAAACAAATTATTTTTTTACGTCAATACCCAATACCATACCGTAAATATAATAAGAAAATAAGCAAAAATGAGGCATCTGTGTCACAGTAGATGTTATTCATGTTGTCTATGAAACAAGCAATAACGTTTCTTTACCCGTGTAAAGAAACGCTGATGATATTTGGACATGTTTTACAAAAATTGATCTATTATTTTTATAAGTTAATTAATCATAATATATTTTTTTAAATAAGTATTAAAATTAAATTAGTTGAATTGCAATTTTATTCATAAAAAGGAAATAACAAAATGTTAAAAACGTTCCTTTTTACTCTACCTTATTTAATAATGTCAATATCATAAAGCGATATACTTCATTTCATATAACAAGTAACGCGCCGATTTGAGTCAATGATATTAATAATAATATAATATACTTTTATGTGTTTTAAAATATTTTAATTATAAAATGAGTGGACCTAACGGCATGTTGTATGGTGGAGATGAAATAGGTGCGTTAGTGTTTGACCCTGGCCATCATTCATTAAGAGTTGGATATGCACAGGAGGATACTCCAAAAGCTGATATCCCAGCAGTTATCGGTGTTGGACCAGCTACACATATACCTGACGCTGAAGAGAAGGTTCCAGATGGCAATATTACACAGACTGGTATGTAGAACGTTTTATTTAAAGACTTAACTGTATTTAACTAACAAACATACAAATAACATTTGTTATTTGTATATAAGTCTTTACTTATTTAATATGCATATTTAGAAATTGCATTGCAATTGCATACAAAGAAGTTTTAGGTACATCGTTAAAAAAAATCAAATTTTTGACTTTGAAGCATTTGTTTACAAATGATTATTGCCAAATTTTTTAATTTCTAATTACTAAACTTAGAAATCCTTACTTATCTATTAAAGTAGAGTAAACAATGATTAAGACTAGTCTAATGCAACCAGTGGCACGGGTGGACAAGTGTCAGACTTCAAATGCCACAGGTTGTGGGTTTGATTCCCGCTTAAGGAAATTAAATATTGAATATTTTTATTTCTCCACAACTTGGGGGAAAGTGAAAAACAGCAATGTCTTAATTTAATCTGTCTGTCCTTTCAATTATATGCAAATTAAAAAAAAATATATTTCACTGCTGTTATTAAAGAAGATTAGTAAAAGAAGACACAAAAATATTTTATTAATTGGTCCATTGTGATGGTGAATGACTATGCAATGAGTGTTTCCAACCTCAATTTAATTTTTTTTCAAGTCTTTCGTCACATTTGCGCATTGTATGGCCGAAACATAATTAAAAGAGTTATGTAGACAACAAGTGGTGAGCTTTGATAGTTTCCTGACTTGGTCTACTATACTCGCTTTAACTCTGTTTACTGTAAGTCTGATGTATCTACTTTCTGACTTGAGTCTCTGGAACAGGTCATGCATCTCCTCCATGGATGTTACCAGGAGAATAGTGTAATCAGCATATAAATAATAATATCATATTGTGTAAAATTATTTTTAATTTGTTCTAGCTACAAAAAAAGATGACCTCCGCTATTACATAGACGTGACGGAACTGCATGTTCCAAGACCTCACATGGAAGTACAGACATATATGAAAGATGGACAAGTAGAGAACTGGGATTTATTTGAGAAAATGTTAGACTATTGTTACTCTAAGGTTAGTGATTATAATTTGTTTCTTTTTTTCATCTTCACACCATATCCCGCCACTAGCAGGCGTGGAAAAATGTACTTAGTAATAAGGCAGCATGTTCCCCATACATTGTTTAATTTTGAATGAATGATGGAACTCAATGCCACACTTTTACCTTGTTCTTGAGATGAAAGTAATAGATTGTACAAAGTGATTATCAATCCCATTAATGTTGTGGTTACAGTTAGTTGTTGTGCTGCTGAGGCCCTACAAATATTAAAGAAATACATTTATAATTAATGAACATAAATAATTTTTGAAATGAACTCTTGTTAATAATGTTTGACGCCAGTCATGGCACACGGGTACTAGCATGCAATTGTAAATGCGGCAGGTTGTGGATTTAATTTCCTCGCTCTGGTAACAGGCGCGGCGTTTTATTCTGTTGCTTACACACAATGCCTGCAGAATTCAGCAAAAAGTGGGAAACAGAAGTGTCTTAATGGGAACAGACTGTCTTAACACTAGATTTCCAGGTTCTCTCTGCCTACCCTTTTATATGCGTAATACAGCCTGAAAGTAAAAAAAAACTTGATAAATACGTTTTTCAATTTACTAAGCTTAAAACCTTTAACAAAAAAGGTTTTGCATATTACATAGGTTTATTGATGTTTTTAGTGATACAAGTTCTATTTATTTTCTTTTCGAAATGAATTCTGATAAACAGGAAATTTCAGGTAATAAGATCACCATCGGAACACCATCCAGCATTATTCACAGAAGCAGTATGGACAAGCAGGCCGGCTCGAGAGAAATTAGCAGAACTCCTCTTTGAGAAGTACCAGGCTCCGGCATTCTTCCTAGTAAAGAACGCGGTGTTGGCGGCGTTCGCGAACGGCAAGTCCACAGCGTTGGTGATAGATGCTGGTGCCAGTCAAACTTCAGCTGTGCCTGTGGTTGATGGGTAAGAGTTGAAGGAAACATTTTTTCAATTAAATTTTTATATAATACTACTAGTATTTGGAGCCATTTGTAGCAAAGATTTGTAAGCGTACAGTTATAAACATGACAGATAGTGGGTACATTTTAGATCGAGGAAAATGAAATATTTCAAATTTCATTTCTGCACTGGTAACGAAGCAAATCACCACTTTGGCGTTTTCCACTCAACACGCAGTTTGTCTAAAATTGGACGGAAAGTGGGGAACGGAAGTATCTTAATGGGAATGGAATATCTCAACATTAGGTTCCCTGGTTTCCTCTGCTGACCCTGCAATGTGCTGGATATAGTGTAAAACTGAATAAAAACAGTAGGAATATTGCCACTTAGCGGAATAAACTGTTTTCATTTGCTTGCTCTAGTAACAACAAAACAAACACTTAACATTATTACTTACTAACATCTAAACAAATGTCTGTAGTGTTTCTTCTATATACCATTTTCTCCTTAAATGTTTTTTTTTACATTACTTTAATTATTTATTCTATTTATTATTGATTATTTTTATTTTACACCAGACCTGAAATAAAAATATTAAATTTTTCATTTCCTCAATTGGAAATCGAACCCACTTCCTGACGCCATTCCTCCTTTCCTCCTTCTTTTCCTTTCATCCTTTAACGTCACAAATGACCTCGACATAACTATCAATTTCAATATGGTTTTTAATATTTTTTTAATGATTTTTAGTAATAAACATTATTTCTTATATTTATAGATATGCGTTAGTGAGTGCTGCAGTGAGGTCACCAGTGGGCGGTGACCATTTGGTGGCTCAGGCCAAGCACATGTTAAACAACATGCACATACAGATGCTACCTATATATAGTATACAGGTAAGTTAACATGTTATCTGTCTTTTGTTACCTGTTACTTGTTGCTTTTGGCATGTTACCTGTATCTGTTATTCTGTTTTTAAGAGAGAATTTTTATTATTTGTCAGTGTTTCAAAAGATTTTATTATTTCTTTTGTAGTTTAGTTTGTTTTTTAAGTGTTATATGTTTATGTTTATTATTATGTTTTTTATATTTATCAGCTCGTTCTGTCACTGGCCAGTTCTTACAAGCAGAGAAGCTTAAATTTGTGTTGTTTTTTTTTTGGTGATTGAAATTAAAAAAATTTTGTCGAATTCTTGTTATTAAAATTTGACTCGTGTGTTATTCAAGAAAGTGCTAAATTAATAATTTTTGCATTTTTTAATGTATTTTAATGACATTTAATAATGTTTGTAAAATTTTTATTTTAGATATAAGCATAGGGAGTTTTCGGTTATTTTTTTCAAATCTTGAAAACGTGAACATTATTTAATTTTATTGTAAGGGTAGTCTTTATTAAAATAAAAATACATATATAAATATATTGGAAATTTGCCATAAAAATTGGAAAACAAAAAATATGCTCTTTTCTATTCTAGCCTGCAAATTTTTAATGCTTGAATGAATGAATGTCGTCATCCACAGAGCAAGGAGGTGATACGCGAGCGCGAGCGGGCGCGCTACACGCTGAAGAGCCTGCCGTCGGGCCTCACGCAGTCGTGGCAGCAGTACATGCTGCGGCGCCAGTACGCCGACTTCGTGCACTGCGTGGCGCACGTGTCGGAGCAGGCCTACGACGAGCGCGCGGCGGCGGCCGTGCCGGGCCTGCACTACGAGTTCCCCGGCGGCTACCACCAGGACTTCGGCCCCGAGCGCTTCAAGCTGGCCGAGTGCCTCTTCGAGCAGAGCCTGGGCGCCGCGCACATGGCGGCCGCCGCGGCCGGCGCCTGCGACGCGGACGTGCGCGCCGCGCTGTGGGGCGCCGCCGTGGCCTGCGGGGGCTGCGCCTGCGCCGCCGGCTGGCTTGAGCGCCTCGGCCGCGAGCTGGCGGCGCGCGCGCCCTCCGCGCACCGCCTCAAGCTGGCCGCGCCGCCCGCCGGACCCGAGAGGAGGTTCGCCGCCTGGATCGGTGAGTGCGCTCTCGGCCTGGGTGCGGAGACCGTGTTGTGAATCATTTTGAATTATATTGTTTTTATTGAAATCTTTTCATTAATATATGAAAATGATTGTTCCAGGTGGCTCTATACTGGCTTCCATAGGTTCCTTCCAGCAGATGTGGATATCATCGCAGGAGTACGACGAGGGGGGGAAGGGACAGCTCGAGAGGAAATGCCCATAACTATTTATATTGAAATAAATTTAATATTACACGTCTTAGTTGTTTTTTTTTACAAAACGTATATCCGAAAATACTATTGCGTTGCTATTTTTAGAACCTATATATTAACAATATACAATATTTAGATATATAATCTACGTGATTTCTTTCTAAGAAAATTTCATACTTATTTATCATATTTACTTAAGTCCGAAAATAAGTAAATAAAAAGTGCTTACAGTAGTCTATTTATTTGATATTGATTTTACAGTCACACTATGTGACACTGCGCCACGGCTCACCTCATCATATAGCATTTTTTAGATATACAAAATTGTAGTCAATTGAGTACAATTTTCAATACAATTGGTGGTGTGGTGGAGTGTGTCTGTTTTACAATAGTATTAAAAATAAATTTCAATGAATATAAAAAAAATATTAAGATACTAAGAAGGATACTATACTTGCCAACTTAATTATTATCAAATTAATTCACTTTTTAAAACAATAAATAGAAAAAAGAAAACAACTTAAAACGTTTGAAATAATATATTTATTTCTTAATAATAAACACGATGATACTAAAATAACATAGCTTATTTAAATAAGGCAGAAAATCCACGCACTTTTGACTCATAATGACAATGACATCTCAATATCCAGAAATGCCAGAAAATGCTGTCATAACACTGTGACGTGACATACAAATGACATGTATTAATAAATTGTCGGTCTTTTTAATATTAGTAATTTTATTTCTATCGATTAACACATGATAGAATTTGTTCAGAGTTGATTATGCCGGCTTACGTCACGTTAAAAATTGTGACATGACGTGACAGGTCAGAATTATATATAGTTGACACTAGCTAGTTTTGTAAAAAACCGTAATACAAAAATTTTAATGATTGAGTGGGTCTGTCATGTGGCGCAGGTGTACAAACCATGCCAGGTCACAATTTATGACCACGTTATGTCAAAAATAGCTGTCACTTTACGATTTATTAGCATATCATGTCACAACTGTTTGTCACGCTACAATCTATCACCACGTCACTAGTAGCAGCCACGTCACATTCTATCGCCACGTCACGTTGTGTCACAAGTAACTGTTGCGTCACGTCACGTCACGTCAATGACTGTGTTCGTTGATAACATGTACACGGAAGGCCTCCCGCTCGCTGGCTTCGAACCCGCACGCGCCGCACACTAGAACATCCGCCTCAGCCGCTTCGGGACTATCTAGGTATATTTTTGCTGTGAACACAGATATTTTCTATATTACTACTAATCTATTGTTTAGTCTACTAATCTATTGTTTGACGAGTCGTGGCCTATCTGGGGTTAGTCTTTCTGAACTACTAGTAAAAAAAAATTAAAATACTATAATTAAATATGCGCAGCAGTTCCATGTACAGTTAACTTAAGGTTACAACTCCTAATGACGGCTACTATTTATTTTTGGCATGAGATAAAATGTAAACAAAGTAATACTGTTTCTATAAATTTCATGTCACTTTTTAATTTTTATTTAATTTGGCTCAAACTAGCAAAATATCTATTTTAAAATATGACCAATTCAATATAACAAAAAAAATTTTAGAAAACAATTGTTCACTTAACAAAGGAAAATTTATAAGAACAACAATAGTAGAAATTTAATAAACGGCATTACAAAAGTTCTGTCTTCTTAATAGGGTGACCGATAGTAAAAATGGCGGACATAATCTGAGCGATGACAAAACGCACAAAATATCCACAGAACCTGCACTCTATAATTTATTATAGTACTTTGTTTATTTTTTTTTATTGTATTAAAATGTGTCTCTAGTTTGAAAACAAGTGGCTATTTGTTGTTTTTATATGTCAAATATGATACCGTATTTAATATATTATAGTCAAACATCTTTAAATTTAAATTTTGATTTTTTTTTATGTATCTGGCTTTAAATATGAAAATATTCATTTCTCGTTACTTCAAATTTTATAAAATGAAAGTGGCATGTCAGACACGTTTAATAGTATTTTTGTAGCAGTAGGTGTTTACATTTTCGGTATCTATTCGTAGTTGTCAATACACTAAGGATAAAAATCGTGAAATGAAAAAAAATCATGAATCTAAACTGATGAGGAATCTTTAAATCTTTCATATTCAATTTTATGTATGGGTTTGCTATATACTGCTCTCTTAAAAGGAGCGCAGATACTTCTACCTGTATAAATGATAAAATACTTACTAGTGGCAATGTTTTCAACGTGTTTATCTTTCACGTGTTTCATTAACTGAAATAAGATAAAAATATTTTTATTTCACTCATATATTTTATTTTGTGGAGATAAATTACGTTATTGAAAAAAATGTAACGTGAAAAAAGTTATAATCGAAGTTTTAGAAAAATATGTTTATATGAAAAATATTTAATTCTTCCTAGAGTACTCACTGAACACAGTTCATTACAACAATATTCAACAACTATTATGAAAACAAAATAATATATAGTATGTAAGTATTAAAAAATCTACATTTAGCATAAATCTGTCATCGGAATAATAAAATGGAGACCCTAAATTTGACAAGAAGGGGGGGGGGAGGGGGAAGTGTCAAAAAATGGTAGTCACCTGGTTGTGCGTGGCGCCGCGGTAGGGGCAGCGCGCGCACTGCAGCGTGATGGCGGCGCCGCGCCCCGCGCCGCGCCAGCGCCCCGCGCCCGCGCCCGCGCCCGCCGCGTGCTCCGCCGCCTGACAGGGAAATAGGGGGCGAGTTCAAATTCCACTCCTACCAAATATTTTAGGCAGGTCCTTTGTTTGAACGCACTAATATCAGGGACTCCAGGGGCGAATTGAAAAATATTTTTTGGGTCGAGGAAAACTATAAGTACAGATATATATGTACATCACGTTTATGGTTATGTTTATGTAATCCACTATACACATCAACCATAAAAATGTATCATGTACCATGCCTCATAGATCATTTTTAAATAGATTTAATCTACTAATTTGCTATAAATATCTAATTCTTAATACAAACCTTATGAGCAGTGAGCTCTTTAATAGCATTACACTTGAAGGAGCACAGCTTGCAGGAGTAGAGGTACAGCTTGAATTGGGGCGACGCGAGCAGCTCGTGTGGAGGCGGTAGAGCTGCAAGACGTTTGCGACCACCGCCACCAATACCGCTGCTGGTACGCGGGGTTAGGAGAGCTCTGGTGGTAGAAAATACAATAAATAACATATACACTACGATCAATATGCAAAAGTTAAAGCCTAACTAAGCCTAACTAGGGTTGAATCGTCGACCATACTGTACAAATATTATGGAAACTTTGTAGTAACCACTACCACCTATATCACTTGTGGCTGTCAGTGGTTGTCACACTTCGGGTGAAGAAACCAAAATTAGATAAACGCCAGAGCAGCGGTTCACGCGTCTTCACTTCACTTTCAACTGTACTTACTAATCAAACGCTATCCACGTAATGTCCGTGAAATTAAATTTGTAATGAAAAACCCTGTATGAACGCGATTTAAAGTAATAAAACGCAATTTTTGTTTTGGTTTATATTTTACAGTTTTAAGTAGGGTATAATTATACCGTTTGAGAATATAAAATTTAAAATAAAAAAACGTATAAAAAAAATTAAAGTTGAATATCAACGAAAAGGACATATTTTACAGCTAACTTTCAAAACTGGTCGACATATGTAGAGACAAAAACGAATTGTAAAATTATAATTTATTCTTTTCAATATATAAAATATACTAAATAAAGATTTAATAAATCATTTACTATCGAATAAATTTATTCAATGAAACAAGAAAAACAAAAAGTTTGTAAATTTTTAAGCTACCGATAACATTTATCGACGTTATAATTGAACTTAAAAATATAAGCCAAAGTTTTAAGAAAGAAATTAAAAATAAATGTTATATTTTTCAGGTCGTCGTATCGCAGTGGACTGTTAACGCGCCGGTTGTGGGTTCTATTCCCACCGTGTCAATGATAACATTAAAATCCTTTTTTATTTCTCTACTCTGTTTATTATTTTTATTTTTGCGGGCATTTTCTGAGCGGAAGTGAAGAACGGAAAGTCTTAACACAAGGTTCCCTCTGTATATCCTATCATATGGAGTATACAGTGTGAAACTGTTTTTTTAAAGTAAACCTTCCACCTATATCAATATTAACACTTAATACTCACTTAGCTTTCTGGAGCGCTTTTGCCTTTTCCAAAATTTCTGATGGTGACATTGGTTTTTTTTCCTGTTAAATTATTTAAAATAAATTAATAGTAAAAAAAAAAAAAAAAACATTACTTTACACAGGGACATTGGGTTAAGTGTGAAGCTGGTTTCATGTAATTTTAATTAATAATCAATAACTACTGAAATATCATTAAATTATAAAAAATAAATTACCTTTTTAACTTCAATTTTATTATGATTAGTTTGTTGTAGAGCAGATTGAAGAAAAACCACTGGCTCCCCTTGATCACCCTCAATCACTACATACGACTCTTGATTATCTTGACTTTCTTGTTCTAAAAATAGAAAATATATTATATATTTGTTTTGAGTAAACAATTTTTTTTTCTATAAAAAAAATAATGGCATTGACTGACATACATGACAGACAATCGTGTTAGGGTTCTATTTTCATTTAAGATACGGTACTCTAAAAAATTTATAAAAGCAAAGTGTAATAATCTTGTCATCATTAATATATCTATATAAAAAAAATCATACCATCCTCGTCTTCATTTGCTAGTACACAAGTAACAGTGGTATCATCGCCTTCTCCCCCCACAAGTCTATAAGTTTCTTGGCCGTCCTCACATCTGGGAATACATTTTTTTTTAGTTTAGCTACACACTCTATACTTGCATATAGTCTTAAACTTATTACCACTAAAAACCACATTTTGGCCCATTGTGTGTTGAGTGCCAGAACTCAATGCTGCACTATGTCTTGTTGCCAGATTGTGGAAATGAATATTCTTCTAAAAAAAGAACAGCTTCTTTCCCGAGTTTGAATCGAACCCACACGCTATCGCCGCCATCACGTTATACCGTCAGGTAAAAATTGGAAGATTTGATGCAAGTCAGATTTTGCTTTTTTATGTTTCCCACAAAAAAAGTGTAAATATAAAAAATATTAAATATAAAAAAAAAAATTAACAATCAAATACAAAAAGCATAAATAGAAATAAAATTATACTCACTTAACTAATGTCAAATTGAGTAAATCAACAACCATGTTCTTGCCATCGAGCACCTGCATGTATTTAACTCCGGAGTGTCCATCTGTGTCTTCTATAATGTGTCCCTGTAGGCTTTGTATCTGTAATGTTAATATATACATTTACTTTACCCAAAACATAGCAGGATAAGCATAGAGAACCTAGAGTCTACATATACTTTTCCATTAAGAAGCTTCAGTTTTTCACTTTCTTTTTTTTTTTCAAATATACATTTTTATTTACCTTCTCATGTTTATCGTAAGGTGTGACTTCAACAATTTCTAATTGACCTGAAATTTATAAAAAATAAGATAAAAGAGTTCTCTTAAAAAAAACTTCACTTTGCATTCTGTATAACAGGGTACGCCCAGGGAACATGGTAACCTTTTGTTATGACATTCTATTCTCATTTAAATTCCGTTTCCCACTTTCCAACTAATTCTGGAAACATTACATGTTGCTGTTGTATTGGAACTCAATGGCACACTTTGCCTAGTTACCAGAAGCAGTAAAATGAAATCGAAGCCACAACAATATTGAAATTGCACTCTAGTGCCTGTGGCTTTGAGTTATTATTTATATTTAAAAAGTTATGCTGTGTAGTACACATAAGAGGCTACACAAAGCTGTTGAAAAAACTTCAACAACAACATCTAGACATATGGAAACAAAATGTTAACACAGCAGCTGATGCAAAACTAATTGTTTTGTCAATAAATTTTACAATTTCTGACACTTGTGTTCATACTGAGACACTTCACACATACACTGAGTATGCCATGTATAGGATGGTATTTTCTTTGTACCTTTAGTTTTTGTTTAGTTAGCCAAAATACCAAATCTGCAGGCAAAGATAGTCAAATATAGAAATTATTTTTTTTACTATGAATCAATGTTGTATTCTCTCTCATTTTACATTAGATTTGTATTCTGTTATGCAGGATAATTGATAGACATAAAAGAAGCAGTTTTGACATTGAAGTGTATTATATATTATGTGTGACCAGATTTGATAAGAAATATTAAAAATATTTGAAATTATTTATCTTTTTATGTTCTAATACTCTTAGCCCATATTGTTTTTAAATGATTATATCTCAAAAAGTAACAAATGTATTACAATGGCTTCATAACCAATCAGTAGCCAAATAATTCAGTGATTTTATATCTTTCTAGATAGAAAATAACGATATAATTTACAATTAAGAGAATCAAAGAATTACATACCATCTTTATACTCCGCTGTCAACATACGAGTTGCGGATTCCCCTGAACTTGTACCCTGTTCTTCGTCAGACATGATTTATTTATCTAAAATAATATAATAATGCCAATTAACCACTTGTTCGATTGTAAGCAATATTATGTACTTATCTTATGATTAAAACATGTTTTTAGTTATAAAAGTGCGAAAGTAAGTACCGATCCTAGCGGTTTAATTATTTATGAAGAAACATTATAAATAGAATTTCAATGTTTTATCAACAAATAGTACTTAACCTCAATTTATTTTATTAAATACTGATATAAGTATTTGTATAGAAGCGTAAAGGTCTTCAAATTCTTATTGTAAATGTCTGTAAATATAAATTTTGCATTAAATTTAAAAGCGAAACTTAACATTTTCAAATTCTGTACGTAAAATTAAAAATGTCATAAAAATCGACCATTTCTTGCAACACCATAGTTTTCGGTGTTTCTACTTATATATACTTTTTATGATTATTGCAACAATCACTTACTTGCTTTAATGGCAACAATCAATCGTATATTTAACAAAGTAACAACACTGAAAGCAATATGTTTATAATATCACTGTTAATAGATATATTTACAGTAAGGCAACCACGTAATATGATTCAAGTTTCGCCATTTTAGTTTCTATCATGTTTCTTTACAAGTTCCTCATTTTGTTAAGCAAAGATAATCATAACAACGTCTAAAGTTGCCATTTAAAAATAATGTTTATAACAAATAATAAAATTATTTATGAAATAATAGTTTAAGCAAAAAAACATTAACATTTGTTATATAAAAATATAAAATAAACAATTAAATATAATTAGATCTTTTGCTTGGTAACTCCTTACTAAATAAAGTATGATCAAATATCGATTTGACATACTAAAATAATTAGCCGTTTTAAATAAATAATAATTATTTTTCTATATTCTGTTGCGAAAATGTAAACATGACAATAGGTTAGTAAAATTGTCATTGTTTTTTTTATTTTAAGATAATATGAGACGAAATAGTAAGTTCACTTAAATTAAAATATATAAATATATATCAAAGTAAAATTATAAATATATTGCTAATAATATTTTTCTATTTTTATATTTTATCACTTTAAGCTTATAACTCTATCGCTTCCAAATCCAACGACAAAGCCAATGTAGAGCCAAGATCTAAAAATTAAAAGCAGGACGAGTGAGAGATACTATCGCGATACTATCTCTTTTATACACACAGAAACCTCCATAAGCGACAACTAAAAACAAAAATCTCTAAATAACCCTTAAAAACAACCAACAAGTTACAATGTAGAGTTAACAAAAAATACTAAATAATATTAAATACTAGATAACCAATCAAATTTATCATTTCAGACGGTCATTTAATAGTTATTTAATAATAAAAATAGCGTTCTACATCACGCTATCGAAGTTTCTTCAAAGAATGAGTATATAAGATTATATTTAAGTTATTTTCAACGGAGGGTCCGTAGCTACTGAGTTAACCGGTGATGGCAGGGAGCCGGCCTACTTCCCTGCCAACAGATATGTTGAAGCGTTATAAAGCAATCATATGTGGTAAACAAAATGTCAAATATGTCAAGAAAAATGATAAAGAGAGGCGTATGTCTCATCCATACTTTAGTAGCTGATTTGACCTTCTTTTGCTGATTTTCTTTTCTTTAAGCGGCGTTTAATTTTAAACAATAATTTTATTGATTCTAATTATTTTTCAAAATAAAAAGTATTTTTATTTGAATTAAAACTTTTTATGTAGAGTCGTTTACAACGCTGCAGCGGATTTATTTATTTTATTTACACACACAAATTGATCTCACCTAATAACATATAAAACAATAATACTAATTATATTTTTAAGTTAACAATATCGTTTTACTCATAATATAATTAAGTTAAAAGATGTAGAGACGGTATAGGTTCATATTTAGCAGATTATAATATAGTATAGCAGGGGGCGGTTGAGGGTTCGATTTCCACTTGGAGGAGGACTCGGAATGTCATAACACTAGGTTCCCAGGTTTCCTACTTTACCACATGCGGGATGCAGGGTGAAGCTAAAGTAATATGGTTATAAAAAAAAATCAGCTTAACGCTGTATTCCGCACTCACCAGAGTAGGCAGAAGGAACCTAGTGTTAAGACACTCCGTTCCCCATTTTTTGCCGAATTCTGGAGGTATTGCGTTTGCCTCGACATCAGAGCGAAGAAATTGAAGTAAACATTTAAATAAATATTTCAATTCCTCGAGTGGGGGTCGAACCCTCAACCAGTCGATTTTGCAGTCACACTTTGTGCCTCTGCGCCACAATTGGCCTCTGGTTGGCTAATATGGTATGGTTATAATCCATAGAATTTCGTGATAAGTCGCTCATATCTTTATTAAGTGGTTTAAATTAAATTATGTGGTTTTCGTGGCGCAACGGCTAATCCGTTTGGCTGTAAATGCGATGGCTGTGTGTGTGTGAGTGTGTTTTTCCACTTGAGGAGTAAATTTTAGCTTTCCGCACTCTGGTAGACAAAGTGTGGTTTTCAGTTTTGTCACTCAACCCTTAGTATAACAAATTCGGGCGGAAGGCGAGGAACGAAAGGTTTTTATATAACTAATCTCTCTCTCTCTCTCTCTGCCACAGAGGAAAAATGTACTGTTATTGAGAAATATTATTTGCAAATTTAATAACATTGTCGCTTGACTGTATAGACTATGGCTCTAGATTCGATTGACACCCGAGGAAGGGAGATATATTTCAATTAGTCCCACCCCTCGACATGCATTGTCTTGAATTCATATGGTGGGGGGAAAACTGCGAGTTGCAGGCGCTAGTCACTACTGAAAGGAGAGTGTGAAAATAATGGTCTAAGCCTAAATGCTAGTAAGACAAAGGTTCTGGTATTTGAAAGAAATAAAAGTAAAAGAGTTTTCGGTGGCTTAGCTGTATTGATGAGACGGCGAAACGTCACCGCATCTGCACGTTTGGCTGTAAACAATATAAAAGATACGATCTCTTTGTAGAATGAGCGGAGTCAGCTTAGCTGATCGAATCCGAAGTGAAGAAATACATAGAATGGCAGGTACTAGCGAGGATGTCACGGTGAGAATGAAGAATAACGAGCTCAACTAGTTGGGGCACGTCGAACGAATGAGTGATGAAAGAATGGTAAAAATATTTATGGCGGAAACGTGAACTTCGGCTGAACTTCGATACATAGCATCAAAGATACTGAAGAAATGTCACGTAAAAAGCATTAAGGCTCTCGAAGTTCATACGTATATGAAAAAGTTGATGACAGTGGACGAGGTGAAAGAGGTATGTAGAGATCGTAGCGTTTGACGCTCCGTTCTCTCTGACTACCCCGCTAAGGATACAGCGTGAAGCTAATTTAGTTTAGTTTTTTTTATTAATTTACGGGCTTATACAGCCTCATGTTATTTAGCAGGGAAAGCAATTTCATGATATTTATAATATTAAGACTTCGATTCCCACACTTCGGCGAATTCTCGAGGCCTTACCTGTTGAATTATGGAACTCAACACCGCACTTTGACTCTTCACTAGTGCTAGTCACTACTTAGACGACGACGTGGACGTGCCTACTTATGAGCAATTAACAAAAATGTAGAGACCAGACGCACTCATTCTTTCTTACACTACAGACGTCCGTACCTTTTTTTTTCCAGTTCTTCATTATATACAGGTACATAGATTTTTGCCTACCCTGCTCTGTAAGAAGAAGAAGATGTCTGTATTTTTTGACATATTTATTTATTCCACTTACGAAAGAAAATGAAAAATATAGCTAAATAAATATATGGAAATTGAAAGATTTCTATTAATATTAGACGTAGTTGAAACGCAACATATTGAACGCGATGGTTGTCGATACCAATACGAGTTGAGGTTCGAATAAACAATTGTTGTATGAATTTTATCTTAGTCTTGATAGAAAAAAAATGTTTTTCTATTTATATTATTAGAAACACAATTATTTGACGACATAATTTCCATTGCTTTATAATATTTAAAAACATAATAAAGTGATAATAGTTGATATTATGTTTTCCAATAAAACATTTTATGACATTTGAGTATATTGTTTTAGCTGCACACTGTCCTTCGTACAGCACTGAAAACAGGTTGTCTATTATTAAAAACATTGCATCTCTGACGTGACAATCTGTCTTATTTGTATATCAAATTTTAATTTAAAGCAAAAGTAGAAACAAAAAAAAGGAAGTCTAAGCAGCTACTACGGTGTCTGTGAGAAGAGTTCTCAAATTTTCCTTTTACAGAAATTGTTTTGACTTTTTCATAAGTATTATATCATTATTATCCATACATGACGACTGATAGCGACATATTCAGATGGCGGAGGTTTACACCGGCCCTCCGCCACGACCGGCTTACTGAGTAGCATCGGACTCCCCTCTGGTGTTCACGTCCACCCAGTATTTATACTTCTTGTATATAGTAACTTCTATAGCGCGATACAGGCCAATGTTTCTGATTGGTTAGCTGCAGTTGACGTCGTGTTGCGTAGATCTTTGCAAATTGTATGGTAGAGTCGTAATTTTTTTTTGCTTATATATCGGATTGAGATGATTTTCGCTATGGATTTTGGCAGTATTTGTATTTATGTAGTGTTGTTTATATATTATGTATGTCTAAAAATAGATTTTAAAGCTTCTTAAAAGATTTATGTAGCTCTATGTACATTTGCTTTTGCTTATTTGTCTTATAAGAATGCGTTATATATGCTTGATAGAGATAACTAGGGTTGCAATTTTAACTAATTAATTAAATATGGGGAACTATATGCTACTTTAAACTTTGTTTTAATTATTCAAAATTAGTAATATACCACTTTTCACGACTCTACAGTCTTAATGGGTTGGCGACGTCTGATTCTAATTGGAAAATTATGTCATGACGAGTAATATAATAGTCATCTTTAACACGACAAACATAAGAATCATATTAAAATGACAATCGGATTGCCAGCAGTGATGCTATTGTGACGCACATAGGAAGTATTTGAGTTTGGTACCTTCCGAGCTAAATGATTTGAAGACATAAAAAGTTGACGCCAGTCGTGGCGCAGTGTAAAACCGACTGGTTGTGGGTTCAATCCCCTTCTAGGAGATGAAATATTTACTTAGTTATATTTCCATTTCTTTGTTCTAGTGTCGAGGCTAAGCGCGGCGTTGAGTTCTGCCACTTAACACACAATACCTCCAGAATTCGGCAGAAAGTGGGGAACGTGTCTTAACACTAGGTTCCCTCTGCCTTACCTGCTGTGTGCGTGATACAGCGTGAAGCTGTTTTTTTTAAAATGCAGTGTTTGTACGTCGTCTAAGGCCTTTAGTCAAATGTCTTTCATTGACTTTAGCTTGTTATTTAATTTAAGCATCTCTTGTTAGCTTTGAACAGCAGCTTTTAATATACTTCTCACTACTTATAAATAACAAAATATCGATTTATTAAAACGTGCGTTGTAAATGATAAAATTGTAAAAAAATGGTTTCAATAAAATTATGCTTAGCAATTACTCTTTACTTGGCTTTTATAAAATATATGTCACTAAATATTTTCATGGCAATAGATATTTTTAGTCTAAAAAAATTTAAATTAAAAAATATATATTTTTGTCATAGTTCAAAAATATTTAAGAGAATTTTATACTATCTCTAAAATAAAAAACATACGTAGTTCTTGTGTATAAAAGATAAAGAAAGGTAGAGGTATTAAATTTTATATTATCTTTTGTCACGTCTAATGGCAAGCTATATAGCGCATATAGCAGGTTAGGCAGAGACCTAGTCGTACTCATAAAACGCTCTCAAGTCTGAGATCAATCTTGAAATGCTATTTTCAATTATAGATTTATAATTTGTGGTAGTGTAGAGTGATGGAAATAAACACCAGAGTTTATCTTGTCAGAGCACGGATATTATAATAGTTTATTCTCTTAATTAGGGTTCGAATTCTCGACCACCGCGATTACAGTCAGACGATGTTCCACTGTGCCACGAGACGACGGCATCATTATATCAGGCTGTAGTATATTATAACAGTAATATAATATACCTTATTATATTAGTACTGTTATGTTACAGTTATTTGCAATATATTTATAGTGAGAAATATTTATTTAAAAACTTATTAAAATGTATGAAACTTAGAGTGGCATTTTTAGAAACAGTCAAGGGTATTTTTAAAAAAATGGGAAAGAAAAATACTTATTTAGAAAACGTATAAAAATTTGAACGCAGCGGGACTCGAACCCGCGCCTCCTGGAAACCGACCAGGCGTTCTGACCACTAAGATCTCCCTACAGAGAAGCTAACAACATAAATAAGTTGTAACAAGCGTATAAAAATTTCGACGTAGCTTGGCGAGAACGCATGGCTTAGTGCGTTTTCTAAATAATTATTAGTCAAGGGTATTGTTGAATATTTTTTTTAGTTACAAATTACATTTCTCAACTTTTTAAAGGAAATAAGAGATAAGTTAGATGTAATTAAAGTAAATACCTAAATACTTAAGGAGATATCACTGATTCAAAAGAACCTAGCCTACGAGCCGTACGGTATGAACGACCTAAATGAGCAGACGATGTTACGGTTTTGTAAATTTTCATAAATGTTCTATCTACTGTTAATTTTTATGTGGTTATTTGCTTATTCTTATTCGAGTAGTAGATTAGATATTTTTTTTTAATTTTTGTGTGGTATAAATTTGGAGCCTAAGTCTATTCTAAGTCCATTTATGAAAGAATAGTAGGTTATTTCAGTTCGGTTACCTATACCGTTGAACACTTAATAAATCGTAATTGTAATCTATCAATAATAGAAAAATGTTTAGTTAATTCATACTATACCATAATTTCATATTTAGTATCTATAAATCCCTATCCCGAGGAAATTCCGAGATAAAAAGCAACCTATGTGGTGTTCCATAACTCCTCCCATCGGTCACTGAAAGTACCAGAAAAATGAGTTAAGCTTATAACAGCTAATCAAGACAGAAAAAAAGGAACAAAAAATATAAAATTGTTTCTTTTTATCATGTAAATAACCACATGCTCTTGCAAAATCACAGTTATTTTTAAATCACAAACAAATACTTCAATTTTATTTATAAGAAACGGTCAATGCAAGGGAAATCTTGCATTTATCAATTTTTTTGATTACAAAATGCCTTATATATGTGACTTACTTGTAATATAATAAGAGATATGGTGTCGCGGACTGTTATTAGAACAGATGAAATTTAATATTTTGGTAGTACGATGTACTTGCATATATTTTATTGTTTCTGCAGCGGCCGCGGTTCGATGGCGTTCATTATTATTGTTATTTCGTTATATAAGGCTAACTAAAGAAATGCACCGTAATGTAGCCTATAGTACATAATATATCGATCTTTTAAGGATAATCCATAGTAACGATTTATTTGTACAAAAAAAAAACAAGGGATAATTGCGAAATTATTTTCAAAAGTTCCATATTATTCCTTATTTGATTAAATACATTGGATACATTCTCTTTCCGCCAAATTTTGGTGTTATTATTTATTTGTTAACGTAATATTTATATAATACTATACCGAGCCGTGTCACTTTTGATTTTCACATTAATTTTGTTCATTTTTATGATACGTATTAAGAAAAAACAATTCAGCATAAGAAATGTAGAGCAGCATCTCCTCAGCTTTAAGAAAGGAAACCGTTATGTTTTACAATACGGTGCAATTTCTAATGGTAATACTTTATAAGAGCGCATTCTAAGACACTGTGAAGTATGAAGAAACCTGCTTTTACCCCTCCACTTTAAGTAACATAGAGTACTGTGCTTATAGACATTTTTTATTATTATAATTTGTCTGTCTGTATGTAGAAATATTTCTTATAACATACATAATATTCATATAAGATTCAACATAATAATATAATATTAAATGATATTGTAGATTCGACAGTTAGTATATTTTAATTTAATTTTACCCTGTATCCCGCACACAGCAGCGTAAGCAGAGGGAACCTGGGATTAGTGTTAACACGCTCTGTTCCCCACTTAACGCCGAATTCTGAAGCATTGTGTGCTGTGTGGTGGAACTCAACGCCGGAGTTTGCTTCCTTACCAGAGCGAGAAAATAGAAATAATAAATATTTCATTTCCTTGAAAGAGAATCGAACCCACAACCATCACGTTTACACTCAGATCAAGAAGTTAAGAGTTAGGAAAAAATTACAATTTATAAATTATAAATATATTATGATAAACGTGACATAGTAGTCCAATAAAATTAGCAGAAAAAAAATAAGAGCTTATTTGAACAATTTAACAATTATAAAAGTAGAATCCTAAACAGTACCATAATAAATAACTTATTAGTATATTTATGAGAATGAAACGTACAATATACTTTCTACGTAAAAGTATTAGGCCCTTTTAAATCAATTTGTTATTTTATAACAATAACAGACTTTTCAGTATGCAAAAATCAATTTAGGAAGTCATATGCATGTATGTGTCATAAAAACATTACTTAGAACAAATTCAGACCAAGTAAAACGTCAATAGTGCAAAGCTCCACAGACTAGACCTCAAATAAGAGAAACTAAAAGCTTTATCGATCGCAGCCTCTACATCTCAGTTACACTGTTATCCTGAAACGCGCTATCGAAGTTTTTCTCACAATAACTATATAAGAAATTTGTTTAATGTACACTATAGGGAGTCCGTTGCCACGAGGTAAGGTGGTGTTCGCACCCACCACACCAAGTGCGGCGCACACAAACAATATTACAAGACAATCACCCACAAGACCAAAAATTTCAACATTTGCCATTCTGTCACTAGATTCAATCGCTAGAAGTACTGTGTACAGACGCCGAAGAATGACGAATGATTGGACTCAGACTGAATTACAGACCCGACGTGGTAGATTTGACTCCTCTTTTGCCTCTATTTTAATTTTGTTTATGATTTTGTTTATCTACCAGTCTTGTTACCCTTAATAACTTATGCAGTTTTTTGATACATAATATTTAGAACAATCCTAGCATGCCCAAAAAGTAAGAAAAGTCCAGATTAAACATTTAAGTAAGAACGAAATATAATTGTTTAAATAATGTGAATGCATTTTACAGACAGGAAATTGACAAAAAATTGGACTCTATTTGACTAAACATACATACCCAACGTGATTTGATCTATGAAATGATATTGTATATTTTTTTATTTATTATACTTTTTATTTATTATAAAACCGTATAAAAAACATAAGTAATAATTATAGCAATTTCGTAGTTATCACCTTCAAGAAAAAGAGATATAATAATTTATAATTTATAAGCAACCTGTATATATTTTTACTCTTATATGTCACCAACAAGATTCAAATTAGCATTAGATTTCAATTAATATTGTGCTTTTATAACTCTTGCCTCTGTTTTTTTTTTTTGTCTATTGCTCTATATTATATTATTTTTCAGTATATAAATAAAGATTGAATGAAAGAATGTAGAGTCATTCCAATGTAGGTATAGTTTTTGGAGATGTTATTAAAACGTATAATCTATCACTATTCTAAAATATTAAATGCGATCAGCTTTTATTATTTACTTAATACACACATACGTATTTTGAATTTATTGTTGTATAACGTTACATTTAACACAATTAATTTTGAATTTATTATTACAGTACGTAGATATACAAAACGAATACTTGATAAATAAGTGAAGCCGTGTTTTTTAAACCTTGCTTTCTTCGCTCACTGTATTGAAAAAAAAATATTGGAGAACTATAGCTTATCTTATTATATTTTTTTTTGTTTTCTAACACTTATGATAGCATTCTTCATATTTAATGCAAAAGTCTTGGAGAGTACATGAAAGTCTTTAATATACTTATGGTAATTGGTTTAGTTTTTAAGATTAATGTAAAAAAAATCCATAATAATTTTTTTTACACTTTATCCCGTTAGCAGCAGGTTAGCCAAAAGTAATCCAGTAAAAGGAAAACATTGCTTGCGTCGCTCACAGCCAGATATAACACATTATATTATGTTAAGTGAAGGGAATTAAGCACTGCGTTTAATTTTGCCCGAGTTGGGAAACGAGTCCTTTTGGGAATCGAACTCACAACCATCCAATTTACAGTCATCAACTTACAGATTAAGTCTCATTAACGAAAGATTATTGTTAAACGCCATCTTTTAGAACGCAGTGAACACTCTATCATTCCGTACTTCTTAGTATTTTCAGTTCAAACCAAATTGCAATGAGAAAGTATATTTACAGCTATTATTTATGTTCTAACAATAAAATAAATATATACAATATAATTATACCATGTAAATATTTGTAAATAAATAAATATTAGATCATCATCTTTTAGCCTGTTGTGATATTTTTATTGATATATCAAGCGCACCCCTGTACAGCTGTATAGCAACCCTTATATTATACACTGCGCAAGGTCAAAATACGTCAGCTGCGACCAACAAGACAGGAGAAACACGCGTAATATGTTAAATATATATATTTAATATTAAATTACAACATTTTTCAAGGTATGTCTATACTTATAAATTATAATCAAAGTCATCAAATATTAAGTGATTATTAAAAAGTAACAATTATTACATATGTTATCTGTCTAATGTTTTTGTTGTGATTTGTCATTGGTTTAAATAGGTTAGATTATTTACATCTTAATTGTTAAAAGTAAAATGCGATGGTAAATATTTCTTATTTATTTAATAGACATTAAAAAGTTTTTTTTGTCTACTCTAAAATTATTTTAATTTTTATTAAAATTATTTTATAATATAAAATAAATACCTATAAAAATCTAAATAGCTTAATTATTAATACATAATTATTTTTATTGAGAACATATTTATATTTTTATAAGCATTTTATTCACATTATTTGAACAATTGTACTTCGTCCTTAGTTTTGTCAATTTATACATACATATCATACAGTATAATATGTATAAATTTTATAAAATATTTTTGACATTTTCATTAACAAGAGCGGACTTTTAAATAATATTGAAAGCTAAGAAACACGATTAAACGTATTTTTTTGTTATCCCGATGGTGTTCACTAGCTCCTTGCGGATTTTTTTATTATATAAGATTACACGCGAAAATTATACAGGCTGCTCCGAAAGTCATTAAATAGCCATACTTACAAAAATATATCTAATATAAATTTTTAAATTTGTTGAAAATTATAATATGTTTTAAAGGAAAATGACGACAAGTGGTACTGGCGCTGTTTTCTTTTTGGGTAGCAGAGCACATTACCAGGTAACATGGTCTCGATTATACTTTAAATTTCCTTGGCACAGTTGCAATGGTTGATGCTTCATATCTTATTGTATACGTTAACGGAAATCTGTATAATGTCGGTATTCTATACAAAACCACTTATGTAAATTATTTTCACTTTCTACCTCGCTTGTGTGCGATGTTGAGATCCGCCACTCAACAGTCAATGCATCCAGAATTAGGCGGATAGTGAGGAACGAAATTGCGTTAATGGGAACAGAGTGTCTTAACACTAGGTTCCTATGTTCCCTTTTTCTACCAATCTATGTGCGGGGTACAGTGTGAAGCTACCATATATAAGCTTATTCAATGAACTGTCATCTCTAGATACCTCAATATCATTCTAGTGGCTAGTTATATACAGGTTGTTTTACATTCTGTATATTAAGTTACTAATTACTATTAATACATCATTAATATAATTAAGATTTTATAGGTATTAGAACAGCCAAATCATTGCGACGCAGAAAACGGTAATACATCGACAGAAACAATATACCAGAATCGCTCTGTTGAGGAGTTATGGCCGGAAGAGCAAAGGAGTAAGGAGGTAGATGCAAACTACAATCCAGATCTGAAATGGCGTCGAACTGAACAAAATAATAGTGGTAATTTCTATTTATTATTTTGAATTTATTATATTTTATAGAATAAAAGAATAATTATGTTTTTTTCTATAGATACATTTTTCCTAGTGATATTTTTTTCCATTCTCAATTTACTGTTTAAGTAACGTTTGTATAGTTCGTGGGGTACGGACATTAGCATGCGGCTGTAAACGCGACTTGGAAATAAAATATTTATTATTTTCATTTCGCTCTGGTATTGAGGCATAGCGCGGAATCGATTTCCTTCACTCAACAGGATATGCCTCAAGAATTCGTCGGAAAATGGGGAACGGAAATAACTTGGAGTGCTGTAAACCTAAGTTCCCAAATTCCCTTTGCTTACCTCACTCTCCTCCTTCAGACACCCAGATCATCACGAGAACATCGTCCAGAGAGTCCAATGTAAAGAAATCTTTGCGTATGGCATACGGAAGCCCCTGATATGTACGCAAAAGTAGTGTACAGCGTGAAATTTAAAAACAATTTTAAAATTATTGAAAATAAATTTACATCCTTGTCATTTAAAAAAACATACCATCTGTGCGTAACCAGTAGAAGGCAAAATTTCGCAGTTATATAAGTTTTAAAAAAATATATAAGGATTTTGCGGTAAATCTATAGATATCTAAAATAAAAGTGTGAAAGCTGAAAAAAACAAACTATAAAGCGAAACAGGCGAGTCGTCACTCTGTTCCTTTATCTGGAGGCCGTCGTTGCGCTGTGATATTAGGACTGTGAACAGGGCGGTTGTGGATTCGATTCTCATTCAAAGGAATAAATTATTAATAAATTATATTCCGCCATACAATAGGCAATGTCTTAAAAATTAGACAGAAACTACAGAACGGAGTACCTTAACAGTAGTTTCCTTTGACTACGCCACTATGCAGGAAAAAGCGCTGCTATTTCTATAGAGAAATAGCACTAGCATAGCAATATGATTATATAGATAATCACACAATTTAAAGTCAAATCATTTACAACTTATTTAAAGTAGAAAATGTATTAATTTTTTTCCAACAGTTAGTGAAAACGGTAATATTGACGTAAAACATCGCGTGAAACGACGGTCGAGTGAAGCGCCACTCTGTGATATAAAACCCGCCGTGTTGAATCACGGCGATAGCAAAAAGTGAGTTTTATTCTATTTAAAAAAAAATTAAGTGTTATTCTACTCTTTGTAGCTTAGTGCTCAGAGCACTTGGAGGCTTTTCCTTTCCAAGAGGCGCGGGTTCCTATGTGTTGTATGTGTTATGAACATTTTATTGGTTGTTATAGTTTAATGAAAGTATGAAATTTGGTATAGTTTTAGATTATTAGATTTTGCGTTCGACGCATCGTGGCCGCCCTGAAATTGAATGTAGAAGGTTGGCTGCGCTGATTGAATGTAGAAGTTTTCTTGATTTTCATATTTTTATCACCAAGTGACAAATGCGCAATTTCTGAAACCCTAATTTCAGGGCGGTCATTGTTCGTTGACCGTACTGTACATCTACTCAAATTATTATAATTGTTTATTTTTTTGGTAAAAATGTAAATTAGACTAACTATTTAAATATTATTATTGAGGCCAGTCGTGGCGCAGCGGCACGAAGTGTGACTGTAAAACCGACTGGTTGTGGGTTCGATCCTACTAGACGATATGAAATTTACTTAAATTATATATCCATTTCTTTGCTCTGGTGTCGAGACTAAACGCGGCGTTGAGTTCCGCCACTCAACACGCAGTGCCTCAAGAATTCAGCAGAAAGTGGCGAACAGAGTGTCTTAACACTTAGTTCCCTGCTGTGTGATTTTAATTTTTTTACTTAAATGTTAAATACAGGACAATAATTTTGTGGACATAATCTATAAACATACTACTAACTTCTACTACTACTAAAATAAAATTTAACGTAAAGTAATTTTTAAATGCAATCCCCTCCCATACATAAATCCAACCCATGACTATAACGTTTACAGTGAGACTGTTCCACTGCACCATAATAAATATAACAACTATAAATGTCTTATTATTATATAATACGAGCAAAAAAAAACTGTATATTCGAAAAAAATATTTAAATATTTACAGCGAAGAACATAAACCCAAAAGTACTCTAATGTCCCTGCTATCATCTTTAACGAGACGCAAAAAACGTCTGGATTCAAACGTGCAATATCTGAGGCAGGTAGAGTCGGTGCTCAACAACTGTACCTTTAGGGAGTCGTGCAGGTGCTTGGATTGTCAGGTGAGACTTTTTTTTCAATCTTCACGCTGTATCTCGCATATCCGCGTTGCGCAGAGGGCACCTAGCCTAAGACAATTTTCCGTTTCAGCCCAACTTTTGTGACAATGAGTGCCGGAACTCAACGCTGCGATTTGTCATATTACCACGGCAAGGAAAATAATTCATTGCCCCGGTTGGGAATCGAACCCACAACCGTACGGACGTACAGTTTCAGTAAACATTACTGAGTGCAAAGCGATTGGATCTTAGCTTCTATCTCAGCTTGGAGCGATACAAGCAATGAGACTAATTATCTTTTAAAATTGTTAAAAAATATTTTTAAAAATTTTATGAGTTACAACCTAATGAAAATTAAATTTGCATGTACACAGTAGGCGTTGGAAGTAATTGAATCAACGTTAATAAAACTATGGCTAGGCTAATAATTACATAGCTTCACACTGTATCCCGCACTTAGGAAGGTAAGTAAGGTAAGGGAACCTGGTGTTAAGACACTCCGCTCTCCCCTTTCTACCGAATTCTGGAGGCATTGCGTGTTGAGTGGCAGAATTCAATATCGCGCTTAGTCTGGACACCAGAGCGAAGAAATGGAAATATAAATTTAAGCAAATTTTTCATCACACACTCCTTTCCCATTAAGACACCGTTTACCGTTTGAATTTCCCACACTTGGCAGATTTCTGGAGGCATTGCTTGTTTAGTAGCATGTAAATCAGTGATTACCAGAGTAAGAAAATTCAAATATTAAATTATGTTCTCAACCTGTTGTTAACAATTATACTTATATTAATTTAATACTTGAAAAGTTTCATTAATCATTAGAAAGTAAGAAAAGCAGATATTTATAAATAAAAAAATAACTATTACTTATTTATTTGTTGCCAAACAAGATTTTAATCACAAAATATTGGAGCATACCCTTATATCACATTAAAGCTACATTTTTTTTATTTAAAAGCACCAAATTATTATTATAAATTGAAATTTATCCTCCTTTCACATTGTTCACTTATATTTTTAATATTTCTCTCTTGTTTTTATTTGATGTGAAAAGCCATTCTGAACATTCAATGCCAATTATAATAGAAAATTAGCAAAAAAACAATCTTTTAAATTCCATTAATGTTTAAGCTTTTTATTTATTTAGTGAATTAGTAAATAATGATTCTTATACATTTATTTTTTAGCCACATAAATAATAATTATTCAACAAATTTATCTATATCATATTCTAAATGTGTATCAATATTATTTTCTTCTGTTTCCGTTACCTTTTTTCTTTCTATCAATCGTTGACATTTCAAGCAAATTTGACCTTTCCGAAGCCAGCATCCCCTGTGATACATTGAGTTGCATTTATCACACATTATAGCTCCACTATCAAAAGGATATAAAACCTCTTTATTCTTACAAACTTCGCAAATATATCCTTTCCCAGAACACAAATCGCAATTAGTTATATGTGCTCGACAAATTTCAGTTATTTCAGTCAATTGTGTTTCTAAACTACCATCGTTTATTGCTTGCAAATGTGCCATACTATATTTCTTATTGACATCACCCAGTTGTATAAATAAAGGGGAAACCAGGTTTGATCCTTCAGTACAAGCACATAGGTACCGTCTCATCCATTCTAGGTCTTTTCGCATTTTATGAACCCATTCCAATTCAGCAATAAAGTTAAAAAGTCTTGAATTAACACTCTCAACATCTATATATGGTCTAGTCCAAGATAATGTTAGCATTTGATAGGCTAATCTGGATATATATCGTTTCTCCCAGTCCCAGTTGTGAACAACTCGAGCCGGAATGGCAGCTAAATCATTCCAATGGCAGGTTCCGCAGAAATACATACCAGTGTAATCGCAAAGTCGGGGTTCATTCCATGTGTCTTTGAAAGTTAATGCGGTGCTGCATTCTGCACATTTATAGTCTTGAGCGGCTAAACCTTTTTCTGGGCATATATTCATTTCAAATGAACCTCGTTCCGTCATTACTACATGAGCGCACACCCTGCATATATCTTCTACACATTTATAATGACAGACGTAGCTACAGTCCGCGCATATGTAAGAACTTTGAACAATACTCCATATTACTCCACTGCAATGATCACAATACTGTTTTCTATTACCTGTATTAACTTGTTGTTCGAAATGGTGTCCTTTTATAGCAACTTTTGATTTTATTTGTCCATCGTTCTCCTTTAGATCTTCTAACCTAAGTCGTAGTTCCACTAAATAACGTACTAGCCACTTACGCTCGTCCGAACACTGGGGGCTGCTTAAAACTAGCTCCTTGCATTGAATAATTGCTTTTTCTATTTCTTCTCGTGTGGCTGAGCTGTGAATTTTTAGTTTTTTATTGGCTATCGATTTTGGGATGTAGTTCGAGTCGAGGCTCTCGTCAGCGGAGACACATCCTGAGGTGGATGAAGAAGATCTAGAAACAAGGTCAGCACTTCTAGGGCTACAGCAGATTAAACTGTTCTTATATCTGGGAGAATCATTCGCGAGGGCCGCGGCCATGGTTTAAACACGTAATTTCTAATTAAAAACTAAGAAATTACTGAAACATCACCCCAAATACAATTATGTTATTTTCTACTACGAATTATTATAATCTTATCAATCTTGTGCGTCTTTTTGGTTTTTACGTCGTGTTTAATTTCATGGTTTCCTTTGTTTTCGATATAACGAGTGATGAGTAATATAATAATAACACGACTGCTTTGACAGTTGTCCCGCCTATGTTTGACATTTATGTAACAATTTTATTATGTTGGCACCAGGCAATAGTAGGCAGTGTGTAGCTATGATTCGTTTTACGCAATTTTTTAAAATGATATTTATAAATTAAAATAAAAAATTTTACAGTTACTTCTTTAAAAGATAATTATATCAATTATATTAAAAAGATATCATGTAAGTAAGTATAAAAAAATATATTTAAGAGTTTGAAGACGACATATCGGGACGCAGAGGCACAAGCATGTGACTGTAAATGCGACAGGTTGTGGCTTCAATTCCCACTCGAGGAAATAAAATACATATTTAATATTTGAATTTCTTCGCTCTGGTGTTGAAGCAAAGAGCGGCGTTGAACTCCACCGCCAGATATTTTAATTTAAAAAGAATATGTAAATTTTTGTACAATTTATGTGTAAAAGGAAAAAAATATGCAAGAAGATTAACATATCGCAGTAACATGTTTTTTATATTATTTACAACTTAAATAAATGTAGGGAGCACCAACCTAAGAATATTATTTTTTATTTTTACTAATAACACGATGGCTTATAGTGATACATTCTAATTGCATATAAAGTAGGCTTTGACCTTAAAACTTGCTGACCTTATATTTATTATTTCTTTATCCTCTAAACTGCAAGCATATATTGGCTAATTAACGCGTGCTGTATAGATTTCTTAATTACATTATTAAATGGAAGATGAGTTGATAACTCATATGTAAGTGGTCATTAACCAAATAAGTAATTTATTTGAAATTAAATATTTATTTAGTTTCATTTGTTGTGAAATAAAGTCCGCGAGGCCCTATATCTATCTCTTATAAATAAGTCTTAATAAAATATTTTGTGACAAAAAATAATTGTAAATTGCAAGATGATATTTCACCGTTTTTTATTTTATGATAACGATATTGAAATTTACGTGAGAAAGATATTTCATCACCAAGAAAATTTTGTAAAGATCAGCTTTGGCTTTAAAACATGTAAATTGGACGTCTACTTGTCAAAAAAATGGTAAATTAAAATAATTCAACGCTCTGTTTACGGCCGCAAGCCCAGGCTCGAGTCCCGCGGGGGGCGCCCTTGCCGCTGATGGCATCTTCACAAGCAACCAAATAGTGATTGTACTTTCTCAGAATCAAATCAGGAAAGTTATTAAATGTATAAATTATATAATCAATCTATAGGCAAATGCTGCATAATAAAAGAATTACAGGTTTATGCGGGCAAAGCCCCGAGTGGGCTGCTAGTAATATTAATATTATTAAAAATCGGGACCAAAACATATAGTAGGTATATTTGATATATCAACCATCGGGGGAAGTGTTTTTTTTTTTTATTTTTATTCCTTCGCTCTAATTAACGAAGCAAAGCGCGACGTTCTGTGCCTAAATACTGACATTAAAAACATAATGACTTAAAAATTCAGCAGATAATGGGGAACGGAAATGTCTTAAAACTAGGTTCCCATGTTTCCTGTGCTTAATGTGTGGGATACAATTTAAAGCTAAACAAAGAACTCCAACGTTACTTGAACCTATAATAATTACTTTATTTATATATTTAGTAGCATTCTTATTTTCTTCAGTCCCATCTGATAAAACATCACAATGGATTCCACCATACAAACAACAAGCAATATTGTATTATATAATGAAGCATATTTACAAACGTGACTTAACACTGATGGAATAATGGTTTTTGTACTTATTTACAGAGTCGCTACTTCGAATGTGGGGAAGAGAGTGATGATTACAGCTCCGATAATGATTTATCACCGTACAGTGTTCACGAGGAAAGTCAAGCGGCAGCTGATGAATTAGATGATGACGTGAGCATTAGTTCTTCTATCCTTTTCTTATTCTCCTCTCTCTCTTCTGATGTCTTTTATTTCCCGCCTGGGTCATACAGCAAGAGAAGGAGACAAAAGTTACTGTGACACTATACTTCACTTTTCTTCACTTTTGCACGTATTGATACTTTGACTTAGATATATTACTAAGTAGATCTAGGAAATATGTTATATTTATGAACTTTTTATAAATTTGTACCCTTCTTTTAAAAGTGTTGTTCCATACTTATTTAAATATTTACTTTTAAATAAATATGTAAATAATTTTATTATATATTATTTAGAAGTTAAAATTATAATTATTATTTTTAATAAAATATTTTATATTCAATTTACAGGTATTCTTAGAGTCTCCAGTAGAGAACGATAACACCTCCACTGATCTCCTTCTTGAAGAAGAACAAGAAGAACAACCTCAAGAAGAAGAAACTGAAGAAGATAAACAATTACAAATGGAAGTAGCCGCTAGTACCTCAGCCATGTTTAATATATTATTATATCACCCTTTTTCCTGCGTCTTACAATGAACCGTCCATTTTTTTATCATTACACACAAAAACATATGTACTGAGGCCGTCCTGGCGCAGTGGCACAGTGTGTGAGTGTAACGACGATGCTTGTTAGTTTGAATCACGCAAGTAGGAATGAATTATTTAATATAATTTTAACAAGATTGAAGGCGGCATTGAGTTCCCCCACTCAACACATAGTATCTCGAAATTCAGACGGAAAGTGGGAAACGGAGTATATTAGCACTAGGTTCCCATTGCTTACTGTGCGAGATACAGCGTGAGGGTATACAAAAAACAAAAGCTTCCTAGCACAAACACCAATGATATAAAAATAATATTATCTTAACTATAACAAATATCATAGTATTAAAAATAGAAAGTTAAAAATATAAGTATGTCACTTTCACGCTTATTAGTATCGCTATTGCTGTCTCACTCGCACATTTGCTATATAATTATATAGATAATAATAATGACTACCCGCATTTACACTTACTATTAAATATTAATATAAGAGAACACCGTACTCAGAGTGAATAATTAAATTTTAATTGACATTAAATATACAATTATTTTATTTAATTTGTATTCGAAGAAATGTTTATAGTCTTTTTAATATTTTTCTATAAGTGAAGAATAATGGTTTAAAAATGTATAATTATTACTTAAAATGTTAAATTTAATTGATAGATTACCATTATTATTTCAAATTATGGATATAAGTGCTATTTTATGGCTCTGAGTGTGGCTGTAATTATAGAACAGTACAAAATAGATAATTAAATTAATATTTGAATTATTAACTACAAAGACTTTTTTTTTTAATTAAAAATATTTTTGTCACGGCAATTCAAAATCCTTAGGTCTTTTAATGTAATGTTTTTTCTACAAATTTTGTTTAGTTATCAGCTAAATCATTGGATTTTTTATAATTTTATCGCATATATAAGCATACATGTAACATGTATTTATATGTAATTCAAAAAAATATATTTAAAGCTGCTGCAACCAAAAACACTGCTAATTAGTCATAAGAGTAAGCTCAAAGTTTATCACAAGTTCCAAAAACGCTTTGAAAATTCTAAATATTTCATTATAATAAATAATTATAATAATTTTAACTGTGATTTGCGTCAGTTAAGTATATCTAATTACTTATACTTTTGTGCTTACTAAGTCAGTGGTCACAGGTTAATAAGACTTAATTAAATATATAATATAGAAATAGCCTGCGACTTCGTGTATATAATACGAAGCAAAAAAACACTAAACGTTATGGTAAGTTTATCAAAATGTCGTTATTTTAATGTTAGACAAAGAGTGGCGTTGGCAAGAGCTTTCAAAGTTGGCAATTTGAAAACATCCGACGGAAACTCATTGACACAAATGCCCACATAATCGGGCTTTACCTAGAGGCCCTGATTTTTGACTTTTCAAGGGCGGGACAAATGCAATTTTGAAACTGCATTTTAATCGGTGAAGCTGCAACAGCTGAAATTAGTGAACCGTGCACAAACGCACAGATAGACAGACAAAACAAAAAAAAAACATTGTGTGTGGTACTGCTACATTTTTAAAATATGCCACTAGTAATCGTTTTCCTCATACGATATATCTTCCATGTATTTGTAATTATTATAAAAAGTCAAACTGTTACAGTTGATTTTGTCTGTTTAATAATTTATTTTATATCTTCAATACGACGTCGATGGATAATTCTTAAAAAATACTTGCAAATTTTTATTTCAAAAAAAATTATTTAAAATTAGAATCACATTTCATGAAATTTAGATCATTAAAAGTCATCAGTTTTTTTGTAATAAGACCTAACTGACTGTCATTGATTATAGACAAAATAGACTGTACACAAAAACGTCCTATTTTCATTTAACCACTCAATATATATATATATATATATATATATATATATATATATATATATATATATATATATATATATATATATTTAATTTAATAATCTATTTCTTTACATAGCACATAACAAATATATACATATATAGAGATATCATAAAAAAATACGATATTTTCTTTGGACTTATTACATTGTTCCTATAAATAATAAGTACTTTTAATTATTTTTGTAACTGCGGTGATGCCCATAAAAAAGGGTTATGTTTTGGCGCGTATGTACATTAGCAATTAAGCCAGCCAACCGATCTTGATACGTCGTGGGATCGTTTGGTTTTTTATTTTGTTTATGCTGTTATGTTAAATTTTAGTAATAAACGTAATCAACGAATATGTCAATAATTAAACGCCAGTTGTACTGTAATAAAAATATTTCTCCTGATGTTCCTTTATATTAACTATTTATATATTTTATATATATATTGTTGTAGATAAAAAATAATATACAGCTAATGTGATAACAAATTACCATTAATTTTAAATTATTTATTTATTTTTTAGCATATGAAATGTTTAATTTATTGGAAAATTGAAAATTATAAAGAATTTACTTCGTTGTACTGTATTTTTTTTATTTTGACGTTTTATCCCGAATACCAATGTAGGCAGAGCAAACCTGTGAACCCAGTGTTAAGACTCTGCATTCCCCATTTTCCGCTGAATTCTTAATATATTGTGTTTAGTGTCGGAATTCAACACCACCCTTTGCCTCATTATCAAAGCGAGGACGTATATTCGTATATTCAATATATTTACTCGAACCCACAACCTTCGCGTTTACAGTCGAAAAATACTGTCTTTTTAACATTTATCATATTTTTTATTAATATAGTATATTCATTTACAAATAATGTGAGAAAAGCTCCATAAAGGCCAGTCGTGGCGCAGCGGCACGAAGTGTGACTGTAAAACTGACTGGTTGTGGGTTCGATCCCCACTCGAGGAGATGAAATATTTACTTAAATTTATATTTCTATTTTCTTCGCTCTGGTGTCGAGGTTAAGCGCGGCGTTGAGTTCTGCCACTTAACACGCAATACCTCCAGAATTCGGCAGAAAGTGGGGAACGGGGTGTCTTAACACTAGGTTCCCTCTGCCTACCCTGCTGTGTGCGGGATACAGCGTGAAGCTGATTTATTTTATTTTATTTAAGTTCCATAAATGCGATTTCGACCTATCTAAATAATTACACAGAGAGGCAGAGGGAACCTAGTGTTAAGACACTCTGTTCCCCACTTTTCTTTTCTAACAGTGTGAGAATCACTTTATAAATGTAAATAAAACAATAAATAGAAATTAAATTTCAATTTTATTTGCGAGATTACATAATTTCTTTCACAAAATCATAATATTAGAAGAAAAAAAGAACTGTTCATTTTTTTCTGTTAAATATTAACAAAATGAATTCTCCATAACGTTTTGACAAACAAAATAACCTTCTTAAATATACAAAATCTACTTTAAACATTAATTTACATTAGCTAACGGCGGAGGGAATAGCAAATTCCAACTTTGAAACAATTCAAAAGAAAAGCATTTGAATATTATAAAATGCACTAAATGGTTCAGTAGATTCAAACCGGCATTCTTATTTTTCAATGTACAGAGTTAAAATAAAAAAAAATAGCTTAAAATAAATAACTTATGGCAACAGATGGGTTGTATTATGAATATTATAAACAAATATTATGCATGGGAGGTATATAAACTGAACAATTTTTGAAAATGAAAAAAAGCGGTTATCATTCATTAAGTTTCATTACTTTATCAAATTTTAAACATTATTTTTGCATTTAACAAACGAATTACATACAAAAATTCCAAAAACAATGTGAATATCCGAAAAAGTTAAATAAAACTTGATAAAACGCCTTTCATAAGTTATAAGAAATATTTCTCTAATGAAATTTATTTAAATTCAAAGCAAAAATCACCTCCGCCATACAAAAATTCCGACCAAAGCTGCGCTCTAGTATTAATCTAACTTAATTATTATATACATTTATTTATTCTATTTTTATATACGTGTTTAGTTGGCATCATATTTAAAAAAAAAATAAACCCGCCATATTTAAATTTTTAATGCTGTATTATTTTTTATATAAATTGCACAATAAGGCGGAGAGAGCGTAGTCTTAAGACACTCCATTCTCCATTCGCTGCCCATTTAATGATGTGTTAATTGAATAATAATTGAAGAGAAGCAAATCCTAATAATATTATAATTGTTAAAGTGTGTGAGGATGTATGTATGTTTGGTTCACTTTGACGCAAAAACTAGTGAACGCATTTAAGTAGACTAGTAACCTCATGTAGTAACTTTACATGTATATGGCTTATATATCAGAAAAACACATAGGCTACAACTGTATAGCTGTAGCCCTATGAAATATTCGTACAATTTGGCTATAAAAACTATTTTAAGTTATAAAAACAATATGTTTAAGCAGGCGAAGGTGGGTAGTAGCAAAATATTTATATAAAAATATATTTTTAAGTCAAATTCGATGTTCAGTAATATATACGTATTAAAGCAACATTGTAATAGCGTCATATATATAATATTATATTATTATTAGACAGCATTATGCTCATTTTCTAATGAGGACAAAAATTTAAGAGGGCTTTAATTTGGTAGGCGCCATTTACTTTCAATCAAGTGATTTGGAAGTCCAAACATATTTTTCCTGTTTTCGAGACCTTACATTTTGAATAGTGTAACCCAACCTCGCATTGTACCAATCAAATATATGATGCCAACTTAAAACTTACTTACTTACTTCGACAACTTTTTAAGGCAATTATCTAGGATTTTATCATAAAAATGAAGGTACAAAATGATCTATTAAAAACTATTAAGATGTCGCATAATGTGAATATAGAAATTTTTAAGCAGAAAACTGTCTTAGTACTAGGTTTCGTCTCCCTCGCGTGAAGTTTAATTTATTTAAAGAAACTTTGAGTTAAGCAGGATTAGAAGCCACATCCTTCTGGCATAACCTAGCACTCTAGTAAATTAATATGTTAAGTTTTCTATGAAAGAATGCAATATTTTAAATAAGGAAAAAAATATATTGAAAGACAATAAATAGTTTATTTCTGTGGAGTGCATTGGACAGTAAGAAGGCGCAGGTTATAATATAAATCCTATTACAAACAAAACAAAAAATAGTGTTCAATAAATTAAAAATTCAAAATGTCGTAACAACATTTATCACTTGTTTTAAAAAACGTATCAACATATTCTATATACTATATTCACAATATTATAGCATTCTCGCTACTTCTCTATACTATGGCTTTTATCTTTTAACAGTAGGTTGGTTGTTAAGAAAAACATCCAAAATGATCAAAGGAAATATTAATTATTTGGATAAAAAACTTAATATTTTTTTTTATAACTTTAAATAAATATTGTAATCGTATTCAAATACGTCAATTGTTACTAAATTTATATTAAATCAATTCAATTTGAACCATTTTGTTCATACTGTACTGTCCAACAATCAATGTCCTTAACAACGGGTAAAAAGAAGAGAGCAGTATGTCTTATTATCAGGTACTTTTCTACCATTTCTTTTAAAATAGAATAAGATAAATAATATATATGCACTCAACAAATCGTACGTGACGATTTTAATTGCAATCACCACCCGAGGGGACGAGTTGTGTTAATTTCCTCTAGAAAAGTGGGTAAGCGCGTGGGAAACAGGGTGTCTTAACACCTAAGTTCCCTCCGCACCCTATTCAATGCGGGATACTGAAGTAAATAAAAGAAATCTCAATTAATCACTAAATAATTAATTAATTATAATTTCCTAACAACCAAACTATTGTCATAAGACAGAGTAAAAAAAAATCTACAATTGAGTTTGCAAAATTAAATGATATTGTGCATATTTTTCTATACAGGTACAAATAACACATCAGTCTGGGTTGTATGAAAATTAACGGAAGAGAATCCACCACCATCAAAACTAACATGGCTGTTCATTCAAAATCTTTTAAATTTTTTCCTAAATAACTTAACAGTAAATTGTTTATACTAAAAATATACATTATCGAGACAAATATATTTGAAACATATTCATATAAATATATAGAAGAAAAAAAAACAAGATTGTACGAATCGTTTAAATCATACAACCTATTTTACTGCAAGAACCTTTTCATAGACAGAGTATTAATAAACTAAATACATATAATATACAATTTATATTAAAGGCTTTCTTTTTGCTTTAATAACAAGAAATTTAATATCTAATGAAGGATGAGGCGGTCGTGGGTTCGACGGTGAAGCCTAACTTCACCGTCGAACCCACGATGCAACACACAATGTCTCGAAAATTGGGCAGAGCATAAGGAATGGAGTGTCTTAACATTGGGTCCTCTTTGCCTATCCATATATATGCTAGACACTGAGGATCCCTACTTTCCGCCAAATTCATTAGCGGCACTAAACGCAGCACTTTCCCAGCGATTTTAGCAACAACCCTAGAGCAAGGAAATGAAAGTATTACATATTTCATTTCCACAAGTGGGAATCGAACTCACAACCGTCGCGTTTAGTCACATTTTGTGCCCCAGCGCCACGACTGGTCTCATGTCAACAAAAAATATGTATTAAAAAGAATCAAAAATGTGACATGTAATAATCGCAAAATACTCTGTACCATGAAAAGTATTACCAAATACATAAAAATCAATAAAATAATATCTATAATATTTACAAATTAAATTATTTATGCACCATTTCTTAATAACGTTTTAGCAAGAGGGTTGCCAGTACAAAAAAATATAAAAAACTAATTTTAAAGTTTAAATTTGTTAGAAGAAAACATTCTCCCGTCACTTAGGGGAGAATGTTTTCTTGTAATAAATTGGATTGAATTGAATTAATTAAACTTTTGATTCATTTTTTAGGACTAACCTTTTTATTTTTAAATAAAAGAAGGCAATAACCTTAAAGTACTGGAATAAATACATATTACATTCTATTTGTTTTCAGCACAAAAATTGTTAAAATAAAATACTGTCAAATTGCAAACCTCCTCTTCTTACAGAAGTCAGTTAGAGTAAATTAAGACACTTTTTTACTTATTTTTTTAAGGTCAATATTTTAAATTAAAAAATACTTGAACTAGATTTTTTAATTTTCATTCCTGTCATATACATATTATTTAAAAGTTCCTATATTAGTACTGACAACCCAATTCGAAACTCCATGCCACCAATTAACTAAAGAAGCTTATTCAATATTAATATTAAAAATCTATTAATATAATTAAATGTATCTAAAATCAACAATATCTGTAAACAAAATGTTTTAAAATGCAAAATTTTAACTTTTAAATAAATGTCTGTAGACTGTAAATGCAATGGATGTGGGTTCAGTTCCCAAATAAGATTATTTCCTGGCAAAAAGATTATTTCTTACTTCTTGCCCTTGCACAAAGCGCGGCGTTAAATTACGCAAAATACATAATAGAAGTTAATAACATTTCATATACAGATATTGTCAATAGATACAAATTTTCATTATTATGCTTTACCCCACCGCCAGCGGTAAGATCATCAGTCTGTACATAGAAAGCTTAAATAGCAATTTTAAGTCACAATTATTCGAAACCTGCCATGTTTCATTTGCAAGAATTGAACCTGCACATAGCAAGAGGCATTTATCAAGACTTAATTGATATTTTTTAATGTCAATCATGATTATAACTCATTTTGTGTGAGTTTATATACATAGTCTTTTTTATTTGATAGTTGTTATATCCTCATTTTCATTATTTGGCGGTTCTTTGGCCAAGTTTGACATATTATGTCAACTATTTAAGTTTAATCAAGACATTTAATCTGTCAAAGTTTTTTTAACCAATATAACCATAAATTGTAATTAATATGAATGTAATTCTTCCATTATTAAGAACTGTCTATTTAATCTATATGTCTTGTATCTATAATAAATTGAGCAAAAATTATTAAAAAGAAAATTATCTATAATATATTTTTTTATTTAAATTTTTCCCAAATAAAATATTATTATAAAATGTTGTTTTATAGTTATTTATATTATGCTTGTTTTTTTTATCTGTAAGTTGCAAAGGCACTCAACATTTTTTTATTCTACCTTTCACAATATGATTAAACAATTTCAAAGTCCGAAACTTTGCTACAATTAAAAAAAATAGTTATGATTTTCCACACAGAAAGGAAGAAAAATATTATGATAGCTATAAAAAAAAATTAATCCATGCTCCTTGGAATTTTATAATGGTGTAGTTAGCTAGAAAGCCTAAATAAGTTTTTGATGAAGCATGGTTCTCTTTGTTTCTAAAAATTATCCTTTTCTTAAAGACTATGTTTTTTTCATTCCATAATTTAGTATATAAAATGCTTATATTATGCATATTTTATTGTTCACGACGAAATTTATATTCTATTTTGAATTTTTATTTATGTAAAATAATAATAAAATGTTCAATTAATTAATACCAGTAATCTTCATTTTTATAATTATATTATACATATTAGGAAGACTAAAATAAAATGTCAAAAACTTATTATTGGTTAGTATTACACATTTTTTAAATTCTCTCCATAATGGTACCATTGCCACATCATTCAAAGCCAATTTGGCCAGTATAATCTCATGTTCAATATTAAATTTTTAATCTGTATCAAAACTTCATTTGACAGATCTAAATCTATGTATTAAGATTAGATATTACATTACTTAATTTATACATTTGTGCTATATCCGTAAAAAAATTGTAAGTCCATAAATTTTCAATATCCAAATACCTTTAAAAAACAACAAATTTACTTCCAAATAACACTTAAGAAGAAAACCAAAGATATTGAAAATTTTCCAATCAAACGCACTCTTGTCTATAATGTCCGATCACTGATCAACATCACATCTACTGTCACTAACACTAACTATTATAGTCCTTATCACATCTGTCATCATGATCCCAGTATTTCTGATTCCGCGGAACTTCCGCAACATGCCTTCTCGGTGGAGTTTTTGAGTCTTCCCCACTATTCCTTCTATTTGCCCTACCTGGATTCGATTGCCTGGACTCCCTCGAACTTCTTGAGGCCGATCTAACCTCACGCTCTTTTTCTTCCTCATTTAAACTATCTTTAGATCGAGTCCAACTTTTTTTATTTTTATTTGCATCTTCTTTGATCTCATTTTTATCTTTCCTCCAGTTCTCTACTGGTTTTCTTGTATTTGAGGTTTTTTGGACTTCATTATTCACTCTTTCCGGCATATTTGGCCTTGGCTCTGTATACTGTGGAATGAATTCTGGAGCATTATAGTTGGGTGTTTGAAAACTTTGTATATATGCTCCATCACCTTGTTGCAAATAGTTAACATACGGTTCTTGATAATTATAATTTGGCGGCGGATAATTTGGAGGCATGACTGTAGGATTGAAGACCTCACCTTCCTCTTTTTTCTCTTCCTGCCTCCACGAATTCAAATCATATCTCTTATTTAGATTACTTTTTATAGTCCAAGTATCAAAGCTCTCTTGCGACAGCTGCTCCTGTCTTAATAGTCCAGCTCCAGCTCCTAATATGGGTCTTAGCTTAGGCTTGGCATCCTCATCTTGATTTAAGTTAATTTGAGACAAATTCTGCCCCACATCTGTTTCTTCTTTTTTTTTCCACGACCCATATGAAACTTCACTGAAATTATCATCTGATGTCAAATCTAAATGAGCTGCATAGAACTGCTGTAAAGTGTTCGGTAACGGCAGAAATTTATTCAAACATAGATCCGCAGATAGTAATAGCCAAATAATACTGACAGGTGGCGGTGTCAGGAGGCGCAATCTGATTGATATTGATAGGTCATCCAGTTCCTGAGCTAACACTGATAGGAGCTCACGACCATTTTGCATGAGCTGTAAAGAAAAAAAAAAGATTTTAATACATGTACGTGTAGCATACAACAAATTTATGACATTTGGATACAAAAATGTATCCAGAGTTGTAATAGCTACCATTATCATATATATTAATTGAAATTTCGTTGTAAATACTGAGTATTCAAAAAAATTTTATATATAAATTATGAAATAAGCTTCTCATGATAATGCAAGCTTATTATACTTACGGCTAGTTATGGTGCAGGAGGACAAGCGTGCGACGGTTAAAATGTGATAGTTGTAGGTTCGACTCAGGGAAATTATTTAATATTTTCGTTTCCTTGCTTTAATAACGAGACAAAGCGCGGAAAGTAAGGAACAGAAGTGTCTCCATGAAGAATGGAGTGTGAACACTAGGTTCTCAGGTTCCCTCTGCCTACTCTACGCTGCTATGTACGGGATATTCACTACGAAATAAATAAATCAAGACACAAAGCGCAGCGTTGAGATACGCCACTCATTATACATTAATGTTATCTCTCACCTGAGTAGCAAGACTTCTATGAGCTCTCAGATCATCACTTGCCAATAAAGCTCTCATATATTGTAGTAGTGGGTTTGCTAAAATGTGCACTTTGTTGCCATTGCATAAGCGCGCCTCTGAAATTTATAAGAAATACACAATTAAATTAAGTTTATTTTAAAAAAAAGCTTCTTGTTTTTATCTCTTTGCAGGGTAAACAGAGGAAAACCAATGTAAAACACTTCTTTTTCCATGTACCGCCTTATATTCGAGTGCCGGAATTTCGTGGCCGTAGTGCCCTTACGCTACGACAGCCTCAATAATGTAATTGAAACTAGCAACACAAATCCGTTTTTGTCAAATTATATAATATGTTTGTAAATCCTGTGTGATTCTGATTTATATCTCATTAATTTTTTAATGGAACTTAAAAAAGTGATATATAAAGTTAAAGTTCGATAATGATGAATTAATACTTTAGTTAAGAACTGTTTTTTGTTAACATCTACAAAAAATTAAATATAAATATTAATAATTAGTATGCGTGTGTGTCTCATATAATATACACACATATATATGTATATGTAGTATGTATTATATGACAAGATTTTCGGTTTATATGAGTAAAGAGAGTGATGCCTTTTAACCAATCCATAGCAATGAAAAAGACAATGAGTGTATATTTAAAGTACTTTATTAATTTTAATATATTTTATAGAAGCTACACGGTGAACACGTCAAAAAAATGTTATATATGTCGCGGTTATATATAGTAACTGCTATAATAATTTTAAAATATATACATCTACTTTTAGGATTTACGGAAGTATAACACTAAATAATTGACTAACAGCACTGTAAATAATTATAAAATTTTGTAATCAGATTATCATCATCATCATCATCCATGCTGTGCACGGCGGTTGGAGCTGAGCGAAGGTATGTTGCTACGCGCTGGGCTAGTTAGTCAAAGTTCTATTTGTGCGCGTGTATTTCTAAACGTTCCATTTAAGTCTATGGGACACGTTTTGGCTATTTGCTCAAAAACTACAATTACAGAGCAGTAAATTTCCGAACTGTAAGTTTAATGGTCTAGGAGTAGCAGCATTACAACAAGACACACTTTTGACAGGCAAGATTTATAATCTTATTATATCACAATTATCTTATTATAGAAATAGAACACCGGTAAAGTAGGGAGAAATTTATAAAAAATAAATCAGCTTCTCGCTGTATTCCGCACACAGCAAGGTAGGCAGAGGGAACATAGTGTTAAGTTACACCGTTCCCCACTTTCTGCCGAATTCTGGAGGCATGCTTGTTAAGTGGCAGAACTCAACGCCGCGCTTTGCCCCGACACCAGAGCGAAGAAATGGAAATATAAATTTAAGCAAATATTTCATTTCCTCGAGTGGGGATCGAACCCACAACTAGTTGGTTTTACAGTCACACTTTGTGCCGCTGGGCCACGACGGCATCTAAGTTCACTTTGTATATAAATCTTTGTTCCAATAAATATACATATAATAATATTAAGTTGATGTAACCAATAAAAAATTAAATTAGATTAAAAATATTTTTTTATTACCTGCAAAATAATCACCCATCAGGTTGGCTGCATTAATCAAATATATTGGATTTGATCGCTCTAACACATCCAATTCTGTAAACACATTTCCTTTTTTAATATTCTTTTTTTACCTGGGATCCCAATTAAGGAATTCTTGAAGGATTACTTGTTGAGTGCCCAACACAAAAAGCAAAATTGTGTTTATTACAAACAATGTGTGTTTATTTACAAACAATTAGGAAAAAGCTAATAGTCTTTAATCATGGTTAATCTCTCGATTAAGTAAATTAAATATAAAAAAAAAATCTAAATCGGTTCTACCGTTTAGGAGCTATCATGCCACAGACAGAGATACAGATATCCATATCCACAAACATGTCAAAACCATCGATGGTTAAAAATGAAACAAGCAACTCACTAGTAAAAGTTCCCTGCATAACAACATTCAACAATGCAGCTCTTAACAACTGTTGCCTCTGTTGTCGCGTGAAGGAGGCACCGACGGCGGCCATCTTGCGTGACGTAACTGAACTCTGCAACGCCGCCGCGCGGAAACTGGCGAACGCCTGGCTGAGGGGTGCAGATTCATATTTGTATATTATTGTTGAGGATTTCGGATGGATATACTGATATAGTTTTCAGAAAAATTATGTTTTTTATGGAATGATTAGTAAAACATTTGAAAACAAAAATATTTTATTATAATATATAAATAAAAGGAAAGTATAGGTGTGAGAGAGAAAGACGAGAAAAATAATATAGGTATATACCAAAAACATTGAAAAACTATCTACTTTAGCATATTCTACATATATTTTTACCCTTCACCCATTTTAGCATTTGGGTATGGAATCTTAAAACCTCAAGTGACAATCAAAACTATTGAACAGTTATTTTACAGATATTTTAATTATATAAATAAATCATTTTATTTTGAAATATCATCTTGTTTTATGAATCAATTGAAATAAAACTAACACTAAATGTTAAGGGAAGTTTACCAAAATACAAAAGTAAAAACTGCATTATACTTACTTTTTACTTAAGCTGTTTCAGAAATTAGTGTGCACAAACAAATAGACGAAAAATTAAACTATTTTGAGTTCTATTACTTTGATGAATGCCCCTGCCATGCCTCATGTACAGACAGTTAGTTTTCTTATACTACTATGTAAATATGTATACATACATACAGAGCAGAGATATGCAGAGCATTTCACAACTTTGAAAGTTGTGAAATGAAGTACAAAGTGATATGACATTACCTTTTACACAATTTTTAATCAAATCAAGGGATATATATACATATATATTATATACAAAACTTAAAAAATACTTACTGTAATCTCGTTTCATCGGGACACATATTTGTAACTGTGGTTTCAAAGTGTCTTAGTTTCCTATTAAACTGTATACCATCTTCGCCAGGCGAGAATTGTTCCAACTGTAAAAACATTGAAATAAAAAATAAATATACTTGTTAAATACCATGCTGTAAAATGTTGTTGGTCATTTTGATTAATCAATTGAAAGCGGGTTGAGAAACGATGTATTTTTTTTATCTTCACGCTATATTACGCATAGCAGGATACAGGCACAAGCGTGCGACTGTAAACGGGACAAGTTGTGGGTTCGACTCCCACTCGAGGAAATGAAATATTTAATATTGTCATTCCTTCGCTGTCGTAACGCGGCAAAGCACGATGTTGAGTTTCGCTACTCAACACGCAATGCCTCCACAATTCGGCGAAAAGTGGCGAACGAGTGTTTTAACGGGACCGGAGTGTCTCAACACCAGGTTTCCTCTGCCTACATCGTTATAAGCGGGATACAGTATGAAAATAAAATAGACTTTTGTGGGTTCATTCTCACAGAAATTATTATTCAAATTTCCGGTCTAATTCAATAAAATGTTTCGTTGAGTTCATCCAATCATCCTAAAAATGGTGAAGGGAATATTTTAACACTACATGAGATTTGCCTAAAATATTTCAAAAGTTAAAGCAACTAAAATCTTATATCTACTAATATCAACATTGGTGCAAATTGCTCATACACATGCAAACAATCTGTAAGGGAATCTCTAATCTTCTTTCTTCTCATTTTCTCTCTCATTATTCACCAGTCTGAGGTCGCCGTGGCACAGGGGCACTGTGTGTGCGACGGTTGTGGGTTCGATTACACAAGGCAAAGCGCGGCGATGACTTTCGCCACTCAACCCACAATGCCTTGAGTATTCGATGGAAAGTGGAGAACTAAATGTCCTAACACTAGGTTTCCTACTCTGTTATGTTTAGGTTACAACGTGAAGTTAAAAAAGTAAACCTACCAAAACCAACAACGGTGCAAATTGCTCATCCACATGCAGAAGTTCAGCGAGGCAATCATCTTCTTTCTTCTCATCTTTGACAGGTTCTTCATCATCATTCTCCACTCTTGTCTCTGGAAAGACGTGTTTGACTATTTACGATGGATTAATTTATTCTATGTTTATATGATGATGGTACAGTATGGTCTATGAGTCGTGGCCACCATGAAGTTAGCTGGATTGTTCTTACTTTTGATTATTATTTTTTTGGCGTAAATGTTTGGTAAGTCATTTTTCAGGGCAACCACGACTTCTCGACCGTACTGTATTTAACATTATGATAGAACAGTACCGTTGATGAGTCATAGCCACCCGGAAGTTGCCTTTCTGGACTTTTGCAAATTGTTCACTCGGGAGTTCATTCAGGGAGAAAATAATGAAATACATTCTAAAATTAATGCGGCCGTTTAGTGCTAACTTCAAACGACTCCGAACTCATTTCGTAAAGTGATTTCTAATGACGTTGGAAGAGTGGAGAGTCTAGTCTTAACATACACTGGCTCGTGGAATGTCTTAACTCCAGATTTCCTTTGCTTACCTTGCGCTGCCAGATCTTCTGATTCTGGCGGGACGTTCTGATTTTAAGCCCAAAACTTAAATGTCCCCGACTTTAAAAATTCTTTCTTAATTACTTATTTTTTTTAAATAAGTTTCTAACAACTCCTTGGATAAAGTGTGAAGCTCATTGTTGTTTTTTTTGGGGATGAATGAATGTACTCGTGTATATGAAATGCTACAACTTTGAGGTAAATGAATGAGTTTTTTTACATACACATATAAAAATCACGCGGCCACAGAAAAAAAACATCATGACAGTACATCGACAGACTACCAATTCGTCGTACTTTCATCGGTCATCGGTGGCTCTCGTAATAACGACGTGGTGCGCAAGATAGTGTTTGTTAACTCTAACTAGTATGTAGTAGTGTGTGTTAATGAGTGACTGAATGAAATGAGCGAATTTTATATGAAAGATGAGTTTAAAAATGCACACAGTACAGTTGACGAATCGTTGCTGCAAATGATTTCTAAAAACCACCAACTATTAACATTAATTATAACTTCTTTTATATTTCTTCACTAACCTGTAGCCCTGGGGCTAAGCTCCGCTAGTGTTCTAGCTGCGTTGATCTCCTCATAATCGTCGCCTGGACGGGTCTCTCGAGCTGGTGGTGGTAGGTGATGACGCCCTGTGTACCCGCGACCACGTCCGGAGGACATTTTGTACTGGAATTATTTTAATAAGAACTGTTATTTCTATAATAATAATAATAAAGCCGCAGGGCGAGATGTAGGGGAGTGGCTAAGCCACGGACCTGATTCCTCCGGAGGGGAATTGTAATCTATCCCCCGCGTCTGGCTTGCCTTTATTGGATGACAGAGTGGAGCGCAAGAGCTATATGCTCGAAAGGGTGGAAGTTCTCAATCTATGTAATAGCGATGAAACCCGCTCACGAGCTCCTCGTGATGCCACCATCACGTGTCACCAGTGCACACCTAACTACACCCTGAGCCGACCACGCCAATGTTGCGCCCAAGACACCACACCGCTTTATTGGGGCCCATCTAGTGGGAGGCGAGTCACCTTCCGCCAACCATTCAATTTGAGACTATTGTAAGGACGTCCGTTAGTCTCACTCAATTGCCCATTAGCCAGTCCATCCAAATTCCATTTTATAGTCCTAGTTTAGATTTCGACATTTTTCATATTGCCCACGCATTAACCGGCGATCAACTCTGGGCGTGGTTGCCCAGAGATGCATCCCGGCTGATTCGTCACAGTAAAACCTTAGTATATTTTCCTCTCTAAGGGGACTCTACATGTTGGACCTGTGTCCCCACTCAAGCCTTCCAAAGGAGCAGGTTCTTTTGAACCCGTGAATCATGAAGGAGAGACATAATAATAATAATATTTTACTGCACTAAAAAACGAAAAAACAATATAATAACAGTTACTAATATTTACAAGATATTTAATATAAAAAAGAATTGTCTGTACATCCAAACACAGTTTCGCACACTTAAGGTTTTTATTATATTGTAGCCCCTGTGTTATTTTGATGTATAATAATCTATATAATTATAAAATTTCGTCTCTAGTCAGTAGTTTTTGTGTGAAATTCGGTGAAATATGATGGATACTTCATCCAATTTCATATTTCATCTGACATTGTGTAGTGAGTGTAATCATGTCATGTAGAGTCCAATTACAACACAAGGAGATGAAAATAATTTATTCCCCAGATTGAGAATTGAACCCCCAACTATTGTGCTTTCAGATAGACATTGTGTTGCTGCTACACAACCTCATGTCAATAATATTCATTATCCTGCTCTGGCAAGACAAAACACAGCATTAAATTCAGCCACTCCACAAGCAATATCTTGAATGTAGAACAAAAGTAAAAAATAAATTGATTTGACATGGGAACATATGCAATTAACTAAGCAATTTAATTTTACAAAGAACAAAAAAGTTAAGAGACAAGAGTAAGACTTGAAGAAACACAGAAATTGTTATTTATGTGCTATATTTTTTATGACTTTATGTATTAGATATGAGCAAACACTATTTCAAAATAGAAACTGTCAATTATTAAAACAATTTTACACAAAAATTAGTTAAATCACCATATATTTATAATATTACACATAAATTATTCCACATGGCCACAACCATGTTAAGAACTAAATTTATAATACATAAACTTTTTGTTTTGTCAATGTTTTAACTGAGAATTGTCATATTTATGCTAAAAATGTAATTTTAAGTTTGCTACATTGTGGTAATCAATTACTGCCTTTGTGGTTTTGGTTGTTTAAAATGAATTCTATAAACAGTTATCTCTACAGATACATCAATATACGTATGTAATCTGTAAATAGCCTTAATCTATAAATTTTAAATGTAAATTATCATTTTTTTTTTGGTGTAGCTGTCCTGCTATAATCTTACAATCGAAAATATTTGTTTAAGATAACAGCAGCTGACATTTCTTAGATATTTTCACAATACTTTTTAAGGTCATGTGTAACTTCACACGTTTGTCGACTGTTTACACAGCAATTTAAGTTTAATTATCATATTTACCCGTCGTGAATAAAGAAATATTTACTTACTTAATTTTATAAAATAACCGTGGATGATGATATACCATAAAACTGACACTATATGTCAACGCTTTTTTATCAATGAAAAACAAAGTTATTTACGACGAAGGACGCATTTAAAAATGACACAGGCATAAATGAAAATTTTAAGGTAAACCACTTCATGTTTAATTTATATTGTCTGCAATAAATCCTAACACGTTGGAGATATTTAAAATTATTTCACACTATCCACCGGTGGTTTGATGACGAATTTTGAAAAATAAGGTTTCTTTATTGATTACCACGCCATTGTAAATTGAAACTTATATATAAGATAATATACTTATCTTGTAATAAATGAATTCAATTGAGTTAACTCACCAGTAATTTATATTTAAAAACAGATTTTGTTAGTTATTTATTTCCTGGTTGTTTCACGTAGCGTAGCGGTTGTCATGCATTTCATTTCCATATTGGCGACGCTAGTGATTGGAAACTGTTGCCACAGATAGCTTATTTTACAATGATATGTATAAAAAAATAAAATAACAATTTGTAAAAAGAGTCGATATATAATTTATATAATTTCATAAATGAATGACATATCATTAATTATTATGATAAAACTAAAACAAATATATCAATATATCTTCATCAGCATAATTAAAGCAATTTTTTACAAGTTTTGCTCAAATTTAAGTTATGATCAAAATATTTTTTCATAAAATAAAATATTAATTTTAGAAATGAAATATTCATAATAATACCAATAAGACTTCTAATTAAAATTAATAGGTAACAATGTCCCTAAATCATAAAAGTAATTAAAGTGAAACGTTATAATTAATAATGTCTTAATAACATAAAACCTTTAACCTAATTAATTATTAATTATATTATGTATCAAAGTATAATACATTTATTTATTAATAAAAAAAGAAAGAAAAAGATTTATAAAGAATATTTCGATCGACGTAACAGAAATTGACATTTCCGTTTTTTATACGACTAAGTGTGGAGGGGAGCGTGTTTCGGTCGTATAGTAGGAGTATCAATTTCGCAGATTTTTCAAATATAATGTAATTTGTGAAACGTATTTATCTTATAATTTACTTCATGTAACTATTCCCAATAGTATTTTATTAATTTATATTATTCATTAAACGATTTTTATTGGATATATCGGGTTTAAAGTCCATCGCATCTTAAATTATCGACACTGCGCTTCTGATAATTGTTTTTATTATTGATATTTTCTATTTTGGATTCATAAACGAAAATGGTTGCCTAAATTTTTCATAAAAAAATTAAAAACCGCACTTAAACGTAATATTAGCTTTATTAAGTGAATAACCATTGATATAGTGAGATTTTTAATTAATAACTTTTGTATACAACACATATTAATATCTAATAAAAGATAGCAAGATGTCTGACGGTCATATAGAAGTAAACCAGCAGAGGAAAGAGAGTGTAGCAGCGGCTAATGTACCCAGTGATAGTCCAGTGACAGACCCTGGCCAGGTCCGTGGTGGAAATCCTGATGGTTCAGCAGGAAAATTCGAAGGGCAACGAGGAAAATCTGGTGCATTGAAGAAGTCTGCTAGATACAGAAGTAGATCCCTTTCAGCATCCTCGGCTGATTCGTACAGCTCTACATCATATACTGGTAAGTGTTTGTTCTGTTTTTATATACACAGTTACTTTTTTTGGGTACAGGTTACACAAGTTAAGTAGTGTTTAAATAAAAATATATAATATAATATATGTGAAGACTATACCTTCATCTTGTTACCAATATAATGATCGCATTAACCACTTCAATTTTACCCATTTGACTATTCAAGCAAAGCTGTTGGTAAAAGCTAGTCTTTATTGAAATAAAATTTTCATTGTGACTGTGTTTTTTTATAAACTTAAGTAAAACCAGTCCTGTTTACATTAAAAAAAAATATATATAAATATATATGTGACATTGTGACATGAGTAATTAATAGCATTTACTTATTATTAATAATGATAATTAATTGAGGCCAGATGTGGGCAGGAGCACAAAGTGTGACTGTAAAACTGACTTCTGCCACTCAAATACAACACCTTCAGAATATGGCAGAAAGTGGGAAATGGAGTGTCTTAACAGGGAACCTAGTCCCCCTGCCTACCCTGCTGTATGTGGGATACAGGTGTAGCTGATTTATTTATTAATGATAAAACATAAGAGGCCATTGGTAGAGCTATGCAGTGTCTGGTTGTAAATGCCATAGTGGGAAGTTCAATTTTCAGCAGAGTTATTACTATTTCCTTACTGTAGTGATAAGACAATGTGTGGTGTTTAGTACCTCCATGGAACATGCAATGACAGTGTCTTAACACTAGTGATGTTACATTCCTGCAAAACTGATGAAACTTGTTCCAGCTAAAAAATGGCTGGGGACTAGAACAACTATTTAAACATGGTTCCAAATTCTATCTACTATGAATTTATTTTTTCTTAATACACTCTGATGCAAGTAGGTTGTTTATTTTTTTTAGTGCACACATAAAAATTCTACATAAATTACTGAACTAACCAGAATTATTTGGACTTGGATGACTCATTTCAGTTCCGGAACAATCATATGAAATGTTAAGACACTCCGTTCCCCTAGCCAAATCTTGGAACTTGCATACTGAGTGGCGTAAAGTATTAAATATTTCATTCCCCCGAATGCGAATCAAACCCACAAACATCGTGTTTACAGTCGCGCGCTTGTGCCCCTGCGCAACGGCCTCAATCATACAGATATTTGCCCTATTTACAAAATATCTTAATAAAGTAATAAACATTCCCTAAAGCCATTTTATTAAAGTCTTTCTCTTTTCCAAAGCATATTTTTCTTGAATGTATTAGCATTTATTTTAATAATACTTTTATTATGATAAACAGCATTCATATTGTGTATTATGGCTGAAATGTTTTTGTTAAAGTAAAAAACAAAACAAATTATCTATGGTTATTAGATTTCCTTTTATATTTGTAGTGTAGCTCATTTATTATTTTTCCAATACTAATGATGTTGTTTAATGTTTGTAAATGTGTACATTTATACATATTTATATGTTCATATGTATGTAAATTGTAAAGTACATATAGCAACTTAATGTTTCATCCACTTATGCTAATTGGAGATAGGCATGGAACTTAGTGCTAAGACACTCCATTTCACCCACTGTTCTCATTTTTTACTCAATTTGCGTGATATGTGTTATGTGGCGTAAATCAACAATGCGCATCATCTGGCGGAGATAGAGTTGCGACCTTCTAAAATTAAAAAAAAAAACCTAAAATTGCACTGTATTAGGCCGGACATTTTACGTTAAAGGCCGGACATAATTTTTACACTTTTTACAATGTAAAAAGTGTTTATAAATTCCATATTTACTCGTTTAATAACAACAATATATTTATTATTTTTTTATTTTTAGAGCGAGGAAAATAAACCAGTTTTCTTTGAAATGGTGTTTTCTATACGTTGTTGTTCATCGTTTCCTTTAAATTTAAAATCAAACCTAAAGAATAGAAATTACATAATGTTAAAAGACGATATACCCTTGCGTGAGTGGTTTCTGTTTGCGTGTATTACATTTCTTGGTCCCCTGGGTGTTTATTATTGAGAAAACCCCTTCAACATTCTCATCAAGGCCTGGAATACCTGAGTATTGTTGTCAAGTCCAGAATAAAATTCGTCATTAACAAATAATTTGAAATACATCATTTTTTGATGTCGGAGTTAACCTAATGTTTCTATTCAAACTTTATAAAGTTCTACCATTAGCTGCGTGCACTGAGTTACACTAACGAAAAGTTTAACAAAAGCCTTGCAGGTTGGACGTATAAATATTTAGCCGTTGGGAGGCGTTGAGTTCCGCCACTCAACATGCAATGCCTCCAGAATTCAGCGGTAAGTGGGGAATGGAAGTGGCTTAATGGGTATACCCAGCTATCTGTTCTCTGCCTACCCGCTATGTGCGGGATACAGCGTGAATCTCTATTGTATATGTATTTCCTTTACTATCTTCATTAAACCTCCTCCTCTTACAGAAGTCGGTTAAAAACTTATATACTATACAAGAAAATAAGAAGCACTGCTAGTACAAAGTAATGGGGACCTAGTTTTGTTTGAAGTCCGTTATTTATTGACGCGTGTAGAACTTTTAACGATTGCAAACATCAACAAAGGTGGAAAAGCGACTGCATTTTCTGTTTTAAAGTTAAATGAAATTTTTTATTTAGTACTAATCGTCGCACCCGACGTTCTATATTTTTTTAATTAAATTTTTTTTTATTAACTTCAAGACGACAATTGGAAAATCTCTCTTTTTTCCATTCCCTTATTATTCATAGTGTTCCACTATAATACCTAACCTTAGGTAGGTCGCCTGGCTATTTTCAACTTTCAAATCCGGTTGCTTATTCTGCGTTACTTTACGTACTACTGCAATGTGTTCGAAATGTTGGATATTCAAACACTATTAATCTAGTTAAATAGTTTCATTTAAAATTCGTCTGCGTTGTTTGTGACCGAGTAACGGTAGTGTTTCATATATTTTTTCAGCTTCATTCTGTATTCCGCATATAACAGGATAATCAGAGAAAAAAATAGTGTTAAGACACCCTGGTCCCTACTTTCCATCGAAATTTTCAAGACATTGCGTCTTTAGAGGCAAAACTACGTCGCGATTTGTCTTGTAACCAGGCTAGGAAATGAAGACATTATATAACTCATACTCCCAAATGGGAATCGAGCCCACACACGTCGCGTTTACAGTCACACTGTTATGCCACTGCGCTGCGAAAGTTTCATATTTATATAGATTTATTGTATGATTGATTCAAATAAAACTATTGAAAATATAATATCATGGTTGAGGATTCTATATGAACATATACAGGTAGTACATGGTTAAAGATTTGTGAAGATAAGAATCGAAAGCTGTGCCGCTACACCACTATCTCTATATATATATATATATATATATATATATATATATATATATATATATATATATATATATATATATATATATTATATATATATATATATATATATATATTTTTTTTATGTATATGTATATGTATATGCATATGTATATATGTATTGCTTCAGGGGCGAGCGACTCTCCGCTCTCCCCGCCCGGTGACTCTGTAAAAATCTCAGATCAACAGAAGCGTTTAGTAGCGGAACTGAACGGCCGGCATTGTCTAACTTCCAGAGCGAGGAAAAAAAAATGTTATTATAAATATTTAATTTCCACGAGTAAGAATAGAACTCACAACCTGTCACGTACACAGTTATATAGATTTTTATATTTAAAACATATTTTTTTAAAAAGTATACTATCATATAAATAAATATTTGTTTCTTAATAATATGTCAAAAGATTTTGATATAGGATCAACTTGTTACAAAGTTATCAGTCCTTGATTTGATGTGCTAGGTCACACCAGACGTGAGAGCTCTATTGGGGGAATAAATCTAATAATTTTCATGAATATGTATGTAAATAAAAAAATAAATATTTAATTATTTAATTTAATGAATATGTATATGCTCTATATATTCCAGGGTCTACTCTGAGTATTAAGGTACTGCGTTTCCCAATTATTGCCTAATTTCTGAGCCATAGCATCTTGTGTGCATGAGTTGAACGTCTCGCTTTATCTTATTATCAAACCGGAACTGTAAAATGTTAATAATTTGTTCCAACGAGTGGGAATCAAACTAACAACCGTCGCATGGACAGTCACACGCTGTGTTACTGAGCCACGGCGGTATATTTAGTTCTTGATAACTGGAAAAGAGAACAAATAGTAAAATTGAGAATCTCCTATTTTTGAATTCGTTAAAAAACATTAAATAGAACATTTTCCCAGAGTTATTAAAAGTAATTCTAGAATGCTATAATAAGTTGGTGTAAACAAAGGGTTTTGTGCTTAACTAGACCGACGTTGGTAGTTTTGTAGTTTGCTTTGTTCCACAATAAGTAGGTAAAAAAATAATACAAAGTCGTGTATTGTTTTTTTTTAAGGTAGGTAGGTACGTTTTATGGTTAACAAACAAAAATATTATTATTTTTTGTTAACCATAAAAAAAAAAAGCTATAATATATTTCATTTATATTATTATTTTATTATAAACATAGTGATAAGTGAAAAGTCACTCAGTTCTGTACTTTCTCTTTTGAAAAAAAGAATTAGAAGGGAATTCCTTTAGGTGGAATATATATATGGTGGAATATTTAGATAGACTAAATCAAAAGAAGATCATCTCGATATGACTTTTAGTTTCCTAGAAATTTGTGGACATATATTCACGTGCGTGTAACATGACATTCCTAGAGCTCAAAATCGTAACCTGCTTTTAGAATGAAATAAATAATAAAGAAAATAAATAAGAAAATAAGATCAGTGTCTGGGCACTATATTCTCTCTTTTATATGTTTTTATTAATATTGAAAAAAATAAGCTATAAGCCTTTAATATATTATTTTGGAGAAAGTATTTGCTTTACCTATTTATATTCCAAAGTAACTGGCTCAAATAATGCTGCTGCAAATTAATAATTACAAAATTCCAGGTAACATATGGACGCTTGTATGAGCTTGATTAATATATAACTTGTAACATACAGTAGGTTTAATATCTACATCATCTAAAATAATATGGTTATATTTCTTGTTTTTTTTTTTCACTTCACGCCGTAGCAGGATTGGGCAGAGGGAACCTAATGAACCGGAAAATGGGGAACGGAGTATCTTATCCCATTCTACATTTTACGCCGAAATCTTGACGCGTTGCGAGCGGAATTCAATGTTGCGCTTTGCCTTTTTACCAGAGCGAGGAAACGAAATACTAAAAAATTCATTCATTCACTCGTTATTCTTAAAATTTGATTATTCGATATAAAATATATTTTTTGCAGTTTCTCGCGATTTCCCCTATAGCATTGAAATCAGAGAGTAACTAGTGTCAGAACACTCCGGTCTCGATTAACTTTAAATTTAAGACTGCGAAAAGCGAGCAAATGAAACCTAATTCATTCCCCCGAGTCAGTTTCCAACCCACAACTATCCTCTAGGCTCTAAGTCTCTTTCAAATGCTCTACAATACTACAATGTTATTATAAAGTTCCTATTGAACTCGCGACCTTCGTTGGCACCACGCCAGCCAGCCGCCTCTCAATTAAAGTAATTAATTAAAGAACTTAGTTAAGAGACTGATGTAGCGAAATAAAGACGATATAAGTTGAAGTAGCAAGGTCGAGGTTCCGTATATTATAAATGGATAAGTTATTAAAATTCAATGTTAATATAATGTACCTATATCTTAGAAATTTTAAGATGTTTTTTTCGTCTTAATTATATTTATAGCTCGACATCAAAGAGTAACTAATAAAAACATTATTATTTCTGAGGCCAGTCGTGGCGCAGGGGCACAAAGTGTGACTGTATGAGCGACTGGTTGTTGGTTCGATCTCCACTCCACCAATATTTACTTAAATTTATATTTTTATTTTTTCGCTCTGGTGTTGAGGACAAGCGTGGCGTTAGGTTCTGCCACTGAACACGCAATGCCTCCAGAATTCGGCAGAATGTGTGTATCTTAGCTGATCTTAGATCTCTTATTAAAAATAACTAATATATAGAGGTAGACAGAGGGAACCTGGTGTTGAGACACTCCATTCCCCCCTTTCTGCCGCATTTTGGAGGCTTGCGTGTAGAGTGGCAGAACTCAACGCTGCACTTTTGCCTCGACACCAGAGCGAAGAAATGAAAATATAAATTTAAGAAAATATTTTATCTCCTCGAGTGGAGATCGAACCCACAACCAATTGGTTTTACAGTCACACTTCGTGCCGCTGCGCGACGACTGGCCTCAATCTTTTTCATCATCATCATCTTTTTCAAGTGTTACTTTATGATTAGATTTTCCTATAATTATCATGAAAACTCCTGTAACAAAATCGTATTGTTGATTATACATCACATACCATAGAAAACACAACTCAGTTGTCGAAGTAGACAGAAACATATTAGGATTTAAAACTGTAACGAATTTCATTTACATACAAACGTGTCGTAAGCTACTAAATGATGGAAGCTGACGTGCCCCTGAAATTATGTACGGCTTGCTGAAAATAGAATGATAGATATGCCGGCTAGTGGAATAGTTAGTGACTATAATATTGGACCAAAGGTCGTCGGTTTGATGTATTGTATTTTTATTTATTTATTTATAGGTACTTCTATACTAATATTAGAAAGCTGAAAATTGTATGGTTGGACGCGGTAATTGTTCGATTTGAAGTGGTTTTTTTTTTGTTTTAGACCGTCCTATCCTATCGAGGAAGGGGTCTCGGCTTTATAATATTACGTTTTGATGAAACCCTAAGACTTCTCCACTGCACCACGATAACATTTAATAAGAATTTATGCTCCTTTATATGTATGAACCATTCTCCAAATTTTGCCCAATTTCCAAAAATTGCATATTTAATGGCAAATTTAACGCCCAGAGCGGGAAATGAAAAGTAATTAGTTCCCATGAGTGCGCAACGCAAACCTATCGCGTTAACAACCAGTTTTTGGCCCAAAAGCTTTTCAAAATTATATGTTAAGAATATTCTGGATTAACAATGTCCTTTAAAAATAAACAAATTAACGTCCGTACGTTTGGGTGTTACGATGCCACATACAAACATACAAATACACACACAAGTAAATCTTTACTTTACTTAACACCAGGGGGTCTTAGGTAAAGTTAAATTTTCGTCGGAGGTTAACAAATATCGACTAAGTTCTAATATCAAATAAACTATCATTTTAACAATCTTCTATATAAAATCAGTAATAACTATTCAGAGTTGAAGCCAACGGTTATTAAAGTAATGAAGTGTGGATATTCGTTCCCGTTACTGAGGTTTGCCAAGTGCGTAATAAATGTTTATTATTTTGTATAAATTTGTTATATTGCTGATAACCAAAGATTGTAATGTTTTTATTCCTATTATTTTTTATTTCCGAGTCGTCGAGAACCGGAGTGTCTTAACACTAGAGTCAACTTAAATAAAACGATATATTTAAATATATATAACTATTTTTACTTTACTACCTTTGATTGTTATTTTTTTCGAAATTCCGTACATCAAAACAAAAAATGGAATCTTTGTTGTCCGTCCGTAAAGACCATTTCTCTCGAGATCCTGTGGAGGCATTAAGCTGAGATTAATGACAAATATCCTAGACAACGGTCCCTTGGAGAACAGAAAAAAAATCGCTTCTAAGTCAACGCAATCGAAAGTTACGAGCGTGTATGGATCGTTATTTTGAAATTCGCCACGTGATCAAAACCTAAAATCGGAAGGAATAAATCTAAAAACAAATATATATTTCTTAAAAAAAAAACTTTTCAAGCTTATAATTGTAGTTAATATCATACAAAATGAATACATACGTCCGCAAATTTAAGTTTGTCATTTTTTATGTACTTCCCGTTGGCATACAATCTTGAAATTATAACGGAGTCCGATTACGGATACACGAGTCCGTTAGCATTTGAAGTCGTTTGGAAAACGGGGACGGAGTGTCTTAGCACTAGGTACCCTCCGCTTACTCTACCATTCAGAAAAACTGCTACTTTCGCTTTTTTTTATGAAAAAACAAAGTTTACATATTATATTAATAGATTTTAAATAAAATTATCCAAGCGCATTTTGCCTTTGTTGCCTTTCGGTCAAGTTTCATGTAAAGATGTATTTGCTGATATCATATTGAAGGCCGAGGCTAAACGTTCAAGGGCAGTTTACAATTTATTAGTGGGCGGCAGTTGCCCATGTATTTATTATGTATAGTTTTTTTAGCTTCACGCTGTACCCAGCACACAACAGGGTAGGTAGAGGGAACCTGGGAACCTTTTAAGACACTCCGTTCCTACTTTCTGCCGAATCCTGGAGGCATTGGGTGTTGTGTGATGGAACTCAACGCGCGTTGCCTCTTTACAGAGGAAATGAAAATATTGAATATTTCATTCTTCAGAGTGGAATCGAAACCCACAACCTGTCGAGTTGACAGTCGCACGCTTGTACCATTGCACTACGACGGCCTCTTAATGTTTTTAGGTAAATATTAAACTCGAAGTGCTATATCGCATAATTAAAAATTTTGAGAAAATAAAAATAAATCAGCTTCACGCTGTATAGGGAACCTAGTGTTAAGACACTCCGTTCCTCACTTTTTGCCGAATTCTGGAGCATTGCGTGTAGAATGGCAGAACTCAACGCCGCGCTTAGCCTCGACACCAGAGCGAAGAAGTGCAAATATACATTTAAGTAAATATATTTCGTCTCCTTGAGTAGAGATCGAACCCACAACCAGTCGGTTTTACAGTCACACTTCGTGCCGCTGGGCCACGACTGGCCTCCTAAAAAATTGAGGAAATAATGGTAAATAACAGTGTTTGTCTATTTAAAACGTCCATTTAAAATGTTAAACAAAAGTTGGCACTAAAACAACGCGGTTGAATATTCAGTGCATAACTCAAAGTTTACTGTTTCTACAACAATTTAGTTTCCTGCGGCCGCTTGCAATATAAATAAAACTCTGTTGATTTATAAAATAACGGAAAATAGAGAAATAGGCCGTCTGATTTCAAACGCGACGGTTGTGGGTAAGATTACGGCCCCCACTCGGAGACGATAATATTTGAAAATTTTTCATTTTCCCGCTCTGGTTAACATACACCAATGCGATGTTGAGTTTTTCGCCACTCAACACACAAATTATGAATTTATAAACTGTCTTAACACTAGGTTCCTTCTGCCTACCCAGCTGAGGCTAGAACATATAATAAAAGAAAATTATGTATCTATTTTAAGAAAACAATCACATCTAATAATTATTACTAGAGGCGGACCCTTTCGCGGCTTCGCCAGTTTTTTTTATTTAATGTTATTAAAGTGTATTAAGGAAAAAATGGTTGGTTTGGCTCTCAATCCATTATATTTGCAAGTTAATATACTTCCAGTTTTTACGGTACTATTAGGTTGATGTTTAGTCTTCTTAATAGAGCGAAGAAATGAAAATACATAATTTCTTTCCCCAAGTGGGAATAGAGCCCACAATCATCGCGTTTATAGCCAGATGCTGCCAGCGGCCTTGAATTGTACGTAAATATAAAAAAAAACACGTCATAATCATGTGAACATAATTTGATATTATTACGAAATGTCATACGCTCAGTTCAATGTTATACGCGTAGATAAAAAATACAGGTAGGTATGCAATTATATGAAATTATTATGAAACAAGCTCTACCTGCGACTCGGCCTGCGTGGTCGAATGAGAATAACTGAGGGTTGTGTGGAGGTGACTTTGAGATGTAGCCTTTATTATTTAGCTTCACGCTATATCCTGCACACAGCAGGGTAGGCAGAGGGAACCTAGTGTTAAGAAACTTCGTAACCTACTTTCTGCCGAATTTTAAAGGCATTGCGTGTTGAGTGGCAGAACTCAACGCCGCGCTTTGCCTCGACACCAGAGCGAAGAAATGAAAATATAAATTTAAGTAAATATTTCATCTCCTCGAGTGGGGATCGAACCAGTCGGTTTATTTAGCCGGTCGGTATTATTTAGCCTTCCTTAATAAATAGACACGATTAGAACAAAATGTTTTTGTATTATATCTAATACAAAAATTATATTTCAATTGGAACCAGTAGTCTTGAGATTAGCATCTTCAAGCTTAAACTTAAAGTTTATTAAATGCTAGTATAGATTAAATTGATGGTCAACAGTGACGCAGCGTGTAAGTTACTTGGAGTGTGTGTTAGCTCCGGAAACAGCGTGTTAAAGTATGTCATTTCTAATATAACAAGTATCTAACATCAAAAAATATTTCAACTACTTAGGTAGGCCTTGAAAACAAATTATGAATAAAATATAATTAACGAATAAATATAAAGAAAAGAGAAAAATAAAAATGATATATTTAATTTTCAGTAGATATAATTTAAAAAACTTAACCTTTAATAAAACTCCCTCCCTGTTGAACTAAATTCTGCAAGATTTCGCTCACACATCGAGTGCAGTTCGCGAATGCAACACGTACTTAGTACATACATATCATTTAAAGTTTTTAAATTTTAATTGGTCAAGGCCGATTAGTTACCGTATTATATCTAAATTGTCGCGGCCATTTTGTTCTAATTAAATTCTGTAAAGTGAGTCTGATTTTTTTTACATTTCTGTCAGTTTTATATTACACTACTGGTTTTCTGTGAGTATTTCATTATTTATAATAAGATAATGTCAAATCTTTTTATTTTCAAATAGTTTTGTTTTGGCTGAATAAATCGCAACGCTTGCTTATAAATTTACTATAAACCATTTTTTTTAAATTTATTTATAATCATGTTATTCTTTTTCAAATCATGATCATAAATAAATATAGGTATTATAATAAACTTTATAATAAAATAATCTGCGTCATGTAGTAGATATTATTAATAATAGAGACCTTTAAACCTATATAGGGTAGTTAATAAATCAGTTGCGATCCAGATGACCTAGGTTTTATTTTTTATATTTATACGACAGAACACAGATGTGCATCAGCTCCCATTGTTACATTGCTAGTCTCTCGCGTGATACCGACCTATGCAGTGCTCCCTTGTTGAGTACAAAAAAAATCTATTTATATTCTGTTTTGTTTATTTAATCTGTATTTTTTTTTATTTTCTTGGCAAGTAACAGCATAAGTTGGTAGAATATACAGTGCAATTTTTTTGAAATGACAGTTTGTTTTTAACTTGTAATTTATTTATAATCAGTATTTTGTGTTATCGTATGTGTGATTTAAAAAAAATATTAGAAAGTGTTAAATAGTGTGGATAAAAAATATCATTTTAATTCAAATTTAATTGACTTATAATGATTTTTAAATTAGGTATAATTTCGCGCGTTTTATTATATTGGCTACATTTAATGCGGCTTTGTAAATCTCTAGTGATGTGACTGCGGCTGTTTGTTATTGATTTATTGCCGGTTCTTAAGTGTATGCTATTTGGCTGTGGACATAGATTGGCCTTTGCCCGTAATATCTCTTTGAAAAGTGAAAATGGCTGTTTAAATACATTTAATTTTAATTATTATTAATTATTTGGATAAAGGGATAATTAATTAAGATGTGAAAATGTTTTTATCATAAATGAGCTTGTAAATTTATATTCTCATTCTTATAGTTAACACGGTGTATCCCTCCCAACAGATGGGTTGGCAAAAAGAACCTAGTGTTAAGACACTTCTTTCCCCACTTTCCACATAATTTTTATTTTGTTTAAAACACGTTCATTGCTTAAAATGCAATTTTAAATTGTTTATTGCGTTTCTTTTTCATATACGTTTGGCTACAGAAAATAAAAACTACGATAGTTACTGTATATCGCCTGGGATAGTGACCACGGACTACTGCCAAGTGTTCGAAACGTCGAGTATCCAAAAATGTATCATTTTAAATACACGCGATTAATCCGGTTAAAATAGTTTCATTTAAAATGTGTAATTATCGTGAAAATTAAAGACCTTATTATTATAAATTTATATTTGAAGTTAATTTCAAACAAAATGAGTGCATATGTGTGCGTAGGCGTGTCTGACTCTCACTTGACCGGTTCTTTTATGTCCTTTTCCCTTTCTTTTATAGTTTCTTGTTATATCCTTATATATTATATTAATATTTGAAATATTTTTTTTGTTACATCTCTTACATAATATTACAAGGGGGCTTCGCTCGTTATAATAACCAAACAAAATTGCAACAAATGAAAACTCTTTATAAGATAAAGATATGTCTTTTTATATTGTAAACCACTATTTTCTCTTTTCAGACTACTGTATATACCTAAGTATTAAAAATTGCCTACAAAGACGTTTTTATATTGATATTTTGATTATAATTGTGAGGATACTGACAAATTTCAATACCTACCTAATTCGTAACTGATAACAAGTGAATTTCAATTAAATGTCACAGATGCCTTACATTCCAAAACTAGAGAATACCACGGATTTCTAGATTCCATAAAATACATACATTAATTATTATATAAAAGGGCCAGCACATCATCTGTATGTACGCGATAGTTGTGGGTTTGATTCACACTCGGGGAATAGATTCTTTTCGTTCTCTTGCTCCTGTAACAAATCAAAGGCTTGGTATTGAGTTTCATCACTCAACACGCAATGTTTCAGAAATTGGCCGAAAAATGAGGAAAGGAGGGTTAAAACGAAGGGCACTCTACCTTACGCTACTCTGCTGGGCATATAGCATATACAGGTGAAGCTAAAAAAACACAGAGTAAAACAGAAGGCATGTTGCTTCCCGGCGGCTTTCTTAACCCTTATAGGATCACTTTGTTATCCGTCTGTCCGTATATTAAGACCATTTAACTTGAGATTGCTGATCAAGCTGAGGTTAATATCAAATATTGAGATCTAACGCAAACGAAAGATAAGAGCATTTGTGCACAAGATACGAGCATTTATGAATGTATCGTTTTTCGCAGGAATCAAAATCTATTGTATTCTTCCCGTACACCAACAGCTATGAAATTTGAATACCCAAGTTGTAATCCTGAAAATGGTACGGTAGCCTACGTGGGCGAGACCGATTCGCACTTTACCGGTTTGTTTTTTCATAAAGCTCGTAAAACTCATATTTTATATAAGTGAATAATAAATAAATCGCATCGCCCACGCCATTGAAACTTGAAACACATTGTTTACTTTCATTGTTCGAGTAATTAAACTTTTGTGCGATATCGCCAAGTCGTTAATTTTTCGTAGAACATAATATCTTATGAAATTGTAAATATATTGTAACCACATCTATAGGCCTTACGTAGTCCTACTATCTTATCTTGTACTGAAGAGTTTATTTGGTTGAACGCAATTATCTCAGGAACTGCTAGTATAAAAAATATTTGGATAGTGCTTTGCCTTGTTACCAGAACTAGGAATAATATAATTCATTTTCCCAAGTGAGAATCGAACCCACAACCGCCACAACGGCCCAAAAACAAATTTTCTATGTATCAATATTTGCCTTTCTAGTTTCTAATCAATTTCTGAAAGCAGGTGTTAACTATGTTCTAATAATAAAATTCTGTAAAATGCGTTCTTCCGTGAATAATTTCAGAACCAATTGATTTTAACGCATACGGTATGCTAGCCTTCGATTTACCACCGTTTTTATAGTACACTTTGTAAGAAGTATAAGAATCTTTGATTTTTCACGATTATTACACATTTTAAATGAAACTATTTAACCGGATTAATTGCGTATATGTAGAATTATATATTTTTCAAAACCCGACGTTTCGAACACAGTAGTCCGTGGTGATGAAGGGCATACTTCACCTCTCAAAGCTCGTCACCTAGGAGTTTAGCGGCGCAGAGGTGGTGTGCTCTCTGACACAAAGATTTGTCAAGGGTAGATAATTGTTTAGGGTGTTGGTGAGATTCACCATTGCGATATCTATTGGTGTGTGGGTTTCCTATATACTGTCTGACCTAGTGTGCCAAGCGGATTTCTTATGACTTAAACATCGAGGAAAGCAAATAAGAAATCGTTGACGGTAGTTTGATATAATAATTATGTCAACTGACAAACGAATGCCACCTCAGTCTACCCGCGACTACGGTACTACACGGTACACTTACGGACACTATTGCAAAGTTTTCGAAACGTCGGTATTTTATACGCGATTATAGTTATATATTATAGTTAATATTATAGTTTCATTTAAAAAAAAGTATAAGTACGAGTCTAAAATTGTAAGTGGTTACTTACAAAATGTTATTTTCTACAACTTCAAGTTTTATAAGACATTGCTCTCAGTTTTCCACGTTGAGGTGGCAGAATCGAACGCTTTGATTAAAAAAAAAAATCTTGGAGAGTTGGGAACGGAGACTCTTAGCACCAAGTAGCAATAGGTATGGAAGCAAAAAAGTTTTTTGTTATTATGAAATAATAGCATGATTTTTTACATTTAAAATACGATATATTAAAATGTAATTTAATGGTGGTCTCGCGTGCAAATACATGAACTAAGCTATTACGGATAATTTCATTTTTATTGAGGCTGGTAGGAAGGGTCACAAGCGGGCGACTATAAACGCAACCGGTTGTAGGTTTGATTCTCACTCGAGGAATAATATAGATATTTAATATTTTCATCTTGTCGCCCTTGTAACGAGGCAAAGCGCTTTCGCTACTCCACACGCAATGCCTCCAGAATTCGGCGGAAATTCTGGAACGGAAATGTCTTAAAGGGAAGATGTATATTGCAGTAAGAAACCTGATTAGCTGGACTTATAAATGAAGAGAATCGAACATATGAAGAAGAGAAATACCAGGATTAAATATAAGCTGTATCTCGCATATAGAGCATTAGGCGGGGGAACCTAGTGTTAATGCACTCCGTTATCCCATGTACTGCCAAATTTATTAGAAATAAATAACGGAACGGACGGCTAAATATCGGAATTCAACGCCGTGCTTTGTCTACCAGATCGGGCAAAGTTAAAATAAATGTAATATAAAAATCATTCCCCTGGATGGAGATCGAACCAACAACAGTCATACGCTATCCCATTGCGGCACGACGGCTACAAAAAGAAATTACATTTATTATTAAATCACTACGTTCTTAATTTTAACATAAGTGTTGTCTTTATTCTATACTAGTACTGTGAGTTAGGCTTCTATTAAAGCTAGAGCTAAACGAGCTACAGCTGGCTAGTCAACCGTGATTGTCTATTGATGAATGATTGATATGCAGAAACTAACCTATATATGCAATTTATTTTTATCTGAATTAAAGCCAAGGAACCGTCGTGGCGTAGCGGCAATAAATGAGACAGTTGTGGGTTCGATAAGCACTCTTGGGAATGTATTATGTTTATTTTGTCGCTTTGGTAACAAGGCAAAGCGCGGCGTTGAGTGCCGTCACTCAAAAAGCAATGTTTCGAAAGTATTTCGAAGTGGCTGTGAGTGGGGAACGGAGTGTGCTAACATTAGTTTTCCTCTGCCTGTATACCTTACATATATAACTTAGATACTGTCACAATCTAAGATCACAGCGTGAAGCTGTAATCAAAGGGTTAAAGATTTTACTAAACCTGCAGGTATAACCTGCAGGTTTGAAATTAAGTTGCCAATAAATATCGTTTTCTAATATATATTTTTTTTGTTTTTGTTCACATAGCAAACTCGAGCTTTGTCTAATGAATGAATGGATTTGTCTAATAATGACAGAACGGAGTGAAATGTCATTTAGGAATACGCTGGCATTTTACAAAACCTCACCCTATTATGAACGTTGCGTACCCTAAAATGAAACTTCCTCGGAGAGTCCAAAACAACCTTCTAATAGGATCCAGACGACCCTGATACGTACGCAACGTGAAACTGCAATACCTATATATTATATAGGTATTGCAGTATATATATTATACCAGAGCGAAGATATGAAAATATAAATTTAAGTAAATATTTCATCCCCTCGAGTGGGGATCGAAACCACAACCAGTCGGTTTTACAGTCACACTTCGTGCCGCTGCGCTACGACTGGCCTCAATCCTCAATCTACCTATAGAAGCATCAATCTTAACAATAACATATCATAAGTGACATTTATTAACTCTGAAGGCACTATTCTATAATAATACCTCCATTTAAACTTCCGTAAACAGATAGTGATACTGGTATAGTATAGCGTTCCTATCAGAAACGCAATTTAGTGTCCACTCAATAGTTATGCTGTGAAGTTTCCGCTTATAGCAGGATGCTGTGTTTATGTTTGTCTATGGTTTGTAACTTTTGATGGCATGCTATAGGTCGTGGGTTCGGTTCTCACTTAAGCTGTAATAAAAAAAATTATAAATATGTACGGAACTAGGTCACACCTGGCTTTGATTAATAGTATTACGATTAATTCGTATTGAATGTATAATTAATGTAATATAATATAGGCCAAGGGGCGAAGGGGCATAAGCATGCGACTGTAAAGTGTAAACGCGACAGATTGTGGGTTTGATTCCTACCTCTAGGAAATGAAATGTTAAATATTTGCAGTTTTTTGCTCTGGTTACACGGCGTTGAGTTCCGTCGCTCAACACGTAGTGTCTTAGCACTGGGTTCCCAGGTTTCCTCTGCCTACTCTGCTATTTGCGGTAAACAGTGTGAAGCCAAAAAAAAAAGAAAACAAAATTTATCAGCTACCCTTTTTGCGAATGGGTTAAAAATCGATAGAAATATTTATTTTCACTGCGCGTAGGTCGGTTGAAATTGGTTCCAACCTCCGCATATAGTAGGTAGGTACCTATGTAAGTTATAAATAATCAGATTACCTGCTGCAGATTTTTTTCTTAACACAAGTGTTGACTCGTAAATAGAACGAATCTTTTGTTAAAATACAAGGTAAAAAGCGAAGATACTTTTAAATATATGACGTTCCCCCGAGTTGAATTGTATCGGAAACTGTTCGGGTTCATTGAAAATAAAAAGATATTTGAATTTCGCGATTATTGCAGAATTTAAGAAATCGTTGGCTATACTTTAATACCATTGATGGATGGCCATTTCAGTCCAGCCAGCCATGCCATGTTCTGTAGCGCTATGAATAGCATCTCGTTGTAAGCATGAAAATTATAGGTTCGATGCACTCTAGTGGTAATATTTAACTTGTTTTTATATCTCCACTCTGATGAGACAAAACGTGGCGAGAGAGGAACATCTTTATTCTGGGTTCCCTCTACGTACCCTGCTGCGCAAACAATCTAAGTAACTCACCCAATTATAGACGAAATAAAAGTTGTTTTAAAGAAAAAAATGCATAATCTTTGAAGTAATCGTATTCATCGCCCATTTTAGACACATTGCGAGCTGTGATAGAACAAAACGCGCCTTTTTCTGTTATAAGATAAAGGAAACATTACTGTAAGAAATTTACGAAAAAAATAAACAAAGTTTTAGTCGTAGCGGAATTTGAACGTGCGACCCTAAAATTTTTGTAGGCAGAGAGAAACTGGTGTTAAGACAATCACGCATTTTACAAATCTTAATATCAAATCGTCTTCTTAAAAGACACGTCTTGCACGGTTTCCAAGAGGCGTGGTGAATTTTCTATCCTAAGTGCAGAATAACAGTTGAAAACTGTTAAATATACACTTATCGAGGTATTGCAATCCAAAGACTATTAGCGTTCGTCTTACTTTTGTTTAGTTTTATTGAATGAGCTTATTTAACACGCTTTTATTAGGTTAAATTTTGAATTTGAATCTAAGGATCTGAATTTGTTTATTTTTTTAACTATATTTTTTTCTGAGATACTAATGCCTGCTACACGCGTAAAGACATATCATAACGATTTCAACCTATGCAGATAAATCGAATGTTCGTAGTGCCTCCACACGACTCTTATATCGACTTCAATTGTCAGTTCTCTACACAAGCTTACACAGAATACACGTCGCCTACAATGGAAAATGATGACGCAATTGCGATACTAGGCTTGGTAAAAGAAATGTATTTTCCAATACATTTTTTTTATATTTTATTACTTCCAGTGGGAATCGAACCTACAATCTGATGCGTATACAGTCGCACGCTTGTGGTCAGAACTAGTAAAGACTAGTTTAGTAAATAAATTGAAATTCGCTTTGAAAAATTGGCATAATTATTTGAGTGAGAGAATTGAATATTATTCTGGAGTGGGATCGAACCTACAAACAGTCGCGTTCACAGTTACACTTTATGTCCCTGCGCCACGACTGTTTTAGTTCATATATCTTATATCACTAAAAATTCTTGTAATTGTTCGCGAAATCCACCTCTTCCCTTTCGACATGCATGCAATATGCATTGACACACGCCCGTACTTCAAGAGTCACGTGAAGTAATGGCGAATCGAACGATCGCCATCCACGCCGATAAATTGTACAACCGCAATGGAAACCGAATTAATTTAATGAAAATTATAACTGCCGCCGATGAACGATAAATTTTGTAAATTTTTTCTACACACGACAAATAAATATATCAATCTGGTTTTCTTACATATATCGTTAAGATTAGTGATGCGCCGAATATTCGTTTAGTATTCGGTATATATATATATCATCGTTCTCTGCGGGTAAATATCCCTGTACAGTTTGGCACCGCTTCGCTCAAGCAAAGGAGATATACATAGCATTAAGTGAGACTCATTTAATTTATAATAATAATTAAATAAAAATAATCGAACCGAATGTATTCGGCGCCATAACCGAATAATTCGGCCGATTTCTATATTGGCCGAATACGCTCGCGGCACGACGATAATGAAAAAGATGACATACATATACCGAATAAAAACCGAATATTCGGCGCATCTCTAGTTAAGATATATCGTTACGTGTGTAGCAGGCATTAGTTGTGATAGCCTAGTTTCAATCTATCAAACATATTCTATGCTTTGATGATAAATGATAGTAGCTACAGAGTGCCTTCCATTATCATTCTATCAAGCGTATTTAGGTCAGCGACGTCCAAGTTAATTTACATATGTATATAGAACTGATATTTAGTTCTTAGGACAATTATTTACATGTAGTTCTATGTCTGTCTGTAGATACGATTCTCATTTAATAAAACATTTTAATTATTTTTCGTCAGCACACATAAAAACAATTTGTATTTTTTTACTATAGCAGTTAAGTATTTTTTTTCTCGATATACTTGATTTCCTTTTTCCTATTTTGCAAAATGAGTATCCAACTTTGAGTCGGAATTGAAGGGTTCTGTAGTTGAAATCATCAGATATATGATGTCCAAGATTGGTGATTATTTTGCACCAAAAGTTTCATTAAAATTTTTCAAGTATTTTTAATGTAACAAGCGAACAATAGATATGACCATGACCATGCCACTCGCGGAGGGACCCTAAAAAGAATCGTTTTTATATCATAAAAAAATAAATATGCAACGACATATTTAAATTTAGATTTTAACATAGCTTATAATATAATATTGACAAATAACATCCCACGAACTTTGCTTGTGCCAAACTTTCTCAAATCGGATAGGCTAATTTCGGCTGGAACTAGCCTATTGCCTATACTTATGATAAAATTGTAACGGTGTCTGTACTTGGAAGATATATAGGAAAACATGTTATTCGGGACCTTTATTAATCTAGTAGATCCCAAAAAAAGGATTTTTAAAATTTTTGCCTGTCCGTTTGTTATCAATAATCTGAGAATTGGCTTCACCGATTTTGATATTAGTTTCAAGAAAGCTCCAATAAAGCTAAAGGGTATGTCTATGATATCAACATACATGTATTTTTCAAGTGCATATGGTTATTTACACGGTACGAAAACAAATTAAACAATTTTAACATTTTTGTATGTCTGCCTTTCTGTTTACTCGGACTAACCTCCGTACCAGCTGAACCGATTATTATGAGACTAGGAACCTAGTGTTATGACATTCCGTTCCCAATTTCCCGCTAGTTTTTTTCGAGCTGAGTGGCCGAACTCAACACCGGTACCACAACGGGAAAATGAAAATATTGTTTAGTATTTGTTAATTTTGTTTCTTAATGTAAATTGAGGTTTTATAATATTAATATGCTTGGTTACCACGTTTTATATGAAAAATTTAATGTTCCACTCGCAGTTTCTCCTTCGTGGACTAATTATGTATTAGTTATTTAGTTAAATGAGAGTTGAGCGTGTGAAAATGTGTTTTTACTGCTTGACCTTACAAATCTTTGGTATTTTCGACGTTACCTCTTTGAATCGGTCTGTCTATTACTTAAAATAGCATTATAATCCGTTGCGTAGTTTGAAAGTCTGTGGAAATTTGCAAAGAAAAAAAAAGATATTTCAATTGGGATACGAACTAGTAGCTCTTGCTTAAAATAAGAAGTCAACAAAATAAAAAAACAAACCCTTACCGTTTGTAACATACGTTACTAATAACATGTCATCTATATTTAGATATTGGGAAATCCAGCGCGTGATTTGCTGGATATGCGTAATATGTTTCTTCGTACTTTGTAATATTTGCCCTTCGAAAGTCATTCAATAATTGCATTTATTTTTTTTAATTTACGCGTTTCAGGTGGGCAAAGACAATGTAGTGTTAAGATACTTCGTTCTTTATTTATGTTACTATATCGAGACATAGCTTGTCCTATTTGTACGTTTCGTCTTAGCAGAGATGAATAAAAAAAAAATATATATATATATATATATATATATATATATATATATATATATATATATATATATATATCTATATATATATATATATATATATATATATATATATATATATATATATATATATATATACTTTCACGAATGCAACCAGAAAGTTAACACAACCTAATTCCAAACGGAAACCAACAGTTTTTTAATAATATTTTTAAGTCTAGTAAATCCAAATGGTATTTGAACCAGCTACCAACAAACCAACTACTACAATATTTTCATTTCCTCATCCTGGCAACGAGGCAAAGCGCGGCGTTGAACTTTGCCACTCAACACGCAATGCCTCCAGAATTCGGCGAAAAGTGACAAAACGAAAGTGTCTTAAGGGGAACGGAGTGATTTAACACTAGGATCCCGTGAGAGTTTTAGCGTGATGCTTAAAAAAGATATTACATACTAGACACTTTCCTCTACTACGTTTCTTTATTGATATAGAAGTAGGTATTACCGATAATCTCACAGATACTTTGACGTGAGTGTTCACGTGCAAATATGAAACGTGCTGCTTTATATTTGCTATGGGTAGCTAAGGTGTATTATATCATCATGTGAATTGTATAGGTATGCTGATGATGTTTTTCATTTAATAAATAAAAAAATATTAAAATAAAAGTTAACCATATTTTATAGACAATATCATTACAATACATTTTTTTTAAAAATGAAGTAATTTTTATATCAAAATTGAATTCAAAGTTACATTCATTTAAACTCAAAATTAATAAATAAATAAAATAAAATTAATAAATTCATATTTCCAAAGCTCAAATTCTCTCAAACATTGACATAACGTTGAGATCATTGTCTTTAATAAAACTAAGCTAATAAAAAAACAGAAATGTCACTGTCAAAATATTTTTTTAAGTAAACTAAAACGTGCACAAAACGCGATCTAAATGCCTTCCACCGGAATACTGAAACAACCCACCATCATGGAGGAGACCAGCGCATCGTTGAGAAAACGACACTCCGTTATATCTGGGAGGAGTGATTTTTGTAAGTTTTATAAAGTGATTATTTTATAACGTGAGTAAAATGTTAGGTAAACAAGATTGTAAATTTTATATTGTGTGCAATTAAAATACCACATAAAAAAATGATTATATTTTAATTTTTGCTTGTTTTTGCTGCCTGTTGTTTTGCGGTGCCTCGTGCATGCAGCGGGATAGGCAAATGGAACCTACTATTAAGATGCTACTTTAAGATTAATTAAGACAAGATAAGGAAAGGTACCTTTAATACAGTACCTTTAGTATACCGTACAAGTACTTGTAGAGACATTGTTTATTGAGTGGCGATACTCAACGCCGCGCTTTGTTTCACCAGAATGAGGAAATGAAAATAGTTCACTACCCCGCGTGGGAATATAACCAATTGTTTATTATATAATGTTACATACATATAAACCCTATATCAAAAAAATTTGAAAGCTTTCGAAGCCATAATTTTTTACTTAGGCCTTCATATGGATTAAATTTGTAAACAATTTCAATTAAAGACTAGCATTTACCTACAGCTTTACCTCTAGTATATTAGAAATAATTAAGAATTATTTATGACACAAGCTAAGTGCCAGAGGTAACTCGGAGATATAGTGGGTTGTATATATATCAAAATGATAAACGTAATATAATATAGCCAATAATCTAATATTTGAAAATATTTTTTCAATTGCAACTAATAGTTCCTAAGACTAGCGTGCTTAAGAGGATTTACAATATTATTATAGAAATTGAAATTTTATATATATTTTAAATTATTCAATGAACGAATTAATCTCTTTCAGGGTCGTCTTCCGATGAAGACGAAGGTGTACAGCCCCACGAAAAGGCAATAGCAGCGGGACAACCAAATCCACCACACTGTGTTCGTAACGTCGATCAGCATGCCTTCGGGAGACGGGAGATAGAGATCGCTGAACAAGAAATGCCGGGAATCATGGCTTTGAGAGCCCGCGCCAAGGATGACAAGCCTTTGAAGGATGCCAAGGTAATTTTAGCGATTGAATGCAATTTTTTTTCAAAATCTATGCAGGATATTTAGATAGGCTAGATTTTGAAAAAAGAATATAGGGAACCTAGTGTTAACACACTTCTCAAGAATTGGGCGAAAAGTGGGAACGGAAGTATCTTAATGAAAAGTGGAGGTCACCTCCGTTTCCAAGTATCCTCTGCCCATCCTACTATTTGCAGGATACTACTAAAAAAAAATAAAAAATAATTAGCCTAAGGTACCTTTGACCGCAAGTACTAAGATTTTAGATACGTTTTTATGGTTCCAACAGACACAACATTTAAAGACATTCGTATTCAATATATACAAAATATATTTTTGTTTGGGTGAAAACGAAGGATTTATCATTTACAAATAGGAGTGTATTATCAATTTTTATTTTCGCTGTCAATATAAAAGTCGCAAAAAAGGGAAACCTCTTAAATTATAGATTTAGGTCATCCATTTAAAACCTTCCCTCTTTGTAACGAATATAGAATGAAATCGATCAAAATGATATTTGGGTTGCGTGATTTGTAGCCACGTTGTTCTATGGATGGATGTACCTTTGATACTAGTAAAACTAGAATTTGATAGAAATTTTGTTGATCAGAATAGAAATTGTATTTGAATATAGTGTATAAATTTTGTCTATAATACCTTAAGAATATTTTTTTGGGTAAGCAGTACAGTAATTTCGAAGGGAGGGGAACCAGGGAACGTAGTGTTAACACACGTAACGGATATGAGCTATTAAGACTATTCCGTTACCAACTTTCCGTTGAATTCTGAATTTTTTATTGCGTGTAGAATAGAACTTTAACGACGCGCTTTGCCACGTCTGAGCCAGAGCAAGGAAATGAATATATGTTTTGTTCCCTCTAGTGGGAATCGAACCCAGTCAAGTTTACGTAAACTGCGTAAAGGTCGCATCTGTGCCCCTGCGCCATGACTGGTTCAATATTTTTTTCATTTAAAAAATGTAAAAAAATATTGAACCATTCTTACCTACTGTTTATCGGTTTTACGCTTTTTCCCATATTCCATCGTCACAAAGTAGTGAACGGAATGTTTTAGCACTCGGTTCTCTCTGCCTACCAAGATGTATGCGGGATTCAATGTGTTTTTTTTTATTTACAAAATATTTTTTTCCTAGATCGTAGGCTGCACACACATAAATGCTCAAACTGCGGTGCTAATAGAGACATTAGCTGCTCTAGGCGCTACTGTGCGTTGGGCCGCATGTAACATTTACAGTACACAGAATGAAGTTGCTGCCGCTTTGGCACATGCTGGTAAGTAAAAATTTTGAGGGTAGGCAAAAACATCGTGGTATAACGTGGTTAATTTCGCGTTAACATAGGGTAGGCAGTGGGAACCTGGGGGCCTAGTGTTAAGATACTCCCTTCTCATTAAGACACTTCTATTCCCCAATTTCCCCAGAATTCTTGGGGCATTGTGTGTTGAGTGGCGGAATTCAACGCCGCGCTTTGTCTCGTTGCCATAGCGAGGAAATAAAAATAAATAAATAATTCATTTTCGCGAGTAGGAATCAAATCCAGAATCCGTCGCGTTTACAGTGGCACGCTCGTGCCCCGTGCCGCGACATGCCTCTGTTAATAATTATGTTTGAGGATGAGGAGATATGTACATATAATTTTAAAAAATCTTCGGATTAAATTTAACAATGGTGTGTCTTGATAGTTTTCAAATGACCCATAGTTATGTAAATATGTAAACTGCAACTTAAACACAACAGTAAATTAGATCTTGTATGTAGTTTAAACTTTATAGATAGGTAACTAGAACACGTTTATAAATATACTTAAACAATTTACGTAGAGCACATTCATAATCATAAAAAAAAAAAAAATCAGCTTTACGCTGTATCCCGCACACAGCAGGGTAGGCAGAGGAGACCTTGTGTTAATACACTCCGTTCCCCACTTTCTGCCCAATTCTGGAGGCATTGCGTGTTGAGTGGCAGAGCTCAACGCCGCGCTTAGCTTCGACACCAGAGCGAAGAAATGGAAATATAAATTTAAGTAAATATTTCATCTCCTCGAGTGGGGATCGAACCCACAACCAGTCGGTTTTGCAGTGACACTTCGTGCCACTGCGCCACGACTGGCCTCATAATCATATATGATCATAGACTATCAATAAAAAAAAACTAAAACCAAACATATTTTTATTATAATATCTATTTAATTGTTTTCCATTACTCTCCAGGTTACGCAATTTTCGCGTGGCGTGGCGAAAGCGAAGAAGCTTTCTGGTGGTGCATAGACCAATGCTGCACCCCCACTGGGACATGGCAACCAAATATGATACTAGATGACGGTGGTGATGCAACGCATCTGATGCTGAAGAAACATCCTAATACGTTCAAACAGATTAAAGGTATTTGTATTAGTGGTTATTTTGACTAATCGACCTGAGTGGATTTTATGAACTGAATAGGGTTCAACTACACTTCCTCTGGTACTTGGCAACCACGATATTAGGCGACTTTTGATTTTGATACTGAAGAAACGACCAAACATTTTTTTTTCATTTTAACAGATCAAAATTATATTATTGTTGTTTATTTTGACTTATTGATTCAATAATTTTTGTTGATTGATTTGGGTTGGTTTCTGTTTGATTCAGCGGTGCGTGATTTACAAGTGAATTAATAATATATTTTTAGGCTTTCGTGGCGGTTGTGTGTTTCTATTTCCACTCGGGGGAAAGAAATAATTAATATTTTCATTGCCTTGCTCTTTCTATTGAAAATTCAGCGGAAAGGTAGGAACTAAATGTCTTAACATTAGGGGTTCCCTCTGAATTAGGAACAAAATAAAAAACCTTATGTTAATAATATTATTTATAGGTATTGTAGAAGAAAGCGAAACGGGAGTGCACAGACTATATCAACTAAGTAAAGCTGGTAAATTATGTGTACCGGCGATGAACGTCAACGACTCTGTAACTAAAACTAAATTTGATAATTTTTATTCTTGTAGGTGAGTGTGTTCCCATTTTTTATATTTTGATTTAATATCATATATTTTTTTTAAATAAATATTTTATAATTTCTAGAAGATAATTTTAATTGAAGTAGACAAAATTGAATTATTATTAGGTTGTCCCTTTTCCCACAAAATCTGAAATAACATACTTAAAAATTATATTTTTTCCGATATTGTTTATGCCATGCGTACTATTTACGTCCCAATACCATTACAGCCCAAATTTTATTGCAAATTTAATTATTTAGTTCGTAGGGTCCGATTTTATTGTAACAAAGAACAATAAAATCGGACCCTACGAACTAAATAATTAATTTTTTAGTGGATGCATGTTCCGACTTAAGGACATGCATCCACTTTTATATCAAAACCTTTATATTTCTACCCGCATACCGTTTACTACTGTCGAGAAATTTTTAATTAAATAACCATACAATGCGGTGGGTGTCATAGCCGCCCTGAAACCAGCTGTGGATGTGGACTGAGCAAATTTGTTTTTTTTTATACTTGATTATTTCCTTCACGAGTGAGGAAAGTATTACAATTCGCAAAAGTTCAGACAACCTTTCTTCGTAGCGGCTACGACTCCTCGACCGTACTGTAGGATTTCCTTTAAAATTACTATAAAAGTAATTGAAATAAATTATATTAAAATTTATAAACGTTGATTGCGGATGCGATTCCCTCTTGAAAAATGAATTATCCATTTCTCAACACACAATGCCTTTAGAATTGTCTTGTCTTGTCTGTGCAACCTGTTTTGCGAGACACAGTGTGAAGTTAATAAAAATAAACAATTAACTATTTTTTTCCTATTTTTTTCCAGGGAAAGTATAATAGATGCTCTAAAACGCAGTACAGATCTAATGTTCGGCGGGAAACAGTTAGTTGTATGCGGCTACGGCGAAGTCGGCAAGGGATGTTGTCAAGCGTTGAAGGCGTTGGGATGTGTTGTATGTTGTTTTGTTTTTTTTATATTATTTAAATAGGATTTTTAGAAATATATTTTTATTTTGGAAAAAAAAAGAAAAAAATATCTCCTTTTATCATTTTATGAGGTTTTCAATTTGAACCTACATCATAAAAAAGGTAATTGTCTTTCGTTGAATTCGCGTGGGTTCGATTCCTACTCGCGGGAATTTATTATTTAATAAAATTTCTTCGCTCTTGTTAAACTAGAGCGTTGAGTTACTTCACTGTAATGCCTCGACAATTGTGCGGAAAGTGAGGAACAAACCTAGACACCAAATTCCCTCTGCTCATCTGCGTCTCTGCTTCTATGCAGGATGCAACATGAAAAAGAGAAAAATCTATATGTATACATTTTCAGGTATACGTAACAGAAATCGATCCAATATGCGCATTACAAGCCGCCATGGATGGCTTTAGAGTTGTCAAGTTAAATGAGGTAAATATTATATTATATTACACTTATTATATATTCTTATAATTGTTTTTTAAAAGTGAAAAGTTGTGAGGATTGTTGCTTTGTTCCCTTTCACGCATAAACTAATGAACGGATTAAGATGAAAGTTTACATTACTATGTTTATAGTATATAAATATGTGATGTGTCATAGACAAGTAGTATTTATCGGAATTTGACCATTCAAGCAAAGCCATTGATAAAAACTTTTTTTTTATAAATATTTTTAATATAGATTGAATTATTTAGAAAAAAAATATATTTAAATATTCCTCCTTAAAGGTAATCCGTCAAGTTGATTTAGTGATAACAGCTACTGGTAACAAGGGTGTAGTAACGCGGGAACATATGGAAAGAATGAAAAATGGCTGCGTCGTGTGCAACATGGGACACAGTAACACTGAGATCGACGTGCACTCGCTTCGAACTCCCGACCTGTTGTGGGAGAGGGTTAGAAATCAGGTAACTAATCTTTTTATGTAATATATAATATAATTTAAATATTTTTCATAAAACCATATTTTTATCTATGAAACTACCATTTTAATAGGGGAAAAATATAAATAAACAAATATTTTATATGTTTATTTATATTTTATTTGTTACTTTTATGAAAACAAAACGACTTTTATATATCATATAAAAATAATTAAAAAATAATTGAAAAATAGGAAATTAGAAAAATATATCTTATTGTTTAGAGCATCTGGAAGTGCAAATTCAAATCCAACTTTTTTTAAATAAACTACTTTAGTTCAGTTTTATAGTTCCAGAGCTTCACGTTTAATATATTTAAAAAAAATATATACATATGATATAAGCTGTCAATTTGACAGGGGCTTGTCAAATTTTTAACATGTCTCATGAGTCATGCAAAAGCAGTTTGATTTAATTTCTTTGTTTCTGCCATTCAAAAAAGAGTAATAATATAAAAATTATAACTATAACTAGCTTCACGCTTTATCTCTAGAGGGGTAGTCAGAGAGAACGGAGCGCCAAACGCTACGGTCTCTACATACCTGAAAAAAATATATAATGTATATAAAAAATTATGTTCATTAATTTATCGCTCATAAAAATCACCTTTTACAGTCCAAAACATTACATTTTTATATGCAAGTATGATAAAAAAAATTATATTTCTATTTCAATATATATATTGTAATATTTATAATTTATATTAAGCTGGACACACCGGCAGTTGTAAGTCAGAACGTAGTAAATGTTTTTTTTTATAAACAAACTATGGCATACATTGTAGCATGTTCTTCTTATATCCGCGCAGCCATTTTAAATGTCTGAATATGATTTTAATTGTATTATGATTTTCCATTAACTTTCTGGTAGCTATTCTCTTCAAACAAAATGTTTCTGCTTAACACACTTCAAATATGTGAAAATGTGAAATATAGATTTTCAATTAAAAAAATAATATATAGAAATGTGTGTATATATATATGTATGTATATGCATGAAAGCTTTTAATTATGTATTTTAAAAATAATAATAATAATAATATATACTTTAATTGTTAGAATTACTGTTATTATTTTTGCTATAAAAAAAGTTTAAATAATACAATAACTAACGCAATTTATAAAAGATGAATACTATAATCCCTTATAGATGAATATTAGAAGGTGGAAACAAATTTTCACAAAAGTTAAACAAGACTTGTCAATAAACACACATTTAATTTTTTTTTCAATAATGTTTCCTACTTCCGGTATTCATTTTATTAAAAAAAATGCGACATATTGTTAAATATATGATAAAAAAATGATTTTTTGCATGAATCAATGTAAAAAATGCCGTTTTTTTTAAAAAATCAACATATTATATATACCGTATTCTTAAAAAGGTGGACCACATAATATGGGGTAACGGTAAACGTATAGTTCTTCTGGCCGAGGGCCGCCTCGCCAACCTCTGCTGCTCGTCGCTGCCCTCGTTCGTGGTGTCCGTGACGGCCGCCACGCAGGCGCTCGCGCTCATCGAGCTCTATAATGCACCACAACATCGGTATAAGGTAAGAGAGAGAGAGAGAGAGAGTTAAAAAGTGTGTTTGGATGCGTGTGTCAGAGTAAGAGATTTCGATATAAGGTAAGGTAAGATCAGGGATGTCAGTAATGATTGTGTGTTTGATTTAATGACAATTCTTTGTAAGTATATATATGCATAGTATTACAGGAGGCGCGTGAAATTTGTTACTTTTTACAGTATATGTTATAAACAAAGAAAATTAAAAAAACTATAATTTTCTTTTTTTTTCTAACAATATGTAGTGTTCTGCAACTATATACTAAATATCTTTTGTATATTTTAATAGTGGAAAAATAATAATAGAAATTTGTTTATAATTTTTTCAGGCCGACGTTTACCTACTACCAAAGAAAATGGACGAATACGTAGCAAGCTTACACTTGCCCACTTTCGACGCACATTTGACTGAACTAACCGACGAGCAGGCTAAATACTTAGGTCTCAACAAAGTAGGGCCGTTCAAACCTAACTATTACAGATACTAGCCTTGAATTTAGGCCGAAAATTCGGCAGCTTTTTAGTGGAAAAGCTTAGACTTATATAGTACGGTTGGCGAGTTGTGGCCGCCCTGAAATTAGGGTCTCTGATCTTTAGTGCAATGTTCACTCGCGCTCGGGAAGAATATAATCATAAGTGAGAATAATCCTAAAATCGCTACAGGGCGGCCACGACTCCGAGACCTTACTGCATGTTTGTATAATGATATTTTTTATTTTGTCACTTACTGTATTATTAATGCTTGTAGTTGTAAATTGTTAGGTGTTATTTTCATTTGTATGTATATATCATTATAATTACAGGTAATATTGTTTTTATTATTATGAAATAAACTTTTTTTTTGGCTAAACAATATATAATAATATACCATAATTCTCTTACGGTATTATGTATCGCTGTTGTGATTGATTTTTTTGTGTACAATGTACAGTACAGTTAGGCTTTTGTTTTAATATGATATCGAATGTCAACTGTGACAGTAGTGACATAAAATTTTCATATTGAATTTTAATACAAAATATTACATAAATCGTATTTATCAAGCACAATCAACTTTCGCAAGTTAAATTCGAGGATAAAAAAGTGTCAGCCAAACGTCCGTACTATTTACAAAAGTAACATTATAAAAAAATATATTTTATATATTTTTTTATTATACATGGATATGTCTTCGCCAACACATTCCAACGATGCTCAAGACATAAGTTTTACATCACTTACCGATGGATCACCTGTAAATTGCGTGACAATTAGACGTGCTCGTGCTGACATGGAAGGTCCTCTTAATCCATTGTTAAAAGAACTACGTGAGTTCAAGGAATCATTGGTTAACAAAGTGGACAAATGGTTCGCCAGACAGGAAAATATGATATCCAAGGTTGTAAAGGAATTCAACGAAATTAAGCAAACGGTGAATCAAATGTCAAATTATTTTGATGAACTAAACAACAAGACCACGGCATGTCTCAACCGTCTAGCTGAAACAGAAAAGAAGGTAAAAAGTCTAGAAGAACACACTAAAACAATAACTCGATTGGAAGCGAAAATTGAATCAATGGAGCAACATTCACGTCAATGCAATGTAGAAATTCAGAACGTACCTGAGAGACGTAATGAAAATTTAATAAAAATAGTTGAACACATCGGAACGTCTATTAAGCAAAGCATAAGTCCAAATGATATAGTATCTGTGCACCGCGTACCTCATGCTGATACAAAGAGCACACATCCCAAGAGTATTGTCGTAAAATTATGTTCCCGGATTCTGCGTGACAATATACTGTCAGCTGCTCGAATGAAGAAAGGTTTGTACACAGATGACTTGCATATTAATGGTGAAAATCGCAGAGTTTACATAAACGAACATCTTACATTACGAAACAAACAACTTTTTAGAAGTGCTCGTGAAACTGCTAAAAAGTGTAATTTTCGCTTTACTTGGATTAAGCATGGTAACATTCTTGTGCGCGAGTGTGAAACATCCCGAGTTATTGCTATCCGTTCGTATGAAGACTTATCTAAAATTAAATCAACTAAGTCCTCCTAGTAAGTTAGTTAAAAAAATTCATCACCTAATAGTTGATATTATTATACTACTTATTACAAAAGATTATTGCTTGTCACAATGTTTACACGAATTGCTCTGTTCTGTTATTTACTCTCAGCAAGTGTTTTTAGTGTACCTTACATTTTTATTAGTATTGTGTTTATTGAATAAGATTTCATATATAGTTTTACTTCATAATGCCAAATATGTATTCATATTTTATCATTTATCAGCAATATTATTATATAATACTTATATACAGTATGATATTTATATTTATACAAAATATTTTATATTTCACAATATAGTCAATAGTTTTTTCGTAATGAATCGATTGATTTCTCGGTGCAGAAATAACAAACTTATATTCAATTTACTGATTAACTCAAGTAAGTTATATTCTTATACTATAACTTCGTTATATTGTTGTTTAATAACAATAATATACCAAGTTTCTAAAGAAACGTTATTTTTTTGCACAAACAAGTTAAATTGCAAAATAATGTATCTACTATTTCTTGGTGCTTACAATGCTCTTAAAATATATTCACCCATAATACGATATATCTTAAACATAAAATGTGAACATAATACCAACATTCTATACACAATATGCAATATTATTCGAATTCGCAGGTGATTTATCATTTTATTATCAAAATTGTGGTGGAATAAAAACCAAACTAAATACCATCTATATGAACATCTTAACTTATTCTTATGATATTATCGTATTAACCGAAACATGGTTAATTCCTAGTATTGCGGATAGTGAATTTATAGACAGTAGATATATCGTATTTCGATGCGACCGGGACCGTGCCGCCACAGGTAGGGAGGAGGGCGGCGGCGTGCTGGTGGCCGTGCGCCGCGAGCTGCGGCCCGTGCGCCGCGCGCTGCCGGGGCCCGTGCCTCCTATTGTCGATTGCGTCTCTGTTGAGATACCGAGCGCGTCCCGAGGTAAGCAATGCATTGTGAATGCAGTATACATACCACCTAATCTATGTTCGAACACTTACGTCGTATATCTCGACTTAGTTTGCGACTTAGTTTTGTGTGACAATGTAACTGAGCATTTTCTGATAGGGGATTTTAATCTACCCAGCCTTGAGTGGGGAGTAAATAATGGACTTTGTTTACCTTTTATTAGAAATGACACTGTTTACGCTGGTAAATATCTCGTTCAAATCCTCTCTTTACTGAATGCCACTCAACATAACATTTACAAAAATAATTTAAACCGTACTTTGGATTTGTTCATATCGAACACTGATTGTACTTGTCTGACGCCTACTTCGCCTTTATCACCACTGGTGCATCATCATCCATATTTCTATATTCTCAGCAAAATAACTACGGCACTTATACCTATTCCAAGACAACCACGAATCAAATTATGTTATGCAAAAGCTGACTACATATATATTAACGAAGATATTAATAATGCAAACTGGTGTGACATTTTAATTGGTTCTATTAACGAAATCATAAATATATTTTATGAAAAACTATTCTCAATTATAAAGTTGTTTACACCGGTCAGTGTAATAAAAAACAGTAATTCTCCATGTTGGTTTACCCCAAGTCTTCGACGGATATTTAAGGCAAAAGCTAAAGCGTGGGTAAAGTGGAAAAAGTATAAAAATATTGTTGATTATGAACTCTTCTCCATGTATCGAAGAATATTTGATATGGAAAGTAGGAAATGCTTTGACAATTACATATCATTTACGGAACAAAGTTTAACTAAAAATATAAAATCCTTTTGGAATTACATATCTTGTCTTAAAATCAAACCGGGAATACCGACAACTATGACCTATATGGGAAATTCATCAAGCGATCCTGAAATGATATGTAAAATGTTCGCGCAATTCTTTCAATCTGTATATGAGCCGTCTACACTTAATATAGAAACATGGGAGTCATCGGTAGGCGATACTAACTCTAGTAATAACAATATATGCTCTTTATCCTTTTCTGAATACGATGTATATAAGGTGTTAAGGGCACTTGACTCAAATAAGGGTGCTGGACCTGACTCCTTACCACCCTCGTTCATAAAACTTACCGCGGGTACACTATGCGTTCCACTTAAAATTATCTATAACAAGTGTATGCAAGAAGGCATTTTTCCTGATTTATGGAAGATGGCGCATATAACACCCGTTTTCAAGAGTGGAGACAGAGACAACATTGAAAATTATCGACCGATATCGATTTTGTCCACGCTAGCAAAAGTCTTCGAAAGATTAGTACAAGCCCAACTGTACCCTCTTGTGCATAATGATATCTTACAAGAGCAGCATGGATTTGTACAACAGAAATCGACTACTACTAATTTATTGTTATATGCCACTTACTTATTTGAGAATATGGACAACGGGGTGCAGGTAGATGCTGTATACACGGATTTTCGCAAAGCATTTGACAAAGTGGACCATGAAATACTTTTAAAGAAATTGGCCTTCAACGGCGTGAGAGGTAATTTGTTGAGGTGGTTTGCTTCGTACATTATCAACAGGTCTCAGAGAGTTGTAGTTAGAGGCTTTGAGTCTGATACTTTTATTACATCCTCCGGTGTACCACAGGGATCTATACTAGGGCCATTGCTTTTTATAATCTTTATAAATGACATAAATAAATGCTTCAAACATAGCAAGTTCCTGTTGTACGCGGATGATCTAAAATTATACTTAAGTGTGCGGGATTTGTCGGACTGCAATGATTTACAAAGCGATCTTAATAGGCTTAGCGAATATTGTGTTCTTAATAAATTAGGTCTTAACTTGACCAAATGTAACACTATAACAATAACTAAAAATAAAAATATAATTAAGCAACAATACTTTCTGAATGGGACTCAATTAAATAGAGTAAATCATGTACGTGATCTTGGTATCATTATAGATTCGCACCTTCATCTCGATCAACATGTTGATCATATTGTTAATAACGCATTTAAAATGTACGGATTTGTGATGCGTTCAACTAAAGATTTTAAAAAGCCGTCTACGCTCATATATCTATATACCAGTTTAATCAGACCTCAACTTGAATATGCATTACAAATCTAACTAATGCTGGCAAGCGAGCACCATTGTACCAAATGACCCAAACGTACAATGCTGAATTTTATAATACTGATATTTTTGGGTTAACAATAGGTGCGTATAAAAAAAGAATTAAAGCCATTACCGAGAAAGTAAATAATAATAATTGTTAAAAGTAACAATAAAATTGAACTATATATTATATATATATATATATTATTATGTGAGTATGTGTGTAATTGTGTATGTGTATTTATATCTGTTATGTATATATTTAATATTGTTATAATTATTTATTTATTTATTTATTTATTTATTTTTTAAATATTCATTAAAATATCTCTTATAGTTAATTTCTATTGTTATAGTAAGTAGTGGATAACGGTGTGATTTGTACATAGATTAAGTTTATTATATTGTACAGGATATATTTTCTCATATTTACAAATGTTTGTTGTCCCAAATAAATAAAATAAAATAAAATAAAATAAAATAAACAAAAATCCACGATCTGGAGCTCAAGCGTATGACTGTAACCCGATACGTATTGGGATGGATTGGTTTTAACACTAGGTTTCGTGGTTGTCTCTGTCTACCCTATTATGTGCGGGACAAAGCGTGAATCCATAAAAAGAAATGAAAACTCTAAATTTATTTTAAATGTATAATTGTTAAAAAATGATTGTTTTTGTGAAAAAAAAACAAACTAACCGATCGGCTATTAACATGAGTTGATAGTCAAAATTCAATAAAATACAAAACTACATTGTTTTATTCGTACATCACTCGCAGAATAGCGGCCATCTCGCGTTTTTGGGCTGGTTGGCTGACTCTTCAGGTTATCTGATTCAGGTTCAGGTTATTTGATTCCGTACAAATGCTAATATTATTTATAATAAGGTATGAAATAACAGGAAAACTCGCAATTTTATTTTTATTTATTAAAAATAGATATTTTTTTAAAATTAATTAATGTCATAGTCGTAATCATAGCTTAGTTTTTTGTATTTAAGAAAGTATTAGTGATGTGCTGTATCGAATATTTACATTGATTGTGTTATATTATTTTGTTTTATCTCAGATATTCGAATATTTTTGTTATTAAATAAATATTATTTTATTTAATTACTTTTTTTTTCTTATAATATTGTAATTGAAAGATTTTTTATGAAGTATTAAGTTATTTTAGTACTGCCTTTAATTTTTTTATGTTTACATTTGTTGTTTGAAAATAATAAAAAAAAAAATTGAATTGTCAGTTTTTTATTAATGTATTATGTGTGTAATTATAAGATATTGTTTTAACAACATTTTATTTGACTTGCCGTGTTAGTGAGTGTATGTGAAATCTAGCAAGCCCCATTTCTAGTGTCTGATTAAGCTGACATTTGGATTATGACTTCAATTCTGATAACGAAATTAAAAATAATAAATATTATTGTTAATTCAATAACCCACCTAATATGGTATCAAATGAAAGGGCTTGAAAAATACAATACACTAAGAAATAACAGTAATTATCTTTTTTAATTTTTATTTTATATACATTTCTATGTATCTATGTATTATTATAGTAAATGACGTTTATGTCAAATAAATCTAAAGAAAGATAAATTTTGAAAAATATAAAACTTTAACGTAGCAGGATTTGAACTCGCACTTTTTAGGAACGGTTCAACAAAAAATAAATTGTAATCGCGCATGTAAGAATTAATTCAATGCAGTTCGATAAAAAAGTATGGCGTAATTGGTGGCACTTGGACGGTCAACAAGATGCACGGATTTGAATCCCGTCGATTTCTCATTTTTATACGTCTCTAAATATTTTAATTTGTGTATCAAAAGAAAACATTTTTAATTATCTCTTTTTTTTAAATGTAAATTACTATATAAAAGTCTTTTAAAACGACATTTTTTGGTATTTATATAAATATTAAGTTACTAATTACACTATATTTGTAACATCATATTTTTTTGTTAATAATTTATCGACTCTTATTTTTAAATACATTGCTTTACGATGATGAAATATCTACTTATATTATAGTCTAAAATACAATAAGTTATTTATTATAATATATATGCTTTTTTTATGAATACAAATAAAATAAAGATTTTATACTCTATGCTCGGATATATATATTTTATTTTATGTATAAAGAAAAAAATATCAAAGAATAAAAATCAAAATGCCTAAAAAGATGTAATTAGTAGTCGAATAAGATTGTTGCCATGTTTTATTAAATAAATCTGTGAATATGTCTTTTATTTTTACCATATCTGAAGTAAAATATTTCATTAAAATTTAGGGCTGTCTTAGCATTGTAATAACCAATGTAGGAATAGGTCTATCTATAAAAGCGATGATTGCGATCTTCACTCGGAGGTAGGGTTGTCTCTACCTTGTATTATTTTCGTTTTCCCGGTTTGGGAGACAATGCGTCATGTTGATTGTAGCCACTCAAACGTAATAAATGAATTTAAGGTTCAAAACTGTGTATGGGATATTTCGGCACTATGACCTCTCACTACCCTGCTATATGTGTGATACAGCGTAAATATGAAAAGAAGCAAATTTTGTTTTCACTTATATTTTACCCGCAACCTGTCGCGTCCCACGAGCATGCGAGAAACTAAATGAAAATTGACTTCTTAAATTGCAATCGATCATAGCAAGTAGATAGTGGCGGAGTTTAACTCCACACCTCGTTTACTAGAGGCGATGAAATTAAAATAAATTATATTTAATCATTTCCCGAGTGAAGGATAAAAGAAATATACTTATGAGTAAAATAATAAGGATCTGATATACCTATATATTTTTAAATAGGTACAATTTGTTATAAGATAACAATCTAAAACATTGGTACTATTTGTAATTACTTGGAAATCTAAAGCAAATCGAATAAACGTTATATTATCTAATAGACAAATCGACATTTGGTTTTAAAATTGAAATGATAAACAAAAATATAATTGGACACAGTCATAAAATTAAGGCTCGATTCCCACTTGGGGGAACGAATTATGTATATAATATTTTCGGTTCCTCGTCCTGGTCATAAAATAAACAACTGCCACTCAAAATAAAAATGGCTTGAATGTGAATAAAGCAAAATAATTACATCATCAGCATTTATTTCGTTAGTGGATGGATATACCGGATATCAAAATATAAATCCAAACCAATAATTTGTTAACAAAAATAACATTTATAAGTACTAATAAATTTGTCTGGCCATTAGATGCAAAATCACAGAAATCGCTTTACATAGATTTACAAAAACAATACCTGATTATTTTTGTAAATCTATGTAAAGTAAAATTAAAAAAACTTAACTCGATTTCATTAATTATCAAAAGCTTTCCTAAGAGTCCGTTATCAATTGAAAATGGTAATGGCGCACGTTTGGTATATTTTTTATAAGCTAAGCCCAAAAACCTTCAAAGGAACCGAAATCACCGCCGTATTAACAAAATTATCCGTTTTACCATTGCACCAATAGATACCATCTGGAGCTCCCTTGCCGTGGCCTGATTCCTGGTAATTCCAAGGCACTTATATTTTCTTATAAATATATCAATTATAAGCATTGTAATGTTATAAACTTCGTAGTTAATGCATATTAAAATGATTCGTTTCATTCCAAAACCTGTTCATTGAAATACCTCACAATTTTGGAGAGAAACGCTAGTATTAAAGTTGGAGATAAATGAAGAAATCAATCATTTCATATGATATAATTGTTATTAGTTATAGCAGACGTTAAATATTACGCATAATAAAATAAATTAATTTTTAACAAAACAGACTTCAAACAATAAATTAAAAAGTAACAAATAAATTTACTTAACATATAATAAAACGTAGGTACTTTGTTTTTATTAAACAAATATAATTAAAGAAATATTTAATAATTTTAAAGCTAATGCTACAAAAACCTTACTACAATATAAAATTACTAAGCATGTTTGTTTTATTTCTCACGGACATTTTTGTTTGAAAAAGCAAACTTTGACTTTGTTTGTTTGAAGTCGATTTTTTTGTTATTATTATTATTATTATGGGTAGACCTTAATAGAATGCTTCTCAAACGAGTAGGTAGTATATATCCCATGTAAAACTTCGATCTTAATTAGATATTATTTATGTGCAAACCAACATTTTGTGGCATATTGACAAGAAAAAAATATTCGGGCGAATTGGGAACCTCCCTTTTTTGAAGTTGGTTGAAAAGAAATACAACGTTGAGGAATCTCATAAATATGTGGTCATATATAAAAAACAATCTAAGCGAAGTGAATGGTAATGCGTGGATTTTTATCGTGTGACAATTTGTAAATTACCTTTTATTCTTTATGATAATGTTGCATAAATTATATTGTTTAGTCGGATTATTTAATCGATAACTTAGAACTTAAGCTTTAATATTATATATTAATTAAAATAGTTATTTAAATAAGTAGTGACGTTCTTGCCGAGGTCCGTGCTTGGAAAGTGATGGTAATGAATATTAATTAGCACTTTCTTTATTTTCCTGAAAATATATTTTATAATAATGTATTATGAAATATGCACCTCTTAAAGCGACTATACGCCTATGTTTTGCCGTGTAAATAATTAAAAGCAAATCTTAAGTTGACAAGTGGTTAGCCTTTTTGTATGAAAACGACCCTAATTAATGTCATAAGGGACACCCTTAAATCAGCCAGCCCGTTTTAAATCTTTTAATACATGCAATACAAATCCTAAAATCCTAATCTCATATTTCACTTGATCTAGTCACTAAATTATCTTCGAGCTTAAATATGACAGAAAAATAATATAAATGTGATATTACATTTTCCAGGACAAAGAATCACATCGTAGAAGAGAAAAAATTACCTACATTCTATAAAAAAAGGGAGAGGTTTCAAGTCAAAAAATTCGAGCTTAGCAAATATTCTTTACATACGATGTTTTATGTTTATATTTTTTTTTATATTATTTTGTTTCTTTATTATTAAGATTGCATTAATTGTCTCTATACCGCAACTTAGTTCTCATCCACTTCCATTGGTTGGCTGGAAGAGATTTCTTTTAGAGATAAGCCCGCCATTGTAAACAATTTTTACAATTTTATTATTTCTTTGTTTTTATTTTTATGCAATAAAGAATATATATATTCATATGATTTATAGAACTGAGCACATTTTTTGCTGCATTTGGTGTAGAAAAACGTTTTTTTTATTAGTATTTTTAAGCTAATATTATGTATAGATAATATATTTATAAAGTCATTTCAAAAGTGTCAATCATACATTCATATATCTATCTACATTTAAAAAAGATAATCTTTTTGATAAACAGATTCTTAGAAAAAAATAGTACCTACATAATTTTTCACAACTACGTTTTTAATTTTGTAATATTATACCTATAAAATTTCATACAACAAGCAAAACATATTTTTGAACAAAAATAAAACCTATATCAAACTATACTTTTTATTATGCTCAAACTTATACAAAAGTTAATAAATAGTAAGTAAATAGTGATTTAATTAGTCCGATACGGACTTATATTACGATATCACTTATTTTCTCATTTGAATTGCTTTAGTGATTCTAATAATATTATCATTTGGGAGAGAATGCCCATATTTTTTAAACTAAAGTTTAAGCCTATATCGATAAAATATTTATTTTATAACAATACTGTGTAAAGTATTGTGAAATACTTTATATTGACGTAACTTTTTATTGATGACACATCCAAACGACTTTGTGCAAGAGACTACAGGTCCCGAGATGAAATATAAAAGTGATTTTTAGTGCCACACTAGATGGGTAATTTAGCACAAGAGTCTGTAGATTCATTCCCACTGATTGCAGAATGCTCTGGAATCCACGCCAAAGTAAGATCCCTTTACATTACATGAGTATATTTCTTCACTAATACTAATTTGCTACGAATTAGATATTCCAATATAAATTAAATTAAATTAAAAAAATTAAATTAGCTTCACGCTATATCCCGCACACAGCAGGGTAGGCAGAGGGAACCTAGTGTTAAGACACTCCGTTCCCCACTTTGAGTGATTGAGTGGCAGAACTCAACGCCGCGCTTAGCCTCGACACCAGAGCGAAGAAATGAAAATATAAATGTAAGTAAATATTTTATCTCCTCGAGTGGGGATCGAACCCACAACCAGTCGGTTTTACAGTCACACTTTGTACCACTGCGCCACGACTGGCCTCTAATTTCAATATATATAGCCAATATGCAGCCTAATGAGGTCGAACAAATAACAGACGACTTAAAGTTGTGGGAGAGGGTGAACAAAATTGCTTCTAACAAAGCAACCGCCTCTCGTGGAAAAAAATACAGAACGGAGAATATTTGAACGGTCACAAGAATCCAATGACATTTGATAGCTGTGGTCGTGGTAAAGTATAGGCCGTCCTCTCGTACCAAAAATTAAAAGGTATTGGCCGTAGCATAAATCTGCAGGCGTTTTTTTTATGAATCTCATTTTTTAAGTATAATACATGATGTTAGAACAAATTAAAGTTGCCTGGAAAGTTGCCTTTAGTTAAATTTATGGTAATTAGTTTTTGTTGGTGAATAGGACTTCCATGTTTTTTTTTAATTATATGTAAATACAAAAGAAAATTGCATAAAGAATAGAAAAAAAAGTCAGTCAGCCGTAACTCCATGGTTACGACGGTTAAACAGGTCACAACATGTTGATTATTTGCACGAGTTCTTTAAGTAAATTACATATCAAAATAACTGCCGCAGTCAGAGGTTGTCATCATTTGCAGTATTTTTTTCCATTCTGCTTAACTGTGAAAATAGAGGACAGAATGCACGGGTTGCTCATCTTTATTCTAATTGTCTATCTGTGAAATAATGATTTTAAGCATATTCAACCGAAATGGAAAAAAATGCTTCAAAAGATGACAGTTATTTTAAAGGCATCTATCTATTTGTTATAGTGTTGAGAAAAGAATAACTTTAATTTCATATATAATTCATTTAAGAAACACCTGAGTGCAAAATGTTGATTACATTTTGTGACCTGTATAAATATGGCAACATAGGGGTTGCCGCTGACTGTGAGGTAGCAACCATTTTTTTTTAATTTCTTGTGCGATTTTCTTTTAAATAATGCTGGATTCACACAAAAAATACTTGAGCGCAATTTATCAACAAATACTGATTACCATAAATTTAACTGAAGATGATTGCGGAACAATTTTTCTAGGTAACCCTTTTTGTATCGCTGGGAAATGCATTTACGCAGACCGCCCACACGCCAGGTAAATGTCTTACGGATGAGCGGTACTGTGGAACTCACCGGTGAAACTGATCCTATCCACTAAAACCCAGCGGAAACCCTCTTCACCAAAATGAGACGCCGCAGGATCGCTTGCGCATACTACTACGACGCCTCGGTGGAAGACCAACCTATTGCGGGCCACCGTCGCCTTCAGGGTGCCCTGGGGTTTCTCCTAGGACACCCTCAGCCTCCAGCCTCGATGACTTGCAGGAGGATCACCTCCTCTAAGGTAGGGGAAGTTGAAGATGCGCATACTGCCTTCTTCTACCTCCTGGCCTACGGCGGCGGAGCGAATCTACATTTCTAGGTGTAATCTATTTTACTATCATATATCATTCGTAAAAAATAATTTCATAAAAAAAAAAAATTGTAAAAACAAAAGCCCAGACTGCATAAAACTAAAAAGAAAATAGATAAGCCCAATAGTTTATTAGAATTAACAGTCGATTTTGTTATAAGTATAGATTTCATTCCTCCGAGACGAAATCAAACCCACAACCCTCACGTTTACAGTAACTTGTATATGGTTGTGGCACGACGGACAGACATATAGACGTATAATAATGTGATATAAGGGTTTGGTTTTTTACTTTGAGGCACGGAACTTTGAAATATATGAGCGATCCTGTCAGTAAATTTTGAAGCCGCTACCCATAAATGCTTGTCGCAAGCAAACATACAGAAGCTAGTCTTAAATACGGAACAAATTCCTTAATATCCCACAATCTGTATTTCAAGTGTATAATTTATTACCGATATTCATATGTGTAACAATAGGCGTGACGAAATGAGACTGCTATTCGCTGAAAAACATTTTTTCATATACATACATACATACATACATTGTAATTGTAGTTAATTATATTGAGAACAGTTCAGGCGTTATAGTGTGAAGTGCAAACATATAATGAAAAGTTTAGCTCGTAAATATAAGGAATGAAGAGATAGTTTCACATTTCAGTCTACGAAGTGTCGAACAATTTATATATATTATGGATTCCTTTGTGTTTTTCTGCTTAAAGATCATTTTATTTTAAAACAACCAGTTTTTAGTTTCGGTGAAATGTTTAAGGATACCTCGTTACTTTTTTTTCCATTTCTGTATAAAAATCACGTTACTGATTTTGAACTGTGCACAGTTAAAAGTTTCGAAATATTTTTGTACCCTAAAGAAAGACAATTCGTATAAAAATCAATACAAAAAATATTATGATGCTAATAGCTAGCTAACTACACTAAGTGATAAGAATTTTCGTACATAGGTATATACAGTGTCGTGTTATCAAAGAAAAATATATAAATAATCAATAGATATATTAATTAACGAAATTAACATGTGTCGTATATTGATATCTTGGGCAAAAATCGCAGATTCGATATAATTTATATTTGTGATGTTACATTATTTACGACAGTTACGAAAGTGTTGTGATGTTGAAATAGTGAGTGAAAAAAAAAATACAAAATACTTTCGCATTGATTAATGATTTGGTAAGTGGTTTGGATAAGTTTAATTATATTCAAAAAAAATATATATATATATATATATAGGTGAAGTTGCAAGCACAATGATTTATAAAATACTCTCTTTGAGATCGATATCAGAGTTGAGAGCGACTTAACCTGCATCTTAAGATGATTTTCGCGTACTTACAATTATAAACAAACTGACATCATCACTTGATCACGATTTTTAGGATACAGAAAAATTTAGCCAATTAATTATCGAATTTTCTTCACGGTGGTGTACATATCAACATATCTATAATAGTACGTACCTTGAATAGAGGCTCTCCGACCGACCTTGTCTTGATAATACGGAAACGGAAAATTCTATTTATTATCTTTATTTGTCGTAAGAAGTGTCCATTTTGAAGAAAATATTTTGTTACTTAGACCAAATAAAAAAAATATATTTTAAGTGTTATTACACATTTAGGAAAAACAATATTTTATATTTTTATACATTTTTTAAATAAGTAAATAGGAGTAGAATTACAGAAAATCTATGATCTAAATATATGTAGGAGTTGGGAGGATACTTAGGAATACAATCCCGGGGATATAGTTGAGAACGTCATAATTTGAACCGCATGGCACGCGATATGCGATTGAGGAGATGCCAATCTAGTCAAATTTAATGCCACTAAGATCCAGACGTGCCTGTACATCACGAAGAGAAGGCCGTTCGAATTTTTTCCCTCTTTCTGAAATGTCCCGTTACGTGACCAACTTGAACTTATTGGTATTTACTTTCTCATCGACTTAGCTCTTACATTGGATCCAAAGGTTAATTAGGTGCTAAGAAACTTGACATCGTCTCCAAAATGTCCTCAACCAACCTCCAACCAACCTCAACATCTTACATTTACATTTTATAATGAACAATTAAGATACTCGATACACGGATATCTAGTACTGCTCTCACGTATGGGATAGCTCTACCAAGTACCAATTACAGGTTTTGGAGTTGATTGATAATATTTTCAGTCCCTCGCTCTGGGAATCGCTCCATAAAGAGGCAAAGCGCGGTGTCTACAGTCATACTTTACGCCCCTGCGCCACGACTGGCTTCGATCTGGCCACTATGGTGTGAAGCTGTAACAAAATATTAAAAGGCAGATAACATTATGGCACAACTTGTTACACACTAATTTATATGTATAATTTACTCAGACAAATGTTGCTGTTACTATAAATTCTGAAATCTATAATATTTACATTTTTGGAAGTAATTTCACGCTGTATCCCGCAAACAGCATGGTAAGCAGAGGGAACCTTGTGTTAAGACACTCCGTTCTCCACTTTTGGCGGAACTTAACACCGCGCTTTGCCTCCAAAAGGGAGCGAAGAAATTAAAATATAAATTTGAACCTGGAAGTGTCTTGACACTGTGATTCCCGGCGCCCTTTTGTCTACCCTGCTATGTGAAGATAAAAAAAATCTAGACGTGGCGTGGGACAACTGACTGTAGGTCAATCTGACTTCGGAAGTAATAATATTTAAATAACTTCGCTCTGGAGAAAAACTACGGAGTTAAATACCGCCATTCAACACGAAATGTCTCAAACGTTGGATAATGCGTGAAGAACGGAGTGTCTTAACACTAGGCTCTCTCTGCCTCCGGCTATATGCGGGTACAGCGGGAATTAAAAAAAAACATGGCGTAAATCTCTACGTGTTTCTGTTGACAAGGTTATTATCCATTTAATATAATAGATAAAGATTCTTGTGGATTAAAAGATAATTTTCGTACAATAATCCGTATCGTGGAAAAATCGTTACGTATCTTTAAAAAAATGCTTGATATTATAGCCTTCTAAAGGCCGAGTTCAAGGTGACAGTACGTATATATTTCTAGGCATTCTTTTCAGTTATTGGAATTTATAAATAAATATATATATTTAAAATATATATATATATATATATATATATATATATATATATATATGTATATATATATATATATATATATATATATATATATATATATATATATATATATTTAAGACTGTTTTTATTTTGTATTTAAGACTGCCGTGGCGTAGTGTGATTTTGCTTTCGATTGCCATTTGAATGGTTATGATAATTTAATCTTTTTTTCACGCTGTAGTAGACGAAGCGATACGTTCAGTTCTACCACCCAAAAAGCAATCTATCAAAAAGTGGGTAAAGAGGAAAAGCGTGAAGAACCTTTTCAGGGTTCCGTACTTTAAAAGATAAAAACGGAAACCTTAAAGGACCACTTCGTTATTCGCCTGTCCGTCTGTCAAGATACGTTTACCCGTATCTCGAGATCAAGTGGAGGAAACAAATTGAAATTGGTATCAAATATTCAAGTCTACAGTCCCTTGGAGCACAAAAAAGATCAAACTTCTAGCATCAAAGATCAAAGATACTAGCATGTATGTATCACTTTTTTCACATAATAAAAACCTATGCTGGTTTAACGTCCAATATTAATAATCTATCTCCTACGTCAATCTTCGACTGCTCCATATATATTTGGAACAATCGAAGATTGACGTAGGAGATAGATTATTAATATTGGGTGTAAATCATCTTCACAGCGTGACACACTCTCGTCTCTCTATTCCGGTTGGAGGTTAATGATACATAGGATTATTAAGATATTGTAAACAAATACCTGTATACAAGCGAGTTCTATTCTCCTGAACACAGTTTTTAAAATAAATAATTTTGGTGTTTGTATTAAAATCTTGTTTGCTAGCTTTACGTGGTATCCCGCATATAGCAGCGTCAGCAGATGAAACCAAATATTAAAATACTCAGTTCTCCAAGCACCACCTAATTTTTGAGATATGTCCATACATCGTTTCAGTGCCATATCAAGAAAATGAACATAATTAACTTCTGTGAGTGGCAATCGAGCCCACAACCGTCTCGTTTACAGTCAGTCATTATTTATAAAATTAGCTTTACTCTGTATCGCGCACACAGCAGGGTAGGCAAAAAGAACCTACTGTTCCGTATTCATGTCTATTACACTCCATTTCCTACGGCGGAGGCCAAAAAGTTATTAGATTTCATGTAGAGCCATATTTCTAATTCTGCATACATTAACTCTATGCACAAGCGTCACAAATTCAACACTTTAAATTCAACTGTCAAAATATTATGAAGTTAGTACAGCTTGGGCTGATACGTATTTTTTTAAAAAATTAAGTGACTAAGAGTGACTGAGGCCATCGTGGTGCAGGTGCAAAAGGTAGGCAGGTTGTGTTGAATCGTGATTGTGCGTTCGATTTCCATTCCAAAGAATGAAATTTTTAACATATTCATTTTTCGGTCTGGTCACGAGGCAAAGCGCGGCGTTCTACCGCTTAGCGCGCAATGCCTCAAGAATTCAGCGGAAAGTGGAGACAGAAGTGTCTTAAAGTAAAACGGAGTGTAACACTACGTTCCAAGGTTTCACTACCCTGCCATGTGCGGGATACGTAGTGAAGAAACAATAAAAAAATAGAGAGGATTTCTAATTCTCCTCTGATTTTTCTAACCCCAATCGAAGGCATGAAAATAGTCAAAATATACATGGCAAATTTCAGGCAATATGTATTTCTCCACACCATACGCTTTACGGTGTTAACGCCACGCAATGTCTCGAATTCGGGTCTTAATCCCTAGAATAATATTTTCCAAAAAAAACAAAAGACATTAACAACGATTGTTAATTCTGATATTATTATAGGCATTTCTGAAACATGACACAAAACAAAACATGCAATCTTGTTTGATAATCTTAACTTTTAGTATCGTGCCGCCCACTGCCTTATCTTTTCGGAGACCTTTGAATTTTGCGACTAACACTGCGAATAGTCGAATTATTATTGTAAGTTTTCCATTTAAATATATGTATTTAAATTCGGAGCTACTACGCGACGATTGTGAGTTCGATTCCCATTCGAATGAAATAAATAAAAAATATTTAATATTTTCATACAACTGTTTTGGGTTACCCTTCTTGGGTTACAAGGTAAAGCGCGGCGTTGAACTCCGTCATTGAACACGCAATAACTCGAGAACCCTATAGAAGGTTGCCAAGTTCCCTTTGCCTACCTTGATATATGCGGGATATATAACATGTGCGGGATACGGTGTGGAACTAAAAAAACGATGCAATATAGACTATAAGTTCTTTTTGGCGTACGTTGAAATTTGTCGAAGATATAATAGTAATTGTATACTATAAAAAAATATCCCAGAAAACTACTTCTTAATATTTCCTATATTATTAAGTTAATTAAAACTTGGATTTTTTTTATAAAAAAATGCTTAAAATGTCAGGATAGGCAGAAGGAACTTAGTGTTAAGACACTCTGTTTCCAACGCCCAACATTATTCTCGAGACTTTGCAAGTTGAGCAGCAGAACACAACGCCGCCCCTTGTCTATTAAGACTGGAAAATGGAAACAAATTAAACATTTGAGTATAATAAATCATTTTTGTTTATAGAATTATACATAAATAAATACGAAGAAAAATATTGGTATGTCATAATTATGTCATAGAGTGGAATCTTGATAACTATAAATTTATTGCTAAAGCAGATATGTATAATCGGACGGGAAAGAACCCACTGAGGCCAGTCGTGACGCAGGGGCAAAAGTGTATGACTGTAAATGCAGCTGGTTGTGAGTTCGATATCCACTCGAGGAAATGAAATGTTTATTCAAATTTACTTTTTCATTTCTACGCTTTGGTATCGAGGGAAAGCGCGGTGTTCTTTTTCTCTCTACACTTCTATGAAAATTAAAAGAATATAACACGTTTTTTTGGGTTTCAATTTCAACTTGTATACAAATATGTAATAAAATCTATGTAATAACATCTAAAAGGTTTGTTACCTCTTACCATAAAATGGTATCACCGAGCTTCTCTGATGATGAAGCCAGGACCTGATTAAGAGAACATAGGTTACCAGCAAACCACTCGAGTTTACTTTAGTGCACAGTATAAGCGTGTCTTTTAATTGTTTTTTAACTATTTGTATTTGTGTTTCATATGCTTTATGCTGAATTTATAAGAGTAGGCGGAGGGAAATTAGCGGGCTTTGCATTACCAGAGCTGAAAAATAAAATCGATTTAATATATATAATAATCATTTCCCAAAAGGTAATCGAATCCATAACCATTGCGTTTATAGTCAAACGCAATCCCACACCATCACGGCCTCAAACAAAAGTGACCCGCACATAGCAGGGTAGGCAGGGAAACCTAGTGTTAAGACACCTCCGTACCCCAGTTTGCGCCAAATTCTCGAGGCATTGCGTGTTTAGTAACGTAACTTAATGGCGCAGTGCCTAGTTGCACGATAAATATTTCATTCCCTCGAATGGGAATGGAACCCACAGCCGTCGCGTTCGCAGTCTCACGCATGTGCTCTTGCGCCACGACGGCCTCAATGATAGGTATCTATCTGTAGGTATAATATTAATTTGTTATAAAATCATATTGTTTCTAAGAATTTTTTTTATATAAATCTTATCGACGATTTTAATCTTAAGTGTGTTATGTTACAACTTGTATGTACAAGGTGTTTTAATTACATATTGTATATTTTAATAGATAAAAAGAATCAATTAAATTTGTAGCGTAATAGTCTTTTTTGTTTGGTAATTGATTCGTGGATGTGCAGTTCTATTTCTGGTTGAAGCCAATATTCTCTTGTAGTAGTATAATAGTGTGTGATATTTTATTATGTATTTCCAAATATTGTTTATAGTCAGGACAGCGTATCGTTAATATAGATTAAAAGAATAAAAAAACATATAAAATTAATATATCAAAAGACGGTCATGGTCCAGTTGCGTAGCGTTTGACTGCAAAGGCTACCATTGACGGCTTTGAATCCCATGTATAGGCATGATTTTTATTTATTTCCTTGGTCTGGTGATAAGCGAAATAGTGGCGTTGAGTTCCGTTATTCAATAATCTAAGTCTCGAAATTGAAGGATTGTGAGGAATGGAGTCCTAACATAAGGTTCCCTCTGCCTACCAAGGTTTAGGCATATACCTATGCAGCACTAAGGCGAAGGAGAGCAATTTGATTTCTAGTTATATTTAGTTTAGCTTTGCTGTTTAACATGCTATGTTTTGTTTTTTCGGGTGGAATATAATTATAAACAGAACTAAAAAACCGAACATGCGCGAGTCACAGAGACATCCTTACAAAAATAGACTAACTAAAGTAGAGGCATACACTAAGAAGTACACAGGACAAATGGAGCAAAATTGTAACCTGTTGATACCTAAAATAAGTAGAGAACATTAGCGGAGAAGATGGAGAGATGCAATCAAATTAATAGAACATCCCAACCCTGGAAGGGTCGCTAAGGATAGAAAATATATGTTAGAATAGGCTTTTGCCAACGAACACACTGAGCTCAGATATACTATACTATTACAGAGATATAACAAGAAATGCTTCACTTTCCGCCGAATTTTAGAAGCATTGCATGTTGAGTGGTGGAACTCAACGCCGCGCTTTGCCTCGTTACCAAAGAGTTAATTAATAAATATTTAATTTCCTCGAGTGAAATCGAACCCACAACCCGTCGTTTACAATACACGCTTGTACCCCTGCGTCTTAATGAACAAATATATTTAATTATTTATAAATTTATAATCTGCACGTAAAATCTAATGGTATCATTGCCGCCGTGCTGTCTGATACGTACAAAAAAGATTAAGCGATACGTACTTTATATAGCAAATACTGCTAAAATTATTTGCTTAATTTCTTAATCTACATATACTAAAACATATCTAAAACAAATTATCCGAACATAACTTTGTATTTAAGCATGTACAAATAAATATAAAATAAATAAAAATTTTACCCGTCTTTTGATGTATTACCAAAAAAATTATCCATGTGTGTAAAAGCCTTAACTTGAAAGAAAAAAAAAACTGATGATTTATGGAACATGTCGGTTAAATTGCTTCGTACTATTATACATATTATTGTATATAATCGTTGAATCTGTAACGTTAAGGTTTTCATTTTTAATTATATGCGACAATGCACTATTCACTTGGTCATAATGGACTTTCTGTCAGTCTTAAATATTAAGGGAGTATCATCTGCGAACAGTACAATGTCACGTAATTTTTTTGCATAAAAAGGTAGATCGTTAATATGTAGAAGAAATAAAAGGGGAGAATAGATCCTTGTGGAATATTTAGAGGAGGTTCAGAAGGTATTATTTTATTTATCCTAACTTTTTGGATTCTTGGATTTTGATATTATTTGATACTAAAATTTCATGGTCTACACTATCAAATATTTTGCTCAATGATGGTAACACAGAGATTGGTCTGAAGTTTCCAGGGTCAAATCTATCTCCACGGTATTATTATTTAACTATATTTCCGGTGGTAGCTTTATGTTCATTTGACGATTCAAAAATGCTTGTAAAAGTCTATTTGAATAAATAATATTTTGAAGTTAAATTTGAATCCCTGCTCGAGGGAATGACTTTGGCAAGACATAGCGCGATGTTGAATTGCGCCACTCAAATGTGTTGTATTGGAGCGGAAAGTAATACCTTTAATGTAAAATAGATTGATGAAATTATAAGTAGTAAGTACCCTAAGATCACAAGTAAATTAAAAAAAGAATCAACAATACTTTTGTAGTATAACCATGCATGCAAAGGCGACCTTATTACTGCGACTATAAGTTATCTCTTAAAGATAACCTTAGGCAGAAGCATTCAAAAATACAAGAATCTTGTAGTGCATAAATATTAGAATAAATAAATATACAATAATAAATTTGGGGAAGTCCCGGCAAAGCGGACATCTTTATCTTTGACAGACTATGGAATGTGATGTTATAGACGTAGAAATGAAATAGACAGAGTATGAATCAGTCTTTATTAAATTTCTTAATAAACAAACCTATTCAACAAACCACTTATTGTATAACAATATTGTCGCATGCAATACTTAATATTGGCATAACTTTTTTAAAAAGAATTCTACATGTTAATGGAATTTTGCCAAATACAACATTTAAAAGTGCATTAAAATTGGTTAAGTCGTTTTGGAGATTAGCATGAACAAGCCTACAGACAAACAAACAGACAAGCAGACATAACATTTAAAAATCATTGTTTTAGATTCTATTACGTTTATAAATGTTAAATGTGTCCAAAAATAGATTTTCTCATATATTTTTCATGTGCAACGAACCATTTTTTTATTGTATGTATACATACATATTTAAATGACGTTATATTTATATATGACTCACTTATAGATAGTAATGGCTGCTTACATTGTGGGTGGAGCTTAAAAGATGAAAAGGCGAAAATTTTGTTTTAAATTAGCCTATTATAGTTGTTTATTTAATTATTTTATTATTTTTAATCTATGGTAGATATTTCTTAGTAGATTATTTCATTGTTTTTAATTACATTAATCTATGTTTATTAAGTATGTTTTTAAAAAGCTGAATCACGATTTATGCTGAAAGCGACCACTAAAGTTTATATTAAAGTTTTTTTTCTTCACGCTGTATCACGTACATAGCTTAGTACGTAAAGTGGGCAGCGAAAGTATCTCATTAAGATACAAAATATATATTCTTCACGCTGTATCTTTCACATAGCACGGTACACAAAGAGAAAACCTAGTGTTATGGCACCCCGTTTCAATTAAGACACTTTTCTGTTTCCCACTCTCCGACTAATTCTAGAGTCACTGTGTGTGTTAAGTGACGGAACTCAACGTCGCGCTTTGTCTCGTTACTTGAGCAAGGGCATGTAAATATTCAATATTTAATTATATTCAATATTTCTTCTTCTCGAGTGGGAATCGAGAGCTCAAAGCTGCGCGTTTGTAGTCGCACGCTTGTGCTTTAACGAAAATATGGAGACGGATTGTCTTAACACTAGGTTACCAGATTCTCTATGTTGCCTAGTTACCCTAGAGCTTTTCACCTAAAAAACCCTTAAAATAAAGAAGTGTAATTTTTTTTAGCTCCACACTTTTACTCTTGTGGGGTACATAGGGAAAATAGAGTGCCAAACGCTACTTTCTCTGCATACCTTTTTTGTCTTTTAAACTGTCAACCAAAAACCACCTGAGCATGTTCTTCTTTATTTACACCATGACACTCGCTAGTAGTACCATGCCATTCTGCTCACTTCTATAATGCGGATTCAGTCATCTGAACTGACTCCGCATATCCTACGAAGACATCGCATTTCCACAGTATTCATTTTTCTTTCATTCTTCTTCTATAATATCCACGTTGCGATACTGTCAAACTGTGGCAAACTGCTTTGTGTACGGCAGCTATGCTGACGTTAACCCGTCCCATCAATGCAGTTAAGGTACCGGTAGCCATAGGCCTTTCCTCCACAAAATATAATCTCCCGATATATTTAATTCACTTCATCTAATATATGTGATTTCTTTCAATTACCAGAACTTTTGTGCTATTCGCATTCAGGCAACTCAACATAATGTGCCTAACATCTTAATAGACGTCACACGTAATGACAAAATACATCATACATTTCTAAACGAAAACAAATAATTTACTAATGTGAGTAATTGAAACTAAAACGATGTAGATCTATCGATAAATAATCTTGTAATATGACATGGAAATTAATGTAAGTACAAAACATTATCATAATAGGTACATGACGTATTTGATTCAAAGAAATTTATAATCACAGATAATATCAAGGTAAAGATTCTCATTACTTTTAGTTATTCATACTTTTTAATAGTGATGTTTTAATATTTTTGGATTACCTACTTTTTGGGTTTTTTTTGGCTAAAAACGAAGTCTAAAAGCGTAACGTTAATATATTTTAATTTGTAAACACATTATAAACATTTAGCGCTTTTTATATGGTCAGGTCATAAATAAAAAGATATAATAAAAGAAAGGTATTTTAAAAATCAAATAAATCAGCTTCACGCTGTATCCCGCACACAGCAGGGTAGGCAAAGGGTACCTAGTGTTTTTAGACACTTCGTTCCCCACTTTCTGCTGAATTTTGGAGGCATTGCGTATTGAGTGGCAGAACTCAACGCCGCGCTTAGTAAGGTATTTTATTCGACAAAATTACTACAATTAACTGTTTTATTGAATTGGCTGTAACTTGTGTATGTGCACTACATTCTGGACGAATTGCGTGAAGTTGTATGTGCTCGCAATGCATCCAGAATTCGGCAGAAAGTTAGAAACGGTAGTGTCTTAATAGGTACGAAATGTCGTCACTAGGTTCCCAGGCTCCTTCTGCTTATCCTGTTAAGGGGCGTACGCAGAAAATATAATAAAATTAAACATAACGGAATTCGAACGTGCGTCTCATTTACACATTGTAAAAATACTTGACAAGGGCGACTCGGAGCAAGCGAAATTCAAGTTTTGCTTAGAAAAAGTCCTTTCATCTGATACCTCACTTGAACCAAATCAAATTTTGCCGCCCTTTTACGACTATATTTTTTTTTAATTTACCACACATGTACAGTTTTTAATTTTTGTCCTAACGTTTATTTCGACACAGTAAAGGGAATCAAAATGACTAGGGTACTTCGGTACGTCCAGTTGACGTAGAGTTGTTAAATTTGGCATCTACATGTAGTACTAGTTTACGAAAAAATCTGAAAGGGATAAGCTAACTCTAAATATTAAAAAAAAGCCCAAGATCTCCAATTTTTTTCAGAATCCTCGTTAGGCGAGCCCGATTTGCTCGTCCGGTTTTTTTTAAATAAAATACCAAATTATTTAAAAAAAACAATATTTCTTTTAACTAAATAAAAAAAAATGATTCAAAATGACTATGTGTATTTCAGATATGACAATACTTATATTCCTGCTGCTGCTCGGCTACGGTTGGGCAAGGATTTTGCCCAACGGGTGTCCATCGAACTCTCATGTCCACATGCTCCTCTCTCATGAGACCGACTGCGATAAATACTACCAGTGCGTCCATGGAAACAAAGTTCTTAGGGACTGTCCGAGAGGGACCCTCTTTAATGAAGGAAAACAGGTAAGATTTGTTAAAATTCTATATATCTAAATAAAAACTCTTTTAGAGGATGTCGCGGCGCAGAGGCGTGTATACGGTGGGCGTGTTGCGGGTTCGAATCCCACTTGGGAGAATGGAATTAGAATTTTCATTTCCTAGCTCTAATCTCTTTACCAGCTTAGCGACATTGAGTTCCGTCACTCGACAAGAATTATTAACAAGAAAAATTGAAAAAGGAAATATCTTGATGAGAATCGATGTGTCTTATTTTTTTTTTTTTTTTTTTTTTTTTTTTTTTTTTTTTTTTTATGGAAAAGGACAAGGCAAACGAGCGTTCGGGTCACCTGATGGTAAGTGATTGCCGCCGCCCACGGCCCCGTGCAACACCAGAGGAGCTACAGGTGCGTTGCCGGCCTTTAAGGTGGAGATAGACGCGCTTTTTGAAGGTACCCATGTCATATCGACCTGGAAACACTGCCGCGGGTAGGTCATTCCACAGTTCCGTGGCGCGTGGAAGGAAGTTCCTACGAAACCGCACAGTAGTGGATTGCCACGTATCCAGGTGGTGTGGATGATATTTTAGCTTATGACGTGCTGTGCGGTTAGAAAATTCGGCGGCAGGTAACAGGTCAAACAGTTCTTCAGAACACTCCCCGTGGTAAATGCGATAGAGAACGCAAAGCGAGGAGACGTCTCTACGCAAAGCCAAAGTATCAAGCCTTTCACAGATCATTGGGTCCCCAATGATTCGAGTGGCTCTACGTTGTATGCGATCAAATGGTTCAAGCTGATACTGGGGTGCACCAGCCCAGAGGTGAGAACAGTACTCCATATGAGGTCGAACCTGGGCCCTATATAGGGCCAAACGGTGTTTTGGCGTGAAGTACCGTCTCGCTCTGTTGATGACCCCCAGTTTCTTCGAGGCCAACTTGGCCTTGCTTTCCAGATGATCGCGATACTGGCAGTCACTCGAAACATTAAGGCCCAATATACTGATACTGGGCGCGGCTGTAAGAGGAGTGTTTTGAAAGACTGGCGATATGATAAATGGGATTTTTTTTGTGGTTAACGCGCAAACTTGTGTCTTCAGGGGGTTGAACTGAACTAAGTTCCTTTCACCCCATGAGGAGACATTGATGAGGGATGCCTCAATAGAAGACACAAGTTTATTTCGGCACTGTTCAGCGTTTTCCCGAGAAAGACTTGCTCGGCTGCAGTAAACAGCGTCCACTGTGCTATCATCTGCATAGCAATGAATGCTAGAATCCTCTAACATGTCATTGATATGCAAAAGAAACAGCGTAGGGGACAGCACGCAGCCTTGGGGAACGCCAGCGTTCACGGGCATATGTTTAGAGCAAAAACCGTCGACAGCGACCTTGATGCTGCGCCCAGTGAGAAAGCTGGCGATCCATTTGCATAAATTCTCGGAAAGCCCATAGGATGGAAGTTTAGCCAGGAGCGCCTTATGCCAAACTCGATCAAAGGCCTTCGCCATGTCCAAACCAACTGCCAGGCCCTCTCCCTTGCTTTCAATAGCCGCTGCCCAGCGGTGGGTAAGGTAAACCAGAAGATCACCGGTTGAGCGACCATGGCGGAAGCCATATTGTCGGTCATTAATCAATCGGTGATCCTCTAGATAAACCAAGAGCTGGCTATTGATGATGCTCTCCATGACTTTAGAGAGCAGGGAGGTGATGGCAATAGGCCTGTAGTTAGATGGATCGGACCCATCGCCTTTCTTTGGGATCGGGTGGATAAGAGCGCTCTTCCATGAGTCTGGGACTACGCCGACTGAGTAAGAGTGCCGAAACAAACGCGTTAGCACCGGTGTCAGCTCAGGAGCACAAGAACGGAGCACTAAGGGAGAAATGCCATCTGGCCCGCTCGACTTGTGGATGTCCAAAGAGGACAGAGCTCGCCTAACAGCTGTTTGGTTAAACTTAACCTCAGGCATTGAGCTCTGGCACCGCGGGATGGTCGGCGGCGTTGATCCTTGGTCATCCAAAGTCGAGTTTGAGGCAAAGAGAGCGCCCAGGAGATCGGCTTTCTCTTTTGCCGTGTGGACCAAAATGTCATTTCCCGTGCGTAATGGCGGAAGCGAAGGCTGGCTAAAGTTGCCAAGTGCCGCCTTTGAGAGCGCCCAGAACTGATGAGTTCCGGACGGATAGCTCTCAAGCTTCTCGCCAATTTTGGCGATATGCTCGGACCTTGCTCTGGCAATTTGCCGCTTAAAGAACCTGGAGGCTCGGTTATACTTCCTTTTTGAGGTTTTCACCTCCGGATCCTTAGTAACCAGTGCCTCAGCCCAGATTTGATATGCCTCGCGTTTGCTAGAGGCAGCAAGCTTGCAAGACGTATCAAACCAAGGCTGTGACTTGCCACCGATTGGCACTACAGCACTAGGAATATAAAGTTCCATGCCCTGTAGGACCACGTCGGCAACAGCAGCGGCACAGGTACTAGGATCATCAGAAGAGAAGCAAACCTGCCCCCAGGGATAAGATGAGTAAAATGTACGCATCCCATCCCAATCTGCTGACTTGTAGTGCCAGACGCGACGAGTTGCGGGTGATCTGCAGCTGTCGCGCTTAATGGGCACGACACTCCGCACCAGGCAGTGGTCAGAGGACCCCAAGGGGGCATCGACGACAACCTGGTACTGCTCTGGATGTGAAGTCAGCAGAAGGTCCAATAAAGAGGCATTGTGGTTGTCCACGTCCGGGAGTCGCGTAGGCGACTCAACCAATTGGGACAACCCGTTTGCCACAGCAAGGTCAAATGCAGCCCTCCCCGCGTGGTCGGTGGTGCGTGATCCAAGCCAGCTGGCATTGTGCGCATTAAAATCGCCAAGTATCACGACCTCAGCGGAGGGAATCTGTGAGAGCATATCGTCGATAGCCGATTGAATGTGCTCCATGAGCCGATCCGTTTCTGCATTACCACTGTGGGACCTGTAAAGGCATGCGTAGACTCGGGCACGATCGTCCGAGTCAACACGGAGCCAGATGTTAGACAGGTCCCGACCTTCAAAATGGGCAAGACGACGGAAACTTAGGTCCTCCCTTACGAACACAGCGACCCCGGCATGAGGCATAAAGTTATGTTCTATTTTGTAGCCGGGGTATTGGAGATAGGCTGTGTCGCTCGGTCGGGCAATTTGAGTCTCCGTCAGGAATAACAAAGCCGGCCGTGCCGTCTCGAGGTGGTGGTGGACGGCATTTAAGTTGGAATGTAGACCCCTGATATTGCAAAAGTCCACGTTGAGTGTGGAAGGGGTTGCCGTGGAGCGTACGTCTCGTTTGCCCTGTCTATAGCGCGGAACTTTGCCCTCCCCAGAATTCGAAGGGCAGCCTGAGTTTGGAGACTCAGGGAGGGATTCTCCAGCACCGAAGGTGCTGGTACCCTCCTGGGGTAGTTTCTCTTTGAGTGCCGCTATCATATTCCAGGGAGGGGTGGGGGGTTGGGCTCCGGAGCCCGGCATTACCTAGTGCGAAACGCAGTGGCATAAAGCCACTACTTAACGCCGGTATTAAATGCCGGGGGTGGTATGATCCGGTCGAGTCTGCCCATGCGTGTTGCCATTGCTGGCGACGTGACTCTACCACACGTACTTCAGTCGCCTTTTACGACACCACCAGTACCAGGATGATCCTATTCTTAGCCGGGATCACACGGCGAAAATTAGGTTCCATCTGCTTACCCTACTATGTGCGGGTTACAGTGTGAAGTTAAAAAAAGCGTGAAGTTAAGAAGAAGTTCAATATCTGCTATGATGAAACGTGGGTTATTTCAAAAAATTAAAACAAAATTGTTTTATGGGAAAAGTTCAAGTCCAATCAAGTCCTTATTTACGTTATTTAACTTCTGAAAGAAGTCATTTCCATCCATGAAAAATTTTACAAAATTTCGAAAAAGGTATTTCCTACTTTTAAACGGAATTTGGGTATTAATGCACGTTAAAAAATAAATTATACCAACAAATTGACGTCAATGAATTTGGATAACTGGTTTAAATTGGTATATTAAATATTTTAAAAATATCATAAAAAATTAATAAAAAACATTGTTAAATAAATAATTGAAAGCGAATATGAGGAGTTTCGCAAGACCCTTATCTTCTGTTACTAGTAGGCTTAAGTGATGCAGTATCCTTTCTCCAAAAAAACCTTCTAAAATAGTCAAGACTGCGAAAGTAAGTTGATTGTTCTTCGTTCTGAAGAGAGAGTATTTATCATATTGAATGAAAAGAAATTGGTTAATGATGTTGAAATAAAAAAGGTGACACCACTGTTGTATGAACATTGAACTACAAAAATTGCTATACATCGTAAACAGGAACTCACTATGTCACTAAATAAATTAAAAAGAGGGTAGAAATATAGCCACAAATGAATTTATTGATGACTTATTTATAAAATGAAACTTCTTTCGTTAATGCGTTATCAGCTAAATTTGCCACTACCCATATATAAATTTAAAAATCACCTAGCTATGGCCAACATAAACAACGGTCAATCGTCATCTATTCAATCTAATATTTAATATTTCGCAATGCCCTGTTTATAACATAAGATAAATGTAACAAACTTGGAGGCCATCGTGGCCCAGGAGCACAAGGGTGTGATTGTAACGGTTGTGGGTTCGATCCCCACTCGAGGAAATTAAATATTTATTTAAATGTATTTTTCAATATTTTCACTCTGGTGTCGAGGTTAAGCGCGGCGTTGTGTTCCGCCACTCAACACGCATTACCCCCAGAATTCGACAGAAAAAATATATATATTAATGCTAATTAGTCTAATGTGTGATCGATAGATGTAGAGAAATCATTAAGAGACTATCATTGAGTTCAAAACAACATAAAACACTAGATATATTCTTCCACAGTCATGCGCTTGGCCTAACACTGTTGAATGCCCTCGACCAACAACAATAAGGATGACATCAACAACATCAACACTAGCTCCAACAACACAAGAATCAACAACACAAATATCAACAACTACACAAAAATCCATATCTGATTGTCCATCAGATTTTGACATTATTTTGAAAACTCCAAATGAAATAGATTGTGATAAGTACATCAATTGTAGCGATGGTGTTAAGATTTTTATGAATTGTCCAATTAAGGGTAGTCATTTAAATATAAATGTCGAAGTTTTAGTTCGAAAATTGCTTAAAAGAAAAGCACATTAAAAGTTAACAATTTTTTTTGAACTTGGCCGTGATGTTTTAAATAATATAATTTTTGACTTATAATAAACATATTTAACTTATCAGCAATAAAATTTAACCTACTATCTCGTATAGATTCAAAAGAAATTTAATCAAAATGTTAATAAAAATAGGTTGAGACAAAAACTTATTATTATAAAAATATTTCACTTAAGAAAATAAAATCATCATATCGTATTTATTTTCGTTATTAAAAATTTGATTCATAATGTATAAAAACAAAAAAACTAGTGCAAAAATTTTTACATACTTCAACTTTTAAGTTGAAGAAAATATTTTTTGTCCCAGTGCATGGACTATGATAATAATTTTATTTAGCAAAATCTTCAGTAGAGTCAAATCCGGGACGTAACAAAAGTGTGACTTATATTCTAATCCGGGGACAATTTACTTAAATAGAATATAAGCTGACGTTTGAACTAGAATTCCCTGTGTTTCAGACCACCAGGCCCTTCACCCATGTAACATCATGAACATTAAGTTCACCTTATGGAAATTATTTTTTACTTTATTTCATATCAAATAAAAAATATTGCGGTCATCCCGATAAACTAATGTATCAAAATCAATATTCCATGTACGTACACACATTATCTGGCACATTACACGCAGAACTGTCGATACATTTCAATGATACATCTAAATCTTATCAAAAAATCAAATCTAAAGTAAAAAAATCAAAAGTATTATAATTTGGTTAAACTTCAAAGGATGTAACAAAAACACCGAATAAAAAGGCAGATTGTTATCATTGAATTTTGTCTTATCTACATTGTAATTAGTGTAAATAATATAATGTCCAAAATGTAATTTTTAATTACATATGAACCAAAATTATTTGATGGTACCGGTTTTATAAATAATGATTGTATACATTATTTGGATTGGTTGGCTTAGTGTACTAAATCTTGTAAAAGCTTCACGCTGTTTCCTGCATATAAGAGAGTAGGCATTTAATTAGAAAGGGAACCTAGATAGATAACGTCACGGTTTATATTGTTATCATATTATGTGAGGGATACGGCGTTAAGCTAAAAAATTAAAGTGATAGTACTAGCAATGGAAGATGTAGTAGTGTATTTATTATGTATATATACTTGTATTTATCAATATTTACCTAACAAATAAAATAAATGATGATAATGTTTTGTTTTATTCTTTAAAGTCATTGGAATACATTTACTTTTATAATCGGTTTTTAAAAGTTAAACATAGACAAGCTTTTTTGTCCATAAGCATTTTTTCTATATTTGATAGCAAAAGCATGGAGTTGAGCTCAATCCCTCAATAAGCAATGTCTCTAAAATAAGGAGGAAGACAGACTCACTAACAGTAAGTCCGTCCTATCTCCCATATATTTCAATTCACGCTGTGGTGAGAACCTGCGAATCTAGTGTAAAAATACGCCGTTCTCATTAAGACGCTTCAGTTCTTCTTAAGTTCTTCTGAAGAAAATATCCATATCAACACAAAAACTTTGCATCAAGAAATGTCTCACTATTGTAGACTTGACAAGACAATTATTTTTATACATTTCAATTACACCATGTTATCCATGTTTTTATATTAATCTTCATCGAAATAAATTTATATACAATTAATTTTTGAATTATTTAAATCGGACATTCAAAAGATTTTATGAATTGAAGAATGTTAATCTTAAATGAGTACCAATAAAATTAGTTTAAATAATATAGCCTATACAAATATTTATTTAATATATTTATGATCCAAAAATAAGTAGATATAAGTAAGGGAGATAAAAATCTTAATTTTAGAAATATGTTAGTTATTGAAATGAATAAATAAACTGAAACAGACCCTGGCAACATACGCCGGGATTCATTTCGGGAATCAGGAAGAAGATTGAAATATACAATATATTTGTACATTTCAATCAGTAAAAGTAATTACGGGAAAGTCTTTATATCAGGAAAAAATACCTAACTAATTAATAAATTAAAATGAACAAAAAATAATAAGTGAACGTAACTAAAGGAAATGACTAATATTGATATAACTAGTAATTGCTGAAAAACGAAACAAAACCAATTGTTTTAATTTAGTTAGAATTTAAAAGTTAAAATTAAAATTTAAAAGTATCAAAATTAAAATTAAATATAATACAATCTAAACCAAAACAAAATAAAACAAATCCTTAACCTAATAAATTTTCTTAAATAAAAAAAATCGAACTAATCTACTATCTGAATAAGCGAAGAGAACTAAACGAAAATATTAATAATTTAACAAACAGCTATAACCACATCTATACTAATATAGAAGATTTTGTTTGTTTGTTTAAACGCTAAGATTTCTGGAACTACTGGTCGAATTTATATCTTTTTTTATATTTATATATTTTGTATAAAGGCTGCATTTCCCAGGAGTGCTATAGGTTATATAACATTGTAAATTCCAAGGTGATATTTCGCCGTTTTTTATTTGATAATATTGAAACTTATGAGTGAAAGGCTCCAGCGAGGCCAGTCGTAGCGCAGCGGCACGAAGTGTGACTGTAAAAGGGACTGGTTGTGGGTTCGATCCCCACTCGAGGAGATGAAATATTTACTTAAATTTATATTTTCATTTCTTCGCTCTGGTGTCGAGGCAAAAGTGCGGCGTTGAGTTCTGCCATTCAACACGCAATGCCTCTAAAATTCGGCAGAAAGTGGGGAACGGCGTGTCTTAACACTAGGTTCCCTCTGTCTACCCCGCTGTGTGCGGGATATAGCGTGAAGCTAATGTTAATATTTTTTATTTTTTTTAAAAAAATTAACATTCAGTTTACGGCCGCAAGTCTAAGCTTGAGATCCGCGGGGATCGCCCTTGCCGCCGATGACATCCTCTCATGCAGCCGCAGTACTTGCACTTTCATAAATTTATGATTTCTTTTTGTAATAGATCGTGGCAAAAATATTTTCGTATTTTGAATGTGTTATTAGTAATCGAACCTCGCTAGCTGTATTGAATGTAACTGGTTTTAATATAATTAAATGTGACATTCTGAAGATGCAATAAATAAAAAAAAAACTAGTTCCCGCCATTTTTCAATTGTTTTTCAAGCAAGCAAAATTAACGGATGTGACAAAGAAATTCGGTACATTTTGATGTATTATTTATATCGATTAAGCATCTCAAATATTGTTCTAATTTTTTTCCACTTTCAAAATGTCAATTGAGCTGATTTTTGGTATCTTAAAATAAAAAAAAGATATTTTTTAGGACTATATCTCAAGCCTTCACATTTTTTTTTATTAGCTTCACGCTGTATTTGCACAGAGCAGGGTAGGCAAAGGGAACCTAGTATAAAGACACTCCGTTACCCACTTTCCACCGAGTTACGGAGGCATTGGGTGCCCCTGCTTCACTACTGGCCCCAACATTTTGGACCACAATTATCCGTCTCTTCTATGCTAATTATTACCAGGAGTCTATATGTTCACATATTTCAGGAATGTGATTGGCCAGCTAATGTAAAATGCTCGCAAAAGGAAGTAGTACAGGTTTTGCCCAATGGTTGTCCAGTTGATTTTCACGTACGCCGATTCTTGCCCCACGAGAGCGATTGTGGTCGGTACTATGAATGTGCGTTCGGCATGAAACTAGAAAGGAGATGTTTTAATGGCATGCTGTTTAATGAACAAAAACAGGTAATAATTGGTAACAGGTTGTAATTAAAATAAATATATTCTAATCTATAACATGTTGATTTTATAGATTAGAATGTTTCACCACTCAACAATATAATAGTATCTTGAAAGTTGGAGGAAAGTCTGGGACCTGGTCTTCAATATGTTTTCTCTGCCTGCCCTGTTATGTGGGGAAAAAACATATAGAGGCCATCGCGACACTACGTATGAAGCGACACAGCTGTAAGCGACTGTTATCAGTTCATGAGGGATTAATTATTTTCCTTTTCTCTCTCTAGCAACAAGACAAAGCGTGTCGTTGAGTTTCGCCACTAAGCAATAATGTCTCAAAAAATACTTACCTTGCCATTCATTAGATAGAGCGCGAAGCTAATTAGACAAATAGAATTTAATCTTGTTCTCACTATCTCCACAAAATGCGTGTATAAAACATATATTTAAATTTTTACCTCAGGATTGTGACTCTCCACAAAATGTAGAATGTAAGAGCAGCAATGGAGTGAGTACTGAAGCAAGTGTCACAAGAACTACAGAAAGAAATACCGAAGGAAGCACTGTAGGAATTACCCAAAAAGAAACTGAAAATAGTAATCAAACAGACTTCGAATCTTTACCAAACGGATGTCCGTCAGATTTCCATATACATCACTTACTTCCTCATGAAACTGATTGTAATAAATTTTATTATTGTGTACATGGAAGAAAGGTTGAAGAGAATTGTGATCCTGGGACATTATTTAATTATAAAAAGCAGGTTTGTAGTCTGTTTTGTACATATTTAATTGCTCGTAAGCTCGGATTCATGACTATAACACATGAAATGTTGTTCTTCTTCTACTGCTAATTGATATTTTCGTCAATAAAATATTCTTTGTGCAGCTACTTAAGTTTAAATATATATATATATAACCTAACCTTAAAGCACTTATCGCCTAAGAGCCGATAGTAGGCAGACCAGGCAGATTAGAAGGTCTGGCCCTACTGTTCCACTATTGACTCCCTCTCTCTATTAGTATTATTTTTTTTTTGGAATATTGATCGCCACTAAATTAAATTAAACCAAGGCAAGTTTATTTTTTGATCTTAACAAAATTTGGTTATTTAATTGTATTTATTATACATTTATTTACATATTCTGATACGTACAAATAAATAAATCAGTAAATAAAATTTAAATATATTTTATTTTAGGTTTGTGATTGGCCCTATAACGTTGAGTGTTCAGTAAATATTGAATTAACCACACAAGGAAGTACTGAAAGGAATACTGATGGAAGTACTAGAAGTACTGCTGGAATAAGTACTGAAAGAAGCACTACTCCTGTAACCAGCACTGAAGCTCCAACTGATAAATTAGAATTTGAAACTTTACCAAATGGATGTCCGTCAGATTTTCATATACATCACCTACTTCCTCACGAAAGTGACTGTAGTAAATTTTATAATTGTGTACATGGAAGGAAAGTTGAAGAGAATTGTGCTCCTGGAACATTATTTAATTTCAAAATACAGGTCTGCATTTTTTTTAATTAAGTTGAATAAATGCAATTTCCTTATTAAGATTACATTTTTTTATATTATTTGTTATTTGTTATATACATATTCTGGTAAAATAATATTTGCCATTACAGGCTACCTGATAAATTAGTCAATAAAATCTAAATAATTTTTAAACCAGGTTTGTGATTGGCCTCATAATGTTGAATGTTCAGTAAATACTGAAAACACTACTCAATTGAGTACTGAAATTAGCACTGAGGGAAGTACGAAAAATACCGCTGGAATAAGTACTACTACTGGAACTTTTACTGAAGCTCAACCTGATAATAAACCAGACTTTGAAACTTTACCAAATGGATGTCCGTTAGATTTTCATATACATCACCTTCTTTCTCATGAAACTGACTGTAGTAAATTTTATATTTGTGTACATGGAAGAAAAGTTGAAAAGAATTGTGCTCCCGGGACATTATTTAATTATAAGAAACAGGTTTGTAATATTATTTTATATAATTTCATTATCACCAAATATAATTGTCATCATTATCTATCATCATCTACTACTTGCTATATGTCTTAAATTGGAATGTCACTCCATTGAGGTCGACCTTTGGATCCTATGCGCACGTCGCAGCAGGGTGATGTTGTGCCAATCCAGGACGCCCGCCCGTACGTGGAGGGCCATCGAACTGACCATGCCACTGTACAGCCGACGGTTAGAAGCGCTCGGCCCACCGACATTGAGCAAAAGGCGCACCAATGCCGCCGCTATCTTGAACAATTTTAGAGCGAAGGATGTATAGTGGCCCCGGAATCTCCACTGACCGTCCAGAACAGCCGGAAGTAGGAAAGTCCGAGGTATTTCATGTTCCTCGTGACATCAATTTTGATGCCGCCGATGATGATGTGGGCAACAGATGGTGGGCAGTTAAATTGCATGTAAATAAAGTGCCTCGGATTTATTCACGGCGACTTCTAACCCGAGCCGCCTGATGCGGCTGACGACTTCGGCCACCCCAGCCGTCGCAAGGACCGCCGCCTCCCGATAGGACCTCTGTTTCGCCAAGACCAGCGCATCGTCGGCGTATTAGAGGACCTTTATCCCTCTTAGGGTGCCACCTCGCAGCACTCAGTGGTAGCTAATGATCCAGAGTATCAGATCCAGCACCGATCCTTTTATAACACCGGCCGACACATCGTACTCCTTCCATCCTCTTCCAAGAGCTGGAAAGATCTCAGAGCTCCCCACGGACAAGTAAGCAAGCCCCTATGACGCAGGTATGTAGGCACACGGTGATATATAAGTGTCTCCTAAATGCAGGACCAGCGCAAGGAGTTGAAAGCGTTGGCGATGTCTAAAGACACCGCCGAGACTCCTTTGCTCGGGGCCGCCGGACACTGCGCATGGAATTTGACCTTGAGTATGGCATTCACAGGCGAGTGACCACTGCGGAAGCCATATTGTTGGTCCGAGAGGTCCGGACCTGTCCTCTCCAAATGGTGTTGTATCCTCCTCGAGAGCTTAGCGATTTCGCTCTAGAGCTGGGCTTGTTGGCGAAGGCCACGCCAGGAAGAATTCGCCGGGCGACCCTCCCTTTTAATGGGGACTAGCCTGCATGGCTACCACCGCTGTGGAATTATGGCTAAAATTGACAGGCAGAGAACAGTCCTAACGCTCTGCCGAGGATGCCATCCAAGCCCGGGGCGGTGCTCTTGTGCCTAGATCGGCATACAGACTTTTCAAGCTCCTTATTCTCCACTGGTGGTGCAACAATGTCTCCCTCTTCCTCTTACGCTGCAGGGCGGCCCATACTCGTTCACTCTACTATTCTAACAGCTGACGATTGATAACTGACAATGCAGCCATCCTCTGAATACACCGAAGTTTTTGTCTTTTTCAATAAAAAAAAGTCACATAAAATTGATGTTCCGTATTCATATTCTGCGACACGGTCTTCTTCACATAATGTAAACCCATTTTTTTGTATTATCAGAAGAGCCATGAATCCAATCCTCAAGTTTGTTTCGCGTATAGATTTTCAGAAAATGTTGCGGACCGATATTATAGCCTGACTCGCACTAGACAATATTTTCAGTGGTGACGGAACAGATAAAAATAAGGGGATTTAAATATACGAAACTACATGTTAGTGTAAGAGAAATGAAAAATAAAACTTATTGCAATGACTATTTATTTTTTCACTTTTTGTTTGGGTACTTAGGATGTGTCGTATTGTGTCCAATGTAATAGGTAAAAGGTAGATCTAGGTATAAATGAACTCCTTCATCAAGAAGTCACAGTGCAGGTGAATTTTGATAACCCCTTGTGTTTCCATAAAACGAGAGATAGATTTAATTCTGACAGACAAACGGTACATATTTATTTACGTCTCACCGGATCGTAACAATAGCACGTTTCTTCGCCTACACCAGCTGGTGCGGGCGAAGAAAACTAGCGCGGGGGTCCAATATAAGATAGTGAAAGTGTTGAAATATGTTAAATAAATAAAATAATTGTATATTCTAGGTTTGTGATTGGCCTCATAATGTTGACTGCAACATAAACACTGTAAAAACTACTCAAGGAAGTACTGTTATACCTACTGAAGGAAGTACTAAAAGTACTGCTGGAATAAGTACAGAAAGATTTACTACTATTGAAACAAGTACTGAAGCTGAACCTGGTAATCAACCAGACTTTGAAACTTTACCAAACGGATGTCCGTCAGATTTCCATATTCATCACCTACTTCCACATGAAACTGACTGTAATAAATTTTATTATTGTGTACACGGACAAAGAGTTGAACGTAATTGCAATCCTGGGTTATATTTTGATCCAAAATTACAGGTATGAATTTATATATTTTATTTTTAGCTTGTAATCGATAAAAAAAAAAGAGATTGTTAATTCGATATGTAGGAAATTGTTATATTATTATATAATAACGATTATTTAATTAATACACTGAATTATTTTCGTGTTCCCTTTTTATGCTACAGTGTACTCATAGTGAATTTAAAGTAATTTTATTTTGAATGTTTTGAAAACTTTAGTATTATAATATCGTAATTACTTTTCATATACGACCTAATTATATTTATATAAAAATAGCTTTAAGCACTACTATTTCAGATCGATTAAGTAGCGTTTTCTGTTTATCAAAATTAAAAAAAAAATGTCAATATTCTAGGGCTTCCTAGTACATGTCCCAAAAATACCAGGGTCGAAAACCAGGGCTTAAAAATACTAATAAGTATTATCAGTTTCAGTAAGGGTTCTACGCTTTTCCGTATTGTTTTTTTTATAAATAAGGTTTCAGATCGTTTAATTTTTTGAACGCTACTAAGTTTGTTTCTTTTATGTGTATTGATAACAGGCTATTATCATATGCAAATATTTTTAAAAGGACGTGGTTTTTTTTATTCTAACAGATCGCGAATTTAACTTTTAGTGAAAATCTTATATACTATAATATCTACACGTATATACTGATCTCGCAGATTGAAATAAATAAAATATCTCCTACTTTTAAATTACAGGCTTAGAACTGTCTACTAATAGATATAAACACATATTATTAGAATATAATATTTTATTTTTACAAGCTATGTTTAGAAAATTAAGAAACTTGTATAAGAGGTGTACTTGAAAGATTTAATTATATATGAAAATGAGCTGTATTTGCCAAATTGGTTAAATTTGGCAAATACAGCTCGACTGTAAAAACTGTCGGTCTATGAACCACTAAAATGTTGTTTTTCTCATAGCGAGAATTAACAACTTTACTTAGATTTTTTTATGCATTCATCCAAGTGTATGCAATACTTATCAGTATTTATGCATTTATCCAAGTAAATATACTGGTAACGTGAGATAGGTCAGATGTTCTTGTCAGTTATTGTAAAATTATATGTATAGACTAGACATATACTTGCAAAGTTCAATACCAGGGCTTCCTAGTGAATTCATTCATGAAAACACCAGGGTCGAAAATCAGGTTTCCCAATACTTACAAGTATTTGTCTCTTTATTTAAATTAAATAAATCATTATATAACTTATTTTTATATTTAATTTAATTTCAAAACTGATACTTAAATTACTGATACTGTTACTTAAAAAAGTAAAGTTCGAAAATACAACAAAAACTAGTTTTAAATTTCAAATAAATATTACTGATACACCGATTTTGTTTTACAAAACAGGTTTGCAATTGGGCAAATGCAGTTCAATGTGGAACCACAACAAGCGATAGCATTAAAACCACGACTACAGAACTCAACACTCAAAAAGTGACAACCGATTCCTCAGCAATGTCCACAATATGGCCAGAAACCTCAACACCAGACGTTGAAACTACGACCAAAAAAGCTTTTACCGATTATCCTGAAACACCAACGACCGCAAGAGACACAACGAGCCCAGAGCATAAAAGCACCACTCAGAAAGTGACAACCGACTCTTCAGCGACCTCTACGAACTGGCCGGAAACTTCAATGCCAGATGTAAAGACAACTACAAGTAAAGCATCTACAGACAATTTTGAAAAGCCGACGACCACAAGAGACACAACGAGCTCAGAGTATGACAGCACTACTCAGAAAGTGACAACCGAGTCGTCAGTGACGTCCACGGCTTGGCCAGAAACCTCAATACCGGACGTAGAGACTACTACAACTGAAGCGTCTACCGATTATCCTGAAACACCAACGACCGCAAGAGACACAACGAGGCCAGAGTATGACAGCACCACTCATAAAGTGACAACCGACTCTTCAGCAATGTCTACAAACTGGCCGGAAACCTCAATGCCAGATGTAAAGACAACTACAAATAAAGCATCTACCGATTATCCTGAAACAACAACGACCGCAAGAGACACGACGAGCCCAGAGTATGAAAGCACCACACAGAAAGTGACAACCGACTCATCAGCGATCTCCACGAATTGGCCGGAAACTTCAATGCCAGATGTAAAGACAACTACAAGTAAAGCATCTACAAACAATTTTGAAACGCCGACGACCGCAAGACACACAACGAGCTCAGAGTATGATAGCACTACTCAGAAAGTGACAACCGAGTCGTCAGTGACGTCCACGGCTTGGCCAGAAACCTCAATACCGGACGTAGAGACTACTACAACTGAAGCGTCTACCGATTATTCTGAAACACCAACGACCGCAAGAGACACAACGAGGCCAGAGTATGACAGCACTACTCATAAGGTGACAACTGACTCTTCAGCAACATCTACAAACTGGCCGGAAACCTCAATGCCAGATGTAAAGACTACTACAATTGAAGCATCTACCGATTATCCTGAAACAACAACGACCGCAAGAGACACGACGAGCCCAGAGTATAAAAGCACCACTCAGAAAGTGACAACCGACTCATCAGCGATCTCCACGAACTGGCCGGAAACTTCAATGCCAGATGTAAAGACAACTACAAGTAAAGCATCTACAGACAATTTTGAAACGCCGACGACCGCAAGACACACAACGAGCTCAGAGTATGACAGCACTACTCAGAAAGTGACAACCGAGTCGTCAGTGACGTCCACGGCTTGGCCAGAAACCTCAATACCGGATGTAGAGACTACTACAACTGAAGCGTCTACCGATTATTCTGAAACACCAACGACCGCAAGAGACACAACGAGGCCAGAGTATGACAGCACCACTCATAAAGTGACAACCGACTCTTCAGCAATGTCTACAAACTGGCCGGAAACCTCAATGCCAGATGTAAAGACAACTACAAATAAAGCATCTACCGATTATCCTGAAACAACAACGACCGCAAGAGACACGACGAGCCCAGAGTATGAAAGCACCACTCAGAAAGTGACAACCGACTCATCAGCGATCTCCACGAACTGGCCGGAAACTTCAATGCCAGATGTAAAGACAACTACAAGTAAAGCATCTACAGACAATTTTGAAACGCCGACGACCGCAAGACACACAACGAGCTCAGAGTATGACAGCACTACTCAGAAAGTGACAACCGAGTCGTCAGTGACGTCCACGGCTTGGCCAGAAACCTCAATACCGGATGTAGAGACTACTACAACTGAAGCGTCTACCGATTATTCTGAAACACCAACGACCGCAAGAGACACAACGAGGCCAGAGTATGACAGCACCACTCATAAAGTGACAACCGACTCTTCAGCAACATCTACAAACTGGCCGGAAACCTCAATGCCAGATGTAAAGACTACTACAATTGAAGCATCTACCGATTATCCTGAAACAACAACAACCGCAAGAGACACGATGAGCCCAGAGTATGAAAGCACCACTCAGAAAGTGACAACCGACTCATCAGCGATCTCCACGAACTGGCCGGAAACTTCAATGCCAGATGTAAAGACAACTACAAGTAAAGCATCTACAGACAATTTTGAAACGCCGACGACCGCAAGACACACAACGAGCTCAGAGTATGACAGAACTACTCAGAAAGTGACAACCGAGTCGTCAGTGACGTCTACGGCTTGGCCAGAAACCTCAATACCAGACGTAGAGACTACTACAACTGAAGCGTCTACCGATTATCCTGAAACACCAACGACCGCAAGAGACACAACGAGGCCAGAGTATGACAGCACCACTCATAAAGTGACAACCGACTCTTCAGCAATGTCTACAAACTGGCCGGAAACCTCAATGCCAGATGTAAAGACTACTACAATTGAAGCATCTACCGATTATCCTGAAACAACAACGACCGCAAGAGACACGACGAGCCCAGAGTATAAAAGCACCACTCAGAAAGTGACAACCGACTCATCAGCGATCTCCACGAACTGGCCGGAAACTTCAATGCCAGATGTAAAGACAACTACAAGTAAAGCATCTACAGACAATTTTGAAACGCCGACGACCGCAAGACACACAACGAGCTCAGAGTATGATAGCACTACTCAGAAAGTGACAACCGAGTCGTCAGTGACGTCCACGGCTTGGCCAGAAACCTCAATACCGGATGTAGAGACTACTACAACTGAAGCGTCTACCGATTATTCTGAAACACCAACGACCGCAAGAGACACAACGAGGCCAGAGTATGACAGCACTACTCATAAAGTGACAACCGACTCTTCAGCAACATCTACAAACTGGCCGGAAACCTCAATGCCAGATGTAAAGACTACTACAATTGAAGCATCTACCGATTATCCTGAAACAACAACGACCGCAAGAGACACGACGAGCCCAGAGTATGAAAGCACCACTCAGAAAGTGACAACCGACTCATCAGCGATCTCCACGAACTGGCCGGAAACTTCAATGCCAGATGTAAAGACAACTACAAGTAAAGCATCTACAGACAATTTTGAAACGCCGACGACCGCAAGACACACAACGAGCTCAGAGTATGACAGCACTACTCAGAAAGTGACAACCGAGTCGTCAGTGACGTCTACGGCTTGGCCAGAAACCTCAATACCAGACGTAGAGACTACTACAACTGAAGCGTCAACCGATTATCCTGAAACACCAACGACCGCAAGAGACACAACGAGGCCAGAGTATGACAGCACTACTCATAAAGTGACAACCGACTCTTCAGCAACATCTACAAACTGGCCGGAAACCTCAATGCCAGATGTAAAGACTACTACAATTGAAGCATCTACCGATTATCCTGAAACAACAACAACCGCAAGAGACACGATGAGCCCAGAGTATGAAAGCACCACTCAGAAAGTGACAACCGACTCATCAGCGATCTCCACGAACTGGCCGGAAACTTCAATGCCAGATGTAAAGACAACTACAAGTAAAGCATCTACAGACAATTTTGAAACGCCGACGACCGCAAGACACACAACGAGCTCAGAGTATGACAGAACTACTCAGAAAGTGACAACCGAGTCGTCAGTGACGTCTACGGCTTGGCCAGAAACCTCAATACCAGACGTAGAGACTACTACAACTGAAGCGTCTACCGATTATCCTGAAACACCAACGACCGCAAGAGACACAACGAGGCCAGAGTATGACAGCACCACTCATAAAGTGACAACCGACTCTTCAGCAATGTCTACAAACTGGCCGGAAACCTCAATGCCAGATGTAAAGACTACTACAATTGAAGCATCTACCGATTATCCTGAAACAACAACGACCGCAAGAGACACGACGAGCCCAGAGTATGAAAGCACCACTCAGAAAGTGACAACCGACTCATCAGCGATCTCCACGAACTGGCCGGAAACTTCAATGCCAGATGTAAAGACAACTACAAGTAAAGCATCTACAGACAATTTTGAAACGCCGACGACCGCAAGACACACAACGAGCTCAGAGTATGACAGCACTACTCAGAAAGTGACAACCGAGTCGTCAGTGACGTCCACGGCTTGGCCAGAAACCTCAATACCGGATGTAGAGACTACTACAACTGAAGCGTCTACCGATTATTCTGAAACACCAACGACCGCAAGAGACACAACGAGGCCAGAGTATGACAGCACCACTCATAAAGTGACAACCGACTCTTCAGCAATGTCTACAAACTGGCCGGAAACCTCAATGCCAGATGTAAAGACAACTACAAATAAAGCATCTACCGATTATCCTGAAACAACAACGACCGCAAGAGACACGACGAGCCCAGAGTATGAAAGCACCACTCAGAAAGTGACAACCGACTCATCAGCGATCTCCACGAACTGGCCGGAAACTTCAATGCCAGATGTAAAGACAACTACAAGTAAAGCATCTACAGACAATTTTGAAACGCCGACGACCGCAAGACACACAACGAGCTCAGAGTATGACAGCACTACTCAGAAAGTGACAACCGAGTCGTCAGTGACGTCTACGGCTTGGCCAGAAACCTCAATACCAGACGTAGAGACTACTACAACTGAAGCGTCTACCGATTATTCTGAAACACCAACGACCGCAAGAGACACAATGAGGCCAGAGTATGACAGCACCACTCATAAAGCGACAACCGACTCTTCAGCAATGTCTACAAACTGGCCGGAAACCTCAATGCCAGATGTAAAGACTACTACAATTGAAGCATCTACCGATTATCCTGAAACAACAACGACCGCAAGAGACACGACGAGCCCAGAGTATGAAAGCACCACTCAGAAAGTGACAACCGACTCATCAGCGATCTCCACGAACTGGCCGGAAACTTCAATGCCAGATGTAAAGACAACTACAAGTAAAGCATCTACAGACAATTTTGAAACGCCGACGACCGCAAGACACACAACGAGCTCAGAGTATGACAGCACTACTCAGAAAGTGACAACCGAGTCGTCAGTGACGTCCACGGCTTGGCCAGAAACCTCAATACCGGATGTAGAGACTACTACAACTGAAGCGTCTACCGATTATTCTGAAACACCAACGACCGCAAGAGACACAACGAGGCCAGAGTATGACAGCACTACTCATAAAGTGACAACCGACTCTTCAGCAACATCTACAAACTGGCCGGAAACCTCAATGCCAGATGTAAAGACTACTACAATTGAAGCATCTACCGATTATCCTGAAACAACAACAACCGCAAGAGACACGATGAGCCCAGAGTATGAAAGCACCACTCAGAAAGTGACAACCGACTCATCAGCGATCTCCACGAACTGGCCGGAAACTTCAATGCCAGATGTAAAGACAACTACAAGTAAAGCATCTACAGACAATTTTGAAACGCCGACGACCGCAAGACACACAACGAGCTCAGAGTATGACAGAACTACTCAGAAAGTGACAACCGAGTCGTCAGTGACGTCTACGGCTTGGCCAGAAACCTCAATACCAGACGTAGAGACTACTACAACTGAAGCGTCTACCGATTATCCTGAAACACCAACGACCGCAAGAGACACAACGAGGCCAGAGTATGACAGCACCACTCATAAAGTGACAACCGACTCTTCAGCAATGTCTACAAACTGGCCGGAAACCTCAATGCCAGATGTAAAGACTACTACAATTGAAGCATCTACCGATTATCCTGAAACAACAACGACCGCAAGAGACACGACGAGCCCAGAGTATAAAAGCACCACTCAGAAAGTGACAACCGACTCATCAGCGATCTCCACGAACTGGCCGGAAACTTCAATGCCAGATGTAAAGACAACTACAAGTAAAGCATCTACAGACAATTTTGAAACGCCGACGACCGCAAGACACACAACGAGCTCAGAGTATGACAGCACTACTCAGAAAGTGACAACCGAGGCGTCAGTGACGTCTACGGCTTGGCCAGAAACCTCAATACCAGACGTAGAGACTACTACAACTGAAGCGTCTACCGATTATTCTGAAACACCAACGACCGCAAGAGACACAACGAGGCCAGAGTATGACAGCACCACTCATAAAGTGACAACCGACTCTTCAGCAATGTCTACAAACTGGCCGGAAACCTCAATGCCAGATGTAAAGACTACTACAATTGAAGCATCTACCGATTATCCTGAAACAACAACGACCGCAAGAGACACGACGAGCCCAGAGTATGAAAGCACCACTCAGAAAGTGACAACCGACTCATCAGCGATCTCCACGAACTGGCCGGAAACTTCAATGCCAGATGTAAAGACAACTACAAGTAAAGCATCTACAGACAATTTTGAAACGCCGACGACCGCAAGACACACAACGAGCTCAGAGTATGACAGCACTACTCAGAAAGTGACAACCGAGTCGTCAGTGACGTCCACGGCTTGGCCAGAAACCTCAATACCGGATGTAGAGACTACTACAACTGAAGCGTCTACCGATTATTCTGAAACACCAACGACCGCAAGAGACACAACGAGGCCAGAGTATGACAGCACCACTCATAAAGTGACAACCGACTCTTCAGCAATGTCTACAAACTGGCCGGAAACCTCAATGCCAGATGTAAAGACTACTACAATTGAAGCATCTACCGATTATCCTGAAACAACAACGACCGCAAGAGACACGACGAGCCCAGAGTATGAAAGCACCACTCAGAAAGTGACAACCGACTCATCAGCGATCTCCACCAACTGGCCGGAAACTTCAATGCCAGATGTAAAGACAACTACAAGTAAAGCATCTACAGACAATTTTGAAACGCCGACGACCGCAAGACACACAACGAGCTCAGAGTATGACAGCACTACTCAGAAAGTGACAACCGAGTCGTCAGTGACGTCTACGGCTTGGCCAGAAACCTCAATACCAGACGTAGAGACTACTACAACTGAAGCGTCTACCGATTATTCTGAAACACCAACGACCGCAAGAGACACAACGAGGCCAGAGTATGACAGCACCACTCATAAAGTGACAACCGACTCTTCAGCAATGTCTACAAACTGGCCGGAAACCTCAATGCCAGATGTAAAGACTACTACAATTGAAGCATCTACCGATTATCCTGAAACAACAACGACCGCAAGAGACACGACGAGCCCAGAGTATGAAAGCACCACTCAGAAAGTGACAACCGACTCATCAGCGATCTCCACGAACTGGCCGGAAACTTCAATGCCAGATGTAAAGACAACTACAAGTAAAGCATCTACAGACAATTTTGAAACGCCGACGACCGCAAGACACACAACGAACTCAGAGTATGATAGCACTACTCAGAAAGTGACAACCGAGTCGTCAGTGACGTCCACGGCTTGGCCAAAAACCTCAATACCGGACGTAGAGACTACTACAACTGAAGCGTCTACCGATTATTCTGAAACACCAACGACCGCAAGAGACACAACGAGGCCAGAGTATGACAGCACCACTCATAAAGTGACAACCGACTCTTCAGCAATGTCTACAAACTGGCCGGAAACCTTAATGCCAGATGTAAAGACTACTACAATTGAAGCATCTACCGATTATCCTGAAACAACAACGACCGCAAGAGACACGACGAGCCCAGAGTATGAAACCACTCAGAAAGTGACAACCGACTCATCAGCGATCTCCACGAACTGGCCGGAAACTTCAATGCCAGATGTAAAGACAACTACAAGTAAAGCATCTACAGACAATTTTGAAACGCCGACGACCGCAAGACACACAACGAGCTCAGAGTATGACAGCACTACTCAGAAAGTGACAACCGAGTCGTCAGTGACGTCTACGGCTTGGCCAGAAACCTCAATACCAGACGTAGAGACTACTACAACTGAAGCGTCTACCGATTATCCTGAAACACCAACGACCGCACGAGACACAACGAGGCCAGAGTATGAAAGCACCACTCATAAAGTGACAACCGACTCATCAGCAAACTCCACGAATTGGCCGGAAACTTCAATGCCAGATGTAAAGACAACTACAAATAAAGCATCTACAGACAATTTTGAAACGCCGACGACCGCAAGACACACAACGAGCTCAGAGTATGATAGCACTACTCAGAAAGGGACAACCGAGTCATCAGCGATCTCCACGAATTGGCCGGAAACTTCAATGCCAGATGTAAAGACAACTACAAGTAAAGCATCTACAGACAATTTTGAAACGCCGACGACCGCAAGACACACAACGAGCTCAGAGTATGATAGCACTACTCAGAAAGGGACAACCGAGTCGTCAGTGACGTCCACGGCTTGGCCAGAAACCTCAATACCGGACGCAGAGACTACTACAACTGAAGCGTCTACCGATTATCCTGAAACACCAACGACCGCACGAGACACAACGAGGCCAGAGTATGACAGCACCACTCATAAAGTGACAACCGACTCATCAGCGATCTCCACGAACTGGCCGGAAACTTCAATGCCAGATGTAAAGACAACTACAATTGAAGCGTCTACCGATTATCCTGAAACACCAACGACCGCACGAGACACAACGAGGCCAGAGTGTGACAGCACCACTCATAAAGTGACAACCGACTCATCAGCGATCTCCACGAACTGGCCGGAAACTTCAATGCCAGATGTAAAGACAACTACAATTGAAGCATCTACCGATTATCCTGAAACAACAACGACCGCAAGAGACACGACGAGCCCAGAGTATGAAAGCACCACTCAGAAAGTGACAACCGACTCATCAGCGATCTCCACGAACTGGCCGGAAACTTCAATGCCAGATGTAAAGACAACTACAAGTAAAGCATCTACAGATAATGTTGAAACGCCGACGACCTCAAGACACACAACGAGCTCAGAATATGAAAGAACTACTCAGAAAGTGACAACCGAGTCGTCAGTGACGTCCACGGCTTGGCCAGAAACCTTAATACCGGACGTAGAGACTACTACAACTGAAGCGTCTACCGATTATCCTGAAACACCAACGACCGCAAGAGACACAACGAGGCCAGAGTATGACAGCACCACTCATAAAGTGACAACCGACTCATCAGCGATCTCCACGAACTGGCCGGAAACTTCAATGCCAGATGTAAAGACAACTACAAATAAAGCATCTACCGATTATCCTGAAACAACAACGACCGCAAGAGACACGACGAGCCCAGAGTATGAAAGCACCACTCAGAAAGTGACAACCGACTCATCAGCGATCTCCACGAACTGGCCGGAAACTTCAATGCCAGATGTAAAGACAACTACAAGTAAAGCATCTACAGATAATGTTGAAACGCCGACGACCGCAAGACACACAACGAGCTCAGAATATGACAGCACTACTCAGAAAGTGACAACCGAGTCGTCAGTGACGTCCACGGCTTGGCCAGAAACCTCAATACCGGACGTAGAGACTACTACAACTGAAGCGTCTACCGATTATCCTGAAACACCAACGACCCCAAGAGACACAACGAGGCCAGAGTATGACAGCACCACTCATAAAGTGACAACCGACTCTTCAGCAATGTCTACAAACTGGCCTGAAACCTCAATGCCAGATGTTAAGACAACTACAATTGAAGCATCTACCGATTATCCTGAAACAACAACAACCGCAAGAGACACGACGAGCCCAGAGTATGAAAGCACCACTCAGAAAGTGACAACCGAGTCGTCAGTGACGTCCACGGCTTGGCCAGAAACCTCAATACCGGACGTAAAGACTACTACAAATGAAGCGTCTACCGATTATTCTGAAACACCGACGACAGCAAGAGACACAACGAGCCCAGAGTATGACAGCACCACTCATAAAGTGACAACCGACTCATCAGCGATCTCCACGAACTGGCCCGAAACTTCAATGCCAGATGTAAAGACAACTACAATTGAAGCATCTACCGATTATCCTGAAACAACAACAACCGCAAGAGACACGACGAGCCCAGAGTATGAAAGCACCACTCAGAAAGTGACAACCGACTCATCAGCGATCTCCACGAACTGGCCGGAAACTTCAATGCCAGATGTAAAGACAACTACAAGTAAAGCATCTACAGATAATGTTGAAACGCCGACGACCGCAAGACACACAACAAGCTCAGAATATGACAGCACTACTCAAAAAGTGACAACCGAGTCGTCAGTGACGTCCACGGCTTGGCCAGAAACCTCAATACCGGACGTAGAGACTACTACAACTGAAGCGCCTACCGATTATCCTGAAACACCAACGACCGCAAGAGACACAACGAGCCCAGAGTATGACAGTACCACTCAGAAAGTGACAACCGACTCTTCAGCGATCTCCACGAACTGGCCGGAAACTTCAATGCCAGATGTAAAGACAACTACAAGTAAAGTATCTACAGATAATGTTGAAACGCCCACGACCGCAGGACACACAACGAGCTCAGAGTATGACAGAACTACTCAGAAAGTGACAACCGAGTCGTCAGTGACGTCCACGGCTTGGCCAGAAACCTCAATACCGGACGTAGAGACTACTATTACAATTGAAGCTTCTACCGATTATCCTGAAACACCAACGACCGCAAGAGACACAACGAGTCCAGAGTATGACAGCACCACTCAGAAAGTGACAACCGACTCTTCAGCGACCTCCACGAACTGGCCGGAAACTTCAATGCCAGATGTAAAGACTACTACAATTGAAACATCTACAGATTATCCTGAAACACCAACGACCGCAAGAGACACATCGAGTCCAGAGTATGACAGCACTACTCAGAAAATGACAACCGTGTCGTCAGTGACTTCCACGGCTTGGCCAGAGACCTCAATATCAAATATAAAGACTACTACAATTGAAGCGTCTACATATTCCTCTTCAACATCAACGACAATTAGTGAAAATACAACAGACAATGGGCGTACAACAACGCAAGGAACTACCGATTATGAAGAAATCATTTCAACTGATGTCTCAGTATCATCCACAACAGTACAGGATATTGTTTCTACTGATCCATCATTACCATCGACAGTTTCACAAGAAACCACCGATACGACTAGGCACATTACTACTGAATCACCAGTTTTAACTACACCAGCTTCTATATGTCCACCAGGATTTAGTGGAAATGTTCCACATCCGGAAGATTGCCGTAAATATTACATGTGCATGAGTGGATTCGAATCTATAATATCTCTGGAATGTACAATAATTTCTGAGTTCGACCCTGTCAGTCAGGTATACATACATGCATATTAGTTGGTATTTAGTATTGTGTTCCACAACATTTTATTATTGCCGTTATTTGCATGAAGCACAATAGGTACAGAAAATATTATCTTTCCATACTTTTCGCCGAATTCTTGAGAGTTTGCATGTTGAATAGTGACGTTTGCATGTTGAATTAAGCATATTATATATTTTATTTCCCGAAGCTGTAATGGAATTCGAAACCTGTCGCGTTTACAATCGCATGCGTGTGCTTATGGCACGTAAACTGATGCACTGATATTGATTATAGCCTATGAACGAAGGTTAAATTGATCGGTCAATTCTTCGTTTGCAAGACCTCATATTATATCTTGTAAACAAGCCGTCATATACTGGCAGATGTTATTACGAGTGTTTAAATATACAGATAAAAAAACATTGAACGGATATAATTTTAATATAATTGCTCATTAAATAAGCTATCATAATTGAATGGTTTTTCTTGTGAGATAAAGTACTTACTATTTGCTATTTGTTCTATTCTTATTTATTATTTGCTATTTATACTATTTTTATTTATATTTCACATTGCAAGCAATATAAAAACATTACATCTTATCACGTTTTCAGCAATGCGTTCCGATATCTGAAGATGGTTGTTTAGCTTCTAAAGAAAACGGTAACCAAGAGACCTCTACATTTTCAAGGACAGAATTAACAGAGCCTACAGAAAATAATACAAACATTGAACAAACTACACATCATAAAACAACATCTGTGGACGACATTGAAGTAACATCAGTTGTAATACAAACAACAGATGGTCAAATGACTACAGTACCTATTGAAACAACAACTATGCACGTTTGTCCGCCTAATTTCGTTGGTATTATCCCGGATCCTGAACGGTGTGATAGATTCTACCATTGTATCATGGGACAGACACTGCCACTTTACTGTGGCCCAGGATACGAATTTGATAGCGTAGATTTGGTAGGAATTCACAAATATCATTTATTTTCTTAGTTAAATACAATTATAACAATATGAGTGTGGCTACCATTCGCTTATTTTTTGCATATAAATTATAAAAAATAAGTGACTGATTTTTTAATTATTAATTGTATTGAGATTAAGTAATTCTAAACCAAATTTAATAAATTAAATAGTATTATTCGTTATAAAATTGCACAAATTGAAAATTTGCAGGAATGCAAACCAATTTCTGAAAATGGTTGTTTTGCATCTAAAAATCAAGAAACTACGAAACATATAGCCGAAACAACATTAGAAGATGAAATAACAACATTAAATTTTAGTGATCGCACGTCTAGTGTGGATGAGGACACTACTGGTGCAGTAGTAAAGACGACAAGCGAAATTGAATCTAGCACTAACAATAAAGGAACTGGCGTAAACGAAGTAACAACAGATTCATCCGGCAGTGAACACAGCACTGTAATTGATAATACAGGATTGCCAGTGACTACATCGGAAAATTCTAGTGAATCAACTATTTCGACAATGAATACTGAATCTTCCATCATTGTATGCCCACCAGAATTTATTGGTGTCATCCCTGATCCTGATAAGTGTGACAGATTCATCCACTGTGCCGTCGGTCATCCTATACAGCTATACTGTGCACCCGGATATGAATTTGATAAAGTAGAATTGGTAAGTTAAAGAGAAAGAAAACTATTACATGATTTCAAATTAATTTCAAAATAATTATTAATTTATAAACTAGCTTATTATCTTCTAAAATATATCAATAATAAAAATGTGTGGAATAAAAAAAAATCGATAACATGTTTAGCTACCATTATATTTGTTGCATTGTTAGCCGGGTGGAAATTTTACTTACAACAAGATATAATTACTCAAAATAAAAGTATATAAAGTGTTTTTGTGTTTATAACCATATTAACAATTTATTTATTTATTTAACAACAAACTAGCTATTTATTTAATTTTGTAATAAATATTTTCTAGGTGTTCAGGACAAAAAATATTTTTGCCGTTGACAAAAATATTTTAATAGGTCGCTTTTTTACAACATCCCTGCTTAAATTGTATATTAATCAACTGTAAAAACATATTTTGTCTTTTAAGGAATGTAAGCCAATTTCTGAAAACGGGTGTTTCGCTTCCAAAAATACAGAAACAACGACCAATAAGGAAAAAATAACAACAGGAAACGATATCACATCAGATTCTGCACATAGCGTAATTACTGAAATAGAATTAACAACCAAAAATAACGACGATAATATATCCTCCAATACTACAACTGATGAGAATGATATATCAACACCATCGTTAGAAACCGAACAGAGCTCTCCGACATATACAGCGACTAGTGAACCTTCTGAAGTAACCACTCCTTCAATTAGTATAGATGATCCTACGATAAACCCAAGTACTGTGTGTCCGCCTGATTTTGTTGGTCTTGCCCCTGATCCTGAAAAATGTAATAGATTTTTCCACTGTGTTGTTGGTCAAGCTATAGCATTATACTGTGCACCTGGATACGAATTCGATGTTGAACGCTCGGTAAGTCGCGGATTTTCAATATACACACACACACACACATATAATCATCACGCTGATAATTATACCCGAGTTGGGGTTGAACGTCTATGAACAATAAATATAAAAAAATGTTGAGTTGAACTTATACTCTTATAGTATAGTAGGTTGAACTCATAGTCTGACACTGTCCTCTGTACCACGTCCTCTATACTTGTAATTTCTATATTTCTTTTTACATTTTCTACTTATATTTGCTTTGTTCAGTTAGATGGTTGAAATAAATGATGTTAACAATTTAAAAATTCTAGGGTTGCGTGCCTATATCAGATAACGGCTGTTCTGCAATAAGAAATCAAACTACAACGGATACTTCTGAAAATGAAGAAAGTACTGATGTTACGATGCCAAATTCCGAAAGTACCACTAATAATGAAGGTGTGTCAGTAACTAAAACAGAATTGACAACAAAGAATTCTAATGGCAATGAAACAACAACAGTCACTGATACTTCTCAAAATCCTACGGAAATAACTTCGTCTACAGCTAACGTCGATGACACAGATAATAATAATAATATATGCCCACCTAATTTTGTCGGAGTTATTCCGGACCCTGAAGCTTGTGATAGATTCTTTTATTGCACAGTTGGTCGGCTAGTTATATTGTACTGTGCCCCAGGATATGAATTTGATAGTGACCTTTCGGTAATTTTTGTCATAAGCTTTCATAATATTTGCGTTTATATATTTAAGATTGTATAAGACGTGTCGTGTCGCTTATGAATGTGTCCCCTTCCTTGCATCAAATCAAAATCAAATCAGCTTCATGCTGTATCTCGCATACAACAGAGTAGGCAGAGGGAACCTAGTGTTAAGACACTCTGTTCCCCACTTTCTGCCGGATTCTGGAGGTATTGCGTGTTGAGTGGCAGAACTCAACGCCGCGCTTATCCTTGACACCAGAGCGAAGAAATGAATATATAAATTTAAGAAGAAATTTAAATATAATATAAATTTAATTTATTTCAATATTTCATCTCCTCGAGTGGGGATCGACCCCAAAACCAGTCGGTTTTACAGTCACACTTCGTGCCGCTGCGCCGCGACTGGCTTTCCTGATATAAGTCGCGGTTTTTTTTGCCAGGAACTGCGTACTGACTTGATCTACTCAATTTTGCAGTCTATTTAGAAAAGTTATAGAATTATTGGGTATCTATTAACTGTCGTTTTAATTTAAAATTTAACTCAAAAAATACTACTCGAGAAAATGAAATATTTAATATTTTCATTTTCTCGTTCTGGCACGTTCCGCCACTCAGTTGCCCCCGGCAGCAAGTGGATAACGGAACGGTCGATGAAACGGAATGTCTTAATACTATGTTTCCTCTGCATACCATGGCATGTCAAAAAAACGTATATAATACATATTAGATTTGTAATGAATATTGCTAATATTTAAAATACGGAGCTTCACGCTTTTCCGGTTTGGCAGGGAGACAAAACTTATCAAGTGTTAAAACAATTCGTTCCTCATTTAGTCGAAATTTCGACATTGTGTGTTGGGTAGTGGAACAAAACTTTATGTCTATTAGAGTACATGATAAAATTAAATTAGCTTCACGCTTTATCCCTAACAGGGTAGTCAGAGAGAACGGAGCGGACGCTACGGTCTCTGCATACATCTTTCGCTTCGTCCAATGTCATCAACCTCTTCATCTCGAGAGAAAGAGTTCTCGTGCTTTCAAAGAGTTCTCGTGCTTTTTACGTGATCTTCCGACGTCGTACCAAAACGCGCAGCTGTGCTGACGTTTCAATGCAACCAAGGCTCTCTTATTCTTGTTACCGGTAGCAATACGCCTTTCCACATCCATCTCATATCTTGCATTTCTACATACTCCCCAAGTATACCACATCATTCACTTGTTCTATTATCTTACCATTTACACTGATCTTGCATTCCATCCTTTCTTCATCTCGTTCAAAAATCGGAATAAATTAAATATATAGGACGCCCAAGAAAGTGCTGTTTGCAGGACATGAGAGCCAGTACCGTAGACCGTGCAAAGTAGAGTAGGTTGAGTAGGTAGGCAGACCCTGGCCTGGATAATGCCAGGAGGAGGAAGAAGACTTCTTATAACTAACTTGTTTAGTTATTATTAAATAATATATACTCTCTTTTTCAGCGTTGTGTTCCCATATCGGAAGATGGATGCTTTGCATCAAGAGGCTTACTAACTTCAACTAAATCTGTTGAAACTACTGAAACTAATAAAGAAAATACTAAAACAACTGTAGATGCTAACATTTCAACACAAGAATTAAGTTCTACATATAGTAACACCGATGGAATACCTACAGAATTTTCGGAATCAACAACCGATTTTAAAACAACAATACCAAACATTTGTTACCCTGGTGTAACAGGAAGTTTCCCACATCCTGAAAATTGTAATCAATACTATTATTGCATCGCAGGATTTGAAACGGTACTAACATGTACACCTGGATATGAATTTGATCCAGAGAGCAAGGTATGATGTAAATAAATATATATTTCGAAACATGAGGCTATTGCGGGGGAATGTACAAGCGTGTGACCGTAAACGTGGCAGTTGTGGTTGCGACTCTCATTTGGGGGAATAGATTTATTTCATCATTCTGGTAATGAGGCAAATGTCTTAGAAATTCGGGGATAAGTGAAACAGAGATATCTTATTGAGGAATGGAGTATCTTATCTAGGTGCCCACGTTCCATCTTCCTATCTGCTATGGGAGTGCTATGTGAAGCTAAAAAAAATATACATATACTAGGATATTGTAACGGTTAGATCTGCATCTCATTATAAACGCGATAATTGTAAATTCGATCACCGCTTGAGGGAATGAGCTATCGCCATTTCCCTGTTCCGGTAGGATATACGGCTTTTATTTATGCCACTCAAGAATAAATATCTCGAATGTAGCCGGAAATTGAACGGTGTTTTAGCACCAGGTCATGTTTTGACCCAATTTAACAATTAAAGTTTGTTTCATCAAAATCGGTTTATTAAAAAAATTATCGTCATTTGAATGAACTCAAGGCATTAGTTTGCCTGCGAATGTTATATAGCAATCGGGCTGGTAAGATTCTTGGCCAAAGAATGATATTCGAAATATCTTGGTTATATGACTGTTGATAAAAATATATATTTTTGAAGCACTATTATACATTATTTTATTCAATAAAGTAAACAAAATTTAATTGTTAGTAGTTACCTTCATAAATCATAACAGTTAAGTTTAAGTCGTGATTAAATTAACACAGAAATAAAGACCGATTTGATCTGAAATATTAAGTAAATACATAGATTCTTCGGTTCGTTTGAAATAAATCTATAAAAAAATGCCTAAAAACAGCCTTTCTAAGCGTACACTGTAATAACTACATATGTACAATTTAGCTAATAATATATGTAACTAATTTAAAAACTGTACAGAAATTAATATGCAATTATAACAGTTATTTTACAAAAAATATTGTGAATTCTTGAAATCAATAATGTAACATTTAAGGCTGTTACTGAAAGAGTAATATAATTATTCACTAACATCAGCACATTTAACAGAGTTTTAAAATTATGATGAGACGTACATGACATAGGTAAAAAGAACATAATGTTACAAAAATATATACGTGCAATAAATAAGTAGCTTTATGTATATTTTATAAATCAAATATCAACAATGGTCGTATTTTTTAATTCAAAACAATCAAAAATTCTTATAGAAATTACGATAATATAGTAAAAAATAATATGATTGTTTTTATAATATACAGATTAAAGTAATAAAAAATCATATAAGAAGTCATTATAATGATCAATCAATTCTGTTTATTAGATCAATAATTATGTAGTTAAACCGGCGAAGGCACAGGCGGGCCGCTAGTGTATAATAAATCAAGTGATTTTAAAAAGGCTCACTATTTAATCTATCATTATATATTTACTGATTTTAACTTTCAATAAATTATTGTTTCTCTTTTGTAGACATGCAAACCTATATCGGAAAATGGTTGTTTTGCGTCCAAAGATGAAGGAAGTTCAACGAGTAAGAACAAAATAACAACAGATAATAGTGTTTTAACATCAGAAATAGTAGCAACAACAACAACAAGAAATAATGAGTCAGACACTTACAGTAGTACTGATATAAACAATGTATCAACAGATTCATCTGAAAACGATGATAATTCTTCAAATTACACTTTAGATGTACCAATATCTACTGAAAATCCTAATGAAATGACTAGCCCCTCAATAAATGTCGAAGATCCCTTAAATCCAAGCACAATATGTCCACCTAATTTTATTGGCGTCATTCCCGATCCAGAGAGATGTGACCGATTTTTCCATTGTATTATAGGTCAAGTTATAACATTACATTGCCCACCTGGATACGAATTTGATATCACACATTCCGTAAGTAACTAAAAAACTAAGAACAAAAAAATATATAAACGTTAGTTTTTTTATTATTGGATGGGTGTCTTTTATTATCATCATCACTTCAATTTACAGGATTGTGTTGCAATTTCTGATAGTGGATGCTATGCATTAAAAGAGTTATTTACTTCAACAAAATCAGCACAAAGTACTGCAGAAAGTAGTAATGACAATACCGAAACTACAAATAACTTTAGTGGCACAACGCAAGAATCTACTTCTGCTCGTATTGATGATATATCTAAGAAAGTAGAAGAAACGACAACAGAGTCAAAAACTACAACACCAAGTATTTGTCCTCCTGGTGTGTCTGGAAATTTCCCACATCCAGAAAACTGCCAAGAATATTATCATTGCATCGCAGGGTTTGAGACTATACTAAGATGTACACCAGGTGATGAATTCGATCCAGATACTAGGGTAAGATCTTAATTGACGATCAATAATATTTTTTTAAAAAATATAAGGTGTTATTAACTTTTCTGTTACGATTTTCTGATCAGGGGCCGTTCAAGTATTACGTAAGCAGTTGTTTTGCAATTATTGACCCCCCCCCCCTGTCATCAAAAATAAGTAATCCTCTAAGAAATATTTCATTGAAAACGTCAAAAATAAGCAAACACAAGACCCCCCTCCCCCCTACAGTGCTTACGTAATACTTGAACGGCCGCTCATTATAGGCACATTTCTATTTCTACTTTCTTAACTAGGCTTAAATAAAAATTAAAATTCAAAATATTCTTTATTCAAATAGACTATTATTAGCAGTTTTGAATCGTCGAATGAACATATAAACAAAATAGGTATCACCGGTTCGGAAGGCAGTTCTGCTGGGAAGAGCCGGCAAAAGCTTATAATATGATATGCTTATGATAATCTATTTAAGGTCTATTAAAGCCGCCGTATGCGTTAGCGCTAGACTGACCGTTATGAAGTTCCTGGGACTCCATTCATAACAATAGTTTTAAGCAAATCTTTTTTAATATGTTATGTTACTAGCGGACCCGGACGCGGCCCGCTTGAACTATACGAATATTTATTTAATATATTTATGAAAGGAATGGTAAGAAAATATAAGCCTAAATAATCAAAATAAACCGAAAAAGAATATTAAGTAGAGAAAATTCTTATTATTAGAAAAAATACGTAACTATTTAAAATTAAACAAAAATAAAAATAAACGTAACCAAAATACCATTCTTTTCTCAATACTTAAATAATATTATGCCGATGCCGCCCAGAGCCGAAACTTACACCACACCAAGAAATTAAAAAAATTCTAGCCAATCGAATCTACTACTCGAATAAGCGAAGAACCAAAGAAAATTATCAATTAATAATAAACAGCAAATAACCACATAAAATTTAACAGTAGATCCAAAATATATAAAAATTTACAAAACCGTCAACGTTCGGGAAATCCATTTTGGGGCAACATTTTGCTAAAACAAAGTTCCCTGTTGCTTAGCGACGGTTGTTATTAATATGGCAGAATAAATTGCTTTTCAAATTCAAATATAATTTAATGTATTAGTATATATCGAAAAAATTACAATCATGAGAAGAATAAAGTATCCTATGTTCATCCCAAGACCCACAAGTATTTCTATATGAGTACTTTATCACAATTAAATTAGCGGTTTGAACCTGATTGCGTAAAAGATAGACAGACAGACGGACAAACAGAGTTACTTTCGAGTTTTTATAGGTAAGGATGGTATAATATGCGAGTATAGTGCCAAAACACAAGGTTTTTCTTTGGGATTGTAATTATATTTTAAAATATTTGAAGATTTATGTATTAGTTAAGTTCGCTAATAAAGAGTATAATAAGTTAGTATATATTATCAAAGTTTCTAAATATATTTTACAGGCATGTCGACCAATATCGGAAAATGGTTGTTATGCATCAAAAAATGAAGAAAATTCAACTAATATAGATCAAATAACAACAGAAAACAACAAATCTGATAAAAGCGATCTAAAAACAGAGTCTACTTCAGCAAAAATTGAAGTCACGACACCTACGATATGTTCATCTAGCGATGTCGGAAATGTCGCAGATCCCGACAATTGTAGTAAATTTTACCTGTGCTCTGCTGGTGTTGCCATATCTCTGTCATGTAATCTTGGACACGAATTTGATCCAATAATTCGAGTAAGTGTTTTATGTGGCTACAGAATCAACATTTATATTAAGATTTTAAACCTTATATGGTTGTTAGGTTAAACGCGCTGTTCTTAGCAATTATGGGTCGAATTGGCAATAGAGCTTATTTATTTCTCTAGATACTCTATTTATCGCATAAGGTTATACTTATAGTTTACGTTAACCGTTTCGGCATTATATGCCATCAGATACAATGAAAACTACCTTAAGCTTATATAATGAGTGGTGTATGACTCATTATATGAGCTTAAGGTAGTACTCTTACTATTACTTTTTTCCATTTAATCACAGGTTGAAGTTGCAGTTCAGCTATAATACTTATATTTTTTGTACGTTTTTAGCAATGTGCACCCATATCTGACAATGGATGTACTGCGAAATTAGCAAGTGAATCTATTACTGAAACTAATAAAAACGATGAAAATGAATTTGACACGGAAATGGAGTCTACTTCATTTAAAATTGAAGTAACTACACCAACGATATGTTCACCTACTGATTTTGGAAATGTCCCAGATCCGATGGATTGTACTAAGTATTATCTATGCTCTGCCGGTATGGCTATACCCTTGCAGTGTAATTTAGGATACGAATTTGATTTAGTGACTAAGGTGAGTGAGTTCATTTGATATTATAATTTTTTTCTTTGTGGTATTTTGTTATTATTTTATACGCTATGTTGACGTGATTCGTACCTTTTGCTTAAAAAATATAAATTACAAATTCGCTTATATGACTTTAGCACTAAAACCTAAAACATTCAATAGTCGTCGTGTATAGTCAAACCATTGTTAATTTTTTTTTAAATAAATTAGTTAAAATGGACAGTTAATTAAAATGAAACAGACGAAAATTAAAAAAGAAAATATTTTTTTACCTGGACGTATCTCATAAAACGGTTATTTAAATAAATAAATTGACTTAAAAATATCACTGAGGCCAGTCATGGAGTAGCGGTACGAAGTGTGACTTTAAAACCGACTGGTTCGATCCCCACTCGAGGAGATGAAATATATACTTAAATTTATCTTTCCATTTCTTCGCTCTAGTGTCGAGGTTAAGCGCAAACACAATGCCTCCAGAATTCGTCAGAAAGTGGGGAACGGAGTGCCTTAACACTAGGTTCCCCCTGCCGACCCTGCTGTGTGCGGGATATGTCGTGAAGCTGATTAAATGAATTTTATTTTTATTTAAAATTTAAATTTTAAAAATATCCTATTTCCTACTTACCTATATTATACATATAATATCCAGTGCGTTGCGTGCATTCATATCTGAAAAACTAATGTTATTATGAAACTTGGACTGTTCCTTCGGAATATGATATATTCGAATAAGAAAAATAATCTTTACAATTAAAACTTACACTTTCACTAATAAGTAATTTTTAATGTAATATAAAATATTTTTCAGCAATGTGTTGTAATATCAGAAAACGGTTGCTTAGCAATTAAAAATAAGAATGAAGCCTCCGCATTGCCTACAACTGAGTATGCGACGTTAGAAGATCAGGAAATGAATACAAAACAGAAAGAAGTGGAAGAAGAAGCAGTTACTGTAAAAAATGAAAATTCTGATGTAGTTTGTCCACCAGGACTTAATGGGCACATTGCGGATCCTCAAAGATGTGATAAATTCTATATGTGTTCTGGGGGATTAATTATAACACTGTATTGCTTGCCCAACCACGAATACGATACTAATTTAAATGTAAGTATATGACGATTTAGATATAATTTTATTAAACTAGAAAATTATAGTAATAAAATTAGAGTAATATAGCAAAGAAGGATTGAACCCACAACCATTGCGTTTACAATTAGATGCTGTCCCGCTAAATTTTTACGCAGATTTTCGTTGTTTTGGTGATTATTCCTATTTAAAATAATTTTATGAATTATTGATGTACATTAAATATGAGCAATCTAATTCTTTCTTATATAAACTTATGAAAGAAAAAACATTACTAATTCATATATTTTTTTCTAGAAATGCGTCCCGGTATCAGATAACGGCTGCACAGCGTCTAAAATATGAACAATTTGCAACGAAAAAGGACTTTGGCAACAGGACAGATTATAAATATAAATTAAAAATATCCTCGTTACCTATTGAGAGATGATCATAGACTCTTTTTATTTTTCTATTTTTTTAAGATGTTTGTAATAAGAAGAGCCTCTGAGATGTTTACAGCAGTGTAAGTTATTTATTTTAGATATACATTTGTAATAAATGCATTTTATAATAATTTTGTTTCAATTTGGATTTGTCTGTTGGAAGTATATAATTGGCCTTTTGTGTTTGTCTTATTTCTTATAACGGGCTTAAACAACTTAAATTATTTAGTCATTGAATCACTCAAAATATATATATGGTTGTAAACCATATAGCAAATAATAGTCTGTAATAAATATATGTATAATTTTCAATTGAAGAAAATATAAAAGTAAAAGGTAATTTTATAACTATTTACATTGGCTTACTTATAAGATAATTCAATCGACTATGAATCGACATTAAACATTTTATTATTTTAAAATAATATCACTCACTGTGATATGTTTGACATTATATACATTTTTGATAAAAAATATATTATACGTTACTGCAACTAATCTGTAACTAATATATATATGTATATGTAACTAGACTATATATACTTCTAAAGGTATTTCCGAAAGCGAAGCGAGCCAGTCGCATGCACGGAAAACTTTGCAAATAGTCTATATCACAAAATAGGGAAATTAACTTAGAATTAGAGGCCAGCCGTGGCGCAGTGGCACATAGTGTGACTGTAAAACCGACTGGTTGTGGGTTCGATCCCCACTCGAGGAGATGAAATATTTACTTAAATTTATATTTCCATTTCTTCGCTCTGGTGTCGAGGCAAAGCGCGGCGTTGAGTTCTGCCACTCAACACGCAATGCCTGCAAAATTCGGCAGAAAGTGGGGAACGCAATGTCTTACACTAGGTTCCCTCTGCCTACCCTGCTGTGTGCGGGATATAGCGTGAAGCTAATTTCTAATAACTTAGAATTAGATTAACAGTTTAATTATTTTGAAAGTACTTAGTAACAACTGAATCAAGAAAATTCTATATTTTTGAAGTCAGTTGAAAATGAGAACATTCTCTTTTTTGAAGTTGGTAGAAAAGAAATGCAACAATGAGGAATTTCACTTCTGACACCAATTTTAACAATGTTTTTCCTTGCAACTGTTATAGTATAAAAATATTTTTTACCAAAAAAATTCATCGGAATCGGAATTAAGACATGTGATTTGCTCATACACATCATTGTCTTGCTTGGGAAACACTAGCTTTTAAATAAAAAAAAATATCAAAAGCGGTTCACCCAGTCAAAAGATCTTACAAACATAAAAAAATACAGTCGAATTCATAACCTCCTTTTCTCAAAGAAGTCGGTTAAAAATATAATAATAAATTATTTTATTGTGAAATGTTCACCCTGTGTCTCAAGCTCTGCTCAATCGAATTTCTGGTTATTATAAACATAAAATATACAAAAATATAAATTTTAATAACAAAAATATTATTTTCTTTCCTATTAACAATTAGCAATAATCTTTTATTTCCTATTTATAATCTGCAATCATTAGCCATATTTTTACTTATCTCACTTTGTTTCGTCGTATTAATTTTGCTGATCACGTGATTTTTCTGGTGTTCAGTTGGACTGCTTGCACTAAGGTCATTCAATTTCATAACATAATATAAAAAGTCTAAAAACTCTTTAGAAGATTTGCGTCTTTGACAGTTCGCTTCTAAATGAGGCATGCATTTCTGTAATATTAAGTAGAAAAAGAGTGTTAATTATTAAAGTTTATTAAATAGTCTTAGATAAATTCTCAAATTTCATAAATAAGCTTAGAAGACTAGTGATAAGTCACTCTGCTCTCCACATGTTCGCTTCTAAAAAGTTGATTTACACATCATATAAAAAATTCTGATTTTGTTATATGTATAAATATCGTGAGACCAAAATATATTTTGGCACAGTGGGACAGTTGACGCAAAGTAGATGTGAGTTTCATTTCTATGCCTAGGAATTGATTATTTTCATTTCTCCAGAGCAAAATATGTTTTATTTCCGACAATCAATGGTGCACCATTGAGTTCCTTGACTTTTAACTTAATACACAAGAGTCTTAAAAATGAGTACTCTCTGCCTTCCTTTGTACAGCAAGGAGAGCAAAGCGTGTAGCTATAATAAAATGTTTAAACATATTATGCTCACCAGAGCGTAAGGATTGAATTCGTATCCATATCGACAGCTTACTTTTCTAATACCTCCAAATAAGCACTTATAGTAATATTTACAATCACTTCCATCGGGAAACGCAAATTTATCCCAAAATCCACACACTGGCTTAGAAAGTGACGGTTGAGTAGTAGTTTTTGAAGATATATATGTAGAAGTAACAATTGGTTGGATAGTGGGTAGAGTTTTTAAAGAATTTGTTGATTTTTGTGTAGTTGTAGCAAGCACACAAGGTGAAAAAGAGTAGGGTAAAGGCGGTAAAGTGCGTGTTTGAGTTACAATTGGCTTTGCTGTTGGTGAAGTTATAGATTTACCAGTAAACAGCATTGTGTTAGGCGATAATGAAGAGTATGTTGATTTAAATTCTTCTTGTGTAGTAGATTGAATTGTATATGTCGCTGAATCTGTTTGCAAATTGTTTTGTTGGTTTGATATGGAAGGCTCCATTATCATAGCTGATCTATGTTTATTCTCTAAGCTTGTTGGAGAAGTCTCTAGTGTTGTAGAAGGACTTTCCACGTCATATTTTCGAGTTTCTGTAATTTTTGGTTGAATTGTTAATAGCGTTGATAACATTGACATCAAATGTGAATTATCACTTACATTAAGTTCTGAAGGATATGATGTTGAGACTGTTGTAACGGGTATAGTTGTTATATAATCTGTAGTTGATTTTAAATTTGATGTTGATGATGCTAATGTAACCGATACAGGATGCCATGTGCTGTTTGTAGTATTCGTAAATATTATTGGAGAAAAATGGTCTACTGTTAAGAGTGGTACAAACGTTGTTTCAGGTGCTATTGATAAATTGTTTGTGGCTTCTCTAGACTCTAATGCAGAAGATAACACTACTGTTGTTTCTGATTTTGGTGCATTTGTACTTGATATTAATTTTGATGGTGAAGATTGGGATATTACTGCAGTAAGTTTATGTTCCGTGGTAGTTAATAATTCTGTTTTAGAAAATGTTTTTGAAGTTGAAAAAAAATCTTGAGTTGTACTCAAGAATTCTGGGGAGGAGTTTTCAGAATGTTGTGGTATTATAGACAATCCATCGACTTCTGTTGTTGAAGACAATGTTAAATGGGATGAACTTTGTGAATTATATGGTATATTTGTTGCTGAGGAAAATATCGGTATTAAAGTTGAGTTACCAGTAAATATTTGTGATTCAGTTTGTAGAGCATCTGTCGTCACTGTCGGAGAAACATTAGAAGATATTGTCATACTAGATAAAATAATTTTTTTATTACTTGTTTCAAATTGTGAGGATGAGGATGTAATTGAAGTTGGTATATATTCTGTGGCCGTTTTCAAAACACGTCCCTGTGTTGCGGCCTCCTTGAAATAAGATGTAGGCTTAGATGAAGTATTGCCTACAGAGTATTGCGTTATTGCAAATGGTTCTCCAGGTTCTATAGTGGGAGTAATCGTTGGAAAGTATGGGATTTTTGTAGAAGATAAGATGTTTGTTGTAGAAGAAACTAACGGTTTCAATGTTGAAGATTCGGTAAATATTTGAGATTTTGCTGTTATCGTCGAAAAAGTATTAGAAAAAAACTTTGTACTAGGCGTAAAAGAATTAATAGTATCATGCTCAGTTAACATAGGCAAAGATGTAGTGAAAGTGTTATTTATATAATATTGAGACGTTTCCGGTACTGTTTGCGGATCAGTTCCGAATGAGTCCGACGTTATACTTGGAAAAATCTTAGAAGATATTGTCGTATCACCAGTAATTGTAGTCATTCCGCTTGCATATAATTCTGTATTTAATGGATTTAGTGTTAAATTAGATGTTGCTATAGATAACATATTTGTGGTTGTTGTTGTAGGTAAACGTGTATAATTACTGTACTCCTTAGATGATACAATTGGAGAAATCGAATATACACTAGTTTTACTAGATTGTACAGGTTTAGTCATGTTGATGTCTACGCTGTTGGTTTCTAATGGTATTGTTGTTTCTGCTTCTCTTTGTTCAGTCACGGTAAAAGTATGCCCTGATGATGATAGGCTTTGATTTGAATCACTTAATTGAGTCCACGATGTAGGAATTATCGAGATAGTAGTTTCAGGTGGCTTCTGTGGGATGAGTAACGTTGTACTTGATTTATTGCTACTGAACCCTTTGGCAGGTTCGATTGAAAATGCTGTGTATGTAGTAGGCTGATTAGATTGTACAGATTTAGTTAAATTTGTAAAATTGTTATATATACTTGTTGTTTGTGGTGAAGAGATTTTTGTTTTAGTTGAATTAGTGACGTTTAAATTAAATCCTGGTGTGAAATAGCTTTGACTTGTATCATTTAAATCAGTCCACCGTGTAGATATTATCGAAGTGATAGCCTCAGGTGGATTAGACGCCATTGTATTTGGATTATTAATATTAGAATCTGTAGAAGATACAATTGTAGGATTCTTATATACATTTGGTTGACTAGATTCTATATATTTTGTAGTTGTAATATATTTTCTTGATATTTTTAATGGAGTAGTAGGTAATACTGTTTTTTCTGTGACGTTTAAATTATAATCTGTTGTTGATGATGTTTCACTTGAATCTGTTGAGTCACTCCATAAGGTAAATATTATGGGCATGGTAAGTTGAGATGGATTCGTGGGGGTCATTAATGTTGAGGTTGGCATTTTTTTGCTAGACTCTGTAGAAGTGATAAATGCAGGACTTGTTGGTACATACGTCTGAGTTTCAGTCTGTTTTGATTCTTCAGATTTTGTTAATTCTAAAACATATGCGCTTGTTGGTGGTGTAGTAATTACTATTTCTGTTTGTTCTGTTGTGTTTAACGTAAATTCTGATAATGAAATTTGCCTTATACTAGTCCACAATTTAGATTGTATCGGAGTAGTAGTCTCAGAAATATCCGTTGACACAACTAATGGTGAATTTGGTTTTTTATTATAAAATTCCGTAGATGTAATTGAAGAAGTTGCATATACATTCAGTTGACTAGAGTTCACAGATTTAGTTGATTCTGTTCCATTCATATCTACACTTGCTGGTTTCAAACGCATAGTAATTTCTGTTCGTTCTGTTACGTCTAAAGTAAGTTCGGATGAATGACTCGAATCGGATGACTCAGTCCATAATGTAGACATTATTGAAGTAGTAGCTTCAGGTTGATTTATTGAGGTGATAAAAGTTGAGTTTGGTTTTAAAGTTGGTAACGATGGAGTTTTACTATTGCTATTTGTTTTTTGTGTGGTTGTATACGTAGCTGGCCAAATATTTGTTTTATTGATTGGAGGAGGAGTGGATATCTGGTAAATGGGTACAGGAATAATGAATATAGGAAGTGTCATGTTGCAACATGTTGCTGTAACTAGCGGTTGACAATTCTGAAATAAGATTGGCATTATTATTGGCTATTAATGGAAAAATGTTTTAATTTGAAAACTCAATTATTCATTAAAATCATAATCATGGGCGTATAAATGGGTGGAAGAGGAAAGTGGTCGGATCCACTATGAAAAAAAAAGCTTAAAAATTTAGATTTTGACCCGCAATCCGCGTCAGTGAAAGTTTTGCGAGTTCGAGTACCTGGTTCATTTTACGTCCCCCGCAGTTACTTGGCTCATGTCACAAAGTGTGACTGTAAAATCGACTGGTTGTCAGTTCGATCCCCACTCGAGGAAATTAAATGTTTACTTAAATTTATTATACATTTGTTCGCTCTGGATTCGAAGCAAAGCGCGGCGTTGAGTTTCACCATTCAACACGCGACACGGAGGTGTCGCGCGCCTCCAGAATTCTGTGGAAAGTGGGGAGCGGAGTGTCTTAACACTAAGTTCCCTCTGCCTACCCTGCTGTGTATGTGGGATACAGCTTGAAGATGATTTATTTATTTATGACTTAAAAATTTAACACCTTGTATGCAAAAATATCAAATCTAAGCTAGAGTAAAGAGTGCGCAATTACCTTTGATTTTAATTATAATTAAAAACATTCACTTTAAGGTTGATTTTTCATATATTTTATATAAGTTGATTAGTTGAAGTTGCACACACTTGGGGCACTCTACCCTACTTTGAGTTTATAAATGTTAAATTTCGTCATTGAGCGGGAAAATGAAACCCACAAAGCAACCTCCCCTTTTCCCCCACTCCACCCTTTCAATTCAACTGGAAAATATCTCTAGATGTGCCTGTGATAATAGTATAAAACTTACATTCGTTTTGATGTCGAAGAAGAGACCATTGGGACATGTCTGTAGATATGCGTGAGACAACCAACATAGTATAAAGGTTTGACAATCATTTGGATATGGGATAGCGTTTAAAGTTTGATTCACACAAGGATTACATAGCGTGACTGATGTGTGCAATAGAATCAAAATCGAGATATATTCTGAAAGAAAATCGATGTCGCCATGTATTTTTTTATTAGGCATATTATGAGGTCGTCGTGGTACAGGGGCACAAGCGTCACGGTGTAACGCGACGTTCGTGGATTCGATCCCACTCGGGGAAATTAATTCTCTCTCACACTCTCTTATACTAAGGCAATAAGCGAGGCATTGAGTGCCTCCAGTTTACATGCCTCCTCGACCTCGAATATTAACATTAGGTTTCCTCTGCCTATCTTGTCATGTATTATGTAAGTTTATTATTTAGTTGATCGCCATTATAGGGCTATAGATAAGGATAGATAAGAATTTAACCTTAGGACGCGAATTAGCAGTTCTCAAATAAGAACAGACTAAATTAAGACACTCCGTTTCAATTAATATACTTTCACGGAATTCTGGAGGCATTGCGTGTTAAGTGGCGGAACTCAATCCAGTGCGTTGCCAGAGAGGGGAAATTAAAATACAATTATTAAAAAGTAATTAAATAATAATAATATATTAAAATGAAAAATATATTTTAATTTTAATACATTTATTTTTTAAAAATAGCCAAATTTTTCTACAATTATCTGCTATAGTTGGTATTTTGTTAAAAATGTCACTTCTTTTAATAAAATAAACATAGACTCACCTTTTCTCTTGTAACTTTTCATTTTGAAAAAGACTTTTGTTTAATAATTCATAATATGATGAAGAGAAGTTACATGTCCATTACGTTTAATTCGTTACTGTTAAAAGAACAAAATAAAATTAAGCTAATTACTATAAAACAGTGGTAATAACCGAAGTAATCGATTCTTATTACTGATAAAGGATAGTGTTATACGTACGTACATTTGAAACCTTGAAATGTGTTATAAAAATAATATTAAGAAACTGACAAACACAAAATCTCTCCAATAATTTTAATGTTTTATTTAGTTTCCAGCTTCGTGCTTAGCGAGGTAGCCAGGAAGAACGGAGCGTCGAGTCCTCTCCGTCGCCCCGTCCACTGTCAGTCAATCTTCATACACACCTTCCATATGCTTTCCGGGTATGAGAACCTCGGAGCGAGGATCGATATTTTGTAGGGTAACTAAGGTTTTGACTTGCCTCTCGTACCACTCACAATATTTTTATTTCTCAAAAATAATCGTTTTGTTTCAATTTCAAAGTTCCTTTGAAAATATAGGGCAGAAAATCTTTTTGCAGTAGCAGCTATGCCCTCGACTTCAAATATATTTATTTTTTGATATATATATTATTGCACGAATTGATTGAATTAAATCAAACACTAAATGTTAAGGAAATTTTACCAAAATACAATGCTCAAAATTGCATGTTTTTGGTAATCGGTTAAGGCCGAAGTACCTGAGCGAGAATCGAAGCTACAACCGTCGAGTCGTCGAGAGTCAGACGTTGTGACCTCATCCAGCTTTAAAACAAAACTCACTGAAAACTTTTTTAAATAACACAAAATTATAAAAATGAATCAAGTACCCATTATATCACCTCTATTGTATATTCTAAGTAATGATCTCAACATAAAATATATAACAAAGGCGAAACTAAATTTTCTTTGAAAATTTCAATAGTTTGTTCGTCACAATCTAAAATAGGTTTAACGATGACGTAATGAAATACTTGCATACAGATATTATATACTAAAAATCCAAACGTGGTATCTTCTGCATACAAGTGGTTGTGGATTCGTTTTAATTAACTGAAATTATTTTCGTTTGCCCGCTCTGGTAAGACAAAGCACAGTGTTTAATTATGCCACCATGCCCGCAGTATCTAGAAAAAACGTAATTTACATCGGAGAAATAAGCTTTACGTTGCATCTCGCATATACCAGAATAATACTAATATAGTATATATCATTCTAAATAACTTCAAAAAAATCTTATAATTAAAAATGCAACTAAGGATTCTGGCATAATTTATAAAAATAGAGCAAAAAACAGCATTTATATAAATATATATAATTTATTTAATCAATCATCATTATTTTCATCATCATCATTAGCTTCACTATCATCATCGTTACTTTCATCATTTTTAAATTTCGCCTCTAATTCTTTTGCAGGATTAAACACACCGCTAGTTTGTGCGTTACATATAAAACATCTTGTTGTTTTTTTATAATTTTGTAAAGCGCATTTCTCACAGAAATAGTGTTTACATCTGAAAAGAATAAAAAAAAATATTTTGAGGTTATGTAAGCTCTGAGAGATGGCAATTAGTATTTAATTGACGTTAAATTAGTTAGTCATTTAAAAATGAAAACAAACATAAATTGTAAGTTATTTTTAATTAAAGATTATTCATGTAAATTAGGAGCCAACAGTCACTCAACATGCAATGCCTCCAAAATTCGGCGAAAGGGGAATGTAGAGTAAAGTACCTTACCGGGAATAAAGTGTTTTAAAACTAGGGTCCCAGGTACTCTCTGCCTACAACTAAACAATTAACTATTAAAATACAATAACTATTATAATACAACAACTACTGACAACTAGTATATAGAAAGGTTCCATTCTATACCTAGTAACTACTGGATCTTTAAAACTGTTTCTGCAAATAAAACATTTGAAAGGCAACTCATCGTCGCTATGTATCTCGTAATCGGAGTCGGAATTATTATTCTTCACCTCCTCCCTTTCCAATTGCCAGCCGTGTTTATAATCTGAACGGTCGTGGAGGAATTTACAGGAATCTGTGGGAATAAAAGGTTAATTAATGGTAATTGTTGGTTAAATAAAGGAGGAGGTCTCGTCGGTGCGACGCTAAATGCGACGGTTACGGGTTTGATTCCCACTCCAGGGAATGTCATATTTAATATATTCATTTCCTCAATTTGGTAACAAGACGAAGCTCAGCATTAAGTTCCGCGACTCAACACGCAATGCCTCGGGAATTCGGCGAAAACTGGAGTACGGAATTGTGTTACCGAAGAACGGAATGTCTTAAGATTAGGTTCCCAAGTTACCTCTGCTTGACCTATAGCACATAGGTTATATTAGAATGCATATGATAATTTAAACATGTTATAATTTGGTTAATAGTGTTAAAGTGTAATCCTTTGGTACGATACAACAATATTATAAATAAATAATACAAAATTGTGTAATATTTTTTTTTATTTAAATAAAAAAATATTCATACCTCCAAAACCACAAAAACCGGTTTCTTTGTAATCTTTACATATGTCCGGTTGGTAGTCCCATCTATAAAAAAGAAAAGAAAACAATAAGTTTTACAAATGACGTAAAGTTCATGTGAATATAATATTAAACATATTAATGTCGAAACAAGTCAAGCGAGTCGGATTCGCCCACCAAGGGTTCCATACCAATTTCCTGATAGAAGATCAATAGGAAGTACAAATTATAAACATCGATAAACTTATATTTGCCGTCGCATGTACTTATTTTATTGGTAATGAACTACAAATATAAATTTGTAATGCGTTTTCACTGTGATATAAGTTACCATTTTTCGGATTATTCAATTTGTTTTTACTATAAGGTCTCGTTTCTTGCAAATAAATCACGACTCTAACTTGAATATTGGTGAAATCCATGTAAAATGCAGTAAAAACGATAATGATTTGATTGTATTAATTTAAAAGCTTATATTTTCATTGCTCAGCTATTGCTTATTGCCTTGTCACCTCCACAGACAGACAACAAATTGCTCTTATTTATATGGGTTGTGTGTCATCTTTTGATGTACGATGAAACATTAAAAAACGGAGAACTAAATCACTATACTTACCGTACAGTGGCTCTTAAGTTGGCGGGAGCTCGTATCGGCCCTTTTCTTACTAATCCCGAACTCGCATTTCCGGCGGCTGTGTCACGTTTTTTATAATATTGAGCATAATTATTTATACCACGGTAGACCTGGGAAACAAAGATATCTATAGCCACACGCAGTATAAGGAAGTGATTAATAGAAAATACAAGAGCACAACAACATTGAAGTTGGTATTGTACAAATAAATAAAAAAAACTTAAATTGAATCCCAACTTACCTTATCATCGGCCTGTCCTTGTAACTCTTCATTAATTTTCTGCGCTTTCTCAAATATTGCTTGAGCATCCCTGTCTTTCTCTGTATCTAGTTCATATGTTGCCGTTGCGTTTTCTTTTTGTTGTTGTGCTGATAATGTCATGTTTGGTTTACTCTGAAATTTAAATAAATATATGTTGTTTTATAGGTCATGATGGAGATACCATAATAATTTTAGAAATATATATATCGATGGCTTTATGGAAGTAATATGCTGAGATTACTATAAATAATATTAAAATTTATTATAATATTATCTTATTATAGAAGTTCAAGAAAAATCCCTGATAAAGCAGGGAAAAATGTTTTTTACAATATAATATCCAGTTATTTTCCTCAGTAAATTCCGAAATATGGTTAGTCACATTTGAATGTTGTCAATTGAATTTCATTAATTTGTAAAAAGTAAAAGATAACTTCTTACGCTTTCATCATCACTGCTAATGTCATTGTTATCAATTTCAATTTTTCTACGTTCTCCCCCAGTCGTCTGTATATTTGGATTCAACTTCTGTGTCCTTTTAGAAGGTAACACAACTGTTGCTTCATCAGAGTCTGAACTATTTTTTTCTGAAATTTGATCATATGTAATATTAATATTAAAAACAGAAATAAAGGTTGTTGGATTATAAATATTATTAATGTTACAGCAGCATAGCATCTAAGTGTAAATGCAATGCTTAGGACTTATTTTCATTTCTTTGCTCTGGTAAAGAAGGCAAAATGCAGTATTGAGTTCTGCCACTCAACATCCAGTGTCTAGAAAATTCAATGGAGTGGGGAATGGATTGTCTTAACACTAGGTTCCCTATGAGTATCTAGTCCTGCTATATGTGGGGTACAATGAGAAGCTAAAAAATATTATTGAGTAACTTTTGTCTACTATTGCAAGCGAAGCTGTAGGTAGAAGCTAGTCTCAGTATGTAATTTCTGTTGTTTTAAATATAAAAGCAAATAGAGAAATTAAATATTCCATGACTTCATTTATAGAGCACTAATAACAATTACACAAATATTGGTTCTGTTCTGTGTTTTCTGAGCGGCTCGAGCCAACTGTCGCTGAGTATTATGTTAATAACATAATATTGTTAAAAAAATTATGAGCAGGATAATTTTCATTTAAAATATTAAAATTACTCTACATCAATTACATATAAATATATATTAATATAAGAAGTATAAAAGGCTTTTTATTAGTGTTAATCGTCCTAACATTATTTAATTATTTTAATTAATTATTATTAATTACCTTCTGAACTAGACGCTTTACGTTTTCTCCCGCCTCTATTCTTTAAAACTCGTTTCTTAAACGTTGAAGACACTTCTACTTCTGCGTCAGACATTTTTTTTATTGTATTTAATAAATACAACTTAACAGTAACGTATTATTTATTCTATATAAAATAATACACTAAATATATATAAATGAGCAATATATTTTTGTTTACGATTTAATTTACTAAACGTCAAACATTTTATATAAGGTTATGTTTAGATGCTTGTACAAAAATATTTTGTAAGTGACAAATCGATTTAATATGCTATCGATTTTAACTAATAATGCGAATAATTATAGCAAAATATTTATATTCTGTTTGAATTAAATATATTATATTAATAACTTATAAAACAACAGACGATTTTTTTTCAAATATTTCTTTTTATCAAATAATGCTAATAAAGTCACTCGATATTATAAAATATATGTATATAAACTGAAATTTTCAATTTTATGTACTATGAACATACATTTTATGTTTTACATGAAAAGGATATATGAATAAATTTTGATTAATCATATATATTATAATATAATAAAAGGAATGAATATAATATTTTGGTTACTCAAAGACAAAAAAAATATTGCTTACTTTTAGTAGAACACTAGTATCGTAACTTAACTAAAAAAATACTGTTTCATAAAATCTTATGCAATTTTTTTACTATGATATTTCACCTATCATATAAGTATTTGCAAATTTACTAATACTCCTGTTTTTTTAGCTATATCAGTATTTCCCAAACATTGTCCTGCAATTTCACAGTTATTTTAACACTGCCCTCTTGAGATCCCTTAAAACTTTCAAGCAAAAGTTGGTTCTATTAGACAAAATAATACACATTTATAAATATTAAGTAGTAAAAAGATTTTATTAATATTACATACTTTAGCCACAAAATTTTAGCGCTAAGTATGAAACTGCTGTTTATTTTTTAGCAAAGAATTTAAGTTCGCGGAAAATGACAAAAGTTTTATCCTAAGATCTGGTTCTTATTCTAGTTTTGCTACCCGGTATTTTATGTTGACGGCCCGGTACTGGACCAGTCGTGGACGCATATTATAAAAAGATATTATTATTTATAGTATAGTAGATCCTTGGTTACTTGTAGTGACAATTATGAAATTATTCCTTTTGTAAATAAACAAGGAACGTAAGTTGTGCATTCATTGGCGTATCCTCTCCCATACACCCTACCTCCTCACTTCCTATGCGCATGTGTGCATTTAAAGCAAATCAATATGATTTATGATTTACAATACATCCTTCATATCTCGTTAAATTTATAAATAGAATTAATAGTTTTGAAGATATCCATGATGTCAAGTGCCTGGCATTGTACTGTATATACTGCATAGCTTATTACAAGTGGCAGCGGTATTTATTAGCGGTAATAATTATATAGCAAGATAATCAATGAATAAATCGATTAGTAGCAATTAATGTGTTTTAAATAAGTTGTTTACAATTATCCGATTGTACTGAAATTTGAATATTTCGTTCCGATTTCGAAATCGAAACGAACGAATCTTCGGCCGTGCCGATACTAAATACTTGTCAGGGCATCACTGCAAATTTTTGTGGTCCACGAGTAATAAATAAAAAATAAATCAAATAAATCAGCTTCACGCTGTATCCCGCACACAGCAGGGTAGGCAGAGGGAACCTAGTGTTTTTAGACACTCCGTTCCCCACTTTCTGCCGAATTCTGGAGGCATTGCGTGTTGAGTGGCAGAACTCAACGCCGCGCTTAGTCTCGACACCAGAACGAAGAAATGGAAATATAAATTTAAGTAAATATTTCATCTCCTCGAGTGGGGATCGAACCCACAACCAGTCGGTTTACAGTCACACTTTGTGCCGCTGCGCCACGACTGGCCTCATCCACGAGTAATAAATAGTCAGTTTATTAATTCCAAATTATAAACATAAAATTATGCATTACAAATGCTAGTAAATCTTGTGTGCGGAGATTTCGTAGTTGGGTCATTACATTCTAGATCCCAACATAAGCTTAAATTCATTTTGATTGTATTAAGAAAAAGAAAACTCATTTTCTTTTCATAGAGTATCTATAACTTCGGAGATGATAGGAGTAAGAATTAATCAATGTTTGAACAAAAAGTATTTTTGATATCAATTTGAGAGTCCTATATAATTCATGTGATACACTACACAATATCTGAAAATCAATTTATTTTTTTACACCTCCCCAAATCTAACTAGAGAAATAGATCATACTGGAGATAGGTTTTTATGACATTGAGGTTAATTATGTAGATAATATCTTAAAATGTAGAGTTGAAAAAACTTATTTGGTATCAAATGAAAAAGAAATAACAACGACAGTAATTTTTCGGCATAGTAAAAGTCAATTCTATATAAGGTTATTTTGCTGAATAATATAAAATTATGAGATTTTCCAAATTAGCTCTAGTTTTTGATTCAAAAAATATTAGATATTTTTTTCTTTCTTTCAGCTTCACGCTTTATCCCGCACGTAGCAGGGTGGGAAACGGAAATGTCGTAATAGTAGTCTATGCAAAATAAAAAATAGAGACCTAAATAAATATGGGCGCCAGTAATATTGTAAGACAACTTACAATATATACTTATATTATACAAGAGGAAGAAAATTTACACTTTTAAATATCAATTGTTATAAAAAATACATTAAATAATATAAAGAAACACTTATTTTTACATTTTAAAAGTGTTTTACCTACTTAGGAAAGGAAAATACTTATTTAGAAAACGTATAAAAATTTGAACGTAGCGTATTCATACCCGCGCGTCCTGGAAACCGACCAGGCGCTCTGACCACTATGCCATACGTTCTCATCAAGTTACGTCGAAATTTTTATACGCAACAAGCGCAACAACTTATTTACGTTGTTAACATGGTTTATAGAACGTATGGTTTAGTGGTCAGAGCGTCTGGTCGGTTTCCAGGAAGCGCGGGTTCGAGTCCCGCTACGTTCAAATTTTTACTATACTTTTCTTTTCTAGATTATTAAAAAAACCGTCTTCCGAGGGTGGGATAAGGCCTTATATTATTAAAGAAAATAATTGTACCTTGGCGATCCAGACAGGGTCGCCATGTAAGTAAAATATGGATAATAAGTTCTTTGATTTTCACGATTATTATACATTTTAAATAAAACTATTTTAACCGGATTAATCGCGTATATTTAGTTTTTACATTTTTGGAAACCCGACGTTTCGAACACTTTGCAGTAGTCCGTGGTCACGGGTAGACTGAGGTGGCATTCGTCTGTCAGTTGTGTCATATCGTCATAGTAATTATGTCAACTGACAGACGAATGCCACCTCAGTCTACCCGTGACCACGGACTACTGCAAAGTGTTCGAAACGTCGGGTTTCCAAAAATGTAAAAACTAAATATACGCGATTAATCCGGTTAAAATAGTTTTATTTAAAAAATAAAATATGGATGACGGGTAAAGCTAAAAAACAATTAAATTTATTTATACATTATAATATTCAAGGCTAGTCGTTGCACAGGAGCTCAAAGTGAGACTGGAAACGCAGCAGGTGGTGGGATTCCACCCGAGGAAATAAATTACTTAATATTTTCATTTCTTCGCTCTGATGTCGGGGCAAATCGCGGCGTTGAGTTCCGCCGCCACGTAACACGCAATGCTTTCTGGAGGCACAGGCACATTCGGTGGAAACTTTGGCATTAGTTTCCCTATGCCTAAATTGCTGTGTGCGGGATACAGTGTGACGGTAAAAAAAATGTATACTCGTATTTAAGAAATGTAAAAATTCTTAAAGAAAATTAATGCTAAGTTATTCTATACTCCAACTTCACTTATATTTGGTTACGAGTACGGAATACGTAATACCAATAAAAATTTGTAAGCAATTTTAAAAGGTAGTATGTCAAATGTGTAATCTATACTTAATATTATAAAGTTGTAGAGTTTGTTTGATTGAACGCGCTAATCTCAGGAACTACTGATTAGAATTGAAATATCTTTGTGTTAATACATTCTCCTCGGGTTATAAAATTAAAATTAAATTAAATTAGCTTCACGCTACATCCCGCACACAGCAGGGTAGGCAGAGGGAACCTAGTGTTAAGACACTTCGTTCCCCACTTTCTGCCGAATTTTGGAGGCATTGCGTGTTGAGTGGCAGAACTCAACGCCGCGCTTTGCCTCGACACCAGAGCGAAGAAATGAAAATATAAATTTAAGTAAATATTTCATCTCCTCGAGTGGGGATCGAACCAACAATCAGTCGGTTTTACAGTCACACTTTGTAACACTGCGCCACGACTGGCCTCATCGGGTTATCTAGAAATTCTTATTTGTTTGATATGACTTATTTTTGTTGCTAGCATCTCTTATAATTCTAATCTAATTTCTAACAATCTAATTTGTAAAAATCTACCTATACAGATGTTTTCTAAAGAGTATTTATGTTTCTTACGTGTGGAATAAAATTTAAAAAATGTAAAAGGCTATAACTTATATTATCCCGCACATAGCACGGTATGCTGTGGGAACCTGGGAACTTAGTGTTAATACACTCCATTCTCATTAAGACACGGATTTCTGGAAACATTGCGTGTAGAGTGGCGGGACTCAACGCTACTCTTTGCCTCGTTACCAGAGCGACGAAATGTAAACATTAACATGGAAACGTCCATGTTACTATGCGTAATACACAACGAGTATATATTGGCATTTAACTACTTCCCAACTCGGTTCGAACGTGCACTTATAAAAAAAATCATCTTTTAGTGACGACACCATTTTAATTCCTTTTTATAAACGAAAAAAAATATTTAAAAATCTATTTTTTCAAACAAAATAATAATAAAATATACCTGTATTATTATATTTCTTTATTTTATAAACTAATATATAATAATAATAATTACGTCATATAAGCTAATAATAATAGAGCAACCCTTCTAGAACTATACCCTAGACGGATATCGAATGTGCACCTAATTTAGTAAATATTATACCACTGTACAAAAACTAAATTTTATTTATTTACAGAAGAAGTCGCGTTATAAGACTTCATTCACGTACTCGTATACACTTACGTCCTTTTACTAAATAAATATTTTAAATAGTATACTACTTTTTCAACTAAACTTATTCGAGTCAAAACGTCTTAAGTGCTTATATTCTTCATATTAGGATAAGTCTATTTGATTTTGTTGGATTTTTGATCTGGTTTAAAAATGGTATACCACTTTTATAAACTGAAAACCAGAACGGCTTATGTCTTAAAGAAATTATCGCAAAAAATGCCTTTTTGCGAATATGCCACATTGGAAAGTCAATGCTTTCTTTGACGAGGTACCAATTTTGATTTTTTCTACATACTCAAGTATATTTTAAATGAGAGAGAAAATAAGTTAAACGAGTTAATGTTGTTTTTTAAAGGATGTGCCCTTGATTTTGTGGAACAAAATTTTGTTTTTATATAGAAATTGGTCTACTTCTAGCTCGCTGTAAGTACTATATACAAAAAATATATATAAACATATATATATATATATATATATATATATATATATATATATATATATATATATATAAACAAACCTTCCACTCCAACCGTTCTATTTATTAGTGTAAACGAGATTAAAATCTATTGCGTTGTTTGAAAGGCCTAAGCATACATCGATTGAAAGCGAATTTGTTTTGTACTTGGTTATAATGTGGTTTGTAGTAATAGAGAGACTGATTCGCGATAATAGAAGAATAACAAAAAATATCAAAACATTTATAATGTGACCTCGTAAATAACCCATGTTTGTGCGGCTTATCCATCAAAACGGAAAATAACTAAATAGATAAATAAATAATAGCAGACAGAAAATAAAAAATGACAATATATATAGAAAGAATGCAAATACCAATTATTAAATATGATTTGTATCTAGAAATAATACAAAAGTTAAAAAAAGGTTAAGTATGAGTTAGACTCATCGGCCAAAGTTACCGTACCAATTTCTTAAGTCTGGGTATTTTGCAGGTTTGTAATATTTTTTTTGTAAAACTTTCTTTATTTGTAATGTAATATTTCACTGAGTGCCAAATTTCATAACTGCCCACGTGAAGTACCCTATAGATTTTAATTACGCGGAAAATTTCATGTACAATGGATCAAAAACTGCATATATAAATGACCTCTTTTGATTGGACTGTCTTACATTTGTTTTGTGCTTTAAGGGACTTGAATATTTTCTTTTATTTTCAGCTTGATACCTCCACGTGATCTCGAGATATATGGTCTTGACACACGGACCACCATTTACCGACTTTTATGACTTATACTTCCCGTAAGCTTACAATCCTAAAATTGGTACGGAAACGTTCGTTGGTAAGTCCGGCTCGCACTTAACCGGTTTGTATATTTTTTCATATAATAAAAATACATAATACCTATGTAATTAGATTCACTATATTCTATACTTATAAAAAATATATAATTATCTTGCCTTTTCAGTATATGATTGTTTATTAGTTATAAATGACACTAATACTTGTGGTAAGGCGATTTTATACATAGCAAGACAAAATATAGAACGTAGTGTTAATACACACCGTGTTTCGTCGTGCAAATTCGGAATATTGCGTGTTGAATGGCGGATCTCAGCGCTACATTTTGTCCTACGTTCCTCAGTTTACGGCCAATTCACGAGGCATTGCATGTACAGTAGTAAAACTTAACGCCGCATAGCTAGCAAAATGCCACATTATTCAAAATTTATGCCAGAGCGGAGACTTATTTAAGCGTTTAATATTCGATAATTGTTCTTCATAGGAGATTTTCACTTTATTAAGAGCAGTAATATTTTAAAAAAGTACTAATTTGTAAAAATGTTTGTTTGTATATTGCGTTACCTGAAAGTTAACTTTAACATAGTGTTTCTTTTTTTCGATTACTTAAAATGATGGTCTCAAGAGGCCTGTAGTGAGATGCCGAGGGCCTTCCAAACCTAGCTCTCAGTCAAACTTAGGCTTTCTCTATGCTAAATAGATGTCTAAATATAGGTATATATATAGGTAAATATCGAACTCGATACGCCCGTCACAACAATCAAAGATATCGGGATTTTACGTGTTAAACAAGCTTAACCTTTGCCCTATGAACTGTGTTACATACATACAATAAATGATTTCATAATTTATTTTTCTTACATGTAAGCTCAAAAATATCTTCCTATGAAAAATTGAGTTAAATTGTAGGTTAACAGTCAATAGATCGTTGAAAATACCCAAAAGAAATAACAGTTTCTAGCTTTTACCGTGAGAAAGAACCTAGTGTAATGACCACTGTTTATCCCATTTACGCCTTAAGTGGCGCAAGTATAAGCTGCGTTTCTATTTTTTTAGAGCGGGTAAATGAAAATAATTCATTCTTCCGAATTGGGATCAAACTCACGACCAATGCGTGTACCACTGCGCCACAATGGCCTTTTCAGATGTAATAATAAAGTTAATCAATTCAATTAATTGCGGGCGTCTCTGTTCTTGTTTAAAAAATATTTCTACGCTTACTCAACAAGCAATGTTTCTATTTGGTCGGTAAAAGAAGTCGATCAATCTTTGTACTCATAGACTGGATCCCAGGGCCCCCACACCTACTTCATTATAGCAAAGATGATAGTTAAGACTGTATAAGTACTTGCTAATTTGAAAGTGGAGGCCCTTTCAGAGGTAGCGCCAACTAAATTTACACACTCTCCTATGTTAAAGTAGAAACGGTCGCATTTAAAATATGTTTTTAAGAATAATGTTAAAAATGTTTGTTTAGTGTTGCCGGACCCTTTACGTGGGATTTTACCTCCACCAGACGCCCTAAAGAATGTTTAAAATTGGGGTAATGTACTTTATACTAGCAAGCCTAAATTCATATATATTGTTTATCCAATTTTAATAAGCACTTAAATTAATCCAATATAGCAATCATTCTTCCAAACAGAGATGTACCTTTATTTGGCGCTACCTCTGGAAGGGCGCCACTTTCAAGTTAGTAAGTACGCATACTGTATTAATTACATATAAGACTAATAATCCTCAAAATTTAATTTATTTTTCAAAAATGACATAGGTTTGGGGACCATGGGATCTCGGCTATCAGGGTAATGAATTTTGATTTTATTTAACTAACGTTAAACCAATATAAATACATCTTTCTCTAAGGACCGATAGCTGTTGGAGCAGACGAGTCTACCGATAGCTGTTGGAGCAGACGAGTCTTTGAGTGGAGACCGCCAATTGGCGTAGGGCGCCATCCAGCCCGAGGGACAGATGACCTGAAGAATGTTGCTGCTTCGACAGAATGAGGAAGGTAGAGGACCGGGACTTCTTTTGCAGGCCTATATCTTTTAACAGTGGACCCGGACAATATTTCCCGGACGTACATTTGATTGATTGGTTGATTGATTCAACACAAACAATAATATATCTAATTTAAAAATTAAAGCTATCGAGGGCACGCTATTTTTCGCATACAGTAAGGTAGGATAGAGAGAACATGGGACCTTGTGTCTGTTATTCCGCATGTAGTAGAGTAGATCGAAGGATAGAAGTGTTAAGAAACTCTATACACCATTTTTCACTGATTTCACCGTTGCATGTTGAATGGCGGAACTTAACGCCGCTCTTGCCCTCGACGAGATAAGTTGCTTTACTTTATTTAAAGTATAATAAGTATAATATTAAAGCAAACTCGTGTAAAAGAAGGTAAAGTAAAGATATAGGTGAAAATGAAAAAAAAAGTAATGGAATCGTGTCAATCAAGGAAGCTGTTTATAGGCAACGGCCCTGATTGAAAGGAAACTCGCGTGAAGTATTGTTACTATATATCACTTATTGCAATTACGTAGAATCTTTTTCCTGATAATTTAGAAACATATATACGACATGTGTTTTATCTTGTTTTTAAAAACGTTAACCGCTTCCGATTTCTTACAATATATTTATCATCTTATATTATCATACATATTTTTTAACGATAGTGGTCAATCAATATAAAACCTCACTCAAGAAAATATTTTATCTGCAAAAATAGACAAGAAATGTTTAAAGTAACGGTTATGCCATTTTTTTTATATTATATAACACATTATATTGATACAAGGTGAATGTCAGTCAAACAAAATGATAACAGTAAAAATTTTCCAGTTTGCTTACTTTACTATTATCTAAATTATCTATATACTAACGTATATAATATTATAAAACTGAAGAGTTCGTCTGGTTGAACCCGCTAATTTCAGGAAGTATTTGTAAAATATAAATCAAATAAATCAGCTTCACGCTATATCCCGCACACAGCAGGATAGGCAGAGGAAACCAAATATAAAGACACCCCGTTTCCCACTTTCCGCCAAGTTCTGGAGGCATTGCGTGTTGAGTGGCGGAACTCAACACCGCGATTTGCCTCGACACCAGAGAAAAGGCATGAAAATATAAATGTAAATAAATATTTCATTTCCTCGAGTGGGGATCGAACCCACATTCGATTTTACAATCCCACTTTGTGCTCCTGCGCCACGACTGGCCTGAAGGAAGTATTAGTTTGAATTGCAAATTTATGTTTGTGTTGTACGAGCATAGTCCATACATCGAGATTACTAGCGGCTTCGCTCGCATACCACCTGTCACACTTTTATTATGCTAAGATTGATACATTTAATCATGAACACTACGTGGCTTTATGATAGGACGTCATCAGCGGAAAGGGTGCCCCCCGTGGGACTCGAGCCTAGGCTTGCGGCCGTAAACAGAGCGTTGAATTATTTTAATTTTACATTTTCTCGAAAAGTATACATCCAAATTACATGCTATAAAAACCTAAGATTATCTTCATTAAATTTCCTTTATAATGAAAAAATCTTTCGCTGGTAATGTATATGTATATATAAACACATATATCGAACGATATACATGTGAAATAAAAACCGATGAAATATCACCTTACAATTTTTTACTTATTAGACTTATTTTGTAGATATATGGTGTCCCGGCCTTTTTGTTTATAACTAATAAAATTTAATATTTTTCTCATACAACGTACTGACACATAATTAACTATTTTTTCAGCGCACGCGTCTAAAGCAATTCGATGACGTTCCTTATTATTGTTATTTCGTTATTTTAGGCTAACTGAGACTTACATCAAAATGTTATGTAGCCTATAGCTTTTCTGAATAATGCAGTTTTCATACAAAGTAAAAAGAAAGTAGATCTTACCGTAGAAATAGAGATCTTAGCGCTTGAACAAACAAACAAAAAGACACAAAGACACTTCCGCTTTATTATGTTATTATAGATTAGGCTATAGGTTACTAAATAATCTGTGAATGTTTCATGTATAACTGTTGCCCGGAAAATATTTATGTTATTCCAAATTAGGCGCAAAAAACAATAATTATTAGTTTCGCACTCTTATAATTTAAACTAAGAAAAAAATACAATAAAATTACATACGTATTACACAAATTAAAAAAAAACCAGTCAAATATACATTTAAATGAAAGCAACAAAAAATAACTTAAAATATACTTAAACTTTCATCACACAGAATCTAAATAATATACCTAAGCGATAAAGATAAATGCGCGGGAAAACTGTTGTCACTTGTAATTTAACAACGCGCCAAGACAGTCCTGTCTTAAACTTTTTAAAGAAGAAAATCAAACAAAGACCAACATTGTAGTGCTTAAACAGTGTAAAAATAAGTTAAATTTACAATTTTATTGTTAATAAATAAGTGGTAGTTTTTTAAAAACTTTTATTTTAGTGCGTTTTCTAGAAACTTCGGTGAGTATCTATAAATGTAAAGGACTAAAACAGGTTGTATTAGTTTCAAGTTCATTACGGCCTGGGTTTAGCGTACATAACTGACTGATTTGATATTGTAATTTATTTAAGCACTAACGACAACTGCGGGCAGCCTTAAGACATAAAATGAAAAGTCCAATTTGTTTCCAGTTCCTGTAAGAATGTTGGAAACTCTTGTCTTAGTGCTTAAGTTGGACTAACGTTCCTATATGCTAAAATTATAACTTTCTAAGTCCAGAAGCTTCGTGTGTGCATTGTCTGTTAGCAACTCTGTAAAGAGTTTCTTTGTCTCAATGGGATCGTAGTGTCTCAACACTACGTTCCCCGGTTCTCTCTGTCTACCCTGCAAAGCAGCGTGGAAGAGTTTTATATACATATATAATGTATATAGATAATGAACGTTGAATGCGTTCAGCGAGTCACGTCCACGGCGACTCTATAGATCAGTGGTTCCCAACCAGTGGTCCGCAAAAGCCTAAATATGGTCCGCGAACGATTTTAATTTTATGACTGGGGATGGTGAGGTGTAAAGTTTCTGTTTAATTATCACAGTAAATTTTTACTATCACCTACATGCATAGTGGTCCCTGTTACCAGGAATGATATAAAAGCGGTCCTTGGTCAAGAAAAGGTTGGGAACCCCTGCTATAGATGCTATCGATAAATAAACTTTCCTACAAATTAACTGCTTATAACGTCGTTAAGATAATAATATTTAAGATGAAGATTTATACTAAAAAGTTTAATAGTTAATAAAATACTACTTAAATAATGTACTATAAAATAACACCGGCCGGCAATTTGAGGCCGGTCGTGGCGCAGCGGCACAAAGTGTGACTGTAAATCGACTGGTTGTGGGTTCGATTCCCACTCGAAGAGATGAAATATTTACTTAAATTTATATTTCCATTTCTTCGCTCTGGTGTCGAGGCAAAAGTGCGGCGTTGAGTTCTGCCACTCACCACGCAATGCCTCCAGAATTCGGCAGAAAGTGGGGAACGGAGTGTCTAAAACACTAGGTTCCCTCTGCCTACCCTGCTGTGTGCGGGATACAGCGTGAAGCTGATTTTTTTCTGATTTTTTATAAAATAACACATTGTGCACGGCGTTGAGTTCCGCTTCTCAACACGTAATGTGCCGAAATTAGGCGGAAAATGGATAACGGAATATGTGCGACATTTAAGTAATTTTTGAATTGTTCATTAATAAGAAAAGAAATGGCCATGCCACTGATCTGTGATACTGTTTTTTAAAAGCCTTTGTGGCGATGGTGGATGGATGTGATATTTAATATTTTCATTTCTTCACTTTGATAACCAGGGAAAGCGCGGCGTTGAATTGTGGAACGGAGTATTTTATCACTAGGTTCCTAGGTTCCCTTTGCCTACCCTGCTTAGTGCGGGATACAGCGTAAACAAAAAATTTATATATATATATATATATATATATATATATATATATATATATATATATAAATACGGGCCAACGTGTTGAGTGGCGAAATTCAACGCCGTGTTTTGTGTACCGGAGCCAGCGATCGAACTCGCAACCATAGCGCTTGCAGTTAGATATAATTTATGATAATCTGCTTGAAAATATATTAAAGTAAATTAATATGCACCAAGATACAGCACTGAATTAAATACACTAAAAAATTTTAATGAAAACAGATAACTTTTAAAACATGCACATCACTAAATTATCTTTTTTTTTTTCATGTACTTTTGAATATAAATAAGGCAAAGGCCTTTAGATTGTAGTTATTTAAGAAATCTAACTACATTCTATAAAAGGTTAAAAATGCAGTCACATTTTTCTCATATACTATAAGTATGTGATACGATTTTTTTATATATTTATCGTCTGGTTTGTTGGTTTAATGAGAAAATGTTAAAGAATTAGTAGATACAATTCTCGCTTAGGACAATTTCATTTTACCTTCACGCTGTAGTAGGCAGAGGGAACCTAGGAACATGGTGTTAAGACACTCCATTCCCCATTTTTCTTCGAATTGCTGAGGCATTGCGCGTTGAGTGCCGAAACATTTCCTCGAGTGAGAATCGAATCCACAATCAGTCGCGCTAGCAGTCGTACACTTGTGACCCTGCGCCACGTTAGGCTTCAAATGTGTTGTTTGCGATATATGTATAAATTACCATTTTTTTAGTTTTTCCCTTTACTTATTTAAGGGTAACGGTACTATGTACGTTTAGATTAATTGGCAAATTTCACGCAAAATGCGGCAAAACAATGAATAAATGCTTGGAGCTTGTAATTGAGTTGACCTAGATAATTTCATCTTGACTCCTTCCAGCGTTCTTGCGAGAAAACATTTCTGACAGACAGACGGACCACAAAGTAGTAGTGAAAGTAGTAGTAGTAGTGAGTTCCGTTTTTTAGGATTCCTTATTCAAAATGTAAAACGGGACCCTGTTACTGAGACTCCGTTGTCCGTCCATCAGTCTGTCTGTCCGTCTGTGACCAGGCCGTATGTCATAAGCTGTAATAGTTATACCGTTGATATTTTCAGAGATGTTGTATTTATGTTGCTGCTATAACAACAATACTAAAACAGCATCCCATACAGCAAATGTATTTTTTGTTTGACGTTTCTATAGATCATTTTATGGAACCTATTGTGTGCGAATCTGATCCGCATTTGACCGGTTGCTTATTATGAAGTACGGAACCCTAAAGTTATATAAATTTGTGTGTCTATGAAAGTAATATTTGACTCTCCTACTTTCATTGTATAAATAATATTCGTCTACGCTAATGTACCACTTCCCACGATACATACTTTTAGAGCAAATGTATACTCAAATATATATTTATTTTAGTTATTATGTTATATTTAACAGGTAAATAAAGGCAGTTCGAGCCTTTACTTATTTAAATTTTAATATATATAGATATAGGAATTGGAAATTTAAAGAATTATATTATAAAATACTTAAAGGAATGCATCGAGGCCGTCGTAGCGTTCGAAGTCGATTCGAGGGACGAAATATTTAAAATTTTCATTTTTTCGCTATGGTAACGAGATAAGCGCGGCTCAAAGAACGGACAGACACTTGTCTTAGTGTGAGCGGAGTGTCTTAACACTAACTAACGTTCCCAGGTCCCTTCTGGCTACCCTGCTACATGAGGGATTCAGCGTGAAGTTGAAAAAAAATAAACTAAAAATAATAATTTCATTATCTATATTTATATTATTACTTAAACCTACCGCATTTCGCCGGTATATTTCGAGTTTATTATAACATTATTAAATTATCAGCTTTTAACCTTTCGCCTTTGACGGTGACGCATGTGACTCCACTAAATAAAATATATATAAAATAATATATATATTGCTAGTACAATAAAATCACTTTATTTTACAGCTTCACGCTGTATCCCGCATATATTAGGATATCCCGCATGTAACAGAGAAAACTAGTGTTATGCCTTTCCCACTTTCTATTGTGCAAGCTTTTAATTAATTTAGCCTGTTCTAATGTCTTTTTCATTAATCAAATCTTGTAAGTCAAATTGTAACCTTCCAACAATAGCAACGCTTGTTTTTTAATAATAAATTAACATTTTAGTTAATAATATATTTATATAATATAGTTACTCTATATAACAGTTTGAGGCCAGAATTCGGTGGAAAGTGTATAACGGAAGTCTAAATGGTAACGGAATGTATTAATACTAGGTTCCCAGATTCCTTCTGCCTAAAATAAAAAAAGTAATAAATAATAATTTTTGTTACAGATAAAAAATGGATATAGAGACCGCAAATTGCAAGCATCGTGTTTCAGAATGTACGGATTTAGAGCAGCTGACAGTGGAACGGCCGTTGAAAATTGACCAGTATGTAAATATATCTAGTTAAAATAAATATGAATTCATTCGATCGCTAACGAGTTTTTTTTTATTTTACCGATTTTGGTACAATGAAACGAACGGAAGTGAATTCTATTTTAAACAGAATGTCTTGAAACTTTCTGCATTCTACATTCTTTTTGCTTGTATACTGCAGCTGTAAGCCGAATGTACTTTGAATAGGAACGGACCGGAAATGCAGAAAGAAAAAAAAAAGTATGAAAAAACTAAAAAAAATTTTCTAGAAAGCTTAAATAAAATGTAAACCTACCATACTTCTGAGTGAAAAAAAAATTATGTGGTTCAAAATTACACCTGCACTGTTGAAGTACGAGTATATCCAGGCACTAATACGCCTAATGTCGCAATTACAAAAAAAAACACTTATTGCCTTGCTTCACGCTGTATTAGCAGGGTGGGCAGAGGGAACCTGGGAAACTAATATTAGGACCGATCGTTCCCATTAAGACACTTCTGTTCCCGAAATTAAAATATTTCATTGATATTAAAACTGAAGAACTTCTTTCGAAGAACGCTCTAATCTCAACTACTGGTCTGAATTAAAAAAATGTGGTTGTGTTGATAGTCTATTTATCTTAAAAAGTTATATACTCTTAATTACTTTTATTCGCCCATGCGAGGCGACAGTAAAAACTTGTGTTAATATATATTTATTTACTTATACAGGCAAATCGACGCATTAGAAACACTCCTAGTAGAGCTACACAGGGTGTTCTCAAAGAGCCACGTCAATGTACAAGAGGTCCAAAAACTAATGTCGGCTTACAAGTCTGACCCGAAACATTGGAAGAAATACGCAAAGTTTGATCGTTTCAGGTAATAAAATAAAAAAGAAATAAAAAATATATTTTTAAAGGTTGAAGTCCACCACTTTACACACAATGCCTCGAATTATGTTAAAAAACACTGCGTTCCCTCTACCTACCACGTTGTGTGGCAAAGAGCTAAAAATGAAAGAAAAACGTATTAAAAAAAGCTCTAGGAATTGATACAAATGTTTTTATAATGAATCAATTTATTTAATCGATTACTAATTTACCTTTTTGAGTACGTCACATAGTTACATCAAGTTGTTTTTTATATCATAATGGAAGCTGGGATAATAGGAATGTATTGTTTCTTATAATATAAAGGTAAAAACCATGAGGCCGTAATATCGCGGTGGGATCGCGACCGGTTGAAAACGAGATGATGCTTTTCAATCTTACTAGAGTAAATTAAACATTTTCGTTCCTCCGTGCTGGTAATACCAGGCGCGGTGTTAAGTTCCACCAGTAAATACCTATATATTTATTCACGCCTCCGTGAGATAAAAGGTAAATAAACCAGAAAAAAAATAATTTACTGGTGGTGGTGGTGGTGGAGTTAATATATTTTATATTACAATTTTTAACGAAAAAAAACGACTTCGACCGGATCCCATAATCAGAACCAAACTTTTGTCAAATTACCCTTGATATGCTTTCCAATTAAAGAATCATCGAAAACGTTTGGCGTGGTATTGAGTTATTTGTCCATTTGGCCCACAGACTTAATGCAAAAAATTGAGACTTATGTGATTTTCTCATGGTTAACATTGTAAGAATGGACCAAATTAAAATAGGACCACACGGGAAGCACAAAGATAGATGGATAGATGGATAGGAATAAAAAAGTTAAAAGTTCTGAAGTAACAAACATAAAAAAAAATGTCGAATTGATAACCTCCTCTTTACGGAAGTCGGTTAAAAAATAATTATGGAAGTAAGTCGCTGATAGCAGTGTAAATAATAGTAGTCACTTCTATCTACAGAACATATGACACCCTTTCAGACTTGACAGAAATCGGTTATTATAAATGCCTTAAATCATTTTGATAAATTATAATATAATAAGTATATATATTAAATAGTTTATATCTTGATTTTTAAATTACAATCGCATTTTAATATGGATAATTATAAAACACTGTCACTGCAAATATTTTATATTAAAATATCACGTTTTGTTATCGGTTCAGAGTTCATCGATTTTTAAGACTTTATCATTTAAGCTAAAATTTCGATATAAAATAAAAATCAATATTTATAAAACAATATAATCGCCTGTTAACATTTTCGGATGTGTATAAATGACTGTGGTTTATGAAAATTTACTAAGGTTTAATATAAAAATCTACAGAACTTTCATATAAAGGCTGTAGATTTTTATAAACCACGGTCGTTTTTAAAAAGAATTAACATTTTAAACTTTGGCCGATTTTCACATCCGACAATGTTAACAGGGGCAGGTGAATTATACGTGACAATGGATTAGTAATAATATTTTTTTTTAGCAATATAACAGTTTAAAATATGTAATGCCTCGAAATCAAGAAAGTGGAGACACTTGTTTTTTTCTGCCAACCCTAGTATTAGGAATTACAGGGTGTTGCTGAAATTGAAAAAACTGTGTTGTTTTTTATAAAATTGATAAATGTCGATCTGATAGTGGCTGTTTTTTTAAAAAAATAAAAGACGTCATACTCACATGTTATGTACGGTGTACATTATAAACAATGATGATAGTAAGTACGCCAGCCTCAGTATATCTTATCGCGAATGCTTTTGAATTTTGTCATAACATCGCGTGATTTAAAATTATTTTGTTGTTAAGTTAGAGAGGTTTTGAGAGAGAATGAAAGATATTGTTTTTATTTTGAAAAAGTGCAGTGTTAAGACAGTACGAGTAAGCTCTGTCATAGAAATTATTTATTTTTAAAGTAGGTATAGGATACCTAGGAACTTAGTGTTAAGACACTCCTTTTCCGTGCAATTTTGGAGGCATTGTGAATTAAGTGGTGGCTCGACTCACTACATACTGCGATAGACGAATAATCATAATATTTTTTTCAGATATACCCGCAATTTGGTGGACGCTGGCAACGGAGCTTTCAACATTATGATCCTCTGTTGGGGTCCAGGACATGCTTCTGCTATCCACGATCACGCAGATTCTCATTGCTTTATGAAACTCCTTAGTGGCAGCTTAGAAGAAGTTAGGTAAGAGGTTTTTTCAACTTAACGCTTTTTTTTATGTGATAGATATGCAGAACTTAATGTCAAGACTCAATCGTCCACCTTCCACCCGATTTTCAGATATTTCTTTTAGCTTCACGCTGTATTCCGTAAGAAAAAATAAGGGAAGTGTTCAGATACTCCGTTTTCCACCTTCCACCAGAATAAGGCATTGGAGTAGGACCGAGTGGCGGAACTCGAGGCCACACTTTTATTTTCTCAGAGCGGGGGAAATGGTAATAGTTTATGAATCCGCGTGGGGTTCGAAGCCACAGTCATTGTTTAGAATTAGGTATACTCTGTTCCACTTCGTATCAGTATCTTACCTGATCTGTTAGCCGATCTGGTCTGTCCGATCTATTTATCTGTGTCTCTGCCTGCCTATTCGAACCGAAACATCAATAATATCTATGATAGTAAAAATCTCTCAAGAAGATTGTTTATTTGAAGGCACTTAATAACATGTTATCTTGACAATAACAGTTTTGCTCATCTCTTATATATTAATAGCTGTTATCACTATGCAGTTAATGTTGGAAGCAAATAAATTATCACAATATGTTTTTATTAATTACAAATATAATTATGAATTCATATTTTAAAATTATTTCCTTACATTTCTAAAAAATATTAATTATTAAATTTATATCAAAATTAAACAATTATTTTGTAACACATTACGGTAGGAGAGCAGAAAAAGGAAACTTTGTGTTAAGACATTCCGTTCGAATTTTAATTCGCTTCCATTTCAAATTTCTCTCTGATTTTTGGTATAGTAGATTCAATCAGCTTTACCCTGTATCCCACACACAGCAGGGTAGGCAGAGGGAACTTAGTGTTAAGACACTCCGTTTCCCACTTTCTGCCGAATTCTGGAGGCATTGCGTGTTGAGTGGCAGAACTCAACGCCGCGCTTAGCCTCGACACCAGAGCGAAGAAATGGAAATATAAATTTAAGTAAATATTTCATCTCCTCGAGTGGGGATCGAACCCACAACCGACTGGTTCGGTGTTTTACAGTCACACTTCGTGCCGCTGCGCCACGACTGGCCTCAGTATAGTAGATTCAAAATTAAATTAAACGAATTTGGATGAATTTTAAGGATTTTGGAAGAATTTGGAGGAAATGGCTTTACCACGCTACAAGCTGTATTTCTTTAGAAGTGAAGAAAACAAAATTTGTTTATGATGTTTAATTCTTCTTCTTGTTGATATAACTGCAACAGTGAAGTGCAGAACATGTAACACAAAGTAAAATATATTTGTAATTCAAAATTATATTAATATGTTTTTTAATCTATTCCAGATACGAATGGCCGAACAACGTCGAGCCGGAGGTATTAAAAAAACTTAAAACACGGCCAACACGACGATGCTGTTCAGAGAGCGATGAAATAAACGGAAATATAGAAGAACTGGAATTGAACGATGACTGTCCGAAAAACCGTCAAAATAACTGTCACAACTGTCAAAGTGAATATAAAAATGGCGACAAATACTGCGAAGACGGTTACGATGCACAGAGTATGCAAGAAATTGGCAGGACTCGTTTAGAAGTGGATGATGTTTGTTATATCAATGGTAAGTTCAATATATATTACATGCATTCATTTTTTTTATTCATTTCTCGCTGTATTCGCATGTAGCAAGGTAGGCAGAGTAAGTCTAGTGATAAGACGCTCCATTCTCTATTTTTCCCAACTAATTTAAGGATATCAAAATATTATTTCGTCGAAACCATAATGGCGCAATGAGTTTCCTTAGACCATATATTATTATTTATTAATTAATTAAAATTATATAACGACTTTCAAATCTCTTAATATTGTTTAAAAACAATACAGTCATATTAAAAATATATAATAATAAGAAGCTCTCTAACGCTTGTAAGCAAGTCTAATTGCAAATCTCCCAGCCTATCCCAATATATAAGAGTAAAGGAAAAAAATCGTGAAATGGAATTATGTATAAATACATATAAACGTATATCCAGAGACCAGTCGTGGCGCAGGGGCAGAAATATGCGAGTTTAAACGCGACACTTTGTGAATTTGATTTAATTCTACTACTCAATACGCAATGCCTCAAGAATTTGGCGGAAAATGTGGAACGGAATAATCTTAATAGGGACGAAGTCTCTTAGCACTAGGTTCCCAGGTTCCCTCGGCCTATTCAACTACGTGCGTGATACAGCGTAAAGCTAAAAAAAATATATATAACTAGGACTTATATAGTGTTAAAAAAGTCCCTGTCGTTTCTCAAGTTATTTAACTTTAAGGTGAAGGTTAGGCATCCGATAAGCGGAGTAAATAAACTTTCTTGTCAACACACTACATGACAAATATTATCATTATAGTTATTATAAATATTGACGCCATCTTAAAGTTGAAAGTTTGTCTGTACACGATTATTACACGTTCTATTCCAAATTGGGGAATATTTTCTACTGATACTTCGCTCTTCGCTTAGATAAAATAAATAACGGAAGTAAACATCCCGAACAACAGAAAGTGGTTAACTGAATTCGCATAATGGGTATATTTTAAATATCATATTGTATGTGACCTAGTTTCGGACGGTTGTGGATTCAATTTTTCCTCGAGAAATGAATTATTTTTATTGTATCGCTCTGGTACGCGTTAAATTTCGCTACTCAACATAAAAACTCCATGCCCGCGAAAATGTAGTTGGCAGAGAAAGCAGAAAAGAGAAAGAGCAGAAAATAGTGGTAAGAAACTCCGTTGCCCACTTTTTGTCGAGTTTTAAAGACAATGCGTGGTCGCATGCGGGTTGAGTGGCGGAGATCAACGAAGCACTTTGTCTTGTTATCAGAGCTAAGAAATGAAAATAATAAATAATTAATTCCTCTGAGCTGGAAACTAACCCCCAACCGTCGCGTTTACAGTCACGCGTATCACTAACTTCAAAATATTATACAATTTTTATTTTCAAAATTATTTTTACAGATGCCCTCGGCTTACATAGAATGGAGAACCCATCGCATGTTGATGGGGCTGTATCATTACACCTGTACTGTCCACCTTTCGATAGTTGTCGGGTATTCGATTCCCGTACGGGCAAACCGACCGAAGTTCAAGTTATGTTCTGGTCTATGTATGGAAAGAAGATTAAAAAGGTAACTGCTATTGTTTATTATTCATTTCAATGTTCCATACCTTCCAAGGTAACGGAAAATGGAAACCTTGTAAGATCACTTTGTTGTCCGTCATCTTTGGACAGTTTTCCGTGCATCTGTCAACATCATCCATCTCGAAATCGCGTGGTCGTGGATTTTATCTATGGTCCCAAAAAGTCAAGCTTCTAAGTCAACGCAATTAAAAGATACAAGCATTCATACATTGATTTTGCTTCTGTTTACTTGAAATTCGCAGCGTAATCAAAACCTATAAGATACTTTCCGGGGATTGACAGTTAGACAAATGTTTGGCACACAGTAAAAGAACTTATACAATTAGAATAATACAAATAAAGGAAAAAAACCGAAAAGTTGAAGTTTATAGAAAAAAATTATCACCATTTGTACTTCAATTCATACTAAATGTTGTACTTCCGGTTGACATATATTTATCCTATACTCGTGTCTCTAACCTCAGACACTCGAATTATCTCAGCACCTTTCAAAATATAGTGATATGCAGAAGAATAGCGTTTACGAGTGAAAAAGATGACATTACATTTATTAATATTTAAAAATAAGTAATTTTCATTACAATATAAACTTAGAATATTAAGATCTTTCGATCTTTCGATCTTCTATTTATTTATGTGGATGAAATAACTTATATATAAATTAAACAGTAAACATGAGATGAGATCCCCCCTGAGGTACACCTGATGTAACGGGAAAGAAAGATGAGCAATAGCCATTGACTGCAACCGCCTGACTAGGGTTTTGAAGACGCGAACATGCCACCTAAGTAGTTCACCATGTTTGCCAACTTCTTTTTGTTAGTTCATAAGGATGGAATGAGAAATTCTATCGAAGGCCTTGAAAAATTCGGTATACGCAACATCCACCTGAAAACTTTCATCAACCCTCAAACCCCAATTCCCAGAGATTACACTGAGTTGATTTATGCCTAAAAAACCGATGCTGTTGTTCTATTACGACAATGCGTAATAAGGGAAAAATAGAGTCATATATAATATTTTCAAACATTTTTGCTATGACACACAGCTTAGAGATTGATCTGTAATTCTGTTATGTCTGTCACCGGACTAGAATACAGGTACCACATAGGATCGCTTGAAAATTGATGGCACGAGTCATGAATCCAGTTAAAAAAGATTTGTTAAATAGTAAATAAATATGGTAGGTAAAAAGAAGGAAATATGTATGTATTCCCCGCAAAGCGGACTGGTGAAAAGTCAAGGTCTCCGATTTTGTTTTTTTTAATATGCTATACCGATACGGGTCCTGGAAACAATAGCACAATATTTTTTAGTAGTGTTGAGTTTATAGGGAGGTTCGAAATCGTGCGCAATTGGGGGAAATATACAAATCCCATTATCTACATATTAATAAGTAAAAATTAAATTAAATTAAATTAAATTAGCTTCACGCTATATCCCGCACACAGCAGGGTAGGCAGAGGGATCCTCCGTTCCCCACTTTCTGCCGAATTTTGGAGGCATTGCGTGTTGAGTGGCAGAACTCAACGCCGCGCTTTGCCTCGACACCAGAGCGAAGAAATGAAAATATAAATTTAAGTAAATATTTCTCCTCGAGTGGGGATCGAACCCACAACCAGTCGGTTTAACAGTCAAACTTTGTACCACTGCGCCACGACTGGCCTCATATTAATAAGTGATAAAGAAATAAAGAAGTGGAATAGTTTCTTTATTAAATAAGCTTTATAATGACATTTTAGTTAAGTAAAATTGCATTACATTCTCCATAGATCGAAAATCAAACTAAATAAATAATAAAATTGTCGTTTTAAAGTAAAACGCAATTTGTCAAGAACGACGCACGCACACATAAATCGTAATTCTTTAGTAGTATTTAGTATGCGTTTGCATATTGCGTAACTGCGTCACACGAAATACAGGTATGGGTACACATCGCGAAATGAAAAAAAATCCTACGTTTAAACTGTTTAGTTATCGTGATTAATTTATTTAGGTATAAGTTTGAAATATTTTACATTACATGCTGTTTCAGTAAAAGAAGCGCTGCATCTTCCATATGACAGTCACATTAAGCGAATGCCTCTTTAATTTTAAAGATTATATTTTTAATTTTACATTCCAGGTCTTAGAAGCTAATCCAGCTGATAGTTAAGAGCAAGCTAAGATGACTAAGAAGTAATGCTTAAGATATAATAATTATATCTTAGGGTAATATTAATTTTTTTATCTGTATGTTCTATTTTGACATATATAATCATTTCTAACGTTTATTTTGACGTAATGTTTGACACATTAATATAATAATTCATCCAATTTAAAAAATAAAACAAACACCATTTTATGTCATTCAAAGTAACATCAGTGTTCTTTTAAATTTTTGTTACTTAAAAACGAAATGAAAAAAATATTATGCGATGGTGCATTGTTTTACATTTATATTATTTAATTTCGTCGAATATAATTGATATGCTTCCTGTAAATTTTATGTATTTACGTTAAGATCCAAGAAATGTAATTTAATATAATTTAATTTTAAAAAATGTCTGTAAAGTTAAGTCAAATATATTTTTAGAAAAAAAAAGGTTTTTGATTTGTTCAATATTTTTGATGTAATCTATACCCCACTTATTTTATGTATGAAAAATCTTACTCCAATTTGATCCACTTCTCAGTGTTCGATTAAGATGAAATTTGAATAACGATTTCAGTTTTGATAAATGAAATAAATATAATTAATTTTTGTTGTTAATTCAAAATAGCCGCAGTGACAAAATAGCAGATTACAAATTTTACTCAACCCCTGGTGAGTTTAGTATTAAATAAAATTGCTTGATTTATTTTTTTACATTCCATTTTTTTTAAAGATTTTTTGCTTTTTTTTTTTATATTTTCTTAATTAATATTTTATTTTGCCCTTATAGTTCAATATCTGTATCACATATTAAATTAGATGTTCGGCAGTAGAGCCAATAGACATCTTTTACAGCTTTACACAGTAATCCGTATACACCAAGTGTCTCGAGGCAAATATTAACGCCGTGTTTTGGCCTTTTACCAGTGCGGTAAAATAAAAAATATTAAAGTATTCATTTTATTTATAGTCACACAAAAACAAAAAGACCAATAATTTTTTTTGCTCATACACACGTTACATGTGACGAAATTTTGGCACATTTAACATATTGCATACTAATATAATTTAGAAATGTTTTTAATATTTTTAAAGTACTTTCCCTTAGTTAGGATAGAATAATGTTTATTTACAAAACGTTTAAAAATTTGGACGTAACCCGCTACGTTAATATTTGAACCCGAAAATATCACACGTTCGTATGGTATTTGTATGGCTGGTCAGAGCGCTTAAAATGGTTTTTCAGACCCTCCCCTACTTGTAAATCAAACCTCTGACCGACCGACTATAAACCAGTCCAGTAGTAATCAGTATCTAAAATAGTTTCGTTAAGAATCCTGGTTTTATAAAGTCTCTTCGCATCGATCTCGACTTTGGATAACCTAGGCCGAGACCAAAGATCAATGACTGTTATTATGGCTTGCGCAACCTATGGCTTACATAACTCACCGCAGATTCAGAGACAGAGACCCCATTCATTGCTATGCAGATGATAGCAAAGTGGATTGTTGTATGAGTGGAGTTTGATCACTTGGACTTTTTTAAATCAAAAAACCATCCATCTCCTCCCACTGAAGACAAAGGCTTAGTACTAGATTTGAAAAAAAAAATGTTCAGGAATTAGAAAGAACTTATTAAATCTAGATATTATGAGTTATGAATTATCAATGGTTATGATCATGTAAAACTAACCAGGTGGCACTGGCCTGGGTGGCACTTTCGCATAAGTCATTCGCATGTACTAAAAACAGACTACATATCCATAATTAATTTAAATTTAAATTAAATACGCAGCGTCCGTACAGATAACTCTCACTTTATAAACAAAAACTTATAATACTTCAGATAGAAATTAGACACAAGCAAATAGAAAGTTGAATATTTTTTGTCTAGTTAGTTACGTCATCCCAAAGTGCTGAGCAAGTACATTCCGTTGGCCGCTCTGGTATATTCGCAGAACCCTTAACATAAGCTCTTTGTTATCAAGTATAAACATGTATCGTTTAACATAAGCTTTTTGTTATCAAGTATAAAATATGTATCATTTAACATAAGCAACTATATCAATTACCATAAACAATTGCATCATCTAGCGGATGTCGAAATGTAATATAATAAGTAAGTTAGTATTAAGAAACAGAGTCTGTAACATGTAGTCTTAGCGACAAGTTGTCTTTAAATATATTATAATTAAATAAAATTGTATCTTTTTAAAAAGCCTACCACGGCGGTTCGAACTTGACTGGCGCAGCCGGTAGGATTCCGCGTCCGAGAAATTAAATAACTTATCTGGTGCGATAAATTCCGCGTCCGGGGAAGAAAATTTATATCGTGCGAACGTTTTCTAACGTTTTTTAACGGAATCCGAACCAAGTAAATAAATAAGTCATATTCGTGTACTCGCGTGAAGACTTGAAGACATACCAGCTTGCGACTACAGCTACAGACCTCACGAGGGAAAATGATTTGGTGAGTAGACCCTAAAAAGCTATTCCCATATATTCTATTTCCTATTCATTTTAGTTATATGTGTCAATTAAATTGTAGATTCCTTTTCAAACCACAAAAGGTTCTAAGAAGTTTCCTTGACAATTAGTTATTAAGTGTCAATTAAAGCGTAGATTTCTTTTAAACCGCAAAAGATTCTAAGAGGTTTTCTTGACGATTAGTTATAAGTATAAAAAAGAATTGAATAAAAAAAATATAAATAAAATAAATAATTTAATAAAATTTAAATAATTAAAAATGGAAAATATAATAAAAGTACCCGTAGAAATAAGTAATATCATCCCAAAATTTGATGGAGATGAAAAATTATTGTCACTTTTCATATCAAAGTGCGAATATGTAATACAAATGTGCGTAGTGGAAGGTAATTCAGCACAAGACCTATATGTTTTCCACGTAATAACATCAAAGTTAACAGGTCAAGCAGCTAGATTAATTAGTGAAAGACAAGACTTAGATACATGGAGTAGTTTAAAATCAGCGTTAGAGCAACATTTTGGTGATCCGCGTTCAGAAGAATGTATAGCTATCGAACTAGAAACTTTGAAAATCAATAGTAACGAATCATATTTAGATTTCTGTAATAGAATACAATATATTAAGAGCACGTTAATAGCAAAAGTAAATTTAATAACAAATAATAGTTTAAAGGAAAGTAAAATCATTATTTATAACAATTTAGCGATGAATGTTTTCTTATATAATTTACCGGAAGATTTACTTAGGATAGTACGGTTAAAAGCATGCAGTTCTTTAGAAAATTCTTTGAGTATAGTGTTGGAAGAAGTAAATTTCATGCATCAATATAACTCGAGAAACAAAATGTTAAAACAGCCTCACTCCAATACTATGACATCTTCTAATCCTTACTTACAAAGTACATATATGAAACCCTTCTTTAATACGATTAAACCAAATAACAACAATCATAATCCTTTACAACAAAAGACACAACCCCAACCCTCACATAAATATCCTCAATTTCAAAGTATTAACCCTCAACAACCTCCAAAATTTAAATTTGGAATTAACCCTAGTAAGCAAATAAAGCTACCCGTACAAAATCAATTTGGGTATAAACCACAATTCAACCAAAATCAAGTTGGATACAGACCCCAACTCAACCAAAATCAGTTTGGATATAAACCACAATTGAACCAAAATCAAGTTGGATACAGACCCCAACTCAACCAAAATCAGTTTGGATACAAACCCCAGTTCAACCAAAACCAAGGACAACAACCCTTTGGTTATCGTCCTCAGCGACAAATAAATAACAACGATGTGAGCATGAGAACGGCTCCTCAAAATAAACCCCCAGGTTTCCGCCTTAATGAACACATAGTGGAACAAATAGATACTGGAAATGAAAATAATTATTACGACTATACCGACTTTACCGACGAAAACGAGTATAACCAACCAGGAGAAGAAAATGAAAATGATAATATGCCATACTCTGGAAACATCGAGTTTTCCGAAAATTTTGAACAATTTGAAAATTTTCACATGGATACCCTTCACCCTATCCCGAGGTAATTAATTTAAACTGTAACACCCTTAAATTACCATATATTTTTATACCTGAAATTAATGCCAATCTCATGATCGATACTGGAAGCTCAAGATCTTTTATTAGTCCAAATAAAGTTAACGAATATTTTAATGATTTTAGATATCAAGAACCATTCGAGGTTATATCCACACATGCCTCAAGTAGACATAATGAAGTCATTATTATACCATTATTTCCCACTTTCCATACTCCCGAACATCATAAATTTTACATATACGACGTAGACGGACGTTACGACGGATTAATTGGAAGCGACTTATTGAAGCAATTAGACGCTAAAGTAGATATGAAAAACGAAATATTACATACCAACACAACATCTATACCTATCATATACAACCCTACTAATATTATACATTTAAATAAACGTTGTGAACAAAGAGTTAGGTTACCGACAACATTACGAAACGGCAATGCTATTTTAAATTACAAACAATTTCGCGAAGGTGTTAGAATGCCAAGCGCCTTAGTTACTTGTAAAAATGGCTATGCAACCACCGTTATACAAAATACCCTTGATATAGAATTAACTCTAACTATTACTAGTCCTTTTATAGTTACAAAATACGAACCAAGCGAATGTAATGTAAATAAATTAGATACCACCCATAGTCTAGAGATAGACGAAATATTAACCGAAAATTTAAATAAACTCAGATTAGACCACATGAATCCGGAAGAAAAGAAAACTATAAGTGCATTATGTATGGAATATAAAGATATTTTTCACAGTGACCATTTACCCCTAACTTTTACAAACAATGTTAAGCATCACATAAGAACTCATAACGAGGATCCTATATATATTAGACCTTACAGACAACCCCAAATAATTAATGACGAAATTAATAAGCAAGTACAAAAGATGATAGAAAATAATATAGTTGTCCCTTCTCACTCTCCTTGGAGTGCCCCTGTTCATTTAGTCCCAAAGAAACTAGACGCAACTAACGAAAGAAAATTTAGACTTGTAATTGATTACCGTAAATTAAATGAAAAAACAGTCGATGACAAATATCCATTACCCAATATAACCGATTTATTTGATAAATTAGGAAGAAGTTGTTATTTTACCACACTAGATTTAGCCAGTGGCTATCATCAAATCGAAGTGAAGGAAGATGACAGACAGAAAACTGCTTTTAGTACAAACGCAGGACATTTTGAATTTACTAGAATGCCCTTCGGACTCAAAACCGCCCCTGCAACATTCCAAAGGACTATGGATAACGTACTTAGAGGATTGCAAGGAATCCACTGCCTAGTTTATCTCGACGACATAATCGTTTACTCAGTTAGCTTACAAGAACACATTTCTAAATTACGAACAGTATTTGACAGACTTAGACAGACCAATTTAAAAATACAGTTAGACAAATCAGAGTTTTTAAGGAAAGAGGTACTTTATTTAGGACATACCATTACTAGTGACGGACTTAAACCAAATAATGATAAAATTAAAACAATTTTAAATTACCCTTTACCTCATACCACAACAGAAATTAAAAGTTTTCTTGGATTAATAGGTTATTACCGACGTTTTATTAAAGACTTTGCAAAGATAACACAACCTATGACCAACCGATTAAAGAAAAACAGACTACACCTGTAACCGATAAAAAATATATAGAATCTTTTGAGAAATGTAAAGAACTCCTTGTTAACGCACCTATATTGCAATACCCCGACCCTAGTAAACCTTATATTTTAACTACAGATGCTTCAGACTTCGCATTAGGCGCAATTTTATCACAAGGACCCGTAGGAAGCGATAAACCTATCGCTTACGCAAGTCGCACTCTCAATAGTGCAGAAACTAGATATAGTACGACAGAAAAAGAACTTTTGGCAATAGTATGGGCCGTCAAATATTTCCGCCCTTACTTATACGGTAACAAATTCAAAATAATCACTGATCATAAACCCTTAGCGTGGTTAAACTCATTAAAAGATACCAATAGTAGGTTAACCCGCTGGCGGCTACGTTTATCGGAATACAACTTTGAAATAATACATAGAAGTGGCAAAAGTAATTGCAACGTAGATGCCCTGTCTAGAATTCGCATCAACGCCTTGGAAGATAAAGAGAATATGTCCACCCAAGTAAATATAGATAAAGAAGAGAATCAAAATGAAGAAATACGAAAAATAACAGAGGAATTAAAGAAATTGGCTGAATTAAAAAAGATAGTATTTCCTAGCTCTCCATTGCCCAACATTATAGAGTCAGAAAAAGAAGAAATTATTAATCTATGTGACACAGACTCAGAGGAGACCCTGTCAGTTAAATCGCGACATGGTTCACCTTACTCTATACCATGCCCGTCCAGTTCTACTGTGACAGCATCGGAAACAGAAACCATACATTCCGCCCGCGATACCGAATCGGAAGGTATCCCCATATTACAGGAGGCTATCGATACGAAGCCCAACCAAATTTTAGTTTATACGTGGCTTATAAATAAAATTAGCGTAAAAAACTTATCTAGACCCAAACAACGTATTTTAGAAGTCCATTTACCCACTGATAGACCTGATTTAGTTAGACAATTTTTAAAAGAATACATTAGAAACAAAACCAAATATTTTATTTATTTTGAAGATAAAGCACACCGGAGACAATTTACTGAAATAGTGATTTCATTATTTAAGAAAGAAAATGTTCAATTTAGAGAATGCACAAAACGAGTTATTTTTATTGACGATGAAAATGATCAAAGAGAAATAGTAAAAAAATATCATGAAGGAAAAACCTGCCATAGAGGAATCCGTGAAACATTATGTCATATAAAACGAAGTTATTTTTGGCATAATATGGAGCAAACTATAGCCAGTACGATAAACACTTGTGAAATATGTAAAAAAATGAAATATGATAGAAACCCCCTCAAACCAAAATTACAATTAACCCCTACTCAAAATAAGCCCTTGGAGGAAATTTTCATCGACATATTTTCTATCGAAGGAAATTATTATTTAACCATAATCGATGCATTCAGTAAGTTAGGACAAGCATTCGAAATTCCGAATAGAACCACACCGGAAGTAGTTAGAGCATTGATTAAATATTTTTCATTTTATGGTGTACCTCTTAAAATTAATTCCGACCCAGGTACCGAGTTTAATAACACCTTATTAAAAGAGTTTTTATCTATGTATAAAATTGAGATACATATAAGCACCGCTAATAATCCAAATTCTATGGGATTCATAGAGAGATTCCATTCAACAATCTTAGAAATCTATAGAATAGCCAAGTACGAACAAAAATACACTGATGCCGCCTCCATAATGACTTATGCGGTAATGGCATACAACCATTCGATTCACTCAACCACTGGATTTACCCCATTTGAAGTTTTATTCGGACATACCGAAGCGAGAAACACTTTTGACGTAAATTTCGAAAAAGAATACATGCAGCAAATAATAAAAGAGCATTTAAAGAGAACTAAATTTTTATATAAGCACATAACCAATAAAGCCATTAAAATAAAAAAACAATATATAGAAAAGAAAGGTGGTGAGACAGAATTTAAAATTAAACCAGGCGATAAAATCTTTGCTAAAAATACCAATAAAAGACAAAGCAAAGATAAGCCGCGTTACGTAAAAGCACAAGTAATTAAAGAAATATCCAAAAATACCGTCCCTGTTATAATGCCTAATAATCGTAATACGAAAATTCCAATAAGAAATATTAAACGACCTCCACAGGTATCACCTGCAGATTTTGACCCTGGCCCTGACGATGCGGTCCCAGGCCCTTCAACTTCAGGAGTTAAATGACAACCCTGGAATATTACCATATAGAGTTGGCCAAGCCATCGTGAGTAGTGATAATTGGATAATCGCGAAAACATTAGATTTAAGACCTATATTAGAAGATTTAAAAGATAATTATTACAAATGTACTCAGTTAGATAAGTTAGTTGATAATTTTGATGATGATTTTATAGAATATTTTATAGATGTTAGGATTCAAGCAAATTATTTAAGGAATATAACTTTAATTAAATTAGAACAGATTTCTCCAAGCACTAGAATTAAGCGAGGCTTAATTAACCCCTTAGGTTCAATGATTAAAATAATTACTGGAAATCTAGATAATGATGATGCTATTAGATATGAAACATTAATAAGTAATATTAAAACGGAACAAAATAAACAGAAAAATAAAATGACTCTTATCACTGAAATGATGTTCTCCATATCGAACTCTACATTTCAATTAAATGACAATATAAATGAAATTAATTTAGGAATACAGGAATTAAGGCATAATTTATCAGAAATTATTAGAAAAGATGCCCTTAATCATATTGAAACACAAATCATTAATACTTACAATTTATTAATTCATAATTACCAGACCATATATGTAAAATTAAATGAAATAGAAACTAGCCTTGCATTAAGTAGATTAGGAATATTACATCAATCAATTATAAATTCTAACATTCTTTTAAACACATTGTTAAATATAAGTAAAGTAGAGAAATTAGCGTATAAGCCTACATTAGATAATCTAGTAAAGTTAGAACAGACAATTGCTATAAAAGCATATATTAAAGGAAATTACATAACTTACCTTTTGGAAATACCTATAATTAAAGATGACACATATATCTATTATAAATTGATTCCTTTACCTGTTCTATCCCATGGTTCCACCGTCATCATTGTTCCTAAATATCCTTACCTTATAGCTAAAGGGTTGAAAACTAGGTTATTGGATCATCCCTGCAAAGAAATAGATAAGGCGAGTTTCCTGTGCTACGAGAGAAAAGTTCTTCAATTCATTAACGACCCTTGTGTAACAGAACTTATGACGTATAATGAAAACGCTACGTCGTGTGTTCCTGTTCCTGTAATTACGGAAGACATCCTGCTACAACCTCTGCAAACTAACATCTGGACCTTGTTTATCAGAAAAGAGGAATTGCTCACAAAAACATGTTTCAATGAAGTAAACCGACAAAAGATTAAAGGAACCTATTTACTTACCTTAGACGACCCTTGCGAAGTGAAAATTAAGAATATAATTCTGAAAAAACATGAAACATTCTTAGAAAATGATACACACTCAATGTTACCTGTCATTAATTTACCTTCAATAGATGTTCCTGAAAAACCTATTTTGAAACCAATAAATATAAAAGGCATAGATCTTACAGATTTGAAATTTTTAACGTACAGTTTAAGGAAAAGTGAAATAAGTGAAAATAGTGAAAATCAGAAAATAGTGAAAAATATTAGTGTCTGGACAATTGGACTATATACTATAGTTATAATAATTATATGTATTTTAATTTTCAAAAATCATAAATTCATATTAAAATTATGTATCCGAAGTTCTCCTAATTTGCCGGAAAACTTCGATCTTAAGGAGGGAGGAGTTACGTCATCCCAAAGTGCTGAGCAAGTACATTCCGTTGGCCGCTCTGGTATATTCGCAGAACCCTTAACATAAGCTCTTTGTTATCAAGTATAAACATGTATCGTTTAACATAAGCTTTTTGTTATCAAGTATAAAATATGTATCATTTAACATAAGCAACTATATCAATTACCATAAACAATTGCATCATCTAGCGGATGTCGAAATGTAATATAATAAGTAAGTTAGTATTAAGAAACAGAGTCTGTAACATGTAGTCTTAGCGACAAGTTGTCTTTAAATATATTATAATTAAATAAAATTGTATCTTTTTAAAAAGCCTACCACGGCGGTTCGAACTTGACTAGTTACATTTTGTATACGACTGGCAACTTATTTACAACGATTGTATTTGTATATTTTTTTAATATATTTGATTTGACTGAATACTGACGATTGTAATAACATTTTTTTTTCAAAAACGAGTGTTTTGATAAAAGTGTATGTAATAATTATTTATTGCAGATTTTAATCGAAGCTGAGTAAAGAAAACGTAAGTATATATTTTACATTTGCTTTATTATTATAAATATTTACAAATAAATACCTTACATATTTTGTTTTTTTTTTAGATTCTCTTTAGTTTCAATTTTGTATATCACATACTAATCAAGTTTACAACAAAAAATAATCTGTATATCTGTAACTATTTACAGAAGTTATTAACTTGTGTATATACTAATACAGAATTATATTCTTTTCTAAGTATATTGTTTATTCTCATATTTAATTTTATAACATATTAAGCACTGAATTATAATTGAATTGGTTTACTTCATTACGTTTTGTCAGTTTGATTAATCTGTCTACTTTTTCCCATGGGAGGAAAAGTTTCAAGCCGTCTCTTTCAGCTGTGGATTGAACAGTCTCTCTGACGCATCCAGCATTGCACATAAAATCACAAGTTTGTGTATTTGCATTAAAATGTAAACCTTCAGCGCAAACACCTAGGACTTTTTTATTGCCTTCACAACGCCAGAATTTGTCACAGTCAGTTTCGTGGACCCAATGAGGGATGTTACATTGTGAGGCGCAGGGATCATTTCCATCAGGAAGTGTTGACGGGGATTGTGTTGTTACTTCAGGCGCAGGAGTTGTTCCGGGTGGTGCTATGGAGCTGGGTGCATCAGTAGGTACTGGAGCGGCAGTGGTGCCAGGTGGTGCTATGGAGCTGGGTGCATCAGTAGGGACTGGAGCGGCAGTGGTGCCAGGTGGTGCTATGGAGCTAGGAGCATCAGTAGGGACTGGAGCGGCAGTGGTGCCAGGTGGTGCTATGGAGCTAGGTGCATCGGTAGGGGCTGGAGCAGCTGTGGTACCAGGTGGTACTAAGGTGCTTGATGGATTTGTTGGGATTGGTGCTCCAGTTGTTCCAGGGGAAACTGTAGAGCTACCACTCTCAAGTTCACATTGAGCTTCATGAGGCCATGTACATTCCTGAAATTAAATTTTATTATAGTTTCATTTAGAATATTATCGTTTTCAAATTATAATATAATGAAAATTAAAAATACAACTCACTTGAAGTGGGTAAGAGAAGTGAGTCCCTGGCGCACAATCTCTCAGTACTGGTCGTCCGTGTGTACATTGGTAGAATTTACTACAGTCTGATTCATGTGGTAGAAGGTGTTCAATACTATAATTATCGGGGCAACCATAGGGATTCAATATATCTGGTGATGGAGTTGAAACGGGGCTTGCAGTCGAGCCGGGAGTGGCACTTGTAGAACCTTCAGGCGCAACAGATGAAGGATTTTCGGGGCCTACAGACGATGGAACTTCTGGAGCAGCAGATGAGGGGCCTCCCGGAGGAGCAGTCGAAGTATTTCCTCCGATACCGGCTTCACATTGAGCTACGTTAGGCCATTCACATCTCTAAAAATTAATTTAATCATAGGCTTATTTAAAATATTTTCGTTTTCGTATTTTGATATAACGCTAATTAAAAAAGAACTCACTTGAAGAGGGTAAGAGAAGTGAGTCCCTGGCGCACAATCTCTCAGTACTGGTCGTCCGTGTGTACATTGGTAGAATTTACTACAGTCTGATTCATGTGGTAGAAGGTGTTCAATGCTATAATTGTCGGGGCAACCATAGGGATTCAATATATCTGGTGATGGAGTTGAAACGGGGCTTGCAGTCGAGCCGGGAGTGGCACTTGTAGAACCTTCAGGCGCAACAGATGAAGGATTTTCGGGGCCTACAGATGATGGAACTTCTGGAGCAGCAGATGAGGGGCCTCCCGGAGGAGCAGTCGAAGTATTTCCTCCGATACCGGCTTCACATTGAGCTACGTTAGGCCATTCACATCTCTAAAAATTAATTTAATCATAGGCTTATTTAAAATATTTTCGTTTTCGTATTTTAATATAACGCTAATTAAAAAAGAACTCACTTGAAGAGGGTAAGAGAAGTGAGTCCCTGGCGCACAATCCATCAATACTGGTCGTCCGTGTGTACATTGGTAGAATTTACTACAGTCTGATTCATGTGGTAGAAGGTGTTCAATACTATAATTGTCAGGGCAACCGTAGGGATTCAATATATCTGGCGATGGAGTTGAGACGGGGTTTGCAGTCGAGCCGGGAGTGGCACTTGTAGAACCTTCAGGCGCAACAGATGAAGGATTTTCGGGGCCTACAGACGATGGAACTTCTGGAGCAGCAGATGAGGGACCACCCGGAGCATCGGTCGAAGTATTTCCTCCGATGCCGGCTTCACATTGAGCTACGTTAGGCCATTCACATCTCTAAAATTAGATTTAATCATAGGTTTATTTAAAATATTTTCGTTTTCGTATTTTAATATAACGCAAATTAAAAAGGCAACTTACTTGAAGTGGGTAAGAAAAGTGAGTCCCTGGCGCACAATCTCTCAGTAACGGCCGTCCATGTGTACATTGGTAGTATTTACTACAGTCTGATTCATGTGGTAGAAGGTGTTCAATACTATAATTGTCGGGGCAACCGTAGGGATTCAATATATCAGGCGATGGAGTTGAGACGGGGTTTTCAGGTGCAGTAGACGAAGGATTTTCGGGGCCTACAGATGACGGAATCTCTGGGGCAACTGATGAGGGATCGCCGGGAGCAGCGCTCGAAGGGTTTTCTTCAATATCAGCTTCACATTGTGCCTCATGAGGCCATGTACAGACCTGTAATTTTATTTTATAATAATTTATTATCTGGAAGAAGATTTTATATTTTTCTGAAGTATATATATTTTATTATTGTCATTTATGGACCATTTTTAAAAATTGGTTTGAAAAAACGTACGTTTCTATTGATATTATTAACATTAAATTATGATCTAACAATGTAGTGCGATGGAAATTGAGGGAGATTCTTGAATTTTATATGTATGTTTTATATGTTTATAATAATTTCTTGTCATATTCGTATATTTGCTTCTCGTAGTCGTACAAGGTACGATGACATTACTGAGCTCGTGATGATGATAGGAGACCCAACTAGTTGACGATATTTAGGCTTATTCAAATTATATTGTGATAAAAAATAGTGTTTTTATTTCAATTATTTTAGTTTTTATTTCAATTTAAATTATTGTTTATTGTTGTTAGATAGACTGCACCCATAGGTGCATGCCCATGCCCGACAAGGACATGCTAATTATTATATACCTATTCTTAAAGTAGTCTTTCCAACAAATAATAATTTTAAATTATATAATTTTAATTTTAAATTATTGTTTTTTATAAATTGACGTTAACTAATATCTATATATATAAAAGAACATGTACTGACTGATTGAGGTAAGACGCACGCACAGCCGTAACCGCGGTGCGTAGAAACGTGAAATTTGGACTGATGTTCATTTTCATAATCTGGACATCCACTAAGAAGGGATTTTGAAAAATTTTAACCCTAAAGGGATGAAATTGGGGTAGAAAGTTTGTATGGAAAAAAATTTAAATCGTTCATATTGTTAAAAATATTTTATTGAACACGTGTTTTGTGGTTTTTTTAGAAGTCACCCCTAAGGGTGCAAATACGCGGTCGAAGCTGCGCGTGCCCACTAGTATCTAATAAAAAACATCCCATGTTGGCATCGACTTTGAAATAATGGATTTTAAATAGTAAATAAGTATGTAAGTATGAATAATTTCACCGAATATTTTTTTTTTACTTTGAAGTATTTTATAAAACTATTTTATTCTACTTTTTAGTTTTTGTTTTGTATATTAAGTAAGACACTCCACTCCTCACTTGCTGTTGAATTTTGGACGCACTACGTTATGAGTGGTGGAACTCAACAACGCGCTTTGCCTTCGTCACTAGAACGAAGAAATGGGATTATTAGTTATATGGTACAGGTGAGGATCGCATCCATAACCTGTCGCGTTACAGTCCCACGCTTGTTCTCCTGCCCTCAGTCTACGACTAGCTTCAATGAATGATATAATAATAAAAATAATGGACATCTCACCTGAATAGGGAATGAGAAATGAGTTCCTGGCGCACATTCTTTCTCTACCTTCTCTCCATGTACACATTGATAGAATCTGCTACAATTTGATTCATGTGGCAAAAGGTGGTGAATATGAATATCATTGGGGCAACCATTTGGACGCAATTGATCTGGTGAAAGAGTTGTCAGGGGATTTTCAGTGATATTTGGTGCAGCTGTTGTCACTGGCGCAGTAGTTGTTGGTGCAAGTGTAGTGTCTGGTGCAAGTGTAGTGTCTGGTGCAAGTGTAGTGTCTGGTGCAAGTGTAGTGTCTGGTGCAAGTGTAGTGTCTGGTGCAAGTGTAGTGTCTGGTGCAAGTGTAGTGTCTGGTGCAAGTGTAGTGGCTGGTGCAAGTGTAGTGTTTGGTGCAAGTGTAGTGTTCGGTGCAAGTGTAGTGTTTGGTACAAGTGTAGTGTTTGGTGCAAGTGTAGTATTTGGCGCAAGTGTAGTGTTTGGCGAAAGTGTAGTTTCAGGTGCAAGTGTAGTGTTTGGTGCAATTGTAGTGTCTGGTGCAAGTGTAGTGCTTGGTGCAAGTGTAGTGTTCGGTGCAAGTGTAGTGTTTGGTGCAAGAGTAGTGTTTGGTGCAGCTGTAGTAATTGGCGCGTCTGTATTCGGTGCAACTGTAGTAGTTGGGGCAGCTGTAGTAACGGGTTCTGCTGTAGGTGGCGACCCCGGCAGCCTACAGTTAGCAAGTGCTATATGTACACATACCTATAGGATGAAGACATATTATATATGTATTTGTTGTAAATATAAATATTTTTTACCTTTATTGGTATAATCGTAGACATAATAACATGCATCCTATTTATATGTAGGTTATTATATTTACGATGCATTATTGATAAGCAAATATATATATGGGAAAAAAACCCGATATTTCCGATTGAGATTTAGGATATAATCACATTATTAGTTGAATGTTAAGAAATAAATAAAAAAATATGTATATTTCGTTTTTCGTTGGAGTTTTGCACTCTTATATAAAAACTTTGCGGTGACCAAAATCCTGTGGGATTTGTGATGCACAATAAAAATATTGAATATTTCATTTCCTCTGGGGAACTGATATGTCTTAATAGGAACGGAATATCTTAACATTAGTTTTACAGGTTAACTCTGCCTACCCCGGTATGTGCGGGATTCAGGGTGAAGTTACGTATATGTATGTCATATACTAATAATCACGCTTACCTGCTGAGCATAATTGAAATGAGTTCCTGGTGCACAGTCACGTGGTTCTATGAATCTTTCTCCCCATTCACAATAGTAATATTTTGAGCAATCGTAGTCATGTTCTAGTAAATGATGTGCAAAATTTACAGGACATCTGTCGTCTGCTACTGTTAGACTATTCTTCCCAGACGGTAAGGCATATGCCAAGCCTACGCTCAGGTATAATAAAAGTGACCTCCCTAAAAAAATATATTTATAAATAAATAAAGTTTTGTATTAGAGGCTGCCGTTGCGCAGTGGCACATCGGCTGACTGTAACATGACGGTTGTAAAAAAAAATGTATTTCATGGATGACATGCACATGTAAAAACGAAGCTATTACGCTACGAAATTTGAACGTAGCGGGACTTAAACCCGCGCCTACTGAAAACCGACCAGGAGCTCTGACTGCTAAGCCATACGTTCTCATCGAGCTACGTCGAAATTTTTATACGCTTGTTGTAACTTATTTATGTTGTTGGCATCTCTCTAGGGAGATTTTTACAAATTCCATTCAAAATAGGCGCCCGCGAAATTATGTATGCTGAAACTGATACAGAACCCTAGATGGATGAGAGCGAACTAGAGAAATTTATCATAATCCCTAACTGTTTTGAAATTTGGGTTTAAATTCAAAATTTGATTATATAAGATATTTTTATAACAAGAAGTACTATAAAAAAAGAACAAAGTAGTTTCCTAATGTTACTTAATAATTGCATGTACAGATTTGTAACGTGATAACAGATTACATGATATTTATTGTAATATTTTTAATCCTTCGATGATAATGACTTGAAATTTTATCAATATGTTAATATGATGTATGTTTTATGCTATCGAGCATTATTTATTTAAAACTTAAATAAAAAAAATGCTAGGCAGAGGGAACCTAGTGTTAAGATATTCCGTTCCCTCCTTTCTGCCGAATTTCTCGAGGCATTGCGTGTTGAGTGGCCGAACTCAACGCCGGGCTTTTTGCCTTGCGTAATAATTCATTTCCAAGAGTCGGGATTGAACCCACAATTATCGCGTTACGTTCACATCTTTGTGCCCTGCGCCACGACAGCATCCGCATTTATTTAAATGATTGATGATTCCAGTAATAATTTTATTTGCTGCTCTTCATAAAATATATAGCAAATTTAGGTATGATTATGAAAAGAGGCTGTGCTGTTGCGTACAAAAATATGGAATAACTATCGATATAAAAAAAATTAATATCGGTTGACCTTCGAAGACGCAGTATTCAAGATACTATAGAGAAAGAGCTGAGAGTCCGTGGCGATTGGAATATCCATTTTTCAGACTAGCCCGATAGAGATTCAGCGTAAAGCTAGTAGTAGGAAAAAGTAGTAATAGTAACGAAAAAATATCGTAAAATAATTTAATGAAATAACCTAAAGTTTCAGCCGCCGAATTAAAGTTTCAAGGAAGTTAGTCCTAACGACTTACATAGATGATATGATGAGACAACCTATCGACTAAATGGGCTAACTATATACTTATTTCGATTTATACTTTATTTCGATTTTTTCAAGCCGTGACAGACTGTGTATATATTAAATAATTGAGATGGTTAATTCTTGAGCTAAAAGCTTGATCGAAATTAGTTAAATGTCGCTGTTTGAGTACCGATGGTTTTTTTTAAACATTTTTAAGTATTATGTCATATTTAGGACTTCTTAACCGAAAGCAAACTTTCCGGTAAAACATTTTCAATTTTTTTTAACTATTCAATGTTAACTGTGAACTGATTTCAATGTAAATGTGAACGATCCTGCGTTCTCGCTTAAATATAAAACAAATAGGAAAAGCGTGTTTAAAATGACCTTCAAGCCCCTTAAGTATGGTAAAGAGAAACCGTATTATATGAAAATATGTATTTATAATATTAAAATTAGTTGATGTGAATATTTCATAAAATTATAACAATACTCCATAAGAGATTGTACCTAATTGGTACTTTAAATGGGACTCAAAACTTTGAACAACAACACATTCAACAGAACACGTATACACACATACACAATGATCTTCTCCAACATCATATCATAAAATCCATTTATAATAAAAAAAATAAACACAAAAAAATGGTAATGGGTGATGAGGTGCCGACACTTCGCTGGAAACACTTTCAATTTCACTTTATCCCACTTTAAATAACGTACCTAACATTGCGTCGGAAATGACGCGAGATATATCGACGCGAATGAGCAACAATTAATATATTTTATGAACTTCTATTGCACGCACTGAATTATTTTATATATATCCAATTTATATAATAACAAAAGGCAGTGATAAGAAAAAGCTATCAATGTTATCGTGTAAGGATTAATTGTTACCTTTAATACATCTAATTCTAAAACTAACAACAGTTCTGGGTTTTATTGCAGTTTTGAATATTTAAAAAAAAATCGTAGTTTCTGTTTGTATTATTTTATGATTAAACGATATCAGTGGATAGTATTGGTCTGTTGAGACTATTTTCTTTTTAAATTAAATAATTTAACAGGACTAAAAGAGTATATTTGATTGTTATATATTTTTGGGCCTAACAGATTGGAGTAGCCCGTGGCCACGGATAGACTAACGGTTTTCAAAAGAATTTATAAACCTATAAATAATCGATTAATCCGGTTTAAAAGATTAATTTTATATATATATATATATATATATATATATATATATATATATATATATATATATATATATATATATATATATATATAAAAATCAAACGTAAGTGTAAAAAATTATTGTCTTGTTTTTAAAGTTCCGTAGCTCAAAAAGTAAAAACGGAACCCTTATAGAATCATTTTGTTGCGCTCCTGTCTGTCTGTCTGTCAAGACCATTTATCTCCAGATCGAGTAAATGGCTTTTCAGCCATTTATGAAAATTTTTTTGTAGTTCATTAAAACTAATTCAGTGCATATAACTTAAACTTACCTTAACTTAATTGTGTCAACTTTTGTAAATTCTACAGTGTACCGTGTCCCGTGAGCCTACCATATTGTAAATGATACAGATTCCTCGGTGGGCGCGTCCGACTCCCACTTAATTGGTTTTTTCATAGCTTCACGGCTTATCCCGCAGGATAGGTAAAGATGACAGATGACAACACAGATCAACGCCGTTTGTGGTAGAACTCAAAACTCAAATCCAAAACGCATCTAAGTTAAATAATATATCGAACGAGGCGAATATAGAGCGCATGCCGCTCCGTTCTCTCTCTTAATTAGGCGTCGATCCCGGTTACATCCTACATATACATATATACTTAAACAATACAATAAAAAAACAACTTTTCATATGATACTTCATGCACAGACTGACAGACATATATTTAATTTTTTATTACATACTTTATTATCTGTCACAAGTAAAATTACGACTAAATCATTTTGTTTTTCGATAAATTAAAATGATAAATACCACGATTAATGAAATTAATGAAAATACATTGGATTCTCATAACTATGATATGTCTGTTTGTGCCCTTTGAGGAAAGTGAAATCATGACGTACCAACAGATTTTCAAAATTAAGACTACCAGATTTTTGCCACCGTTCCATCTACAACTGTTACAATAAAACATATTTATTAAAATTACGTACGTAAATTTATACATTGAAAATAAAATCAGCTTCACGCTGTATCCCGCACACTGCAGGGTAGGCAGAGGGAACCTAGTGTTAAGACACTCCGTTCCCCACTTTTTGCCGAATTCTGGAGGCATCGCGTGTTGACTGGCAAAACTCAACGCCGCGCTAGTCCTCGACACCAGAGCGAAGAAATTGAAATATAAATTTAAGTAAATATTTCATCTCCTCGAGTGGGGATCGAACCCACAACCAGTCGGTTTTACAGTCACACTTTGTGCCACTGCGCCACGACTGGCCTAAAATATTACGTATTTCTTTATAAGTACTTTTTCCCTGTAGTGTGTGGATGATATTTTAGCCTATGACGTACCGTGCGGTTAGAAAATTCGGCGGCAGGTAACAGGTCAAACAGTTCTTCAGAACACTCTCCATGGTAAATGCGATAGAGAACGCAAAGCGAGGAGACGTCTCTACGTAAAGCCAAAGTATCAAGCCTTTCACAGATCTTTCATAAGATAAATATATATATAACTACAACTAATTAAAGCAAATGCTTACGTTATTCAATAAATAAAACAAATTAGTGAACAAACTAGCTGTTTTACTTTAAAATAAGTTCTATTTCAAAATATTTTTTATTCATACACCGTTATAGGCACTTACGAAAAGATCGTGATTCTAATACCAGTCGTGATTCTACTGCCAGTTCACAAAGAATCATGTCTCACAATCGAGAAGAACAGCAAGAAACTCCGAACTGGTTGCTCTTTTAAATAACAATGTTATGTTTTGCTACATTGTCCATACACAAAACTAGGAATAACTTATGTGAGGACAATGTAAGTTGACTATAAATAGGTACAGCTTAAGCAGGGTTAAGAAAGTTTGCTGGTCAGTCGAATTTGCAAATTTCAAGTAAGAAGGAAATATTATTTAATTATTCGCGAATTTGCTGCCCCAGGCTGGATATACTATAGTACCGTGTTTAAAAAATTGGACAGAAAAGGGAGAATGGAGTGTTTTATTACTAGATTTTTTCTACGTATCCTGCTATAGGCACTGCACTTTGTATTCCATAAAGTGAATCTGAATTATATTGTCGTAGACTTTTCTTCTATTGTTGTGTTTTAATCACGATCTGGTATGATAATTATGATGCGGTGTCAGGTCTATCTGAGTATATGGTTTCCATTTCAGGTCGTTCTTCAAATTCATCATCGTCGTCGTCCAAATATTCTTGAGATAAAGGCTCTTGATAGACAGAAATAAGGACGGATAGATAGGCAGATAGACGGACGGACGTACACAAAAATTATCCTTTAGAAGGATTCCTTATTTCCTTAAAAGGTACGGAAACCTAAAAATAGAATAACTCAAAGAACAATGGAGAGTAGTATGTTGAAACTAAGAAAAATATAAAAAAGTGTCATAAGATTAGACAAAAACTAAAATATTGGACGCGCTCTTAACCAAACCCTGACATTAAAAAAGCGGTGGGTTTGATAAATATAACGTTATAGTGATAATAGATGGACAATATAAACAACGAGATAGGAGGGTCCCATCGGGAAAAGACATTTTGGTAGACCAACCAGCCGGTGCTGGGCTGATGGTATTAAAAAAAATCTAGATAAAATTGTATAATCCTGGAGGAAAACAGAAAAATATGAAACGAAGTGGAAGTGAAATATACCCAAGAAAATTGGATTTATACTCCTGAAACAAAATGTAATAATAATAACAAATAATTAATTTTGAAACGAAATGGCGTTGAAATATACCCAAGAAAATGGGATCCATACCCCTAAAACAAAATGTAATAATAATAACTAATAATTAATTTTACATGTATCTTACTACTTCGTAGTAGTAACACAAATAAGTGAGAAAAGAAGAGATGTGTCTAATAAAAGGTTTATTATTAGTATCCATATATTAATATTTATTTAACATAACATTTCTCTTTGTGTAATCAAATTATTTAATTGTCAAACCAAATGAACTCAACTAAAATCGTATTTGTGATAGTGTCGTTTTAATCATCGTCTAATCGGCTTAAATATATAAGAATACATAATGCTAACGGCATTTGATGTTATCTATTTTTGTTGTAACAATAAGCTATATGCTGTTTCCGGAATTAAATATTAAATACTACGCACCAGGGTAGGTAATTTTCTGCAACGCGACATAGGAAGAAACAAACATTCATACATTTCTTCATACATAGACTGATAAAGAACTCTTTTGTATATACATACATAGATAAAAAACAATGCGCCCCATAGGAAGGTAGGTAAATTTTAACTACTAGATTTGCGTTATATTTCATATCTATAGGTAATCGTTTAAAATTAAAGTTTTAGTCACCCATTGTTATCAAATATCGTTATCATTTACAATGGCTTCTTGTTAGTTAGTAGGTATAAAGTAGTCGGTCCAGTTCACAGAACTTTTAGCTGAGTGGCAAAATAATCTTTGTTGATAAGCGGTAACTGAAAATTCCCCGTTTAAAACGCTTATCAACGTCAATATGTTTTTATAAAATACTAAAAGTAAATCGAACAGTGTCTTGACACTAAGGGGGATACACCGTGAAGCTGCTTTCTTTTTCTCTATAACTAACTTTGGTGATTTATTTTCAGTTACATAGATACAACCTAATTGCGAAACACTCCGTTCTTAATTATATAATTATCCTTATTCCCACGGCCAGGCCAGGCCAGTGGCGCAGTGGTACAAAGTGTGACTGTAAAACCGACTGGTTGTGGGTTTGATCCCCACACTAGGAGATGAAATATTAACTTAATTTATATTTCCATTTCTTCGCTCTGGTGTCGAGGCAAAGCGCGGCGTTGAGTTCTGCCACTCAACACGCAATGCCTCCAAAAATCGGCAGAAAGTGGGGAACGGAGTGTCTTAACACTAGGTTCCCTCTGCCTACCCTGCTGTGTGCGGGATATAGCGTGAAGCCAAATTTTATTTAATATATTGTTTCCAATGCCGTCGTGGCGCAGGTACATTAGCGTCCAACTGTAAGCACGACGCTTGTGGGTTTCTGTTCGATTTCTACTCGGAAGAATGAATTGTTTTAAAATAAGTATTTCCTTGCAATATACAAGCAGTTTTGAGGCTTCTCTATTGAGACTTGAGGTGGGAAGGCCTCGATAGTTCTGTTGTTAGGTTAGGTTCCCAGATTCCCTCTGCCTGTCCTGCTAACTGAGAGCTACAGCTTGAAGCAAAAAAAAAATTTTAAAATATTTTCACAATATTTTAAAATATCTTTAAGCTATCGACTCACCACAGTGTTTATAATTTTGTTTCCCTGCATTTGCTTATCGATGTATAAATTTACGACTTCTGTATTACGCATATTTATGACTGTTATTAGTCATAATGTATTACCCCATTTATTATGTGTCTTAAAGTGAAAATATTTAATAATTAATTCCTCGCTTTCAGACGAATTTAATTTTCAGAGTAAATTAATTAATATTTTCGGATTTTCGATCTGGTATCAAGACAGAAGCCCGGCGTTGACTTTTACCATTTAACACGCAATTCAACAAAAATTTAGGGGAAAGTAGGGAACAGAGTGTCTAAGTACTAGGTACTTTGGAGGCATTGCGTGTTGAGTGGCAAAACTCAACGCCGCGCTTTACCTCGCCAGACAGACACCAGAGCGAAGAAATGAAAATATAAATTTAAGTAAATATTTCATTTCCTCGAGTGGGGATCGAACCCACAACGCCACGACTGGCCTCAAAATAGACGCTAAAAATATAAAAACATTTTATTTATCTCATATCTCTTGAAAGTCCGTTAGCACTTAATAAGCTTCTTTATGGGTGTTCTAAGAAATATGTTTATCAAAATATATTAAATTGATAATAATTGATAACGCACTGATAATTAATCTTAATTGAAATCTTAAAATAATTGTTTTCCTTTAATGTAATTACAGATTTAAGAGCCTAAATTGAAACTGTTTTTCTTATAATTACTAATTGTTTTTTGAGGCCAGTCGTGGCACAGGGGCACACGTATAAATGTGATTGGTTGTGAGTTCGATTCCCATTCGAGGAAATGACATATTAATTAATTTCATGTCCCCTGGTAACGAGGCAAAGAAAGATCGCGCAAAAGGTTAAGTTAAGTTCCGTTAAAAATTGTTAGGGGACCTCAGTACCTATCCACTCTTATATATATCTGCTTTTTGATTTAAGTACAGTTTAATATTATCCCGTTATGCTATATGAATTAATATTTTAAAATTTTACAAAATATATTTTCTTAAATATTGATATTTTTTAAGGTGGCCTGTACAATAAATACTTGAAATAATTCTTCTTATCTCTGAAAGTAATATTAAAAATTACAAACATTGTTTGACAATAGTTGACTATTGAAAAACGCAAGCACTGATAAATATCTAAAGAAGTCGATTTAAAGATAGTCAATTCTGGTAACGAGAATAACAACTTTTTGCTGTTTCATAATTCAAGTACATGTTTTTAACATGTTATCTTTCAGCACCAGTAGTTTATAAAATTACTTCTGGAAAATAATCACCAGTAATTTTTAGAGCACTTCAAAGTTTTTGTTAAAATCTACTTTTTTCTATAATCTTACTGCTTATTCGATCTTATTTCCTCGATATATAGACCGACAGCTATTATAAGTTACAAAAGCCCTATAATTGAGCATTGAGGAAAAAATTACGAGACCACAGACAGTCGAGCTGTATTTGCCAATTTGTTCAACAATCTGTTTTTTCCAAAAAAAACACAAATTCCCTAATATCCGCTGAATAACTGAAAACCGCTGAATATCCATGGAGATAAAATGGGTCAATCCATAGGGAAGAAGGTACAGAGGTCACCTAGCTAAAGACTACAGTTGATCCATCGATCGCGTTCTATGATATATATACTTCCTGCTAACATTTAGCACAATATATATTTTTTACTCCGTTTTGTTTAAAGATGGATTATTGAAACGTACATAAGCTAGCCAGTGCTTTATGAAAATGTACTCTAGATAAATGGAAAAATGAGAAAAAAGTTACGGCAGAAGACAAAAAAAACCCTTTTTTTTTTCAGAATCATAGGCCTAGTAATAATTGCCAAAAAATAATAATTAAAGCTCTTTGTCTTTTCACTAAAGGACCATGAGCAGGACCGTGAGTATCGGTTCGTCTGCCGTGGAGATAAGCCCGGACAAACCGAGTGACAAACAGACAAAAAAAATCTTTTGTTGGTTCTAGATTCGTGTAAATAACTATATGTACTTGAAAAACTCAATTATTTTGATATCACAGACAGACGCTTCAATTTTATTTATATACATATAACTTGTATTCAGCGTCCATACCGAATGTACATAGATTCGGTGTCGATTACTGAGGCTTTGACATCGCTGAAGATTCTTTCCATTTTTGGTAAATATACATAATTTATGCGAATTGAGCACAGTTTCTGGTCGCTAAAATCTATAGTTGTAAATATTTTTCGTCATGTTTCCTCTTAATTATTTGTTTTACTTTATTAGACATCTATATCTATTTGTTTACATCCGTTATTAAAATATGCCATGCACGAGGCTAGTCGCGGCGCAGGAGCATAAGTGCAGGTCTGTAAACGCGGTAGGTTGTGGGGCCGAAATGGAATGGGAGGAAGGAAATGAAATATTTAATACTTTTATTAAATACATATTCTTTATAACAAATTGTTTTATGACATTTTAGACTCATTTTAATGGTTATTTACTAGAAATTACCCGGTTTTTTTTGTGTAAACGAAAAAAATAGTTTTTTCCTGTACCGTTAAAATGTAGAGTAATGGTATCATACGTACATGCTAAATTTTTATTTTCTGAACCCAGTAGTTTCCGCATTTCGTAAACAAGATACAGTATTTTTGATTAATTTTAGTCAATGCCATTGATATCAAATAAATCAGTGCAACAATGTTTCTATGTATAATGATAAAAAAATATATATCTATCGATTATCTCATAAAAATTAAAGTTGCGTATCATAATATGGTCCTAGATAATTTCTTTAAAAATGTTTAATTGAATGAATGTTTACGTCCATATTTCCTTTTATCTGACCGTTTCCTTATTCTTGTAGTTTTTAATGAGATTAAGTAAATTAATCCAGGCCAGTCGTGGCGCAGCGGCGCAAAGTGTGACTGTAAAACCGATCGGTTGTGGGCTCGATCCCCACTCGAGGAGATGAAACATTTACTTAAATTTGTATTTCCATTTCTTCGCTCTGGTGTCGAGGCCAAGTACGGCGTTGAGTTCTGCCACTCAATACGAAATGCCTTCAGAATTCGGCAGAAAGTGGGGAATGGAGTGTCTTAACGCTAGGACGCTGTAAACGCGGTTTGTGGGTTTAATTTTCACTAGGAAATAAATGATTTTCAACACTGCCACTCTACTCTCTACACGCAATGACTTCTTTTTGTCTTCTATATAAAAAAAAATAAATAAATAAATCAGCTTCACGCTGTATCCCGCACACACACAGCAGGGTAGGCAGAGGGAACCAAGTGCTAAAAAAAAATAATTAACGAAATTTGTTATTTGACTCAGTATTACTGAGGAGACGTGGAAACTAAAACTGAAGGATATTATAATATATATAGTGTTTCGCTTGCGGCCTCGCTCGTGTGGACTCCATGATTACCTATAGTTATAAAAAAAAAACTACAATACATTCCAAGCATTCACTGTGCCTGTGACTTGCGAAACAACCTATCGTTTAGAAATTCGTTTAGAAATTAGCTTTAACGGTCGTCGGTCACCTCCACTGTCCGAGTTCCCCATGTTTAAAGGATTCTCGACCATTTAAAGATTAATAAAAGAACAACAATACATATAACATCTAAAAAACCAAAAAGGTTTGTAATGATGATAATAATAATAAATAATCTTAATAAGGTAGTTCGTTATTTTGTAAAAGTATTTACTTTGAAATTATAACTTTTTGAAATATTTGTTCCCCAAAGAAGTCCAACCAGTATTACAAGCCGGCTTTTCGAGTATAGAAAAATATACTTTCAGGAATATTTACTGCTTTATGTATGAAAATAATATTAATTGAATATCATGCAGGATAGCTGACTATGTAATAATTAAATTGTAACATTACGTTGAAAAGAGTAGTGTACGGCAATAGTTTTACGTTCATTCGACGATTCATTCCATTATTCGACAAAAGTGTTCGCAGAAGTGTATGTCAATAAGCTTTATTTTGAATTTGAATATCTGATCTGGATAACATACCAATATCCTCAGGGATTTTTTACTTTTTCCCATACGCATCCATCATGTTACCTTTGTTTGCATGTAACAGAAAATATGCTCTTTTAAGTTTAACTTTATGTTGTGTCCCGCATATAGCAGATTAGATGACTGGACCTTAGTATCAAGACACTCCGTTTCCGTGTCACCAGGGAGGTGAAATAAAATTATTTTTTCCTGATAAAAAAATACAAATCATGTGATTTTTCGCAATAACTAAAGATTTTATGATATTTTTGATAAAATCTTAATGTTTTGAAGATACGTAGAAATGGGACTAAGTACAGATAAACAAACATATAAAGCAGACGCGTGGTCTTTCGTAATGGTAGCGCTCCCGCGTAACCTAAAACACTACTTGACCAATTAAGGGATTTAAATAACGAAATAATTATGGAATCGTTCTTATTTAGGATTTCGTATCTGAAAAGAAAAAAAACGATACTCTTATATGATCACTTCGTAGTCCATTTGTAAAAACCACTTATTTCAAAATCGTTAGGATCGTATTAAGTTTAAATTAATATGAAATTTTTGGACCCATGGTCCATAGAAAACAAAAAAAATTCTATGTAAGCGTAATATATATCACGTTTACATAGATTTTTTTTACGAGCGATATTTAATCGTATTTGCTGCAATTTTTATGCAATTTGCCGCGTAATCAAAACCCACTTCCCGGGTACTTCCCGTGGATCTACAATTACAAAATTTGGCAATAAGTGAAACCTTACCACAGATCGTAATTACCGTAAAATCGAAAATATTGAAGTTTTTTAATATATAACATGAGCGGCGGATGCGTCCGATTCGCATTTGACTGGTTTTCATTCTGTCATAAAACACTCATCTGAATATTTAGAAAATAATAAATATTTTTATCCAAGTAAATAACATTATAGTGCCATTTTGTTGGATTGGTTTACAATTTGTTTGTCGGTCTGTCCGTCAAGTCATTTTTCTCAAGACTTTGTAGAGGTTGAACTGAAATTATTACCAAACGCTAAGTTTACATACTTTTGGAGCCCAGAATTAAATAAAGTTCTCAATCAAACCAATCAAAAGATACAATCTAAAGTTATCTTCGTTTTTTCCGCATTTTATATGAAATTCTTTACGTAATCAAAATCTATCTTTATATATCATAGAAAAAACCCATTATGAATTTATATTTGTAGTTCATACTTAAGTTAGGTTACTTAGTTTTTAACTTTTTAAAGTTGTATTTTCTTTTGAAACTGGTACAGAATTCTCAGTGAGCGAGTCCTTATCGCACTGGACCGGGATTTTGTTAAAAAAATAAAAATGAAATACTAATTTGGTAACAAAAGACAAAAAGGTACAGTCGAAGCGACGCCGCACGCCTTCTTGAAGGTTAATGGGATTTGGCAAATTAATAAAGTTCTATGAATTTAAAGAGCCTTTTAAAAATACAAATAAGAATTCTACCCGTGGCCGAAGAGTACAGGCCTACTGCAAAGTGCTCAAAACGTCGGGTTTCCAAAAATGTATAAAAATACAAAATATACGCGATTAATCCGGTTAAAATAGTTTCATTTAAAATAAGAATAAATTTTAACGGTTTACCATTTTATTCCGCATAAATGCAGCGGCTGCTATCGCTAGAAAATTATCAGTCCGTTTCACTGACAAAGACAAATAGTATTGTTTCCAAGGTACAACAATTGTCCGATAAAATTGGGTAAGTGGATGATTGGGTAAGTGGAGTGATCATATAACAGTATAAAAAGTATACACGAGAGTCGTGGGTACGATTTCTGCCAAATGAAATAGTTAATTTTAATTATTTTCATTTCTTCGCTCTAGTAAGACAACGTGTTGTGTTAAACTCCACGTTCAAATTGTCTCGAATTTGGGCGGATAATGCAGAAGGGAAGGGAGTATCTCGACACTAGGTTCTCTTTGAGTCCACCAGGGTTCTCGGTTTTGCCGAAAGGTGTTGCCGTGTTGTTCGCACTCACAGCGCTAGTTACTTATAGCCGATAGAAGATGCTTAATTTTGTAAACACTTTTGCGAATTTTTTAACATGTTCTTTAAAATAAATTACTTAAAATAGTTGTTTTAAAATTGATCTATAACGGTTCTATATCAAGTGTTGCTTCAATATTATTAGGTATCTACTAGTATCTTAAATCTTTATATTTTTTGTTTATTTTTAATTAAAATGATTGGGCATTGTTTTAAAAATATAATTAATTTACTATTCATAGAATAACATAATTAATGTCAATGTCAATAAGTGTTAAAGTGATGAGAGTGACGACTCACTCATCACTCTCAACAAATGACTGTCGTATATAAAAGTACAAAAAAGGTGTGAATGTAATGTGACGGTTGTAGGACGATCCCTACTCAAGGAAGTATAATATTTAAAAAAATCAAATCAAATCAGCTTCACGCTGTATCCCGCATACAGCAGGGTAGGCATAGGGAATGCATCGAAAAAATCGGCCGGAAATGAAATTTATATAACTCATATAGAAGTTCCTCTTAATCACTAATATTTATGTATATTTTCTACATTTCATTATTGTAGTATAATATATCTACTCGTAGATAGATAAATAGAAAAATATATTGCATACAAAACGATAGTAACAAAAAATACATAAGCTTATACAGACTAATACAAAGCGTGCAAATGCGATCTTATTGAGAAAAGAAAAGATAAAAAGAATGCAACTTGTTTACTTGACTGGCTAAGTTGGCAAAAAATACCCTCGATTAAGTGAAATTGAAACAAAAAAAAACTAAATCAAAATCGTTTCATCCGCTTTAGGGTACCGATGCCACAGGCAGACAAACAGATACAAACATACACATATATAGGCATCTCGAACGTTACTTAAAAGTCTTTAAGGATCCCTCTGTTTTCGTCGGGGGTTCATAAAAATAGAGTATATGTACACAATTTTGTTTTTGATTAGAGATAGTAAATTGTCTATATTTTAAAGGCAAGAAAATATATTAAATAGAAAACTACGAATAATATTCAAAATGGTAATGAAATATTTTGATCAGCGCCATCTTTTGAAATAGTTTGACATAAAAGATAAACTTTAAATCTTGTAGATGGCAATATGTACGCTATTTAAAGGTTTACTACACTTTTCAAAAAATTATAAAAAGCATATGAGTGAATGGAGAACGGAGAGTCTGGACACAAAGTTCTATTTACCTAGCTCGTTAGCTGTAAAATAATCAATATCATTGTTTTATAGATAACAGGTATCTATGACGTCTGTCTTGAAAACAAATTATATAGATAACTGCTATTATTAGATTAAATAAAACTAATCATCTATGTATACTTGTGTATTAATATTATAAAGTATTTGTTGGATTGACTGCGCTAATCTCAGGAACTGCGGGTTTTTTTTTATATTGGATATTTAATTAATAATGTATTAAGTCTTATTTATTTACACTTTGACTTTACCTAGAGACGTCTCTTTCCTATGCGTTTTCTACAGCATTCATCAAGGATAGTGTTCTGGGAAACCGTTTATCTCTATCTCAAAGGCCTGCAAAGCACCTCTAGCTCCTCTGATATTATACAGGGTGGTAGACGTATCATACACTCGTTTGTCTTGTCTTTTTCAATTTTTTTTTTTTTGACATGGAGTATCTAAGCACTGGGTTCCCTCTGCCACCTGCTGCTGCTGACTGCTATTCGCGGGAATTATCTTAGAAATGACATCCATGCTGAATCATCTTTTTTTCAAAGCAATTACAATTTTTTAATATCAATATTATTAGCTTCACGCTATATCCCGCTCATAGCAGCTTAAGCAGAGGGAACCTAGAGTTATGACATTTCGTTCCCCTTTTGCCGCCGAATTTTGAAAGCATTGCGTGTTAAGTGGTAGAACTCTACGTCGCCCTTTACCTCGTTACCAGAGAATCCACTACCGCCATGTTTACAGTCAGGAGCCCATAATAATTTTAAAAATATTAAAGAAAAAAAAAATGGGTTTGAAAGAAGAAGGAGCTACCCACCGCTAGATGACGCCAGCTTGACCATTCTATGTATTTTATTATAATATAATATTGCAAAAACGATAGTAAAAAAATGTATTTTATATTTTTTATATATTGTAAGACTACTTGTCACATATCTTAGACTATAATAATATATAGTTATAAAAAAAACTAAAAAAAACACGCTACACCAAGTGCTACAAGTACTCCAGAATGTACTTAAATCTATAAATTATATGAGCCTAAACACGAGAGGCTTTACAGCTTAAAGTTCCACTATTTGGGTCCTGGCTGCATCATCAAATCAGCTCGATGATACCATATTATTATATTGTCATCGGAGCTACACATATTTGCCAAATTTCATGTAATTTTGGATTTTGTGAGCTAAGTGCGCCATACATAGTATTTTATTTTTATTCAGATTATTTAAAATATTTCAATATAATTTTAAAAGGATTTTTAAAAGATTTTCTTATAATCTTGGACTTTCTTAAATAAATCTCATTCCGTCGATAAAATCTAATGCAATATTAAGACTATCCCTTATGAAAAAGCACTGTAGCATTTGTCAAAAAATAACGTCGTTGTCGTTCTAAGTTTTTTTTAATATTACAGCGAGCGAAGCGATCTAAGCGATAAGGGCAAGGTTTCCCAAATATTAGAAAATAAATCTAACAATCTTAAATACAACACGCAATAACTTTAATACTTATTTATAGTTACTCGCATTTGGCAAAGGTAACATAGTGCTAAGACACTCTGCTCCCCATAAAATTTTCGAGGTGTTTAGGAATGTTGCGTCTGATTACCAGAACGAGTAAGTGAAAGTACAAATCATTTTCCCAAAAGGGAGTCGAATCCACAATCATCTAAATAACAGTCAGTCCCCGTGATCCTGTGCCACGTCGGTTTCTGGAGAAAATAAATAATGGAATGTAATAAAGCTTTTAATATCTTAATCACTCTACGTTGCAAAACATCAGGAAATGTTTGAATGTAACCTTCGATAATACGATTAGAATAGATTTTTTGGTCACATGGTTTTTTATATGTTTTGCATATATTTAACAGAACAAATGTTGAATATCGTTCTTCTCGTTTTCCTGTCCCCGTTTCACAGTTCTCTTGAGGGAAATTTAGTTGACTGAAATGCGGAACTTAACACCGCACTTTAGTAAATAAACTAAAAAAGCAGCGTTTCTCCCTTCGCGGGAACTAAAATTCTGCAAAAAACCGATTTCTAAGGTAGGTGTTTCAAAGTTTTCTCTTAAGATACTGTTTTATACTTTAACGTTTTGAGTAGCGAAACTAAACACATAAGTGTTGCAATAAGTTCTATCAACGTCTCTAAATATATAGAAAATAAGACATTGATATTATGTAAATTAGAAAACAATTTGCTGTCGTATTTATATATTCTTATAGATTCATTCATAGAATTAAAACGATTATAATCCACTCCCTTTCAAAACAGAAGTAGATCTTAGAGTAGGGTGAACAGGACTATGAAGAATATTTTAATATAATTTTAAGTGCATGAATAGCACTTGAGTAATCAGTATCCTCATATTTTATAAACATAAATTTTAGCGTAAATGACTTTATAAATTGAACGTGTAATAAGCAATAAAATATTTCTTTAAATTTTTACTATTTTTCAATTTCTTAACCGTCTCATTAATATTATAAAATTGTAAATATTTGTCTATTTTTGCCTAACATTAAAATTTATTTTCATTAATTTATCAGTAGCCATTGAAGTCAGTCAGACAGTGCAGCATCTATAAGAGTAAGGTCCACACTAAGCACACAACCAACAATTTTTATAAATGAATTTTACTTCTAATTGAAAATCACTCCGGCTGATAAGACACTCCCAGGTCAACAGCAATAAAGCCAATTTCAAAAAAAAAGTCAATCGGGGCCAGTTGCCTCCAAGACTACGATCCTTATTGGAAGGAAACTCATTTGAAGTATTATTATTGAGTGATGCATGTTACTTATTGCCATTACGTAGAATCTCTTTCTAAATAATTTAGAAACATTTAAACCATATGTGTTTTAACCTTGTATTTACAAACGTTATTCGCTTCCGATTTCCAACAATATAATATTTTTCATTTTTAAGCTTTAATCTGTGGTGAATACAGAGAGAACCTATCGTCACTATGTTCTAATATTTTCGTCTATACTAAAATGTATTTAGTACTAGTTTGTTCAATTATTCACTTATTGTAACTATTAATATTCTGATAGGGATTTGAATTGACATTATTGCTTATTTTTTACCTTATGTATACTATTTACACTCTATCCCTATATATTTTAATTTGCTTAAATTTCTTCTACCTTAACACCGCCTTTTGTATATGTATAATGTTGTTATTGTACTTCTGTGTGTTACATGTGTACAATTGTATATGCTATCGTGTATCATTCGTTTATCTTGTAGGCGCGCTTAAATTTTTCCTCCGATAATCTCGATTAATATTCATGTATTCAATGCAGATAATTAGCGAAACATGAAAGATATTATCGGCGGCTAAATTATTTGATCTTGATCCGATAAAATTTAAATCAGACAGATTTTTAAAAATATTGCTATTTTAATCTTTACATTATAAATAACATGTGTAGTGTGTTATTCATTATGCATTTTTTATTATGAATCAACGTTTCACGTCAATGTTTAGCGTCTGCTATATTAAAAATATGTATATGATAAAAATATAAATAATCGTATTTAATCATTTCAATATAAGTCTACTTTATTTTTATTTTAGTTTACAAGTTTTAGTGAATTAGTATAACAGTTAAGCCGGCGGGCATCGCTATCAGAAAATCTTTATATCCCAAACATTTTTAAGATTCAAGAACTTAAAAAAAGGAAATTGCTATACTATCTAAAACTGGAATCGATTATTAAAAATTGAAAAAAATATCAAATAAAAATCCACACATACTCGTATATACATAATGTCATCATATCAAATACTGTGGTCAACAAAAAAAAACAACACTTTTAAGGATAAGGGTCATAGAAATTAAATTAGAATGTTAGAGACAAAAATAGTTTATTGTAGTTTTAGATTAGTTATTAATTTAATAACAATAAAAAAATGTGTTTAAAAAATTACACAAAATATTTTCAAAATGAATAGTCTCTTTTACCCTACTATTTGTACTATAATGAAATTCCCGTAAACATCTGTCTCGGATTGGATTAAAATATTATTCCACTCGGTGACACAGCGCCGTCTTGAATTGCAATCGTTTCTTTGTTTACGTTTAAACCTTATTTTTTTTCTGTATAAATATTCATAATTTGGTAGAGAACACGACTTTTGTTAATTCTACTGTTCGTAGGTTCATCTTTCAATTTCGAAAAAAAGATTGTGGAATTTATCTTTATTTACTTGTATAAAATCTCACATAGTATGCAGGTAGGGAAATATTGCGTGTTGGCGGAAATCAACGCCGCGCTTTGTCTTGTTACTCTCTAGTAAAAGAAAGAAAGAAATCAAAAATAAATGAAAATAAAATAAAATGAAAATTATTTAATGTCGATTGGGAAATTTACAATTTAAGTACTCATTCAGTCACTACAGTTACAAATGTTTATTTGTGTTTAATTATTTATATGGTAAACGCTTCCATTACTAAAAATAAGATAGCATATAGACAAAAACATGCATCGTTAAACGCTGAAATTATTACCTACGTGTCTTCGGACCAAATCCACACTATTTATTTATTTATTTATTTATTTATCAAGCATATAGGAATATATCTTGTATAAGAATATTTTACGTAACTGAGATCGGATCGGCCTTATCTATTGTTCTCCGGCTACCATGCCATGATAAGACGTAAAACTAAAAAAATAATAAGACCAGAAGATTTCAAACCATAGCCATGGTGGTTAGTCCAATTTAGTCCAACCGCACCGCTGTGATATTAAATAATAATTAATAAATATTTTTCCCATGTAACAAAGTGTTTAAAAATATTATCACAAAGCTAGCCCGATTCAGAGCAGGGGCACTAACGTGCGTTTGTAAACGGGAAGGAAAGGAGGAAAGTTAATGGAGTACTTAATGTTTCGATTTCTTCGCTCTCGTAAACAGACAAAGCGCGGAGTTGAGTTTCGCGACTCTACACTCTCTGAAATTCTGAAGACTTTGGCAAAAAGTTGGCAACGCGTCGAAACACTAGATTCTCACTCACTCACTCTAGTTCCCTCTACCACGTCACCACGTCTGTGGATGAACCTGCAATCGTATATACTTGTGACTTTTTTCTTACTCTATTCAGACAAACAAAAATATATTATTATCTTGATTGCATATCTAAGGTAATAAATTTATCTAGATCAAGATTAAATAGAACTTAAGAAAGTAGGTATATAATTTATTATTAAAACTTTATACACTTAATTTATGAATCATGCCGAAACACGCTTATTTTAACATATTAAGTACACACAATGTTCTAAATTTTGACAGAAAGTGAAGAAACGGAGTGTTTCTTTTGTCGACTCTTATAAGCGGGATGCTGTATCCCGCTTATAACAGAGTAAAGCTAAAAGGGTGAAGAATAGAGTGAACTACACATTTTTCCTACCCATATCAAATTTTTCCGTGCTGAAAAATGTATTTTTGTACGGAAAAGTGCATTTTTTTGGGCAAAAAGACATCGTCATCGGTACCCGTATTTACAAACACACATTATTTATATTCGCTCCACAATCGTTCTTTACGCTAAATGGAATTTAAAAGCTTTAACAATTCTCGATGCTTTTTGTACGGCGTTATGCGGAATGTGGCAGTATAAAAAAAACATATATATATATATATACTGGAAGAACCTGGGAACCTAGTACTTATTTAAATATACACGATTAGTTTTATTTAAAAAAGTTCTCTTACTCTATATACTGTCTATTAATTATTTTATTACTTGTGAACAAACAAAATTATATTAATATATATTTTTTGTTTTCGGCTTAAACAAAAATATAAAAGATTACCTTTAGAAGCTATCGGCTATTCTTAATTAGAATATATTTTTATCTATACTAAAAGTGAATAGCTTGTATGTATGCGTTACAACGCTCATCTCGGGAACTACTGGTTCGATTTTTTTTCTGTGAGGACCTTCCTTGATAAATAAACTATCCATTTATCCATTGATCGAGTTTTATTAACGTGATAGAAAATAGCCTTCCATGATAAATATAGTATTTTTTTTAGTTCCTTTTTTACACTTCATTCCCATTAAGATGCTTCAATAGTTACACAATTTCCGCCCAATTTTTGAGGTTGGCAACACACATTGAGTGGCGGAAATCAACGCCGCGCTTTACATCGTTACCAGAGCAAGAAAATGAAAATATTAAATATTCCTTTAAAATTAAATACTTCACAAAATTTATTCTAACCAAAAATTTCCATAGCTTATTAATATTAAAAATATCATAAAAATATATATTTTAAAATATTGAATAAAACCGTCCAGTGTTCCGACGTCCCTCCGCAATTAGAGCGTGACTGCGTTTGGGGATAGGTTCCGTACAACGATAGGAGATTTAAACTTATTTTTAGTGTCATAATGCGATTATGATATAACTTTTGTTTAAAATATAGATAGATTTTAAGGACGACGATGTTAAGAAAGTTAGAAAATTATCTGACTGGTAGAGAGTTCGATTTCCACTTAAGGGAATATTTTGTTTGTCCCTACAAGCATTGTACATTATGTAGAAGAGGTGTTTAAAGTGTGAATTGTTGATATTCTTATTTACATAGACCTATCTAGGTTGAATTTTCAGGTAACAAGACAAAGTGTGGCGTTGTCTTTCGCCACTAAATTTGCATTGTTTCTGTATTTGGGTGGTGGGTGACAGATTGCTATTTACTCCGCTATAATGGGATAAAGCGTAAAGTTAAAAATATAAAAACGATCGATAAAGTAAAAATTACGAATTCAAATTCAAATTTCAGATTGACATTATATTTATTTATTTTTCCTTGTTCTCAACTTTACGGTGTATTCCGCATATAGCAGGTTAAGTAAGGGAACCTAATATTAAGACACTCCGTTCTCGACTTATCACCGAGTTTTAGGAGGCATTGGTTGTTGAGTGGCGGTACTCAACGCTGCGCGTTGGTACCAGTGCGGTGAAATAAAAATATTAATAATTCATTCTACCGAGTGGAAATTGAACCCATAACCGTTACATTACAGTCACACAATTTTCCCCTGCGCTAAGGCCTATATTATTTTACTATCAATTTATATTTTAAATATATTTAATTAAATTACTGATGCATCGATATGTAGAAATATGAGTAAACAAGCATTTACTCTTATTTCTGCATATAAATGCATTAGTAAGTACAGTTACCCTATTTTTATTTTTAACTTCATACATCTTACGCATATAGCAGAGTAGGAGAGAGACACTTTGTATTTCACTTTTTAAGCTACACTTGACTAATGGAACCTAAATTTTATTTATTTCAAACTTCAGTCGAGCTTCAAGCAAATATATTATTATATAATAAAAGATGCTATTTTTGATTTTCTTTATATAACGAGGTCAAAATAAGACTTGAAGGAATGTGGTGCTGTTGGAAATGAATAATATTTGAGTACTTTTTTTTAATTTAGCCTTCATATTTTTTAAATTTAACTAAGATTCATAATAGAAATGATAATTTAGATTTAATTCAAGTATACATATTGTAACTTATATAGTAATAGTCAGTTTGTCATCGAAATTAATGCAGTAGTTTCTGAGATATGGGTACCTACGCAACTTAACAACATACCTACCGCACATACATATACGAAAGTGGTTTCACTAATCTCTATATCTATACAAAATGATCAGAGAAACAATATTATCTTCAATTAAAAATTGAAACTAATATTATCGTTATTTGATATTTTAAATATTAATCATCCAAAAATATCTCGACGTCGGATCTTTTCTTGTGAAATTATTTATTTTCATAAGATTAGATGCAAATGATTGTTATGAAATAACAACTTTTTAAATGTAGAGTACTTTAAAAGTGTAGTGATATATCATATTATAGTGACAGAACAAGACAATATTACGATGGAAGGATCTAATCTATTAATAAATTGATAAATAGATAGAGGCCAGTCGTGACGCAGGGGCACAAAATGAGACTGTAAACGCGACTGGTTGTGGGTTTGATCTCCTGTCAGAAAATTATTAAAATTTATATATTAATTTCTTCGTTTTCGTGTCGAGGCAAAGTGTAGCGTTGAGTTCCGCCAATTAACACGAAATGCTATCAGAATTCGGCGGTAATCAAAGAACAAGTGTCTTAATAGGAACGGAGTGTCTGAACACTAGTTTGGCTATGTACCGGATACAGCGTGAAACAAAAAAAAATGTATTATAAGTAACGTATACGTATACCAAGTGGTTTTTTGTTCATAGTAATGGTAGCGAGTTCCATCCCCTAAGGATAAAAAACAATCTAATTGATATTATTTCCATTTCAAGACTGGTAAAACCAAATGAAGCCTTATATTCTAGTTTTCAACACATTTTCATTGTCACACCCAGGTAACAACATTAAGCGCGGCGTTGAGTTCCGCTATTCAACACGCAATGTATCAGAAATTGGGTGGTGTATGGGTAACGGAATACCTTAACACAAAGTTCGCTCTGCCTATCCTGCTATATGCGGGATACAGCGTGAACCTAAAATATAATAAATAAATAAACATATGTATATGTATGGATGTAGTCATAAAGTAAGCTCTCTATGGCCAGGTTTATAGGTAATTATGGAAATTATAGTCGACATTTCGTTGCTCTCGCGTCGTGGGATGCTGTAAAGGGTGATCTCATTGCAAATAAGAAGATTTGGGTATAAGACGCTCGTAATGGAATGGTATGTGAGTATTTTTCTTTGAAAATGAATTAGGAGAGTGTTTGATTGTAATCTATAAGGTTCGATTTTTTTCGTTCGATTTCACAACTCTACATGTATCTAATGTCCAATTACCAATTTCTCTAATCTACAATTTATGCCCAGTTTTTGAGATTAAGATCAAAAATTTTACATAGTCTTAGAAGTTGGTTTCCTCTAACTATTGTGCGGCAAAAAGAGTACTCTTTACAAATAAAATGAAACAGAAACAGTTTGTATGTTTATTTAAACTCGTTAATCTCTACAATTACCACTAAATTAAAAAAAAATCTATTGCAAAATGTCGTTTGATGCTGTAAATTATTTACAGCATCAAATGTCACTGTAAGTAAGAAGTGACTGTTTTTATTTTTGAAATGTGTCACGTTATCTATAGATAATACAAATTCATACAAATGTAAGAATTTCTTGCAATGCTGCTTAACACCATTTTTATTTCTTTAATAAGTATACCATAAACTTGATGATCACGTCAATAAGTCTTGAATTACCAAAAAATACTTTTAAACGTTTTAATACTAATAATATATACTATAAATAAAGAAGCGGTTTATCCTACCTTAAGAAGTTATCACTTCAAAAATAGTTTTTTCTTTCAATTTTTTTTATTTTATATTAAATTCAAAATCAAATTAACTTCACGCTGTATCCCGCATACATCAGGGTAGGCTGAGAAAACCGAGTGTTAAGACACTCCGTTCTCCAGTTTCCGCCGAATTCCGCCGAGTTCCGCTTTGCCTCGGCATCAGAGCAAAGAAATGAAAATATAAATTTAAATAAATATTTCATTTTGAGGCTAGTCGTAGCGCAACAAAGTGTGACTGTAAAACCGACTGCTTGTTTACTGGTTGTGGGTTCGATACCCACTCGAGGAAATAAAATATTTACATTACATACTAAAATCATCATTTCATTTAAATTAAATCATTTTAATACAAATACTTTACTTATTATAAAATAAAAAAAAAACTCTAGTGACCAATCCTTACCAATACTCGACGATAGTATAAAAAACCACAATCGTAAAAACAGCGCTCTCTCACTTTGTGTCACCTATCGATACATTGGAAATTGTTACAATTAATAAGAGATAGCGATTTTAATACAATTTTTTACTTCGTACATCTTCCACATATTGAGGCCAGTCGTGGCGCCGAGGCACAAAGTGTGACTGTAAACGCGACTAGTTGTGGTTTCGATGCCCTCTCGAGGAAATAAAATATTTATTTAAATTTATATTTCAATTTCTTCACTCTGGTGTAGAGAGAAAGCGCGACGTTGAGTTCTACTACTCAGCACGCATTGTTTCCAATATTTCGTGAACATATAGCGGGGTAAATAGAGAGTACCTTGTATTAAGACATCAAATTCTGATTTGGTTGGCGGAATTTAACGTCGCGCTGCCACTAAGTACATGTATGTATTTCTAAAAGTGATCTAAGTCGTCAATAAACAATAATGACATTTTCAGCTTCACGCTGTATTAGCTTCACGCTGTATCCCGCACACAGCAGGATAGATAGAGGGAACCTACTATTAAGACACGATCTCTGCCAAGTAAAGTAAAGTAGTGTTATTTATTATTAAAAAAAATACCAGACTAAGATTGTAAACATCTATGTAAATATCTATCTACAAAATATAAGTATTATAAGCAAGACATATTACAGGACGTAATAACAATAGACATTGTAAAAATATAAACAAACTTTAAAAAATATAAAATCGCTTTGTTCAAATGCCTTGGACCAAGCGTAGATGGCCCCTCTAAGTTAACATTTTACGATAGAATTAAGGTGACACAATATTGGGTTTTTCTTCGAATCTGTAATTGAATACTAGGTTTTGTCATTCCGCTAGGATTACTAGGGTCTTTTGATCTTGTAATATTATTGAGAATAGACTAGTTATAGGTATTCCCAAAATATGTTTTTAAAAAGTAGTTTTACAATTTTTTTATTCTTAGAAGCAGTTACTTTTTTGTTTGCTTCACGCTGTATCCCGTATGTGGAAAAAAGTAGGCACGGGAACCTACTCTCCCACTTTTGTTGACGTTGACTAGAAGAATTTGAAGCCGTGCTTTGTCTTGTGAGCGAAGAAATAAAAAAAAAACATTCTCTTGAGTAGGAGTTTTAAAAGAGGAGATTTTAAAATATTCCATTTTATTATTTAAAGACATTCCCTTTTTGAAAATTTGAAGCTGTCACCGTCACATTTATTTGCAAAAATTTGCAACTACACCAAGATAGAGTAGAGTCAATGAAATTCTATATATTATACTAATTTTAAAACTGAACTACCCTACTCTCTGCTTATAGTTAGTTCACTTTAAAGATTTGACTTGTTGGGTGGCGGAGCTGAACGCCACTCTTTTGTATTACGGGACTGGAAAAATTAAAATAATTTAAATTATACTTATAATAAGTATAATTTGGAGGAAATTAAATATTCATTTAAATTTATATTCTCATTTCTTTGGTCTGGTGTCGAGGCAAATCTTAACACTATGTTCCCTCTGCCTACTCTGCGGTGTGTGGAATACATAAAGCTGAATTTTTTTATTACAACATAATACTATTGTGGCGCAGAAGCACGACCTTCTAACTGTAAGCTCGCAGAATATGGATTCGATTCCCACTCAAAACAATTAATTACCTTATATTTTCATTTATTAGTGAGGCCAGTCGTGGCGCAGTGGTACAAAGTGTGACTGTAAAACGGACTGGTTGTGGGTTCGATCCCCACTCGAGGAGATGAAATATTTACTTAAATTTATATTTTCATTTCTTCGCTCTGGTGTCGAGGCAAAGCGCGGCGTTGAGTTCTGCCACTCAACACGCAATGCCTCCAAAAAATTCGGCAGAAAGTGGGGAACGTGGGTGTCTTAACACTAGGTTCCCTCTGACTACCCTGCTGTGTGCGGGATATAGCGTGAAGCTAATTTATTTATTCATTTATTTCATTTATTAGAATCTAGTAAGGAGGCAAACCGCGGCGTTGAGTATCGTCATTCCACACTTAAAGCCCCAAGACTTCACTGCAAAGTGGGTAACGGAAGTGTCATATTAAAAATGGAGTGCCATAATACTCTAGATTCCCGGGTGCATTCCCTCTAGCTGCCCTGCCTTATCCGTTAAGCTAAAAAAATAATTCTTTTAATGCAAAATCGAATTGACGACCATCGTGTTTAAATTAAGACAGTTCTACTGTACCACGATGTCATTTATATGTTATTTTTATATGTTTTCATACATTATAATATAAAGCATGGCCCTAGCAGTAATTTGGCGGAGTTATAGTTGACTTCGGTAATAAAATGGGTATCGAACCCACACCCGGGGGCATCATGCGACGTATGTAATTTACGTCCGTCTGTCACTCACATATTAGCTGGTAGGGGTGGCGATTGTAGTATTTTTTTTTGTTTTTTTGCACGAATATGTTTTTTTTGTGTTTATGAGATAGTATAATAATGAAACCGTTATGACACAGCTTCTGACTGTAATCGCGTCAGTGGTGGATTCGATTCCTACTCGTGGAAATGGATTATTTTAGATCACAACGATCTTCGGTAAATTCGCTATACAATACAATTTATTTTTTCAATTCTAATAAGTAGTTCTTGAGATTGGTGCGATTACAGAAACAAAATATTCAGCACTAGTATTAGCAACAATTAGAACTATATTTCCAGTTTCCTTCTGGACCTTTTGGATAAGCGTGGAATAAAGTAGCTGAAAGTGTCCTGCTCCTTTGAATTTAGAGTTGGACCTTATTTTAGCTTTACACTGTATCCTCCATATAAGACGATGGAAAAGACTCAGAGATAACCTGGGAACCTAGTGGTAAGAGAAACTCTACTTTCTGCCAAATTCGTGATGATGTATGTGAGTGTCATAGCGTGATGAGCGTGAGTAGCGGATCTTAAGGCCAAGTTTCGCCTAGTTGCCAGTGAAAAGAAATGAAAATATTAAATATTGTATTTCACCGAGCGGGAATTGATTTCGAGTTTTTAGTAGCATGCTCTTTGACCTCTTTATATTTATTTATGCTATTTTGTCAGCACTTTGTTTTATTTGTTTTTCTTTTAAGGGTTCTGTAACTCAAAAGGTGAAAGCAAAATCCTTATAGGATCACTTTGCTGTCCATCTGTCAAGACAATTTATCTCGAGATATCTTAGAGGAATCTGGTTTTTTTTTACCTTTAATCGCCGTCACTCCAAAAAAAATATTATATATTATTTTCATGCCCTCGCACAGCCCTGTCCGATGTTTACGTTTCACCTTACCTCTTCCTTTATTTATCAGAATTCAGCATCTACATTCAGAATACGTAACTACACCGCGTTGCTCTCCGCAAATATTGCGAGTCAAATATTTAGGAAAAATTAATGGATTTCACTTGGATTGGGTAGCGAGTTCAAATTCAATATAGACCTATAATAATATAAGAGGCAGCCGTGACGCAATAGCACAAGCGTATACCCGCAATATTTTGGCTCAATCCTTCATCGAGGGTATAATTATCTTTTAAAGCTATTTTCATTTCCCCGGCATTAAGTGAGTACGCGCGATGTTTAGTTCCACCAATGAACACACAATGTCTAATTTGTTTAATTCATACAACTTATACTTTAATTTAGTTTTTTTTTAGTTACACCTGTCTCTCGCATATAGAGCAGGGTAAGCAGAAGGAAATAGTGTTAAGATAGTCTGTTCCCTATATTCAGCCGAATTTTCAATCAATTTGCCTCTTGAGCATAGCAAAGAAATGAAAATATAAATATTTCTATACTTGCCATGGCAAAGCGTATTGTACGCCTCAATTTGTTCTCTAGTGCGAATAAAATCACACTATAGCTTCATTAAAAATCGTGTTTAGTATAAAAACATTGCATCAAAGATTATTAAAATTAAGAGGTCCCCCAAATTTAATTCGAACCTAGAACTAACCTATTCAATCAAACTTAGCTCAGCATCAAGAAAAATATCGAAAAAACCATATAAACGCTATAATATAATAAAATAAACTAACAATTTCACTCTGCCCGTACGTAACTCGAGTAATACTCGTGGGGGCCGTAAAGACCCCTAAGACCCTTTAGGTGTATCGAGAATTTAGTTTGTGGTACGTGAATCAGTGGGTATCTAAAACGGTGGATCACAAGTTCAAATCTACGAGAAAAAAATATGTAAATATTTCATTTTGTAAGTGTTTTTTTTAAAGATGCCTAATACTTTATAAATTACCTAGTTTCTCTAAATATATGCAGAGATTTTTAGAAAAATTTACCTATCTTTCCTACCTGCGGTAGTCTTTTCCATAAAGAGGTCGTTGTGATGTAGTGTGTGTGTCGTGTAAACATTACTAATTGAGGGTTCGATCTCCACTCGAAGAAATGAAATATTTAATATTATATTAATTTCTTTATTAGGATGTCCTATATTTATTCTTTTTTTTAATTATATTTAAAATATTAATAGATAATTAACTTTATATAATAGTAAATTTTACATTGGAGTCGAATCTTAGACCCGCGATATGGTATTTTAATGTCTTCCCTAACATATCGTGTCTAACACCAATAAAACAAATTTAAGTGGTAACGGTGGGTGAATAAAAGAGCAAGTTTTGGGTTAAACAGTTTATTATATGTTTAGTATCGCCGTACTTCAAATACAACGTACTATAAAATGCAATAAGAGTAGACATGTGGGAACTTTATAAAAAGTAGACTGTTCCGTCTAAAAAATATATTTTTTCGCTCTGCCGTTCAGAAGGGAAAAAGGAATGATATACGTTCCTTTTCTCGTTCTGGTAATAAGATATAATAAAAAAGTCTTCTTGATACTCTGTTCCTTCTGCTTCACGCTGTATCCCACTAATAGATGGTTTCTATAAGCAGGATACAGCGTGAAGCTAAAAATCATTTTTTTATCTTAATCTATTTACTGTATCGGTCGGGTAATATTAACACACACCGTTCTTAATTTAACGCCTTTAAAACATTGCTTGTTGTATGCATGTGTTCCGCTATTCAACAGGAATTTAAAGAACGGGGTGTCTTAACATTAGGTTCCCTCTGTCTACTCTGTTGTGTGCGTTATACAGCGTGCAACTAATTTAAAAATAAATATTCCTATACTTTACGGATCTCTAAACGAAACGAGCATCACTCTAGGAAATTGAGAGTAAGGTAGCAACATTACAGCGCAATAAAAATCGCAATATAATATATAAAACATGCTATATAAAATATTTGGTGCTACAGCTGTCGTGGCGCAGTAGGCGTTTCAGTATAGACGTTATGGCAGTGAGTTCGACTCCCAGTTGGAGGAATGAAATTGTCTTTAAATTATACTTCCGCTTTAAGTTAGTCGTGATGCAGGAGCAGTCGTGAAGCTGTGGGTCGACAGGTTATGGGTTCGATTCCCACTCGGGGAAATTAAATATTTAATGTTTTACTTTTCCTCGCTCTTGAATAAAGCTAAACACCGCGTTAGGTTCCGCCACTCAATACGCAATGTCTACAAAATGCGGCGGAAACTGAGAAACGGAAGTGTCTTACTGGGAACGAAGTGTCTTAACACTATCTAATTTACGTAGAGAGCGTGAAGCTCAAAAAACTGCCTTTTGGCTAGAAGTGAAAACTTAGATATAGCACAAAATTGGAAAAAAATTGAAATTGGAAACAAGCAGATTATAAAAAATCTCGCCTGACACTTTGAGATTGTCGACTTCTACAAATTATCCCGTTGGACTAATACCATAAATTGATACGGAACCATTGCTGGGAGAGACCAATTTTGACCGTGATCAATTTTTATAGTAAAAAGGTGCAACCAAAAAATATTATATACAAAGAAGATTCTTGACACTGACATCTAAGAAATCCGTCAGCTATGTCAGTTAAAAGAATATTTTTGTCATGTGTACATTTTTTTATATTTGCTTAGTATGGGAGTAGGGCGTAAAAGGTAAATATCTTTATCATATGAAAACTAGTATACCGTTGACAACTACAACTATTTGGTTTAAATCTTTATGTCCGTTTATATTAAAGGAAAATAATAATAAAATAATGGGGGACAAAAATGCCTTAATGGGTATCAAGTGTATTAACACTAGGTTCCCAGGTTCCTTCTGCCACCCCTGCTATGTGCAGTATACTGCGTGAAGCTAATAAAAAAAACCCACAATCGTCACGCTATCACAGTCAAATACTGGGACGCTACTCTACCACGGCCTCTTAATAATTTAAGCCTTAAGAATTGTAAGTAACCGACCAAATAAAGAATTTTGAATTTTTCTAAGTTGGTTATATAAAATGCGACGTTTAACTCCGCCTCTTAATGAACAATATCTCGAAAGGAAGAATATTGCCTATTTCCTAGATATTATTTTAATAGCATTTTTTAAATGTTTCAGCCACAACAAAAAATCTGACAAAGAAACCCAGTCACCAGTGCTGAAGATCTTCAAAGATATAATGCAGAAGGAGAAAACGTAAGAGATTTCGTTTTTTAAGGAAGTACGTAATAACATAAACATTTTTATGGCAAATTACGTACCATAAACATTTTGAAGTGACACGACACGCAGGAGAACAAGTGACCGACTGTAAGCGCGAAAGAATGTGGGTTCGATTCCCAATCGAGGAAATGAAAAATATAGGCATTGAGTAGCTCTACTCAGCGGGCAATTTTTCGGAAATTCAGCGGAACAAGGGGAAATGGACTGTCTTAACACTGGGTTCACTCTGCCTATTTGGGATATAGCGTGAAGGTAATCAAAATATTTAAGCTACTTTCGTTATTTTATATCCAAAAGACTCCGGTTAAATGTAACATTTGTAGTGTTGACATTATTTTTATTATATACGATGGTGTCTTTATATTAATTTGATAAAACACAATATTAAACAATATATATATATTTTTAATTTGAATAAGATAGCAGGTATTTATTTCAGTGATCCAGAAAAAGTTACTCTATTAAAAGACAAAAAGCAGAAAGAGAAGCGGAGAAAATCATATTCCGAATCGCGTTCTAAATCAGATCAAGTAAATATAATAGTTATATCTATTAATTAGATCTTTGATTTTCGTAATTATTACACATTTAGAACTAAACTTTTTAACCTGATTAATAACGTATCGTTGAGGCCAGTCGTGGCGCAGTGACACAAAGTGTGACTGTAAAACCGACTGGTTGTGGGTTCGATCCCCACTCGAAGAGATGGAATATTTACTTAAATTTATATTTCCATTTCTTCGCTCTGGTGTCGAGGCAAAGCGCGGCGTTGAGCTCTGCCACTCAACACGCAATGCCTCCGAAATTCGGCAGAAAGTGGGGAACGGAGTGTCTTACACTAGGTTCCCTCTGCCTACCCTGCTGTGTGCGGGATATAGCGTGAATCTAATTTAATTATTTTTTTATTTAATAACGTATATTTAGTGTTATATATTTTAGCAAACTCGACGTCGTTCGTGATCAGTCTTTCCGTAATTATGGACGATTGCAAAATGTTTGTAACGTTTTCAAGCGACTGGGTTATGGGTATGATTCCCGATTCATTAGAGAGAATGATTTTATTTAAAACCAGCCGCTAACTCGCTCGCAGCTTCACTTGCTTATTGCATAATAAAAATATTAAAAAGAAAAGTAATTTTGTTGAACTAAATATTTTAAACCGATATATTATTTTTTATTAATATATTTGTTATACATTTGTTTAAATATCAATTCTACAGTAGATGTATACAGGATGGAACACATCCTGTCTGTATTCTATCTATCTGTGTGCACTTAGTTGAGTGCGTTTCAGAAAAGATTTGTCGAAATTTGTTTAGACATGTGTATTAGAGAATTTTACTAGACTTTAAGATATTGAACGTCTGGATGACTCCGTTATTTTTTTAGCTGTACGCTGTATGAAAATCTTGAATTTTTGAACACTCCGTTCCCATTAAGACATTTTTCCCTTTCCCCACTTTCGGCCGAATTCTAGAGACATTGTGGCAGAGGTGTAGTATAGTTATAGTTTAGTAACTAAGAATAGATAATTTACTAAAATTGTTTTATCATCTTTCATCCTGTATGCCGCATATAGCCGGTTGGCAAATGGCACCTAGTGTAAAGTCACTCTTTTCTCTGCTTTCCACCTAATTTTGGAGATATTGCGTGCTGATTAGCAAAACTCAACACCGTGCTTTAATTTGATACCAGAGATTTTCACACTTTCAAATTATTTATTTTTTAGAAATCCTACGATTCGAGTAGTACAGACATATACAGAGCGCGACAAACTAAGATTACAGTACAGGATATACAGGAGGACAGAAACGAGGGGTTGGATAGGAATATAGGGAACGTTAGTGTTTGAAAATATTAAAAGTAACATTTTAAAGCTGGCAAATAGATTAAGTTCCACCACTCAACACGTAATGTCTCTTGGGTAGAATATGGAGAACGGAGGGAATTGTCTACGTGCAGCAGAAGGGTGAAGCTACAATTTTTTCAAATAATTTATTTGTTGAATTAATTGTTTTCATTTCCTAGCTCTGGTAACAAGACAAAGAGGGAGCATTGAGTTCGGGCCCTACGACACACAATATCCCAATAATTAGGGAGAAAATGAAGGACGGAGTGCTTTAACACTAGATTCGTAACGTGATGCTAAAAAAAGGAAGGAAGATGCATTGCTCCTTTCTCCATATTTAAGCCTTTGTAAAATTCGGCTTTACATGCGAACTCACCACCAATATTTATTTGTAATTTAAGAAAGAAATTGACACTAAACGTTATCGTAAATAGTTTTTTTATCCATAATGTAGAATAACATTTTTTTATTATTTTATTATTTCTTTGTTTATTTGTTATTAATATTTAAAAAAAAAATCTTAATACTTTCAGCCCTATCAAAATGAGAAAAGGGAAAGTTGGTGGCTTTGGGTACGCATGTTGTTTATTATTTTTTTAAATTCACGTTCTATTGCTTAGTCATAGGGTAAAGAAGTCATAGGGAAAATAGTGTCAAGATATACCGTTCACTACGCTCCACCAAATTCACCAAGTTATGGCCTAATTTTTGGCAGAGATCAGATATTGGAGTGTCAGCACTAGGTATACTCTGTCTACTCTACTATATGTGGGATCAAGCTGTTTGTTCTGACAGTTAACGCGACAATTGTGGGTTCAATTCCCACATGGTGGTAAAAATTGTTTCTATTTCCTCGCTCTTCCAGCAGGACAAAACGTCGCTTAGAGTTTCCACCACTGAACACACAATTTCTCGAAAATTGGGTTTATTGTAATTAGATTTTCTCTGCCTATCCTGCTATATGTGGGCTACTATACAATCTTAGTAGATTTCCATCAATCTATGAATTATACAAATTACAGGGAGATAACCCAAAGAAAAAGACTGATGACACCTGCTCGTGTGTATCCTGCGCGTGAGTGTTTTCATTCTTGTATATATTTTTATATTAAAAAATAAAATTAAAATTAAATTAGCTTCACGCTATATCCCGCACACAGCAGGGTAGGCAGAGGGAACCTAGTGTTAAGACACTCCGTTCCCCACTTTCTGCCGAGTTTTGGAGGCATTGCGTGTTAAGTGGCAGAACTCAACGCCGCGCTTTGCCTCGATACCAGAGCGAAGAAATGAAAATATAAGTTTAAGTAAATATTTCATCTCCTCGAGTGGGGATCGAACCCACAACCAGTCGGTTTTACAGTCACACTATGTACCACTGCGCTACGACTGGCCTCTACATACATATTTTATATTACTCCATTAAAAAAACATTTAGAAAAAGTATAAATATATGAACGTAACGAGAATCGAGCCTATGCCTCTTGGAAGACGTCCAAACGCTTTGGCCACTACACCAAACACTGAATGAGTTTGTAACGGGTTAGTGGATAGTGAACAGTGGTCGAGACGGAAAAGATATGCAGCGAGAGAAAGCAATACAGTACAATACAATACAATACAGTAAACAGCACTTAAATCGATTAAGGTAATTCTGAGATTGGTGTGCACAAACGCACAAACAAACAAACAAATCAAAAACCAGAAAAATTTAAAAAAAAAATCTTTGTTTTGGGTTCTGTTACTTTCGTATATGTCTTCCATGTAGGTACAGACAGCGATAAGTTACAATTTTATTATATATATTGATTATATATTTTTTTCATACATTTCAGGTTAAAGAAGATAATAACGTCTGAGTACACATGCATCATTTGTCTACTCCTTCTATTCTCTATTTCGGTTGTGGTGATATTTATTATGGTATTCAAGATACCGGACTCGAGTTGCGATGAAAAGAGTGTACAGATAAAAGAGAAGAGACAGCTTACGGAGAATTATGGATATCCAATGTATACTGAAAGGTAATAAAATGAAAAGTGTATTTTTTTTATCAGCTTCACGCTGTATACCACAAACAGCAGGGTAGGTAGAGGGAACCTAGTATTGAGACATTCCGTTCCCCACTTTCTGCCGAATACTGGAGGCATTGCGTGTTAAGTGGCAGAACTCTCGCCGCGCTTTACCTCGACACCAGAGCGAGGCAACATAAATTTAAGTAAATATTTCATCTCCTCAAGTGGGGATCGAACCCACAACACACGCAACTCCGCAAAATATAAGTGTAAATACGCAATATTTTTGAGACAAATTATTTACACTTTTGAATCGTCAGTGCATGGAATTAATGAAATAATATTAGCGTAGATGGATTTGAACCCGCGCCTCTTGGACACCGTCCAAGCTACATTAAAATTTTAAGATTATTAAATCTTCTAAATACTGTTCTTTTCTTAGGTTTAAAAATTGTGTTTTTCTTTCCAGAAATAAATGGGATAGTGGAGTTACAAGTAGGATGAATTACAACGATTTACCATCAGGTTAGTGACTAATTAGATAATACAAAATCGGTAATATTAAATATTTTCATTTCTTCGCTCTGGTTTTTAGGTAAAACGTTTCGTTGAGGTACGTTGGCGGAAAGTGGAGAGCGGAGTGTCTTAACACTAGGCTTCCTCTACCTACCCTCTTACATGCGGGATACAGCATGAAACTGAAAAAATCGGTCAAGTGTGCAGCCGAATTTGTATCAGATTCATGATTGTAGGTCAACGGAAGGTACATCTTGTATAAGTTGAGAAGGTTGAATTATTTACAGCCGTTGTACTCTTTTTGTATGAAACAAAAAATTATACTGGTTTTCGTATTGTGATGTTCCTATAAATTATATATTTTTTTCGATTTTTTCCTTTATTAATATGCAGTAATTAAAACCTAAGGTACTTTTCGTCCAAATAAAAGAAAAAAATCGAATAAAATATATAATGTATAGGATGCATTTTAAAAAAGTGCAGCATAAACGGCCGTATATTTTGATTGTGTTAACTAAGAAGTGAAATATATTCTGTACTACAGCCTCCAAGGAACTGCAGACTTACTTAATATTTAATTCAGCTTGATGAAATCAGTCTTGACGCATTGATACCAGCGAACGAATGTCAACGCGACAGGTTGTGGCTTCGATTCCCACTCGTTGAATCATCGAGTACTATTTCATATTTTACTCATAACCGCCTCTCAACACGCCATTCCTCCAGAATCCGGCTGAATATGGAAAACGGAAGTGTATTATTGAGAACCGAATGTCCAAACATTAAGATCCCAGGTTCCTGCCTTTGTGCGGGATATAGCGTGAAGTTAAAAAAATCAGCCTGATATTCTACTCTCTAATCTCTCTAAACTCTCTCTAACTCTGTAAAATATATACACTACAACAACAGCTCTCAAACCAGAGCTTGAAACTTAATATTTTCTTTCCAGAAGTCGTAGGCGCTGAAGTGAAAAGATCGGTAAGTGATAGGTTACATATTATTATTGTTTTACTTTCACGCTGTAGCCCTTACAAAGCCGAATAGGCAGAGAGTACCTGGGAATCTAGGCTTTTTTAAATATTTTAATTTCTTTTCTCTGGTGACAAGACAAAGCGCGGCATCAAATTCCGCCACTCAACACGCAATGTCTCGAAAATTTGGCTTTGCTTGGAGCACGGAGTGTCTTAACATTAGCTTCCCTCTTAAGCTAAAAAAAAGGAAATCTCTTAGGAAAGAAAAATCGTAATAAATTTTCGAATTGAAACCCCTTTTGGGAGCGCATTTTTCTTTCAAACAAAGTAGTTACTTCTCATTACGTCCACTTTAGAGGATATAACTTTATTGTCGGTTACAAAATACCTTTGTCTTTTCTCTTGATTTATTGCTTATAGGTAAACATTGTTTCTCAGCTTTTCGTTGTATACCTCATATAGCAAGTAAAGCAGAAAGAATCAAATGTTTAGACGCTGTTTTTCTTTTTCTTTTCGATTTTTAAGATGAAAGGCGTAACTTAACACCGTGTACTGTCTACCAGATGCGGCGAATGAGAATATTTTATCCACAGTGTAGTGGTGTTTACAGTTCCTGTATTACTGCTAAACGGCGGCCTCATTTTTTGGGGTAGGTAAAAAGATCCTAGTGTTATAATTTATAATATTTAATAGTTAGGTATATTTTATGGAATCGAACTCGCAACCATCGCGCTGCATTCTGATTAGACTCAAAGAATATTACTGTCGCACGCTTGTGCTACTGCGACATGATTGGCCTCAATATATTTAAGTAAATGCTATCTTATATCGTATTTACAGCAACGTTTTTCTACTCCGATAAGACAAAACTCCCACTGACGGACGGTGCGCGGAGAGAACAATGTCTTAAATAGTATCAAAACACTGTATGAATTGGGAACCTATTGGTTCCCTCCACATCCTCTATTTGCGGGATGAAGCGTGAAGCCAAGAACCCCTTTCCCGCATTTCGCCTAAATAATTGTACAATTGGGTACCTAATACGCAGCTTTATGAATATTTTTTTTCAGACAGACCGAGCTACAGAGTATAAATTTTAGTTGCCTTTTTTTTCTCATCACAACCGGCCTTTGTTCACTGATGTATTAGTCGGGGTAGAATTTTGAAGTTTTTAATTTTTTTTTTATTTTTTGCTTTTTGTTTGTTGTTATTATTGTTTGTGGGTTTTTTTGTAATTGTATACATACATACATACACACGTATATCTATTTCTATAGAGATGTGTAGAGATTAGTGTGTTTCGTTTTTAATTTAACAATCGGTTAGACCAGCGTGCAAAGCGAGAGTGAAAACGCGGCGGTTGTGGATTTGATTTCTACTCAAGAAATTATTGTGGCAAATAATAATTATTAAATCGTGGCGTTGAGATTCTCCACTCAACATGCAATATCTTAGTCTAATTAAGTAGTAGATATGTGGGGAACGGAGTTGGGGGTTCATTTTCCTCTGTCTCATTTAAGACTAAACGCGGCGTTAGGTTTATGTTCCATTTTTTTTCCTGTTGCCAACATGCAATTTGATGTATTTTAACAGAAGGCGGAGAACGGTGTAGCGAGACAATAGAGTTCCTTTTACCTTCCTAAATACCTACTGTTGAAGCTTGAATAAATCGTTTTTATCACCTTCATACTGAGGCCGAAACACGTGGAGACCGAGACGCGTGTGCCTCTGACACGCGAGCAACTAAAGATCACGACGATTGTGGGTTCGATTCCTATTCAGGGGAATGGAATATTTAAAATTTTAATTGTCTAATAACGAGGCAAAGCGCGGCATTAAGTTCCCCCACTCAACGCAATGCACGCGGAAAGTGAAGGACAGAAGTGTCCTAATGTAAAACACTAGATTCCCAGGTTCCATATCTTACTTCTGGCTACCTGTTATATGCGGGATACAGCGTGAAGCTATATTCACAAAGTATCCCACATATCCTCCGTTTCCCTCGAACCGCCCAACTTCCCAACAATGCGTCCTGAGTGGTGTAACTTAATGTCGCTTTTTTAACATCTGAACAAGCAAGGTCACGTTCACAGTCAGTCATACTTATAATTTAAAAATAGCTTTTTAAATATATTTTTTACATAATTTTGAACCCGCGATCATCGTGGTAAGATACATAGCCGGGTGACAATAGAACCTCAGACTATCGTCATAGACAAATAAACCATTAGGTAAAATTTAAAATACAGTCCTAAGGGTAGCTGCGCATTATAAATATTAATATATTGTTCCAATGGGGTTACAAGAATCAATTGAAATGTATACGCTTTTATACAGGATGTGTGAATATTTTTTATTAAAAATTATATATTTTTAATCTATAAGCTTTTACACGCATATAACAGAGATAGGGAACCTAGCGTTCAACGCCGCATCCGCTCGGGTAAAGATTGAATCCGCAATTATCACAATTGAGTCAGAATTTTTGAGTCTTTTTTTTGATGGTTGATTTTTTTTTTTAATGTTAGTCAAATATTTTTGTTCTCTTAGATTCTAATATAAAATAAGTTACAAGGACCAAATCGTAGTGTTAATACACTCAATTCACAATTTAAATAAATAAGTTATTATGTGCTTAATGTAGGAACACAACGTCGCGATTTATAAACTATTAATCTTATATTTTAAATATAATCATTATTTTGAAGAAGAATTGTACTAACTGACAATCGCCAAGTGCAATCAAATACGGTCCCTCTCAAATAATAAATTAGAACACCCTATATACCCTAAGGAACAGTAACAAATCATATTAAGTCTTAGCTTGTAAACTCGCCCGACTTTGCGTGATTTGTTGTATGAAGGAACTCCTTTTTTAGAGTTCCCTTGAGTGTTACGACACTGGATGTGACGCTAGTGCTGAATATTTTGGTATTATTGGTTTTTTTTCTATTTAAAATTATGTATATAAATAAAACTTTTAAATTACTAGTAGTTGACGGATAACGCACAGATGAAACTATTCGGGTTATTAAGTTGAAATTTGGCATGTCGGTACGTTAGGAGGTGTTGGTAAAATAATAAGAGAAGAAGAAGAAGATGGAAATTCTTACAAGAACTTTATTTCAAATTTGTTTTGGCTGACAAGTGACTACTTTTAAGTTATAAATTAAAATTAAATTAAATTAATTTTCACGCTGTATCCCGCACACAGCAGGGTAGGCAGAGGGAATTTAGTGTTAAGACACCCCGTTTCCCACTTTCTGCCGAATTTTGAAGGCATTGCGTGTTGAGTGGCAGAACTGAACACCGCGCTTAGCCTCCGTGGTCCGTATCGGACCCACAACCAGTCGGTTTTACAGTTACACTTTGTGCCACTGCGCTACGACTGGCCGGGCGAAGTTATAAGGCATAATTTTTATTATTTTTATATACGGAACATGACTGATAATATCATTTATTGATAACGGTCTTTCTCCCGCAAGTCTCAGTAAACTCTCACTTAGCTACTGTACGTTTTTCAATAAGATGGAGTTGAGATTGTGTTCCTAATGTAGCGATTAAATATCTTTTATATATCTTAAATCTATAGCTTTTAAATTTATTTCATAACATATGAGTTGTTCTTTGAATATGATGTAAAATTTAGTCTTTTTTTTATTATAAGAGCATGCCAAATTTAACCTAAATAAACATCATAATATGTTTCTTCTATTTTTAAGAGTAAAAATAAACTTTTTTACCTTCTACATCTCGGGTTCCAACACCGCTTTATATTTAACCAAACAATAATATACATTACAATTGACAAAGCAACATATTTAGCAACTTTTGAAGTCTTATCTTCTATTTTAATTGCTTATATGATAATTTAAAAAAATAGTTTTACAACAAAAGATTATATTATGAGGGTATAATACAAAAGTTTTGATATAATAGTGGACTCAAATTGTTGTTTAAGTACAAAAGTTAATGTGGATTTTGAGTGACTAGCTTACGTAAAACTATAGCATAGCTCTCTTACTGGATTGCGAAATGAAAGTGATTTATACCCCGTATACTTTATAGGTCTCGCGGCGTAAGGTGACAGATTGTAGAAGAAAATCCATTACAAAGCGAATCCGCTGTGTATTTGTATTGAAAATTATGATATAGTGTCGCAGTGGTATAGCGTCTGACTGTAAATTATGATGGTTGTGGGTTGATTGCCAGTCGGGGTAATCATTTCCTAACCTACTAATATTATAAATTTAAAAGTGTGTGATGTGAGTTATGTTTCTTGAACTTTCACGCAAAAATATTGAATAAATTAGAATACCACATGGGCTACAGATTATGTAGTGGTTTTAGAAAGAATGCTTTAATCCATGTCTATATTATAAACTATATTTAATTGAAAGTAGCTCTGTATGTCTGTGACGCAATCTAGCAATAGAGCCAAACCGCTGATGATAAAATTTCATACTTAAAGATACTTAAGGGTCTTGGGATGGACATTGGACAGTTTTTTTTTAATATTTGTAATATTTCCGATATATACTAATATATTGAAATATCGTTCAATTTGCATGCAATATATTTTGCCATCTTAATTACAATCGTCGTTAAGCGACAAAGGATTTTGTTGTTGTAAGAAAAGGTCGCCCCAAATGAGCTTCCTGAACGCTTACATGGCGTGCGCTGACTTAACCTTATGAGACGCATAAAAACAATATTTTACAAAAATATTGTCCTTTTTGAAAGGTCCGCGATGTTATTTGTTTATATTTGAAGTTTGAGCAACAGTCACCGGTTTAATAAATTTAATTTAAATTAAAATGTATCGGGTTACTGTTAATTTATTTTCTACAATTTGGTACTCGTCCTTATCAAAATAAATATAATAGTCATCTTTAGCATTTGATTTAGATTGAAATTATAGTTTACATTATAATAAAACTTCAGGAGATATTACTGATTCAAAATGACGTATACTACGAGCCGCACTGTATGACCGAACCGAATGGGAGACAACGATGACGGTTTTGTAAATTTTCATACATTTTGATTCTAATGTTAATTTTTACGTGGTTATGTGCTGTTTATTATTAATGTCTATGTATTGTAATGCCTCCAGAATTGTTATTATTACTGCTATGTGCGGAATAAAATGTGAAGCTATACTAACCAACAAATATACATGAACCTATGATCGAACCTACGACCATCACGTTTATAATTAGCCAGTCCCATTGCGCCAAGACAGTATCCCTATTCCAGCCCCTTCCATCCCTTATTCTAGTAAAACTATCCAGTTATTACTTTTAATAGGTACTCTCTTGATTGGAGAGCGTCGCGTTGCCTTTAACAACACAAAGACTACAAAAAGACCACCGTCCACGGCCGCGACAATGCAGGCCGCGGGCGCCGTGTAGATTAAAATACTGCCTAGGGTTGGTAACCGAGAGCTAGGGTGGAAGTTTTTTTTTTTAATAAAAAAAATGAAGGAATCCACGGATTTGAAGCTGCGTATATTGTTTGGGAAATTGTTTTGAACATTTATTTACATAATATATGCGGAGATTGAAATATATAGATTTCGTTTTGGCCCGGTGGCACACGAGTGTGACTGTATACGCTGCGACTGTGGCGATTCGATTCCTACTCGAGAAAATTAAATATTTATGTATTACGGTTTCATATACACGGTACAAAGTGTGACTGTAAAACCGACTGGTTGTGGGTTCGATCCCCACTCGTGGAAATGAAATATTTACTTAAATTTATATTTCCATTTCTTCGCTCTGGTGTCGAGGCTAAGCGCGGCGTTGAGTTCTGCCACTCAACACGTAATGCCTCCAGATTTCGGCAGAAAGTGGGGAACGGAGTGTCTTAACACTAGGTTCCCTCTGCCTACCCTGCTGTGTGCGGGATATAGCGTGAAGCTAATTTAATTTAATTTAATTTATATACACGGTTAAATATTTATTAGGAAAAGGTATAAAAAAATTAATTTGCTAGGGATTTGAAGTTGTTTACATTTCGAAGTAGCTCCATGAGAACTTAAATAACTTAAGTTTTAGTTGGTCAGAGCGCTTTCCAAAGAGGCGCTGGTTGAAATCCCTCTACGTTCAAATTTTTATATGTTTTCTTCAAAAAAAAAAACCTACCGTTTTTTATAAATATTTTTCTTTCCTTACCTTACCTTAAAAATGTTAAAAAATATTTAACATGGCTAGTTCTGCCACTCAACACACAATGCCTTAGGTTAAAAAGTAGGGAACTACTGTTCCTCACAGTCTAAACATGAAAGCAATGTTATAACACTAGGTTCCCAGGCCCACTCTGAAGGACCGCCTGCTATGTGCAGGATACAGTGTGAAGCTAAAACTAAACAAAAAAATAAAAAAATAAATACAGGCTGCGAGATTAGATAAGATCGGTTAGCTTAACCGGTTCTTCACGCATAGCGAAACAGTTAGTATTTATACCCCCAAATAAAATCCAACCCACAACTCTCATTTTATAGGTAGATGCTCTCTCATTGTGCCACGATGGTTATAAATAGAAAATCATATTATTATTTTATTAAGAAGTTGTTCTAACATTTTTTTTTTAGTCTAAATGAAATATTGTTAAAACTCTCGTACTAACTTTTAACGACTGTCCTACGGGAAACGTTTGATTATCCGGGATAAAGAATTTGGTATGGTTAATTTTAGTTATCTTCCATTTCATTTTTACCATTTCATTTTTATTTCATTTTTACCATTTATCCCGCATATGACTGTACTCTATTTAGATTCCTGCAGTGGAAATCTAGAGTCAAAATTCTCCGTTCTGCGCTTTCCCTTCAAGTTACAATTCGAGATAATGAGTGTTGAGTGACAGTGCTTAACGCCACTCTTTGTATTTCTACCCCTTGCTAGGAAATGAAAATAATTAGTTTCCCTGAGTGGGAATCCAACCTCCCATTCACCAACAATCGCTGGGCCACTTCAGTCTTAGGAATAGTTTGTTAGAAGTCGTTTTTAAATGTTCGAAAGGTTAAAGTTATGGTTGTAAGTTCGAATTTGTTGTAGGGGAATTAATATCAATTTATAATTAATTATTGATTAAAAAGTATACAATATACTTTTTAATCAATAATTAAAATTAGGTATATATATTGTTGTTTTTACATTCACGTTATAACAGCGTAGACAAAGGGAACCTACTGTTATGAAGTATTCGTACGATATATCATCGCTTCTCTTTGCCATGCTATCAGAGAGGGGAAATGATAACGAATTTCCTCGAATGGGAATTGAAGCCACAACCATCGCATTTACAATCAGCCACTGTGCCACGGCTCGTTCACTCACTGCCCCTACCACAATACAGTCTAGAGTACAGTGAAAGGTCAACTCTGAACAGAACCTTCAATTTGTAATATAAATATCTCTATTGAAATATTTTTTTAAATAAAAATATTGCTGGCACCAACAAAAGATTCGACGGTCCATAAAAAATAGTCTATTCATTTCACTCTTACAGACTTGCCTACCTTCTTATTGTGGTACAGGGGCTGGTTGGTAATAGTGTTTCATTGTTTATTTTTAGTATTCCGCATGTGTAAATTCATCCTTCATACATTCACTTATTCGATACAGTCACTCATTTATACAAACATTGACTAGTTTAAACAGAAAAACTCAATCTCGTATGCACTGTGTACTCTCATTAATACGAGAGCCACTTGCCAGAGATTTTCCCGATATTCCCGATTTTACGCCTACGGTACTTGTACCACGTCTGGAATATCACGTCAAGACATGTTATATGAAAAATGTTGTATATGTTGTCCGTTTTTTGTCTACTTCTACTGACAAACATACACATAAACATAAATATTTCTCATAAGCGTAATTAGAACTCGCTACTTTTAATTAAAAATAATATGTATTTTTACATTCATTATTAGTTTTAAATCATTTTAAAATATACGGAATGCTTAAAGCAAGAAATATTCTCGCACTGCCATTTTTTCTCATCCAGTGAACCTTAAAAGGCATTGATGGCATGGCTATATGACATTGAAAGTTACATGATGGGGTTACGTATTAAGAATTGAAACAATTGATATATTAATGGAAGCTGAAGAATGGAGCTAAATGGTCCTTAAAAAGGCTTCAGATAATTGATAGACCATCGCGATTCATTGAAAATGTAGACATGATATTTGTAGGTTCAATTCTCACTGGAGGTGATAATTTTGTTTGAAATAGTTTTTTTTTTCACTATAATAAGAATTTTGAAGAGTGGCATTGGGCTAACATCTCACTCGCAATAGCGCGTAAAATGGTGGAGTTCTTACTTTCTTACTTTGCTAAATGCTTGAAATATGTGAATGCTTATTATTTGATGCCCTATAATACTACTCTAAATTTAATATTTTTATTTTGTCACTCCCTTATACAAAGCATGTCGTTGATTCGATGTTTCTGAAATTGGTAAATTTATAGGGAACAGAATGACTTAACACTAGGTTCCCTTTGGTCTATCTTAATGTATAGAAATTAGCGTGAAGTTTTATTACTTTTTTTTGTGATTTGTGAAAACTAAACATTGTTTTCAATTTAGCCTCCGAAAGCAGTGCTAAATGAAAGTGTATTAAGTGACGGTAAGTAAAATAAGAAAATATAGTAACATAAAATTCTCTCAATTTTAATATGCAACAGAAGCGTAAAGTAAAAAAATATTTTAAAGAATATTAAACAATCAGCTCCCTAGACTATATCATAATGAAGACTACAAAAATATGTACCTTCCTACAGACGTTGGTACATTAAAGTACTGGTATTATTGTACCAGACGCTAACTTGTGATGCACTTTTGAGATAGCTGAATAGATTTTTAAATGACTATAAATGTTTTTTTTTTTATCGTAAACACAAAAATAAATAACGAACATATTTTTAACATTTATAAAAGTTTTATTTCACACTTAAGAAAAAATACCCTTTATATATTAAAAAACCTGTACAAATTTAAACATAGCCTTGATATTTATATAAGAGGCCAGTTGTGGCGCAGGGGCACAAAGTGTGACTGTAAAACCGACTGATTGTGGGTTCGATCTCCACTGGAGGAGGATAAATATTTTATTTACTTAAATTCATATTTTCTTCGTTCTAGTTTCGAGGCATTACGTGGCGCAAGCGACACGCAATGCCTTCAGAATTCGGCAGAAAGTAGGGAACGGAGTGTCTTAACGCTCGGTTCCCTCTGCCTACCCAGCCATGTGCGGGATACATGTGATTTTGATTTTATTTTAGCAAGATATTTTATTTAATTGCCTTTCAGTTCTCTTCAGAATACTTTTAAACATAAAACTTATTATTTATAGCTCAATAATATAAGCCACATATTATTTTAGTAGAGATAGCTGGTGTTAAAACATCATTTCCCCTTAGTGTATTTTTTGAGACATTATGTATTGAGCGGCAGGACTTAACGCCGCGCTTTTTCGTCTAACAAGAGCGAGTAAAAGCAATTAATTAATTCTCTCGAATGGGAATTGTAACCACAACTAACGTTGTGCCGCTGTGTCACTGGGTATACATATAACTAAAATACATTCATATTATATTACAATTTTTTAGGTAAAATCTATATTTAGGCTATAAATTAATTAGTAATTACACTTTGCATCCATTAACCACCTGCTACTTGCTAGAAGGTATCTAAGTAAGGCTGTGCACACACTATTTTTAAGTAACTTAATTTTTTTTATACCAGCAGAGTAGATAGAGAGAACTCATTGTTAAGACACTCTGTTCTGCCGAATCTGCCCCAATTTACAAATATTGTGCGTTGAGTTGAAAAATCGAACATTGCCAGTCTTACCAAAGCGAGAAAATGATAATAATTCATTCCCCCAAGTAGGAATGGCACTCACAACAATCGTTTACTGGCACTGGGTGTGACTACACCCAGTGCTGTTACGCCGCGACAACCTCAATTTTTTATTTTCTTTATTTAATTTCTATTTTATCATTTCATTCAATTTTCATAAACGGTCATTTATAGATAGATATAAAACGCGAGCAAAGTCATCGATAAAGGCTAGTTACAAAACGGAACCATTCACATATGTCTATCTATCCGTCTGCACCCTAAACCCCCTAAACACGTGCATATTTATGTATTCAACAATTGTTCTGAAATTGCGATTCGAGTCGAGATTAATTACTTAAATAGAATCGTTTCATTCAAACGTCCTGTAAATTTGTAGCGATGTCGGTTTTCAGTTTATATATTTTAATATCTTGACTTTGCTGACAAGGCAAATCGCGGCGTCCCGTCAATCAATATCTAAAAGTTTGGCTTGGCAGAATGGTAAATGGAGTGTCTTAACACTCGGTTCCTTGGTCCCTTTGTATGTGGAACCCTAATAGGCTTAGTCGTTTCCTTTTAAGAAAGGAAATGTGAACTGGTTACCCTCTTAAGTTTGTGTACTAATATTATAATATCAAAATCATCTTTATTTACAAATATCGTATTGTATATCGTAGCGCAGCGGCACAGCATCATTGTGTACGTGCTACGGTGCTACGGTTGTAAGTTCGATTCTCACTCGTGGCATCGATGAAATTTTCCCGATATAACAAAACAAAATCCGGTGCTAATTTTCGCTCCCTCAACATCCATTGATTCTCGAATTCAGATGGAATAGAGTATCTTAATCTAGGTTATCTCAAAGAGAGAAAGATAGGTTATCTCTGAAGCTGAAACAAGCGATTCCTAAATATAACTAGTAGTCCTGAAGGTAGTAGGTTCAATTTTCGCAAAGCAAATTTTCTTATTAACTCTCAAACAACAACAATTAATACAATTTATCCAAAAACAATAAACAACATACATTTAAATGCTATGTTGCTATTTCTTTCTAACATATAGTGTGTGAGAGAGACGCGATGATTTAATGGCTGCGTACGTCACATGTTAGTAATGATGGCTTAATTTGAAAATTGTTAAGGGGAAGCTTTATGAAGGAACTTTTAGTCATAGCAATAATATTTTATACTGTCCTAGTTTAGGTTGTTGTGGCGCAAGATCTCAAGTGTAAACGCGACGGTTGTGGGTTTGATTCCCACTCGAAGGAGTGAAATATTTTAATTTTCTCGCTCTGTTAACGAGACGACAAAGCGCGGTGTGGAGTTCTGCAATGTCTTAAGAATGCGGCGGAAAGTGGAAAACGGAAGTGTCTTAATGGAAACGGAATGTTTTTACAGGCTCCCTCTTAGCTTCCCTCTGCCTCCTCTATTGAAGTAGCGTTAATTATAAATAGTAAATATTATTAAACGGAACTTGACCTTAAAATCCTCTAACTTCATTTTACTACAATGTATTTAGTTCAATACGACCATTGTAGCTAATTTATTACTATAGAATTGAACCCACTGCCTTTTAAATATCAATTTTCATATTAATATGAAACATTGTATTTGACGTATGAATGAGATCAATTTATTATTCAGCAAATAGTTATATTTAATTCTCTTTCTTTTAGCTGATTAGATAAGGCTAAGAAGTTTGTTTGGTTTAATGCGCTAATCTCAGAAACTACAGGTTCGAAATCAATAATTCGTTTTGGATTGGATATCGAGGAAGGCTATATTACATTAAGTTAATCGCGTCGATTCACCTGCGGAATCAGTTTCTTCGGGCAAGTGCTCGGATGTGTCATGTGTCATCTCTCAGTTTTATTTCGACTTGACCACAAGTACGAAGCCACAAAGAGAAATTTGTATGTATATTAAACATTAAAGTTATATACTTTACCAGTGATAAAACGTTTATACTTTACCAGTGATAAAACGTCATATTTTTCAGAATCTTGTTATTTTTAAGATAGGCTTTGTGTAAAATTCACATCTAATGAACGTATGATCTTAAAATAAAGCCTGAAATATGTGACAAAGCTAATATTTTGAATAGACTCGGACACTACACGACGGAGTGTTATGTCACTAGATTTTTATTTTTATTTAGCTTCGCCCTTTACCGCGGGTAGCCAGGAAGAACCAAGAACCAAATTCTACAGTCTCATCAGTCAGTACATATAATTTTCGTCGTCTTCCATAGACTGTCATCAACCGCTTCAGAAATGCTCTCGAAATCATATTTTTTACGTGATCTTTCTTTACAATCATTTATACTGTGTTCTCATAGGCCTGTGCCAATTACTTTTATTTTTTTCATAGAAATATACAAAGAAAGTTCTCTATTTAACTACAACTTTATGAGTTTTTAATTGAACTGGTTACCATCTACCAGTAATTCACTGACCACTTAGCTAGATAGGTAAACAGGTGACTTAACTGAGAAAGTTGAAATTACATAAATATCCCAGTCTAATAGGGCGATGAGGATGCTGTTATAGGGCATAGACGGTGGCGATTGAGAGTATTTTTTTTATAAAAAAGTTGCTTTTTAGTAATTATATTCAGCTAGTAATGCATTTTAGATCATTTTTTATATGCAGAATACAGATATGGTATTATGATTGAAATATTGGTCACTTAAAATAGTTAAAAAGAAGGGAAATGTTAAATAAATCTATCCGATAAGTCGTGGTAGAAAGATACTTTAGCGTAATTAACATAATAATCTCTCAGTTAATATTTCACCGCCCTGTACGCGATCAAAATAGTGCGCGAGGAACCAAGTGTTTTAACACACTTCCTGCTTCCTTCCTTCTGCTTACTCTGCTGTATACGGGATACGATACAAAATAAAGCAATTTTTTTTTCATTATTCTTAATATATTTTTGAAATAAAATAAACATATTATTAAATATATTTTTAAGCCCGCTAACGCCATTACAATGTACCAACACAGAACTCTTAAAGACCCTCGCATTTTCTATATTAACCCTTCACAATAAATATGTCCGACGTTTTATTTAAAAGTATCCAGGTGTGTTCAGACGCGAGTTATGCAGCTATTTAGTTTTAAATTATGTTTTAATTTTACAGCCTCATTTGTTATGTTATTTATCCCTTTTTTTTATGGCTTCACGCTGTTTCCCGCAATGCGATATACGTAGGGTAGACCGAGGGAACGTTGTGTTAAGACACTCCGTTCCACACGCACTGCCCAATTTTTGAGTATTGAGCGGCGGAATTCAACGCTGCGCTTTGTCTAATTAATAAAAAAATAATTAGACAAAGCGCAGCGTTGAAGCGATTAGAAAAAGATAGGATTGTATATGTAGAGAAAATGCACGTTGAGTGACGGAACTTAGCAATTACCTTCATATGTACGCGTAATTATTACGAACGTAGAAACCATAATGTGAACAGTGGAATGGCATCACACTGTAAACGTAGTTAATATGGCGTCGATTAAGTTATTAGTTGAAAATAATTTAAATTTAATTATTATCCATAGCGATGGATAATAATTAAATAAAAAATTAACATCATATTAAATTTAATTAAATACCATCAGGGGCGCAAAGTGTGACTGTAAAAACGACTGGTTGTGGGTTCGATCCCCACTTAAGGGAATGAAATATTAATTTACATTTATATTTTCATTTCTTCACTCTGGTGTCGGCAAAGCGCGACGTTGAGTTCCGCCACTCTACACGCAATGCCTTCATAACTCGGTGAAACACTAGGCTCCATCTGTCTACCCTGCTGTGTTTAGGATACAGCGTGAAGCTGATTTTTAATACAGGTTTTGAACTCATGACCAGAAAAAGCTGGTGGACCAGTTTAATTAGGATGATTTGTCATGTTTGATTTTTTCTTCATTTTATCCCCCTTTCTATAATGGTCCATTGTAGCGCAGCGGCACGAAGTGTGACTGTAAAACCGACTGGTTGTGGATTCGATCCCCACTCGAAGAGATGAAATATTTACTTAAATTTATATTTTCATTTCTTCGCTCTGGTGTCGAGGCAAAAGTGCGGCATTGAGTTCTGCCACTCAACACGCAATGCCTCCAAAATTCGGCAGAAAGTGGGGAACGGAGTGTCTTAACACAAGGTGCCCTCTGCCTACCCTGCTGTGTGCCGGATATAGCGTGAAGCTAATTTAATTTTAATTCTACATGCAGCTTAAGTTCCATTCGCAAATGGAGGAATTATATACAACACAAAAATAAATATTGAAACCAAACCACTAGTTCCTGTGGTTATCACGTTCGACCAAAAAAACTGTTTATTATATTAATATAGATGTATCTATAAATTGTTAATTTAGTGTTTTTTCTGATTCTAGAACTTCTTGGACGTCATGGAGAGCGGAATAAGCGGAGACCTGGCCAGTGCGTTGGACAGTGATAAGATTTTCGAAAATCAAAGTAGTGAGAGACTTCGAGGTAAGAAAACGTTGATATAAATTTAATTATTTCTTAGCATCCCTTTGTATCCTATATATAGCAGGGTAGGCAGAGGGAACCTGGGTACTTAATATTAAGATACTCCATTACCAATTAAGACACTTTTGTTTCCTCTTTCCGCCGAATTTTTGAGACATTGCGTGCTTAGTGACGGACCTCAACATTTCCTATTAATTCGCTATCACAGCGAGGAAATGAAAATGTGAAATATTTCATTTCGCCGAATGGGCATCGAGCCCACAACCGTCGCACTTACAGTCGCACGGTTGTCTTCTTTCGCCACGACCGCCCTTTGCCTTAGCGTGATGAGTAGCGGAGCTCTACGGCACGCTTTTTCTGTACTATAGCTATAGACCTAGTCAGACCCGTCGAAATGATTTATATTAATTAATTTATGATTAATTATATAAATTATATAATAAAGTTATAAATATTATTAGTTCGACACTTTGCTCCTCATCTGGCAGAGTAGGCAGAAAGTAGTGTCAGGACTTTAACATCACAATCTTTTCTATGCTTTCCCTGACTTCATAAACTACACGTTGAGCGGCGACACCTAATCTAATAGCAGTGGCAATCCACCAGAGCAATGAAAATGTTTCTTTTCTGAGTTGGAATCTAAGCCACTCTTGGAAACTGCCATTTTTAATATATGTGTTTATATTTTTTTAAGTTAGTTTCTTTAGTCAAGTTTCTTGCTGACAACACCATTACGATTACAAGATTCGCATCATAAAAATAAAGAGTACATTAAAAATTATAAAATAATACTATTATTGTATTACAAATGCATAGGCGCAATGGGACTGTGTGGGAATATGAACGTGACGGCTGTGTATTCGATCCCTACTTGGGGGAACAGTTGCATTTCATTTATTGTCATTTCCCCGTCATGATAAACAAAGCGCTGCCTTGAGCTCTATTCAACAGTAGGTTCCCTTTGCCTACTTTATTATGCGGATAAAATGTTTTTTATTATTATTTTATCGCATTTTTAGATTTTTACAAACAACTTATTCAGACAGACGCTCAGATCAGAAGACTAAAAGAAGCTATCAATAATAATTATTATCAAAACGATAAATCTTTTGCAGACAGATTTAAACGATCGTTGAGACATAAACTGAAATTTAATAAAACATCAAATAAAAACTATAATAAAAACAATATTACAAACATTTCAAATAAAGCTCAAAATAGTACAAAAACAAATAAAAGTAAAAGGTCACCAAACAACAACAATGTAACTGGCATTGTTGTTAAGAATGAAAAAATCATGGTACAATATGAACCTTATAAAGAGAAGTTTTGGAAAAATCTCAACACACATGAAATGAAAGCCTATGAAAATAAATTACAGCAATCATTTTTTAAAATGAAACAAAATATACTAGACATGATGAATAAAAAACAACAAAATATTGCTACAACAAGTAAAAATATTATAACAACAAGAAAGTATATCGTAACAACAAACAAAAACATGCTTATTGCTTCCAAACATAATAATGAGGGTGAAAGAAAAGTAAAAGAAGCAAAAGATGATTTTATTATTACAGATTATAAAATGTATGAAGATAATAAAGAAAAAACTTCAATAGATAAAGTAACGAATATTATAAATAACTTAGATTATGATATAAAAAAAATGCTATCGATGTCGACATACGATGAAATTTCAAATATATCATTTACGTGAGTCCTTGAGTTTCTATTACTATGCTTAAATGTAAGTAACGGAAAGTAGTGCAAAAATTGCTTTATTTTCAACTTCTTCCTTATTTATAGTTTGTCTTCTTTATTATTTTCGACTATTTAATTATAATGATCGGGTTTGAGGAAGCAAATGATGGGTGGTGCGTCAGCAAACCTAAATAAAAACAAGACGATAATATTTTGAAATTAAGCAATTTTTCTAATGGTATTTGAAGGTATAACTATTAATTACTTGGTTTTGTTAGTCATATGCCATGTTTGTGGAAAATAAATAAACGTGACGTGAGTTTTTCCTCCTAAGACAATCCAATAGGTAGAAAATATAAGGTTCCTTCTTAGTTTTCCATTTACATTATCTTTTATTTCATATAAAAAATATATACTCTTAGTACCCCCCAATATAAAGAAGCTAACGTTCGAAACTTTCTACCCGGGCAACGTAAACTGATGAAAATAGAGGAACACAAAGAAGAATTTAATTATGAAGATATCAAAGAAATTCTTAACGACGAGCATCAGGACCGTGATGATATGGATAGAGAAATGGAAAGAATCAAAAGAGATGGGGTTAAATACTATTTTATATTTACTATAATCTAGAAACATATTTGAGGTGAAAGAGGTATGTAGAGACCGTAGCGTTCGGCGCTTCATGATAAAACGTAAATCTCCTAGCATATTTAAGACGGGTTGTAACGTAGTGGGTTATCGTTTGATTTTCAATTTCGTCCTTTGGACAAGGCGCGACATTGATTCCGTCACTCAAGTCACAAAAAATTGGTGGAATATGGGGAACGGAGTGTCTTAACACTTGATTATCATGTAGAAAAGAATAAGCGTGAAGCTAATTTTCTAAACGACGTTTAAGCTGATTGCCTTATTTTTCCTAGGCCTAGAAAACGAAAATATTCTTGAGCGTTTTTCCAAGTAAGACTATCATACCACCGAGAAACAACATCAGGCTGCAAAAGCAATGGCCGTGGATTCGACGACGCACACGGCTCGTTGTGAGGTTTCCTCGCTGTAACATGACAAAGAAAGTCATAACTACACACAGTGTCTTGATTTCAGATGGAAAGAGGAGTAGAGAGCATCTTGATAAGGTTCTCTCTGTCTACCTTCTTATGCGGGGAAAACCGTGCTGGATTATCTTTTTCTTTTTGTATATAGCAAAATTATTGTCCAAACATATAGCAAACTTCTCGAGGCCGTCGAGGCGCAGACACAAGTGTGGCAGGTTATAGGTTCAAATTCCACTTTGGGGGATGAATCATTGTTTACAATTTTTTTTATCGTTCTGGTCACGTCACCAAATCAAAACCCCGGCCCTGCCACTCAATACTCAATGTCGGCGAGAAGTGGAAAAGGCAATGTTTTAACACTAGGTTCCTTCTACAACCTTGCTATGTGCGGGATACAGAATGAAGCTGATTTTTCATTTTTTTATTATTATATAACAAACTAAAAAATATTTCTTCTGCAATTCAGAAACAACAATTCAATGAGTTAAAAAGATTTAATTGGAAGAAACCAATGTCCTTAAAATCAGACGAACTCAACGCTATGATCAAACAAGCGGCCATAGAAAATCTAAACATTCAGATACCAGTAAACACAAAAGATATTAAAATAGAAAAAGAAAAGGAAGAAAAAGATATCAGTGATACAGAGTATATAGAAGATTATATAGATAATAAATATAATAAAATGGTTCAAATGGCACAAGCATACAGTGATTATGGTGTTGTTTATGGCAGAAGTGATAGCAATAATAATAACAATAATGTAAATAATAAATTTAAAACAAAAGAGCAAGATGGTTTTAAATTGAAACTGCCGTTTGATAAAGAGAATCTTGTAAATCGATTTTTTAGGAAACTTGACAGAGGTTTTGTATAGAATTTTAAATTGTTTTTAATTTTTAGGCTAGCATTTGATTTTTTACGCAACTATTATGGGTTTTATTATCACTCAGAATATTTATTATTTTTGTTTCCTCTTTCTGGTAGCAAGACAAAACACAGCGCTGAGTTTCGAAACTCAACATGCAATCTCTTGGCTTCGAGCAAACAGTCGAAAATGGATTGTTTTAATGCTAGATTCCCTCTGCCTACACATGCGGGATAATGTGAAGCTATATATAATTAATATATTCATGGTTGGATTTTACACTTCTATATCTACTTATAGGTTTTATGAACGACGGCATAAAAATCGAATTCAAACCAGGTAACGTACCAACGGAACACAATCACCACGCCAAAGGGATTGAGAAGCACATAAAAATATTGAATAATCCGTTAGAAAACCCAAACACATTTCAATTGAGCCAAGATTATGAAAAGGCTACTTCTATAATCAATTTTGATACTTCCACCGATTTAGTTAATTCTGAAAAGCCCATTATGAACAATTTAAGAATAAAATCTGGTTCAAGATCACTTATGTTTGTTGATGTTGATGAAACATTTAATGGAATTGAGAAAAAAGGTTCTAAAAATACCGCCAAATCTATTAAAAAATCCAAGGATACCTCCAAATCTATTTTAGGTCATATTTTGTTAATAATATCGAATTGGTTCAAAAGTATGGGCTATTATTTTGAAAAGCAATTGAAAAATTTTAAAAATATATTTATAAGTACGAATCATATGAAGTAAGTTTTTTTTCTTTTTTTTTTGGTAAGTATATATATATATATATATATATATATATATATATATATATATATATATATATATAGAATGTTTATTTATATACACGTATACAAGTACATTTGTGAGGCCAGTCGTGGCGTAGGAGCACAAAGTCTGACTGTAAAATTGACTGGTTGCGGGTTCGATCCCCACTCGAGGACATTAATATTAATATTTATTCATATTTTTATATTTACATTTTTATTTCTACCGCGAGTTCCGCCACTTAACACGCAGTTCTTCCGGATTTCGGCGGAAAGTTTTAACGGAGTGAGCTGAGGTAGACTTGTGACCGCTTGCAACTGTGTTTGCGTCAACTATAAAACGTAAAATACCGTTTTGTCTCGTAGTAATTTTGAGAAATCCTCTCTTAGTGATCTCATAGAAACTCCCCAAATAACCTGCTTACCAAATTTCAAGCATTTGTTGTCTAGAACATTTTCTGAGTCTTTAAGAAAACGCAGCGTTTCAGTTTACCAAGCAACACGCTTCATTTATACAGAAAATGCAGAACAGAATATTTCTATACTAGGTTCTCTCCGCGTTCCCTGATCCCGCATACATAAAGGTTGAAATTAAAAAAAAGCAGGAAAAACGTGTTTAGGTGAAAATAATTATAATTATCTATTTTTTAGACCGAACATTACTGGCATTAACAACCGCACCTTAAAAGATATGACAAATTCTTCATACAATACTGATAATGGTAATCGTAAATCAAGAGTGTTAATGTCGACAGAAGATAATTCTAAATTGAAGGAAGATTTCAAATTAAATAGAATAAATAATAAAAATAATAGTGAAGAAAAAAATAAGAATACGGGTAGCTTGTGAACTTGAGTTGTACCTTTTTTATCTTTTTACGTAAACCTAACTTCATTATACTCTGTATAAAGCAATATAGGAGATGGAACCTAGTGTTAAAACACTCCGTTCTTTACGCACTACTTGGCGGGACTCAAAACCTTGCTTTGTCTTGTTACCACATCGAGGAAATGAAAGTATTCATTCCCCGTGTCAAACACAGAACCGTCGCATTTATGGTCAGTGACACTTCACCACGACGGCCAACCATGATGTGGTAAAAATAAATAATAGAAACAATAATATAAAAAATATTTTTTTTCTCAGCTTCACGCTGTATCCCGCACACAGCACGGTAGGCAGAGGGAACCTAGTGTTAAGACATCCGTTTCTCACTCTTATTTTGTTTATTTTAGACTTAGACGATACAGTCCCTATTGAGTTGATTATAGCAAAAGATATGGAAAATGCTCCCAAAGAATTTTCAAAAGAAAAATCTAATGTTACTAATAAAATTATTGTAAAAAGAAGTAATGAAAATGTTTTTTGGAATAATTTATATGATAATGACGAATATGGAGTTCAGATTGATTATTTAGACGGTATTAGAAATAAACATTGTGTTAACAAAAACGTAGTTCAAAAATCTAAAGATTGGATAAAAAAGAAGCTCCATAGGATAAAAGATAAATTTAGAAAGAAAAAAAAAGAACAAAAATTGGATAAGACTACAACGATTTGTGCTACAAAGAAAAGACCTGTCAGACAATCTGATGTAAGTATTTTTTTTTTAATTTTAGCAAATAAAAGAAATCCATTCAAATCAAAAAGTTTAAATTAATAAATATTTCCATCTAGAATTAAAATCTAGAGTTAAAATCTTAAGTTTCCTTACTCAGGTAACAATAAACGACGAAGCGTTGGGAATTGGAATCTTCCACTCAGGACGTAGCATCAAAAAATTGGACAATGCGTGCATATCGAGTGTTTTAGCAGTAGGTTTTCTCTGCCTTTAGTGATAGAAATGGGACGCAGTGTAAAACTAAACAAAAAATTAATGTCTATTTAATTCGTCTTGGTTGTATAAATAGAGGACCCAAAGTCTTATGCCTACATTTGTATTACCATTCCATGCTTCACAAACATACAAACTGTGCTGTGAACTCATTCGATTGCATTTACGAACTGTTTTGTTTATTCAACATTACCAACTACATACCTATACCCGCGACTAAAAATATATAAACATAGTAAGTGCTAATAATGGTGATGGTGAGGGACGCCTGCCGTCATATGAATAAAATTGAGGCCATCGTGGACACGATAGTTGTGGATTCAATTTCCGAGAAAATAATAATTTATATTTCCTCACTCTGCACTGAGTATCTCGACACTAGATTCCCTCTACCCAACTGAAGGAATGGAACGTGAAAATAAAAAAAAGTTAAATAAATTAAATAGCAATTTTGCAGAATGAAAACGATGATATTAAGAAAACATTCGAAAAACTAACTGCTAACATGAAGAAAATTTGCCAGAAAGCGGCACGAGACATTGAGAACACAAAGCATGTTGGTGGTAATAATTAACATTCCTTTTTGAACAACGTTACTAATAGTTTTTAAATTATAATTCTTAGCTTCACGCTGTATCCCGCACACAGCAGGGTAGGCAGAGGGAACCTAGTGTTAAGACACACCGTTCCGTTTCCAGCGAGTTCTGTAGGCATTGCGTGTTGAGTGGTGGAACTCAACGCTGCGCTTTGCCTCGATTTCATTAGATTTTTTATAATTCTTATGGGTGCCAAGGGATTTGTCCGCCTATACAATACTATAATCCTATAAAGTAATCATTTTTTTCTATAGTTCGAGAAGAAAACAAAGAAGACAAGGCAGCCACATCTCTCATGCAGCATTTAGTGCGTCTCATGACAGATTTAGTTGATATTCAAGTACAACAGAAGACCTGTGCGAGTAAGTTAAAAAAAGCTGATTCATGCTTCTTTCCGCATATTTGGTTAGATGGAGGTGATTCTATTAAAGCATACCGTTCCTTTTTATTTCCATTTTATAAAAAAGTACGGAAAAACTTTTTTTTTTAATTTAACATTTTTTTCAGAACTGCCGTCTGATCTACGTGATTTCTTAGAATGGTTGACAGTACAAACTGATAATAACGTTGTAGTAGACAACGTGGAAACGAACCCTGGACTCTTTGAATACGCTACTGTAGACGATAGTGGCAGATATGGTGATAAACTTTTTTCTAGAAACACTCTTTACTATACTTATGTTTGTATAGTTATTCATTATTAAGTTATATGTGAGACTAGCTGGCATAAAAGCGATCGTTGTAGGTTCTATTTCCATACGGGGAGAATAAATTATTTTAATTTTCTTGCTTTGGTAACAAGAGATTGTTGAGACGTTGAATGTTGCCATTATACGCACAATGTCTCGATAATTAGACGATATGCGTGAATGGTGCGTCAACAGGTAACACTAGGTTCATTCTACCTTCAGTAAGGAATAGGATATACAGGATAAAGCACTTTTCGAGAGGATAGTAAGCATTGCTAAATATATGCGGGTGATAATTGAAACTAAATTATATTTTTTACTATAGGAAAATCAACGGATCCGACACTAGACCTACCTACGTACAACGAAGACACACATCAGGACGATAGGACTGAGTGCTTGGGTATTATAAAATCTGTGCAAGACTTGATACAGCGTTATGAAGAAATGACAGATGAGGATAAAGTTAGTAAAGAAAATTATTAGGTACATAGGTTTATAGGTCGTCTAAAATAAAACTGCATTTCAATTTGTTTGTTCGAATTTTATTAATGCAGGCGATGAGTCGTTGCCATAGACTGAAAATAAAGGAAAAAAAATAAATAGTTAAATTTACTTGAATGCGCTGCAAGCGATCACTGATCTAATTTTATCTTATATAGTAGTATCTGTAAAAAAGCACCTCAAAATATTTCGTTTAATTTTTTTTTGAAAAGGTTTTAAAATTTTGACGAAGAAGGATTTATACCCGCGATCCAAAAAAAAACATTACTTAGTAAATTAATTACATGGTATCCATTCTCATCAGATGATGATTCTTTATTAAGTACCAATAGAGATTAAGTGACCATGAGAAGCTAAAATTAAAATTAAAAAGACTCTTTTTACAGAGCAAAATGACGGGAGTGAGAGAGTATTTAGAAAATCAATTGGAATTTTTGAATACTAAACTTGGTATTAATAGTGATTATAATGTAAGTATTTATTTTGCACTCAAGAACATGAAATATTTAATATTTTAATTTTTCGCTCTGGTGACGCGACAAAGCGCGGCGTTGAGTTCCGCAACTCCACACACAATGCTGCCAGAATTCGGCGGAAAATGAGGAACAAAGTGTCATAACACTAGGTTCCCTCTGCTTAGCTTTGTGTGTTCGGGATACAGCCTGAAGCTAAATAAAACGAGAATTAAAAAGTATGTGTAATTCATATCTTTTAAATTATTTTTCAGGCATACAAACACTACGACAAAAGGCAAATCTCACGCAACACTAGATTTGTATGGAACAATAAAAACCATAGAAATAACAAAATAAATAAATTTATACGAACCTACGGGAAGAAACATACTAAGTCGACTCCACACACTTACGACGGTGTCACCATAACTAAACTTAAAAAGAAAAATGAGAATAAAAATGCAGATAATGCCCATTTTATTTCTAGTTCTAGTCTTGAATATAATATATTAAATTAGTATTTTTTTGTTTTATCTTTACGCTGTATGACACATTTAGAAAGGAACACGCAATTTTCGAAACTCAATTTTCCTCTCTCTCGTAATGAAAGCGAGGCCAGTCGTGGCGTAGGGGCACAAAGTGAGACTGTAAAATCGACTGGTTGTGGGTTCAATCCCCATACGAGAAAATGAAATATTTATTTACATTTATACATTCACTCAACACGCAATACCTCCAGAACTCGCCGGAAAGTGGGGAACGGAGTGTCAAGACACTAGGTTCCTTGCATACCCTGCTTTGCGGGAAAGAATGTGAACCAATTTACTTTTTATTCATATATTATTATTTATATATAAGTTGACCAAAGCAGCATTTGCATCCTCGTTCCTTAGATGCCGTCCAAGTATTTATTTATTATTTTACTATTAGATTATCATTAAATAAATCATTATATAATATTTTTTATAATTTCTACGTTTATCATTATTAATTATTTAATTTAATATAACTTTAATTTTATAATTTCATGTACTATTAGTTTTATAAAATAACTAAAATAAATATATTTGTATTAATTTATTTCTTGTTTTTTTTCTTCGCTTTGCTCCTTCTTTGGAATGTTTTTAAATTATATCGATACAATTTTTGAATTAATATATATTTTTTTTTACTTTTCTTTCTTTAAACCTAAGTTTCACGACGAATTCCGCACATAACAAGGAACGCAAAGGGAACCTAGTATTAAGACACTCCTTTTCCCACGCCACGTGCTCTTTATTTACTAAAAGTTGGGAAATTAAAATAATACATTCTTCCAAGTTGTGTCGAACTCACGACCATCAGGTTTACATACAGACTGTGCCGCTGCGCCATGACGGCCTCAACTTGATTTTTGTACTAAAAATGTTTTCAAATATAAACAGGTAAGAATTGTGCATTTATCTCTCGGAACCTGTCAAGTGCTGTTTTTACAACATTTTTCAATGTTTCTTTGTTCCTATTGGTAGTGGTAATATCTATTGTTAGTATGATATACTATAGTCTTTCTCTGATAAACTCTGCCTCTATAGATGGACTTTCCAAAATAGAGCAGCTAGTTTCTGAGATTACCGCGTTCAACCAAACAAACTTATTAAGCTTTATTATAATATTAGTATACGTATATGATAAGAAAATAATAGACCTAAGAGTACTAAACTAAAACAACGTTTACAGTATAACAACGTCTGCATGCAATAAAATGCAGGCGTATTGTAATATTAACGATTGTGTCTCGAATTTTGTTCTGAACAATATTATTTAGGACCTCATAGTACAGTGGAACAGGGTCTTGTATGCATGATAGTTATAGATTCAGTTCCAAGTCGGGGGAATGGATTTCATTTCTCCGCTATTAGAAGATAAAGTGTGGAGTAAGTAAGTGCGTAGCAATGCCACGAATTTAGGCGGAAGGCGAATATAATATGTTATGCTAAATTTAATATGTTAAAATTTAAATCTAAGAAAGAACATTCTTTCTTTCATAAAATAAGAAAAAAAATATTCCATATAAATGATAAGGCCAGTCAGTAGGCACAGGTTGCTACACTCCGTATCGTAGTGTTTGGCGCTCCATTCTTTCTGACTACCCCGCTAGGGATAAAGCGTGAAGTTAGTTTAGTTTATTTTTACATTTCCTCGCTCTTGCAAGAAGACAAAGTGCGGCGTTGTGTTCCGCCATCCAACATACAATATCTTGAAAATTGCCGGTGCTTGGGTTCCCCAAGTGTCTTAACATTAGAATCCATCTTTCTACCCTGCTATAAGCGGTATACAGCCTGAAGCTGAAACGAACTGGCAACTACTACTTAACAATCATCTATTCTATTATTTAGTTTTAATTTCAAAATAGAGGCAATAAAAAGTATAATACAACTCATCTTGTTCTTAACACTTTTATTGGTCGTTAACTCGATTCAATTTCTGTGGAACATTATGTTCAGAATTTTATTTCTTGTACACGTATTTTCCTTTGTGTTTTTTTTTTTAATCTTCATCCCGCATATTACTAATCTGTCTCTTAGCAGAGGGAGAAGGGGAGAGAGAGAGAAATACACCTAGTGTCGAGACTCAAGACTCTTTCCGTTCGAATTCAAGACATTACATGTTGATTTACAAGCGGCCAAATATTTTCATATTTCATTCTCTGAGTAGAGTGAGGAGTACCGCCACTAGACCGAGGGGGGAAGCCGCAAAGACAAAATAATTCAGCTTCACGCTGTATCTCGCACATAGCAGGGTTGCCTACCCTAATGGTAACCTAGAGGTAACCTAGTGTTAAGACACTCAGAAAAAAATGAAATGAAAATGTATAAATAAATAAATATTTTATTTCCTCGAGTGGAGATCGAACCAACAACAAGTCTATTTTACAGTCACACTTTGTACTCCTGGGCCACGACTGGCCTCAAAGTAGGTAAAGACTAATATTTCAATATAAAGGTTGCAAATTGAAGTAGTGATCTCTCACAAGTTCTCCCTTTAAATATGAAAACACTTTGCTTAAAGCGAAGAAATCACCTAAAGTACATACATACATACAAACATTTTGTACATTTTCGTTCTCCAGTCGGCATCAAATTTAAATATATATCGTTGTACGTGCTCACTCATTATTGTATACAGGTTGATTGAAAATGACATATTTTGTTTATTTTTTTTTTATTTTATTTAAAAATGAAGTAAAAAAACATATATACTTTTATTTAATTCTAACTAACTCTAAAGATATTCAATCCTTACCCTTTTTCTTCTTACATATTCTTTTATTTCGAGGCTTATTTTCTTACATTAGTGAAAAATGAGATATCCGGTATACCAAGGTAGGGAAAAGAAATTTAATGTTAAAACATCCATTTCCCATTTTCAGCACAATTTTTCATCATCAAGACATTCAGTTCTTCAATTTCCGTTCCAATCCGAAACATAACATGTTCACGAACCTATCACCGTATTGTAATTTGATTAGTATTTTCTTTATCTTTTGCAAGGTAAGAGAGTAGGCAGAGGAAATAAATGAACTTAGTGTTAGGAACACTCCTTTCCCATTAAGACACTTCCGTTCCCAATTATTCACCGAATTATTTAGTCCTTCCACGGTAAGTGACGGACGGACTTGAATGCCGCGCTTTGCCTACTTGCCAGTACGAGGAAATGTAAATATTTTTATAATTTGTATTTTATACTCCTGAAAGGAAATTGAATCTACGACCGTCACGTTTGTGATAGCTATAGTCTAGATTGAATTTGTATAATATCAAATTACAAATTTAATCTACTCATATTAGAAACTGCCATACACTAAAACACATCTTTACACAAATATAAGCACTCTGTATAACAGTAGAGTATCGAAAGTAACAGACGCGGTAAGTGCTGTATTTTGTACAGAAATTATTGCAGAGCTCACAGCTAGGGGTGGCTCGCTTCGATTTGTGATGTAAATAATTAATTTTACGTGTGAAATATTTTCATAATGTATTATATTATTGGTGTAAGAATTATATTTGAAGTCGTGGTTGCACAGCGACACAGTGTGAGTCTGTAATCGCGACGATTGTGGGTTCGATTTCCAATGGCTTGAAAGAATTATTTTCATTTTCTTGGTTTGGTAACGAGATTTAAACGCGGCGTTATATTTCACCACGCAACACGAAAAACACAAAAATGTATTACTTTTCTCATTTCATTTTCGCATGTAAAGAGTAAGGGAAAAAAAATTGCTTAAAAATATTCTTAATTATTCTTATAATTTGCTTATCAAAGTTAATAATTTTATTTTGTTTACTTATTTGTTGTGTGGCGACCTCAACGTCACATTTTTTCAGAGCGGAGATATAAAATATATATATAACAGCTTACTGAAATATCGATATATACCCATCCCTAATAGCTGAGTGCAGTCTCGACGTCATAACATCGATAATGTACGACGCTAATTACAATATCGATGTAACATTATTGTACATCACTAAATACTTTAGAATGTTTGCATTATTTAGGAGATTTCTCGAATAAATGTATATTTTGCATTGATATATGAATATGGCTTTATAACTAAAGGCTTTGACGCAGTGGGCTGCGTCTCACTGAATACGATAGCTGTGGGGAATTAACCATTTGTATTTCCTCGCGTTACTAAAAAGACAAAGCGCGGCGTTGAGCTTCGTCACTTAACACTCCTTGACTTCAAAATTGGGCGGCTGGGAACGGAGTATCTTAATATTAAGTTGCCCCTATCCATACTGCTATATGTGGGATACAGCGTGAAAACATTAAAAGAATTATAGAAATAGCTTATTCCCTATATAATAAAAATACCTTAATGAATTTCCCAAAATAAGAAATGAACCTATACCCAGCATGTTTACTGCTAGACTCTGGGACGGGCACTGCCCAACAAAAGCATCCACATATTTATTATATACAGCTTCATACTTTTTTCCGCATACAAGGGTAACAAAGACAAAACAAGGGGACAAAGGGACTTTAGTGTTAAAGTACTTCGATTTCCACACACCACCAAATTGTTGAGTGGCGGCCGAGAAATTTATGCCCATGAATGGGACTTGATCCTGCAACCGTCCCACGCACAGGCAGACAGTGCGGCGTTGCACCAAGTTGGTGCAACGCCGCACTCATCTCTATATATAATAAGACAGTAAAAATATTTTGTCTGTACATTTAGTAATTTTGACTGAAATGGATAGAGGGATACTTAAAAAGAAAAATAGAAAGCAAAAATATATTTTTTTAATTTCTTGTCTGTCTGTCTGTTTGTCGATAGTTTTTTGTCCGCATTTTTCATCATCAAGACATTCAGTTCTTCAATTTCCGTTCCAATCCGAAACATAACATGTTCACGAACCTATCACCGTATTGTAATTTGATTAGTATTTTCTTTATCTTTTGCAAGGTAAGAGAGTAGGCAGAGGAAATAAATGAACTTAGTGTTAGGAACACTCCTTTCCCATTAAGACACTTCCGTTCCCAATTATTCACCGAATTATTTAGTCCTTCCACGGTAAGTGACGGACGGACTTGAATGCCGCGCTTTGCCTACTTGCCAGTACGAGGAAATGTAAATATTTTTATAATTTGTATTTTATACTCCTGAAAGGAAATTGAATCTACGACCGTCACGTTTGTGATAGCTATAGTCTAGATTGAATTTGTATAATATCAAATTACAAATTTAATCTACTCATATTAGAAACTGCCATACACTAAAACACATCTTTACACAAATATAAGCACTCTGTATAACAGTAGAGTATCGAAAGTAACAGACGCGGTAAGTGCTGTATTTTGTACAGAAATTATTGCAGAGCTCACAGCTAGGGGTGGCTCGCTTCGATTTGTGATGTAAATAATTAATTTTACGTGTGAAATATTTTCATAATGTATTATATTATTGGTGTAAGAATTATATTTGAAGTCGTGGTTGCACAGCGACACAGTGTGAGTCTGTAATCGCGACGATTGTGGGTTCGATTTCCAATGGCTTGAAAGAATTATTTTCATTTTCTTGGTTTGGTAACGAGATTTAAACGCGGCGTTATATTTCACCACGCAACACGAAAAACACAAAAATGTATTACTTTTCTCATTTCATTTTCGCATGTAAAGAGTAAGGGAAAAAAAATTGCTTAAAAATATTCTTAATTATTCTTATAATTTGCTTATCAAAGTTAATAATTTTATTTTGTTTACTTATTTGTTGTGTGGCGACCTCAACGTCACATTTTTTCAGAGCGGAGATATAAAATATATATATAACAGCTTACTGAAATATCGATATATACCCATCCCTAATAGCTGAGTGCAGTCTCGACGTCATAACATCGATAATGTACGACGCTAATTACAATATCGATGTAACATTATTGTACATCACTAAATACTTTAGAATGTTTGCATTATTTAGGAGATTTCTCGAATAAATGTATATTTTGCATTGATATATGAATATGGCTTTATAACTAAAGGCTTTGACGCAGTGGGCTGCGTCTCACTGAATACGATAGCTGTGGGGAATTAACCATTTGTATTTCCTCGCGTTACTAAAAAGACAAAGCGCGGCGTTGAGCTTCGTCACTTAACACTCCTTGACTTCAAAATTGGGCGGCTGGGAACGGAGTATCTTAATATTAAGTTGCCCCTATCCATACTGCTATATGTGGGATACAGCGTGAAAACATTAAAAGAATTATAGAAATAGCTTATTCCCTATATAATAAAAATACCTTAATGAATTTCCCAAAATAAGAAATGAACCTATACCCAGCATGTTTACTGCTAGACTCTGGGACGGGCACTGCCCAACAAAAGCATCCACATATTTATTATATACAGCTTCATACTTTTTTCCGCATACAAGGGTAACAAAGACAAAACAAGGGGACAAAGGGACTTTAGTGTTAAAGTACTTCGATTTCCACACACCACCAAATTGTTGAGTGGCGGCCGAGAAATTTATGCCCATGAATGGGACTTGATCCTGCAACCGTCCCACGCACAGGCAGACAGTGCGGCGTTGCACCAAGTTGGTGCAACGCCGCACTCATCTCTATATATAATAAGACAGTAAAAATATTTTGTCTGTACATTTAGTAATTTTGACTGAAATGGATAGAGGGATACTTAAAAAGAAAAATAGAAAGCAAAAATATATTTTTTTAATTTCTTGTCTGTCTGTCTGTTTGTCGATAGTTTTTTGTCCGCATTTTTCTCTAAAAGTACTAAGCCGATTTACTTGAAAATTCACCAATTGCTTTGTTTTAACTCAAGTTAGGTCTTAAAGTTAAGTTCATCAAAATCGTAATATTCCAAAAAAATATACGTATAAGAAATAATTAGCTTTATAAATATTTTTCTTTCAAAATAATCAAATGTCCTAATAGAATTTGAAGTTAATATAATTGTCAGTCAATTCTGTTTATTAGATCAATAATCGTGCACTTTAAGCGGGCGAAGCCGTGGGCGGGCCGCTAGTTACTAATATAACAAATATATTATAGCAGCTATATACTTCGTATACTGATTTGGTAAAAATAGAAAGATTATTTGTTAGTTCGGAGGTTTTCTTGGGAAAGAAAGATTATTTGTTAGTTCGAATAGATTCGAACGCCTTACCTCTATAATTTAACTACTATACCTAAAGGTATACAACTTGAACTGACCGAGGGTCGGTATTCGTAAATATTTGATCAAGACAATTTTATAGTAAATCGATACCACACTTGGTTATTGAATTCTGTACAAAAAAAATGTTTCACGCATATAGTAGGGTAAGAAGAGGGAACCTAGTGTTAACCCGGCGACATGGGGGTAGAAAATTGTTATATACAAATGATAGCTTGGCCAGTATTACCCAGATTGGTGATGCAACAAACTCAGATTAGTATCTATTTGTAGATATGAATATTATTAGTTAATTGCATTAATTTACTGTGGTCAATCGTGGCAAAGGGGCACGAGTGAACGATTGTAAACGCGACACGTTGAGATTACAATTCCTTCTCGAGGAAATGACATATTAAATAGATTCGTTCCCTCGCTCTGATAAGTAGGCAAAGCGCGAAGTTAACCAATCTACCACCACCACCACCTTCAGAATTCGGTTAATACTTACCAAAAATATAGTGTTTTTTTTAATTGCTACAAATGAGGTTTTAGAAAAATAAATAAAAAACATAGTAATTGTAATAAATATATAATGAGTGGGGAATTGAGTGTTTTAATACTGTGCCCACCCTACTGTATACGGGATACGGCGTCAAGCTGTGAAACAAAATGTGAAAGGACAATATGTTTATTATGTCCTGTATATCAAAAGCGCCACGGAGTGTCTTGACACTAGATTCCCTCTGGCTACCGTGCTAAATGCGGGTTAAAGCGTGAAACTGAAAAAAGAAAGATTCTCTGGTTATTCTCAACATGGCTTAAAAAGTTACTGAATACACTATGCAAAAACTCTTGTCAACTCCACCACCGTCGGAAATATTTTGTTATATATCGGTAGTAGTACATCTCTAACGGTTCTTTCCTTATCCAGATATAACAACGCAATATCTAACTCGGGTGGATCCGATTCTTAAAGAACCATAAAATAAAATACGTTATGTACGTACATACGTTACGTACGTTCTTTATTACTCACAAAATAAAAAAATAAATCAGCTTCACTTTGTATCCCGCTTACAGCAGAGCAGGCAGAGGGAATCAAAGGAAACCAAATTTAAAATTATGGGTAATCCAAAACGCATTATGACCTAACATCTACGCCGCCGGTTTAAGACACTCTGTCCTTGACTTTCTGGTTATTTAGATACATTATCCTTGCTCGAGGAAATGATGAAATTAATTTGTTTTACTTCGGACGGTGGTACTTCTCCGCTCCGGTAGTCGAAATGCAGCGTTGAACTCCGCCACTCGACAAGACGACTTTCCTTCGAAAATGTGAGGAGTGGCAACCGGAGTGTATTGACACTGGATTTCCCCTGCTTCCCTTGCTATGTATGATAGAGAGTAAAGTTGTTTTTTTTTTAGAAATATTGCGTTTTGGGCTGCAGAACTCAAAATTCCAATTCTGTTACAGAAAACGCATTGTAATAAAAAAAATATTTTCGTTAAAAAACGATTTACTACAATTGATCATGTGACCCAAGTGTGTAATGAATACTTAAGATAATTATTGGAAAGCAACGTTCAATAGATTTTTTCAAAAATATTTTTAGCGTTAGGTTCCGCCATAGCGTCTGTAAACACATGGTTAGTAAATAATTATCGTGGTTAGACTTAATCTTTATATCTTGTATATATGTATTTATATATAAGTGTCCTCTTCCGTTACTGAGCGACAGACATCGCACAGACAAAACTACTGAATTTAGATAGTTGAAATTTGAAATGTATGTAGGTTAGAGAGTGTATGGGAGCAGTAAGAGATGACTTCTCGAAATTTCTACAGGTATAGGAAAATTAAAATTTTCCATTATACGTCTTAAAGTCCACGGAAGCAATGTTGCAGGTAACGAGTGGTCTTCTGTATAGTTATTATAGCTTTTAGGTAAAGGTAATTGACATACCCAAAAATCAACGCACAGCACATAAGTTTACTGTAGAGCGTAAGTGAACACTAACAATTTTGAAAAATCTAATAAAGTATAAGAGGGATAGAATTTTTATATGAAATATTGTGGTCTTCATGTAGAGGAACATACAGTTTTAGTTTAGTTAATAAAATTGAAAACGTAAAATAAAAAACATATTTTTCTATTAACTTCACGCTGCATCCCACATATAGTAAGGTAGTAAAGGTAACCTAGTGTTCAGTCACTCCGTTCCCCATGTATGGACAAATTTTCGAGACATTGCGTGTTAATTGACAGTTGAGTGACAGCTCAAAACCACGCTTTGTATAACAGAGCAAAGACACTGATATTAATTCTTTTGAATGGGAATCAAACTCACAACCGTCGTGTTTACAGTCGGACGCTATGCCGCTTTAAATACAAAAGATATATAAAGGAAATTTTATATCTATTCAATTTTCCATATATATCTCGTAAACAATGGACATCACGGTAGAAGTAAAACAACAGTTGCAAAGAACAGACAGACTGCAGTGTTACGCCCACTCATGAAGGCGGGGCTTGCGGTAGGCGTGCCTTTAGTTCACCAAAATGTTTGAAAAATGGATAGGGTACTGTGTTTTAGGGTAATTGAACATATAATATTGGTGTGGAATGTCTGGGTGTACAGGTGTTGGTTCCGAGTTTGATCTCTATTTGACAAATTATTTTTTTTAGCTTCACATTGTATTTAGCGAATAGCTGAATAGACCTTAAAAGGAGCTTATTCTTAAGATATTCCTTCTCCATATTCTGTCTTATTTTCGAGACATAGCATGTCAATTGGCAGAGCTCAACACCGGGCTTTGTCTTTATATAAAAGCGAAGAAATCAAAACAATTCATGAGGGACAGACAGATAGGCAGACAGACGGATGGTAGACGGTTTTTGGCCTTAGGCAAATTCAAACGTCACTCTCGAACAGCCTCCGTTTTCCGTCGAATTAAACCATCGCATAAAATGGAGATAATTTAAGCAAGGATTTAGCATTCCGTGAATGTATTGTAAGGGAACTGGACCCATGGCATTCCTAAGATAAGAAACTCGGAACAGTGACATGGAGTTGCAAGACAAGTCTAGGCCTAACATAAAACATCTAGTTTTTACCTCGTTACCAGAGGTAGACAATGATTATATTGAACATTTCATCCACAACTGTCGCATTTACAAACGTACGCTAATCACATAGTGTTGTACTTTATTTTTTTTTTATCTCTTGTTACCAGAGCAAAGATATGACAATTTAATAAATAATAATTCATTGCCCCCATTGAGCATAGAACCCAGAACCATCACGTTTACAGTTTGAGCCATTGCGCCACTGCGGCGTTACCATATTTTTAGTAGCCTTATAAAAAGTACGCATAAAACGTCTATAGTTTTATCTAATAATATAAGATCTAAATTAAGAAAGGTACATACGTACATAACTTACTTTCTATCGCCTATCACAAACTGCCCACAACAAAGATTTTTTTTCCAAAATTAACCATAAAGAAAACAAAATAAAGTTAGTGCTCACTTCAAAATGCCTTATCCAAAACGTTTTGAGCACATCCCAACTAATCCCTCCCACTACAGTGGGCGTGGTACCACCCAATTGGCTTAAGAAAAATCAATAATACCCACCATTCGCTCTATATTATGAATATAAGAGAAACTAAACATATATTTTTTATTATAAAACACATCCTGTATATAGATATATAGAGATAGAGTTAAGTAGTTATATTTTTAAGCTTCACGCTGTATACCTTATATTATATCAGGACAGACAGAGGGAAACTATGGTTAGAAAACTTCGTTCGTAAGGAAATGAAAATATAATATACACAAACATCACCGACCTCTGGAGGCATTGCTTGTTGAGTGGCGGAACTCAACGCCGTGCCTTGACTTGTTACCAGAACGAGGAAGTGAAAATATTAAATAATTAACTCCCCATAGTGCGATTCGGAGCCGTAATTGCTATGCTTACAGGTGTTGTCATTTCTTTGGAACAGCATCTGCGATTATTATTTCTATATATTTATGCCCCCTACACGACTGACTGATACATATCTTTAATATGTGCTTGAATCTATTGGCATATTTTATTGGTAGAGGAAGTCTAATGGTAACACTAGGTTCCCTCTGCCTACCCCACTACCTGCAGGATACAGCGTGTAGTTGGAAAAAACATCGGAAAAAGAATGAAAGAAAGAGGAATGCTGTGGAGATACAATGTCTTCGTGAGATATGCAGAGTCAGTTTTGATGACCGAATTCACAATTAAGAGACACGTACAGCAGATACTAGCGATGTTAGAGACAAACTAAATTGTAGATACACATTATAATTTTTTTACTTTAGACATTTTGTCAGATTTTTTTATTTTATTTTCATAAATCGTCTTATATTTGGAATATTTATCGGTCCCTAATCTAAAATTTTTTTTAAGAAGAAATGAATTTAATTTATCGTCTGTATCCAATTATTCGATTTTGGCAAACAGTTCTAGAGAGGATGAGATTTTTTAATAAACTACTAACTACGTAACTACATGGATTTCATTATTATAGCTCTCGTCTCTGCTCCTTCCACGTACAAATTAACATTCATAATGAGTTCTTCGGTCAATTCGAAGTTCTTGTTTACTTTAAAAACTGTAATTTTTAGAGATTTCTTTTTATGGAATATAAAAATTTCGTAGAGGAAAATAACTAGTCTGCACGACGAAATAGCAAAATCCTCGGTAATAGATGAGTCTAAATCTAATTTTGATCATACTCTTTCGTTTTAAGGGTTGGTGTTGTACAACAGAGCCCAACACCAACCTTTGCTGATAGTGGAGCCGTTCAAGTATTACGTAAGCAGTTTTTTTCAATTATTGACCCCCGCCCCCTCCCCTATGTCATCAAAAATAAGCAATCCTCTAAGAAACATTTCATTGAAAACGGCAAAAATAAGCAAATCCAAGGCCCCCTCCCCCCCCCTACAGTGCTTAGGTAATACTTGAACGGCCCCTAGCTGCCTGCCTGGTGCACTCCTAGAAAAAACCATTAAAGTTAGTTCTAACTTGTCCGGTCCATCGCGTGGCGTCTGCCTCGAAGCCTATCTTCAACATAGTATATTATACAGATAGATAATATTTTATCTAAACTATTATTATGAATTCGTATCTCACTCAACTTTACCACCATATATAGTGGGATGTTCCCTTTTTTTATGGAAAAGACAAGGCCAACGAGCATGCTAGTCACCTGATGATAGGCTTCACGCTGTATCCCGCACTCAGCAGGGTAGGCAGAGGAAACCTAGTGTTAAGACACTCTATTCCCCACTTTCTGCCGAATTCTGGAAGCATTGCGTGTTGAGTGGCAGAACTCAACGAACAACTTAAATAAATATTTCATCTCCTCGAGTGGGGATCAAACCCACAACCAGTCGGTTTTACAGTCACCCTTTGTGCCACTGCGCCACGACTGGCCTGATGAAGTCTTACAATTGGATGTAGGAATTGGGTGGACCTGAAGTCAAAACAAAGAAATTTAAACACTTCGATATTTTTTTTTCTTTTTTTTCGTATATATATTCATTTCTCCGAGTGGAAACTACAATTTTAAAATTATAAACACGTATACCGTCGGAACAAGACGTAGTTACTATAAAACTGCATTTAAATTTAAGAACAATTAAATCTGCCTTTCAGACATAATGTTCATTAAAAACAAGGGGTGGGTAACAAACTAAAAATTAATCGCGTCTTAATTTTTAGGGTTCTTTGGCTGGTTTTACAAATCATTTTCTGTAACATATCACGAAGTATCCTGCATATGGCATTGTAAGTATAGTAGTAAGTATTTTTTTTATGGAAAAGACAGGGCAAACGAGCGGGTCACCTGATGATAAGTGATTACCGCCGCGTTGTCATCCTTTAAGGTGGAGATAGATGTACTTTTTGAAGGCACCCATATCATAGCGACCTGAAAACACTGCCGCGGGTAGGCCATTCGACTGTTCCATAGTGCATGGAAATTCCTACAAAATCGCACAGTTGTGGAGTTTCACGTATACAGGTGGTGTGGATGATATTTAAGCTTGTGACGTACCGTGCGGTTAGAAAATTCGGCGGCTGGTAACAGGTCAAACAGTTCTTCAGAACACTCCCCATGATAAATGCACTAGAGAACGCACAGTGAGAAGACGTCTCTATGCAAAGCCAAAGTTTCAATCCTTTCACAAATCATTGAGTCTCCAATGATTCGAACCGCTTTACAAACGTCAAGCTGATACTGGAGTGCACCAGCCCCGACTATAGGAACAATACTTTATATTAGGCCAAACCTGGGCCCTATATAGAGCCAATCGGTTTTTTTGGCTGAAGTATCGTCTCGATCTGCTGATGAACTCCAGTTTCTTCGAAGCTTACTTAACCTTTCCAGATGATGGCGATATTGGCAGTCACTTGAAACGTTAAGATAATACTAATAAACGATAATCGATCCCGCGATCTGTCTCTCTTGTGCCTCTGCACTATGACCGTCTTACGTAAAACATATACGGAACTCTGCACAAACCTCTATATGTTATAAGAAAATATTTTTTTAAAACCTTATTAGTATTCTTAAAGCTTCCGTAGTTTTAATAAAAGTTGACGACAACTTATTTTATTATTCTAATTTTATATATGCCACCGTGGTGCAGCGGCACAGCGTCTAATTGTAAAAACAACGATTGTGGGATCGATTCCCACTCGAGGGAATAATTACTTTCGCATACTTAATTTATTTTCATTTCTTAAGTAACGAGACAAACCGCATTAAATTAACACTTTCTCCTTTTGTGCTATTTGAACTCAAACCTGCTCCTTGCAACCAATTAACGTAGAAAGTCTACGTATAAAACCTTCTGTTGTTAATACATTACGAACTCTTGTTTCCGCCCGAAATAAGGACATCGCGTATAATATTGAAGAACTTAACCTCGCCTTTACCACAGCTTTTAAATTTAAAATTGTGCTCAATTTTAAAATATTTTTTTTATTTCTTTATAAAAAATATTCAAAATACGATTATTTTTTTCTAGTTTACATCTTTATTAAATCAAACCTGCAACTATTATGCTATCCGCAAAATTGGATTCGAATCCACTTCCTGTCACCAACTAGCGTAGACCGCCTAATAACTTCCTGTCCCCCTCATGAAGAGCAACAAGTAAAAATATACGATCCAAACTCATTTGAATAAGAATTTGCCCGCCGGTTAAATATTACATGGACTTTTTAAGTAATAATGTTGATACGACTGAAATTGTGGATTTGATTTTTTTTTATTTTACGGTTCATTGTAGGACGTCAGGGTACATCTCAGAGGAACGTCTCTTATATGTTACCAAATATAATCTGTTACCAGACCGCGACATACGCGACGCAATGTCTCGATAGTTGGACGGTGCCAGGGAAATTAAATGTCTTAACGCTAAGTTCCCTCTGCTTACTCGTGTATGTAAAGATGCATAAAAATACATATGAATACATTTTTGTTCAAATACGTATTAATTTCAAAATAAAAATTGAGAAAAGTTAAATAAATGGACTCCATAAAAAATATGTTTTTCTAGTTTCTCGCTGTGTCTTATACATAGCAGGAAAGACAGAGACACCAATGGCCTATGTTCCCTTAATGCTAAGAGACCGCTCCAGCCACCAATTCTAGAGGAATTGCATGTTGAGTGGCGGAACTCAACGCTGCGATTTGCGTCTTCACCAGAGCGAGGAAATGAATTTATTGTATATTTCATTTCCTCGTATAGGAATCGAAAAAAAACAAGAATTTCCACATCGGCATGTCCATACAAAAATTTCGTACAGATTCAAGCGTTTCTGTATAATATACCAATTATTTACACGTCTAAGAATATTTTATTTAAGTTTATTTCCATACAAATCATACAATTCACTTGTATTTCGTACTTCGTATCAAAACTTGGGATAATTCAAGTTCCATTTTTACGAGATAACTTTAGTTAATACATTTTGTATGGATTATGAAGGAAAATTAGTTTTGGTGTGCAGCTGGGACTCGATTGAAGTTTAGAATTAACGGAGAAAATAAAGTGTTCAATTTCTTTATTCTTTTTGAAACGAAAAAAAGCATTAGAAAATCTTTTCAAACTTGCTTGCTTGATCTATAGAGATTGACTTCCAGTCTTGCAAACGCTATCGTTGTGGGTTCAATTCCCATATGAAATAGTTTCATTTCCCCATTCTGGCAAGACTGGAAGTCAATCTCTATAGATTGACTTCCGCCACTCCACATCCAATTCGCGTAGTACAGCGCGTCATGACTCTAGGTTGTACCTCCTGCTTTTGCGGGATACATCATAAAGCTAATCAAGACCTGTTAATAATTTGTTTTAATTTATAATGTAATGTAGAGTTCTGATATTTCATATAATATATAAGTTCGAAACAAATCATGACCAAGAGGTACAAGCGTGCGACTGTAGACGAAACAGGTTGTGGGTTCGATTCCCACTCAGGAAATAAAGTATTTAATATTTGCCTTTCTTTGCCCTGGTAATAAAGCAAAGCGTGGGACTATATTCCGTCACTAAACCTGACTTTCCGCTGAATGGAAGAGTCAGGAATGGAAATGTCTTTATAGCAACGGAGTGTCTTAACATTACATTTGTTCCCTCTGACTATTCTGCTATGTGCGGTATACAGCGTGAGGCTAAAAAAACATGAGTACCTTGAGGAGTGTATCTATCTCTATAATCGAACTTTAACTCTCTAACTAAAAATACTACGAAGATGAACAAAAAATATAATACGTTCGAGAAAATTATTGCGACCACTAGATTCAATATACCAAGAATTCTCGTCATACGTATGTCACTATCAGTATTTTCAGTAACTAAAGCATAAGCTTAAATAGATGAAAGACATCAATAATAAAATTAATAAAGTCTAAACTAATAAAGAAAGTAATAGTTAGTCTTCTAGTCTGGCTGTTAAGATTATACCCGTTGCCTTTAACCGCCATGTTTGTTTTGTAGCGCCAGTTTGACAGATGACAGCAGTTTGCGCGCGAAACGATTTTCAATGATGGCGGCGGCGTGCCTTATCCTGGTATCAGGGCTCGTATCCATATTACATGGGGAAAATATTATTTTAACTATGATATTGCCGGTTTCGTTTGCGTTATTTCCGCATATTGCTGTGCTCCGTTCACTACTCACTGCCCAATTTCAAGGCATTGCATATAGAATGGTGGAATTCCACGACGCGTCTTGTCTTCTTACAACATGCCCTCCGGTATGTGGTAAGAAGACAAAACTTGAAAATAACTTTAAAAATATATTTATTTTCCCCTCTGCAGGATCAAGCCCCCAGCCATCGCGTAGGCTAATGAGTGGCAAAAAGAACGGAATAGAAAGAGACTTGTACATTCAATTATTTTTTTACGAAAAAGACAAGGCAAACGAGCGTTTGGGTCACCTGATGGTAAGTGATTACCGCCGCCTACAACCCCGTGCAACTCCAGGGGAGCTACAGGTGCGGTGCCGGCCTTTAAGGTGGAGATAGAAGCGCTTTTTGAAACTACCCATGTCACGTCGACCTGAAAACGCTGTCACGGATAGGCCATGCTACCGTTCCGTGGCGCGTGGAAGGAAGTTCCTACGAAACCGCACAGTAGTGGAGTGCCACCTATCCAGCAGGTATGGTTGATATTTAAGCTTGTAATGTACTGTGCAGTTAAAAAATTTAGCGGCATGTAACAGGTCAAACAATTCTCCAAAACAATTCCTATGATAAATGCGGTAGAGAACGAGAAGCGAGGAGACGTCTCTACGCAAAGCCAAAGTGTCAAACCTCTCACAGATCATTGGGTCCCCAATGACTTGAACGGCTCTACGTTTCCCTGCTTCTTTTTTACAGAAATAGACGCCTAAAGTATTAGCTGTATTGTTTAACGTTCATTATTTTATAATGGAAACATACTCAATAATTTTAGACATAATATTTTAAATTTCAATTAGATTTGACACATCCTTTCAAAGTTCCGTTCAATATTGTTAAAAAATATATATATTTTTTACCACTACTGTATATCTGGGTTTTTTTTATCTGTCGCATATGTAGATATTTTTAATTTGACAGATGGAAACTAATATAATAGATAATTATATCAAGTCACTCTCTGTTCTTCATTATCTTGATTTTTTTACCTTCACTTTATGTCTCGGATATCTCTATCTATTTCGTTAATTTTCAACCCAATTCTCGAGACATTGGGTATTATGTAACGGAACTCAACGCGCTTTTTCACACCAGACAGAAGAATTGAAAATAGTTCTTACTCTCGAGTGGAAATCGAACCCGTAACCATGAGATCTTTGTTATAGCCCATTTTTTATTTTGAGAAATCCTCTGTTATAGCTCCCCTACACTTGCCAAGAATCTTACATAATATCAAGTACCAATGTTCTAAGCCGGAAATAATATCTTTTAGACACTCACTCTATCTAACAGCTCTCTAAACTATACCTTGTTTTTTTACTATTATTCTCGTTACTAGGTACACCTATAACAGGCAAAGATAACTTAAAGATAGATAAATAGCAATTGTCTATCCATTCTAAAACTTATCCCTTGAAATTCGTAAACATTTGTAGATAACATTCCAACCGTCACCGGAAGTCGGTCATGTCTCCGGTCAGCCGTGAAATTTGAATTTGGAACGTTTATCTCAGTTTGCGTTTGGACTCTGTTGTAGACGGTCGCCTGCGGAAATTAATGACTTTCTGAATGACTAGGTATACCCCTATTTAGAGATGGTCATTTGAATCTATCTAGTATTTGGTAGCTCGTAGATCGCTTCAACTGTAATAACTAACACATACCTACTTATTTATAATTCAATTAGATATTTTTTTTATATACCTAAAAATAAAATATTCAACATTTTCATTTTTTCGCTCGGATATCAAGGAAAAGCACGGTGTTGGGTCCCAGAATTCAACACGCAATATCTCCAGAATTCAGCGAGATGTGGGGAATGGCCTATATTAACACTATGCTCCCTGTGCCTACTCTGCTCTGCTCTGCGTGTAGCTTTGCCAATACACAAATTCCGAATCAGGCCGTTAGGCCAGACAAAGCGCCGCGTTGAAATCCACGCCTCAACGCACTGTTTTAAAATTTAGGCAGTGCTCGAGCAACGGAGAAAAGGAATACAGCCTAAAGTAAAAAAAAAATAAGTATTTCTTAGAACAGTATGAAAAAATAAGGATATTACTCCATTAAGGAGTATTTAAAGGATAAAAATTTATGAAAGTAAAATCATCTAAATTTCATGCAGTTTACCATTGAGTCTATCGGTTGTAAAATATCAAATATAAAAAAAAATAGCTTATTATTTAATATACAACTCATATAAATATGATTTAAAATCTAGACCCAGACGCTGTGAAATAACTAAATCTATCAAAACAATGGTAAAACTGAAAATTCAATTGAACTTATAACTCGAAAGTTACACCTATTGTGTAAAACTTAGTGACAGCTCACTTATGGCCACTTAAACAATGAACTTTGGACTTTCGTAAATAAAATATTATTTTAAATATTATATTGAAAAAAGGTATTTTATAGACCTCTGGAAGACGTGCTATGGAATGAAAAATATTTTATAAATTAAACTACTCTTAAGATAAACTCAATTTTAAACATGAATAAATTACGTTCGTTGCGTTAATTACGTTCCAAATTTTAGTATTTAGCTCCATTTACTCCATCATTTTTTTAAAAATATTGTTAGAAGCCAGCGGAGATTAGGGAATTGTTGGTGTATTCTCTTTTTCCACTGGAATTTTGAGAAATAACTTCTTATTGGCGGGGAGCACCGACACTCCCTTAGCTACTTACATTCAGAATTTACATTTTTAAGGTACAAACAAATGTCCGCCAAATATCGAAGTATCGATTACCATCGGAAATTTTATCTTAAAAATATATAAGAAATTTAAAAAAATATATACTTCCTAAATTCGCCAAGTTCAAACACAACTAAATAACTCAGTTCAGCATAAAGCAAATTTTAATTTCCCTTCTATTGTCACGGTCGCTATTGTAGCGATATCTAGTCGTTATTTCAATGTATGTATGTATGTACATTGTATGAGAATATTGTTTTATCTCGTGTATGACATGTATAAAGGTAAAGCGACAGTGAGTTAAATTAATAAATGGATGGGTGTGCGTTACACTGCCATTGTTCACTTTACGCGTAGATACTGTTGATTTTATCGTGTTGTATGTTGTGGTTTAGGGTTTTATGGTTGGTGTATATTTCAAACTATATTATTAACTTTTTATATTTTCACACTAATAGAAATACTATAGCTGACTAGAATAATAGAAACACCAAATTTCTTTTAAATTTAATTTGAAAACATTTTCATTACTATTTTGTGTATATTTAGCGGTTGTGTAGATAAGTGTCGTTTAATTTGGTATTAATTTATGCATGAATAAAAAAACAAAAATAGTAAACTAAATTAATAACGAAGAATACTAACACAATGAAATGAAGTATAATTAAAAAATATATACTAAAACACAATTGTGTCTTAACTGAAACGTGCCTATCAAACCCATGGCTGTGTATTCATATAACATTTAGTTAAGTTGAAAAAATATTTAGTTAAATTGAGGCCAGTCGAAGCGCCGCGGCACAAAATGTGACTGCAAAACCGACTGGTTGTCAGTTCGATCCTCACTCTAGGAGATGAAATATTTACTTAAATGTATATTTCCATTTCTTCGCTCTGGTGTCGAGACAAAGCGCGGCGTTGAATTTTGCCACTCAACACGCAATACCTCTAGATTTCGGCAGGAAGTGGGGAACGGAGTGCCTTAACACTAAGTTCCCTCTGCCTACCCAGCTGAGTGCGTGATACAGCGTGAAGCTGATTATTATTTAGTTAACAAGTTTTTATAAATGCACACTATATCTACTGTAAAATATAAATCAATAAACGACCGAAAACAATCTAAACCCAAACCGAAATACAAATGGTACAATATTACGATGTTTAATTATTTTGTTTATACTTAGTTATTTTTTGTTTTTTTTTCCTTGAACATATATTTTACTTTATGGTACATTAAATTGTTACATTTTAAAACAAAATATTTTACAAATACCAATCAATTTCCACAACTCAAAAAAAATCCCTCAACCCTCTAAAATTCGAACCAGCTACCCAAACAAAACATCGAAACACATCTACACCTACACTCGAAGCAATATAAGGAACCAAACAGCAGAGTGATAACATTTTCGACACAATACGTTTTATTGTGTTGACCGTCAACAGGGGGGACTTGGCGTTTAGACGACCGTGCGCCCATTATTTATTTATGCGATGGCCCTGACCGGACTGACTTCGAAATTATATATGTATAAATAAATGTCAGTGTTGCTTAGAAATTTGCACTGGCAGCTGACACGTGATAGTAGAACGGTACTCAACGCCGCAGTTTTTTATCAGGGCGAAAAAATATATAATAATCTGTAATTTATCATTCTTTGAGTAGTGATCGATCCTTTGGTGGCACTTTATTTTCTTAGTATTTGTTAATATATGCTAAAATTATAAAGCTGAACAGTTCGTTTGGTCAAGTAACAGGTTTCATTTTCAGTTTCACGCTGTATTCCGCATATACCAAGCTAGGTAGGTCTATTTCCCATTAAGAAACTTCGATTCATCACTTTTTCGGCTTCATCGGCTTTTGAGGCCAGTCGTGGCGCTGCGGCACAAAGTGTGACTGTAAACCGACTGGTTGTGGGTTCGATCCCCACTCGAGGAGTTGAAATATTTACTTAAATTTATATTTCCATTTCTTCGCTCTGGTGTCGAGGCTAAGCGCGGCGTTGAGTTCTGCCACTCAACACGCAATGCCTCCAGAATTCGGCAGAAAGTGGGGAACGGAGTGTCTAAAAACACTAGGTTCCCTCTGCCTACCCTGCTGTGTGCAGGATACAGCGTGAAGCTGAAGCTGATTCATCACTTTCCCGTAAACTCTTGAAGCATTGCGTATTGAGCGAGGAAAAGAAAATATTAAATATTTCATCCACCTAATTTATCGACAAAAGTAAATATTATACATACACATGACCTATTGTACCTGAGATCAGAGTTATGCCCCGCATTTAAAATGTGTCATGTGTCATTTGACCGAAGACGAAGTCGTAGGAGAAAACTAGTTTAAATATAGAAATAAAACACATAAAACGTTGCAAACTCAATTTATAACTGCACACAACGAACAAAATAACAATCCAAATACTTATATACAACACACAGCCTACCATCAGGCCTATAGCAGCACCTAGATCTTGCCCAACCTTACTATGATCAAAACAGTGCCTATCAAAAGCTGAACAAAAAACGAAGAAACTCACACAAAATATTAATACAGCAACCAGTTTTGTTATTGTTAAGATTACATAAAGATTTAATAAAAATACGCTTCTTTTTGGTAAGTATGTACCACATGAAGCCAGTCAGCGACCACAGGAGTACGGCTAGTGGTTTTTCTTTCTCTAGAAGATTGGATATTTCTGGACGATTTTCTGTAAAATTGATAAAGAATTTAGAAGAATGGTTGTTTTTATTTTTTAGCATTACACTGTTTCCAACACATAGACGTGGAGCAAGGGCTGGTGTGAAGTGATCATTAATTGTGAGTTGCGGAACACAATGCCGCGTTTTATATTGATAACAGAACGGTGAAATGAAAATATTTCATGCCCCAGAGTGGAAGTGGCCTCATCGAACCTACAACCATCGTGTCTACAGTTAGATGTTGTCCTTGCCTATTGCGCCACGACGCCTCGCAAAAATGGGAAACTGAGTATATTAACACTAGGTTCCCAGGTACTCCCTGCCTGCTATGTACAGGATACCGGGTGAAGCTAATAAAATTATATGACATACAAAGATAGTTATAGATTGTTATATAAGAAAAGAGACTTTTGCACCTTAGTTGCCTCGTCCACTGAAAAATCTGAAATAGTCTTAGATTTTTACCTACCTTAAAGACATTATACAGAATGTTATTAACGAATGGTATCAGGCTCACGGCTTTTCCCACATTCCCTCAAACAGGGCACGGAGGGTCATAAAACTAGTTCTATTTTTTATTACAATAGCAAAATAGGTAGATGGCAGACCCTGTCAAGCTAAAAGTAGTTCCTATAAAAATAGGAAAAGTAAAATAACTGAATCCATGCTACACTAACCTGTAAAATACATAACTGTATGATATGGCCCATATAAAAACCCAATGAATATACAAATTAGTGCAATCACACAACACGATATCCTCCATGTCCAAAATTCACAGAAATTTAGGCACATTACAACTAAAAATTCGATTAAATGTAGTTGTAATAATAGAAATAAAGAACAATTTAGCTTATATTTATTTATTCAATAATCTTTCATCTTTATCACAACATTTTCGTCTGTTACAGGTTATTTTTATATATAAATGTCAAATTTGACCGTTAAATCCACAGGTTAAATAATAATCATAAAAAAACTAGAAACTAGAATAGAACAAAACAAATAAAATGAACAAATTAAAAAGAATATTTTTAAAGAATCAAATTTAAATCATTTTTTTTATTGAAAATTGAATTGTCAAGATTTCTATACTGTCGGTAGCCTCAGGCGTTGGCTCCTTGTATCCTTACAATAATGTAAGGAAGGAATTAGAATTACCACACAGATTCAAAATTAAAATATTTAATGTTGAGTTTTGCGAGCACTTTTGAAACGTCAAATGATCATAGATATAACAGCGGCTTGAAAATAAGATCTGTGAAGAAGAAGCTTCAGCCACACAGCCCAGATAGTTCTATGAAAATAACGAAGTGGAGAACGAAGTGTCCTAGCACTAAGTTTTACCACCATAGTCTACAATATGCGGCATTAAGCGAGACTCTAGTAAAAAAGTAGTAATAATATTTACAGTACATTGATATCAAGCGTTTCAACCAACTGTTGGCGCGTTTCCAAATCTGTAGACGACAAGCCTATTACAGATTATTCGATATATTTTTCCACATCAACGATCTGTTAAGATAAGTTTCTTATTTTTATAATACTTTCCCAGCGTCTTTTAGCCTAAAGAGAAACCAAGAAAGGGAACCAAAAGCTCTAGTTTTCATTCACCTTGACAATCTTGCTTGATTTTTTGGGTTACCATAATGAAATACCATCGTGGCGTCGTAGTACAAGCGTGTGACTGTAAATGCGATGATTGCCGGTTCGATTCCCACTACGAATTAAATATTCTATATTTTCATTTCCTAATTTAACGAGTCAAAACATGGCGTTGAATTACACGACTCAACAAGTAATGCCTTAAGAAATCGGCGAAAGGTGGGGAATGTAAACGTCTTAACGGAGAACAGTGTGTTGACACTAGGTTCCCTGGTTCGCTCTGTTTATCCTGTTGTTGATACAATGTAGTGTCAAGAAATTCCGTTCTCGTCTGAATATCGAATGGCGAAAATCAACGCCGCGTTTTATTTAGCCAGAGCGCAGAAATATGATTTGTTTTCACTGATGGTTACAGAACTCATAAATATAATTTTCACCATTCATTGATATAGTTAGATGACAATATTGTAATTTTCTCTTCGGTTTCACGCTATATTAGCATGTAGCAGACTAGATGGAGAAGATCTAGTGTTCAGACACTCTGTCCCCCAAGTGTTTCGAGACATTGCATCATTTTGTTGAGCAGCGGATTTCAGCTAATTCATCCCCCCAAGTACGAATCGAGCTCACAATCGTCGCTATTAAAGTCAATTTTGTTTTTTTTAATATTCAGTTTTATATTTTTACCGGGTAAAGAAAAAACACCAACAAAGCCTTAAACTCTGTAACTTATGCCCAAATACATATTTAAGCTTAATTAATGAAACTGAAATGAAATAGACAAATTAATTTATGTTTTTTAATAACGAAATATTAAAGAGATAACTAATTAACTGAGATTAAAAAATATTAAGTATCAGCTATATTTTTATATAGGATATAGGATGCCATCGTGGCGGAGAAATAATCGGGAGGATGTTTCCCACTCTTGCTGGCCAAAGCTCGGCGTTGAGTTGCGCCATTTAAATCCACCATATCGCGAACAGGCAGAAACGGAGAGTCTGTAAACTAGAAAAATATGTACTTAAGTATATATATACCTTTATAATTCACGTAGCGTAGGGGTCGCAACACATCCGTCGTTGTACCACTAAAACTGTAAATGCGACGGTTGAGGGTCCGATTCCCGTTTGGGGGAATGAAATATTGAATATTATCATTTCCTCGCTTAAAATTCCTACTCTAGATTGTTATATTTAATTTATTTTCATTTCTCAATTCTCCTAAAAAAGCACGGTGTTGAGCTCCGTCGGAAAGCGGAAAACGGAGTGTTTTAACACTCGAATATACATATGTACATGTATAGGTTAAGTTAACTGACCAAGCTTATTCTGTACACGTTAAACGTGAACGGTAATAACGAAATTGTTTCCAAACAGATTTTAGCAGACTAACTGACAAATGACTGGAGCTCTTCATTACGTGGTACAGACAAAGGGGAAATTGGATCGTAGTGTTTCTTTTTATTTTTAATAGTAGCACAGTGTCTGATTGTAAACACGAAGATTGTCGGTTCGATTCCCACTCGAGGGAATTAAGTATTTTTATTAGTCGGTCTGGTACCAAAAAAAGGCGGTGTTGCATTCCTACCACTAACTTGCAATGTCTACAAGAATTGGAAAGTATATGAGGAACGGAGTGTTTTAACACAACATTTCACTCTACTTAACCTGCTATATAATGATATAGCATGGAGCTTTTATTTCTAATGAATGAGTAAGACATACATTTGTGTTCTTTGTCATCTAGTATTTCTTCAAAGTACGGAGATAACATTTAACGCCACAATTTAAGTTAACCTGATAAAAAATATTCATAAAAAGGTTGAGGCCAGTCGTGGCGCAGCGGCACGAAGTGTGACTGTGAAATCGATTGGTTGTGGGTTCGATCCCCACTCGAAGAGATGAAATATTTACTTAAAATTTATATTTCCATTTTCTTCGCTCTGGTGTCGAGGTTATCCGCGGCGTTGAGTTCTGCCACTCAACACGCAATGCCTCCAGAAAGAAAGTGGGGAACGGAGTGTCTTAACACTAGGTTCCCTCTGCCTACCCTGCTGTGTGAGGGATACAGCGTGAAGCTGATTTATTTATATATAAAAAGGTCATATGTACTTTGTACAGGAAAATTTAACAATAATTTCTCACCGCTTCTTGTTACACACATCTAGGATTATAAACTTATTTAAATACAAAGTTTCCTCGGTTGACATTATCGATGATACTGGAGGAAGGTCGTGTCAAAAGCATGAGGACATGTATGAAAAAGTTGATGACAATGGACTAGGTGAAAGAGGTATAAAGTAGCGTTTAGTATCCTATTCTCAGAGATGTGATAAGATGCACTAACTAGTCTTTGACTTAATATTGCCATTGAAGCTATAAATGAAAATATAAAAAAACGTTATATCGATAAGAATATAAGAATTCCTTGCATTAATTTAAACTGCTTATTATATTAAATTTTATTTACTTTGGCTTGGCATCGCCTTCAAAAATGGACTAGGTTCCCTTTAAAAATCTTGCTTATGCAGGATACAATATGAAACCAAAATAATAAAATAATAATTTAACATCCAGCATCCCCTTTGTATGTACGTCGCGGTATTCAGAAAAATATTCATCCACTCCCAGCTACAGTAACTGTTACTGTTAGAAGCAAAACGATCACTATAATGCCGTACACTCAGCTACGTATGTTTTGTATGGAAGACGGATTTTATTATTATTTTTTAGTTTAACGCTGTATCCTGACATTATGACACTCCATTGTCTACGTACAGAACTATTTTCAAGACATTACGTGTTGATTGGTACATGTGTGGGTTTTAATGAGACATTGCGTAATTCATGGCGGATCTTAACGCCACGTTTTAGCTTGTTGCCAGTGCGGGGAAATGAAAATAATTCCTTCTACCACGTGGAAATTGAACGTTCTACGCGACCCCAAATCATATTTTCCTTTAATATTCGTCGCTCACTAAACTAAACAAATACACATTGCGTGCCGATTAGCAGAACTTAACGCCACGCTTAGTCTTTTAACCAGAGCGAGTGAATCAAATAATTCCTTTTCCGTAAATCAAACCTATAATCGTCTTCTTTATATTATTTATATTTTGCATCTAACATCCGTGGCTCACTGTACTAAACACGTAGTGTATGTTAATTACATTTTTAAAGCGCAAGTTTTTTAATAACGTTCCAAAGAGAAAGCAAATATAAGGCTCTATCGCTTTGTTTGTTTTCATACATTTTTTGTATGTTTGTATGTGTATGTATGAAAGTCTTGGTAAATTACTATATAGATCTTTCTAGAATTATTTTCAAAAGTTCGTGGAGGTTAGAACATTTAATACATTTTTCTAAAAAACGATTTTACGCTATACCCGGTGTGTAACAGGAAATCTAATATTAAGACTCTCTGTTCCCAACTTTTAGCGGATTTTTTTTAGTTATGGCGTGTTGTATAAACTGCAAATTTTATTAACTAGAATTGGACTTAAAGATGAAAAGCTCATCAATTGCTTTCCTCTACGTTACTGAAATATATATTAGGAAGAGTTTTAAATTAAGTTTTATGTCAAACAAAATCTTTTTGTACCACTGCTATGCGAATTTTCTTAATGCTATTCTTTTTTCTATTCTATAACTCACTATTTGAGTGATCTTAGAGACTAATTTCTCTGCTCTCTTCCAATAATATAAAGAATTAAATATCTAAAGGCAAACTAAAAGCTATGTCAAAGAATTATTTTTTAAGATATTTATTTAACTTCAATTAAATGACTGACAGACAACGCACAGCCGAAATTACACGGCGTAGAACGCAAAATATTGTCATCTAGAATACTTCAGGAGTCTAAAAGGCCATTGAGCGAGGATTTCCCAAAATGCCTGCGGGAATTGGACAAAATCTAGATTTTACAATTTACAAAAATAAAGTTCATAGAAACGAAGTTGCAGGCGACTCTAGTTTATTTTAAAATCAGTGAAGTGATCTCTGATATAAATTCTCGGCATAATTTTACTTCCATCATTTAGGTTCCGAAAAGTCCTAGAGGGTTACATTTATTTAGCGTGTACAAGGGCTCCTGAAGCCTACACTTCTGTTGCCAAGTCCCAGATACTGCTCTGAGCTCCTCATCTTGCTACGTGAAGAGCACGGTTAAACCATAAAATGCTGAAAAGTTACTTCTCTCGATCATTAATTGTAGAACGAATCATTTCTGGAATGTACTTCGAAAATGACATTAGTAGAATCACTTCAAATTTGGTCTCGATTGAAAAGGGAGCTTGGATTTTTAAAAAAACCCTTGGACACTTGACACAAAAAAAAAAGGATTTTTTTGGTCGCGGTGTCGTCGTTGCGCAGGGGTAAATCATCTGACTGTAAACGTATGGTTGTGGGTTCGATTGCTCCTCGAGAGAATAAATTATTTATTTTCCTTGTTCTTGCACTGGTCTGCAACATAAAGCGCAGCATTGAGTTCCACCACTAAATACGCAATTTCGAGGAGGAGCAAGGGAACGGAGTGCCTGAATACTAAGTTTCATCTGCCTACTCTGCTATATTCGGGACTTTAGCGCGAAAGTTTAAAAGATACCTTTATTATTTAAATTTTGTAAGTAAATTTTCAAATTTTTAATATACGTGTTTTCGCAGTTCACATTGTATCTATATCGTCTTTTCCTTATATAGCTTTAACAAAGTTACTTTCCACCGATGTACGCTTAGGTCTATCAAACTACGTAATGGATTTTAATGCAGTTTTCACTAAAATACACAATCATTTAAGAGGAAGGTTTATATATTTGATACATGCATATTAAGTTGAGAATGTCAAATGTTAAAAAATATTGTCACCGTACACAGCGCCATCTATTATCGAGTAGCCAGCCAGCAAAATTATATTTTTATAAGAAAAACATAGTGCATCTGTATATAAATACACACATATTTATAAACATAAATAAATTGTAATTTTGATATATTATAAAAAACATTTTTTTAAAAAAAACTAGCGCCATCTATTGACAGCAAGGTTAAGTTAGCACTGCATGAAATATGCATAAAGTCAGAAAGTTACAGGGCTGTGAATAATTTGCTGTTTATAGTAAAAATACATCTTATATACTTATGATAAAGTTGTTTTTCAAATAAATCATCTTATCCAAAGGAAAGCTCTTGAAATATTAACCGAGACAGACTTGATATAGGTGTATCACTTGCCGTATATAGTGAATTTATTCAATTACTTCAACAAATATCTTTACAATTTAACACGAAAATACTCAAAAATAACCAAAATTAGATTAAAATTATAATCTAAAATTAATAAAAATGTCAAACCATTTATATAATACACACAAGTATATCAAAACCATTTTCTAAGAAAGATTTTTGGCCATTTTATAATTTTTTCATACAATTCTCAAATAATAACGATATTTTCCAGGCAAAGCCGGGTGTAGAAGCTATGTCAATATTTTACATTATAGCAAACTATCGATTTACTCCGCTTAAAATTTCGAAGTCTTAACGCCATCTATATTTATTTTTCCAAAACTCATATATTTGTGTGCGTTTCTGTATGCTAGTGTGCTGTAAACGATTGAAGCAGACGCTAGGTATGTATGGCTAGCAAACAAATTAATTTATTGATTTTTTATATTAATTTTCTTCTTGAATTTTACATGCTTGTCCAATTTTACACGCTATAAGCTTATTTGCGAATGTGGAACATGTGTTTTATAATGCTATGTTAATTAAAAGATATTAATCATTAATTTAAGTATAACTTAATAAGGTATCTGTTTTTTATTGAGAAAAGCTTATAAAATATACAATATTTATATATCACTACATAAAGTAATATTGAACATTAAAAAATCCAATTTATAAATCTAGAATATAAAAATTAAAAATGTCATTTCTGCTATCCCTACACCTAATCTCCGCCACCCTCCCGTAATAGGCCATCTCCCGGTTTCCATGGCGACCAAATCAAAATGGCCGCCACTCCCTCCCCTCCCCTCATGGGTATATAACCGCGTGCCAGGCCTACAGCATCCAGAGCGCCAGTACCATTTGTTAAGGCATCACGTATCGCGTCTCAAGAAGCGAAAATCTTCGTTACATTTTTTTAAAACCCACCTTCACTTCCGTTTCCGTTTGAATAAATTTTTATTTTTTTACGTTTTCGTTGGTTTTTTTTCGTTACTCTTTATTATTTACTCCTTATTTTGATTTTAATTGTCTTGTGTGGTGCCGGCAGGAGACAGGTAAGATTATTTCGTATCGATTTTTACATCGGACATTTAAAAATATCTGTACTATTTGCGTCTTTACTCCTTTGCGTTAGGGGTTGCTTTATAAATATTATAGATTCCTATATAATGCGTTAAGATTCCTCTAAGTGCGTCCCGGGAGGGTAAAATAGGGAGAAAGGGGAGGGTTTGCATATTTTCAATTATTTAATACAGGGTAGAATATTAAATATAGATATAAAGTCTATTCGTTTTGTAATTATTTTTTAAAAATCAATGAATTTTACTTGTTGCGTTCTAGAATTTCTCTTCTAAATTGTGCTTTGAACATACAAGCGGTTTTTGATTCGATTTTAAAAGTAAATCTGCTATATATATTTATAAAACTCTTTCGTTATTAAGTGACTGACAGACGATGCACATACCAAACTATTGGACTAAAAATTTGAAACCTTGAATGTAAGTTAGGGAGTGTCAGGGAGCACTAAGAGAGGATTTCTCCAATTCCTATAAGAACTGGAAGAACTAGATTTTTCATTTTACGTCGTAAAGATCATATAAGATGAAGTTACGAGCGATGAGAACTTATTAATAATTTTAAAATCATTCTAACAATTTTCGCGGTATTTTTCTTTCTCCACTCATCGTTTGCTTATTACAAAATAAGCCACGGGGACGTAACGTGCTGAACAAAATTTAAAACCTCTTATGTTTAATTACAATTTTATTGAAATCCGTTAAAAGCACTTGCTCAAAATAGTATCGATACTTTCTTACCGTATTTAGATGAATGTACAATTTGACAGCTAGACTAAAGAAAAGGGGAAGCGTGTACCAATTTAAATGTCAATTTAACTCATTATTACATTTTCAATCAAAACGCGGGAATCGAACGGAAACGGAATACGGCGTGAAATGAAATATTTGTCAATTAAGTTAGTATAAAATAGTATCCTAAAATATATTTTTTTTCGGTAGATAGAAAATTCGATTTGTTCTAAAGATATAAATATTTCCTCATTCAAAATTTTAGCTCACATTGGTCTCAATCAATGTCATAATTTTAACATAATTAATAATATGACATTTTTTTCGGTTATATTAACATGTGTTACAAGCCATTTTTATTTTTGTTAAATAAAAATCTACTTTTATAATAATAAAATTCAAGTAATATTTAATTTACCACATCAACAGTTTTAATACTGTATAATAAAAAATGAAAAGTATTTTATCTATATTTTCAGTCAGTTTTTACTCAGTTCTCAACTTTACACTCAATTTCCTACCGCTATGTTGGGTGTTGTTTAGTCCAACTTTATAATTTGTGTAATCGGAGCGTGGAAACAGTACTTTTTAAATTTTATATTTATATTTTTCATGTTTCAAGAATCCGTTGACGTCAATATTTTTGCTATTGTAGTCTATTTCTGTAAAAGACCTATTTTAAAAAAAATCGATTATATCACTATATTAGTGATCTTTTCTAACCTAACCGACCATATAGAGTAGGTATAAAATAAGGAGAAGTCACTCCGATCTCTGCTTCTGTTAAATTTGTTTTTATGGAATACGCCGTGAATATACTTCTTGGTCACTATTAAGAGTAGACTTCGCCTAATTAAATCGTTTTTATTTACTTTTAAGTATTTATTAACATTTTCAAAAAATATTCCACGTTTAAATTTGACCGTAGCGGAAATCAAACCTGTACTTCTTTGAAAACACACCATAATTTCCATACGCTTCTTTTCTAGTTATTTGGTCTCAATGAGATAAAATATGAAATATATTATAAATGAAAGATACCTATAGCAGGGTAACGAGAAAGAGCCCAGTGTATACAAAATATATGTGGGTATTATGAAAAGAACTACACGAACTATATTGTTAATTCTTTTTAATAAGAATATTTGAGAAAAAAATGATGGAAATAAAAAAAAGATAGATAGAAGTGACAAATACACAAAAACGTATAGCTTAGTCAGTTCAAGTTCGTCAATTCAGTTCAGTATTTTCTATTGTATTAAAATCTTTAGAAACTAGTACACGTTATTTTTTCACATTCTATCCGATTCATAGAATTTTGATCTTTTTGAATTTTAAGAACGGCGTAGTTACTTACATGCTTAATTTAACAAGATCTTGATAATTTAAATTATTTTTTTTTTTCCGAATAGTAATATTCATATATCAAACCCACAACTATCGCGTGTACAATCATACCAACTGCACTACAAAGGCTTATAAGGGAATATATGAAAATATATTTGAAGTCAAAAATTAATAAGGGCTTGATACTCTTCAATAATCTTTTATGAATTTTTTTTCGTATGTGCGAACGAACGAATGAACAACCAATAATTCAACAGTCGTGGTTTCAATGAAATTGTATTAATTGCGTATTCTCTCTTGTAAATTCAGAAAGCACATTTTTTATTTTATTTCTCTTATAATGGCTGATGTGTGCACTCCACACTTTTTCCTATAGGCGACGGAGTGGAGGAGTCGGTTGAACCGTACCTACCTCTAGATGATCTGGTGCCCACAGTGCCCAGGATTTTTTTGTAACTTTACCCAAAATGCTGACTTCAAAGGTTAGGTTAGAAACCACTTTGGAAAATATCTCTTAATTCACTTTCTCTTTCCTCTACATTTCTACTCTTTCTGCATTGTTAATAAATATAACGCCGCACCTTATCTCATCATAATTTATTGGAATTCGCATTTAAGTCAATTTTAATCAGGCTCGTGTCAGTAACATTGGCGCCAATATATTACAAAAGTAATACATAATACATATTTCAAATGTAAGTATTTAAATTACATACTAACTTACAAAATGTTTATCTTAATTTAACGGAACGAAAAAAATTGTATATTGTATTATCATTACTAAGTCTACTTATACCCCGTTCTCCCCTCTCTACTTACATACATAGACCCATTACAAATAAGGGAACAAAATCTTTTAAAATATTATTTTAATAAACTTAAGAAGAATAATTATCTTAAAGTTGATATCATTATTCTATTTCATTGTATAATTAACATTTATGCGAATTCCCATTCAACAAACATGATTTTTTTTGCTATTTTAACGTAGTCCTCCGTGCGCGAGTCCAACTCGCACTTGGCCGATTTTTCAAAATAATTTATTTGAAATTGAATGGACTACCATTGTCGTATAAAAACACTGCCTTTTAACATTATATATTCACATAAGGGTCTCCCTATGAGATTCCATCGTTGTAAGTTTATTCAATTTCCATACATGTATACATTTTCTATAATAATTTCGCTTTGTCCAAATAAGATTTGTTTGGAATAGAGAGAATATCTTATAAAGTATTAGTTTTTGTTCATAAAATTTTTTTCCTTATACATAAATCTACATGAAAGTGCGGTGTTCAGTTCCACCACTCAACATGACTTCTTGCGATCTGTGAGTGCGTCTAAACGCATCTAGTGTAAAGACACTCCGTCCTTGACTCGACAATGCGTATTTTTTAAATCTTTATAATTATATATAACCTGATAACCTGAGTGTTCGACTCGAGGCTTAATCCACGTTGGCTACATACCTTATAGCCTTATAGGTTCACAAAAGTCTTAATACATATCTTCTCTATCTCTATATTCTCTACTATAATGCGCATTTTGTATATATATTATGAATTATTACTAGTCCTCTCTCCTTTACGAAGCATTAATTAAAGTGAGAAATAACTTTTTATACTATGTAAAGCTGAATAAACGTTTCTTCTTAAATTTTGTGAAAAGTCAAATACATATGTATATCTATGGCTATGGCCACTATACATGTATTAAATATTTTTATATAAATATTTTTTATGGCCATCCAAGCTTGAAACACACATTACAAATTGGACTTAATAAACCAGTCAGCTTTTAATATTTAGCTATAATATGTATATTTTAGTTTGATTACACAGATTTTTATTGCTTCACGCTGTATCCTGCACATAGCCGGGTGGGTAGGCAGAGGGAATAGGGAAGCCAGTGTTATAACACTTCTCCGCTTTCCGCCAAATTTTGGAGATATAAAACAATAATAATCTCCAGTTTTCACGAAACAACTTGCTTCATACATATATATACATAAATACGTAAAAGTGTTTTAAAAAAATATTTTAAACCCTTTTAAAACATTTTTTGTCACTAGAAACCCTGGAAAGTTATCAATTATTATTCATGTATTCAAAAATTCAACTTCACTGAGGTTTTCTGTGTAAAATGCAAGTTTTAATTCTCTAGTACGCACTTGTGTCACTATACTGTAGACAGTGGCGTTGTCTGCTTTAAATATGCCTAAGTTTTGTTTTTTGTGGAGAACTTAGTGATGAATTATTCTGCTTTTCTACCCCGACGAAGAAAAAGGGGAGTTATAAAGCGTAACTTGTCTGTGTACGTGTGTATCTGTATGTCTGTGACATCATAGCTCACAATCGAATGAACCAATTTTAATTCCCTTTTTTTTTTTGAAAGGTGACTTAATCAAAAGAGTTTTTAGCCATAATTATAGAAAATATGTATCTGTTTTCAATTAATTATTTTTATTCTTCTCTCATATAGACGAATTTAAAATGTCTTTATTTATTATTTATATAAAAAATTCTCGGCTAATCTACTTTTTAGGTTGCAAGTAAATAACGTGTGTAAAATCATACAATTTAATACATGTTATTAGAAACACATTAGAATAATATTTTTTACAAAATTCTTCAAAGGCAGACAGAGATATAGAGGTATGCTATCCATACTATTTAATAGTGTATGCAACCATATCTACTATTTGTAGAATGCCCAATAAAAACTCTAAAATAAAATTTTAAAAAATCTACATTATTTTGAATATAAACATAACATTCTACCCAATCCTCCCCTAGTACTGTCTACAAAAAAAAGCGTATAAAAATCTATGAACACCTAAAAATACATATAACATCAATTATCTTACTATACATCAATCGATCCCACACAACGCAACATAGAAGTAATATTTTATAATTCATATAATAAGAGAGCACTTCTGAAAAAAAGTATACCGTCAGCGCTACACGAGAGCCCGACATCTCATTATGCATTGCTTTATATGACAAAGCAACACTTCAATTATGAAACGTACTTACTTTTGCTAGTGTATTTATATATTTCTGTGTTTCAATCTGCCTATTCTATTTATTTGGTGTAGAATTTACTATTGAGGTTAGTGTAGGTTCGATGATTTTAGTTTCACGCATTTGTCGTTAATAACAAATTAAATTATTTATGTTTTGCTGTTATCTGAAAATGTAATGATCGTATAGGTTTAATTGATATTTTAGTTCTTAAAAGCGTGAACGTTGAAAAAATAAACAAAAATAAAGCTATTCTATATATATAGGTACTATAGAAGTATATTAGTAATTTGTTCTAGTTTTTGTGTTCATACAAATATATTTTTGATTTATCAATTTAGTAATTTTTATAAAGACAAGAGAACCATTATAAAATATATGTAGATTATTTTTCTAGTGTATTTATATATTCCTGCATTTTATTGTATAGCTAAACACACAGAATTTATTACAAATTTATATTTTAGTTTTACACTTAATTAAATAAAAAAAAATATATTTTAGTTTTACACTTATCGTAAAGTAAATGTATGCATTATGTGTCAAAAATGTGGGTTTGCTTAAAGAATTGGGTGGTATCCAAGTTTTTATTTTGTAGAAAATACCTATTCCAGTGGGACATCTATCCCACTTTTCCCCTACATTCAATATTTGATTTACTTTTTTTTTTTTTAATTTTCACGTTTTCTCCAGCAACAACACCTGTGTTACATTACCTTATATCTTTCAACCTAAAATACTCCGTTTTCCATTTTTTATTATATTCCCATGACACTACGTATTAAGAATAATTCATTTTCTTGAGTAATGTTCAACTTTACACCATTTCATTGAAGTAGGACGACCTTAATACCATAAAATATAGCAGAGTAGGCAGAGGGAACCTGGCTTGAAAGCCACTTCCATCTCATATTGAAGATATGACCAAACCCAATTCTTATATTACTAGAATGATTACAAAAATACAAAAAACAAATACTAACAATAACAACTGCCTGCAGCTGCCACAGGGACACGCCTATTTTCCTATATAATGTAATTTAAAGTAGACTTCCGCTTGTGGCTTCGGGTGAATGACGTATTTAATATTTTAATTTTTTTTGGTAACGAGGCAAAGCGCGGCGTTGAGATCTGCTACTGAAAATGCAATAGTGAGGTATTAATAAGTGAATAAATAAATTTAATATTAAATTACAAAACTTAGAGATTATCGACTTTAATATAATATGCATAAATCATATATAAAGCTTCCTCTTAAATCACTGTCTAATAGTATACTGGTGAAAACAGCATTAAAATCCGCTGCGTTGTTTAAAACATCTAAACTTACACTGTTTGTTTCGACTATACTATCTATAATTATATTATTAAACTATTTAGTTTATTTGGTTGAACTCGATAATCTCAGGAAGTAGGTACTAGTTCAAATTGAAAAAATAACGCTATATTACATCAATGATTCTAATTTAACTCAGTTATTTGACTACCACTTGCAAACGTATTAATCAATATATGACAAAGAGTATATGCTATAGGTGCTTTTATTTTAATCCTCTCCCAGAATCGAACCCACGATCATCTTATACACTACATAGGTACTCTATTCCTATTCTAATATTAGCATTCTCTATGGTAAAACTAAAAATATAAGGTCAATAGTTTCTCGTGATTGTGGGAAGGTGGATGCTGGATCGATAGGGACCGTCTGAGCGTATAGTGATGCTCTTCGAGATTTATCGATAGATTGTATTTGAATTTGTATTTGGATAAATTCAATAATTTATATTAATTATTTGTTAATATATAGTTAAGATTTTAATTGGAAAAATATGAGGCCACTGTGGCGTATGAGCACAAGCCTGCGACTGAAAACGCGAAGGTTGCGGGTTCGACATCTTTCATTTTCTCATTCGGTGAATGAAATATTTAATATTTCATTTGATCACTCTGGTAATGAGGCATAATGTGGCGCTGAGTTCAGCCACTTAAACGTAATGTTCAAGAATTCGGCAGAAAGTGGGTAACAGAAGTCAGAAGAGTCTTACCACCAAGTTCCCAGGTTCTTTCTGCTACTATACAATGTGCCAGGTACATCATAAAGCTAAGAAAATATGCAAAAGGTTTTAATGGTGAATCTGTGAATAAACGGCAAAAAATTTTATAAATGTTTCAATTTCTTTGTTTTCGCCATTCGCCTAACTGGGTCAAAAGATGAAGTATCTATATTTATATCTACATAATTAACAGTAGAAATTGAACTTGCAACCGTTTAATCACATAGCAACGCCACTTTAGTGTCAAATATCAAAAAGTTTTATCGTAAATTTTCATAATAGAAGAAATTTGTAACACTGTACAAGTTGTATAGAGTTCTCCCAATAATTAAAGGGCACCCTAATTTAGTTCAAGATGATGAATTTTCACTTCGTTTACCAAACAAATGAGATTTTCTAAGGTTTTACGATCAATTATGAGCGTCTGGACCAGATCTTATATAGGAAACGGTTGAAAATATGATTTTAACCTGTTTATAGTAAACTTAGGGTAATTAATATAATTTCAAAATAATGTTACTACAGAAAAATATGTTAAATTAAAAAAAAATAACATGGCGTAGTAGGATATCTTTATGGATTCGAATTTCAATCGGAGATATGTGTTTTTTTAATGTCATTGTTCTGCTAACAAGACAAATTCTTTCTGTCTCTCCTGCTGTGTGGAGCATTTAATTAATAAAATAAATCTTATATAATATTAATAAATATAACTTTTTGGGTACGATCAAAAAAAAAATCAGTCGCTAAAGATGATCTTTGCTAAATTTATTTTGCTACCACGCTCCTTCTAAAGAAGAATCTTGAAAACAAAATTATTTACTTGTCATATATATTATATTGTCTTATACATATGTATAGCTGAAACGTAAACTCTGTATACATATTTTTTTTATTATTTTGCGTTTCCCTTAGCAAGATTATAATTATTTAAGTTAAACAATATATGCTTATATTAGGTCTCTATTGGCTACACTGAATCACACTATTTAACAAAACAAAATATTAAAAACAAACATACAAAGCAATAAATAATCATCCTAAAAATAAACTATCGACATCCAACAACACCATCACTATCGACCCTTCAACACGCGTTTTAGAATGATTATAGGGGTAGGCTTTCTCACCACACATTTTTCATATAACCTAACTTTACCTACCCCTAAGTAAGAAAAGATCGATTTTTTTTAATTACTGTATACAGTATACAGATGTATACAGTTGTATACAGTTTTTTTTGTGTACGCGTTGTTTCGAACAATAGTCGTGTCTCGTTGGGGCTTGGTATCACTGATTATGCTAAATGCTTGATTACTTTTTGCTATTGAGGTCGTCGTGGCGCAGTGACACAGCGTATGACTGCAACAACGGTTGTGAATTCGATTTTTGCTCAGGGAATTGAATTTATTTTAATTTATTAAATTAGTGGCCGTCATTGCGCACGCCATCTTAATACTAGGTTCCCAGGTTCCTCACGCCTACACTGCTATATGCATGGTACTGCGTTAAGCTGAAAATTACAGGGAATGGCTAATTTGAAATTTCAATGTTAAGCTCCACCATTTAACACAAAAGGTTTCTAAACAACAGTTTTAAGTTAAATTTTCACTGGGGGGTATAATCTCACCGGTGATGTTATCCCGCCCTGGAATAGCTCTAGATACGAAAAATGGAGTGATTTAACACTACCTCTCTTGCAAAAGCCGGAAAATCCATTATATTGAAGTTAATTACGCTTTTAGTCCACACTCGGGTAATAAAGAAGACCTTCTCTTATCTCGGTTATTACAGTCCCTAATAAAAACTAAGTTTAAACGTTTTAATATTGTTTGTTCTTCTACAATAGGATATGGATCTTATAAAGTGCTTTACCTGTTGGTTTTGTGGTTATCATAAATTAGCAAGTGGTTGTAGGTTCGATTCCTATAATTATTAATTATAAGTTTAATAGATTTTACTTGTGACTTGAGGTTAAATGAAAACAACTAAGAGATGTATATGACACATTCTTAGTGGAATGATTAATTGTATGTAATGTAGCCTATATTTTAGTATTGCGCACGTAGAAATGTAGGTAGAAAGAACCTAGGAACCTAGTCACTTGATGTTAAGATACTCCGTTCCCATTATCACACTAACGTTTCTCACTTTCCACTGCATAAGTGGCGCAACTCAATCGTATATCCTATAGTTACTTGATAAATAGACTACGAAAAATAGAAAGAATTTTACAATCTAAAGCAGATATCCTAAGATTAGCGTGTTTAAAAAAAACCTCTTCAGCTTCAGAATATGTATGTATTATATAGATATAGTTCTATTTTTATACGTGTTGAGTTCGTCATGGCGCAGTACCTAGCGGGTATTCGGTATTCGGTTTGGTATTAAAGGGGAAAGGCCTCCTAAAAATGCGTGCATATTCATATCTAAATATTACTGAACTGATTTTGATGCAAATTGAACTATTCCCTAAGTTGTAATAATATTAAGTAAACAATTGAAAATGAATCACTTTTAGAACATAACTTCTGCTACAAGCATACTTACACTTACCAAACATAGCTCACATTCTTGAAAATCAAATATCAGATATGTACATGCAGGTCCTCCTCTCCCTCATCTTTAAAATTAAGTAAGGAATGCAAGCTTTACTCATTTTTTTTCACGCTGTTATCCCGCATTTAGCTTGGCAGGGAATCAAAAGCAACGAAATAAAAATAAATCATTTCTCCTAATAAGAATCGAACTCCTAATGGCCGCGTTGATAGTCAGAGATTGTGTCACCACGGTATTTACTCAAAAATCTTAACAAAAACGTAAAATCTTTTCAAATAAACCTTTAAATTTAACCCAATTTCTTCACAAAAGGTGCGAAAAGCGTAATAATTTGATAACCGATGGCATTATAGACGTCGTCTATACATTATACTTGTAAGGAAATCAATCATCGCTAAGAAATGTATTATTTGACGATTATAATGCGTTCGAATTTGTATTTGTATAGGCGATTTGTATACAATGATTTGTTATAATTTTATAATAGGTTAAACAAATTTTGTTTCTTTAAATTTTTTTGAATTATTATTATTATTATGATTTTAAGAACATTTTTAATTTGTTGTGTAGATTGTTTTGTTATTTTTTTTTTGTAGATTTTTTTTGCAGCTTCACGCTGTATCCCACAGACAATACGTTCTCATTGAGACACTTCGTTTCGAGTTAAACTTAACGCCGCGCTTTGTCTTCTTACTAGTTCATCATTCTCTCAACCCAAGTGAGAATCCAACACACGATCGTCGTGCTTACAGACCCACCATGCCACGCACCACGTCTACCTCATAGATATTATACACAAAGAATTACATTTAAAATCATACAAAAATGAAATATTCAACTGTAAATTATCGTTATTTCTATTCAATGTATTATAAAAGCTATGAGTATAATGAATTAATCCCAAAGCGCTTGACATTTAAGACGGCCATTTTGTCGAAATTGATCTTTACAAAATGTCGGCGGGCGGTATTTGTTTATTTTTAGCAAATTATGTGCTTACCTTATTATTTATTTGTCCCGTTCTCGTACGAATTTCAACAAATGACTCTCTTAGGCCGTCGAGACACTGCATGTTTAGTGGCAGAACTCAACACCTCGCTTTGTCTTGTTATCGAAGAATGAAAAAATAATCATTCCTCTAAGTAGGAATTGAAACCGCCACCGTTTATAGTCTCCTAAAATAATCTTGATATATCGCGATGGCCTCCTAAAATAAATTCTAGCGTTTCTAGCTCTTTTATACTTTTTAGGCACTTATCTATGATAGATTACTACCATATTAGCACTATTGGTATATCCAAATACTTTCTTTTATACAATCATAATAGGTTAAATTATTATTTCAATCAAATATAAATTATATTGGAATATCTAATTTAATATATTTTTAATTAATTGAGGCCAGTCGTGGCGCAGAGGCATAAGCGTTTGTGGGTTCGATCCCCTTTCGAGGAAACAAAATATTTATTTAAATTTTAATTTTTTTCACTCTTTTGCCAAGGCAAAGCATGGCGTTGAGTTCCGCCATAAACACGCAATGCCTCCAAAATTGGATTGCGGAAAATGGAAAACGGAGTGTTTGAACACTAGGTTTCCCAACTTAGCCCTGCTGAGTGGGTGATACAACGTGAAGCTGAACAAAATTTATTTAATGTATAGGTTTTTTACAATAGATTTTTTACAATAGAAAAATTATATATAGTAAGAGATTGATGATAAATTGATTAATATTAATTTATTCTTCTAACAAATGAATCCACAACCATCCACAATACCATTGAGCTACAAGGGTTTTAAAACTGAAAATGTTTCTATAGAAATTTGCATACTATCCACCACTAGATGGCGTTTATCAAACTATTCCCGCATACTTAGAATGTTTCCCAAAATTTGTTATACTGATAGATATATTATATAAATATATATAGATGTTTGGATCCAAAGTTTGGGAAGTTACGATTAAAGTCACTCTATTGTCTTTGTGGTTTCCTTTGATGTGGAATAAATAAGCCTTAATCCTGTGGTAGGATTTTTGGTTGGTCTCTACCAAGTTTTGTTATATTTGAGCTATTTTTTATAAGAAATATAATTCGGCTTAGAGTGTAAACTTACTGACAGCCTATTAAGCACATTATCACAAAAGGCAAAAAACTTTTTTAAAATCTATGAATATACGTGAATATATTATACGAAGGTTGTCAGTATTTCCAAAAATTGATTTGTATTCTATTCTATCTACTACATGAAATAAAATAAAGATTAATTTAGTTTTTATTCTTTTTTATGATATAAAAATGTACAAGTACATAACGACAGAGGCCAGTCGTAAGGAAACAAACGTACAACTGCAAACGCGACGGGTTGGAAGTTCGATTTCCACTCGAAGAAATATTTAAGATTTTATTTCTTCGCCCTAGTAACGAGGAAAAGCGTGGCGTTGAGTTCTTAACACGCACCGAGATATTTTTGCAGAATTCTACATAAAGTGAGAAACAGAAGTGTCTTAATAGGAACGAAGTCGAGTGTCTTAATATTGGGTTCCCAGGTCCCCTATCCGTGTGCAAAATACTTCTATAAAAACTACAAAATTAAAATATTTCGTTCCCCCAAGTAGGATTATAGAAAATATCAATATATACCTCTAAAAACACATATAAATTATATTTTTATTTATTTTTTATATCAGATTTGAAAGCTTTTACGCTAGATTAACTGTGAACGGATTTCGTGTGGCGGTAGAAGTGACAGTTGACGTGTGTAAATGTCATTATCGGGCGGCTGTGGCATCGGTAAAATACATTCTGCCAAACCAATAAATATAACATTTTTGCGAATTATATATTTATTTTCTGTGTTTCATTATTTTTATTAAAAAAATAACTATTATAATTGTACTTGTATTTTGTGTTACTATTATATATATATATATATTAGGTTTGGTCGTATATTAATGACACCGTTTGCGTTAACTCTGACGACACGTAGAATGTATACACATACATACATCGACTAAATGATATGATGTAATATAGACTATATTTACTGATGACTGATATAAACTATTGCATATCTTTAGATAAGAAATTTGGATTCGATAGTTCATTGTAACGACATCGAGGTAAACGGAGAATTTTTTTAAGTATACGTACTTTAAACTCGTTCCACATATTGTATACTAATAGACTAAATATCATAAATGACATGAAAATTTATTTTCTCTATGTTCTAAACCTTAAAAATAGTTTAATTGAACCTTCTTATTTCAGGAATTACTATTTAAAATTGAAAACACAATTTGTAGTTAATAGTCCATTGCTCGAGGAAGGCAATATTTATACAGATTATATCACGGTAATCACATCAATATACTTCGAGCACTTAGAAAACGAAGACTCATATGTCATACATAACTATCAGTTATTTCCATATGTAGCAGCTAGTCCATAGTCCATAGTTAATAAACACAAAAAAATCGAAGCGAACTCGCTACCATCGCACAACAATAGTATCGTTAGTCTGTCATTAAAGATACATCAAGTGTCATTTAGAATCCACTTCATTGCAGTCTGAGTAGCTCGCAGCAGAGCAAACTTCTTAATTAACCAGAAGCACTTGTGAAATACAATTTTTTATACAAAAAAAATTAAATTGGATGGAAAAAATGCAGGGAAATTTAGGAAAATTCATGGAGAAATAGCTAAATGGTGAAATATTCGTCGTTTATTGGAAAGTTCTCGAACTATTAATTGGTGACTTAAGTTAACCATTTACAGCTTAGAGCTGCAGGTTTTTGAAAAAACAACAAATTGCTTTAAGTGCCTCGAGAATTTGGCGGAAAGTGGGGACTTAGAAAGTTGAAATTTAACTTTTATTTAGATACCTAATCTACAGTGCAGGGGAGCAATAAGAATTTATCGAAATTCCTACAGGAGTAGGTGAAAAATTAAATTTTACAGATCCAAGCAGACGACTGTATAATATAACAATAACTATAAAAAAAGAGACAAAAGAAGTTATATAGAAAAAAATATAATATAAGTACGCTGTATTTTGTGCAATTTTTCAAAATTATGAGTTAATTAAAATGTCTCGATTCTCAATGACGCCAATTAGCTTAAGAGTTTTTGGGGATCCGTTAAAAAACCATTTTTTGTATGAAATTTATTAATTGCGATTCTTGATTGATTTACTTTAAATATAGTCGTTATTGTTATATATATATAGTATTATATATAGTACATTCATTATATAATGGGCAATGCAGCATTAAGTTCCGCCAAGGTGATGAATAAATGGCAAATGAAGAACAGTTTTAAGTTTAGGCTCATTTTAAGCAATATGTATATGATACATGCACTACTCAAATAAAAGTATCAGTAGCGTATTATTTGTATTTAAATATTTTTTTTATATCTTACTGTTAACGCATTATAAATTTGATTTCCGCTCAGAGTAATTCCGCTACTCAAAACGTAATATCTTAAAAATAGAGTGGTGCGTGGAAATGGAGTGTATTAACACTAGCTTCTCTCGACCTATCCTGCTACATGCGAGATACAGTTTAAGTCTAAAAAAAAGAAAATAAGACTATATAAAAACTTTCACATCTCTATAAAATAATATAGAGTGTTTTAATTAAGAAAATATCGATCACCAACATCAATAGATAACAGATTCATATCCATTTCAATACAAGTACATGAAATGTGAATAATAATCAAGGAATTGCCCATATTATTTATATTTTTGAAGTAAACTCGAGATAAAAAGCCTTTTTTTCGTTTGTTTGCAATAATAATTGAAATATTGAAAACAATGGCTTCCTTTTGTTTCAACGGTAGACGAATGATTAATACATATCTATTTTTAATATAGAAAAATACGATCCGATAGCTCTTTTGTTGGCGGTAGCGTGTTCAATTCCGGGTTGATTTAGCTTTGTGTTTGATTGTATTGTTTGAAGGCGAGCTGTAATAGTTATGGACTCTTTTTTTCACTATCTTTATTGAATAGATATGGTAGTGTCTAACAGTAAGCTTTTTCTTTAACCATTTTATTATCTTTTTTTCAACAATTAATCCTATCTATTCTATTGTCACATCTACAGCCATTTTCAAAATATAAGACTAAATATCTCTAAATATATCTGTATATTTAAGTTTAGCTATATAAAAGGACAGTACGGAACCATCGATGTGATGAAAAATCGCGCTTGTCACAAATCCCTTGGTAATCCGGCCGCGAACGAAATAAGCCGATTTTGATATTTTTTAATCCCTATAGTTTTATAGTCAAAAGCGAAGTGGAGACGAGAACGATAAAGCTATTTAGATTTGAAGCCGGTATATCCTACCTTTGTAGTGGAGGAATCTGATATTTAACTTTTAGGTTTAAAAAATGTTTTTTTGTTTATCTTCACGCTTTATCCTTTTTGTGGGGTAGATGATAAATTTTTTTGTGTTTTAAAAAAAAATACTCACCTGTTTATCTCCTAACGTGTTGAGTGACATAACTCGACTACGCGCTGTGTCTTAGTAAAGCGGAGCAACATTTTTTTTAGCTTAACATTGTTGTTCTAGCGTTAAGACACTCACGCACCGCTAAATAATCGAGACTATGCGTGGCTTTCGTTTTCTTTATCATGTTAAATGGCGGAGGTCAACGCTGCGTTTCGTCTTTAATCAGGGTGACAAAATGAATATATGTTATTAATACCTACATACAAGCGTCGCGCTTAAAATAGGCGCAGAACCACCAAAAAATAACAATATGAAATTAAATGTGTTAAGCTTTTCTAACTTAAATATTAATAATTAAGATTTTAAACTTCGTCGTTACAAATCTGTGGTTAAAAATAAAAAAAAAAGCTTTATTTCAACTTGTAGAAGTAAACCGATGAAACCTTAACCGCGGTTTAACAAGCCACTTAAAGTTTCAAACCAAAAACTAAGTGCTTTCAGAACTGGTTATAACCGGCTGCTTGTTTTTTTTTATGTTGTTGATTTAAATTAATATTTGCTACTAAAAATAATTTGAAGCAGATCGCGCTGTATACCGCAATGTAACAGAATAGGAAGGAACCTACCCTAGGTTCCTTAATACGATATGATACTCCATCCGCTACTTTCCGTTTAATTTTCGAGCCGTTGTATGTCGAGTGGCGTATCTCAACGCCGCGTTCTGTCTTCTTTGCGAGCGAAAAAGCAAGAAGTTAATTATTACAGGAAATGTGCCAGTTGGGTTTTATATATGTCGCTTTCTGTCACATTAATTTTCTTTAATATTCAAATGTAAATAGCGTTACGCGTTCTAAGTGCAAGTAGCTCAGATCGAAGGTACAGTGGGTTGCATCGAAACTTTTAACTTGAAGTAATATAACCTATATATAGCCCCTTCTTGAGAAAACGTAATAATTAAGTAAGTTATTTTTTTTTTTTATTAATATAATCCTTATATGTTTTTTATATTTTGTTACAGATTATATATCTACAAGTATAATTATGATCCCGATGCCTGTAAGTATTATTAATTTATTATATTTATATTTACACCTATTTATAAGGTCACTTGTTCTAGAATGTAGATAATGTTATCAGAGCCGATTTAAGCTTTAGTGAACGGAATGAAAAACTTCATATAAATTGTATGGATACAGGGTTAAAGCGACGGTTGTGGATTCGATTTCCACTCGAAGGAATGAATTATTTTCATATATATTGTGCTTTATGCACGATTACAGCGTGTAGCTAAAAAAATGAACTTGAACTTGCCACAATCATATAACAAAATCAACGCAAAATTTCAAGTGGAGTAATTTCTAAAATATTCACTGCGCATTCACGACCCCTTGTAGTTGTAGCGAACACTTTGGGCAAGGGTCTGTGTTTTGTCTCTTTCACTCGTTGAAAATAATCGTTAGAGAGAAAGAGATGGTTATATCATTGCCGTTTCGCATATGTAGCAGTGGCTCTCAACATTTAAATAAATATTATATTGCATTATATTTATTATTTTTAGGTAAATTGTTTCAAATTATATGTTCTTTATGAATATATTTTTAAAACTATTAAACAAATTCTAATGAAAGATATATTGAAATTTACTAAATGATAAAATTACAGAATTAATTGATTTATTGTTAGAAGTAACTAGCTCTTAGAAGAAAAATTTTAAAGTAATCTATATACTCGAACAATAAACTGTTCCGTTACTGAGTGACTTACAGACAACGCACAACCAGAACTTGGTGTCTTAGAAAGCTGAAATTCAACATGTAAGTTGTTTGGGTAATATAGAGGACCACTATTTTTCGAGAGTATATTACAGGACCAAGAAAAAAAAAGGATTTTACGTTTTATAGTCCACGCAAAAAAAAATTTAAAATAAATCAGCTACAGACTGTATCCCGCATACAATAAGGTATAGGTTCTTACTGCATACGGATGCGGAGTGTCTTAACACCAGGGTGTTAAGACACTCCGTTTCCCTCTTTTCACCGACTTTACCGGGACATTGCGAGTTAAGTGGCAGAACTCGACGCCATGACAGAACTCGTACCTTGGTGCCAGAGCAAAGAAAATGTAATATTAAAAAATAATCATTCATTCAATAATAATATTCATAGTTAGAAAAAAATAAAAATATTTTCATATTTTTCCAAAGAAATTCAAAGAAAGACAAACCGTACCCCAATATTACATATGAATATATCATAATGAATGAAAGATTTTGTGGTGGAAATTTCATCCCCTAATCTTCTCTAACTACCCTTATTCAGAAGTTACTTGACATTTTTCTCTATATTACTACTGATTTAAATTCTTTCATGTAAATATCATGTTTAATTTTATAAAATATTATATAATAATTGACTTATATATAAATCAAATACGGTAAGTGTGAGATGAAATCTTAAACATAAGAGAAAAAGTAAAAACAAACCTTTATTCCATCTAAAACCCTTTAAATTCCATGTGTATATATAAAATCTTTATTCCACTACTTATCAGTATCATTACACGTGTTGGTCCGTCCGTCCGGTCGTATCCTGTCCTACTATTACAGCTACCGTAATAACAGGTAAAACGCTCTTTAATAAAAGCGGTTTAAGCATTAAGATTTTGTTTCATTAACGGAAAGGTTTAACAGATTTACATGTAATATTGTTATTTTAACCCACATTTTGGGGAAATTTTGTTCTAAACGCATAATGAATTTCAATGGGGTAGTCTTTTGTCTGTGCCATTTCCTGAATTCTGCAGGTTAGGAAAAGTCTATGTCACTTTATTCTATACTAGTTCTCGCCACATATTTTCTTTTCGTGGACTTTAAACGTAAATGGAAAATCGTTTCTCTCGTCCCAATTCAAGATATCCTCTCTTAGTGGCCCCCCTATATTCCCTATGCCAATTTTCAGTGTTTAACTCCTCGTATTTTCGTTTGCGCATTGTAGCAAATAAACCTCAGTAAATCACTCAGTAACGGAAAAGTTCCATATATATAAATATTGACCAGCTTTTAATGTAATGATGACAGTGAATGTTTTTAATACAGTACACTATATATTTAATACAGTATATTATATAACTCAATGTCATAGTAATATTAACTGATGTCAATATGTGTACTGTATCTAGAGTTAAGTTACTTTTACTCACCTTAAGATATTTAACACACTAACGTGTAATCTTATCAAGGTCATGTGAAACATGAAAATAAACTTATTTTTGATGTAGTATGTTAAAACAAATATTCTAAAATTAGAGTTTGTTAAAATCTTAACACTATTTTCCCTTTACCTACCCTCCTATACGAGAAAAAATATTAAGATGCACTTCACTTATCACATTAATATTAAATTTATCCTAAAAGTAAGGCCTTAAACCATATATTAAACAAATACATACATTATTACATCTAAAGACAACATAATAATTATTCGATCCGCCATTTTCATTACGTATCAAAGCACAAAGGGCACACACGTTCCCAAACTATGCGTTATTATGTTACAAATTCACTTACCTAACAGGTACTATGAGAATTTCATTAAAGTGAAAACATTCACCTTAGAGTGACTACACACGGCCGACTAGACATATTTTCGTTTGAGTTATGCAATTATGATTGTCTTAGGCCTCTTGAATGAAATATTTTCAGTAATTTTAGGTTATTGCGTTACAATGTCGTTGCATATTGATGTATCAAGTTTGTGTTTATGAATTTTGTATGTAATATGTACTAGAAATTGATTATAGGTAAAAGCTTTACATTTTTATTTTAGAGAGGATATTAGATTAAATTCAGTTTGATATCGAAACGAAATTAATAACACCTTATCTATATTATTATATAAATCTATATATATAAAGGTATTAATAAAATAACAAAAGGAACACAGTATATATATTTGCTAAATTATGTAGTATACAAATCTAAATTATGTACCCTGCCAACCCTGTTGTTGCGTCCAGGAGGTTTTGGCGTTATTAAAAACGTAATTTTTCGGTTTAGCGCCAATTTATAAATTCAATATTGTTATATTAAGCAATTTAATTCTATAATCTAGTACAAAATGAGCTAGTTAGATGTAAAACGCTAAAAGATAATGTATTATGAGTTTAATCTTTTACCACAAAATTCAAATGAAAACGTTAATCTCATAATATTTTTAGATGTTATTTTTCACTCTATTAATTAAAACCCAAAAACAATTAAATTTAAAATATTTACCTTGACCTAATACGGCAAATTATATTAATTATCATCTATTGATAAAATACAGATCCTATTAATGATGCTTTTAGTATTACCTCTACAATATAGTATACAGATTTTTTTTTTCTTTTTTTTAGAACCCTAACATAGTATAATTCAAAAATATATATTTACAATTGCTATTTCTATATCATTATATCGTTTCAAACCTCTTTACCAACAGTAATTTTGTTAGTAATTAAACCATCCACTCTTATGCCGTTTTACTCTGCGGTCAACAGTAAACTAAAATTAACAAATGAGGTAAAAGGCACTAAAAATAGTTTTATTTCCTGAAGTTCCATATCCATGAGGGTACATTACGCCTTATGAGTTACAAAACACCGGCTGGAACAAAGTGACGCATTAAAAGATCATACTCGTTGTGATGGGATCTGGGTCGAGATGTGTGGTGTAATATGTGTATTATAGCGTGTAGACGTTTCATTTAAATTAAAAGTGCAGAATCTCACTTGCTTGACAAATGTTATACTAAATTCTTTTAACTGACACCAACATTGATTCATATACATTTTTTAAATAATAAAGTTGAATATTTTTTTATGCTATGTGTAATAATAAATTACAGTGGTGTGATTTTTTCATTTGTCAACTTTTAATGTATTTCTAGGTTAGTATATTAAAAAATGTAATCCACACTTATATACCCATATTCCTGTAGTGTCATTACTTTTTGGTTACGAGAGCAACTGTGGATGTGGATGAACTTCTTGAAAGTTCTGGTCTTGAATGTTGAGAAAATTTATATACTATTGTCAAAGTTACGTTCTTTCCTAGATTCATTGTGCTAAAAGCTAGCTACGCTTTCCGCTGTTACTAAAATTTCAGACCCCACGCCATGATTCCCCCCAAGAGCGTAATTATAGTCGCTTTTGCCTGCCAACACAGTATTTGCATTACTTCACGTTGAAATTTCCAAGTCACAATGCTGAAACTGAAAAAAAATTACGTTTTCAAGCCGTTTACGTGGTTTACGGTGCGCTGGCTACGTCGGAGTTTTGAGTGATTATTAATTTGACGTTTGATATTACAGTAAGGTTTGAAGTGGACGATATTTTTTTAGGTTGTTCACGAAATGTTAATTAAAGGAAATCGTAACAAAGTTCGACTAAGTTAATTAGTACGGAAACTGTGCTAAAATATAAACCAAAAACTTATCTATTAAGCACTGTAGCATTGCTAGGTATTCATTTAAAATTCAGTCTATGATTTCTTGCTTTTAATTTATTCGTTTCTGAACAAGTTCTTGTAGTTTTTAAAATATAATATTATATCGGTTTTATAAGTACTATACTTTAGATATTTTTCATTTATTTTTTTACACTGATAAATAAAGATGATGTTTATAAGATCTGATAATGATCTTATTGTAAAGTTTAGATTTAACTTGAATTTGAAATTATATGTTTATTTAGAAGGCCTCTCTATTTTTAATAGCAAAAAAGAAAATTTCACAATTTAAATGTTTCCGAAAAGTTTATAGGAAACACAAAAAATATCTACAACTTTTATACGCCTCATTGTGCAAAAACTTTGTCGTGTTTTAGAAACATTTAAGTGTCTTCCTCTGTTAGTGGCAATGGCGTTTCTAACTCGATATTTTTTTTATCTTAGATAATTCTAAAGATTTATCTTTGAATTTTATTTTCTATAAGCTAAGTATACATTTATAAGTATAATGCATACTTAAATTACATGATATCAAAACAATATTAGTCTACTAACAGTACATTATTCCTTTGATTTGAGTAAATAACAATGTTAAAATTTCAACATCTTAAATAACAACATTTTTCTCTGAGGAATTTTAACCTAAATATTTTATTAGTATACATCAAACAGAATCTCGTGAATAGCGAATTATTTCACCAACATCACTGTCACGTTTTGATGTTTACAAAATGAAATTTAGAGATAAGGGAAAGCTATACTTAATTTACTTTGATTTAATTTAACATAACTCAAATTTACATTGCAGTATATAAAATTCTATATTCATCATATTTGTGAATAAACATAGATTTTAATTATAATATTCTTAAATAAGTAAAAGGTTTTTAAAATACTAACACTGTTATTTAAATGTTTCTAATCATATATCTTATGTAATATGTTTGTCTTATCATATAACATTGAAGAGTTTGTTGATTGTACGCGCTATTTCACCATAAACAAAGCCGAAGTTGGACATAGACCAGTCCTAATGGTCGCCACTCCGTCCTGTCCTGCGCCCTATGAATTCAGCGGATTCGCGCTGTCTTCTTTAGATCGTCTGTCGACCTGTTTGAAGGGCGGCCTAGTACAGGCCTATCCTTTTACCGATGTAAAAACTGGTAATCTCTAAAATATTTATATCAAACTTTAAATATTTATTAAGCAATTGAGTAGCTTTATTATCAACATGTGACCATTTCATAGCTCTTATCTTGTTGAAATTAGTGTACTAAACTATGTATATACACATATATTATTTAATTTTTCCTCATTATTAAATAGTATTTATTTAATTAGCGATAATAGTTTCGGAGCCACTGACCATTTTATTGGAAGCTGAAAAAAGAACACTATTGGTTAATAACGCCTAGTTAATGTATGAATAAGCGCTGCAGCGCTTTATAATATTAATGTGTTTAAATATTTTGTTTTGTTATAATTAAAGGATTTATTAATTCATCATGTTATATATATTCTTTATTGAAAATTCATACATAATAAAACATACAACATGTTTTAAATTTTGAAAGAAAAAACATAATAAATAAATAACCCAAGAATATTTCTTATAATCAATATAAATAATTGCCATAAAAACATCAAAGTTTTACAATTAATATTAAATAAAAAAGAAATTTAAAAAATATTCCAAAAGAAAACTAAATTTTAAATTTCAAATACAAACTATACATTTAAATAAAAATACACATAATAAAACTAATAAATCACAGAGCGCTGCAAGCGCTTTATTGCTAGAACCAAATACCTCCCTTCTATTTCTGTCACTCATTCAGATCGTCAGTTTCGTTCTGAACGAAAAACGTGTAACATGTCTTTATTTTACAAAAAAATCAAGCTAAAAGCACATATATATTTAAAAATAAGTTAATAAATAACAAAACGTTTATACAACACGTTATATATTCAATAAAACAAGTGTTTAAAGTTATAAAAATGATAGAAAAATTGTAAATGTGAAGTCAGTGTCAAGATTTTGGCGGGATCTATAAATAATAATTTCATGATGGCGGATTTTTTTCTTTTTTATATTTTTGTGAAACTGAAGCTTTGAGAATGAACGGTGAGTTTTAATTTTATTATATAAATCTTTATTTTACATAATTCCTTAATGAAATACAATTTTAATTCTATTTATATTATAGCTAATAAAACTATAAATATTTATATAACTAGTTTTACGCTGTATCCTAGGTAGGGTTAAGCACTCTCTTCCCCACTTTTCGCAAAATTTTCGAGACAGCGTGGTCGGTGGGAAAATTTAACGCCACGCATTGTGTACCAGAACGAGAAAATGAAATTAATATTATTCCCCCGAATAGGAACCGAACTCACAACACAATTTTTGAATGAAATTTAATAATTTCCTTAAATACGTTAGCTAAGTTATAGAGCTCCACACCCCAACCGCTCCCATTCCATTAAAGCTATCTGTTATGTAAAGTAATATTGTATTAACTTTTATTTTTTGACAGATATCTTGTTTTAACTTTAAGTAGAATCTTGCGGCGTTGATTTCCGCTACTCAACACGCCTACAATTGAGATTTATGTGTTTTAACAATTTTATAATTTTTTTTCGCTTTGACACAGCTCATTTTCTTACAGAACCTAAAACTTAAATAAATAAAATAATGTTGTAAAATAGATAAAAAAAGATAAAAAAAGCACATTTATGATTTTTCACATATCAACCAGTGTCAGTGTCTACACTGTATCAGAGGGGGGGCCGTCTGCTTGCCCTGTTTATACAATATCAATACCGATTTCCGAGACACTGCTTGTTCAATGTAGGAACATAACGCCGCGATGCGTCTACGAGAGCCCTCGATATCTAAAATACTTACATGTTATATATAGTTTATATCAACTAAACGTAATTACTAACACGTTGTAAAAACACATCGTTCTAATTTCTTATCAGTTACAAACTTATTATTATATATCTTCTTATCAATTGAATCCTTACACAATATGGCACGAGTACTGGAAATAAAAAAAAAAACTAGTTACCGCATGTAGTAAGCCGAGGGTTAGAGTTACGAATTAAGACACTCCGTTCTCTCTTTAGTCAAATAATAATAAGTTTGTGTTGAGGCTGTCGTGGCGCAGTAGTATAGTGGGTGGAGCCGGGGCCTTGATTTTTTTTATTCTCTCGCTTTTCGCATCGCGGCGTTAAGTTTCGCCGCTCAATACACAATGCTGGAGTATCTTACACTAGTTTACCTCCACCCGCACTGCTATTGCATTGGTAATTCAAAAATTTTAGCAAACAACAGTTTATTAAAGTCCAGTCTTAAGTTGACTACCGAAAAAAATCCCATCAAAAAGAATATTAATTTTGAACCCGCATTTATCTCTTGTTTATTGAGAGAACTAAACTAGGTTGTAATAAAGACCAATAGTTGTAACAATTCATAGTTATAAATAGAAATAGTAAATGAATTAATAGAGTTACATACATACCAGAAGATTAAGTGACGTAACTCACACAGACTCAGTGATAGTGAAACTGATATATATATACAAAAAATATAATCTCGTTCGCTTCGCTCGATAAAATAATGCTTTCTCATACACGATTTTCGTAATTACAAAATGTTGTAATAAAATTAATTCCCACTCAGGGACATAAAACATTGCAACACTACCTCGCTCTGACAACAATATAAAATACGGGGTTAAGTTCTGCAATGTCTCAAAACCTGTAAAGTGCGCGTAACCGAATGTTTTAACACTAGGCTCTTTACTTACCCTGCTATTTGCAGGATACTATATATAGAATTGTCAGTACTGTCAGCCCTGTAAGACTACCACATAACAAAAATAATTCAAACAATTCAAAATGCGTACGCTACGGCCTTTTAATTTAAAAAATCGTCATCCCCCCGGATGGAATAGTTCAAAGGGTTTTAATATAAAAGTGAGAACGTCAGGTATTCGTTAGAAACTCTAAAAATTATGTGTCAGCGGCGCTCTTTGTGTTTAATATATCCATATATAACATAGGTATATATGTATGTATGTATGTGGCTGTGTATGTTTTTTTTATTTAATTGTCCACTCCAGATAGCACGTCGGTAGAGAGAAAGATACTTCGCTTATTGGTGACGAATGTAATGAATTAATGATACAGTATATAATATAGATGATTGGCTATAATTTTTATTATGGAAGTGGTAAAATATTTCGAGAAAAAAATAATCAGTATTATGTAGCAATTTTGTCGAGCAAAATTCTTTGTAATAAAATAAAAATAAATAAAACAAACACTAAATACCTTTACATTTAAAAAAGCTTTGCCTAACTTATATTATTTCTCATATAGATATGAGTATTGATGAGTATATATATATATATATATATATATATATATATATATATATATATATATATATATATATATATATATAGAAATGGATGGATATTCGAAAATAGAAGAGCCTTCATTTAAAAGTTCACGTTTCATTTAAAACGTGTAATCAATTGAACACCGCTGTGAGTAAAAACGTTGGTACTATTTCTTTCAACTTTGTTCTATAGAATTCACTGTTTCAACATAGTTTTGTGCGATTTTAGCTTTGAAGTGACTTTTTTTTAGTTCGTATGGGTTTTTTACTAGTAATCTCTAAACTGTGCATGTCATCTGTTCTAATATTATAGAGTTTGTTTGATTGAACGCTCTTATCTCAGGAATTACAATTTCAAAAAATATTTTAGTACTGATTAGTCCGTGTATCGAGTAAGGCAATAGGTTATATTATTGTTCAACTCGAACGACAATTGTCATAATGTTAATATCAGAAGTACTTTTAAAAATATGTATATATACAGAATCTCATCATGTACATTTGAATAGTTTACGCGTTAAAGCGGAACAACTGCCTCACTCACATCAACATCACTCTCATGTTAATGATATTAATAAAGAAGGAAGGACAAGAAACAAAAGTGAGACGCATATTTTAGTTTTTTTTACAAGTAAATTAAAAGGTTAGCTATGTTCTCTTAAATTTTATAATTTGTTCATATAAGCATTTATCAAAAATATTGATACATTTATTTCATTTAAAAATGCCTTTAAACAGAGACTGCGTTTGAATCTCCAGAACATATTCTAACGTTCATGCATTGCGTACAGTTAATCATCTTTAAACATATTGGAGTACTCTGTCTGTATTAATGAAAACCGTATTAAAAAAATTTGGAAGATTTAAGAGTACATCGGTATACCAATTTTAAGCCAAACAGTCAATCAATTCATACAAATAAACGCAATAGACATTTTTTTTTATCAAACTACAATCAGTAACACACAATGCGATCAGAATTGAACCTTGGTCCCATAATAGCCACCCCTATACGACAAAGCAACGGGCCCCATTGAAAGCCCGCATTCTCATGCCATATTGTCAAAATCCTAACCACGTGCGTGGCAGATGCGCGGGAGTCGATTTTTTTTGGTAGGATGACCATGAGTTTTTTGTTTGGGTTAGCTTAGACCTTAGTTTTGGTTGTAATTCGCCTAAGCAAACATGCTGATAATCTTGAATATGTTGTTGATAATTTTCTGTTTTTATAATTTTTGTAAGTAGCGTTTATGTTTTTGGTAACTCAGTCGACTCGACTTATAATCAATTTCAATATAAAAATATGCAAAGTAGAGTGCGTGGATCGTTTCTTCATTTTCTTTACGTCTAAAATACTTAGAAAAATATTTATATATGATTTTAGTTTCATCTCATGTGCTTATAAACATTTTGTCACTATCACAATTCAAATATTCTTTATTCAATTGATCATTTACAAGCACTTTTGAATCGTCTATAAATAAAATATTAGTGTCAGTCCTACAGGAAGCTACTACCAAGGCAGTTCTACTAAGAATAAAAAAAGCCAAAATCTATTCCCAAACTATAGTAAAATAGAAAAAAAAATGTATTTTTTTTTTCTAATTTGCAAACTCCAAGCCTTCCGAGACTGTACTGTAATTAAACTTATCTAATTGCTAGGAAAAAGTTCTTTCTATAAAAGTATTCTTTAACTTTAAGATTGAAACTCCTAGAACTTGTACTGTATTTCCCTAGACATGGCTGGTTTTATTGCGAAGCCTGATATCTATTGGTGTAAAATGTATAAGGATTTATACAACCACTAGTTTCTACCTTCCCTGTATTTACCCAAATGATCAAATAAAAATAAATAAAGATTAACGTGTTTTAATGAAAATTGGACATAAAGTGGAAAACTGATCGTCTCAACACTATCTCTTTCTTTTTACCCTGCTAAGCGGGAAAAGCCACTTTTTTATATGCGTACATAAAAAATATTTTTGTTTAAGAGAATTAAGGCGGTTATAGCGTGTTCGAATACACGTTCGATTTTTGCCAATGTTCTCCATAATTTATGGAATATTGTTTTGAATGGTAAATAATGCACACTGGAGAGATAACTTTAATGCGTTATGATAATAATTGTGATTCAATTATTTTTTTTATATCATACAATATTATTATAATGATCAGTTAAATCTATAATATTGTAACAAATATGATGCTTATGCGCACAAGTAACAATAACGGTAAACTAAAAAAAAAGTTAGACTAGACAAAAAATTTCCTATTTTCTATACAAAATCATATCCGCCCTACAAATACATGACTATTGCGGACCCAAATGGATTAACAGATGTACCTACTTATGTACATACATACATACATACACGTCCGGAGAGTATTTAATCATTGTATGATGGTGTATGTAATATTTGTTATTTGCATGAAAAAGGGGGTGCGTGGTGATTTTTTTCTATTTTATTTTTTCTGTGTGTAGGTATATATTGTGTTACTAGCTGTACCCGCTTCCTCTGCGCAATATTACTTTAATTTATGAAGTAACTGAAATAGAACGGACACTATAAAGGCAAGTTTACCAAAATATAATAGTGAAAACGACATTTAAAACGATTACGCTGTTTCTAAGATAAGCGCGTACAGATGACGAATAAACAAATAGTGAAAAAAATACAAAATCATCTTTTTAGGGAATTCTACTTATTGATAAATGCCCTTAACAATAGATTTTATCATGTATTTAGCACAGCGACCAGTATTTTTTTATTACAACCAATTTAGATTTGTAGTAAGTGTGCCATTGCTTGTTGTTCGTTATGTCTCTGTGACGGCTAAAAAGTGGAATAAAGAGTGCCTTAACACTAGTATTACATTAGTGAGTGGTTCTTGAGATTACCGCGTTCAACCAAACAAACTTTTTTAGATAGAGTCAGCCAGTTTCATACATACTTGTGTTTGTAACGTATTAATTTAAAGAGACATAGCAGATGTGTATTGCGTCATCGTCGTGTAAAGCAGATATTAAAACAATGTATGATCAATAACCTTGGCTGTATAGTTCAATCATTAGGCTATGTTGCTATATACCTACGGTAGTGGGTTCAATTTCCTTATTGAGGTAAACTATAAGAATTTAAAATAATTTGTGGTACAGTACATATTTGTAACGAAACTAATTATATTTTTTTTTATTATATCTTCAATTTTTGTCCCTAATAAGAGTTTCACTTCAGGAGTTTAACTTTTCGCCGAATTTTTGAAACATTGCGTGTTGAGTGACGGAGCTTAACGCCGCGCATTGTCTCGTTACCAGAGTGAGGATATAAACTGTGCCACTGCGCCGCGACGGCTTTATAATAATTAATTTAACAATTAACTCACTTTTTTTTATTTTTTGTAAACAGAATAAGAATTGTATTAATTGTATAACGCCACATAGTGTTGATAACGTGGCCTTCGTTCACTGATAACTTTGATAAGTGATAATCATCGAGGACAGCACCGATGTCGCTGTTAAGTTTAAATTTTAATGTTTCCGTAAAGCAAATACATACAATTGACGATATGTAATATATTAATATGTGTATGTATATAGAGCTATATACTTCCTTGAAGAATGGATTATCTTATACAAAAAGTTTTTTTATGTAGTATAGTCCATTAGAAGAAGAGGGCTTTAGAGAAGGCAATTTTGTCCTATAAATCCGTCGTCTGAGGCCGTAGTGGCTTAGCAGCACAGCGTCGAACAGTAAACATTTGTGGGTTCGATTCCTTCTCGGGGGCATGATGTATTTAATATTTTCAGTTCTTCGCTCTGGTATCGAGGCAAATTTTCTCTTAATTCGCCACTCAACACGCAATGCTTCCAGAATTCTGTGAAAAGAGGGAAACGGACACTCCGTTTCAACACTACCCTCTGCCTACCCTTCTATATGCGGAACACGTTTTTTTACTCTATAGCAATTTAAATTTACTATCGTTTAACTAATGAATAGTCACTAACAGTCAGTAACAGTGGTTGATTTTTACTTTCTCTATTAAATATAGAGATTTCTCAGCGCATTTGACAGAAATTAACAGGATTTTTGAAAATCGAAGCCGTAACAACTTTTAAATAATCAGTGCAACAGAAATCTAAATATTAATTCTAGACATAACTGATTGGTTGTTTTATAAACATCAAGATTTAGCTGACCGCGCCTTTTATTGAAATTCAATATAACTTTGTACTAAGGTTCTAGGAAATGCGTTACTTGATATTAATAATATAATCCAGCATTCTTAAACTCATATATTATGTGAATAACTAGCGAACCACATGTGGCTTCGATCGCTTAAATTAAAAAATAAAATCCGCTTCACGCTGTATCCCGCACACAGCAGGATAGGCAGAGAGAACCTAGTGTTAAAACACTCCGTTTCCTACTTCGCTTAAACTTGTTTTCGCCTAAACTGCTACGTATGTGCCACATAAATTGAAGCCTGTGTTATTTTGATGTATAAGCTATGTTTCTGTTTCAAGTTTCATCCAAATCGGTACAGTAGTTTTTGAAATTGGAACAAACTTTCACATTTATAATAAGAGTATTAGTAAGATTTTATTATTTAGTTGATTTTTGGTTAATACTTATAAATATAAAATAATTATTATCATTATTGAGGCAGTCGTAGTACAGCGTCTGAATGTAACGCGACGGTAGTGGTTTCGATATTTAATTTACTTATATTTCACCCTGCTTTAGTAGACGAAACGCGGCGTTGAGTTCCGCTTTTTAACCGAACTGAAACTGAAAAACTGAAAAATTGCTTAACACTTAGCTTAAAGCCTCGGCAAACCACAAGTTCTGTTAATAATTGACAATTAAAAATGTCCAACACAAACCGCTCTTAAAAGTAAACGAAGAACGAAAAAAAAATTGATAATCTTTAACCGGCTGATCATACTTTTTTAAATCATGGCTAAAAACAGAATCAAAATCGATTTTTTAAACATTTTTTAAAGTGCGCCAGTTTCAGTTCCAGGAGGCGCGGGTTCGAGTCCCGCTGCGTTCAAATTTTTATACGTTTTCTAAATAAGTACAAAAACGATTTATTCGCATGGAAGCTACAATACCACAGACATACATACATAGACACGTAAATAAAACTAAAAAAAATCCATAAATAGCCAGCCAGACTTGAAAACTACAATTCCCAATACTAAAACACATTTTTTCATCTAAAACTTGTACTAAAACTGAAAATCTTCAATTCCCCTCTCGTCTTCTCTAAGGGGGTTTAGCGGTCAAAATCTTTCCTTTGACACCACACGAAATACACCCCTTCACGCCAAGAAATAGGGGTGGTGTAGTATAGTAGCTCTCAAAAAAAAATCAATTCCAACGTACAAAAGGTCTTAACGGATTTCTTGAGCGATTCGTCGTGAAATCTCTAAAGATTTTATCCTCTGTTCCGGTTCTATGTTTGTATGTAGATTATAATTATTGAGGCCAGTCGTGGCGCAGCTTGTGATTGTGAACAGGCGGTTGTGGATGTGATTTTCAAACTTCGGCGGCATAGTATGTAGAAATATAGTAAAATCTAGATAACGATAAGATAAAAGATAAGATTGATAGATGTGCTATCTATTTATCTATTAATATATTTTATGAATATATTGCTTCGTTACATTTAAATAATATGTATTTTAGGTAAGTTGAGGAAAAAATATTTATATAAATATATTAAGGCTGAAAAGTCTGTATTGTTGGACGCGGTAATCTCAAGAACTACTGCTTCGAATGGAAATTTCCTTTTTGTTTTTAAAAGGTTAAGGCTATAAGGCTATAACAAGATAGGGAGAGAGGACGGAACTTCAATTCACTTCCTCAAGTGGTAATCAAACCGACAACGTCGCGTTTAAAGTCATACGCTTGTGCTACTGAGCCATGACAATCCACACTCATCACATGGACTCGAATAATTAATAACTGAGCTACAAGGGTGCTAACACTATATATGTACATACGTATATAGAGAAACATATTCCCACCCCTTACGTCTAAGCTCGAACAATTTTCTACTTTATAAAAATTAAATACAGTTCATTGCATGCCTATACTCGTAGTAGGTATAGTAGTTAAAAATAACTTTCTACTCTGTAATATGGAACTTTGTGGTAAAAGACTGTATTTTAAATAATAATTTTATAAATTATACGAATACGAAGGTTACGTGATCGATTCTCGATCAGGGGAATGATTTTATTCAATAGTTCCGTATTCGTCTGGGTAAGTAAAGTTAAACGCGGCGTTAGGTTTCGCCATTCGACACGACATGTTTCGAACGCCGCGTCTACACTCAAAAGGCATAAAAAAAACATATACGAAATATGACGATAACGAAATAATCAAAATCAGCATTTATTTCTTTTGAAATCGGTTAACAATAATAAATAATATATATTATTATTACAATTCATGTTCCATACAAACCTATTGCAAATTGACTGACTATGCTTGCCCTTTTGTTACGCGAAATCTCCAAAACATGTGTACCCACTCTATACTTTGATTTCATCATTTTTTTCACTTACAACCCCTATTTTAAAATAACCCCTAGTTTTGAACCCTTAGGGTTGAATTTCCAAAATTACAACTCACGCCCCTTAAGTTGATCCAAGCAGCTGTAGTATAACAATGAAATCAGGACAAAAGGTACGTAATTCATTTGAAATTTCACTCACAATGCCGGTAACGGTGTTTCGTGAAGTTTAGCTCTTTTTTTTCTATTTGGTTAGTTTTTTTTTAATTATTTATTATTATTTATTACTCGGTTGCCAAGCGGTTTTTTTAGTGGTTAGTATAAGCGTACTGCATATGGGAAACTAAAAAAAAAAATATTTTCTAAACCAAGTGCTACAAGTGCTACAGAATATGTTCGGAGCTATAAATTATTTAAGCTTAGGCTCGAGTGCTTTAGTAGTGACCTCTGAAGAGTTCAGATCATCAGACCAGCTCGATGAATACATATTATTGTATTGATACATATAACTAATCTGTAAATTCAGTTTTTTTTATTTTATTACATAGTTACAACTCCACTAAATAAAAGAGTTACTAAAAAAGTCAAAATGAGTCGAACAGTATTTAGTTTAACTTACTTTCCTCCTTTACGGTGACTATTTTCAGCAATCGGGTTTTTTATTTTTATAATAAGAATATGGCCCAACGACAATCATGTGGCTGCATACGCGGCGGTTGTGGATTCGATTTCTACTCGGTAGAATTGAGTTTTTACTTCCTCGGCTTAGTTAAAAGATAAGACGTGGCGTTTACTTTCACCAAACAATAAGCAATGTCTCGAATTTACCGCTTGGCAACCGAGTAATCGCGGTGTGTGGAGACCAAAGTGTCGTACCACTAGTTCCTTCTGCCTTGCATCCGGGAAAAATCGTGTTTTTTGTATCATAGAAACATTTCTATGTATAAAATATAAACTTCCAAGTTACCCTAAACGGAAAATATTAAGAATAACAGCAATAAATTTGTTTACTAAGAAACAAGTGGTTAAATCATTGGTTCTGTAGTAAAGAATTTTTTAAATGAAATAGATGAGTCAGTGTGAATAAGATCACGTTACAATAAATAGCCAAGTTTCCGAGAAATGTGTGTAAGAATTGTTTTTTATATATTTTTTAAATATCTTCTTTCACTATTGTTGCTGCTTTAAACGGAACCCAACGCCGTGGAACGCAACGTATATCTATACTTTCATACTAGTATTAATGCTGAAGAAGCTTTGTTTGAGTTGAACACGCTAATCTCAGGAACTACCGAACACGGCGGGGTAGGCAGAAAGAATCTGGGAACCTTGAGTAAAGTTACTCCGTTTCTATTAACTTACTTCCGTTCCCAACTTTCCGCTAAATTCTGAAGGCTAAGTGAGTGACGGAGTTTAAAGCTGCGTTTTGGAAATTAAATATTTCATTTCCTCAATGGGAATCGAACCCTGTCGCATTTCTTGCGTCTAAGAAGCTTGTGAAACAGCAGTGTGAAACGACAGGTCTCTAGTTTTTTAAAGTTTAATTATTATTTAGTATTTGAACATATATGTTACAAAGGTATATCAAGGAAAATATTCATATAATACTTATAGTAAATTAGATTATATGTCTATAATTAGTGGTATATGAGGAAAATTTAAATATGTAATAAAGGGCCGTCGTGGTTCAACGGCACAGCATTTTACTGTAAAGGCGACGGGTGCGGATTCGATAACCACTCAACGGAATTAATCATTTTCATTTCGTATTCTAATAACAAGACAAACCGCGACGTTGAGTTCCCTACTGTCTCAAACTCATCAGTGAAGAGTGAGAAACTGGGGAACAAAATGTCTTCATACTAGGTTCCTTCTGCCTACCCTACATATTTGCAGGAGGCATCATAAGATAGAAAAGGTTACAATAAAATCTTGCGTCTAGATATTTATTTAAAACGTCACATAAAACTTTTTATCAAATCCGGTTCAAACCGCTTCCGTTAACTGATAACATACGTATGTCAACTTATATATACATATGTTCTTCTATTTGAAATTTTTGTATTATTGATATTTTTTTATAATTCAAAAACTACTTTGGTATAAGGAAAAATTGTGGTAAGCTAAATTAGTTTTTGTTTAACTTTTTGATAGATACCGATGTAAATAGCGGAACTTATCGCTGTAACTCTCATCATTTGTCTCAAAATATATATAAAACTATTTTGAAACCACATTTGCAAAACAGGAGATACGGGAGGTAAGACAATGAAAAAAATAAGTAAAGTTCAATCCAAGCAATTACTAGCAAAAAGTAGGTAAATAACAAAATAAATAACCTAAATTGGCAACATTTTCTCACTTAATAGCAAAAACCAATCTTCCTCCCATACCGTATATAAATAAAAACAAGGCAAAATGTAATTATGAGCGAAAAGGTCCTGAAGCGATTTACTGTAACCGTTACATTGAGATTTGATGCTAGTTACATCAATTTTGGTAGCGTTTTCTATGAAATTTATTTGTCTTTTTTTAGTTTCACGCTGTACACTGTATAGAGCAGGGTAAACAGAGAATCTAGTGTCAAGACACTCCGCTTACCGCGGACCCCCCAAGCTTCATGCGAAGAAATGAAAGTAGTTAATTCCTCTGAATGGAAATCGAGCTTATAGTCAGATGCCACGACAGCCTCTTTGTAATTAATATTTCTCCATATCAGTGGTTAGTCCCCACATATTTTAATAGCATGTTTTTACAAGAATGCTATTAGACTGATAGTAAGAATATTAGTAATTTAATATTAAATGTATTGATTTATATGTAAAATAAAAAGAAGGAAATCGTTCCAACTACCATTCCCTATACGCGTCCATATATGTACATTCTATTTAAAAATGTCTGCCCAACAATTGAAAATTTTCAAATGAATAATGAATATTTATTCTTTCTGTAAATGTAGAAATAGTGTAATATAGAGATAAAAAAGGAAACATTAATTGACCAGCATTACACGCTAGGTACTAGACAATCTGCAATATGGCTGCCGTAACAAGCGAAGCGAACAATTTTTTTTTATATTCTTCGCTCAAAGTAACAATTTTTAATTACAATGTTTAAAAAAAATATCTCGAAAAATACGCGACTCTATATTTTCTCTTTTTACCAAATAAAGAAATGAAAAACACCTAATCAGCCAACGACCATTCCCGCCAAAACGCGTTCCATTTCCAAATTATTTCAAATATGGCCGCCGTAACGAGCAGAATGGACAAACAACAATTGACCCCAATTCACAACTAATGGCCGCTCTCCGACTACATTACAGGGTTGCCACTTATACAGCTGTACAGTGAGTGCTTATATACGTTTTGATACATAATATATATTAATTTCACAGCCCTATAATTCAGTATGGTTAGTATTAAATGTTAGGTTTAGACTATAATGCCTTTCTTTACGTACATGTTTCTCCTGTTAGTGTTACTACTCGATTTTGTTTCCTGCGTCAAGTTGTATCTCTCATTTAGCAGTGTTAAGAGACTGAGTTCTCTCTTTTCAACCGAAATGGAAACTTTGCTGTTGAAAGTTGTGAAAATCAACGCCGCGTTTTGTCTTTCTTTACTAAACAGGGAAACGAAAATAACTCCTTCGATTTCAGACCACATAATTATTTTTTTTTGATAATTTTAATAGTGCTTTTCATAAATTTAGGATATACATATATACATTTTGTAAAATACCTATCAAGAATTAAATTACTAGGCTTACTTTTTTTATATAGAATTTTAGTAAGAAATCATATAATTCCAACCCTCATTTTGCGTTCTTAGGGGGTGAATTATTAAAAATCTTTTCTTAGAGGCCCTTTAGACCTTTTGTTTTCTCGCCATTCTCTGTGCAGCGAGAACTGTACGCTGATTAATCATTCAATTATCTTTTTTTCTTTTTCTTTTATGTATTTTGGTGTAATTGGTGTAATTATATAAAATGTTAGTGGATGGGTGTGTCATTTGATATGAATCAAAGTTGAGTTGAAGGGTGTATAATTTTTTTTGCATAGTACCGTTGAATATGTGTTCTATAATATTAGAAGAAAAAAACAAAAAAAAATCCATTTTTTTTGTCAGATGGTCTATCAGAAACCTATTGCCTATATAACATTGCATGAGTGTCGAGCATTCAGTTGGGTCACGATCCATTTAAAATTGCGGGCGAAGTCACAGGGAAAAGCTGTATACTTTAAATGACAAAGCTAACAAACTCCCATCCCAATATGGAAGTACCCATTGGAAAGATGATGATTTTTTGCCACTTCCGCGTAGAGTTGCTTAAACTAGATCAATGGTCCTCAACTTTAGTTACCTGAATTCTGAAACATAGTAGCTGGAGGGGTAGATAAGCACTGCGATACGTTTGTCTGTTGATAAAAAAAAATGGATGTTAAGTTGATGAGTATGAATTTGAAACCGAATAGGATGAATTTTGATGTGTAAGAGAATAAATACGTTTGGAATTCAAAAGCTAAAGAAATATTAGAAGATTTACATATGGCTTCTTGCATATTTATTGATGTATATTTAAGATTTTTTATTATTTTGCGTCTTGATTTATGGAAATTATTTGTTATTTGGACAGAGCGATTCAATGAAAATATTTCATTGGGAGAATCGAATCATCAACTGTCGCATTTACAATCACATGCTGTTCGTTTCAAATATTTCGTGTAAAAACCAAAATGGGCCTTACTTTTTTTATTCGTAAGGGAAACGGGACACATTTATATATTATAACAGTAAATTATTTTATAATTAAATTCTAAAGTCAAAAGTTCACTTGCTTATTTAAATTTTATATTTTGTTCTTGGTTCTACAGTTGCTAAGAGTTCTAACGTTTAATATACGTATAGTAAGTATTAAGTTAGTGACTGCAGTCTCTTCACGTTTTCCACACTGTGAAATTTAGTAAAATAAATAGCTTTACGCTGTGTCCCGCATATAGCAGGCCTGAAGGAACTTACCAACACCCTGTTCCCCACCGCCAACGTTCTAAGTTTACCTTGTTACCAAAGCGAGAGAGCGAGAAAGCAAGTCATAGTTTTTCCTGAGTGATAATTGAACCCACTATATAACGTTGCGGCGATACGCGCGGTAGAATTTGAGCAATACTTAATATTTTTAATCTAAAATCATAATTATCTAAGTGAATTTAACTAAAAGCTCTCAACGATTTTTAACACAACTGGGAATAAATTTTAAAATATTAAAAACTGTTTGACAGCACGTAAAATACTACCCAAATATTTTTGCATTATTTCCACGTAAACCGATAAGCCCATTGATACACACGAAATGGTCAGAAATGAAAAAAAAAATCCAATGAACGACATTTAAAGAAAAAAATTCAATATTTCAAACATCCAAGCGGAAGTGACGCCGATAAATGCGATAGGAAGCGCTGACCCCGGCGCGATAACATTCGAAATTCAAATTGCGACGCCATCTTGTAAACATGGCGGTTATATTTTATCTGTGTACATTGATTGTGGCATTATAAGAATTGGCCTTTGTCAATTCTGTGTTTAGTATTTGTTTAGGTGGTATGGTTATGTATGTTTGTTTGTGTGTTTTATTTTCGATGGCTGTTTAATAGGATTTTATGTTTTTACATGCAATTGTTGCGGTATAAAATATTCTCATCATGTTTAAAACAAAAATATTAGCTTCTTGTCCAAAAAGTGGGAAATTTAACTCTATTGTGAAGTGAGAGAGGAAAAATTCTACTGTACTTAGGTCTTTATCTTTCAGCGTAGGTAACCTATGTCTAGAACAAGCACAAACAGAATAGCAATTATACGAATCCAATTACCACCTATGATCGGTGAAGCAGCAAGATCAAGCAATGAAACTGTTATGACTTTAGATGGGTGGGCGATTTCGAATTAGACTGTGCTGATTGGTTGGATGCTTACATGTTGTCGAATAGTGATCTTACTCTCCCTCTCTCTCTCTCTCTCTGTGTGCTGTGACACTAGGTTCCTTCTTAATTCTTATAAAATATATGTATATGATAAAAGTAATCCTTTATGATAACTTCACGTGTAAACTAGATAGTTTACTCCAAATTTTATCTAAATCAAAATTTTATCATAATTCGGTGTAAATTTGCGCGGCACAGTGTTCTGCCTTTCAACACAAAATATATAAAATTTGACAGAAAGTGAGGAATTCAGTAGTTTTTTCATAGTTCACTCATAATTTCTTAATTTGAATAAATCGGTACATTTAGGTTAAGTCTGAGATTGATCTTGAGATGTCGTTTACATACATAAATTACATACTTAAATTATTTATAATGAAAACGGTATCTCAAGATCGATCTCAGACTTGAGAGCGACTTATAAATACGGACCTAGTGACATACCTATATGTAAAATGTATTTTTAAAACGACCGAAAAATAAGAAGTAGGGTGAGAGGCGCCTTTTGTTACAAGAGTACTTTTCTCTACACAGAGGTGTTGAAAAATTTTAATTTCCAAGAAGGTATTTTATAGCCGGTCTTTTTCTTCATTGTAAAGATTTAAATTTAAGACGAATGAACAAAATTATTTATGGTTTTCTATATTTCTTATTATCTTTGAATTGTAAACATAAATTAGATATGTTTACATACCGGAAATTAAATCTACGTTCTCTAGGATAACAATAAAAAAAAACTACATACGTTTTCACTCATTTTAAATTTACGCTGAAGAATGTGTTTGGATGAACGCGCTTATCTTAGGAATTACTGGTTAAAATTTTGTTCTTTTTGTATTGGATAATCCATTTATCGAGAAAAGCTATAGGCATATTAAATGTCGTCAATCTTATTAATGTATCGTTAGCGAACTCGTGTAATAGAGGGTAGATTTAGGTGAAAATAACTATAAAAGCAGTGGAATTGTGTCAATCGGGGGACAGTTGCTTGTAAGTGACGGCCCCTATTGGAAGGAAACTAGTGTGAAATATTGTTAGTAGGTGATACATATCACTTATTACAATTACATAGTTTCCTTTCCAAGCTTAGCTTAGAATCATATAGACGATATGTGTTTTATCGTGTTTTTTTAAAACGATAACCGCTTCCGATCTCTAACAGTACCGTTTCCTGCTGAACCTGAGGACATAGCATTTAAAATTTGTCATTATCATATCAAGCGAAGCCGTAGGCTAGAGCTAGTGCAACGTATTTCTTAATGCAGAACTGCCTTTTTAATCATATGTAGGTCACACAAAGAGATACTCAAATCTTGTAAATCACGAATCCCAAAGTTGAATAAAACGTCTGTTATATACATAATGTATGGCGATTTATCGAATCGTATACAGATAAGGGGCAGTTACAATCGCAGCATTCATTTGTGACACAGATTTATTACCAATATGTGAAAAGGTATCCTAATTCGATTGAAATTAGGCCCAAAATCGTCTAAATCGAGTAAAAAAATTACGAACCTCATTCATATTGAACTTTACACGTGATAAGGAACTGATAGAAGTCAGTTGGGTGTGTTTTTTTTATTTTTTTTTTTACATATACGCTGTGTCGAACGCATACGCGAAGGGTAGGCGGAAGGTGTTAAGACACTGCGTTCCTCAAAAGCCGAGGAAATCAACGCCGCATTTCGTCTTGTTACCAGACCGGGGAAGTGAAAATAATTCATGCATTCTCCTTAAAATATTATTTTAATTCAAAAAAACGTATTACTATTTTAAATGTTAACACTTTCAAAAAGGGACTTTAAATAGACAACCATCGCGGAATTTCACATTTTATGTGTCAACTGTGCCACTATGGCCAAGACTGTCAATACAAAACAAATTATTCATATATACGATACATTTTCAACGTTCGCCTCTCGGTCTATGACTAGGGTTAACAATTCGTAGTTAACTTGGAAACTTCCTAGTTTAGAGAAAGTTTAGAATGCTGTTTGTGAGTCTAGGATCAAATCTGAAGATACAAATTAACTTTGGAAATAGTTTTCTTGCACTAATATATATAAAAAATATTAAATTAAACGAAAAGGAGATTTTATTTTATAGTAATATAAGAAAATCATAAACTGTAACAATTGTTCGATGATGATTGTAAAATAGAATTCCAATAAATATACTGTTTATGTTTAAAACACTAGTATATTTCGTTTCCTTGGATTATTTAGGTACGTAGCGGTGTTCAATTCCACCATATAATATATAAAACTCTGTTGTGTGAAAAGTGAACAACATAATAATCATAGCTTAAAAACTTCTTCTTGTTCTTGCTTTTAATATATTTAAAAAATGGCAACCCTAACTCTCTATATGACATTATGCTAGCGTAATGCGGTTGTTGAATAGTTAAGATTTAAATTTCAAATTTCAAAATTGATTTAGACACCGATAAACAGTGTATTGTCAACATGATCGTGGTGGCACAGTGGTTGTACGTTATGGATGGAAAGTAACGTATACGATAGCTTAGATTGGTTTTTCGATAAATAAGATAGTACCTAACAAACCTCTACTTATTATATTATTATCCATTCCCGTGGTGAGTCCTACAACATCAAATATTGCTGCTCAGTTTAACGCGTTCAGAACCTTTGTTTTAACTGCCCTGGACAGCCTCCACAAACAGCTCGAGCTCCTTACTAATAAATGTGATGCCTTGGAGATGAGGTCAAGGAGGAAAATCATCTTGATGCATGGTATACCGGAGAGCAAAAATGAGCATGTTGCCACAATTGCTGCTAAAGTGTTCTCTGACCATTTTGGAATGCCTGATATCAATGCAAATCATTTTAGTCGCTGTCATCGTTTGGGTCGCAGCAACAACAATAAACCTAGGCCTGTGCTGATTAAATTCAAAGATGCTATATCCAAAAACAAGATTTGGTTTGCTAAAACTGGCCTTAAGAATTCTGGCATCACCATGTCAGAGTTTTTAACAAAGGACAGGCATAAGACATTTATGTTGGCTCGCCAACGTTATGGTATTAATAAATGCTGGACCAAAGATGGTAATATATATGTTATTGGGGATGACGGTTCCCGAAGATGTATTACTTCTATGGCTACAGTGGATGCTGTACCATCATCTTGCTCTGATGGCCTTCCATTAGGCACAAGCCCTCATACTACTATCCCGCCAAATCCCAGCCATAAGGATAACAAGGTTTCACAAATTAGGCCCAAGAGGGTGGTGAAAAAATAAAGATAGTGTCCACTGTTTGTGAGTATTCACTTCTCATAAATTATGTATGACTGTTGCATCATTTTCCATATACATACTATTATAAATGTTTTACTAATTACTCAGCTTATAATTATATTTGATCTTAATTTAAATAATTAATTAATAGTATAGGTAGCTATACTATTTATGTCTGATTGTGGTAGTTTGTTTTTCACTTCTCATAAATTATGTTGATTGTTGCCTTGTTTTTTATATACATATAGATAACTGTTTTAGTATCTATTTAGCTTACAATTATATTTTGTTATATAATCTATCTTATTTTCAATAACGTAGCTACTACTATTTATATCTGATTGTGGTAGTTTGTATCATTTATTTAAATAAATTAACTATTTATTAATTATTCTGTAACTTAGTCTTAATATGACAGAAACAGTTCCTTTTCTTGTTATTAGTAATTATTGCTATGTAATGTTGACAGATGACTGTTGGTGTCGGCTACAGACTATAAATTTATTTAATTACATTACATAGACAATATTGTTTTATGATATCATAATTATTGATTTGTTTTTTCCTAGTGTATGTATATATTATGTATATTTAAGTTATGTATGCGTATTACCACAGTCAATATTTATTATTATAATTTTGTTACATACTATAGTGTGTAGATACGAAGTAGCTTTGTTAGTTTTGTTTTTTTTTATTTTATCATCGTTGTTTTTATTTTTATTTTTTTTAATCCTTGTTTGTGTAAGTGGTCTGGGGTTATATTTATTTTCTTTTCTTTTTTTTTTTTTTTTTTAATTATTACTGGTGTCTGCTGTAAGGTATATTGTTATACCCCTACCGCTTTATTATTATTATTTTTATTTGTTACTGCTGGTGGTGAAGGATGGTGAATAATGTGATCTGTGCACATTTTATTTTATTTTATAGTTTTAGTTGGTACATTAATTAGATTATTTAATTTAGTACTTATATTACGTTTTTTTATTTATTTAATAGTATATGTAATATGTATTATAATAATATTTCATCTAACTCAAATGACGCTTCTTTTTGTTCTTTATCATCCTCATCTGAATGTAGTTTTCACAGTACTTCCGTTCCTCTCTCCAATCTACTTGTCGACACATTTTCCAATTTTCCTAAGAATTTCAATGTCCTACACATTAATGCCCAAAGCGTTCCTGCACATTATCCTGACTTATTAGCTTCCTTTGATTGTGACAACGTCCATGCGATTTTAATTTCAGAAACTTTCCTCAAACCCTGCCTTCCTACCTCCTCCTTCTCTATACCTAACTTCCATCTCATACGTAATGACCGTACAGGTAAGGGTGGTGGTGGTGTGGCCATCTATATTCGCAATCACATACCTTTCACAATTGTTAGTAAGTCTCCAACGCTATACTCTGAAACTGCTGAACATCTCTTTATTGAAATTTTACTTGGTCGATTAAAGTTATTACTTGGGGTCTTCTATAGCCCTTCTTTACATATAAATTATTTCCACGCTTTGGAGACCTTATTGGAGAAACATGTGCCAAGCGTAGATCACACTATAATTCTTGGAGACTTTAATACTTGTATTATTAAAAATGACTTACGTGCAAAACAACTCCTTAACATCATTAATAGCTCAAACTTAAAATTGCTTCCTACGAATCCTACACATTTTTTTCCGAATTGTGCCCCGTCCCAACTTGATCTTATGATTGTTTCCTCCGTTGACCATGTAGTGACTCATGGTCAATTTCCTGCTGACGCCTTTTCCTATCATGATTTAATGTATTTGTCGTATAATGTTCGTCCCCCTAAGCTCAAGCCATCTGTCGTAATGCGACGCAGTTTTAAAAAATTTAATAGTGACGAGTTCTTGGTTGATCTCAATGACATCGACTGGAACGTCATCTTTAACACAACAACTATCGATGACAAGTTGGAGATATTTAATTCTATTTTAACTGAGCTCTATGACAAGCACGCTCCTTTTCGGCCAATTAAATTAAAACACTTACCCGCTCCATGGCTTACGCCAGATATTAAGTCATTGATGACTAAAAGAAATGTGGCGAAATCCAAATATAAGCATAATCCCACCGATCAGAATCTCTTAAGGTATAAGAGCTTGCGTAACCGATGTAGCAGAGTTTGCAGGGATGCGCAACGAAATTATATTGATCTGAGCTTACAAAACTTAAGCCCACGTAAGTTGTGGAAATTTCTGGAATCGCTAGGTATTGGTCGGCAACATAAGGATTTGAATTGCAATCTAGACGTTGATGCCTTGAATAAACACTTTGCCTCGATAACACCTATGGACAACAGAATTAAGGCAAATACATTGAATTATATCAACTCCTTGCCGTCTCCCACAATCGTTCCTTTTAACTTTGCTCCTATAACCCCATCCCAGGTAAGAAACAGTATCCTAGCCATCAAATCGGATGCTTCTGGTTATGATGGCATAAACCGTAAAATGATAATTATGCCCTTGGATGTTTTAGCACCAGTCATTACCCATATTCTAAATTTTTCTATTTCCCATAGCACTTTTCCCAGTATGTGGCGTATTGCCCGCATTATCCCCATTCCCAAAACCAAAGACCCAAAATCCTTCTCTCACTACCGTCCTATCTCTATACTTCCTTTTTTGTCAAAGGTCTTGGAGCGTATTGTTTTTCAGCAGCTAAATGAATATCTGTTAGATAACCATATATTATCCGAGTTCCAGTCTGGGTTTCGTTACGGGCATAGCACAGTCACTACTTTGATAAAAGTTTGTGACGATATCAGATTCAACATGGACAAACAAAATCTTACTATCATTGCCCTGCTGGACTTTAGTAACGCCTTTAATACCGTTGATACGGATCTCTTGGTTGCTGTTCTGCGGTCATTGAATATCTCTCCTGAAGCCATTGAGTGGTTCAGAAGCTATTTATATGATCGGCAACAGTACGTTCAAGCCAATGACAAGTCATCTTCCTTTTGCTCTCCTCCTGCTGGTGTTCCCCAAGGTGGTGTCCTCTCTCCTCTCCTTTTCTCCATTTTTATTAATTCAATTTCCCAAAATATATCCTCTTCCTTTCATCTATATGCTGACGACCTTCAAATTTACTTAGCCGCTCCGTTGGATGGTATTAGTGAGGCTATTCAAAAGCTTAATAAAGATTTGCAGAACGTTAGTAGGTGGAGCAAATCTTTCGGCTTAACAGTCAATCCTGCCAAATCACAGGTCAGTATAATTGGTAGCTCTAAGCTACTGAAAAAACTTGACCAGAATAGCCTCCCTACTATCCAGTTTGACGGCGTCGACTTGAGCCTGAGTCCATCTCTTAAGAACCTTGGTATTATTATAGACAATTCCCTATCTTGGTCAGTACAAATAGCTGAGGTTAGCCGTAAATTATTTGCCACGATCGGATCGCTCAAACGATGGAAATATTTCTTACCTACAAAGACCAAAACTACTCTAGCTCATTCACTACTGTTACCGATTTTAGATTACGCTGACTCGTGCTACCCAGACTTATCTGAGGAGCAATTAAATAAACTAGAGCGTTTACAAAATCTATGTATTAGATTTATCTTCGGTTTGCGTAAGTTTGATCATGTTTCTGATCATCGTCGTCAGCTTGGATGGCTTCCTATCCGACATCGCCGAAATTTCCGTATGCTGACTCTCCTATATTCCATCCTATATAACTCTACCTCTCCCTCATATTTAAAAGATAGATTCTGTTTCCTAGGTTCCGATTCACTTCTCCGCCTTCACCTTAGATCCCGTTGTGATAATCTCCTTAAATTGCCAACTTCCCATACGCTATTTTATTCCAAGTCTTTTACTGTGAAAGCTGCGATTCTTTGGAATGAACTTCCTACAGAAGTTCGACATTCCAAATCACTGTACACTTTTAAAAAGCGTCTAAAAGAGTACTTATTTAAAATAGAATAGTAGTTTATCCTTATCTATTTAATATTATGTAAATTTTTTTTACACACGTTTAAGTATATATATGTATATATATATATATATAAGTATATATTGTTTTAAATATATGTATATATGTATGTGTATTGTATATAAACACTAAACGTATTTTATGTATGTGTATTCTATATTATTGACTTATATTATTATATATTATATATTTAATTCCACCATATAAAATTTGCACCGTGACGTTGTCCCCCTTTTCCTCTTAACAACCTCTCTGTAATGTTCCAAAGGTTGTCTGGCAGAGATTGCTTAAAGCAATAAGACCGCCTTTGCATACGCGCTATTTTTTTTCTTGTTTATGTGTTGTTCATTTTTTTTGTAAATATTTCGTTGTGTGCAATAAAGTTTATTGTATTGTATTGTATTGTATTATCTCAAAAATTCAGCGGAAAGTGACAATTGGAGTGACTTATCACTAGGTTCCTTCTGCCTACTTTGCTATGCTGGAATAGAAGCCTGAAGAAATGCTTAATATATTTTATTGATATTCATCTTTGTAATAGGCCTAGTCGTGGCGCAGCGGCACAAAGTGTGACTGTAAACCGACTGGTTGTGGGTTCGATCCCCACTCGAGGAGATGTAATATTTACTTAAATGTATATTTCCATTTCTTCGCTCTGGTGTCGAGGCTAAGCGCGGCGTTGAGTTCTGCCACTCAACACGCAATGCCTCCAGAATTCGGCAGAAAGTGGGGAACGGAGTGTCTAAAAAACACTAGGTTCCCTCTGCCTACCCTGCTGTGTGCGGGATACAGCGTGAAGCTGCTTTATTTTATTTTTTATCTTTGAAATATGAAATTTGAATACTTATTTTGCATGCTAATTTTTTAGAACTGCACCCAAAATCAATATTAGTCCCCTTCAGACTGACAGTACGTACATTACATTACATCAATAATTCAAACGGACGCAAACGAAAAACAAATTTAAATATTTACTTATAAAACACAGTATTATGCAGGTCATATAAATGAAATTAAATAAATTACCCAAAACGGAAATTGAATGGCCGATCTCCATCGATAAGGATCGTATTCATATCAGACACCACGTGTGTTCCAGATTTTTTACTTTATAACTATTTTCTTCAATAGATTTTGAATAAAATAGTTGCTCAAGGGTCGTGGGTATAAATTTATCAAGAAATCCATTTTTTTTATTTGTTTGTTTTCCCATAGTTTTCCAAAACAATTGAAAGAATTTGGTTACATAAATAAAGAGATCTGAACTGTTGATCTTAGAATTATAGAGAGTTTTAGAAGTAGTGGGTTTCCATCTCTGGTAGGGCTATGTTTTCAAGTTTCACGCTGGTTACCGCACATAGGTAGAGAAAACCTAGTGTTGAGACACTTCCGGTTTCCATTTTCCGCCGAACTCTCGAAGCATTGCCGGTCGAGTAGCGGAACTTAATACTTTTATCCGCTACCAGTTACTAAGGGTAGTTAGTAAGGGTGGTAAAAGTGAAGAACGGAGTGTCTTGACACTTAGTGGCCGGTACTGCATAAAGTTATTAAATATTGATTTTTCTATTGAACTGTACTATTTTAATAATAAAATCGTCTAACATGTATATTTATAATATACAAACAACAATAATATATCTGTAATAAACATTCTACATTACTTTCCCACACAGATTATATAAAACTAAAATTCTATTGGTTAATTAAATCCAATTGTAATTTTACCCAAATGGGAATCGAACTTTGTACCCTTGTCATATAGACTCGTACACATTCATACATTTCAATCATACAAATAACTTCACCCTTGTGTACGCTTTTTAATTTCACATCTCCCTTGCTCTTGTGTGACACCCTATTTTAAATGAGTCGTCTACTTGCTTATATTTTAGTATAGGTCGGAATTTTATATGGAATTTTGAAAGTTTTCATTTGAAATGTATTTTTTTATTTTCTTATTAATAATATTACAATCGTAGTGACTAGTCACTATCAATAAAATTAATGACTATACATTTATATGAAACAACAGCAACAAGTTTAAATAATCTTCTGATAACAAACCGACCCAAGAAAGGCACAATAAAGCGTAAAATGTTTTTTTTATTAATTAATAATATCAATTCTGTTATATTCAATTAATACTCCAGCAATGGACTCAAGTGGTCTATCCATATCGTCAGGAGGAACAGAAGCTCATTTTTTTCTGGTAATAATAATATTCCAAACGTGTCCCATCACTGCCTTCAATATATTAATAAAATAACTTCAGCTACATTCAACTTAAAACCCCAGAAACAGGATTAAGTGATATTTCCATTGAAGATAACATCAATTAACAAAAATCTTCAAATATATTTATTTATTAATTCATAATACTTTCTCAACAACAAGCAACAATAGTCCGGACGTAGAGTCTCATCACTACCGACCATATAAATAAATAAACTTCAGTTACATTCAATTCAAATCCCTGAAACGAGCTAAAGTATTTTTCCCACACCAAAGAAACTTTAAACTCCACAAAAGATTTATAATTCTTACGTTTTATTAATAATAATAATCAGGACGTAGTGTCCCATCACTACCTACAATATAAATGAATAAACTCCAGTTATTCAATCCATACCCCAGCAACAGGCTCAAGTGGTCTTCCCATAGTGAACTAGTATTAACGCGAGGGGGGCGTGCGTCACACGGCAGCGGGAACAAACGATTGGTAGCATCCTGCCCTAAATTACAATACGCGGACGTCCGTCGTGCGCGATGCTCTTATGTAGTTTTATATCGGATTTGCAGTTGAAATAATATCGAAATAGCTGGCTGTTATATTTATTTAGTTTTGTGTGCTTTTTGTGTAGATTTGCGTAAAAAGTTTTGTGTTTTGTGTTATTTTGTTGTTTTTTTTTTAACTTTTCTCGGGTACACGTGGTTTTTAATTATTTTTTTATGGGTTTGAAACACTATAATTTTTATTGTGTGAGTAAAATTCAATATTTTTGTATATTTTTATTAAATATATTTTAAAAGGCGATTTATGAACTATTAAATTTTATATGAAAACTATGTTCTACCACATTCACTTTTCTTTATTGTCTTTTAATATATATAGAGTTGACTTTAATTGAGTTATTAAACATTTCAGTTAAGTTTAGTATCTATAAATATTTCATATACCGATGTCGCTTGCAAGCAGCAAGCAAACTTTAGTTTATTTAATTAAGTGGTTAGTGTCATAGGCAACATTTCATATTTAGACGAAAAGCTGAAAACGGAGTGTCTTGGCCGTATATTCTCTCTTTTTATTATACAATATGACCTATACCTATTTATATTAAAATTCGTTACTCTTAAATATTACCCAGATAGCTTTTCAGCTTCACTCAGTAGGGTGGTGTAGTCTGCATAGTGGCATATCGTCTGACTTCGATTCTAACTAGAGGCAATGCAACATTTTAACAAGACAAAGCTCGGCGTAGAGTTCCACCACTCAAAACGCAATGTCTTGAAAATTAGGCGGCGCTTTTGTAACAGAGAATCATAACACTAGCTTCCTTCTGCCTCCTCTGTTGTGTACGATATATATATAGTGTGAATTAAAAAAAAAAGGAGAAATTATACCTAATATGAACCCATTCTAACCTTCATAAGAGATAGTGCCATTTCTATTTTTATTCATGCAAATCGTGAGATAAGATCGCTCTTTGTACATCGTTTGTTCTTTATTTAGGTGCCCTGTAATTATACAGACGTCAGATTGAAAAAAAAAACCTTTTTTCCCCCATTGTAGGTATTTTGTATTGTGCTTTAAAGTAAGCTTTGCGTTTGTCGTTTATGATAATGCCTTGTCCCAACGCTATCTGAAATAGATCGCATTTTTTTGGTAGAAAAATATTAAATTCACTGGTTATTGTGTAAGAATCGGTGACTGTAAGCGCAACGGTTATGGGTTCGATCCCCATTACCGTTTGTGATAATGATTATATTTACACTCAATAGGGGTGCAGAGCGTGATATTGAGTTCCACCACTCAACAAATTATGTCCCGAATTCTGGCGGAGAGGGTAAACTGAGTGTCTTAACCTGCTGTATTTCGCATACAGTGCGAAATTTTAAAAAATAAATGTATATTTATCCTATGTTGTTTCTTCTTTCCAGATCTATCACTGGCGAGATTCTGACGTCGTCTCTTCTAAAGAAATACATATATGGAGGATGAAGTAAGTATTAATAAGTATATTATTATGAGGCCAGTCGTGGCGCAGTGGCACAAAGTGTGACTGTAAAACCGACTGGTTGTGGGTTCGATCCCCACTCGAGGAGATGAAATATTTACTTAAATTTATATTTCCATTTCTTCGCTCTGGTGTCGAGGCAAAGCACGGCGTTGAGCTCTGCCACTCAACACGCAATGCCTCCAAAATTCGGCAGATAGTGGGGAACGGAGTGTCTTACACTAGGTTCCCTCTACCTACCCTGCTGTGTGCGGGATATAGCGTGAAGCTAATTTAATTTATTTTTTTAAGTAAGTATTATTTAAAGTTATATTTCTAGTTATTTATATGTTTTCTATATCTTTTGTAAAAGATGAAAATATTTGACATTAATGATGGAAACATATTTTAAAAAGCGTATAAAATAACGGAAATTTTCAAATAAAAGCGGGGATCGAACCTGTGCCTCCTGGAAACAGTCCAGGCCATTGACTATTCCTTGTATACAAATTATATTTCTAAAATAAAATATGTAGGCACTAGTATTATTCTTGATGTCCAATAATATCCATTTTCTATTAAAGTGTTACTTACTTTTGAATAAATCTACCGCAAGCGATTATCGAACTGGCTACCTAAAACTAACTAACAACCAATCTTAATAAACTGAACCAAGCCACCCTCAATCTTAATTACTTATAATAAGGGTTTCGCCTGAACGAAATATTTAATGACATCCTGTGATCTAATCGAAAGACGATAATTTTCCTTCCTCACCGTGAAATTGCAAATTTATATAATAGTTTTGGTTAAGTGACACTTACCTTGGTTAGTTATTTGGATGGGTGGGATTTTTGAGATGATTGTAGATATCTATCTCTATATATCTTAACTATTTGAAAATTGTAAAGAGCTTTTGTTTGGTTGATAGCACTTAACTCAGGAAATACTTGTTGGAATATAATTGTTTTATATAATAATTTTTGTATTTATCGAGAAAGGCTATATAAAACAAATAAACGAAAATTATTGGCTCATTAGAGCTACCATTAGTCAACGTCCTTTGTACGCAAATTGATTTAAATAAGGTCGAAGAAATGAAATATTAAATATTTTCATTTTCCTCGCTCTGGTAACGAAGCGCAGCGCTGCGTTGAGTTCCGATACGTAACGTGCAATGTTCATGACGACGGAAAGTGGGACTCGGGAATGTCTTAATGGAAACGGAGTGACTTTACATTAGGTTCTCAGGTTCCCTCTGCCTGCGCCGCAATGTGCGAGATACAGCAAGAAAATAAAAAAAACATCTTACTCGATTTTTTAACTGCACTTTGCATCCCAGGTGAGTGCAGTGAATAATATTCCGTTCTCTACTTTTCGTCCAATTTTATGTGAGATAAAACTTGAAGCTATCTAATATCGCGAAAATCTAATTCAATCGGAATTGAACCCACTATAGACAGTTGCAACTGACAGTAGAAATTCAACAGTTTGTTTAATATCACTTAATACGTTTATTTAGTTAACACGATTGATTACCGAATTGATAAGGTCTTAACAACGCCCTAGTACGAAATAGGGGTGTGGTTGACCAAGAATTAGTTCCTTACTTCTTTTTCTTTTTTTTGTATCAGCTCCACGCTATATCCCATTAATAGCAGGGAAGTCAGAAGGAACCTAGTATTAAGGCGCTGCAAACCACTTTCAACCCAAATTTCGAGAGATTGCGTGTTGAATGGCAAAACTGAGTGGGAAATGAAAATAAAAATAAATATTATAATTTTTCCAATATGAATCGAAGTTACAACCATTTAGTATACAGTCAGATGCTTTTCCATTTCGCCACAATGGCCTCATCTATAATAGTTGTATACTTCGAGCAAGCAAAGCCGGGAGCGCATTCATCCATAGCATCCCGCATGTAGCAGATGCAGAGGGAACCTAACGTTAAGATACTCCGTTTTACTTAGAAACTACATCTCCTTTGATTTATTTTCTAATTAACTCTTATTTATATGTAAAGTCATGTTATATAAATATATAGATACATAAAGTGCATGGCCACATCCAGTTAATCCTAACATCCGTAACAAACACGTCATAAATGAGGGGTAGGAAACGACTTTGTCGCTCAATAAACTGTATAAATTGGCGCCTTGACCGACACCCCCCTGTGTTTGATACCTTTGTTATATAGGTACTAGGTATATATAGGTATCAATGTATATTTTATATATATAGGTATGTCTGTATGTATCAGTTATCTTCCGCATATAGCCTATATAATATAGAGTTTCTGGGTGAAGGACTATAAACCTTCATATATTGAGATGGATGTATGTTTCACTTTCATGCGATAACTACTGAACAAAGTTTAGAAAATATTTTTTCAATTCGTACTACTATTTTGTGACTGACAGAAAACGCTTAAACGAATCTACTTCACTTAGAAACTTTAAATTTAATATTTAGGTAGGTTAGGAAGTGATGGGGAGCAAACATTAAGAGATGTTCACCCAAACTTCCTTGGTGAACAAGAAAAATATGGTATTTACCATTTTACGTTCTTAATGCCGGCACAAACAAAGTCACGGGCGACGACTAGTATATTATAAAACAGTAAAATATCTTTTTTTCTCGCTATTCTGTAAAATTTTAATTACAACTCTAAGAAAGCTCAACAATACGCCGCAATGAATAGCACTGGAACAAGCACAGGGTTTTTTACTGTGAATATTATTTTTCTATTTCTTTTATAATAATAAAATGAGAGGCCGTCGTAGAGCTCGGGCGTGTGACTAAGCGTGACGGTTGTGGGTTCGATACCCTCTCGGGGTAATGAAAATATTTAATATTTAGTTAGTTTCGAGATATTGCGTATTAAGTGGCGGAACTCAACGCTGCATACTAAAGCGAAAAAATTAAATAATATTGTGATTTAAAATGAAAGAGTGCAAAAGTGCTATTTTTAAGTTGACAATTGCGATTTTTAATGTGTAAAAAAAATATATGGAAAAATCTAATTTATATGGTTACAGCCACAAAACATACGATCAAATGATAACTACTTTTAATATCTTATCCCGTACAGAGTTCATTTCCGGTTATGTGCACAGTTTAAGGGTTTTGGTGTTTTTTTTTTGTTATTTTTGTGTTGCGTCATGATTCTTAATAGTGTTTATAGAGATTTTTTTATTTTTCTATTCAAAAGAATGACGCACTTCTCTAGCATATGTTTTAATTTAATTAGTGGTACACATGCTGTTAATTGAATTATAAACATTTTTTTGAATTTTTTATAGCCAATTAAGCTGTATCCCGAATAGCGTAATTGGCAGAGGGAACCTACTGTTACGACTTCCTTCCACTGAACTTCTCAAAAATGGAGGAGTAGATCACTATCTTTTGTTTTTCCGAGAAAAAAAATCAACAAATATACAAGTATACTTCTATACTAATATCATAACGTTGAAGAGTTTGTTTGTTTGAACGCGCTTATCTCAGGAACTAATGATTTGAATGGAAAGAATATTTTTATTCCTTATCGAGGCAGAATCAGGCACTTAGGATGTGTAATTTGGTTAATTCCAATTCTACGACGGGCCAAAACCTCCTGCTAATATTATAAATGTCAAAGTGTGTGAGAATGGATGCTTGTTCCACTTTCATACAAAATTACTAAACGGATTTAGATGAATCTTTACAGTAAAACTCATTATACATCAGATTAACACAAAGGCAAACTTTACGTAACTAACACTAGGTTCCCTCTGACTACTCGCTGTGTGCGGGATACAGCGTGAAGCTGATTTATTTATTTTAAATATAACAATAAGCTTAAGCGGGCGAAATCGCGGGCGGGTCGCTATTATATATGTATATAAAAGTTAAAATATAATTAAATTCAAGTCTCCCGATACGGGCATTTACTCGTACGTGGCAAAGTGCCGACCGCATACAAAACGATTGCACCTCAAAGGGTGGGACAAACAAACAAACACGCTAATTACGTTCTCCTGTGATCCTAAACAAACTAAATTCTTGTTAAATTTCGGCGGTTGCAAGGGGCTGCAAATGGGCATTTTATTATAATTCACCAACTTGTATAGTATTATAGAAGCAACTGAGGCGCAGTGGGAGAGCGTGTGACAATAACGGTCGTGAGTTCGATTCCAAATCGGAGGAATAAGTCATTAAATATTTCCATTTTGTTCTCGTATTCTCCTATCGGTTCGCGTTGAGGAATCGACGCTAAATATTCAGGATACAGCGTGATGCAATTTTTTTTTTCAAATATACAGCTTCAGTTTTAAATGGAAATAACTAAGAGTAAAAACACATAAGACATTTTGAACGCCTCAGGTAACTTTAATCCCTATTACTTGATGATAATAGTGCCTATAGCCTAAAGACTTCCTCTATAAATAAATGTATTAACCAACGTAAAAAGTGTATTTCAATTCGAACCAACAGTTTCTGGGATTAGTGCACTCAACCAAACACACTCGTCACCTTAGTATAGTAGATTGTGGAGAACTAAATTTAGGGCAAAAAGTAATTTTGTTTAACGCTACGATAATGTATGTTGAGTATGTTTGTTCATAAGCTCTCCTTTTCCAATATCAAATCTTATACATATATGTAAGTCTTACTTAGAGTCGGTTCTAAATATATAGATTATATATAATGATTTTCTTAATTGTATCATATATATTTTTTTAGCGTGTGTAACTTTTATATTTTAATATTATAAAAATAATATATAAAAATAACATATAATATACAAAAAACAGCCACCTTCAGTAATTAAATATAATAACAAAAGTATTAACCAAATGAACTTCGCAACTCGACCAACCCTCTCTGATCTGCTTCCGAATTTTTCAACCCTTTTTCGCTAAAAAGAGGGGAAGGAGTTTTTAGGATTCTGTACCTCGAAACAAAAAACTGAACCCTTATAAAGATCACTTTGATGTTCGTTTGTCACAACCATTTATCTGAAGATCGCGTAGATGTGTGAAATTGAAATTTTAAAGTAATTGCGAGTATGAAGGCGGAACCTAACTCCGTATATATAAACACACAATATCCCGTAAATACACAATACTCTGAGGGTATAGAGTATTTAAAAGAAGAGAGGATATATCGAACCCACTACCAACGGAAAACCATTCCACTGAGCTAAAGCAATGTCAATGCAAAATTTTTAATTCAATATCACCCCAAATCGCCTCGGGCCATTTTGACACTTCAAAAATTGTACATCCAAAAAGGGGTTAGAATTTTAAACGTAATGATGTATAGTGACATTTGATGCGAAAAATTTTTAAACGAATTTAAGAAATTATTTAGGTTATATTTAGAAATTATTGTTAATTGTTTTTTTTTCGTAAATATATTACAAAAAACGTTTTTGGTCGGCAACCCAGTGTCTGGCTCTAAATACTACGGTTATATGTTTCATTCCCACTCGGGGTAATGACGAATTTTTCATTTCTTCGTTGAATGAGTTCTGATAACAAGATAGAACGCCGTTGTTTTTCTATTCAAAACGCAATGTCTTAAAAATTGGGCGGAAAGTGGGATACGGAGTGTCTTAATACTGTATTCCCTTTGCATGTCCTACTGTCTGCGAGATACAACGTGAAGCTAAAAAAAATCACTGATTTCACCTTTTACCCAAACCTATCGAAACACCCAAAATAAAAGCAATTACCTAAACTTAAAGAACTCTATCATATAAATTAAAAACAACTTAAACAACACAACCATAACGCTCTATAAAGCATTATTTTTTTTATTTTCGCAATGAGAAATTCATATTGAAGTTTTTCAAACCTCCTTTTATCATCTGCGAATCGTTTCGTATTGTTTCCACTTCTACTTCGTAGGTACATTCACTAATGAGATTACATGAGATGAGATGAAATGAGATGAGATGGGGCGTGGATGCTGTGTGCCCGTACCATGGCACTGAAACAGTAGTAGGCGCGTTTGTATGATAGCGGTAGCTGTTATAGTATGTATTTTTATATGGAATCAAAAATTGATATAGTATTCGTCGCACGCCATTTTTTTTTTGTTGACTTGAAAAATGGAAAATTTCGTTGTTTACCATTTCTGTAGAAACTTTTCGAGAAATTTTTGTATTTCCCTACACTGTAATCTACATTCGTGACAAATTTCAACTTTAATAGTTTCCGTCTGTTTGTTTTCTGCTATTTGACTGGCATAGGGAGACTAAATTACTTTATATATATAAAAAAAATTTTTTTTTTAAAGGTTAAATGAGGCAAAGCGGTGCTAAGTTCCGCCACTCTGCAACGGATAGAGGGAAACAGAATGTCTTTACGCTAAGTTCCCAAGTCCCCTCTCCCTATCCTGCTATGTTGCCATACAGTGTGAGGCAAAAAAAATATGTTGTTGTAAATATTATGTATATTATTATTTTATAATCTTATATAAAACTCTTCCGTAACTGACTCACTGACGGAAAATGCAGACGAAACTACTTCTTACTACTTAAAAACTCGCCATTTACATAGGTTAGAGAATGTAGGGGAGTAATAAGGGAGGATTTCCCAAAATTCCAACAGTACCGCAAATACGAGATTATTGATTTTACGCGATAAAGTCCACGCGCAATTTTATATACTTATAGTATGCAACCAATGCTTCCTTAGTTTATATTATAGGCATAACATTTTCAATATAATTTATATATTTATACATAAACAACAAACCATCAAACAAAATCGTATAAAATATAGTACAAATCACAATATATAATATTAATATGAGGTAATACTACTCTAACATCTAACGCCATCTATCGTCGAGTAGTATCAACTTAACAAAAAACTCTCCCATAGAAAGAACACAGATAGCGCCACAATCAGCCAAGTCAATACAAACACCCATGAATACTTTATTAACCTCATCATAGCCTATCCCAGTGAGTATTCACCTGATTGCCATAACGGAGAATCAAATTAGCTGTTACGTTGTTGTAATTCTGTTGGTTGATTGACCCTAAAGGTTGATTTGTCCAGAGGCATTGTGAAGTGGTTGTTGGTTCTATTTCTGTTCTTGACAAATTTGTGTTGTTATAGATGTTCTTTAGTCTTGGTTAGTTAATTTATAATATATTAGAAATGAATAGAGTTTCATTAGAGTTTGTTGTTAAGCGCGCCATTTTTCTAAAATGCTCGAAAAGTGAAGAACGGTGAGACGCATCAATAAATTCTTGCTCTTTGTTGCCTATCTACATTACTAGTTTGTAATAACTGTATTTTTACTTTTAATTCTTTGTTCTTTATGCTGTGGTCTTATTCCGATTCCACTGGTTGGCTACAAGATTTTTTTTAGAGATATGCCCGCCATTGTGAACTAACTTTACAATTGTATTTTTCAATTTTTTATTTAATATACAATAAAAAAAAGAACATATACTCCGTATTTCAAACGAGTCATAAACTTATGACTGACTGACTAAGTTATTAGATCTAGATTCAGTTCTAAACTAAACTTGTCTAAATTTATAACACAGTTAGCGTCTTGGGAAGTTGTGATCTCATTCTCACACACATCAAATTAAATAATGTTATTATGATCTAAGTGAGATAGACTTACATGTCATATAAATGTTTCATTAAAGTATATTCTTGGAAGTGGCCCTTTAATATCCATAGATTTTACTTCTCTAATGTATGTTTTATAATTCAAATTCTATTTCCATTACAGTCGTTCGACTCTCGATTTCAACATACGACCAATGCAAGCCTTGCACAACATTTCATATAATAACGCCATGTACAACCATATAGCGTAACTAAACGCCACCCAGATGGCACCACACAGCTACGTCAATACAAACTCGCATGCATAGTTTATTAAAACGGCACCAAAATACCTCCCTGAGAGAACCCATCAGATTGCTACACACGTGAACCCGGAATGGCTCGTAAAATATTCACAGGGTTTATAACAGCTTTTGTTTTGATATGATGAACTTGGTACGGTCGAATTATATTTATTATTTACCACGTTATGTTATATTGTTGGTTAATTTTCATTCTCTAAGGGATGCCGAGATCTGTTATATGGGGGAGTGGTAATCGTTTTTGTTTTTCGTTTCTAATTTCATTGAGAAAAGTGATTTTTGATTATTATATTTACTATTGATGTAATATATTAGGAACAATTTTAAATTAGATTGTCTTACATAAAGAGTTTCGGTGTTATTATTATTTTGATACAACAAATTAGTGGCCAATCACCCTGTTCTTTCCATGTACCATTCCAGTGAGCGTTTTTCAGAACAATATGGGCAGGTCATCAACCGCTAGACCCAAACAATTAGGCACAGTTCCTAATATCAACATAATACATGGCCATAAATTAGGGTAGTATGCATGTTAATACTATTCTGTAGTGGGCATCAATTCATCTGTCCTCCACATGCTATACTCTATGCGGTTTATTGCTCTGAAGTCTAACTGGTTTGAGCACTTAAAACTTACAGATGGCCCAGAATTTGTGGTTCAGGGTTCAATTTTTGGGATTAAGAGGAATAGGCCGTCTGATTGTTAGCGCGACGGTAATGGGATCGATTCCAATTTGGAATTATAATAATAGCTTAAATTACGAATAAAATCATAACCATCATAACTAAAATCAGGAATAAAATCATAGAGAGTCAGTCAGTCAGTCTGATCACTGTGAACCCACAGTGGTATAACTTATTTTTAGCAGCTTTACTGTTTTTTTTTTTTCAAGTTTTTATCAAATTTTCTCCATTCATTGCATTTTAAGTGGCGGAGCTTAACGCCTCGCTTTGTCTACCAGAGTATTTTCTCCATTTATAATAACAAAATTAATCCGAAAGCTTACCGTAACTGGAATTAGTAACAATAAAGTCCACCTTATAATATTACAAACAACTTAATCAAGAATTATGGGTGGAAGAGAATGAACGATTCATCTTTGTATTTTGTATAACAATACATTGTTAAAATGCTAATACTAAATAGAAAAATGAAACAATTGTTTCTATATCTATTATCTCTGTTTTATTATTTAGATTGAACCAGATTTTACATCATATATCTTTATGATTGTGAGTTCGATTTCCACTCGAGGGAACGGATTATTTCTATTTTCTAGATCTGGTAATCTACACGCTGTCTCAAAAATTATGTGGTGCGTCGGGAACGGAGCATCTTCACACTTGGTAATTTTTCCCTTCAATGCCTTGCGGGATACAGCGTGAAGCTAAAAAAAAAACTTCACTACAGTATTCTTAAATAAAATAACATACTTCAGTTAATAAACGTATCCAACCTTAACATGAAATGAATACATTAAACCTTATTTTGTATTATACACTTAATCCCGTAACAAAAATATTATAGTTAAAATTAAACCTTTCTACGTACATTTAGTTATTTGATGCTCTATGAAATTTTAAGTACCCCGGAGAATTGTTTTGTGTAAACGCCAAAAATTGTCGGATTTAATCTAAGCTTAGGCCTAATTTAGTGTAAACTAGACTGATGTGATGTGTGCTATACGTCTGGGGATTGTCGGTGCCAGTGTTGGCTAGTTGATGTTAAATATGTAAATTTTGAAGATATCATTCATAATACGCTATGTTGTAATCTTATACGTTATTTAAAGATATTTAAGACAATTGGTGCTTTCATTTTTACTTTTGAAAGAGTTTTCAATTTTCAAATATTTTTGTCTTAGGACAAAGAGCGGCGTTGAGATATGCCATTCGACTCATAATAAAATAACGTAAATTTGTAAAAACCTTAACGTTTTATTTTTGGAAAGAATCGTTCCTCTTAATTGGTATTGCACCCACAAGCATCACGTTCTTAATAAGTTGCTGTACCATTAAAATTAAAAATCATCCTATTCTCGTATCATATATTTCCAACATTGACAGCACAAACAAACTGACAGTTTTCAATAATACAACAAGTTCCAATAGTTATTGTGCCGTTATATGACAGACGCTTAGTCTAAGTCAAGTAATATAGCATATTAACAACTAAACCAACTAATGAGAAAGGCCGTGTTAATTCCGAGCACGGAGCCTTGACGAGGGTATGAATGCTATGTCATTGGCGCCCAACGTGGGACCCCAAAAAGTGTAAAATAATTGTTTTGTACCTATATATATTTTTGTTTAAAGAATATTACCCAAAAAATGAACATCGGGGAAGTTAAATATGTAATATTTTCATTTCCTCTTTTTGGCAATAAGGCAAAGGGTGGCGTTGAGTTTCGATATTCAACACACATGTTTCTAGAATTCGGCGGAAAATGTGGAACAGAAATGTCTTAATGGGAAAGGAGTATCTAAACTAGAGTCTCGGGTTCCCTCTGCCCACCCTGCTATTTGCGAGCTTCAACGTGAAGCTACAAAAAACCCAGTAAGTATATAACATACGAAACATATAAATTAAACTTTGATTTCTTACGGGGATACTGTAAAAGCGTATATGTGTAACTTTCTGTTCGCCGTTTCGTGCCTTTGCTTATCAATTTTATATGAGATATGCTGATTTAAGCTTTGCCGGCTATAAAGAATAGTAAGGGTTTTTTATTTTTTATTTAAACTTCACGCTGTATCCTGCATATGTCCTGCCAGAGACCACCTAGTGTTGATACACTCCGTTCTCCACTTCCTTACTTGTTAGTTTTCAAGAATAGACCACCTATGGAATGTAATGTAATGTAATGTCTATTCCAATGAAACCAAAGTTATGTATATAATATAAATATTACTTTTTAAATACTTTTTAGATACATATAAATATTATTTATTTTACACAAAAAATACAGGGTAGCACACCCTCCTCCATCCAAGATTGAGATTTTTCATCAGTTTATTTTATTATTTAATTACAAAATATATAAATAAAGTCGACCTATTAACCTTTTTGTTATTAGTTAATATGGAAAATAGCTAGTGACAGCTGCCTAGAACTCGTTTTAAAGATGAAAATTGAACGTAACATTTATTTTGCAGGCATTTTATCAATTTAGAGTGAAAGCCCATAATAAATAGACGCCCTACATAATAAGGGGACGCGAATTTACGGTGTATAATGATTTTGCAAATGTCAAAATGACATTTAAAATAAATTTGATGGCTGTTTATTTTGTTATCTTTGTCAGATAAGAGTTTTGGGAATCAAAGTTGTTAACATTTAGTAAAGGGGCTTCCCCTTTTTTATTAGGTTCCACGATGCAAAGAAGAATAATGTTTTATGTTGTGTGACGATAGGTGTTTATTCCTCATTCTTGCAAAAAGTATTAAACTAATTTCGATAAAACCGTACACTAACATAACATATATGTATATAGAATAACATATACTCATATTGTGTATAGTTTGGCTATAAAATTGCTTTATACGGACGAAGCCGCGTGTAGATCACTAATAGTATACGAGTATAAAATGTTCTATCGCCCTTTCGCCAAGTGGAATAATCAGGGTAGGTAGTTTACATGAAAATGGCAACGTTTTTCGGCACGTTTACCTTAGAAGCTTGTCTTTATTATACATAAAATATTGAAAGCCCATTCTTGGTTTTAAAATATCTAGATCTTTTTTTTCCATAAAAGTGACGTATTTTGCTCTAAAACAGAAACTCGTATTGTTTTGTCTTACCTCTTGGTTCTCGGCTCCCCTCTGCCTGTTCCATAGCTTTGTACGGGATTGAACAAGAAGCTAAAAAAATATATAAAATAAGTTTAAGCGGGCGAAGCTGCGTTTGGGTTGGTAGTGTAATAATATAATACTCAATAAATTACTATAAAGAGGGGCTAACACAAATTGGTGTGAAATATAAATTGATTTAAACTTCACACCGATACCGCCGTAATGACCTCTGAGGGTCATTTCGTCTTATTAACGACCTCTTATGACCTCTTTCTGTCGCCGTTAACCATTTCACGTTATAAATAGTGATCGTTATGAAGGGATTTTCCTTGTTACTTTCGTTATTTTCGTTATTTACCCATATTTTTATCAATATATGTATGTATAGGTACTGTATAAAATTTAGCCTGCTCAACCAAATAAACTCTACAGACTTATAATATTAATATGATAAAATTAATTCTGTCGTGATTCACTGAGAATTCTTTCTAAATGAGAATGGAATCAATACAAGGAAGTAAATTACCATTTTTGGCAAAAGAAATATGTAATATGTAGATTGTATTAACATATTTTTTAGCATTTTTTACATTTATTCCTTTCTTTTGTTTGAATGTCATTTTGTGAGATTCGAAAAAAACTTACTTTTAATATTTTTAAGCTTCATGCTGTATATTCCAAATAGCAGAGTTCGCTGAGGAAACCTGGGAACCTAGTATTAAGATACTCCATTCTCTTACAGATCGGGGAAATGAAAACAGTTAATTACCACATGTGAATCAAACACACCACGAACGTGCCTACAGACAGACAGTGTGCCGCTGCGCCACGATGGCCTCGATAAATTATCGTATTGGATTCACTGATTCGCATACACCAATAATAGTTTTAATCATAACATATTGTTAAACTGATATATAAAATAGAACGACCACAGCCACCACAACGCTACCAGCAATTATGGATTCAATTTGATATGACCGCTTTATTTCATTTAGTTTTTGATTTATATATGCTTAATGGTATATAAGTTTTTTTTTAATTGTTAATTGCTAAGTACATAATATTTTAATGGGAATATATCGGTGTTGGTGCTTTTATATATGAGGATATTTATGTGGCATAGAATACAACCTTGTGATACACCACTATATTTTAAGATATACAGATAGCGCTTCGCCAGCCTGAAATACGGTTGTGGGTTCAACAACGTTTAATTGTGGCCAGTCTTGGCACAGGAAACATTTTCATTTTCTCGCTCTAGTAACACGCAATACCTTCAGAATTCGGCGGTAAGTGGAGAGCGAATGAGTCATAATGGGAACAGAATATCTTAACACTAGGTTAACAGAATATCTTAACACTAGGCTCTGGCTACCCTTCTATGTGCAGAATAGTGCTTGAAGCTTAAAAAATCATAAAACTCTCGTTGCTGAGGGACTGACAGACAACTCACAACCGGAAATTTGGCACGCAGGTTCTTTGGAAAGTATAGAGAAAAACGGGAAAAAACGAGACTTCACGCTTTATCACATTCACGCAAAGAAAGTCACCGGCGACAACTAGTCTGTATATACTATGCTTACGACTTCAGAAACAATCTCCAGCATTTATATTAATGACACTTTTATCTGCGGCTTTGTTCGCGTCGAGTGATCTTACCTAGATTTCAACTTCTATTCAATTCTTTGAGCTCAACGCTGATGGATCAAGTTTCACTTTTGTATTGTAATCGACTCGCAACTATTAAATATGGGAGAAACGAAATGTCTCGACACTGACTGTCCTGCTTTATGCGGGATACAACGTGGACCTAAAAATACTGTTTGGTTCCATAGGTTCGTCTGCAGAGTTTTTGTCTTTATCTAGTTAAAATATTATTTATTCAATTGTTCTTTTAATACATAATAATAAAAATTCTATTCAAAACGCTATGCCTCCAGAATTCGCCGGAAAATGAGGAACGGGGTGCTGAAGTTGCCTTGGTCTGGCACGAAGCGAAGAGACGAAAATATTAATAAATAAATAGTTAATTATTCCGAGTGGTGATCGAACCCGCAACTGTTGCAGTTACACTCACACTTAGTACCTCTTCGCCACGAATGGCCCTCTTATATCACTATATTATATCATTTATAATATAGCAAAAATCTATTGGACCTTATACTAGTATAAACGGTGAACAACTCTATAGCCGTGCAACGACAGCTGGCTCAAATCGACCACAACAGATTTACGATCTGACCAACTATTAGGTCTAATCGAGTTTGTTGGAACCGAAATGCGAATTGAATTGAATTGGATTTTTTTATGTCGTGTTTTTTTTTTGTGAACGTTTGTGTATGTTTTGTTTATGGGGTTTGACTGTACTGTAAATATATGAGGACAGACTGGTTGATAATTGTTTTAATATTCTAGAGAATATTTTTGGGTATAATTTACGTTTCCGTTCTGAATTCAGGGAATAGAATTTGATGAGAACGATTTTCTTGCTAAAGGATAAAGTAAGAATCTAGCTTTTTTTGGATTAGTTTGTGCGATTAAAAACTCGATTTGTTTTTTATTATCCATTTATCGAGGAAAACTAAAATAAACGTTGTTTTAACAGTTTCGATGTAACCCACGTAGTAGAGTAGTGTCCATTCACTACGGGAAGATGCAGTTGAAGGCTAGTTTTTTTAAGATCTAGTATCAAGTCATTTCATTCCCCAATTTACGACACAGTATTCTATAGTGGAATTTAACGCCGTGCTTCATCTTATCTTGAGAGCGAACAAACGAAAATATTCCATTCTCCCTAAAATCAAACCTATTACTTACTCGACGCCCTTAAAAACTAAACTGAAGTAATGCATAAAGAATATAAAAATATAGAATAAAACAAAAAAAATCACATCTTGTTATTTCATATCGCAGTACAGTTAAATGCGGGGGTTGCCCTTTCAAACATAATTTAACGGGACGTTTGACTTTTACTATATAGTATAACGAGCCCTGATGTATACAGAACGTTAGAAACTGTTAGTGCTGAAATGTTATTTTTTTATTGTTTTTGTTCGACAAACAACGTAATGAAGTGATGTCTGTAAAATTTGTGAGTTCGGTTTCCATTTTCATTTGGTGAAAGTTAAAATTAAATGATTTTATTCAAAATAGAAACGCTGTATCCCGCACGCAGCAGGGTAGGCATAACCTAGTGTTAAGACACACCGTTTCCCACTTTCCGCTGAGTTTTGGTGGCATTGCGTGTTGGGTGTCGAAACTTAACGCCACGGTTTGCCTCGACACCAGAGCGAAGAAATGAGAATAAAAATGTAAGTAAATATCTTCAAAACCAGTCGATTTTACAGTCACACTTTGTGCCCCTGAGCCACGACTGGCCTCTTATGTATGATCATATCGGTGTGACCATGCAATATAATAATAAACACGAGATTCCGGCCTATCCTGCTGTATGCGGGATAAAGCGTGAATAAACACGCAACAAAAGCAACCAGCAGTGTCGTTTTGTTGTTATCCGAATTATGTTGTGAACTAATTGTAGCTCTCGACTGTGTCTGAGTGGGTCGTATAGAGCAGTGGCTCTCGGTGATGTGCCCAAATAAATTAATGATACAGTACGGCCTACGTTGTAAAAATATGTTATTTTCAACGTAATTTGGATAATTTTCATAATATTTTTTATTTAGTTTTCGTTTTGTAAGTCGCGTCGCGGTCGGTTTTGAGTACATGATTATATGATAAATTTTTTTTATTGTTCTATAAAAAATAACTTTTACTACCACATTTATGGTTAAATAGAAAAAAATATTACTTGTGTATGAAACATTCTCAATGCAGGAGGGTACTCTGAGCGCAGGTACATTGGTGTCCCTACTCGCTCAAAGTTACTATAATAAATACCAACTATAAAAAATCTGGAAAACGGGAAACTAAATGCCTTAACAATAGATTTCCTTTACCCGCCGTTCCAATATACGGGATAATCGAACTGATAACTTTCGCTCTTTATTTCCAATATTTAAATGTATTAAATTTAAATTATTAACGCTAAAATGCTCAATGAAAAAAATATAACTTTTCAACAGAAAAAAATACTAAAGGAATCACTCCCAATATTAAAATTAACATGAGAAACTTCCAACCTTTTCTGCGAGCGCCACCTAGCGTCAAATAGCGCAACAAACGCAAGTCGACAGTCGACTCCATTACACACTCAGACCTCACCGTGCCTTCGATCTAATCGGGCGTGCCCTGAGAAATGTATCTACGACCCATTACGTTTGTACTGTAATAGATTATACACCGAAAATCCTGTATTTGACAGCTCTGTTGTGCGTGATTTCTCTTGAAAAAGTGATTTTTGCAGTGGCACCAGATGTTTAATGTAAGTGTATTTAATTTTTGTAAGTTTTGAGCGGCGTTGAATTTCGCCGCTAGCTGTGCCGACTCGAATGTAGAGAACGGAGTGTTTTAACATTAGGTTCCATATGCTCATATGCTTGCTGTATACGGGATTTAGCGTGTAGATATTATAAATTTCGATTTAAGATGTAATTGTGAGGGGACTTCACAGATGTCTCATATAATCTTGATTAGTTATACAGATGTGTTCTCACATTATGTGTGCGTTTAATTAATTTGTTATACCAAAAGTGATTCTTTTAGACGTTTTTTTTTTAAAAATAGTGTTTTCTAGAAGAACAGAAACATTAGTCACTCTTTGTTAGCTATATAAACTATGGAAATAGCTAAATAATATATAATTATAAATACAATTTATATTCTATATTATACTTCTTCTACATCTTAAAACAAAATCTCGTCTGCTATATAATTTGTATCTGACGTAATAATTTTTAATCCTCCGGCTCCGCGTCGTTACTTTGCGTAATAGTGATTTAGATGTTTTAAGTATTGGATTTTTAATACTATTTCGTTGTACTATTTATTTTCGTTATCATTTTTCATTAAAAATTGATTATAATGTTATTTCTTTTTTCTTTTATCAGAATTACTGCAGAAAAGAATTTTAATTTATCTATCTTTTATATTTTTTTGGACATAAGTGCTAAGCATTATATTTATATAATGCTTAAAAATATAGTTTATAAATATAGCCATTTTCTGACGGAGATCTCCCAGATAAAAAGAACACTAACACTTATTTAATACAAACAGTATCGTTATAAATCAAATAAATTTTGTATGAGAAAAAAATATTATTTTTATCTCTGTCTACTCTGGTAGACACGGCGTTGAGTTCCACCGCTCGACGGTGTATAACGATACGTGGGGAATACAGTATCTCAACACTTGATTCCCTCTCCTTACTCTGCTATATGCGGGATACAGCGTGTAACTGCATTTTTTTCTCACCAATCCTAAAATTTCAAATAATTGAAGTATCATACCCGCAATAACAACCAGAGAGTGAACAAATATCAACTCTTGTAACCATCTCTTACATTTTGATTGGTAATTAAGAGTACCACGTCGGGCGTCAGTTTTTTGTTGATACCTTTTATTTATCTTTTTGCCTTTCGTTTGTTACAGTATTGCGGCTTGGAGAAGAATGAAGATTGGATGATCGTGATTTTTGACTAATTTTAGTCTTTTAAGGTTTCGTGTAATATTTTAGTCAATTTAGTGTATATTTTTAGTTGTACATATTATGTTAGTGTGTACTGTGTTATTATAGGCTAAGTATAGAAGATAAGAAAGTAATGAGGTCGTAGAGAATATTGTTTTCTTTTTTCTCGAAAATCTATTTTTTTGGTTTAAATTTCACCTGGAGGTCTAGTTTATATTTTACCAGTACACGCGTTAGTTGTGGGTTCGATTACCATTCAATTGTATTCTAACAATTTAAATATTTCAACCCGGAGTGTCTTACTTCTGTGTTCCCTCTGCCTACTCTACTATAAGCAGGATATAGCGTGAAGGTGGAAAAGTATTCCTACTTGAGAGATTATAAATTATATTTTTTACACATACATATTTTTATAGCAAAGGCATTATGGCATCATTTCTTGCGTTTTACTTCTAGTTCAACAGTGTAGTTGTAAAACGCAGGTAAATGGAAATTACATCAACTACTACAAGAAGAAGTAACTTAATATACCTAGAAGTAAATAGTTGTATTTCTTTAAGATATCTTTGTAAATTGTATAAATTTATATTATTCATGTTTTTGTATGGTTGTGTTATATTTGCAAATATATTTATTATATAAAAGTAGCACAAAAATTAACGTTTTATTAAATATTATAATAAATGCTTTAGCTTTTAGTAATAATTTTTATTTTAACAAAATCAGATGTTTCACAAATATTGTGTGTCATTGTAACTTTAATTCTAAGAGTGTGATATTTTTCCCTTCTACTCATTTCTCAGCTCTCCTAAGACATACCACAGAGATGAGTTCCGCATCTCAACACATAATTAACACTATCTCTTTGACAGAAATTAACGAAATAGTTCTTTTTGCTTATCCCACTATATGCGGGATAACGCGTGATGCTAACTATATTTCCAAGCGTTATACATTCGAAAAATGAAGAAATTACAAGAATTATAGTGATACATATACACGCCCTTGTCATTCTTCTTGCCCGGTGTTTATCACTACTGGACGGAGAACTGATAAGGGCATGTGTTGTGTCTTATCTGCTGGAGAAGAATGGATGTCGAGAAGATTAGGTTAATATTTTTAAGAGTTTTTGATGAAATTGTAGTAAATTAATAAAATATATTATTTTTAATGTGAAAAAATTATTTGTGATTTGATCTATCATTATAAGTACAAAAAATATTGTCTTATACCAAGTTGCAACATAACTAGGCCGTCGTGGAGCTCCCTGCTCCACGACGACAAGCATGTGACTGTAAACGTAACAGGTTGTGGGTTCAATTCCCACTTGACGAAATGAAATATTTAATATTTGCATTTCCTCGGTCTGATAACGAGGAAAAGCGCGGCTTTGAGATCCGCTACTCAACTTGCAATGCCTCATGAGTTGGGAGAAAAGTGGGTAATAGAAATGTCTTAATTGGAACTGAGTAACTTATCACTAGGTTCTCAGGTTCCCTTTGACTACCCTGCTATGTGCGTGTGAAGTAAAACAAAAAATGTTGATAGAAATAAGATTATCATTTATTTCATATTTTGTGTTAAGATTAAAAATAGACTGTAAATACATACATATTTATGAAATATTATGTGAAACCTAAAATATATAGCACTCTCTTATATATAACCTTCTCTTTTTAAATAAAATGTAGCTTGCTGGGCGTAAATTCATTTCAATGTAGACGCGACGGTCATGGGTTCGATTCCCACTAGACAATAAACTGTCTTTTGTCACTTTTACCCTCAAAGCCAGCATCCGCAATCTGCTCAGGCTGTGGATGTTAGTGAGTGAACATTCAGCTTACCATCAGGTGGTCCTTCGGCTTCGGTTCCTCTTTTTGTTGCGGTCTAGCTTGCGAAATGTGAGGAACGGAAGTGTCTTTACATTAGGTTCCCAGGTGCTCTATGTGTGCTATGAGCAGAATACAGCGTGAAGCTAAAAAAGGAATCTGTCTTTCCTATTATATGCGGGATGTAGCGTGAAACCATTTTGTTGTAGTAGATCTTAAATTTTCTATGTCTGTAATAATTCTATCATAATTTGTTAACATTTTTATGTAATATATACTATTTATATTATGAATGTATTTCAAAAAATATATGATGAAATAAACAATCTTATTTAATTTGTGGTTTTATTTATCCTGGCGTCCTTTTTTTGTCATAATGTAATATTTTCTTTATACAAGAATTTTTCTAAAATATATAAATAAAATAAGCCTTGTTTAAGAACACTGTGGTTGTGGGTTCAAATTTTACTCGATATATTTTATATAAATATAAGTGTTAGACAAGCCAGGTTTCAAAATTGAATGAAATGTTAGATATTTTTAGGCTTTCCTCCTACTTTGGAAATTGCTAAGGGGGAATAAAAAGCATAGTTTATAAAAACTCAATAAGAAATATACATAGCATGTATATTTCTTAGCCAAATATAATATTTTAAAATATTTATTAAAGTGGCTAATACTGATTGCTGTGAGTTCGATTCTCACTCGAAGGAATTTTAAAGAAATATGTATATATTTATTTTAAAAAAAATCCATCTGTATCTGGTTTAATTTAGGTTAAATAAAACATCTCTTAATATGCCATGATCATATAAATAGCTTAAACAATTTTGTTTTAAGTTTTACGAGCAAATTAAAGGCTCTATATTGTATTACAAAAAAAAATATGTCATAAAATTATGACTGAACTTGTCAACTGGAATTTAATAAATGTTCCGATAGATGGCGTTAGCTTTGTACAATTTATAATTATTTTATAATTTTCCTCGAATGTCCGTCTTAGCGCAGCAGCACAGCGTCTGACTAATATATATATAAATATATTATACGTCTGACTAATATATATATAAATATATAAATATATTGGGGGGAAGTATGTTCAGTAAAAATGGATGTGGTAACAGCGTTAACGGTGCCTTAGCTGCATTGATGAGAAGGCGAAACGTCAGCACAGCTGCGCGTTTGGCCGTACACAATGCAGTTTTGGTACCGACGCTGTTATACGGCAGCGAAACGTGGGTATTACAGAAGAAGAATTAAAGAAAGATGAATGCTATGGTGATGCGATCTATTTGCTGGATATGAGTCAATTGAGCTTATTGAATCTGCAATGAAGAGATAAACAGAATGGCAGGCATAAGGACGTGTTCAGCCGGCTTGGACACGTGGAACGAATGAGTGATGAAGGATTGGCAAAAAAGATTAATAACGAAAAATGAAGAGTAAAAGATGTAGAGGACCTTGATGGAGCTTCGAACACACCGTATCAAATATCATAGAAAGAAGGTCACGTAAAAAGCATGACGACCACCCTGAGGGGCGATGTATAAAGAGGTTGATGACAGTGTACGAGGTGAAAGGAATATGCAGAGACCGTATAGTTTGGTACTCCGTTCTCTCTGCCTACTCCGCTAGGGACACAGCTTGAAGCTGGAAATGATTAGATATATAATAAAGTTAACTGTAGCAGAATTAAACCGATAAATAAAATTCTAAAAGCCAATGTTAAAAATGTCGAATCGTATAAGAAGTAAACTGTCGAAGGCTTTTTTTATATGTGTATAGTATTATTTTTGGCACTATTAAAAAACAGGCAAAACGTCAAAATGAAATAAATATATTTAAAATAAGAAATTGCATGCATAATTTTTTTAACGTCAAACAATTTACTACCAGTTCACTAAAGATAATGCCTCAGACCTGAGAAGAACCGACGCAAGAACTTCAGCTGGACTTTTTTTTAGATTAAATTTATACAAATACATATTTATATTATTTGTGACCTTTAAAACAGACTGGAGCGAGCACTTCATTCCCAAGACGTGTTATCATTTATAAAATATATTTTAACAAAAATTTGTAATTTGTAAATCGTAATGTTGAAAATTCTCTGACGTTTTCTGGGATCCTATTGTAAAAGCGTACACATTGTATATATCTATAACTTCAAGTTTATACATAAAATTTTCAAAAATGTATTGAGATGCAACTGTCAGTACATTAATCTCTTTAAACTTTTGCCTTCAAGAGTCTTTAGGGCCTAAGTTATAGGTTGTATGAATAGCTCGCTACTGCAGGACAAATATTGGTTGAACACCGGCTACATTAACCCAAAGTAAAATCCCATAGCATATAATTTTATGAAAGTATTCACCAATAACAAAATGAGGTCCCCACTGTAATTTGGAATCCATGGTGATAACGAGTAATACCGTAGAGTCCACAGGATCCACCGGTTCACCATTCAAGAGTACATCGGTGTAAACATTTTGGACTTATTCAAAATTAAGACAACTTCTTTTTAAATATTTAAATTCATATTTCATTTTCTCGTTTTAAAGCGAACCCACAACAGTCCCAGGCTTGATCTGCTGCTCTGCTTGTACTCTGCTGCTGACTTTACCTATAATCATATAAACAGTATTAAATAAATATTTTAAAAAATAACTGTATCAATTGTTAGCAAAATGGTCGTGCGACTGAAATGATGTCATCATCTTAGTAATCGATTCCCAGTCAGGGGAGTGAAATATTTAATATTTTCATTTTCTCGCTATGGTAACGAGGTAAAACGGGGTACCCTCGGAAAATAAAGAACGGAGTGTCTTAACACTGGGTTCCATAGTGTAAAAAAAAGTAAAGCACTTCGTCGACTTTTTATTGCTTCATTTTGACAATGTTGTATACTTCAGTCCGTAAGACATATGAATACAAAAATGATCATACAGGTATTTAAAATTTCCTGATTAAAAAGAAAATTACTTAAATTCTCCACCCACCAAAAACCGCCGCCCGAGGATATAGTCTATCCAGCCTGGTAAATCCACCACTCCTTACCTCTCCTTCTAACCCCTTATACACGGTCTTTAATATCTTCGATAATAGTCAATTGGTTCTCATTTCCTGTATCACAAGATGTAGCTATCGCTTTCTTGGATGAATTATTTACCGTAACTAAATAAAATATCGAACTGACTACTATCATTAAATGCGTATAGGATAATACCAGTAACAGGTACATCCCGAAACGCTGTTAAAACATTAAAATCGCATCAACATCGATGCATTTTAGTTGCAACTACTTTAACCCCAGGCGTTACATCATTTATCAATTATCAATACGTGTTAACTGATTTGTAGGTAATGTATACAGGATCGAATTCAAAATGAGAAAATTATAATTCAAATTATTATTATTAAGGAAGTCACCGTGGCGTAGTGGCACAGAGGCTGCATGTAACGGCGATAGTTATGAGTTTGATCTTTGCTAGTGGATTAGTTATATATAGATTATTGTTGATTACCCGGATTTGAATTAGAGCGGAAAGAGAAATTCTCTGTGCTAGGATAGGCAAATAAAAAAAATTATACTACATGGATCGATAAATTTAAGTTGAACATTTTTAGTATTAAAACATTTACTCTCGATGTTGTATTATTTAACATATATGCGGGGAAAGATGTTTAAAGAATAAAAGTGAAGTTTCAACAAAAAGATATTAGGGTAAATGTTTACCTAAATTTATTTTTTACGTTTGGGATAGTTTTTATAACTTAACTTATTTTGAAATAAAAACATTAATAACAAATATTTTACTTATTTAATAAATACAATGATTTGCTCTAAACATTTCGACAGGCGCATTTCAATTTTTTAGCATCACTCCGTATCCTAAACGTAACAAGATAGTGGGAGAGAGAACTCAAAGACACAACATTTCCTATTCAATCACTTCCGTTCCCCACTTTTCACCGAACATAAAATATTTCTTGTTTAGAAAACGTAGATATAAAAATTTTAATGTATCAGGATTTGAATCCGCACTTTTTGGAAGTCCAAGTTTCTTTCCTAAGTGTAAAATAAAATATTTCATTACCCCGAGTGGGAATCGATTCCATAATTGTCGCGTTTACAGTCTCACGCTAGTGTCTCTGCGCTATAACGTCAACTAAAATACACAACATCCGAATTCAAGCGGAAAGTAAAGAATGGAGTGTCTTATCTTTTCCAAATAAGGGTTGAACCTATACCTATCGTATACCGTCATACATTCTATTCATTGAAAACTGCGTACATATATTTAAAAAAAAAACTATCTAACAAGAATAAGTTTTTTGCGTAAATATTTATATATGAATAGATATTATTTGAATATTTTTCCAAAGAAAAACATACTGTAAACTTGAGCGGAACAGCAGCGGGGTAGAGTGGACTCGTTATAAAAATATTTTTGCATAATAACTGACATCTTATTTGAATCGATGGTTGTGAGTTCAAATCTGAATCTAAAATATGGAGTAGTTTAGCCATACTACTATAGTAAAGTTGAAAAAAAATGTTTGAAGAATAACGCTAATCTCAAGAACAGATTAAATTGAAATAATCTTTTTGTATTAAATCAGCTTCACGCTGTATCCCGCACACAGCAGGGTAGGCAGAGGGAACCTAGTGTTAAGACACTCCGTTCCCCACTTTCTGCCGAATTCTGGAGGCATTGCGTGTTGAGTGGCAGAACTCAACGCCGCGCTTAGCCTCGACACCAGAGCGAAGAAATGAAAATATAAAGTTAAGTAAATATTTCATCTCCTCGAGCGGGGATCGAACCCACAACCAGTCGGTTTTACAGTCACACTTCGTGCCACTGCGCCACGACTGGCCTCCAATTCCATCCAAAGGTCTTTTTGTATTGTATAGCCTATTTATAACGGAAAGTTTTAGGTTATATCACGTGTATTGTAATAAAGTTTAATTCAAGTACTATATATGAGTATAACACAGGAATATTTCAAGCGAGGAAGGCTACATCAAGTGAGTTGTTTCAATGTAACAATTAGAATCGGTCATATGTCATACATTTTTCTTCACGTTGTATTCCATAGAGAACAGAGTAGGCGGAGGGAACCAGGGAACCCTAGTGTTTCCTAACACTAAACCTAACCTATCGTTCCCATTAAGATACTTTTGTTCTCCAAATTTTATCTAATTATCGAGGTTGAATGGAACTGAACATCGCGCTTTGCTTTTCTAGTATTCTATAATTTTTCGTACATTTTTAGTAAATCTCCGTCACCAGCTTCATTAAAGTGTTTAAATATTCCATTCTCCGCGTACCGCATAATTTTCGACACATTACATGTTGAGTAACAGAACTTGAACTTGAACGCCACGCCTTGTACCAGAGAAATAAATTGAAATTAATTAATAAATTGAAATTAATTAAATTAAGAGAAATAAATTGAAATTAATAAACCCCGTGAGGGAATGAAACCCACAATCGTCGCGTTAACAGTCAGACGTTACGCCATTGAGCTACGACGGCGTCGGCCCCTTTTCTCCTACAACATACTTTAATAATATTTTTCCTATCGCTATTTTATGCATTTTATTTGCTTGTGTTCTAGATTAACAAAGCACAGCGTTGGGTTTCACCATTCATGTCTAAAATCATGTCTAAAATTATCGAAAGCTAACGAACAAACTTCTAGTTTCGTTAGAGAGGCATGTAACTGCAATCAACCAACAAGCCAACTAAAAAATAACACCACATTAGAATAATATATTTTCCATCCATTTAAGCATTATGTGGGAAACGAGGAAATAAGAAAAAAATGAAATATAGTTATATAATTTTTTCTTATTTTCCCATATTAGTAGACAAATTGCACCCTTTCCTTTTCCTTTTTCGAATGAGCAGTATGCTGTTGGCCCTATTGGCCTCTACAGCGTCACCGGGCTTGTGGAGGCCGAACTAGAGGAGCTCCGGCCTTGGCTTGGTTACCGTGGAAGGCATCAACAAATGAGAACACAGTGTCGCAAGGGCGTCTCCTTTGAGACTCGGACCACGACTTGCGAGCACCGTTTGTAGTGGGGGACTTTGCTTCGCTCGGTCCGAGCTAGGCCTACTGGGTAGGACTCTTGATGCCCTGTTGGGTTTTTAGATACGGGCTCCTCTCGCGCCGAGGCGCGATTGTGCCACTGAAAAACTAGGACCTCGTCTCCACCGGCGGGGACGGTGTGTGTAGCGCGTGTGGGTGCGGTTGTGTGTAGCCCTACCTACATGTTTCGGATCGTTCGCTTTAGTGATGGGGTGGGTCAGCATCATCGGTTAAAACAAATTGCACCGTTAAGTTCCACCTATTGTACTCAACACACAATGTCCAGAAAACTTTTTGTCGTTATGGGGAACTGGAGTGTCTAACACTGGATTATCTCTGCCTGCATTGCTATAAGCGGGATAAAGCGTGAAAATCTGCTCCTTTTCCCGTTTTTCCATACATTTTCATCTACTCCACGCCCGTATCCAGCACTTCCGTTAACCCAGAGCGCCCGCGGCCGTACCAATTAGTGAGTTCCGATGCAAAGCTCCCAACGAACAATGACTTTTAGGGTGGAACATAGTAAATATGGTAGTCGCCTAATTTATAAACCCTATATACTTTACTGAGTCTAGATTATAATGATTTTAGCTAGATTTTTTGTTGTTTTAAGATTTTGATACTTAAATCGATTTTTCAGACTGTATTTTTTATGATTCAACGTTCATACGGTAAAACGGTGTCCCGTTTCGTATGAGCTCAATCCTAAAAACACATACGAAAACATCGATGTCAGTTCGTTTGTCACCAGGCTGTATCTAATGAACTGTGATAGTTAGCCGGTTTAAATTTTTGCCGTTGATGTATTTCTGTTATTGTTATAACAATAGATACTAAAAACCTGAATAAAATAAATACTAACCACCAATACAACAAAGTCGTTTTTTTGTTGTTTCCATATATTATTAGAAGGTACGGAACCTTTCGTGGGCGACTTTGACTCGCATTTTTCTCCACCCGCCGTGTGTGGATGTTTAAAATATATGTGTTCTAATAAAAAATAGTTATACTAGAACAATCCACACACTTTTTCTCCGCCCTATTTTTTTGACATTAGTGACGAAACTAATTATTAATATATAAAGAAAGGGAAATAATAAGACACACTGTGACCTTAATAGACTTAGTAAGACTTTTGATAATTTGATTTAACTTTTACAAGCTAAAATTATTCTAGTTAGTCACTATGTACAAACTAGTGACTCGGTTACGCTGCATGTGATCTGGTCACTAAGTACCGTATCTATTAACCGTTCTCAAATCTGAGATCGATCTTGAGGTGGCTTGATTTAAAAATACGGTCCTAGGTCTAGGCCAATCACGTGTCCAGTCACATATTTTCTTACAGACTCACGATAACATCAAAATTTTATAAGAAGCCCTGACCTTAACACGACTTTAGTACACTTCAGTCAATTTCCGCTCCGCGAAATGAATTATTGTCATTTTCTAGATATGTTGTCACGACAAAGCGTAGCGTCGAGTTCCGCTACTCAACGGTGTGTCTCAACACTAGATTCCCTCTGCCTACGCTGCTAAATGAAGGATGCAGTGTGAGTTAGAAAAAATAAATTAAGAGCGAGAATCGAACCGACCCTAATGACCTACAAAGCAACTTGTAACCAACCATCTACATTTTTTTATTAAAAAAATAATATTTCTTTATAAAACTGTTCTCTTAATGAGGGATTCTGTGTTGCGAAACGCGAAACAAGTAACGAATAAATCCGAAATACGGTATATCTTTTTAAATTTTACATATTGAAGTAATTAATACTTTAGACGAGTGCTGTTGAGCTCGTACGCTACTACTGTAGTTGCGTTTTATCTTTCATATTTTTTATGTTATATAAAATTTAAAACCAACGTGGTGCAGTGGAACAGCGGAGTGTGCACAAATAATTGTTTCATCGATTCCCACTCGGTGAAATTTATTATCATTTCCACGCTCTGGTATCAAAACGTAGCGCGGCGTTGAGATCCGACATTCAGCAACCAATGATTATCTAAAAAAATAAAACGAAATGAAACATCAAAATAAACTAATTCCACAGTACCAATTTAAAGCCATATAACACATCCATCTTATTTTATACTATATTATTTAAATATTTATTTATACCCTATTCATTTTGATATGAGACAAAATGTAAACAAAGAAATACTAGTTTAAGCTTTTTAATTCGGTCGAGGTTTACTCATGTTTTAAAATATATTAAAAAATATATATAAAAACACAAACACTTAACAAAACAAGAAAGTTAATAAAAACGACAAAAGCTACAAGGGAATCACAACTGTACTACCGTATGAACAGATTGACCGATAGTAAAAAATAGTACCTAATATAATGATGCTATGACAAAACATCACATTTGTTTGTAAAATACTTGCAGTACCGCATTACCTGTGATCTATTATTTATTATAGTAGTTTATTTTAATATTAAAATGCGTCTCAAGTTTGAGAACAAGTTGGCTTTTGGTTGTTTTTACATGTCAAGTATTTAAACACTATTATGAAAAGTAAGAAAATAATCTATGGTATATACCGTTATAAGGTGTGAATAGAAATATGTTTCGATTAAAAATTAGATTTTTACCATTGTTCCTGGCTTTAAATATGAACACAATCGATTTTGAATTAATATGTTCGTTTCTTTTTTTATAAAATTTGAAAACATCGATGGAGTCAATAAATTTAAGTCAATTATTATTACCTAATACCTAAGTTCTATAGACATCGTTCAATAATATTATTTACTTCCATAAATCCATAGATATTTTTCTACTTAATATACTGCATCGAACCCAAAACCATCGAATTTACAGTTAGACTGTCTATAATAATAAAGTTCTATAATATTTCTACTTTAAATTTAAAAAACCGAAATCTATATTACATTGTATAAGAGTAGATTTCTATACTTATACAGGGTATAGATCTATACAGTCTTATCTAGAAGTCTAGATGTAAATTTGAGAATCGAACGAAATATTTTAGCTCTTGATAGAATACTTGGTTTGGTGCAAATCTTTAATCAAGAATTTGAAATATTAGCCTTCCCTAATGAATGGTATTCAATGGTACAGTGGTAGTTAGGAATGCTCTGAGATTCCAGGGTTGTCGTGTCATAGACTGCTTACAATAGTGGTTCAAATTTTTATGATTTTAGAACGAAAATGGTAAGTATTTTTAAAATTAAGGCCATTGTTTAATATCGTATAACAAAAAACTTCTTTAAACGAAACTTCTAATAAACTGGCCTGGTGCAGAAACAGAAGCGTGTGGTTTACGTGGCAGGTTTTGGGTTCGATTCCGACTCAAAAAAAATAGATATTTTCTTTCATTTTTTCGCTCTGGTTTCGTGGTAAGCGCGGCGTCACGTCAGTTTTGCCATCGGCTTTTTTGAATTCGGCGGTTGGTGAGAAGCGTAGTATCTTAACACTATGGTCCTTCAGCTTACACTGCTATTGACCCATCTGTTATAATTGTCTTATTATGAAAGTTGGCAGTTATACGTTTTAAGTGACAATACAAGAATAGCTGGTCTGATGATGGAACCAGGATCTCAATAGTGGAACCCTTCAGAGGTAACTAATAAGCTCGAGTTTTAATTGATATAATTCTTAGCTCCGAGCACATCCTATAGAATTTGTAGCACGCAGTGTAGAAAAATGTGATTTTATTATACAACGAATGTTTTTTTTTAAAAAACATTATTTTAATAATCTGTATAATAAATTTAGTTTCAATTCAATTTGAAACATAATTAGGTCTAAAACAAAGTTCATAAAAACTATGATATACATACATACATACATATATACAAAAAATAAATAATATAAACATTTTTCATAAATGAATACAGAAGTACTATACATATTTGGCTGTTACCTTTTCACTGCGTTATTTCGTACAGCGATGAGAGGCCCAAAACAGACCACGGGATGGGATTTGTCGATAAAATAATTCTTGTATCCCGAACATCGCAAGGTAGGTAGAAAGAACCTAGTGCTTAGTGTTAAGACAATCCGTTACCCAGGCACCATAATTTTTTCGAAACAATGCATGCTGAATGGCAAAACCCAACGCCGTACTCTTTCTTTTACCAGAGCGAGGAAATGAAAATAGATCGTTCTCCCGAGTGCAAATTAAACACGCTGTGCCACTGTGCCATGATAGCCTCATCTTATCTATCTTCTAATATATTTCCATCAATGCTGATCTTGCAGTATATTTTTCATTTATTTCAAATACATTTTTTAATAACTTCTTTGATTTTCACGATTATTACACATTTTAAATACACACGTTTCGAACACTTTGCAACAGTCCTATTCAACAGTCAGTTCAGTATATATATATAGTATAGATTGAGATTGATTCAATAAAATTCTAAATCACTATAATAAAAATCAATAATATATCGACTACTATACAAGCGACACATCACTACTCTAATGAAGGTAAACTTTAACAGTTTGTATGAATATTTGTAGATACTAGATTCGTATTTAGCATCGAAATTCATATTATAGTTTAAAATAAATACTGAAAAGGCGTATGGATAGTTTTGATGTATGAAAATAAAAAAAAAAACGGTTTTTAGATGAGTTTTAAGTAAAAATTTGTGAGTGAGCTTCGTTGAATCTATTGAACTTTTGTATATGTAATGCAACGAGCAACAAATAAAACGTACGTCGGCCAGACCAGTCGTGGCGCAGGGACACACGTATGCTACTTTAAACGCGACAGATTGTGGGTTCGATTCAAGTTCGAGGAAATTAAATATTTTAATTTTTCATTCCTCCTGGTATTGGGACAAAATGCGGCGTTGATCAGCCCGCAATTCCGGCAGAAGTTAGCGGGAAGTGCATCTTAATGGAGCCGGAGTCTTAACATTTGCTTCCTAAGCTCCCTCTGTCTTCGGTAGGCAGTAAATCTCAAAAACAAACATATGTATATATGCTATATTCATGAGCAGGATGCTTCTATTATGTCCAAGAAATTTCGATAATTACATTTTCTTCTTTGTACTTTGCCGTTCTCTATCAATTACTACTCTTTTTCTAGCTCACTAGGTTTTTTTGTTGCTTCGCTATATAGCACTAATGAGTAGATAGAGAGATATTCATCAACCCCTTCAGTTCTGCATCAGAACTGTATAAGTAACTTAACACCGCGTGAGTTTCGTTGAATGTATTGGAGTATATAAGCAAAGGTAAGCTGTTAAAGAAATCTAGATAATTCAATTTCTATCTCTCTTTAGGTATAGGTTTTATTTAAGTGATACATTCTTATTTATTACTTATGTGTCTTTCAGCTCCACTCTGACCACATAGCGAAGTAAGTCCAGAGACACATCCGTTTATCACCAGAATCGAGTTCGAGGCGTAGCGTGTTAAATGGCGCAACTTAACGCCGCGCTTTGTCTTCTTACCAAAGCGAGATAATGAAAATTCTTCTTTAATTAAAATCACCCAAATGGTAAACAAATTCACGACCGTCATGTTTACAGTGAGATACTGGCTGTGCGTTACGACGATTTCTTTATGGAGATCATAAGGAATTGTGTAGATGAAAAAAATATATTGTGTCTTCACACTAGATTCCCTCTGCCCACTCCGCTATGTGCGAGACCCAACGTGAAACTTAAACTGATAACACAAAAAAAACAAAATAGACAGAGAAGACCAATTATTAAGGTATAGATATCTTATAACTTTGCCTCCCTCTGATTTAGATATATTAGATGTTAAGTATCGGAACTCAACACCGTGCTTTGTCTTACAGTTTCGTCAAGAGGGTATCGAACACCCATCCGTCACGTTTTCAGTCAGATACTGTACCATTCTGCCACAACGGCCTCTTTCATTATAATTAACATTTTTCGTTATATATATAAATATAAAATAACTTATCACTATATTTACTTTATCTTCCATTAAACTGAGAGTCACTCTGCCGGCATTACCGGAACACCTGAGACTGGCGGTTCAAATGATCGCTATACGGAAGTTTAACTAATGGTTTATAATTTTCGCGTTGTTTTCCTCTAACATTGAGGACAGTAATTCCTAAGTTACAATTATTTTTTTATGTATAATTTAAACTAAATAAATTAAATATATATAAAAATCGTATTTTGCTAAACCTCTAACTGCAACCCTCGTAACTAAGTTTTTTATCAATTGTTTTTGTAATCGGTAAACAAAAACTAATCGTTTGTGAAAAGAAACAATAGATTTTCTTGACTTTTTACAGTACTAGTACTTTTTACTTGAGCTACAAATTTAGTTATTTTTCTTCTACTACTCTTAATCAGGCTGAGAAATAGTAATTTTTTTTCTTTAGGTATTTCATTCCTAAATGGAGTCCAAGTAGAGACATCATCAAAGTAAATTTTCTTTGCGTGAGTTTTTAGATGCAAATTGGAAAATTCTCTATTTCCCGTAACAGTTCCTAACTCTCCTCTTATATTGCTCCCCAACACTTTCTAAACTACCAAAATGTGAAGTTTTGATTTTCTAAGTCCAATAATAGCACATGCGGGATATAGCGTGAAGCTAAAAAGAAGTATAATAAACTTCAAAACGTAAGTTAACCATAGAACAAAATAATGGTGTGAGCCACCAACAAAATGACAGCGGCCGCCAGAATGGAAAAAGTTCACCCCACTTAAGACCACGATATTTATTAATGCAATTAATTAATTGTAAATTAACTAAAATATAAACATTTTAATGGTAATAAAAAACCTAAATGGTTTCTACATATAAATAACGAAAACGCAGTGTCTTGACACTATGTATACTAGGGTACTCTAGGTACTAAGGAATATATATTTTTAGCGATATTCCGCACATATCAAATTAGGTATAACAAGGTAAGTGAGTCTGACAAGCTAGTGAGTGATAAGACACTACGTTTTTATTAATACACTTTCGTTTCCCATTTCCCACGGAACTCTTGGAGCATTGAGTGTTGAGTAGCGGAACTCTACTCAACCGCGGCCGTGCTTTGCCGCGTTACCATAACGAGAAAATGAAATTGTTAATTTTTTATTCCTCCGAGTTGGAATCGAATACACATTCATCGCGTTAACAATCGCACGCTTGATCCCCACTAAATATAAAGAAATCACAAAGTTAAGTTCTGCCATTTGTATTATCTCTATATATGGCGGGCAAGCGAGAGGCGGTGGCAAGTAAAGAAAGAATTCTCTTCACCCTAGCCTCTCTGGCTGCTTTATTTAACACGAAAACATTTTGAAGACAAAAAAAGCCCAAATGGCTATCGAACCTACAACCACCAGTTAACTATCTTCTGGTAAATTAATAACAAAAATATTATTACTAAATTTATATCTAGAAGCCTAAAAGTACTTCATACGTGCCCTTGCATATGATACGTGCTCAATTGTGAGGTGAAAAAGTTTTGGTTCCGTAAAAAATTTTCAACAGCGGTGTTTTTTCTTCTTGCATATAGCAGTAGGCAGAGGGAACCGAGTGAAAAAACACTCCGTTCGGTATTTTCGAAATAATGAAGATATTGGGTGTTGAGTGTAACTAATAAATATTGTAATATCTATAAAGTTATTCATATACTATTACATAAAATTAAAGTTTGAGACCGTCGTGGCTGCAGTATAGCATCTGACTGTAAAGCGACGGTTGTAGATTTGATTTCCATTCGGGGAATAAATTATATTGATTTCTTCATTCTGGTAAGAAGACAAAGCCCGGCGTTGAGTTCCGCTACTCAATACGCAATGTTTCGAAAGTTGTAATGTATTAATACTAATTTCCCTTTTGCTTACCTTTCCTATTATATACGTTTGTATACGGAACATATCTTTTAAAAATAGGAAATTCACCCTTGTCAATTTTCACGTACAAATTAGTTTACACGGTTGTGATGCGAGACATTGATTTTTACAGCGTTTTTATATAAATATGTAAAACGATACCGTCGTGACACAGCGACTGACGACGGTGGTTGTGATTTCGATTCCCACTAAGGGAGAATGGTTTATTTAATTTATATATGAAGGATTTTTTTTCTGCATGTATACCTAATTTGTTTACTTTTGTAACGCATAACGCTTTTATACGGAATATAGGAAAATGTTGAGTGACAGAACTCTCAGATTTTTAACTTTTGTTTTCTTGAGATTATTTAAATTTCCTCTCTCTGGGTAAAAGTGACTTTGCAATTGTCAATGGAGCACACGACCGTCGCGTTTTTACGCATATCCTGTGCCCTTGCGCCACGACGGCTTCGATAATAATAAAATAAGCAAAAAGTGGAGGACAGAGTGTGGCAACCCTCTCTCCGCCTACCGCACAATTAAAAAAAAGGAAAGAAAGAACAAACAAGATGGGGTTGGAATTAAAACATTCATGCAAAAATGTGGGGGGATGAAAGATATTTTGAATACAATGAGAACGCGAAGGGGCAATTGTTGTACGTTTCAATAATACTTGGATCATGGCTATTAATGGATATGCTGTTGAAGCTGTTGATGTTGGGGCTAATTGTGAAATACCTGGTTTTTAGTGTTTTGTGGTGTTGGTTTAGTTTAGTGAGGTGTTAGTGGTTTTCCTAGTGAAAATTGTGTAGATGTTTTGTCTAATAACTGCTTTTTGGCTTATAAATTTACATTGTCATATTTCCAATACAATAAAAACGCGAAAGGGCAATTTTTGTAAGTTTCAATGATACTTGGATTATGGTTCATAGCTATTAATATGCTGTTGCAGTGGTTTATGTTAGAGTTGTTTGTAAAATAGCTGGTTTTTAGTTTTGGTTTGGTTTGTCGAGGGTTAAACGAATAAAAATATATATTACAATATAAGTTATATAAAAGCAAAGTAAGTAAAATAAAAGTTGAGACATTGATATATAAGTGCAACTATTAAGTTTCTTGGTGGCTCTTCCGCAAAGAACTGTTTTTCGGGCCTTTAGTGGTGGTATATTTGAATAAAGAATATTTTAAATTGAATATAATTAGTGCGAGTTGTGGGTTTTCCATTAATGGGAAGAGTTATTGATGAAACTATCCGTGTAGATGATTTTATTTGATCTTATTGAATAACTGCTACATTGTAATTGTACTAACCATAAAGAATAAATTAAAATATATATATATTTATTGAGATATGAAATGATGAATTTATTTTTCTATGCCAATTATATAAAACCGATGAATTAGCTAGATTGGAAGCTCTAATCACAAAATAATTAGCTTGAATAGATTTTTTAAAGTCTTTTTAACAATTTTATTCTTAGTACTAAAACACATAGGAATTAGATTAAAAAGGCGGAGAGAGAAGAGATTTAAAAGGCTAAAGGCTAAATAATATAATCTTATTTGCTTCAATGTGGGTTACACTCATGTATAAGTTACCCCTCACAGGTCTAAATTATAACTTCTCTTTAGACCGCACTGGAGAAACCATAGATAAAGGTGAAACTATGTGAGTCATTATTTCTTTCCACAAATTTTACTTTCTTTTTACAACCACTGTAAAGTAAAGGGGTGTAATATGTCTTTTTTTTGTTTTCTTTTTATTTGTCAAGTATTTTTCTTGCACCATTCTTCGTATCTATTATTCTACTAGTATTTTAATTCAAATTACAGGCACTATGGATCAGCAAAGCGTCTCCCTGCAAAAATATCAGTAGTGCGTTCGGTTCTTAATCAGGGAATTAATTATTTTTATCTTTTCGCTAAAATTGCGCTGCATTGTGCCCTGAATGCCCCCAATGTCTTGGAAATTGGTTTAGTGCTTTAAAATTACATTTTCTCGGCTAAACCAACTATATACGGGATTCAGAAAAAAAATTAACTGCGACTGCGAGCGATACAGTAATATTAGGCAAAATGCCTAATTATAGAAATAAAATTTTATCATATCTTTTTTTGTTACTCAATATTCTTACACATAAATATAAATAAACTATATTATAATTCATAGTAAGACTGCTTTGCCTAATTTAAAAAAAAGATGTAAAAACTAAACTAAGACATTTTGCAAATTATCGTATTATTAAACCTAAACTGTAACAGAGCTAGTCGTAAATCCAGACTTATTGCGGGATGACGGCGAGCGCGAATCACTCGCGAGTGCATACAGCGATTCACTTGAGTTGATATTACCACCTTAACATATTTATTTAATGTTTATAAAATAACAGAGAAGAGTAGCTCTCAATAGACATCTCCATTATTTACTTTTGACCCGTCTCTGTTTGTTAAATAGAGACAAAAGTTATATATTATTTAATATAGAGATAAACCGGTTCGAATCACAGTTTCATATTTTCTAAGCACGAATGTTACAAATAATTCATGTTTGTCCATTTAGCCTTTTGATATAATAGGCAAGTTTATATTGTGCGCAAGAGGCATATTGTCAAAAACGACGGCTTGTTAATTAGATTTCAACTCGGTTGAATAAATTATTTTCATTTCCTTGCTCTGGCATTTAGCGCAAATACAATGCTCTGTAAACAAAGCGCGCTTTCAGTCCTACCACTTCACATGCAATGTCTCGAAAATAGAACAGTGCTTAAGAACGGGGAGTCCTAACACTAGCATAAAGCAAAAAAATATGTATTAACTTTAATTTGTTTTTTTAGTTTATTTCAAAATCAAAATTCATTATTCCTTATCAAAATTAACATAAGCTACCCAAATTTTAAAGTAATACACCACAAAAGTCACATGAACTAGCCACAAATGAAAAAACACACGAAGGTGGTAATATTAACTCTCAAACACAACTTCATAGTAATAATTTAGGATTAAAATTTGCATTTGTAGATATGCGATTCTTTTGAAACACTCCTCAGTTGATCTCAGGTCATTGGTTCGAGCTGGATAAGATGACATCTCATAGGTATATAAAATAAAGGTGGATTGATATTTTATAGGCAGAACCTAATGTCAAGGTGTGGGTTTGATTCCCTCTCGGGGGTATGATTTTTTTTTTATTTTCTCGCTCCATTAACAGAACGCGCTATTGGTCCACATGTAACTATTATGCGAAATAAAGCGATAAGCTAAAATTGAATTAGAACTTAGTGATGTGACTCTCTGTTCTTTAATTTCTGCCTATTGTAGCAACAAGTATAAGATGGTAAGTAGTAACTTTTTATAAAACATATCAATATCTTTTTTGGGTTATTTAGATACCGAACGCTGGGTGGTGGAATTTTACATTTTCATATTTGAACTTTTTCTACTTAACAAACTATGTATTGGTCGTTGTTGTTGGATTAGGATTTCTAAGTTTAACATATTTTAACGTGTTCTTCTCCCAGTTTAACTAGTCACTGAATTATCGAGATCGTTTTAAATTTTAGCGGAATTCTTGCAAAGATTTTATTGTTGGAACATTCGACGCTCAATATTGCTTATTCAAATTTCTTATAACAAAAAGACAGTTGTTTAGAAATACTTCTACTATTCTATTCATACGTATTTACATACATACAATACATACTTATATATACTTGTAAATAGTAAATACCCTACAGGTACCCATCATTATGTATGGTGAAACATGTCAATGACCGAATGAAAACTCCACTCAGAACCTACGGTTGAGATGTGGTCATTAATATAGCGGATAGGTTATTGGAAAATATTTTTATCATTTTTTTTTCGCTTTATTTTGGCTTCACTGTATCTCGTATTTAGCAGAGTGGGTAGATGTACCATTCTGCAATTTTCGCTTAATTTTCGACACATTGTGTATTGATTGATGGAGCTTAACGCCACGACTCGTGGCTTTGCCATCAAGACCACCATTACGTTTACTGTATAACGTATGTTTGTTTAATAACCGGATATGGATAGAGGTTGACTGGGGTCTATTTTTGGCCATTTTCTTTTCGTGACTACCACTCTTCGCATTTCACAAAATTCCAAAAAAATCGCTTACCGAATAGCCCCTACAACCGGTCGGTACTACCGTTACATCGACATGCGCTTACGCAATGCGTAATTGATTTATCTAATATTTTATAATTTTCGTTGCAGTCGCCGTAAAGAGCGATTAAATGCAGTTTTGACATTGATTTGTAGGCTGAAGGCCGTAGGTTCGATATCTCTTTAGACGTTACTTATATACATATGCATACTAATTACTAGAGGCCGTCCTGGAGAGCAGAGGCAAAGCGTGTGACTGAAAACACGACGGTTGTGGGTTCGATTCCCACTTGTGAGATTGAAATATTTTCATTTTCCTCCCTCTGGTAATATGTTTCGCAACTCACCACGCAATACAATAACTCAAGAATTATACGAAATTACACTTCCTTTCAGCTTAATCCCCACTCGAAAGAATCAAATAATCACTATACTTCACGTTGTATACCGCACACAACAAGGTAGGCATAGGGCACCTAGTGTTAAAACGTTTCCGTTCCCCTCGTTCCACCGAAATCTGGAGGATTTGCGTGTTGATTGGCGGAATTAAACGCAGCACTTCGCAATACCATAAATTTAAATAAAGTTTTAATAGATATTTCATTTTCTCGAGTGGGGATCGAACTCACAACCAGTCGATTTTATAGTCGCACTTTATGCTCCTGCACCACGGCTGGCCTAAGGTAAGAATTATAAGAGGATTGATTGTATTATTATATTATTTTCACTATCCCGGTTTTATACGAGATACTATTTTAGACAAGGCGCGGCGTTGTTTCACCATTCAATACACAATGCCACGAAAGAGAGGGAACGCGTGATGTTAAAAAAATATGAAACATACATACATTTTACCACTACCATGGCGCAGTGGAACGGTGTTAGAATGTAAAACGCGATAGTCGTCAGTTTAATCCCACATAGGGGAATGTAGACAAAACAAAGTATTGTATAGTGATCTGAAGTAGTATTTCTAAGCACAATGATTACGGCTTCGAATTCCACTCAGTATATTTATGTTATCTTTAAAATGTTACTACGTAAATAAAACGGAAAGTTAACCAAACTTTTCGTTTCAGAAAAGTAAAGAACTTTCCGTTTTATTTCTAGACATATCACCGACAAATGGAAAGTAGAGTTTCCTATCATCAGATTACTTAAGCCTAATCTAATATACGATAAATACTCAAAAATCTAATAAAAAAACTGTATACAGGGTGATCGACCGAACAAAAAGTATTTGTATTAAAACAATTCAATCAACAAACATAATACTTTATTAGGAATTTAATAAACTAGCCTTTACCTACGGCTTCGCCCGCGTGGTCTAATAGAAATAAAAAATTTGTATGACATATGACACATTCGAAGGAACTCTAAGGTAGGTGTTACATTGAAAATAGAGTTACATCAGCGTAATATAAGAAATGTAGCCTATTATAGCCTTCCTTGATAAATAGTAGACGATTCAATACAAAAAAAACATTTATCAATTCGAAGCAGTAGTTTCCGAGAAAGGTGCCTTCAACCAAACAAATTCATTAACCTTATAATATTAGTACAGATAAAAAACAGTTAAATATATATTATTCTAATGAATTGAAGTAATAGACGAAGAGCCTACTTTAAAAAAAGCTCTACAGCGGTTTTTAAATGAGTGAGCAAATATTGAATAGATTTCAAGTTGATGGGTATTTTTGGGTAATATTTTGGTTGGCCGTGGTGACTCAGGGTATTGATATTTGTTTTTGTTTTTTAACTTCACGCTGTATCCCGCACATAGCAGGGAGGAAGTGGGAACCTAGTGTCCATACTCTGTTCCCATTAAGACACTAGCGTTGCCCACTTTCCACTGAATTTTTGAGGCTGTGTGTTGGGTAACGAAATTCAACGCCTCGGTTTACCTCGTTACCAGAACGAGGAAATAAATATTGAATTCTCCCGAGTACTAAAAAATATTAATTTATTTAAGCTTTAGTAAAATAATGTTTCATTTACTTTTTTCCCCGCTCTGGTAACGAAAAGTGGCGTTGAGTTCTGCCACTCAAACACTCAATGTCTCCAGAATTCGGCAGAAAGTGGAGAACGGAGGGTCTTAACACTAGGTTCCCTCTACCTACCCTGCTGCGTGAGGGGTACAGCGTGAAGCTGATAAAGGAATGAATGAGCTGAATGATAAATGAGAAACCAAAAAAAAGACCACCTCGACACCAGAGCGAAGAAATAGAAATATAAATTTAAGTAAATATTTCATCTCCTCGAGGGGATTGAATCCACAACCAGTCGATTTTACAGTCACACTTTGTGCCACTGCGCCACGACTTGCCATATAAGTTAATGATGCAGGTGAAACTGCAAGTCGTAACTACTATTTTTTTGGCTTAACGCTGTATCCCGCAAAAAGAAGGGTAGGTACAGGGACCCTGGAAATCTAGAGTTATGTCACTCCGTTGTCATTAAGATCACTTCTGTGTATAGTAAATTGGGGAAACTTTCCGCTGAACTCTTGAAGCAATGCGTGTTGAGTGGCGGAAGTCAACGTCGCGCCTTGCCTCATTGCCAAAGCGAGGAAATTCACATATAAAATATTTCATTTCTTCGAGTGGGAATCGAACCCACATATGAACGAGTATATAAGGGAACAGGCAAATGTACATTGTATATAACATACAGCTACCATGTATATAGGACGTAACTGTATCTCTATTAAATTCATGTACAAGAACGCATCTCGTAACATTAGAATAGCTATTATAGTGCAGGAGATGGGGTGATAAAATTATTTTATATTGTTTTAAAGTGTTAATATTATTGGTTATAATAACCGGACAAGCTCGTGTCGGGCTCGCCCACCGAGGGTTCCATACTAAAATTGGAGGTCTTGGGTTTTTTCTGAAATTGAGCTAAGCTAAGCTTAACCAGAGCTCTTTCATTTAATACGTATATTTCATAATTCTAGGTCAACCAGAAGTACTCTATTAATTTAGATTCGTAAGTAGTATCGTATATAGAGAAATTCTGGGCATTATTTTGATATCGACTTGAGATGCAAAACTCAAGGTCTCCCTTTATCTAGCCCACTTAGAAAACCAAAATATTATATTTATAAGTATTTTATCTCGAAAATGAATTTTACGACCACGGTAGGACCATTCCAATACACTACAACGCCATATATACCATAATAATGGGATACCAAATATAAATATTGGCTAGTTATGTTTACTTAATATATTTACTAACTGCCCCTCCTACTATAGTCAAAGTCAAGGTCTATATATATTGGAGAAATTTTCAAGAACTTCCATATTAGTGGTAGCTGAGTTGACGGACAGACGTACGTATTACTTTTTTTTATATTAATATATAGCTCACGGTGTATCCCGCGTAAAATAGGGTAGGGAAAGAAAATCTAGTGCTAGGACACTCCATCTATCCATCGGAAGTTGACGCCACGCTTTGCTTTTATAACACATTTAGAAAATGAAAGCAATGAATTTCCCCGAACGGGAACGCAACCTACAACCGTTGCGCTTATAGTGAGACACTATGCCGAACGACGCAAGACGAACATTTTTTTATATATAATTATCTTTATTTACGTTTTTGTTTGTTTTTATTTGTTGATTCGAAATTTTGCCAATTTTTAGATAGTTATTTTTCATGCAACTTTTATTCGATACAATTCTACACATAATATTCTTCCTTCTCCTTTATCTTTTCTTTTTTTACTTTTTAGAGAACACTTTCTCATAAGACTCCGTTCTCCATTTTCCGGTCGAATTCGAGACATTGTGTGTTAAGTGATGGAACTCAACATCGCGCTTTGTCATGCCGCTTTGTATTTTGTAAATGAGTGGGAAAATAAATTTAACTTCCAAAAACCATATATTTCTTCTTCTGTTGTTTTTATATTTTTCTCGCTTCGATAACAATACAATGAATTGCGTCGAGTTCCGCCACTCCCCATGCAATGTCTGGATTTTTTTTTCGGTGTGTAGAGGACAGTGTCTTAAAACTAAGGTACAACTGCCTATCCTGTTACTTCCCTACGTATCCCGCTGTATACGGAATATTAAAACATTTTACGATAATTTTATTGCTTTGAGTGCATTTTATGCATTTTAGTGCCATCATTAGAAGTACCATTCCCGTTAAATTCCGTTGAAACTAGTTTTGAAGAGATTGATCGATGCATAATGACGATAGATATACCCTATAGAGATTCAGTTATTAAGCGATGGTTTCGAGTTCATACTTTAGTAATGGTTAATTATTTTGTTATTTATATTTTTTTAATTTATTGTTAAAAGGTTTTATATAAGTAATTTTATATGTAGATAAAAAATTGTAAGTGGAAGAGTTTATTTGGTAGAACACAATCATCTCAGGAACTGCTGATTAAAATTAAAAAAGTTTACGCAATCGTTACTTCACATATCAAGAAAGCCCATAAGTTAACTACAGTGAGAGTTATCTCGGGTACATAGAATTATATCATGAGTCATACACACAGCCATAACCGCAAGTACGCAAAATATAAACAATTTAAATATCCCCCGAAACGAATCTTCATATAAGTTAAGGAAACAGGTTAACTCCAAATTTTAGTACAGCAGTTAACATCATAACGACTGATGTGATACAAAATAGCCTGTCCTCGATAAATGAACAAAAATGATTTTTCAATTCGAAACAGCAGTTCCTGAGATTCACATATTCATCAAACTCTCTAGCTTTATAATATTATAGTACAGATAATATGATATTTAATTATGACTTTGTTTCAGCTATTCCACAAAAGATGGCGCTAATCAACTATAGTAGACTGTTACTAGTGCTCGCTGTAGCTCAGTGTGCGGCAGCATCGGATCTTTTAAGAAGTAAGTTATTTTTTTTTTGGTGGAATAATAATTATGTTAATACATACTCAATGTTTGAGAACTGTAAAACGGTTGATCAGCATTATAGCGCTAGCGACGCAAATCCTGTTATATCTTAGCTGTATTCCGTACACAGCAGGGTAGGCAGTGAGAACCTAGTGTTAAGACATTTGGTGGAATTGCGTATTGATCGAACAAAAAGAAACAGAACTCAACGCCGGGCTTTTGCATTGGTGCCAAAACGAAGTAATGAAAATATTAACAAAAAAAAAATTGCCTTAAACAAGAACTTCAGCTCTATATTATATTTATAAAGTACTAAAAGCGCCACCGCCGCCATCTTGAGAAATTTAATACAAAATCACTTAAATGACAGTAGATGGCAGTTTCCTATAAAGCATATATTTAGTTATGCTATTGCGTACGAGATGGCCTAATTAAAATATTTTGTTTACAAATTATAGTACTTTGTATCGGCGGTAAGATCTTACAGACTTATTATTATATTTATATTCCCAAAAGTATTATATACTCAATATTATAAAAATATTATTTTGTAAATAAGCAATATTATAGTTTACGTTTAGAATTTGATTTATTTATTAGGTTTTTGATAGAAAAAATATGAGTGACACACAAAATCTCATGTAATATTTGAACGATTACAGTTTTATTTCTTCACTTATTTCCAACTGCGGCTATGGCCCCAGTGGTCAAATGGAAATTTTAATATATGTAGCAAAAAAAATTTGCTACCAATTTAATATAATAGTCCAATTTACCCGATTTTTATCTTTTTATCTCAGCAAAACGTCAGTCCGGGCCAGGCAGCATATTCACGGTGGGCAACGGGGAACAGTGCTTGGGAGCTGATCGTTCAACGGGAGGAGTTTGTTTGTCAAGAAACCAATGCAACACACAAGGCGGCAAGGCTATAGGATTTTGTGGTGTATTTGCTACCTGTTGTTCTTGTAAGGAGTTTCTTTTTTTACCAGTAATAAGACACCTTCTCTCTGCATATCTTCTTCTCTTCTTTCAGTATCATCATAGATGCTGTGAACTCAAATTTGTACGTAAGAATTTTAATAGATGTTTTCATTTCTTCACTCGAGCAGCAAGGCATAGTGCGGTGTTACACCACATACATACAACGTGACAAAAAAAATAAAAACTATATATCACTACCGAACGCGCAATATGTCTTAAACACTATTAAAAAAACCTTATATACAGTATGTTTTTTTTAGTAAATGTTTTTTTAACCAATTTCAGTAAACGCCTGTGATATAAGAACCAACACTAAAGTAGCGGTGTTCATAAATCCACCACTTAACAGGGAGTCATCAGGTTTAGAATGCTCATACAATATTGAAATAAATAATAACAATGTGTGCCAAATGAAAATTGAATTCGAAACGTTTAACTTGGCACCACCTACGACAGTAAGTTTAAGTTGTTGTTTTTATGTTTTCCTTAATGTAGAAAAAAATTGTGATTTGTCAATTTATTAGCTCTGTGTTAAGACACCTTTGAATGTTTATACTAAATAAGTCTTTCCCTGAATGGAAATCGAATCTATAACCATCGTGTTTACAGTAAGAGGAAGTTAAAAAATTAAACAGACGACACTCCATTGTAAAATTAGTGCCAGTTCAGGAAAAAAAATCTGAAAACTATACATTTGTAGTTAAATCCTAAAAGTTAGTTAAGTTAGTTCTAGTGAGGTATCGTATGAAAGAGCTCTGGCTAAGCTAGGCTTGACTTTCCGAAAAAAATCGAATTTTTCCATCCACTTTTTGTACGAAACTCTCGGTGGGCGAGTCCGACTCGCGCTTGTCCCGTTTTTAACTATATTTATCCAATTTCTAGATCGACGAAGTGGAAAACGTGACGCACCGACCCGGCTACATCTGCAAGAACGATATATTCCAAGTAACCAATCTACACGCCAACTCTGACTTCCTACCTTCCCTCTGCGGTGATAACAGCGGACAGCATAGTAAGTGAAGTGGAATTTTGTTATTTGGGTAACGAATTCGAGTTTAAACGTATTGGTGAGACTAGGCCAGTCGTGGCGCAGCGGCACAAAGTGTGACTGTAAAACCGACTGGTTGTGTCTAGTTATCATTAAGAAATATGTATATGTAAAAATATCTCTGATACGTAACGACTTAACTAACTTAACTTAGCTTCACGCTGCAGCCCTAACGGGGTAGTCAGAGACACAAAAAACTCGTTTAGGCGGTTTAGAGTAAATTTTAAAAATTAAATGGGGTGAGATCTAAATTGTTATATACATCCCCACACATCGCTCAATTTTTGAGTGGCGAAAATCAACGCTGCACTTTATCTTGTTACCAGAAATAGGAAATGTAAAAAAATACTTTCCCTGAACTAAAATCGGACGAAGAACCATCACGTTTACAGACGCTGTGCCATTAAGACCATTCAATTTAATGATTTAACTAAAGAATGCACTCTACATTTGTTCTTTTAGGAATCGAAGCCGCAATCATCTCCTATATCTAACAACCAAATCAAACATATTTTTAAAAAAATAAATAAATAAATCAGCTTCACGCTGTATCCCGCACACAGCAGGGTAGGCAGGGGGAACCTAGTGTTAAGACACTCCGTTCCCCACTTTCTTCGTACCGCTGCGCCACGACTGGCCTCAAACATATTTTTTTAAATCAAAATTTTATGTAACAGTTTACGTCCGAGTGAACGCAACGACGAACAGCAGGTCCATACGTCTCAACTTCAAGTTGGCAGACCGTGTGTCCCAACCAAACTTACCGCAAGCCACCTGGAAGATTAAAGTGACACAGCTGGAGTGTTTCAACACTTTAGGGTAAGTTTACTTTTATTATATCGCAAACTTACCTTCACCTGTGACGTTGCTCGCAATATCAAAAGGAAATAACTAAGAGTTATACATGACACAAGACATATGTCACACGATGTCACCTGACACATCCTAAGTGCCAGAGGTAGCTCTGACTGGCTTAGTCGGCACGCCATTATAAAAGAGCTTACCTAAACTGAGACTGACTCTGACATTACACATACATTTAAACTATTAACGTGCTGTAATAAGGAAGGCTCCTCCTCTATGAATAGAGTATACAAAATTATTTTTTATATTTTCTATTTTTTTATAGAAAATACCGCGACGGTTTATTGGATGCTATCACAGCGTCTCTTCCTTCGACACCCTTCACTTCTACCGCTGATAGAGACGAATATTTAATAGGTAAGTATATAATAAGGAATTAGAACAATAAAATATATGGTATTCTTTTTAAACTTTCACAATAAAAGTGACATAACTTATGAGGCCAGTCATAGCGCAGCGGCACGAAGTGTGACTGTAAAACTGACTGGTTGTGGGTTCGATCCCCACTCGAGGAGATGAAATATTTACTTAAATTTATATTTTCATTTCTTCGCTCTGGTGTCGAGGCAAAAGTGCGGCGTAGAGTTCTGCCACTCAACACGCAATGCCTCCAAAATTCGGCAGAAAGTGGGGAACGGGGTGTCTTAACTTTAGGTTCCCTCTGCCTACTCTGCTGTGTGCGGGATATAGCGTGAAGCTAATTTATTTAATTTTTAACTTATGAGAATACATTTCTTGAGAATTTACCTAAAATTTCAGAAATGATATTATTTTATTATTAATTGAGCAAAAATAGTTAAAAGTAACTGTTAAAAGTAACATATTAACAGCTTTATTAAAAAAAAAATTAAATTAATTTAATTAATTAATTAATTAATTAATTAATTTTGGAGGCATTGCGTGTTGAGTGGCAGAGCTCAACGCCGCGCTTTGCCTCGACACCAGAGCGAAGAAATGGTAATATAAATTTACGTAAATATTCCATCTCTTCGAGTGGGGATCGAACCCACAACCAGTCGGTTTTACAGTCACACTTTGTGCCACTGCGCCACGACAGGCCTCTTTATTGATTAAAATATAAAAAAAATACGTTTTTAAGTTTTTGACACTCAATTAGTTTATTGTTAATAAATTCTACTTGGTCTTTTTATTCTCTTTCTCAATGGTTAGTACGTTTTTTCAGCTCCTCCCGGCTGTCTCCAGTACTATCCAGATCGAGCTGGTTTCTTTGAATCATTTAATTACAACCGTGGTGCGGGACCATACATCGCAAATATGGCTTATGCGACGTGCTTCAAGCGAACATCTGATGTTTGTGGAATTAAGTAAGTTATATTTATATATTTCCACACAATTTGAGATTCCGCCTTTGTCATCACGTGAGGCCGTCGAAGCCCAAGGACAAAAGGGTGTGACTGTAACGCGACGGTTGTGGGTTCGATCCCCACTCGAGGAAATGAAATATTTATTTAAATTTATATTTCCGTTGAGCTCCACCACTCAACAAGCAATACCTCCCAAATTCAGCGAAAAGTGGGGAACGGAGTGTCTTAACACTAGGTTCCATCTGCCTGCGCAGCAGGGTTTAAATTTATTTATAAATTAAACAGATTGACGGCAGCTAGTTTTGATATGGCATATCACGCCGACACCAATTTGTACCTCGACACGGATTGTCAACTGAACCCCGTGACGCAAGGGTTCGCGCAATCAGAGGACTACCTGTTCGTGCCTGAAGCGGAGACCGCTGATGGGTTACGAGGATCTAAGTTCTGCGGTACTAGTGCTGCTAACCAGATCATTGCTTGTAAGTTGTGATTTTGTTTTTACTAGTATCATATGAAAAGTGTCAGCGTTAAGTGCTGCTACCGAACGAAAAGGAAAGTCAAGAACAGCGCTTCTTGCTGATATGTCCTCTCTGCCACCTACTCTACTGAAAGAAAGCTGGAAAGCGTGAAGTTGCTGATAATATAAATTTATATTTGTTAGATTAAATGCACAAAGCGTAGTTGTAATACGTCTATAAATATAAAAAAAAATAGTAATTTGAATAAGAAACTATCATTTTAATAAAAAATATTAATATTTTTTTAACAGCTACTCCTCCCGGTCCACTCTACGTGTACTTCAAGAGTGACAATTTAGTGACAAAAGACGTTAACGAAGCTGGATACCGTTTCAATTACAATGTATTAAACAACTGCTATTTAAAGAAATAATGCGATTTAATATTGATTCATGAATCAACTTAAAACGTTTCCATAAATCAGTTAAAAATTGATTTAAATCTTTTAGATGATGTTTTTTAAATCACATTAGATATTTCTTATTTATTTCAAGCACATAATGGCCAGTTTTTTTATTTCTTAAAATGCTTTAATTTTATTGCTACTTTAATTTGTATACTTATTTATTGTAATAAATATAAACAGACTGATCTATTTAAATATTGTAAGATACTTATATAAATTTATTTAAACCAGGTGTGCATTTTTTATGAAATAAATTATGATAATAAGGTATGCATTTTAATTTCCCCTAATTGAGTACTTGCCTTGAGTATTAAATAATTTTTTCCATCATCCTTTCTTCTTTCCAACATTTATGATATTAAAAATGTATTTACCTATTGATATATTATCTTTTGTATAAATAATTGTAAATTAATCAATTAAAATAAAAAACAGACGGAAACCTTTTACTTTCGAAAAATATTCTCAAAAAATACTACGTTTTGTATGAATATAATCATTATATTAATCACTTATTTCAAATCGTAACAACATAATAGAGAAAAGTCGTTCCCATTAAGTCATTTCCATTCCCCAATTTCCGCCGAGTTCTGGAGGCGTTAAATGAGAGGACTCAACGCCGCCGCCTCGTTACCAGAACGAGGAAATGAAAATATTAAATATAACTTTATTTCCTCGACTGGAAATCGAACCCACAACCTATCGTGTAGCGGGATTCTGGTAGTTGCACGCCTGTGACCCTTCCCGCGACTGGCCTCAAATTATTTTTCAAACATAAAAAATAAAAAACAATTACAAAAAACGTATTGTATATAATATAAAACTTTTATTTGTATAGATGAACTAAAAAAACAACATAAATAAATGCATTTTTATACTTTAATGTCGTAGTTTACCAGTTACTTTCATGATTTTACTTAAAATTTAATTCAAAAGAGGAAATTTACTTTATGTTATAATCATAATAAACTCATATTTTATTTATGTTTACAAATATTTATAGGCTTGTACTTAAATAAAAGCATGTAAAAATATAAAATGTATGTTTTTATATAAAAATAACTACGACATTATATTTAGCAAAATACAAATATGGATTATTTACATTCGTACTTATAAATAATACAGGCTTTAAAATGACTAATTTATAAAAAAAAAAACTAAAGCAATTCGTTCCATATTTTCGATGATCTTGTCAAAATAGTCGATAATTTATATTTTATGCAAATAAAAATAATTTTGATAATTGAGCAAATTTTAATTTCTTTTGTATTTCTTTTGTAAATATTTACTTACTAAAATGTGGTGATTATAAATAACAAATTTAAATAATTTTAAAATAAGTAATGATCATATTAATTCATCGTATTCAATAATATATATATAATTTTAAAGAAATCTTAAATTCGTTAAATTTATTACTGCCATGATTCATTAAAATCATAATGAAATAAGTATAACATACTTTACTCAGTGACTAAGCAAATATATAAAGAAAAGAGATTGTTTTCGAATCAATTGAAAAAACATATATAATGTTTTATATTAGCTACCGATGTCAAATATTGAGAATACAAAAGGACTCTTATTTCAACTTTTGCTAGAGTCAAAATCCGTCTAAAAGTTTTTTTATAAAACTTTTACACAAACATAGATCGTCACAGATTTTGACATTTATTAATTCTTTTATTAAATAGATTATCATTCACTGGTTATGAACTGTGATACTTTAGAAAATGCGAAAACGTAACGTAACGTATATTAAAGCGAATTCTCGCTTTTATTTAGGTTATATTACAATTTATTTCTTTTATTGTTATAATTAATTTTGCACCATAATAAAAAAAATATACAAATCTACTTAAATAAAGCTATGCGCTCTATATAAAAATATGTAATTTTGTTCAATATCTCATTTGATTCAACAAAGATTTTGTTTGGTTCTTAGTTTATTATAACATGATTTATGAATTATATATTGATATGTAAAAGACTTAAAATAAAATGTTCAGTAATATAAAGAAGAAAGATGAAGAAAAGACAGTCACTTTTTATTAATAGTAATGTACATTACAACTAGAGGATACTTCTTAATAGCTACAACATTTCTTTACAAAACAAATTGTAAACATTACATGTACTTAATTTTTTTTAAAACAACGAGAGATTTTCAAACATAGATCGATTTCATAAAGGTGGAATGTTTTATTTTTTGGAAATGTGAATTATATTATCTTCCCCATGCGTTTAATAAGCCGGGAAAATAAAAATAATTAATATATAATTTTAAAATTTCTCAAGTGTAAATCTAACCAACTACCAATCGATCTCAGTACTACACAAGACGTTACGTCAAATTCACAAAATTATTATGCAAATCAATAATAATTGATTGAGTCATATATCAAATCATAATTAAGAATAAATTTAAAGCATTACTAATATTGTATAATTATAATAAAAAAATACACTTTAAAAAAAATACAAAAAAAACATGGATATTTACAAAAATATCCAACGTCATAATATTAATTTTCAATTGATGCACAAATATTTCATTTTTCATTATAATACTTTATTATCTGTCATAAATCCATAAATACTTATAAAAAATATTTTGTGTATATATTTAGCTGTTTTTATTTATTTTTATCTATAAAATGGTGGGCCCCGACTGACTGTGTACGTTGAAAGGGGAATTCCCTTCGTGCCATATATAGGTTCAGCATTTTCGTAGTCCACGTCATAGTATATACCGGTTTGATTCTGAAAAAGTAAATTTGATTAATATTACAATGTAAGTAGTGAGGCCAGTCCCCACTCGAAGAGATGAAATATTTACTTAAGTTTATATTTCTATTTCCTTTCTTTAGTTTCTATTTCTTCGCTCTGGTATCGAGGCAAAGCGCGGCGTTGAGTTCTGCCACTCAACACTAGAACCTCTACAATTCAGCAGAAAGTGGGGAACGTGTACCCTAACACTAAGTTCCCTCTGCCTACCCTGCTGTGTGCGGGATACAGCGTGAAGCTGATTAATTTATTTTTTAAATAGTAATATTATGTTTTAAATGAATTTCCATATTTATATAAACATAAAAAACAATATTAACAACATTATTTGGTTTGCAAGAACCCCTTTTCAGGTGAAGCCTCCTCCAAAGCATACCAACGTTCCCTATTATGACAAATTTTAGTTCAAGATGAGTATAAAAAGTATACATAAATGTGTAATAATTACATGCATGCTCCTCGCCCTGGACTTGGGCCGCGGCACGAGCAGGTCCGCGCGGTCCTGCACGTGGCTGGACGCGTCCGAACTTGTTGACTCCGTGCCTATTGCGTGGTTGGAGTAACCTGGAGGCGGAAAATACGTAAAAATATTTATAAATATTTTGTAAATAGTGAAAAGACGATTAAAAAAATGTTTATATTTGAGGCCAGTCGTGGCGCAGGGACACAAAGTGTGACTGTAAAATCGATTGGTTGTGCGAGTAGTGTATTTACATTTATATTTTCATTTCTTCGCTCTGGTATCAAGGCAAGGCGCAACATGCCATGCCTCCAGAAAGTGACTCCTCGGCGGAAAGTGAGGGACCGAGTGTCTTAACACTGGGTTCCCTCTTCCTATCCTGCTGTGTGCGAGATACAGCGCTTGTGCAACAAAAATGTTTATAATGGTGAAGGTGGTTGGTTTGATACCCAATGGGGAGACCAAAATATTTCCATTTCCTCACTCTGATAACAACGAAAGAACGTACAAAGCACGTCGTTGAATTTCAATACACCGCTACGTTGCCGATACTTTCAATTACGTTGGAATGTGCTTGTGCGTGGACAAACGGGTGTCTTACGCAGTAGGTTCCCTTTGTTTACTTTACAAAAAAAAATATCAAAAAATCACTTTACTTACCATATAAGTTATGATGTGAATTTGTATTCGCCCTGCTTGTCACAGTGTTCAACGTTCCCATGTGAGGACCGTGCATGCCCAACCTGTAAAAGAAAGGGATACACATATCATTAATAATTCTATACAAGAAAGCGTTGTGGCGTTGTAGCGCAGTGGCACATGCGTGGGACTGTAAGCGCGACGGCTATGTGTTCGATTTCTACTCTGGGGACAGAATTATTTTATATTTTTTATTTCTTCGCTGTGGTAAAAAGGCAAAACGCGGCGTTGATTTTCACTACTCAAGACTGAATGCGTCAAGAAATCGGCGGAAAGTGAGGAGTTGAAGTGTCTTTATAAAGAACAAAGTCTCTTAATACTAGATTCAAATGTTGCCTCTGCCTACTCTGCTATGTGCGGGAGGTTTCGCCCATATAAACTTTTGGTTATATTATAGGCAAATTATATAAAATCCTAAAATTTGTTGTAGCATATGTGTTATTTTGATGCATAAGCTATATTATCGTAATGTTTCATCAAAATCCGTTCAGTAGTTTTTACGTGAAAAAGTTACAAACATTTATCATCATATTTTTTTATATTTATAATAGTAATAAATTGGAGGAACGTTAGTAGAATAATACAGATAGTACTTACCTAGGTAAAGGTACTGGAGGTAGAGTAGGATAACCACCAAACATGGCGGACGACGGACGCGTCGCCATAGTTTGGATAGGATCTGTGGACTGTGGAAGTAAAAGAAAAATTAATAAAATGAAGTTAATTGAATTCACTAAAATTTGTGGCGACACACGCTTAAACGCGACAGATTTGCACTCTAGTTAATGAAATATTTAATGGGAACGGAGTGCCTTAAAAGAAATAAATAAAAAAATAAATCAAATTCAAGCTGTATTTCGCACACAGCAGGGTAGGCAGGGTGTTAAAATACTCCGTTCCAGACTTTCCGCCGAATTCTGGAAACATTGTATGCTGAGCCGAACCGTGCTTTGTCTCGATACAAGAGCGAAGAAACGGTAACGGAAATAAAAATTGAAATATTTCATGTCCTCGAGTGGGGATCGAACGCACGACCAGTCGCGTTTACAGCCACACTTTGTGCTCAAAAGACTAACCTAAATTCAAAATTTATACATATAAATAAAATTGAAGTATCTGCCTGCGATTTCAACATTACTGTGTTTTTTTAAGTGTTATAAATAAAAATATAGTTACAAATACTTACCTAAAACGCAAACAAACGATTTATTTATTTTTTTGTATATTTTTTTGTTTGTCCGGTCTAATCTACGAAACAGTTAAACCGATTTTCTGGGACTACCACTAAAAGATTGAGGGGATTGTAGAGCAACATATAGAAATAATGCACCGAGTGGGAATCGAACCAATAACACACTCTGTGCCGCTGCTTCAGGACGGTCTAAAAGAAATATCTAAGTCGCATTAAAAGATTACAGTACGGTCGGAGAGTCGTGGCTGTCCTAAACTTAAGCTGAGCTTAACCACACCGTGCTGTAGTGACACACTTAGTGACCCATACCGCGTAGTTACTCGCTTGCGCCATCGCCTCAGCTAGCTGCGCCCATCGCATCCTCTCTTCAAGCGTCACCTGAGACAAAAATATATATATATATGAATATAAAAATATATAGCACATATATTAAAAATATATAAGTAAATGTATTAAAATCATTTTTCCTACTCAATATTTACTATTTTTACTTTACGTTGTATCCCGCATAAAGAGGGAATCTGATGTTCAAGCTCCGTTTCCATTAAGATGTTTCCGAACCTTCAGTTAATTTTTCAAGGGATTTGGCAGAATTAAACGCCACGCTTTGCCTCATCACAAGTGCGAGGAAATAAAAATCTTAAATATGTCATTTCTACTAAATAAATTACACACAAGTTTCTTTTACCTTTTGACATAATATACTTTTTAATTTTTTATTATTTCTTCTGAATTCAGCACACAAAGTATCAATGTGGTTACAATTCCGTTCTTTAAAAGGAAATTGAACCTGTACTAACCTGATAAGGAGGCTGGCCGACCGGCGGCGTCTTTATGGTGTTGGACGCCATGTAGTTGAACACAGGGGACCCCATGCCCACTGCTTTTTGTTCGCGTGACCATTTGCGGCTGAAATATGAAATAAATTATATATCTTTTATTTGTTTTTTAAGATTTTTACCTTTATGCTTTTTATACAATAGCTATACTTTTATTTATCTTTTAATTTTAAAGCGCGTATAATAACGGTAAAAGAGTGGAGCCTTGCGGGACTTCGGGAAAGACTGTTATGTGCTTAGACTTGCTTGCTTGCTTGCTTGAAAAAATTGCAAAGCAGTGCGACCATACTCGAGACAGGAATTATTTTCATTACTTAAAAAATCACCACGACCAAAATATTTTCATATTATATATAACTTTCAAAATAAAAAAGAACCCACTACCTACCTCCAAGACATGAGAGCTGCCAGCGTGAGTCCTATAACGAGCGCGGCGGCCAAACACGCGCCCACAGACACGCCTATCACTTCGCCATCCATCTCACATGTAGAACCGTAATAGCCCGATGAACACCTACATAATTACAGTAAAATAATTATTATACATGGGAAACTAGTATTAAAAAACTCCGTTCTCGTTAAAACACTTCCGTTCTGCTCTTTCCGCCGAATTCATGGCGCGTTTAAAACCGGAACTTAACGCCGTGCTTTGCCTCGTTACCAGAGCGAGGAAATCAAAATATTAAACATTTCATTTGCCAGTCAGCCTGGCGCGTTTACAGACGCACGTTTGTGCTTCTACGCCACGAGATAAAAATACTAGAGTATCTGTAAAACTGTAAAATTCCTATACAACGTACAATGTGGTGCATGAGTCGTGGCCGGCCTAAAGTTTATTTTAGACCAGGGGTTTCCAAAATTTTCTTGATCAAGGACCACTTTTATTACTTTCTTGGTATTTTTATAAACTTCTTACCATCCCCAGGCATAATAAATTAAAATCCTTCGAGAACCATATTTGAATGAAAATTTAAATAAAAACTCACGTGCAATACGGCCGTCCCTGTGCATATCTACAAACACCGCGGTCGCTACACTGCGAAGCGGAACACGGTGTACAACGCCGTCCCGGAAATGAGCCTGCACCCAATGCGGTAGCTGAAGTAGATGACTCATCCAATGTAGTATCTGGGCAGGCACATCTGGAAATTATTTAATTATTAATCATTTTAGTGACCCACAAATTGTTTTTTTAAGAGATATAGGTTCGAAAAAATCCTTTTTTTTTTCAATCAGCCATACACATTTTGTAATTAAAATTACATTTACATAAATAATATATATTTAAAGAAAATCTAAAATCATATTTTTTTTATATTCGTCTATTACAAAAAGGAATATTCGCGAGTAGGACGGACGTAATAGATCGGATAAACGGTCGTTCGGCTGGTCAATGTCGGATAATCGAAGTAGTAATAAGTTATTTTTAAGTTATTCTATTTTATGTCAAAACACTCGGTTCTCCACTTTCCACCTGAATAAATGTTATATACTTACTTAAACGTCCCCCAAACGTTGGTGCAGATCGCCAAAGAATGACAATCGTTGAGATCCGGAGACGAGCATTCATCCAAATCTGGAAATAATATAAAATAATCTATTAATAAAATATCATAGAAATGGGCGAGTTTATTTTTAATTTGATGCATAATGTATGAAAAAGGATTACTATTTTATTGACAATACATGATAATCAAAGACTATACGATAATATACACGTTACCTCTCACACTTGACCATGATCATGTATCATTCAAAACTCTTAGGTTTTTCTATTTGACAAATGTGTATACAATAAAATCGAACCCACTAACCTCTAACCGGTAGTACGGCGCCGTTAGGAGAGTCCACCCACAAAGCAGAAGAGCCCACGTTGTTTGAACGACGACGTATGACGCCCAGTATGTGTTTGTGTATATCCGTTGATATTGAGGGGCGAAGTATTTCAGCCGTCTCTTGTAGCTAAAAGGGAAAAGTTACCGAAATTCAATCTATGTATATAAATGTCTTACGTAAGAAATAATTCAGTTACGTAAAAGTTACGAAAGTTGAATTTAAATAATATTTATAAGTCTTTCGTTACTGAGTGTCTAATCGACAAAACAAAGAAACTACGCGGCGTAGAACGCTGAAATTTGAGGCAGATTCTGGACAATATGTGTAAGGTAGCAATCAGACGGGATTCCCCAAAATTCCTGCGGGAATGTGGAAATACGGGATGTCACGTTTACGGCTCGATATTCAATTATTACTAAAAAGCTTTCTTCGTATTTCGGGGGAATTATTATAGTAATATCTAAATACTCACCAAAACGGTATAATTGACGTAAACACCACTATGGTCGTCGACACCGTTGTGTATTGAGTTGACTGAACCACTCACGAAGTCGTCAGAGAAGGGCGTCATCGAGAACGCTGAGTCAATCTGGAAAAGAAAAGAATAAGAAATATGATATAATATATATACATTTAAACTTTATTATTATAAATTATATTTTATATTGTTCACACAATGCCTGCCTGAAAGTGTTTTAATGGGAACGGAGTGTTTAAACATTAGGTTAACAGGTTCGCTCTGCCTACTTACTCTACTCTATGTGCGGGATACAGCGTGAAGCTACAAAAAAGGGTATAGACTACTCACCATTGTCATTCCGTATTGAAAGCCAAACATTTATAAAATATTACAATTTTTTTTACTATAACTGACATTAAAAAACTTCAAATGAACTTTATATAGAAGCTCAATATAACATAAGCATTTATAATTTTATTAATTCTAATTCAACATTCAACATATTGTTAATAAAATCAACATTACTAGTTAATTACAATTAAATTCTTTATAAAAATAATGTTTATTTTGTAAGTAAATCCTAATAGGTTATTGACATTCAATAAATTATTTTTTCTTGTTTTCTTATTTCATATTTGAACCTACACTCCATAGTAATAAATATAGACTTACAGCTCTAACTGCTTCGTAGCTCATCTGTTGATATGGCTCTGACTCTTTATCTGTTAGTTTATTGTCCCACGCCACCTGAAATTAACGAAAAAATATACATATAAAATATATATACATATATAAAAAAGTATCGATATTATTGATCCAACTATATTTGAAGCCGGTCGTGGCTCAGTGGCATAAGGTGTGATTGTAAAACCGACTGGTTGTGGGTTCAATTCCCACTCGAGGGGATGAAATATTTATTTAAATTTATATTTCCATTTCTTCGCTCTGGTGTCGAGGCAAAAAGCGCGGCGTTGAGTTCTGCCACTCAACACGCAATGCCTCCAAAATTCGGTTGAAAGTGGGGAACGGAGTGTCTTAACACTAGGTTCCCTCTGCCTACCCTGCTGGGTGCGGGATACAGCCTGAAGCTAATTTAATTTTTTTTTAACTATATTTAATACTACTACTAGTCGGGAGAATTTAGCTATAAATATAATAAAATTTTTACTAACACCCTCTTTTCTCTTTAATTTTAACTAATAGAACCCAAAACAAGGCCTTTTTTAAAGGTCTTAACAAATTTTGCGTTCTGATCTGTGCGTTTGAACACGCTAATTTCAGAAACGAGAGAGAATACAAATTTCGACGGAAAGTGAGAAACGGACGCATAAGACATTATACATTAGGTTTCCAGGTTCCCTTTGCCTATCCTACTAAGTGAGGGATACAAAATAAAATAAAAAAAAATATAAAAAGTACCTTTCTATCATATATCCTATCGACACGCAAATTAAGTATGAGTGACACAACTCTCCTGCATGGATCTCTGTGTACTCGTCTCGCGTAGCCTGGTCTACATTGACAGCTTGAAATACCTTTAAAAGAGAGAAAATACTAAAATTAATATGATTAAATTAGTTAAAGATTTTGAATTACTTCTGTAGTCAGTTTAATATTTTCATTTCCTCGCGCTGGTAACAATCAATGCCTCCAGAATTAGGCGCAAAGTGGCAAACGAAAATGTAACAATAACAATAAGTTCCCATATTCCCTCTGCTCATCCTGCGATATATACGGGATACAGCGGGAAGTTAAGCAATCTGTATACTAGTAAGCATGAGATTAGTCAACTAAAGTAATATATAATAACTATAAATAATATTCACCTGCTTCAGTCCTGCATTTTTCATTTTGTGCGACATCACATGTGGAGTCGTCACCCACGATGCAAGTGTCGATTCTGTTAAAAAAGAAAGGCTGAGATAGGCAGTAGACTATAAGGCTATAAGCATTGAAGACTTGAACCTCAGGTTAGGGTCAGGTTCCAGGCTAGTCGTGGCGCAGCGGCACGAAGTGTGACTGTAAAATCGACTGGTTGTGAGTTCGATCCCCACTCGAAGATATGAAATATTTACTTAAATTTATATTTCCATTTCGTCACTCTGGTGTCGACGCAAAGCGCGGCTTCGAGTTCTACCACTCAACACGCAATGCCTCCAGAATTCGGCAGAAAGTGAGGAACGGAGTGTCTTAACACTAGGTTCCCCTGCCTACCCTGCTGTGAGCGGGATACAGCGTGAAGCTGTTTTATTTATTTTATTTTAGTTATTTCCAGACCACGCCAGCGAAGTTGTAAATAAAAGCTATAGGTATATTTTATATATATATATATATATATATATTGGATTTATCTGACTAACTCACCGCACAGTAGGCTGTGGTCGTCTATAACTGTGTGGGCGGTGACGTCGCGGTGGCACAGATACCTCGTCCGCCGGTATGGCTACACCTGTACCTAGCGCAGGACCCAGGGTTGGTGGCACTGAAATAGGAAGAAAGTGTATTAAGAAATGATTATTTAAAATTTAAAACCAATATTTTCCTGGATAAGTATTGAAATTTTAATTACAGGATGATCCTGGTGATGATCATTCTCCCCATTCCCCATTTTTTTCAGACATTGCATAGTGAGTGCCGAAACTCATCACTGCACTTTGTCTAATAGAACGAGGAAATTATCATATGTAATAGCTATATTATACATATGACAGGGTAGATTTGTTGAATTCTCTGCTTAATTTTCGAGACATTGTGTGGTGTGTGATAGAATTCAACAATGGAGCAGAACAAGAAAATGAAATTAATTTAAAGCGTTGTTTTATCTATACTTTTTTATAAGGCTATACATTAAAGTAAATTTAAGCTTACCAGTCTTCGCCGGTGTATTTTGCACTCTCGTAGGTGCAATACTAGGCGCCGCGACGGAGGTGGACGTATCAAACAGGTTGAGGTAGGTTCTCTTCCCGTCTATGGACACGAAACCTTGGTCACCGGACGCTGTCACTATGATGTCGTGCTCGTTGTGGTGGTGTATGTTTACGTTTTCTATATGTACTGGAAAGGTTTAATTTAGAAGGTTATTTGTATATCTGTGCATATGTTTATTTAGTTAAAAACGCTATTAATATTTTCTAAATGATTCTTTTTTTGTCTATGATAGTTAATTTATTGAAGATGGCTAATTGATGGTTTTTTTTTTGGACACTTCCCTCTTTATCTTTCAGTCAAGTCGGAGAGTTTGAATACAACCCTCGGCTTCTATATTTTTTCACTTTCTGGTGGCATTGCGTGTTGTGTGGCGGAACTCAACCCCTCGCTTTGCCTAGTTGGAGCAAGGAAATGAAAATATAAATTATTTCATTTCCCCAAATGGTAATCGAACCGACAACTTGTCCCCTTTACAGTATGTTCATATGTTTCGCCTATTTTAGGAAAAGCAAGATGAAAATAATAACCACAACAAAAGTTTAATTCGGAATTTACATTTTAATAAACTTTATTGTTATTTACTTTTTAACTTCACGCTATAGGATAGAGTGGTAAAACTCAACGCCGTACTATGTCTTCTTCTAGAAAATGAAACATATCATTCCTCTGACTGGGAACCGAACCTACAACCGCAGCGTTTACATTCAGGCAAAAAACCGCTGCCTCAAATATTTTTTATAGTATATTCACTTTTTCACAATTTTTCACTACGCTCTTTTCATAAAAATAAAGATCCAAACAATCGAAAAGAACTTACCGGACGCCCCCTTTTCGCCAGGACCCTGAATAGCTGACACCGTCACATCAAATATTTCCCCATATCCTGGCAACCTGGTCTCCGCAGCAGTTATAATTGGTGCATCAGGCCTGTATCTTGTACCGTGTGGCTTGAAGTCTGTGTCGTCTAATACTATGCCTGGACGAGGTCGGTACGGTAGATTGGGTGAAGGTTGAGAAGCTGTGAAGGGGAAATTACATATGAATGAATAATTATATTAAAATTATTATATTTTGCACACTCCATACCGCATATTGCAGGTTAGGCAAAGGGAACCTGGTATAAAATCCGCTTTTCATGTTCTCGAACGGTGAGCTTTCTCGTCTTAAATGGCGAAATTACAATATTTATTCGAATTGGAATCGAACCTACTACCGTCGCATTTACAGTAGTCAGACGTTATGCAGCTACGCCGGACATATCTTTCAAAGGTTTATGTGGGAAGTAAGCCTTTTTTTCCTCGATTGATGTGTAACTCAATATCAATAGACGGATCGTCTCGATAGATAGTTGACTTGAAAGACAGCATATTTCACTGACTGGGAACCGAACCCACGACTATTAATTGTGCATTTAGATACGTTATATGGATTTAATATAATTTTATTATAAAATCTAGTGTATAAATAAATATTTATAGTTGTTAATGAAACGAAAGTTTAAAGCAAAATGCTAAAGTCATATCTATTACTTGCTACTTTCGATAACACTTTCTAGAAAGTGAAAAATGTATATCTACTAGATGCTGTTATGTAATAGGTATTTAAAAAGCGTGGCGTTGAGCTCCGCCACTGAATACGCAATGCCACGATAATTGGGCGGAGAGTGGAAAACAAATTTGCGTCACTCGCTTCTCTTTGTCTACTCGGCTATACAGGATGAGCGTGAAGCTGTTTTTTTTTAATTAATCACTTCTAAAGTTTTAACTATATTTGAAGCTACTTAGTTTATTCTGTCAATGAAATACATGCAAAATTAGAGACATTAATACATTGTTCTTCACTTTCATCTCATTTCAGAAATTAGAGTGTAAGGTAGACAATAGAAGAATATTTATGTCTATGAGCGGGAGTCAAACCCACGATCATAGATTAAGTAGTACTACAACTGATATTATTCTTACCATAAAATAACTTTCTTGCATACAAAAATTTAAACTTAATAGAATTTCAACACGCGCATTTTTAAACACTAAGCCACACATTGCCATCAAGCTTTAAAATAACATAATTTTCTTTTCTAAATGTGGAATAACACGTTTAAAATGTCAAAAACTCAAAAAAGTACTCACTTTGTGACGGTTCCTTATTAATTGACGATGTTTCAATAACTTTTTCAGTGGAAGTCCTTACAAAAGTAGTGTAAGTTATAAAAGTAGGTTCTAAGCCATCAGTAGGGGTTGGATCTGAGAGGACACTCGTAGGCAAGACGTCGACTATAGAAGGTTCAATTTCTATAATAGGCGTGTCATTTCTGATTTTTTCTATTCCGTCTACTTTATATTTATCCCTAGATTTGTCTTTCTCTGAACTGGTTTCCTTTTTTTTATTATTTTCTGGTTTGAAAGGTTTTTCAGTCTTAGGTTTCTCTGTTGTTTTGTGCGTTGTTGGCTCTATTGGTTTTTCGGTTGTGGTGTCTGGTTTTTTCGTAGTTGTTGTTGTTGTTGTTGTTGTGGTTGCGTCAGTTGATGTTGTGGTCGATTCAGTTGTCACTTCTTTTTCAATCTCTGTAACGTTCTTCACTTCGGTTGTAGACTCAGGCATTAAAAAGGGTATAACTTCATCATGATGTATATTATTTTCAGAGTGGGTTTCGTTTTCATTTACAGCAATTTCATATTTCTCATCCTCGGGAATATCCGGGGGCGGTATTAAGGTGGGTTTGTAAATAGGAAGTCCAGGGTTAGGTCTTCGATTTGGATTTGGTCTTGGCCTAGGTCGTTGCCAGGGTGGGATAGGTCGAATGAGTGGTCGATTATTCATAGGTGGAACAATTTGCTCAGGTAAATTGACACCATGAGGTCTGTCGAAAGGATAAGGTGGAGGTATCTTAGTTGGATGAAAAGGCAAAGATGGTGGCGTGATTGGCTTATCATAATCTGGTACTGATGGCATTTCAGTAATACGTGGTGGTCCTCTGTTATTTATCCTCGACGCCATAGGCCGAGGTCTGCCGTTCAATAACTGTGTATTAGCTTGTACATTGACATTGCCGTTCAAAAGTTTGACAATACCAGTTATAATGTTTTGTATTTCAGAATTCTGGCGTCCTTGATCTTTAAAGTCCGTAGTCGCGAAGATCGGCGGATGCACTGCAGTCGGCCGGATTTTGGGCCCCGGAGGTGCGAGTGCACGCCCCTTCGGAGCCCTTTTGCCTTCCCCCGGAAACTTAAAATCTAATTTGTCCCCGAAGCCGGTGGACATTAAAATAGCTTCGTCGTTATTTAAAAAGTCAAAAGTTTTCGTTGGAACGATATCGTAATATTTTCTTTTGTTATGTATTTCTAATTCGTTGTCGATTTCGTTGTTATTCGATGAGGGTATTTCCTCTGCGTTGATCGATCGGGATCCTCTGTATGGCTCTACCGATCTCTCAACGATCACATGATTTTCAGTTTCTCGATCATCATGTAAGTCTTCTGGTTCAAATTCGATGTCATAATATTTATCACTAGGTTCTACACTAAAAGCTAGGTTTGCTAATTGACTGGTTTCTAATAATACATCTGACTGCAACCTCTCATTGATGACTGACTTTGGTGACAGTTGAGATATTGTGAAGGTTTCTTCGTAACCTGAAAATATAAAATAAATAGAATTAATAAACATCATAATTCTGTAGCATTTCAATGTAATTCTCAATTCAAAAATAAAACATTTTTTCAAGAAAAATAAAAGACTATTTAATTGTGCAATTACAAGTACTATAATCGTCAAGTTACACAAAATGTCAGTGGTGTCAGTCCTACTCATACCATGGGCGACGAGGGCAGTTTTGCTCAGATGAGCCAGCGAAATAACTTATATTTGTAATTAATTCCATGTAAAATGAGTACATATATGTATATGTAAGTTTGTCAGTTTTACTTCCCGTTCTACAATCCTCTAATTCAAACGGAAGCCTCGTTGGGCGAGTTTGACTTCCAGCTTTACGCTGCATCCCGCATGTGTCAGAGTAAAGAACCTGTGTTAAGACAATCCGTTCTTAACGCGTCGTTCAAACTCAACACCGCTCATTGCCATCTTACTCAAGCGAGGAAATAAAAATAGTTAGTGACAATCAAACTCACAGCCGTCGCGTTGACAATCTGCCACTTTGCCGTTGCGTCATTTCGGTCTCAAAATAAAACTCTTAATATATAATTTGTATGCAATTCTTAAAATTATATCAATATGATATAATTTATAACATATTAAAACTAAAGTGAAAGTAACACCAAATTGAATACAATACCACTCGACCCAAAATCGTATGCGACAACAAAATAATATAACAATGAATGACATAAGGTGACATGAACGTAACAATACCGTCATGTTGTCATGTGCACTTTCACTGTGACAGTTGTTATGTCACTGTCACCAGTATCTATAACTTTTCACGCAGTATCCCGCATATAGCAGGGTAGACAGAGGGAACCTAGTGTTAAGACTTGTCTTTCGAATTTTACGCGCTATAATTTAAATATAATCATGCCCTTAAGGCCGTCGTGATGCAATGGACAGCGTCTTTTTAGCTTCACTCTGTATTCCGCAAATGTAGAGCATGCTAAGAAAAAAAAATGGGAACCTAGTGTTACACTCCGTTGTTCATTAAGACACTTCCGTTGCCCACATTCCGCCGAATTCTTGACACATTGCGTGTTAAGTGGCGGAAACTAACGCCACGCTAGAAAAACCAAAACTAAACCTAAACCTCGTTAACAAAACTAGAAAATGCCAATATTAAATATGTATCCCGGGTGAATCGAACCCACAACCGTCAAGTTCACAGTCACACCCTTGTGCCCCTGCCACGACGACCTCAAGCAATTGTAGACATGGATATTTGATATTAATTTCAGCTTGATACGAAAGTACGAAACCCTATATAACCCTAAAAAATTTAAACGTGAAACATATGAAGGTATTTCTATCATCGCTTCTCACATGTCAAAAAATTAAATTAAAAAAATAAAACAAAGAAAAACTTTATGGAATTTGCACATAATTACACCATAAGCAGTAACAACCGTTAATCTGAACGGTAATAGCAAAAGCATTGTACACGTGTGTATTGTACTAACGTATTCAATATTTACTTGGCGATGATTGATTTTTTTTTGCTTCACGCTTTATCCCGCACATAGAAAGGTGGACAGAGGGAACCTAGTGTTTAGATTCAGTGGCGGAACTTAACGTCGCGCTTTATCTGCTTATATCGCGCATCAGAGCGGCAAGTATAAAAATATTAAATATATCATTTCCTCGAGTTAAGGTAACGTATTAAACGACCTACCAAATAATATTTCATTTAAAATTATTAGGTTATTTTTTTTTTTCATTGTAAAACTTAGCAAATATAAGATTAGCTGACCATCCATATCATCAGCTGGTCTGATGATGGAATTGGAAGACGGAATTCCTGAAACTTCGAAAACATATCGATTTTGTGATCATTACATCAGTCTTATTAATGTGTTGTTTTGAAGAAAGTGCGTTTTTAGTTTTTTTGTTAAAGTATTAATAAATTTTTTATTTATTAAAATTCTAATCAATTACACTCTTAAATACCCTTCAAACAATGTAAAATAAGCAAAACCAGGTAAAAAAACTAGTTTATAATAAAAAAAACTCGATACACAACACTTTGTATAAGCTTCACGTTTCTATAACGGAATCGCCGCATTTGTATCTTACAGTTACTTTGTAAAGTACACATACACGAGTATGAAGTTCGTTATATATAAGTTCGGCTATAATAAAGTTAGAAGAGATTTGATATTTAAGATATATCAGCTTCACGCTGTATCCCGCAAACAACGGGGTAGGCAGAGGGAATCTAGTCTTAAGACACTCCGTTTCCCACTTTCTGCTGAATTCTTGAGGCAAAGCATGTTAAGTGGCAGAATTCAACGCCGCGATTTGCCTTGACCACAGAGCGATGAAATGAAAATATCAATTTTAAATAGGTAAATATTTCATAGCCTCGATCGGGGTTCGAACCTACAACCAGTCGTCTTTACAGCAACACTTTGCGCTCATGCTCCACGACCGGCCTCTAATATCTGATATTTAGATTGTGGTTTCGATTTTTGTATTGTTTTTTGTTTGTTTTGAAGCGGAAAAATTATGTGAACAAAAATATATTAGTCACGGGCCTATTGGATTTTACAGGGATTTATGAGAAGATTTAATTGGTTAAAGAATAGGTCCCGACTGTTAAATAAAAATTGACAAACAATATGTCTACAGTGAGATAAAATTTATAAAAGTTCGTCGAACTTTATTTTTTCAATATTTTACTAAAAAGCGTCCGGTTATCGCTGTGGTATTTTTTTATCGGCTTATCACTGTATCCCACACATCGCAGGGTAGACAGAGGGAATCTGGGAATATAGCGTTAAGACACTCTGTTTTCAATAAGACACTTCCGTTTCCCAACCTAATTCTCGAGACATTGTGTATTAAGGCGGTACACAACGCCGCGCTTTGCTTGTTAAGTTGAAATTGAAAATATTAAATATTTCATACCTCCGTATGGAAATCGAAACCACAACCGAGTTTACGCGCGCACGCCTCAATATATAGATACATACATACAATCAATGATACATAGATTGATAAACACACTACCCTCCTTTACAATGTACAGTCGGGTAAAAATGGCGTGACGATAAAATAAAAAAATCATCGATCACAAACAAAAACACAAGGAAGAAATAAAATTCCAACAAAAAAAACGACAAAAAACGAAAGCACATCACCGCAGTGGTGAAAGTAAAGTAACAAGTAGGTATTGCGTCAGTGAAAACAAGTCCGAATCACTTTTGTTTGAAAATGACGTTCGGCAGTATTGTTAGATTGAGATCAAATGAAATGAATTTTTGTATCAATATATATAACTACAATATAACAGGCCGTCTGTCGTGTATTGAGATTGTTGTGGCGTAGTGGCACAGCTGTATCGATCGGTAGTGGACGACAGTGGGTTCGATTCGAACCTGTTTAATTTTTTTTTTATATTTTCGGTTTCTTGCTCTGGTAACAAGGCGAAGCGCGGCGTTTAGTTCCGCCACTTAACACGCAACGTCTCGAAAATTCAGCTGGGTGTGGATGATGGAGTTTCGTAACTTTTCGCTTTTTTCCTGCTTTTCTAATATTTTTATTAGAAACGCAGGAAAAAAGAACGTAGTTGTAAAATATTCCGTAAACCACTATGTAACCATTTTTTGGATATTACGTGTAGAATAATGTAGCATTACAAATCAAATCAAATCAGCTTCACGATGTATCCCGCACACAGCGGGGTAGGCCGAAGGAACCTAATGTTAACACCCCGTTCCCCACTTTCCGCCGAGTTCTGGAGGCATTGCGTGTTGAGTGGCTCAACGCCGCACTTTGCCCCGACACCAGACCGAAAAAATCAAAATACTCGTATTAATGTAAATAGATATTTCATTTCCTCGAGTGGGGATCGAACACAAAACCAGTCGATTTTATAGTTACACTTTGTGCCCCAGCGCCACAACTGGCCTCTAATCTTAAATAGTGAACCGGAAATCGAATCCACACTAAAATTTTTACTTAAAGTACAAAGTTCCATACAATTAATTAATTATTAAACTAAACTAATATTAATTATTTCCGTATTTTTGTTTGTTTGTTTTATGAAGAAAAAACGTAACAACGTTATCCCCGTGATTAGCTTTTGATAATTTACAGAACAAAGGTCTTATTACCCGATTGCGGAGGACTGTAAACATGGAGGTTTCCACAATAAATTATTTTAATTGCCATACTCTGTTAACAAAACAAAGCGCGGCGTTGAGTTTTGCCACCTAGATGCAATGCTTCAGAAATTCAGCAGAAATTGTAAAAAGGAAATGTCTTAATGTCTCACAGAGTGTCTAAAAATAAGGTTCCCACGTTCCCTCTGCCTACCCTGCCAAGTGCGAGATACAGCGTTAAGCTGAAAAAAAAAACTAAAATAATTTAATTACGGGGAATACCATATTACGATAAACGTAATCAAAAATATAAAAATAATTCGTATTTTGTTCTCTAAATACAGTTTTATATGATAATGTTACACTGTTACAGCTTAATTAGGAAGAATTGTAATAATTTTGATTTTGCACGCGATGGTATTGAGTTTGATAATCATACAGCTTATTTGGTGCAACAATGACTTAATTGCATATTTTGACATATTGAGATAAACGCAACTAAACTCTGTAAATAATCTTTTCGTTTACATCCAGATATTTCACTATATTTAAAAAAATACAATTGCGTCATTGTTGCACCAACAAAAGTTAGCCTTCTCATCATATAAAGCACTACGTAATACAAAGCTGATAAGTTTATCTGGTTGAATGTGCTAATCTCACAAACTATTGGTTCGAACAGAAAAAATACTTTTGTATTGAATAGTCCATTTATTGAGAATGGCTAGGCTAAATTACATCACGTTTCGATGTAACCTATGGGAGGGTATACCCACTACTCCTAATTTCAAAACCGCACGAAAACTACATTAAAATTACTTCAATCACTTAAATGTTAGATTTTTTTTTTTTTGCAAATTTTATTAGAGTTCAATCATTGTCGATCTATGGGCATATTAAAATTCAATGTAAACTACTATCTAAAGTATAAAATATCGTAGAAAATGTAAGCGTGGGCTAAAATTATGTAAATTAGCATATGCACATTCATATGAAAATTAGTTGTAAGTTAACGTGTGGGAAGGATTTCTAATTGAATGCAAAGGTTGTAGGTTCAATCCAATGGAGGCAATTTTTATTTATATTGTATTTATTGTCTGTTTCTAATTATGTATTTCTAAATTTATAAAGACCAAGTGCGGCGCTGTGATCCGCCATGTCGTGTGAAGTCTTGTTAAATTTAAAAGTATCTATTGAATTAAATAAAGTGAAGGCAAAGCTTTAACAATGTTTAAACGCTGGGTTCCTTTTGTCTATCCTGTTATGCGGGAAAAAAGCGAGAATCTGTAAAAATAGAAATCACACAGTTAAATTCGTTTTTAGCTTCACGCTTTATCCCGCATATAGCAGTGTAAACAGAGGAAACCTAATAATATATGAACCATATAACCTAAGATGATGGACACAATGCCTCGCTTTATTTCCTAAAACGTCATAATCGTCGCGTTTACAGTCAGACACTAAGCCGCGGCGCCACATTTTTTTCTCAAATGTCAAACCCACACCTAAATATTTGAATTTCAAAGACATTTCATATAAAAAAAGTTTTATCTATAATTACATAGTAATCAACATTGACCGCATTCCGTTGCCAAAAATATTTATTATATTATACTAGTTCTAAACTAGAACTTTGTTTGCATAGAATTCATGTTTTTTTTTTGTTAAGCTTCACGTTGTATCCCGCATATAGCGGGATAGGCCGTTAGGACGTAGTGTTAAGTCACTAGGTTCTCTCTGCCCCTAGACTTAGACAGGTTCTCCAGGTGCCGTATGTTTTACTCGCCGCGTTTTGTCTTGTTATCAGGAAATAAAGTTCCTTGCCGTAATATTTCCATTTCATCCTCCGTAGCATTGAAAAATGGGAAAAACGGGATCTTGGGTTTATCATTAAACCCAAGATCCCGTCCCGTCTCTTCCATAGCCGTAAAAATTTCAGCAAATCCTTTCTTAGTGAATTCCAAGGAACCTCTATCAATCACTCAGTAAGGGAAGAATTTTATATATGTATATAATATACTACTTGTTGCCTGCAAATAGGTTTGCGCGGACTTTGAAGGCGTAAAATGGATTTTTTTCATTCTCATAGGAATTTCAAAAAATGTTCTTTAAGATCTTACTGCACATCACTAACCTACAAACATAAAAACTATAACTATTATCTCCCGAAATTTAAAATTTAATTTCGTCTGTTCGTTCTCTGTCAGTCACTCAATGAGCGACGTAAGAACTTTGATTTACATATATATGTATGTACATATGTATATATGGATCATATATAATACGCCAAATTCGCCATACTTCCTGTACCCTATGCCCTTGAGAGCAGGATCAAATTCCGATCGCGTCACAAAAAATATTAAGTATAAAAGACGTTTGCGACATGACAAAATCAATCAGTAGCTTACGAGCAGTCTAAAAGAAGTGCACGATGAGATTTCTGGTACGTTGATCATAAAAATAATTAAAATAATAATTATTATTATTCCATTCGGTTTAAAATAATTACTTTTAACAAATTATTATGGCACCTGTCTGCTTGACAGGTTGCGGGTTCGATTCCTATAGGAAATTCCTAGAAATTAAACATTTAATATTTTCATTTCCTCGCTCTGGTTATACTTAGTAATTTTATTTTACTAGATTTTATCTGATGCAATTTGTCATCGGAATTGCTTATTACTTTCTGTTCATTACTAGTTATAGCCCGCATGTTTGTACACTTTACAATATATGATTCTATGCTTACACGGGTTAATAAATTATTTTCATTTCATCCCTCTATTAAGCCTCCTCCTACCTCAACACGCGATGTCTCGAAAATTGACCGGTGGAAAGAACGTTCTCAACACTAGGTTCCCTCAATCATATGCGATATTAGTGAGAAGCCTAAACAGACTATTAATTCCTAATAACAAAATATTAATTTCTCAGATTGTAGCCACCGCCATCTTCGCCTGCGCAGCAGCGGCACCATCAGCCCTGCTTGCCAACGGCATCATAGCTTACGGATCAGTACCCGTCGCCCACTCCATCATCAGTCCCGTTAACTCAGGAGACTTACAAGCCGCCGCCATCGACGCCCAAGTCGAAGCTGTAGACGCTGTCCGTGAAATCAACGACCAAGCTGCCGAAATCCAAGGTAGAGCACTTAACGCCGCAGAAGACCACGCCTGGCAAGCTGTCAACGCTGCCCAAGTTGCTGCAGCTCAAGTAGACGGTGCTGCTGCTGCTGTGTCACCCGTTGCTGCTCGTGCTGTAGTTGGCAACGCCCCTGTCGTAGTCTCCTCAGGATTACCAGTTTCTGCTGTATCTTACTCAGTACCATCAGTCTCCTCTGTAGTTTCTCCCCTGGCTTACTCAGTACCATCAGTCCCCTCTGTAGTTTCTCCCCTGGCTTACTCCGTACCCTTGGTACATGGTGTCGCTGGTGTAGGATCCCAATCAGTTTCTGTCCAAAGTCTGTCCCAAGTCCACCCATCCCCAGTTTTGTCTTACGCTATTGTAGCGTAAGAAAGTAGATAGAACTAACTAACAATAATGCAGGCCAAATGAAGATGTGTAAATAAACAATATTAAATACTTATATTTTTGTTTTGTTTCTTTAATTATATCTAGGTAAGGTTCTTTCCTGACTTTTAGGTATCGTTCAAACTTGATTTAAATAGAAATTGAGTTGAAAAAGATATTGTAAAAATTTAAAACTATTATTTATAAATAATTATATACGCAGTGTAGGAGGTAAAAAAGTGTATCATAAGACAATCTGAATCTCTGTATCCATATTCGATACTAGATACCCTGTGATGTCTTAGTCTAATATGCTTATTATTTTTAATTATGGATGCATTTGCTTTCATTTTATGGCTTACCTACAACATTCTGCATCTTACTAAGTATAGAGCTAACTTGCTAGTTATTTAAACGGTATTTAATAAACGTTAAGATTTGTTATAGAAAACAGTAGACGGCGTGGTCTGAACCCGCTCCTCCTGGAATCGAGTTATTATCGAGTTATATCAAAATTCTTATTTATTAAATATTTTTTTTTTAAATGTGTGGAAATATTTTACTATGCTCCATTGTGGCGCAGCGGCATAGCGCCTGAGCGCAACGGTTGTGGGATCAGTTCTCAATCAGAGTAATAAATGATTTTCAAAATCTAAGAAACGGAATTCGACACATTTGTAATAATTGTGATAGTACAATGTGGTGCGTCGAGCTGATCTGATGGAGCCACGCCCTAAATAGTGGACCTCTTCAGAGGTTACTAGTAAACCACTCCAGTTTAGGCTCATACAATTTAAAGCTCAAAACACATGCTATAGCAATCGTAGCACTCGGTATAGAAGAAGATATTAAGTTTTCTTTAAACTATATATTTTATATAATACGATATTTTGTTGTTGTATTAATCCTATTTTTTGGGTAACCAAGGTAAAATTTAGGAGAAAAGAATGCAATATGATAAAAATAAAAGTGCTCTGTTTATTTGTTTAACTAACTGGCTAATCAGATGAGGCGTAGTCGTCGTTTTTGATTAAATTTAATATGGATCGTTCGAAACCTGGCCTCGGAAACAGAACGCTGGCGAAGTCGCGGAGAGGAAATACAGTTGAATAGCAAATAACAATAAATATTTATTTATTATATATAAATTCACGCTGTATGTACACAGCAGGGTAGGTAGAGGGAACCTAGTGTTAAGACACTCTGTTCCCCACTTTTCGGCCGAATTTTGGAGGCATTACGTGTTGAGTGGCAAAACTCAACGCCGCGCTTTGCCTCGACACTAGAGCGAAGAAATGGAAATATAAATTTAAGTAAATATTTCATCTCCTCGAGGGGGGATCGAACCCACAACCAGTGGGTTTTACAGTCACACTTTGCGCCACTGCGCCACGACTGGCCTAACCTTTACTTGACCAAGGACCACTTCTATATCATTCTTGGTAGTAGAGACCACTGTGCATGTAGGTATACAAAAATTAACTGTGATAAACAGAAACTTAAGCTCACCATCCCCAGTCATAAAATTATAACTATAATATGTGTATTCACGTTTTTTTTGTTCATAATTATTCCAATTATAACATTACGTTTAATAAATAAAACTCAATTAACAGTTAAATATTTTATTGTTATTACAACAAAGCTTAGCATGGAACTTGAAAATTAGTCATAAAAAACTTTTGGCACAAAAAATGTAGGTAAAAAATGTAACTCACGTTTTGAGATGAGATTTTACATGTTCTAAGATATATTTAATCAAAACACAATACAACATGACTATTATGTAGTCATACATTCTATTTTGAATGGCGAAATTCAACGCCGCGTTCTGTCCTATCAGAGCGAAGAAACATACAGCATTTCCACGAATGTAAATCTCTTTCATTCTTCTTTGATTTAAATAAACATGGCTCACACTTCGAAACTGCCGAAGAAAATTGGTTAGCGATCTTTTATCCTTGAAATGATCTCAGTTGAGTGTTACAAAATAATTACTTACAGCGTCAACGTGGTGTGTCCAAGTGATTTGTAACAATAAGATTTTTATCATGAATGCCTCTTCCTACCACGGATTTTGTTGTTTTCGTATGTTCTTTTTGTTTTATTTTCACGCAGCATTCCGTATATAGCAGGATAAGTAGAGGGATAAGATACTAGTGTTAAGATACTCCGTTTGCCACGTACCGGTCAATTTTTGAGACATTGAGTATTCAGTGGCGGATATCTACGCTGCGCTTTGTCTTGTACAAGAGCGAAGTAAATGAAAATAATTCATTTCACCGACACCGGAATCAAATTAAGTATACAGGTGAATATGAATTTTGTCTAAGACAGAAGCTGAGGCAGCAGCTGAGTGTGTGTTTGCAATCATTTTTCAACCTTAACATCTATTACCACTTTTCGCGGTTTTTGAGGCATTCCATCTCGAGTGGCGGAACACAACGCCGGACTTTTGCTTTGTTACCAAAGTGAAAAAAGAAAAAATAAATAAATAATTATTAATTCCTTCGACTGGGGATCAAGACTTCGTCGCTTTACAGTCACACCCGCGTGCCGCTGTGCCACAACGGACTCATTAATATATCCTATTAGTTTTACTTCTATTTAAATTCCATAGCCATTTTGTATGGACTTTTTACTTCACAGCAGCAATTATTTTCTTAAAGAGTAAACATGTAGGCTAATCGTTCCATACAATATTATGAACGTAGTTTCTAAGATATGTGAAGAATTAGAAGTGGTTTTAAGGCCGTTTTTTACGTTTTTTTTTGTATGAAAAGGTTGCTAACAATTATTTACTTTTTTTAAGCACGGCGTTAGATTCCGCCACTATACTATGCAATGTCTAAAAAAATGGACGGTGCATGGGAAACAGAGCGTCTTAACAGTTAAAACTAGGTTCCCTTGGTTCCTAATGCCTACCCTATTATATGCGGGATACAGTGTAAAGCTAAGAAAAGCAGATTTTTTTTAATTTTCGGATTATAACATTTTTTTATTTGACCGACAATGTATAAAATATAAGATAACAAAGACAATATCACTGAGAATTAACGTAATATCTTACTTAGTACCTATTAAGTCTAATAATATGTTTTTATTTCTTTACAAAAAGTGTGGAACGGAAGTGTCTTAATGGGAACGGAGTGGCTTAATACCTTGTCCCCAGGTTCCCTTGTCTACCTTGTTATGTGCGGGATAAAGCAAAATAAATGTGTAGATAAATTTAATTATTAAAGTTGATATGCTATTTTAAATATATTTTTTTATTCGATCGTTTCGTATTTTTACGGAATCTCCCTTTAACATGCATTCCCCTGTTGTGTAATATTATCTTTTTTTCAGTACGTCATCCACGACCTCCATACAACGCAGCGTTGCCATATGTCCCGATTTTGGCAGGACCTACTGATTTTTAGACCAAAAACTTAATTTCTCGACCGGGACAAGCATACTCCAGCTTTTCACGGATTATTACACGTACTGTGAGAAATCTACTTTTATTACGATATTATAGTTTAGATAGTTACTAATAATTTCCTATAAATATATTAAGTATATTTGTAAGTTACTTAACTGCCTAACATGTGGTAAATCAAAACAATATCGTTCATCTATAGTGACGTTTTTCGATTATCGAATAATTTAATATCGATTTATCACCATTGAAAGTTTTATTTAAAACTAACATAAAAAAGCAATACATTCACTGCTTAAATAATGTTGTGTTTGGCGTTACTTACCTACGTATATATTATGTTACATTTATAGTAATCTGTGGTAAACGGTGTTGGTGTTACATTTATAAATTTTGTTATGCTGTTCTTTCATTTATTTGTATGTGCACCGTTTGTTTATCCCAATAAATGAAAAAAAAAAACACATAAGGAGATAAATAATAACTTAAATCCTCATACTTTTTTTGTATTGCTTTTGGCGAAAAAATGCAGTTTATTATGTACAAAATGTATGTTTTAAAAGTCCTGCTATTATTGGGAATAATCTATCTAGCAACACTGATACAACATGACATTGGCGAAGTAATTAGTGCCCAATTGGCACGTTCTAAATGCAATGATCAAAGAATGGTAGATAACTTAAAAAATTGTGACAATATAATAAAATACATATGTTTACTACCCACCATTCACAAAATGTGTTAAGAGAGCCAAGACGAGGCTCGCCCGCCACCCCACCGCCATGTTGGAAGCACCTGCTCTGTACATTCAGCTACATCACTTCTTATCAATTGTTATCACATTTGTAATCTGGAACAAACGAAAAATATTTTTAAGTGATGACCCAAACGCGGCTTCGCCCGCTTAAACTTGTTGTTTATATTCAAGTCATACAAAATTTTCACATAAAATGCTGTCTATGTGTTATTCTGATTATATAAGCTATATTATTGTAAAGTTAGGTGTTAGTTTTTATAAAGCTTTAAGCTGCATCCTGCACACAGTTTAGGAAGAGAAAAGCTGTGTCAATTTCCGCCGAATTTTTGATATGATTCATGTTGAGCGACGAAAGTCAAGGCCACACTTTGGCTCGTTGCCAGATTAAGAAATGGAAAATATTAAAATTTTCGTTATCCCAAGTGGAATTCGAACCGACAACCTTATGTATACGCATTCAGCAGGCAAAGTGCATCTAGTGTCTAGACACTACCTTTTTCATATCAAATTAGTCAAAAATCAATGAAATTTAAGTAAATCCACAGCAAAACGCTACTTTCACATATTTGGCGTACAACCAAACGAATTATACGGACGTTGGCACCGAATATATAATGTAAATGTTTTGACACCAATACTTTTAAGGCTTTTGAATGAAAAAACTATAGAACTGTTAAACAAGTTTATTGTATAGTCTTATTCATTTTCCCATTAAAAAGATGATTTATGAGATAAAACACGTAACTAAACGCCTCGTCAAATTTGAATGAACGAAAACACCTTTATTTTTAAAAATATGTATGACTTCGTGGCGCAGGCGCACAATTGGTTGGATCCCTACAGGGGAATGAAGTGTCTTAACACTATGTTCCCTCTGTCTACCCTGCTATATGGGGAATACGATGTGAAGTTAATTTTTTTTTTATTTAATAATATTCCGCAACCAACCGCAACAAGTGTAGGCAACGGGCACCCAGTGTTATGATTCCGTTTACCACGAAACGCCATATTCTCGAAACATTGTAAGTATGCTGAGAGGCGGCACTTAACGTTGCGCTTTGTCTTATTACCAATTTGGTAAGGAAATGATAATAAATAAATTAAATATTACATTCGCTCCAAATGGGAATCGAACCATATTACCATTGCACGCCTGTGCCCATGCGCCTCGACGGCCTCCATGGCCAATAGGTATATAATTCTTTATAATATTTTGTTATTCAACATAACGCCTGTCCTAGATCTTTTTATGGCATCGACAACAATATCCTGTTATTATTGCGAATTTCGACACATTACGTATTGAAATAAATCGTGACTCAGATGGCATGTGTGTCTACAATCATTTACGGAAAGTTGATGCGGCTTCAAATTCTAATTGGGGAAATATTTATATCTAAGTACCATTAAATACTAAAAGCCCAAGATCCCACGGCCCTCTGAGGGCTAAGAAATTTTGATGGCTATTTATTAGTCTAATATGTACGTAACTACATATTAGAATTGACGCAGATCTGGGGACCCTGGTATTATATTATAGACTGCCTTCAGCGGTTAAAATTTTGAAATAGAATTAGATCAGTCATGGCGCAGGGAAGAGTGCGGCTATAGACAGGTTATGGGTTCGGTTCTCAATCGAGGAAATGAAATATATAAAATTCTCTTTATTGTGGGATTAAACTAAGAGCTAAATATTACATATGACACAATCTAAGTAACTCCGGCAGAAGGTACAGTTGATTACAGCGAAATCTAATATAACATGCCTTTAGCTTTACGACAAAAAGACTGTCCGAAACAAAAATATTTTTTTAGTTCTTGAGATAAAAGCGTTCAACCAAACGAACTCTCCAGATTAATAACGTTCCTATAAATATACAATATTGTCGAGATTAGTACTTTAAACGGACTAGGTTATTTGTATAGGTTCAAAATAACCGTATTTACACTTCGGTTCAATAAACCAGTACACAATTAGCAAGTCTAGAATGTCCTTCACGTTTCCAGGTCATGCATACCAGGTCGTTTGTTTGTATGGGTAATATGTATTATAACGTAACCGCTATGTGGACGTTGATGTCGTGCGAATATTTACAGTTATATAGGTAGTAGGGTATGCTAAAAAAATTTATGTTAAGACAATATATTCCCTAATCTCCGCTCAATCTCTAGTCATGTAATGAGTGACGGAGCTCAACGCCGCATTTTCTGAAAGCGTATGTAATAAGTATTATTAGTTCGGTTCCCAAATTGTGTTTTTAACATCCAACCGTCGCGCATCCTCCCATAGATGGAACAGAACTTTCAGGATATTCTTTATTGCTACACACTGTATCCCACAGGTAACAGGGTAGGCAGAGGGAACATGGAAATCTAATATTAAGACAATCCGTTCCCCTCGTTCCGCTAAATTGTGGAGGCACACCGCACTTTATTTATCAGTGTAGAAAATGGTAAAATATTTTTTTCCCTCTGAATCAAACCCACAACCATCACATTACAATCATATGCTGTCCCACTGCGCCACGACGAACTCCTCAGTTTCAGTATATATTTAAAACTTTTTTCATTATTTATTATATTAAATAGTTATCAAGTAGGGCAATAAGCTTTCTCATACCCGCATACCGTGATAAAATATGCTAAACAAGAATTTCACAATTTACATAGCGTTCTTTCTTCTATTATCCCGCATTATATCGTGGCTTGGTGACACGAGTGACAGTGACTGTAAACGCGACGATTGTGGGTTCGATTCCCACTAGTAGGAATGAATTTTATATATATTTTTTTATTTTCTCGCACTAGTAACAAGGCAAAGGGCGGTGTTCAGTTCCGCAACTAAACACGCAATACTTTGAGAATTCGGCGGAAAATGAGGAAAAAAAGTATCTTAATGAGAACGGAGGGTCTTAACATTAAGTTCCTAGGTGTTCCTAGGCTAAGTTTCCCTAGCGTGAAGCTAAAAAGATTTAAAATGTATCTCTAATCATTTTATTATTGCCCCATACTTACTTGTCTGCGGCTTCGACTGTGTGGTTAAATGAAAATAACTAATAGTAGTGTATGGGCTATGGCATATTACCTTATTCAAGTGCCCGAGGTAATTCTAACCGTAGATAGGTGCCTTACATTTTTTTTTTCAGTTTCACGCTGTATCCCGCACAAAGCAGGGTAGACAGAGGGAACTTAGTGTTAAAATACTCCGTTTCCCATTTTCTGCCAAATTCTGGAGGCATTGCCTCGGCATCAGAGCGAAGAAATGGAAATATAAATTTAAGTAAATATTTACCGAGTGGGAATCGAACCCACGATCAGTCGATTTTACAGTCACACTTTGTGCTGCCCTGCGCCACGGCTAGCCTCGCCTTGCCATACATTATATTCAAAATGATTTACTTGGTTTCTATAATGTTTATCAATAAATTAACTATCCGAAATTGAAACATTTGTTTTAATTTAGACCAATGCGTCATATTTAGAACGTCAATGTAATTTTTAAGGCCGTCGTGGAGCAAAAGAACAGAGTGCGTGTGTAAACTCAACGGTTGCGAGTTCGATTTATTACCACTCCTCGAGTGACAAAAACGGTCTTAACACTAGGTTTCCTCCGCCTACCCTGCTATATGAAGGAAATAGCTCCCCATGGTATCTTCATACAGCAGGGTAATAGTAGGCTTCATAAGTGCATACTATAACCATAATAAATAATATTACTATTAGTATTCATTAAAATATTTGTTCAGGTATTTGTAAAACCGCAGAGCGTACCAGACAAACAGGTATTTGGTACATCATAATAATCTATTTTTAAAATTGACTCATATAATTTAACCTTTTTTACGTAGTTTCTTATTATATATCGTACATCAAAAATAACTATTTAATATTTTTAAACATTTTTAAAGTGTTATTCTACACTATGGAAATAAAAATACTTATTAGGAAACGTATAAAAATTTGAACGTTGCGGAACTTGAACCCGCGCCTCCTAGAAACCGACCAGGTCTGATCGGATTCCAGGAGACGAGGGAAAATAAGGAAACTTAATTTTATGGCTTCACGCAGTAGTTGTCCGTTTTAACAACTATGTCCCCGCATGCGCAGTCAAACAGGGGGCCAGCCAATCCAAACATCAGCTTTAATGTTGTACAAAAAATAAATAAATGGACGTCAGATTATTCTGAAGTGGACATTTATACTATAATTAATTTGAATCTAGAGTTATATTATCTAAGGATTTACTATTGAAAATTTAATCTTGTAGCACGCTAGATTTAAATTAGGTTGTAACTGCAACTCATTGTATTGAGTTTTTTGAGGAAAACCAAGAATATAGTATCTTAACAAACATAATGTATGTATTGTTGTACAACATAGCTATAACAGCGGAATGAAGAAGTTCAAGGAACTCTTGGCCCAGGAAATAGGGGGAATCCCCAGATTTTTTATTGACAAAAAAATAAATAATTTAGGGAGTACAAGGGAGCACTGGGAGAAGAATTCGCGAAATTCCTACGTTAAGAGGAATAAATAGGATTTCCCATTTTACGTCTTTCAGTCCACACAAATGAAGCGGGCGGCGACTAGTATAATATATTACAAATTAAAACATAACATTTTCCTGTTGTTAACTCGTTATATTCACCGATGATAATAAATATCTGTTTTAGCTTGCTATGGCAACACTGTACTTTGATTTGAATAATGGTAGCCGTTTTTATAAATAAATTGTATAAAAGGCAGTAGGTATTTATTTTTTGCTCAAATTCTAAGCTATACTGAGCTCGAGCAGTGAAATCAAGTATTAGAACATCGGAAAGGGCCCTTTTAAATATTATCTTTATGTAGCAAGGCACTGCTCCGACTTCAAAACTAAAAGTATTTATATTTGCTATAAATTGAGGAGTTCATATAAAAAAAATAACAGTATATATGATTCAGAATCAGAAGATAACACAAGATAAAGCGCGGCGTTGAGTTGTGCCTCTCAACACGCAATGTATCGAAAATAAGGCAGTGCACGTGCACGTGTGACGGACAGTCCATTTTAAATCTTTAAGCCACCAAACAAAGTTTACTTAAACTTAATTAAAAAACATTTTTCATAATTTTCCTATAGTAAAACATGGCTATAGGATGTCTCTGTATCATATAACGGTGTGACAGGTGGAGTGTGACACACTTAGCTCCATTCAAGTTTGACGCGTTCGTTGTACACGCGTGACTGAACTATGTAAGAACCGTTGTTTTATTTTAATTACCAACCTACCTACAAGTTACTGTTTATTTAGGTTTTTAATATAATATTATTTGTCTATGCTTCACTCTGTATCTCTTATATATGAAGGTAGGCAGAGGGAACCCAGTGTTAAGATACTCCGTTTCACACGCACCGTCCAGAACTCTACGCCGATCTTTTACTACTTTTACGTTACTACAGCGAGTAAATGAAAATATTTCATACCCTCTAATGGAGTCGTACCTACAACACTAAACAGGTAGAGGCAGTGCCGCTACACTACGACCGACTCTGTGTTATCTATACATATTAAATTAATACAGCTCCACGCTGTTTTTAGCACATAGCAGTGTATGCAGAGGAAAAATAGTGTTAAGACACTCCGTTCCCCACTTTCCGCCGAATTCTGAAGGCATTGCTGTCTCTACCCTGCTACATGCAGGTTCTAAACTTCATATTCCATATACATTTCCGTCGCATAATGACTGTAATGTTGTAAGTAACATCCGCCATGTTTGTATGACGATGAACTCGATGTGAAATCTACGTCTTATTCATTTGTTTGTTTTACACAATAGTACCCATGGTCCGTCGTGGCACACTGAGACTGAGCGTCTGACCGTAAACGCGACGGTTGTAAGTCGTCGATTCAAACTTAATTCATTATCTATATATATAAAAGGACATGTACTGACTGACTGAGGTAAGACGCACGCGCAGCCCGTAACCGCTGATGGTAGAAACGTAAAATTTGGACAGATGTTCATTTTCATAATCTGGGCATCCACTAAGAAGGGATTTTGAAAAATATTAACCCTAAAGGGATGAAATTAGGGTTGAAAGTTCGTATGGAAAAAAAATTAAATCGGCACCAGTTTTTATAAAATTTGAAATTCAAACTCTTAAAAACATTTCATAGAACACGTATTTCATGGTTTTTTACAATTCACCCCCTAAAGGTTCAAATAAGGGTTTGAAAGTTTATACGGAAAAAACATTAAATGTTTACAGATTTTTATAAAACTTTAAATTCATATTGTTAAAAATATTTTATCGAACACGTGTTTCGTGGTTTCTTTAGAAGTCACCCCTAAGGGTGCAAATACGCGGGCGAAGCTGCGCGTGTGAACTAGTTAACCAATAAAACAATACGCAGCGAAAATTCTCGAATTATTTTTAATGCTAACCTAAGCCGCCAAAAGGGTTTCACGTGTGCACTGCAAGATAAAGCTTCGATTTTGAAGTACAACCGCTATGACTACTAAGCCATAAGCTCTTATCAAGCTATATCGAAACTCATGTGCTTGTTACATCTAGAAATGGTTACACCGCGATAACCTAGCCACCACCACAGCCGGTGTACCTGTGGTCAGACACTAAGATATTGGTAAGCTCTGTTGTCATTGAAGAAGTCTGTATCTATCTATAGACTAAATCAAATAAATAAATATATTTTTTATTACCATAATGAGTAAATGAAAATAATTCTCCAAGTAGGAATCAAACACAAGACGATCGATCGATCATCGATGATCAGGAAAATTATGGTTAATTGAATAATAAACTGTTATAGTACAATATTGGTCACTAATCTAGAATGGTATTACACAAAACTATGTTAACAAAGTAGCCAAAACTGGACATCCGTATGAGTCAACTCGGATTACATAACTATTACTTTGAAACGGATTTACCGACTTTCACAATATGGGTTTTACGTTTCACGTAACCTTGTAGCTACTATTAATTTGTTAATCGTAAGGACCTGAGTTCGAATTATGTGATAGATAAAAATTTACTTTATAATATAATACCCGACCTATCCAAATGAAAATTTGACCGCTTGAACCACACGAACATTTTATTAAAACAGCCAATAGTTTTCGAGATTAGCGCATTCAACCAATAAGCCATTCCATTTTATAATATTAAAATTATTTTCTTGTACCATACTGCACAGCAGCGTAGACAGGTAGAACCTAGTGTCAAGACACTCCGTTCTCCTCTTCAGCTGTCAAGAGCATAGACAATCTGTATACTAAGTTTGAAAAGTTTAATCACAATTGTTTTAAGCGTAACCAAAATTTATTGTACCTAATATCGTAAAACAACTATTTTAGACCGATTTATAAAATAATGCAAGTAGCCTATTATAAGAACTAAATGTATTATATGATATAAACTTTAAAACTCATCATTTCACCACTTAAAGTAAATAAATTTGCGGTGTTATGTTTCACGAATTTCAACCCGTATACGGTTAACCACAATGGGTAGGGAGTTCGGAAGGGAAAAAGAAATTCACATGAAACATTTCAGGAAGGCTTCTTAGTGAGAAATCACGCTTCGTAAAAAATATATAGCTTAAGACGCAATGATGCGTAAATTATATAAATATAGAAGATAAAAGTAAAATTGACACGTCGCACGCTGCGTCTCATGCGCCCGCGCAGCGATAGGTGACGCACGCCGCCCGCGACCGACAGCGTTGTAACGTTGTAGGTACGCTAAGTGCAAATTAGGTATATCATATTTTAATGAAATATATTTTAGTACTGATTTTTAGAATTCGTATAAAATATTTAACAAAGCAATATTAAAACATACGCTACGTTTCGCCATCAGAGCGGGACAATGGAAATAAATTAAATAATATAATCATTCTCCGAGTGGGAATCGAATGGACAACCACCGCGTTTACAGCCTAATGCTGAACTACTCAAATATTTTATAGACATTATTTATCTATAAACATCAAGTCAGATTGATGTAAGTCCACCATTAGCACTAAGCGAAGGCTCGCCTTGACGACATGAGCGAAGGGAACCCTTTTCGCTCAGATGTTGTCGTAGAAGCTCAGACGTTGTGAAAGATTATATTATTTTAAGCTTCACACTGAATCCCGCAGCAGGGTAGGCTGAGGGAACCTGGCGTTAAGACACTCCGTTTCTCGTGAATTGTATCGTGTCCACTGAATTTTGGAGACATTGCGTTTGAGCGACGGAATTAAACGCAACTAAATATGTAATAATATATAGTTAACAAAACAACAAAAAGCACTAATTCAACCGTCTAAGTGATACAAGTGCTATAGAATGTGCTCGGAAGTAGTATGAGCCTAAACTCGAACGGCTTACTAGTAACATCTGAAGAGTTCCAATGTTCAGGTCATGGCTTGATCACTACATAAGCTCGTTAATACCATAATATTGTATTGTCACCTAAGCTAAATGTATATATAAGCAGGATACTATTTCTATAATTGAATCAAATTCAGATTCACAAATTTTACAGCTCAACCTAACAAAAGCAATTTAAATTGTACCAAAATACATGAACTTGTTCGATAATAACATTGATAAGCTTTACGAGCCCTATGAACATCGAACGCCGACAGCGGCCGATGTAAATAAACGGGTAATCCTGCGCCGGTGCACGACGTAATAATCGAGATAATTTTATTTGCGTTTACGTAAAATCTTATTTAAAAAAAGAGCTTAACATTTTTTGCGCATAGAAAGGTGAGCCGACACTCCGTTCTCCACGTCCCGCTCAATTTTCGTGTGACATTGTTTGTTAACGCCAGAGGCAGAACTTAATGCTAGTCTTTGAATTTTTACCAGACTTCACTAATCATATAAAAATAATTACGTAGCAGGATATAAACCTGCTTCCTCTGGAGAACCGTTTTGGATGGTTTCAATTATTTTTTTGGCTTAATACTGTGTCACGCATATAACAGTGTAGGCAGAGGAAACCTGGGATCCTTGTGTTAAGACACTCCGTTCCTCTTAAGACATTTCCGCTGATTTCTGGAGGCATTACGTGGCAGAACTCACCAGCTTTATCTGGTTACCAGAGCGAAGAAATAAATATATGAAATATTACATTTCCTCAAGTGGGAATCGAACCCATAACCTATCGAATTTACAGTAGCAGGCTTGTGCCTCTGCGCCACAACTGGTCTCCCATATGTTTCTAAAAAAAAGATAATAATGATAAAACTAACTTAGTACATAGTTACAATCAGGACGCTATCGTTCGCGCGTGACGTGAGTCACCCGTCGCTGGCGCATGAAATGCGACGTTCGACGTGCAAATTTTACTTACGTTTCCTCGCAATTGTACAGTAAAATAAATAATTGAAGTAACTTTATATAACTAACTTACGCTAAGATAACCTGTATAAATAATTAATATTATTTTAAAATATTTATTTTTTTGTTTTACATAAAATGTAGAGTATTTAGGAATCATTAAAAATTAAAAAAAAATAATAATAATAAATTAGCTTCACGCTATATCCCGCACACAGCAGGGTAGGCAGAGGGAACCTAGTGTTAAGACACTCCGTTCCCCACTTTCTGCCGAATTTTGGAGGCATTGCGTGTTGAGTGGCAGAACTCAACGCCGCGCTTTGCCTCGACACCAGAGCGAAGAAATGAAAATATAAATTTAAGTAAATATTTCATATCCTCGAGTGGGGATCGAACCCACAACCAGTCGGTTTACAGTCACACTTTGTACCACTGCGCTACGACTGGCCTCAGGAATTATTAAAATTCCGATAATTTAAAGATGTCATATTGAGGTCAGCCAATGTCTCTAAAATTAAGGATAAAGTAAAGAACTAAGTTTTAAGACACTGACGTTATAGGCATATAAACATAATACAGCATGAAACAAAAAAAAATAACTTAGCGCACGTATAAGGAGAAACACAGTCGGTTGCGGGCGACGTGAATCGCCTGTCGCTGCGCCGGCGCACGAAACGCAGTATACGACGTGCGAAAAGAATCTCTGCGAGAAGTTTCTAAAGATACAAGTATTCTTACAGTTGTCTTGCAATATGAAATTATTTACTAAAAACAGTGACGGAGAACCGATAGGGACGAGAAATACAGACAAATTTGTAACATCTTGTAATAGCTGTGAATGTGTCTATAATAGTATTCTACAATGTGTTTTAAATTAGCCCTTTTAAATGTCTTAACACGAGTTTTAGATTTTCTTCTTCGACCATAACTCAGCGACCGTACTGTACTTGGAATTTGCACCATATTATAAAGTATATAATCGACGGAAAACCCGCAAGAGGTTTTCAATTCAACGAGTATATTTTTTTAGGTGTAAATTCGATTTTTTAATTATTACTTTTTTCTGTTATTTTCAGACAGACATATTCTCTATAATGAAATTATGAATGTAAGATAGTGATAGTTCACTTTTTGTTAGTTCTTCCACGAGTGGCGAATATCGGAACTTCACATCGGGAGAAATTCTATATTTTCCATACTCTATACTAATATTATAAAACTAAATAATTTAGTTGATTGAAAGCTCTAATATCTCGAACTGCTGCTGCTGCTCAATTTAGAAAAATATTTTTGGGCTATATAGTCCATTTATCGTGGGCTTCTGTAGAAGGAATAATGTAAACTCGATTAACAATTAACAATTAAATGCAATAGATTACATCAGCTGGTCTGATAATAAATGATAAGGAGTCATCGGTCGTACACCTCGCGTCGGTAGCGAGCGACGTGCCAAGTTTACTCATACAAATAAAATATGGATTGTTATCTTTATGCAACTCCTGTATTTATGCTATCGCGTATGTAATACGACGGTTGTATGTTCGATGAGCGGGAGCTCATGGATTGAAGATTTTTTTTTATTTTCTCGCTCTGGTAACAATAAACACCGCCATATTTGGAAAATTGGGTGGTGCATGGGGATATATCGAGAACTTATTGTTTTCCCCTTTAATTAAAAAAGCAAATGGTTCCTTTTTAATTTTGTATTTTCAGTAATTAATTTATACTAATATTATATAGAGTGAAGAGCACGTTTGGTTCGTTAATCTCAAGAACTACTAAATCAAACAATTTGAAGTAAAACACATTTTTTTTAATTAATTTTCTTTACTTTTGCTCTGCCTCAGTTTCAAAACACTCCGTTCCTCATTCGCCACTTTCCGCCAAAATTTTGAAACATTGAGTGGCGGAACTCAAAACCGCACCTTGTTAGCAGAACGAGGAAATAAATATATTCAATATTTTTTTCCTCCGAATATAAACTGAATCTACAACCATAACGTTCACAGACTACACGCTTGTTGCCCTACGCCAAGATGGCCTCGATATTTCTTTATATAACCATTCCCTCGAATCAGATCGAACCAGCAATTGCCTCAGCGTAGAACGCTGTTCCACTGGGCTACAATGACCTCAAACTGGGATTACAACGCAAACAGGTAGTGCCAGTAACCCAAATACCATCGACTGGAAACCGGTCGGTCTACCGTCATTAATAAGAAGGGAACTGACCCTTAGTCATTAGCGGTTGAATAGAAAATTGTAGGCGTCGTTGATAGAATATGTAAGTTATATTAAAATTTATTTTTATTTTCAGCTTCATGTTGCTATACCGCACGAAGGCACCGCAGGGTAAGTAAAGGGGAACCTAGTGTTAAAACAGTCCACTTCCCACTTCCCGAATTATGGACATCAGACATACAAATGAAAATATTAAATATTTCATTTCATCGAGTGGAAATCGAACCCATCACCTGTCGCGTTTATAGTTACACCTCTCCGCCGCCTCTAAAATAAGTAAGTACTAGTACTAGTACTAGTTTTAAGATACTTTCGTTTCTGGCCAATTATCGACACTTTCAACTGACGGAGCTCAACGACGCGAACTGTATTATTATGAGGCTGAGATCTGTGATGTTAAGCACTTTTTAAGAAACATCGCGTCTTAACTCAATCAATATTATCTTATTAAAATGAGACACAGTGAAATATGTACATTAATGTAAATACAAGAGGTGCGTGCAGTTCGACACGTAGGTACAAAATGCGTCATGATAACGAGGAATTTATATCTTTTTATTTAGTTTATATTTTTAGAGAGATATCTCATCTAATAAACTTTATCCTGCGAGAATATATGAAAAGAAAATATTTTCTAAATATACATATGAAATCTGGGAATTGTATACAACGCCTAGTAAATGTACACAATTCTGAAGCTATTAGGGAAATGTATAAAATATTGTTTTAAAAATTATTTAATACAATATATATATTTTATGGGATATATAAATTTCACAGGAATTGTGTGTAATTCCAATATTGTACTAGGAAATGTATAAAACATACATACATAAATATCATTGACCCTATATGGGCATAGAACTTGGAAGCACTGCAACTGATAAGATGTAGACAGTGGTGTATTATCTTTATACCTAATATGATTAAAATATTCAGTTTAGATTTTTATTTAGTTTTACGTTGTACCCACACATAGGAGGGTAGGCAGAGGGAACTTGGGAACCTAGTATTAAGACACTTAGTTCTCACAAATACACTTCCGTTCTCCACTTTTCGCCGAATTCTTGAGATATTGTTGAGTGGCGGAACTCAATGCCACGCTTTGCTCCTATACCTGATCGAATATTAATAAAAATCATTAAATATTGCTCTCCCTCGAATGGGAATCGCAACCGCAACCATCGCATTTACCTTCGCACGCTGAGCTTCTTCGCCACATGACTGTAAAACTGACTGGTTGTGGGTTCGATCTCCACTCGAAGATATGAAATATTTACTTAAATTTATATGTAATTTCTTCGCTAAGGTGTCGAGGTTAAGCGCGGCGTTGAGTTCTGCCACTCAACACGCAATGCCTCCAGAATTCGGCAGAAAGTGGGGAAGTGGAGTGTCTTAACACTAGGTTCCCCCTGCCTACCCTGCTGTGTGCGGAACAGCGTGAGGCTGATTTATTTATTTTATTTATATATCATATGTGGATCAAGTGCGCAACAACTATTCTAATTAAACGATACTACCCATTATTAATGTTATGTGTCTCCGGTAAAACCAATGTGTTCTCAGTACTGATAATCTTGAATAATCTTATGTTTAAAATATTTATAAATAATGAAATATAAACACAAATACCGCTATGACACAATAGGAACGGACATATCTTTTACACGATGGTAGTCAGTTCAATTATCAATACAATGTATATCGTTGACTATTCGACGAATAAAAAAAATATGAATTAATTATTTCCCTTCCCTTGCTTTAACTAACAAGACGAAGCGCGGCGCTGAGTTCCGACACTCAACAAGCAATATCTCAAAATTCCATTGCTTGGCGATCGGCATAACTTTGTGCCTAGTGTTAAGACACTCCGCCTACACCCATGCTGTGTGCGGGATATAGCGTGAAGCTAAAAAGAAATCCATAAAACCCTAGCGCAAATATGACGTCACATTATTTAGAATTTAGTTTATGCTAGTCGTGGCGCAAGGACACAAAGTGTGACTGTAAAATCAACTGGTTGTGGGTTCGATACCTATTCGAGGAGATGAAATATTTATTAAATTTATATTTCCATTTCTTCACCCTGGTATCTGGCGTTGAGTTCCGTCACTCAACACGAAATGCCTCCAGAATTCGTCGGAACGGAGTGTTTTAACACTAGGTTCCCTTTGCCTACACTGCTGTATGCGGGATACAGTGTGAAGCTCATTAACGTATTTCAAATTAAAAATTAATAAATTTATTTATTTTATTTAGTAAGTACGACAAATAATAAGATATTTCATTTCAGATTTCACGAAACTTAACCACAAGCTCCTTTTAATATTAAAATAATAATTAGAACAATAACAAGGATATACAATCACAAATTAAACACATGTTTACATACATTATAAATGGAAATTCAAAATTAATTATGTTTCCGCGCGATAGATGAGTAAATTTTATTAGGTCGAGTTGTAACTATGTAATAAAATCTAAGAAACTGAGTTTAATGAAATGAAACTTGCCAGTTACTCGTAGCTTGTTAAATCTATTTTTAGCTTCACGCTGTATCCCGCTTATAGCAGGATAGGCAGAGGGAACATAGTGTTAAGACACTCTGTTGACTTTTAATATAAAAGTAGTCAAGTCATTAAACTTTGTAACACTCCGTCTTACAAAGTTATATAATTGAATATGAATTCAAGTGTGGTGTCGGCAGTAAGAGAATAGATGCTAAGAAATGAAAATGATATTATAATTCACGACTAGGAATCGAACACACAACCACCGTGCTTACAATCTATATCTGTTTTAAATGAAACTATTTTAACTGGATTAATAGCGTATATTAGTATTCTACCCGTGACCACGGACTACTGCAAAATGTTCGAAACGTCGGGTTTCCAAAAATGTATAAAAAAAACAAAATTTACGCGATTAATATAGTTTCATTTAAAATGTATAATAATCGTGAAAATCAAAGAATCTATATCTGTCTGACTGACTCTACGTTGCCCTTAATTCATGCATTTTTAGCTTCGCCCTGTATGCGGAACATAGTAGAGTAGTAAAGAGATCCTGAGATCCTAGTGATAAGATAATTTCGAAAAACCGATCTCCACTTACTCAAGATACTTCCGTTCCCCCAGACTTTTGCTAAATTCTTGAGGTACTGCATGTTGAGTAATTCAACGGCGCGATTTGCCTCGTTATGTGACTGGGGCAATGAAAATATGAAATATTTCATTTCTCTGAACGGGAATCAAACCACAACCTGTCGTGTTTAGAGTCACACGCTTGCCCCTGCGCCAGGTCTCAATGCATGTTGTTTATAATTAATAATTATAGATTACTTTGTTGGTTAATAAATAAAATTAAATACTACATTATTGTAAATATTTTCCTGTTTAAGCAATTATAATATGTAAATTAATACATCGAATTCAAATGCAATCATACTATAAAAGAAGACGATAGTATGTTAAGTTTAGAGGTCGTCCTTAAACGTATGATTGTAGATTTTCTATATAGATGGCCGGGGAAACACGTGATTGTTCCGGAATTTTTGTTCTTGTCTCGTATTCAGTAATTTCGTTCTGCTGTCCCGGAATCCGTAAATACTAGTTTTATTCAATCAAAGTTTATGCCTTATTAAATACCTCGTATTTAATAATAACAATTTAAAAAAGAAAACCACTTCCACCGAATCTCATAATCAGAACCTAACCAAATTTTCATAAAACTACCCTTGAAGTGTATCGAAATAGGTTGGGTGATAGGTGCATAGGTAACGTGTCTTAGTAATAGGTTTCCTTTGGCTATCCCGCTATGCAGTGAAAAGCGTGTAACTGCTTTTTTGGTCTCAAATCTCAGACTACCTTCCTCATCTCAACACGCAATGTCTTGAATTTGGGCAGTATGCGGTCACAGAAGACTCTGCTTTTACCGCATTCTCTGTAGGTTTTTCTTCTACTCAGGGCAAAGAATTATTCTTATTTCTCCGCTCTGATAACGAGACAAGGTGTGAGATTGACTTTCGTCTTGAACATTAGGTAACACTAGGTCCCCTTGCTTGCCTACGGAATAATAAGTGAAGTTAAGCTCGAAAAACTATAATACTAAAGAGTATTCTCAAACCGCTTGGTTACCCATTGAGATCGCTAGCAATTAAAATTTTGTATAGTTTTAAAACTAATTTATACCAAAAAATATTAAGAAAGTGTCTTAACACTAGGTTCCCTCTGCCTACCCTGCTGTGTGCAGGATACAGCGTGAAATTAAAAAAAATATATTAAGCATTAAATATTTAGCATTTTTGGTTTGGTTTCATTTAATAGTTGATTGACTAGCCACATCTCGTATAATCAAGGTGCACTTACACTACACTAAAATATAAAACGCTTTTTTATACAGATTGCTACAAGTGCTAAAGAATGTCTTGGTTCCATCACCAGATCAGGTCAAAAATATAGTGTTATTGTATCAACATTATATTCAAGTGGATCAGAATCAGGTTCTTGAATTTAATGATATAGTTACAAATCGACTTAATAAAAGCGTAATAAAAGGCAAGATTATTTTGAGGTTAGTATAAGTATTTATATGCATAATATATTAGTTCCTGATGTTAGCGACCAAATAAACTGCTTAGCTATATTAGTATAGATGTATAGATAAACGATATTAATTGAAATTGGATTCGCACAAACCATAAAGGACGTGTTAAAATAAAAGAAGGACAATAATAGCTTACAAAATCAAAATATTCGTTAATCAATTAGGAAATTGCAAATACTTTCGAATCTCAAATGTCTAGTTATATGAAAAATGTCAGTAGTGTCAGCCCTACAGTAAACTACCATAAACAAGGAAGGCAGTTCTTTAAAAGCTCAAAACTGAAATTACAAACCATAATACCTTTGTTACAACTGGCCTGTATACTTTCTGTACTAATATTATAAAGCAAACTAATCTCAAAAATGGCCATTCGCCATTTTCCGTGTTTCGTAATAGAGAACGAGGAGTCTTAACTAGGTTCCCAAGTTCCGTTTGCGTAGCGCGCTATGTTCGGGTTACAGTACAGCGTGCATGCATACATCTGTTTTAACATAAAGTTTCCGCTGCCTAACCTGTTTTATGCGGGACATAGCGTGAATCTGGTATTTTTTAAGTGTTTAGTGACAATTTAAGATATTATAAATAGTTAATTATACAAAAAACATCCATATCTCGTACATCCGCTTTTCTCAGTCTCACCTAGTTACATACATGATGGGCAACAAGCTGAGGCAAAGTAAATTAATTAGATCAATAAATAATACTACTTCTTTAAGAATAATGTAAAATAAAATGGAGATACAATTATGAATTAAAGAATAGTAATAAAAAAGATGTCTTTGAATATTTCTGTGAAGAAATAGTAGTTTCTAGAACGCTTTCGTGTTTATTTTATATCCAAAAGCTTTATAGTATGAATGAAATATAACAATACTTACTATTTATAGTTGAAAGAGTGTGTTTATAATTTATTTTTGTAAGTAGCGAAAAAGCACTTATAAGAATATCACGTAAACTTTCACCGCACAACACTAGTTCCGCTTCACTTGTTATTTAAATTTACGACACTATAACACACTTTATTTAATTCTTATACGAAAAAATTAAACAAATTGAACTATAATTAAATACAATTTGATATATTTTAAAAAGTTTCGTTTATAATTTTCATTTTTATATTGCAGCGTACACTCTTTGCGATGGCTTAACGTTGACTGACGTTTTACAGTCAATGTGTGTTAGACAAGGATGCGTGACGTATATTTCATATGTATGAGCAAGATAGCTATATAATGTCGTGTAGCGGTAATTTTTTTCTCCTTTCGCGCTCAACTTTCTAAAATAGGCAATGATTTCTTATTTAACATCCATATTTTTATAATAATATTTTAATTTTTAGTTGTTTAAGTTAAATTGTTGTAGTTTTAACAGTTTTCTTGGTCTTAAATAAAATTTTTAACAAATTAAGATAAAATTTTATAAAATGGTGTTGGAAATAATTGCCACGCGACAGCAGCCACAAATAAAGGACGCGTTATATGCGTTAATCTCAAAATTGATAATGGTAAATATCTATAATATTATAAATTATAATTTTTTATATTCATAAACACAATTAATATATGTATATCCTATATTTTTATATTTAAAAGCTGAAGAATTTGTTAATTGTGTTATTGAAGTACTGGTAGTAGCTTGGTTAAAGCGTAGGCAAGGTAAGCAAGGCGGTTATGAGTTCGATTCCCATATGCCATATAGATGCCATTTAACACGCAATGCCTTGAGAATTCAGCGTAAAATGTGGTATGAAAGTGTCGTAATGGTGAACGAAGTCTAGATTCCCAGGTTCCCTCTGCCTACCCTGCTATGTTCGTGCGTGAAGCTGAAATAAATATATATATATATATATATATATTATGACTAAAAGTCTCTTTAAAGTTTCTTTCTACCTTGAATGCCAAATTATTAATATGACTTACAAATTAATTAATTTCAAAATTTGAAATTGATTAATTTCAAATACTTTTCGGTACTTTTAAGAATGAAAAATCTTTAGCTTCTTTTTCTATATTCTATTTGTTATTCTTTTTGTTTCTTAAATTCATATCGTTGAAATCAGAGGTTCCCTTTTCTTCATCAAGGACCACTTTTATATCAATCTACCAAGATTGGCAGGGACCACTATTTATGTAGGTATAATAAAAATTAACTGTGATAATTAAACAAAACCTTCGCCGCACCATCCTCAGTCATAAAATTAAAATTGTTCGCGGACCACATTTAGGCGCGGACCACTGGTTGGGAACCACTGGTTTAAATGAACGTGAGTAGAAAATTCTCATATCTATATTTTCTTATTGGATTCTTATTAGAGATCAAAATAAAGACAATAATTAATATATTTATATTTATAGGAATATTTTTTAGCTCCACTCTACATTCCGCGTAGACTAGGCAGAGGGAACCTAATGTTAAGATATTCGGTTACCCACGCACCACACTATATTGATAATATTGTTTGTGGAGTCGCGGAGCTCAAATAATTCTCATAATTCATTTCTACGATTAGGATTAGAGCCCACAATCGTCGCGTTTGCGCCATACGCTGCGCCGCTGCACCACGACGGCCCCGAAAGTATTTTTCTTGTACTAAGGAATAGTATTTTTAATAAAATGGTATTTTTGTTTGTTTGTTGAAGAATGGTATTTTTCTTTGTTTTTCTATTTGATGACAGTGCACCAAATTCATAACCAAAATGGTACATACATATATTTGACATTTGAAAAATGAAATTATAATTTTCTTTGGACCTGCAAAACATATGACTACTTTCATTCTAATTAGGTGTAGTTAGGTTTATTGTTAAAAATAAATTAAATCAGCCTCACGCTGTATACCGCACACAGCAGGGTGGGCAGAGGAAACCTAGTATTAGGACACTCTGTTCTCCACTTTCTGCCGACATTTTTCGTGGCATTGCGTGTTGAGGGGCGGAAATCAACGCCGGGTTTTTGCCTTGGTGCTAGAGCGAAGAAATAGAAATATTAATAAACATTAATTCATTCTCTTGAGTGGGGATCAAATCCACAATCGTCGCGTTACAGTCACAGAAAAAGAGATAAACCTTTTTCAAAAATCTCTCGTTTTTCTGTTTTTATATTTTTTTAGCTTCTCTACATCGGCTAGTATTACACTGATTCCATTATAACACTACCGTTTCCAACTTTCCGCCGAATTATCGAGATTTCCGAACAGTGGAGGAAAGGAAAATATTAAATATTTTATTCCCGCGAGTATAAATCGAACCCACAATTTCAATCAGTAATATGTTCCTCAATGAAATAATGAGGTAAAACGACGATAATGGTGTAATAGTTCAATATATTATTATTGTTTTCTTATATGAATTCTCTAAAAATAGGCGGAGACTGATGAATAGATGACACGGCAGTTTTACAGATCATTACATATTATCATTTTATATTAATATCTATGTATATGTTATTACGTATGTACATGTAACTATATGTATATTTTATACTAATATTATAAAGCTGAAGAATTTGTTTGGGTGAACGTCCTAATCTCAGGAACTACCATGGGCATAGAAAAGGAAGCTATAATCCAGGTCTCCCCTGAAAATATATCTAGATACGCTCATGAACTACACTTTCAAATTAAAAAATACTTTTTTTATCGGATAGTCCATTTTACAAGAAATTATACACAAATAATTTAAATTCGTGGTCGTGGGCGGCGGTGATCACATTCCGTCAGGTGACCAGTACGCTCGTTTGCCTTGTCTTTTTTCTTTAAAAAAAACAACAGCTATTGAACAACAAATAATTTTTAACAAAAAAAACCGACTTCAAACAATACACTAGAAAGTGAAAAATAAATTTACTTAAAATAGAGTAAGACGTACTTTGATTTTGTTAAATAAAAATAATTAATGAAAATTAATGAATATTAACTTAAAGGGGTAGAATTCTGTGACTGTATTTCCACTCGGGAGGACGGAAAAATGTATATTTTCATGTCCTCGCTCTGATAAAGCTGCGTTAAGTTCCGCCACTCATCACAACTCCAGCAGTTCGGCAGCTTCGGCAGTTTATAATTTATATAAATCTACTACTAATACAAATTGAACGCGTATATAAATGCATTATTATTTACCGAGACCACCCGCTCGTACCTTTTTTTTGTTTGTTTGGATCAAATATAGTAATTGAAATTGGACACGCCTCCTGTTGACAGATTGGTCTGAAATTTGGTACACTTCTTTAGTTCTGGTGACAATATAATTAAATAAATTCTGTTTCATGTTAAATCCAACTAGGCCGCCACTGCAGAATACTTTAAAAAAAAATCACGACCAAAAAAACTTTTTTAATATGGGTCTCATATAAAAGGGCTACTAAAATACAGTTCACTATTAAAAAAAAAAGGATGGCCACCGCTACCAAAATCTTGTTTCCATCCAGTTCCAACGATTTTATTTTTTAGTCTGATGTGTGCTTTTCTTTGAAATCTGAGGCCTACTTATATATTTTTGTATAAGTAATTGATAGAAATAAAACAAACACAAAATTATAAGGGAAGTTTGCCTAAGACTATTGTATAGTGCAAACTGTATATAAATCGATTAAGCAGTTTCTGAGACTGAGAACAAACGGGCAGACAAACAGACAAACTGACTCACTGATAAAAAAATAAAAAAATATTGTTGTTCAATTCTAAAAAATCTATTACATTTGTAAAATGTCATTTTTTTATATACACATATGTTCCATATGTAAAGATACCGATCAGTTTCTAATTTATTATAAATAAAGATATCTAAGATTAGTTGAAAATAGATTTTATCTAAGTTATTTTTCTTATATCATCTTCCACATAATTCCGTAGTATTTATAACGGACACTATATACAATGGGCACTCCGTTGTATATAGTGTCCGTTGTATACCGCATATCCGGGTATGGAGAGGAATCCTAGTGTTAAGACATTCCGTTCATCGCTTACTGAATTTTTTTTTAAAATGCGAGCTAAATACCGAAACTGAATGAGGCATTCAGCATTCATTATTTGTCTTGTTACATGAATGTTCATTGTTTTTTGTTACCATACCGTGGAAATAATCCGAGTGGAAATCGAACTTACATCTATCGCGCTTACAGTCAGACGTTACCACTACGCCACACCAGCCTTTATTATTATTTATTTCTTTATTATGAACGTAGTTATGCACTCACCCAAACCCTCAATATTAGGCTAAGCGAGATTATTCCGCTGGCTCAGCGAGACCACCGGAATATTCCCATTATTGTATAAGCACTTTCATTGTTTCATATAAATTCATGTTAAATGTCGCAACACATTGTAACTTGTGTATGAGAAATATTTTTAATTTTATAATTCAATAATGTCATGATCTCCGAATCGATCGGACACAATAAATAGTTTTAATTTAAATTTAGTATTTTATTTTTAAAAATATAAAGTCTCAATTAGAAAGTTTAACTGGCGCAGCCGGTAGGATAGTCTATTAAAGGTCTGCGTGTCTTGTAGATTTGGGTGTCCAAATTCGCCCAAAAATCGCGAGTACAGTGCGAATAGACTTAGGCTATCCACGAACCAAAGAAATAAGTTGAACAAGAAGATGGGATCAGCGATCGGTCGGTGAGTAAAACTCTTTGCCTTCCTTTTTCTTATATTCCCACATTCTATTTGAGATTTTTAATAGATATAAGTGGCGTTATTTTGGGATTGAACGTCTCGCATTATAACGTATCTGGTTTTAATATAAAACTCTATTAAAACTGTAGTTCTAAGACAAGTATCTCCATAGACTAATTAACGTCTAGAAGTAATATAATTAAAATATTTTAATAATTATAAAAAAAATAAATAAATAATATTAATTAATGATCTAAAAATCGATCGTAATTGTTTTTATGTATTGTGAAATAAAAAAAATAAAAAATAAATTTATTGTGTTTTATTTTCCTACTATTTTTATATTTTTAATTTACTGTGTGCTATTTTATATATATTATTGTTATATGTGTTTTTGATATATTTTATATTTTTGTGTATTTTAAATTAGTTTAAAATAATTGTGATTGATTTAAAACTTCAGAGCTCTCTATTAATTTTTACTCTACAAAATGGAACAATCGCGAGAAATACCTTTAGCGTCAAATAGCGTAGTACCAATACCTAATGAAATGTTACGGTTAATTCCTCTTTTCGGTGGTGACAAAAGAATATTAAATTTATTTTTTAGGAAATGTGAGTACATTATAAATAAATTTCGTGGTCATCAGGAACAGAATATTTATGTTTTACATGCTATAACCAGTAGATTAATAGATGACGCCGCCGCGTTGCTATCCGAGCGTGAGGATATAGAGACTTGGCCTGAGCTGAAAGAATTATTGGAACAACATTTCGGTGACCCACGTAGCGAAGAATGTATAAAAATTTCTCTCGAATCATGTAAAATTAAAGCAGGGGAAAGTTATTTAGAGTTTTGTAACAGCATACAAAATATTCGGTCCCTGTTAATATCTAAAGTAAATTTATCGGCAGATGAAGAAGTTAAAAACGCGAAAATTGCTATTTATAACCATACAGCCTTAAATGTTTTTCTCTATAATTTACCAGAAAATATGGTGCGAATTGTGAGACTTAAATCACCTAGTACATTAGAACAAGCTCTATCAATAGTTTTAGAGGAGGTAAATTTTCATGAACAGTATCAACTACGTAATCGCATTCTTAATAATTCAACGGCACCGAGGCCAACACTTAACGTCTCAGGGTCGTCATTTATACAAAATAGTCTTACCCCTCAGCAAAAATTTAATTTCGGAATCCATACTACTAGACCTCAATTTACACAACAACCAAAACTTGAATATAAACCACAGCAAACATTATTAAATAATAAGCCTCAATCGTTTGGGTATAGGCCTCACCAAAATCCACAATTCGGGTATAGGCCACTCCAAAATCCACAATTCGGTTATAAGCATCCCCAAAATTCTACTATGACACCACAACAGTTTGGTCAAAGACCACCTCAGAATAACCGCTTAGAATCAACTGACATATCTATGAGAACGGCACCCCCGCGACCTCAAATAGCTCAACAAGGTTTTAGGTTAAACGAAACTGATTTGCAAAATGAAAATTTGGAATACGACTATTACTACGATTATGATCCTTATGATTACATGAATTACGAACCGTATGTTGAGGACGTGCCTTATGCACCTATTGACGAAACAGACAATTATACTGTAGCTCCACTAGTCGAGGAAAATTTTCGAACAGAAGCCTCGCATAAAAGAGAAATTATAGAATTAAATTGTGACCCGAATCTTAAATTACCTCATGTTTTTATTCCAGAAATTAATGCAAAATTAATGATTGATACTGGCAGCACTCGCTCGTTTATTAGCCCCCGTATTGCTTACCAATATTTTCCTAATTTTATTAAATATGAACCTTTTAAAGTTATTAGCACACATGCTTCTAGCGTACACAATGAAATTATTGAAATTCCGCTATTTCCGAGTTTTAATACTATGGATTATCATAAATTTCATTTATATGATGTAGATGAACGCTATGACGGACTTATTGGAAACGATTTACTTAAACAATTGGACGCAATTATTGACCTCAAACATTTACTACTGAGAACTAAGACCATTGACATTCCTATAATTAATAATTTGAATTATCTCATTCACTTACAACCTCGGTGTGAACAACGAGTAAAGATCCCTACTGATTTACACTCGGGAGAAGCAGTTATTGAATTTAAAGAGTTTACACCTGGTATACGAATGCCTTCTGCATTAGTAAATTGTATTAATGGATATGCATCAACCATAATTCAAAACACATTAGATAGACCTATGACTTTGACTATTAGCAAAGCGTTTAAAACATCGAATATTAATATTTCAGAATGTAATCTCATACAAAATAATAACGAAACAATGACTGACACCGACGAAATATTGAAACAAAATTTAAAAAAGCTTAGAATAAACGCCACACATTCAGAAGATGAAAAGGACTCTATGGTAGTTAATTTTGATAAAAAAGAGAAAGGGCTACGGCAACGCAACGACTCTAGTACAATAACTATATCAGAATGTTCTAGTGAAAAACCTATAACCCTTTCCGATTCTGAAACCTTATCAGTGCCGAGTTCCCCTAGGACATGTGACTATCCGGTTAGGTCACCGTCTGAAACATCCCAAACAGACACAATTCATTCCGCTAATATCGTAGAATCGTCAGGTATACCAATATTACACGAAGCAATAGACACAAAGCCAAATCAAATTCTAGTATATACATGGTTTAAGAATGAAATACAAGTTCGCGATCTTTCACGTGAAAAGCAAAAGGTGTTGGAAGTATTTTTACCCACTTATAATAGAGATTTAGTTAAACAATTTTTAAAGGAGTATATTAAACCAAAAACCAAATATTTCATTTATTTTGAAAATAATGAACATCGGAAACAGTTTACTAGTATTGTCATAGAATTATTTAGGAAGGATACCGTTCTATTATTCGAATGTACAGAGCGAGTAATTTTTATAGAAAATGAAAAAGAACAAAAGGCTATCGTATTAAAACATCATCAAGGTAAAACATGTCACCGCGGCATTAAGGAGACACTAGCAAGTATACGTAGGAATTATTTTTGGCATAATATGCAAGAAACCATTTCAGCTATTATTAACGCTTGTGAAACATGCTGTAAAATGAAATACGATAGAAAACCTTTTAAACCTGTTTTACAGTTGACTCAAACACAAGACTCCCCGTTTCAAGAATTATTCATTGATCTTTTTCAAATAGAAGGAAATTACTATTTAACTATTATAGATGCGTTCAGTAAATTAGGTCAAGCCATTTCAATAGATAATAGATCAACCGCGGAAGTAGTGCGTGCACTTATGAAATATTTTTCATTTTATGGCATCCCTAAAAAGATTAGTTCTGATCCTGGTAGCGAATTTAATAATGAACTAATGAAAGAATTTTTGAGTTTACATAAAATCGAAATCCATATCGGCTCCCCTAACAATTCTAATTCGATGGGTTTGATTGAGCGTTTACATTCTACTATTAATGAAATTTATAGATGCGCGAAATACGAGGAGAAATGCACGGATGCAGCATCAGTGATGATGTATTCCATTATTGCCTATAATAATTCTATCCATTCTGTCACAGGTCTAACCCCTTTCGAAGTAGTATTTGGTTACACGGATTCAAGTAGTTTATTTGATATAGATTTAGAGAAACAATACATACAGCAATTGGTTAAAGATCATGCAAAACGTTTAAAAGTATTATATAAGCACTTGGCTGAAAAAATGATTGAAATTAAGCAGAAAGTAAAGGAAAGTAGAGGTGGTGAAGATGAAATAGATCTTCCATTAGGAAAAATTATATTTACGAAAGACGTTAATAAACGAAAAAGCAAGGATAAACCGCGATATCATAAGGCCAAAATTATAGGAAAAGACTCAAATAATGTTATACCGATACAAATTGGTCAAAGAAAATCTAAAGTTCCCGTTAAAAACATAAAACGCCCTCCGCAGGTGGTGTTTGCTGACACTGATAATAATCGGACCTGTGCTGGCCCTTCATCTGCAATCTCTTGAAAATAATCCAGGTGTGTATCCTGTAAAAGAAGGTCAGGCGTATCTTCAAACAGATTACTGGACTATAATTAAGGTTTTAAATTTAAATAAAATATATGATGATTTAAACTTTGTTATAAATAAATACAATGAATTTAACAGTTTAATTAATAAAAATATTTCTTACTTACGTGATTTCCAAGTTGCAAGATTTCACGTTGAATATATTCGCGATATCACTATACAGAAATATGAACAGCTAGTTCCCCAAAAACGTTTCAAGAGAGGTCTTTTTAATCCACTGGGTTCTCTTATTAAAATTATTACCGGAAATTTGGATTATAATGACGCTGTAAGATATGAAAAAATCATTTCTCAGCTCGCAAATGATCAAACTACAATGAGGAATAAATTTACTTTAATATCTAAAATGCTTGATAGTTTTATAAATACTACTGAAGTTTTAAGTCAAAATTCTGTTGTATTAGATGAACGTTTGAAAATAGTTGAATCTATGATCAAGGAGCTAGTTTCTAAGGATAATCATTTAGTGTATACCACATATATAATAAGTCTTTTTAATTTGTTCGTAAGTAACTTTCGTACTATATTCATTAAGTTAGGAGAAATAGAGACTGCATTAGCTTTCAGTAAAATATCCATATTACATCAAAGTATTATTAATTCTACTGAACTATTACAACATTTAGTTTTAATATCTCAAACTGAACATTTATTATACACGCCGAGTGCGGAAAATTTGGTAAAACTAGAGGAAACAATTAATATTAAATCATATATTAAGCAAAACCAGATTACGTTTATAATGGAGATTCCAATTACGGATAACATTGCTTATAACTATTATAAATTATATTCCTTACCTATTTTTCGTAAATCAGAAAATAAAACCTTTTCCATTATCCCTAAATATCCCTACCTGTTGGCAAAGGGTACGAAATACTTACCGATTATAAAACCATGCCGGTCACTCGCTGCTGGAGAACAATTCTTGTGTAACGAACATCACCAAACTCTTTATCCTGAAATAACTTGTATCGAGCAACTCTTAAAATTCGAAGATAACTTAACACAATGTGAGCAAAGAGAGATTGACATAGAGAATGTAAGAGTCCAAAGAATCACATCTACAAGTTGGATACTATTTTCGAAATTTAGAAACACTTTAACTAAAACCTGTAATGAGGATGTGAATAAATATTCTATTATTGGGACTTACGTTATGACTTTAGATGAACCATGTACTATTGAGGTAAAGAATATAAAGATTCGTAGTCATGTCAACCTCATAGAGAGTGATCCTGTTGGAACCAAGCAAGATTTAGTTTTGCCACAGCTGCCTATGGGTAGAACCCCTGTATTATCCAGTACACGCGTACTTAATATGAGGGGAATCAATTTGGATGAAGTAAAATACATGTCAGCGGTACTGAAGCAAAGTGTTTTTAGTGATAGTGAAATAATTAGTAGTGAAAGGCATCCTAGTGTCAGTGAAATTTTAATTTACATCTTTATATTTTTATTTCTTTTATGTATACTCTCATTTTTGCTTTATATTTTTCGTTATAAAATCTTACATATAAATTGTTCGCGAAATCATCGGAAAGTTATTAAAAATGAACAACCCGATAATTTCGCACTTGGGGAGGGAGGAGTTATGCACTCACCCAAACCCTCAATATTAGGCTAAGCGAGATTATTCCGCTGGCTCAGCGAGACCACCGGAATATTCCCATTATTGTATAAGCACTTTCATTGTTTCATATAAATTCATGTTAAATGTCGCAACACATTGTAACTTGTGTATGAGAAATATTTTTAATTTTATAATTCAATAATGTCATGATCTCCGAATCGATCGGACACAATAAATAGTTTTAATTTAAATTTAGTATTTTATTTTTAAAAATATAAAGTCTCAATTAGAAAGTTTAACTACGTTGGCAGAAAAAAAATAATAGTCAAATCAAACTAGTTTCATTATTTTCATCGTAGTCGAAGCAAATTTGGGCCGGAAGTTGAGAACGGAATGTCTTAATATCTCTTTCTCTCTTACTTTTTTGTAATATGACATCAAGCAAGAAACTGCATGATTTAAAATTAGATTTATAAATTCATCTCAAAAGGACATGGCTCGTTGGTCTAGGGGTATGATTCTCGCTTCGGGTGCGAGAGGTCCCGGGTTCAAATCCCGGACGAGCCCAATGAAATACTTTTTTTTATTATACGCTAGTAAACACGTTTTAATTGTTTAATTTTTTAAATATATTATTTGCTGCATAATTATCTAATTACTGAAAGTTTTATATTTTTAATATCAATTTAAATGTAATTTTTAAAAAGTTCATGATGGAAAAAGTAAATTTAAAAAATTATGCTAAATATTTAGTACTATAGTTTTTTTTGTTGTTGCTTTGTTATGCGTTGTTTAAGTTTTTAACATCTAATTGTTAAAAGATATAAAAAATAAGTTAATAGGTTTGATAAATATGTTTTTTTAATTATACCATTTTTTTTTAATAACAATACCTATTATAAAATATTCATTTATTAATATTTTATTTATAATACTGCCATCTAGTGTTACAAATAAAAGGTTTTCGATTGTAATTGATTGTAAAAAACAGCTTTACAACGAAATATTATCTATAATTAATTAACAACTGAATTTCTATTTCCTATGTCATAAGGTTACCTGGCAGATATAACTATAAAGCTTTTTTATTGTATTTCTTATTTTGTTGGGTAAGATAGTAATAATTATTATTTATGTTGTATATGTTAAAATTGATTTTTATAAAAAAAAAATTATAAAAATAAAAAATAAATAATAATTTGAGACAGATTAAAAATATTTTTTTTAGGCATTACGCCATCTAGTGTACACGTAAAAAACCTTTTTTTTTTCTTTTAACACAAGATGGCTTTGACAGCCAAACAAATAAAAGCTTAACCGACAAAATAACAAATGTCATTATGTTACAATGAAATCTCTATATTTTTATTATTTTTAATTTAGTCGCATAAGACAACAGGTGTTCAGACAGTATTAATAAGCAAACGATTACAAAAGTTCACTATAGTTAAACTTTTATCAACATTTAATAGAGAAATGAAGAAATTGTATAACAATACTACCTTATAGTTAATAATCAATGTTTCATTGAGTGTTATATTGTGTTTTTTATACCAAAAATCCTGTAATTTAAATAAGAATAGCAAAAAACAAAAAATGTCTGATGGAAGCGGCTCCTCGCAAAGTCCACCTGCTATGGCGTCTATAAGTGATGTTAGTGCTTTATTTCAAACGGCAAAGAAATATGAAGAACTCAATGTTATAGGAACAGGTAAAGTTTAGTTAATAAGCAAATAATAACCTAAATACACCATGTGCCGGTTGAAGCGTTCTCGCGCATTTTTGTTTCTTTTTACTAACGTATTTGTATAAATAAATCGTTCTTTTAATTATAAACTTTATATTCTTATACTCTTTATTATATTTATTTCAATCATTCCCAAATCAACCTGCAGGATCTAGAAATCAGACATGAAACAAATGCAAAACGAAGTGTCCTAACACAAAGTTTTGCCTGATCCATTATATTGAAAATAGGAACTTAAAAAACTTTATTTTATATTATTTTCTGACTTAATTAATATAATCTATAAAATTAATAAAAAAAACTTTTCATGTTGTATTAAATGCATTTTTAAACCGGACCTAAGTTAATTAGTCCGTGAATGACTGAGATGGAACTATGTTAACAATATATCTGCCTCATCCTTACATTTTTTTATGGTTCACGCATTTGCTGTGTTTTATACAGCCTTGCTTAACTCCAATCTTTATTTTTCTGTTTATAAAGTTTAATTTTGTTTGTATTTTAAGTTTAACAAATTTCTACAATACCTTATGGCATGTTTTTTAAAAGCTTCAAGTGAAATTCTCATTATACATTGTAATTTATTAAAATATTTTTGTCTATAGCATATTTAATATATTTTATTTTTAAATATTATGATAATAAGGTTTATGTAGAATTATATTAATAACTTTCTTTGTATTATACAAAATGATTTAATAATATATAAGAAAGCTTACTTTTTCTTTTTCTGAAAAAAAAAGGAAAATGTTATGATATGAATAAAAAAAGTATATTAAATAAATTAATTGCCTGTAAGGTATATGAAACTGACTAGAGTGTAAATGTCTTTTTTATACAATAAAAAAATATTTATATATTTATAATTTATATATTATATTTTTTTTTATATATGCTTTTACATTTGGCTTCACCCTCATTGTCAAATGGAAATAACCAAGTTTTTTACAACACATGAGACATTGAAAAAGGTGCTGGTAACTATGACTGCAGGTGCAGTGGGTTACATCAAAATGATAAAGATGATGTCTTTAGCATTCCTTAAAAATTGGACTATCCAACACAAAAAAAATCTTTAATTCAAACAAGTAGTTTCTGAGATTAATATGTTCAACCAAACAAACTCCAATTATATAATATAGATAAGTATATAATAGATAAATAAAAAATGTTACTTATCATATTAATATAAATTATATCAATCTAGTTAGTGAATTTATTCTTTGAGGATTAAATACAAAATATTTAACTCATATGGTAATAATATTGTTTGCTTTTTATTATAAAATGTGTATATGTATAAATCAATACATGTTATGTGGTAAGGACACTTTGTTTTCCTACACATTGCCCAAATTTTGAGACATTGAATGTTGAGTGGCATATTTCTCCATTACCATAGTGACAAAAATTTAATAATTCATTCTCCCAAGTGTTATTGAACACATGATAGCCATGTTAATAGTAAAATTTCCTAAAGACCGCCTCCATCAGCATGTGTCTGTAAATGCTCGAGGTTTGCTTCATACTCAGAAAATTAATTATTTTATATTTCCATGTCCTCCTTCACAATACGGGGTTCCGCTACAGTTACACCACTCAACACTTTCTGAATTTGGCAGAAAGTGGAGAATCAATGTATCTTAATGGCGTTTTCTAACTCAAGGTTCCCAGATTCGCTCTGTCTACCGTGCTAATACTAATACTTACTAAAAAAAAAAACATATTTATATCGGTTCTTACAGGAGCATATGGAACGGTGTATAAAGCCAGGGATCTTCACAATGGCGGACAAATAGTTGCTATGAAAAAAGTCAAAGTAGCATTGACAGAAGATGGTATACCATTGTCTACTTTACGAGAAATTGCATTATTAAGACAATTGGAGGCATACAGACATCCTAATATTGTTAGGTATGTATATTTAAATAGATATATTATGTATACTGGCCATAATATATTAAGTATATGGCCAGTTGTGGCGCAGGGGCACTAAAGTTCACTGGTTGTGGGTTCGAACCCACTCAAGGAAATGAAATATTTATTAATATTTATATTTTAATTTCTTCGCTCTGTCGAGGCAAAGCTCGGCGTTGAGTGCCGCCATTCAACACGCAATGACCCGAAAAAATCGGCGGAAAGTAGGGTATGGAATATCTTAACATTATGTTCCCTCTGCCTACCTTGCTGAGTGCGGGATACAGCGTGTAACTGGTTTTTTTTTTAAATACATAACAGTATATGTAGAATTATTAGAATTAAATTGATTTTAAATATCTACTATAAAATGTATATTAATGTAAACGTTTGTTTTGCTGCATTAAAGGACTTTGAAAGGTATGTTTATGATTTTTTTTTTATTTCATTGTTCTAGTGACAAGATAAGGCGCGGCGTTGTGTTCCGTCTCTCGATACGCAAAGTCTAGAAAATTATTTCCCTACCTACCCTGTCTACTTACCCTTTCTTTTTATAATTACAGGCTTCTTGACGTATGCCACGGTGGTCAGTCCATGGAAAGGGATCACCAGTTAGTACTATTTCTAGTATTTGAACATGTAGAACAAGATTTAGACTCATATTTGAAGAGAGCTCCTGGACCGCTATCCGAAAATAGGATAAGGGTAGGTTTTTTTAGATATTTTGTATAATATAAAAGTTTGTACTTAGCGGGATTTGAACTTGCACCTCTTGTTTATTTAATATATTACTTAAGCTAGTCTATTGAAGCTAAGACAGACACTGTTACCTTATCCATTTATATTTTCAAAATTATGTCCCATAGGGGAGTTAAAACTGCTAAAAATCATCATATTATTAGTGGACGGTCCCTTATAAGCAATAGAGTAAGAAATTATAATATATCTTTTATTTCCAGAGTATGTCCTACGATATTCTCTCCGGTGTGGACTTTCTCCACTCTCACAGAATAGTCCACAGGGATTTGAAGCCGCACAATCTGTTAGTTACGTCTATGGGACGCGTGAAATTAGCTGATTTCGGTTTGGCAAAGACTTACGATACCGAAATGAAACTAACAAGTGTGGTATGTATTTGATAATTTTGTACATGATTTATATGGGTTTGATTCCAATTCCGGAACTCTAAAAGAGACAGTAAAGGAAGAACATAATAAAAACAAAATGTTATTAAATTATTATTTTTATTATTAACTTTTAAACATTACTTTTTTTTATTATTTATAATCAAGATACAAAACACTCTTGGCGTCATATAATTTGTTCTGTTTTATTGTGACATCTAGTTTTTACCTGGTTAGTAGTTCTATGGTACTGTTCCCTGGATGTACAGTACATTCGTCCTAAACTAAGCTGTAGGCCCAAAAACCTAACTCCAGGGCAGCCACGACTCCTCGACCGTAATTTACTTCTAGACGCATCATATAGTTACACGCTAGAGTTCCTTATTACAGAGTTCTTGCAATTCTGAGCAATTGCACTGTATTGTTAGGTGGCTCTTTCTATATATCTATGGATAGCCATTTAGGCCACTCTATCTTTCCCCTTTACAATACCCTACAATTCCAATTGAAGCTAGGAGCGAGATAGAGCAGAACAATAAAACCATCAGGTTGACCTACAAATCGTTTTGTCTCATTGTAGATAGCTCTTCCTCTCTTTATCATTCTATTTAATATCTCTTTCTATCTCTCTCGCTCGCCAAGAATTGGCTCATATTGTAAGTAGTTCTGTCTCATAATTACAGGTGGTTTTATCTCTTTCTAACTTTACTTGGTTAGGTTGGTTTATCTTCACCAATAACTATTTAGTTCGCTCTTTATCTCTCTTATATAGAGAGTTCTGTCTCACTCTCACCATCTTTATTGTAGATCAGACTATCTCTCTCTATCACTTTATTTGGGTGTTTCTATCTCTCTATCTCTGACTCCTATTGATCGTGCTGTCTCACTCTAATTTTATTCATAGCAGTTCGTTTTATATCTCCACCACTCTACACAGATCTCTCTGCCTCCAGGTAGTGACCCTGTGGTACCGCCCCCCGGAGGTGTTGCTGGGCGCGTCGTATAACACCGCGGTGGACGTGTGGTCCAGTGGCTGTGTGCTCGCTCAGTTGCACACTAGAGCACCATTGCTGCAGGGTTCATGTGATTCTGAACAATTACATTGCATTTTTAGGTGAGTATAACTTTGAACAGAATCTTTGTTTTTAAATTATTTTAAATGTTTATATTTTCTTTACTGTGGCACAAACGTGTGACTGTAAATTCGTCGTGTGGTTGTGGGTTTGATCCCCATTTGAGATGACAAGATTTAAAACCTGTTTAATAACTTTGTACATGAATTTAATTAATGTATTTAAATATTATAAATTATATTATTTATCTTTAAAAATTTTTTACATGAACATCTTATAGTTAAATTGCTCTAAGTAAATTGTATTATCCTATCCTGCTACCTTTGAATCTTTGAGTTTCCATGGGGCGCGGGTTCAAATCCCGCTATGTTAAAATTTTTAGAATTTTATTTTTAATAGTCCTTTTCTTTTCTAAACGTGGGTTAAGTCTTTAACAATGTCAAAAATAAGATATCACCATTCAATTACTACTTTTTTAAATATTTTTTTATAAAAAAGTGCAGGTTCAAATCCAATATTTTACCCCTATCCAGGTTAATAGGTCGCCCACCCCGCCACGAATGGCCGGACAACGTATCAATAGTACCGGATAGTTTCCCGGACTATCCCGCCCAGGATTTAGCGGACATCCTGCCCAGATGCCACCCACATGCTTTGGATATGATTAAAGTAACTAATTTTTTTTGTTGTTTTGCTTGTTTCGTTTGTTTGTTTTTTTTTAATCTAGTGTGTGATTTTAAAAAGAAAAATTAGCTTCACGCTATATCCCGCACACAGCAGGATAGGCAGAGGGAACCTAGTGTTAAGACACTTACTTACTTAAATAAAAAAGCTTGCTCGCTTATACCCGTACAACAGGGTAGGCAGTGGGAACCTAGAATAAAGAGATCCTGTTTCTCACTGTCGTCACAATTCTCACTTTGAGTTTTGTTTCCACTCAACACGAAATATCTCTGGAATTGGACGGTTTATGCCAAACGGAGTGTCTTAACATTGGATTCTCTCCACCTACCTTGCTTTATTCTGAATATAACGGGAAAATTAAAAACCAATGAGGATATTTTTTTTGCAATGAGTTAATATAAAAAAAATATAAAAATGAGTTTTAAAAGCAACTTATTATTTTTAATTAAAAAGAGAAGAGGTCGTCGTGGTGAAGTCGTGGTGTGTCTGATAACACGACGGTTGTTGGCTCGATACCCAATCGAGGGAACAAAATATTTCATATTTTTATTTCCTCATCCTAATACCTATATAAAGCGCTTCGTTGAGTTTTATTACCTAACAGACAATCGAGATTTCGGCGGTTCTTGAGAAACGTGTCTTAATACTAGGTTCCCTCTGACTGCCTGATATGTGTGGGATACAGCGTGAAGATAAAAAAGGAGACATTCAAAACCACAACCATCGCGTTCATTTAGAGATATGCCAATAGTTATCGATGACAGCATAATTAAGGAAAATAAAAATGCTATAAATATATATATATATTATTGAAAACAAAAACATATCTTCTTTTAACATTCTTTTATTTTTTTTAGGGTATGTTGATTTTCGATCCGGCGAAACGTCTCACCGCCTTAGATTGTCTCGAGCACCCGTATTTCACAGAAGAACCGCTTACATAATAAAAAGAAGTACATTAGATTACAAAACAGCATTAGAAAAAAAATTGAAAATTGGTACAAAATAAACTTCAAAGTAATTTTAAAATGTCTCAGAATTTTGAATAAAAACAATATTAAAAAATAAAGGAAAGATAAAATAAAATGGATTGAATTAAAAAAATAAAAAAGATTTTATGAAAGTTAAAAATAATAGAAAAGAAAAATGAAAATCAATGAAATTTTATGAATCTAGTTTCAACTAAATCAAACGTACATAGATGTTTTACTATACATAAAAATATGTTTTTGATTTTATATTTTTTTATATTTTTTTCATTTTGTCATTTTAGAGAACATTTTTTTTTTAAATAATTTTGCTTATTTTTAGACATATATATTTTTAATAAGCCCACCTATTTTTTTATATTGTAACTATTAAGCTTAACCACCGTTTTAAGAAAAGAAGTTTAAAAAACTATTTTTTTATAAGTATAGCCCTTTCATTACTTAGTAATGGGTTCAATTCCATGAAAATAACAAAAATCTTAATCTAAAAAATCTAAATTAATTTTGACATATGGTATAAATTATTCGTTAATGTAGTCCGAAATATTAGACAATTTCAATTTTAATTATATAAAGAAATAAATATCTATTATTAAAAAGCTTCATTTACAGAAAAGAAAACAGAATTAAAATAAAACTAAATAATGGAACAAAAACAAATATTTATATGTGAGAAAAAAATCTTCTACTTGTAACAAGAAAAATCCAATTTAGTTTCAAATAATTTTATTTAAAAATTCAAAACATTATTTTAAAATATGGACTTCTTGTGTAACCAAATATAGTACAGTCGAATAGTCGTGGCCACTCTGAAGTTAGTTTTACCAAATTTATGCACATTGCTCATTCAAATAATCAAAAGCAATCAGGGCGGCCACCACTTCGAGACCGGACTGTAGGTACTTTTAGAAGTACTTTTTTTTGTTTTATAAATAATTATAAGAGTTTTAGTATTTCACGTTCTTTTATTAAGAAAAACTCAGGTTCCTTTTTGTAAGTTTAAAATTTATAAAATAAGCTAGAATTGATAAATTAAATACGTAATGATTTTTTTTATTCTTTTGTTTTATTTTAACCCTATGTATATATAACCATTTGTAAATCGCGTGGCCATTTTCATTTCATATTATATAATTCCTAACTAGCTTTTACTCACGGCTTCGTCCCTACAGTCAAGTTCTAGAATAGAATTTTTTAGTTCGAACTTGTAGTTCCTGAGATTAGAGTTCATCCACACAATATCTTCATATGGTTTAAAGACATGACTATAACCGGATTTTTCCAAATTACACCATCAGAAAATCATAAGAGTTTAAGGATAAACTAAAAGTAAGTGTCGTAAACTAAGAGTAATATAATTTATTTAAATTTATCCTGGGAGAATAACGCCATAAAGAAACGTGAATACACCATAATACCGTCGTGACATGGACGTGGCATAGGCACACCGACTGGCTGTAAATGCAATAGTTGTGGGTGCGACTCTAATGCATTCTTTTATTTCCTCCTGGTAGCGAGATAAAGCGCGAAAAATGTGGAAATTATTAGGAAAATATTATGTTCGCTTTTACAATAGAAATTATCCAGCGTAAAAAATGATCTATATCACAATGAAAAAAAAAACAAGTATTAAAGGACCTAATCAATGAATTTAAAAATGTTAACTGAAATCTTTTTTAGAAGTATAGAAAATAAATAAGAAATAAAATCTAGGCAGAAAGGTAGGCAGAGGGAACCCAGTTCAAGTAATAAGATTTGTAATTTATTATATTGACTAAAATTATTTGTCTTTGACTTTGACAATATGTTCTCTCTACCTGGATAGAGCGTTAGCAGTTTTTTTTAATTATATTTAGGCACTCCAAATATACAAAACTAATATAATACAAAAAAAAAGAGAAATAAAGCCTGTCCTCAACAAATATAATTACACTGTATCGTACATTAACCTCGAATGCAGACAATGGCACTTTTATCATGACGTTAAGATCGAAACAATACGTTCTTTACACACTATTGTGGTAGTAATTGGTTTAGATTGGACATATCTCAATCGTTGTTATTTGAAGTACGGATTGTATTTAACAATATTTTCTTAGAGCAGTCTACTTTTGTGAGTAAGCGCGATGGTTGGAGTCTAATCTTCAATGGAGGGATTGTATTATTGCCATTTCCCACTCTACATTCTCTTTCTCAAATTCGAGCGAGAACAGAAGAGGTAGTGTCTCAAAACAATAAGTGCTCAGTGCCTAGTGTATCAAACTATGAATTGGTTACCGAAATTGAGTACAGCGAAATCTTAAAAAATGGCGGTTTTTACATTTGGATGCCATTTGATACATCTAGTTTTGTTATTGTGCGTCTTACTGTACTTTATTAATCGAAAATGCAAGGCAAACGAGCGTACGGGTTACCTGATGGTGAGATAGCCGCCGTCCACGACCCCATGCAACACCAGAGGAGGTACAGGTCTTTAAGGTGGAGATAGACGCACTTTTTTAAGGTACTTGTCGTATCGACCTGGAAATAATGCCGCAGGTAGACCATTCCATTTGCGTGGCGCGTGGAAGGAAGCTCTACTAAACCGTACGGTAATGGAGTGTCACGAGAATACGTGGTGTGTTCTCACAGCTTAAGCATAAGTATCAATTAAAATAAATCGTTACAACTTAATATAAATGTAAATGAGGCCGGTCGCATTTCTTCGCGCTGGTGTCGGGGCAAAGCGCGACGTTGAGTTCCGCCACTCAACACGTAATGCCTCCAGAACTTGGCGGACAGTGGGAAACGGAGTGTCCTAACTCTAGGTTCCCTCTGCCTACCCTGCTGTGTGCGGGATACAGTGTGAAGCTAAATTAGCTTAAGTTTTTTTTTCAATTTTGATTTTAATTATTGTAAATAATTCTGTTTTATTTTCATCTACGTACTTAACAGGTAGTGAAATATGGATTTTGAGATTTTTTATCCTTTTGTAAAATTGGTGAATACGACATAAGCGTTTTGTTTTCTAAAAGAAGAAATGGTTCGCATAAAAATTAACAAGAGGTCGTGAGTTCGACCCTTAAAAAGTCTACTATAAAAAGTGAGCGTTTGGCGCTCCGTTCTCCCTGGGTACTCAGTGACAAAGCGTGAAAAATAAAAAAGAATCGATTAGTTTTCTAAATATACTACAAATGCAAATAAACATAATAATTGTGATTATTTAAGAAAAATAAAAAATATATATTTATTCAATATTTATTATAAAAGTATAAAATTATACAAAAAAGTACACTAACAGTCTGCAGCCAATGTGTTATAACACTAATTTTATATTTTATGTAAACTTAAATAAGAAAAACTATTTTATATATACATAATATCTTATTGTTATACAATTTATTTATTTATTATAAAACCGTTAATTATAAAATATAATAATAGTAATATAACAAAATCTAGTGATAGATAATTATATTTCATTTGCTGACACTATACTTATTAATTTTCTTGTCAACTTGTACCCAATAATCAGGTTAAGCAGACTAAGTAATGGTTGTAGGTTTCAATTTCACTTGGTTTTATATTAGGGATAGCTGCAATTTTATGAAAGATGGGTAAGATTAACAGATATTGTTTGAATTACTTCATTTTCTTAATAAGAAAAAAGACAATTAGCAAATAACCTTGTATACAAGGGAATAATATAAGTACAATCAAAAAAAATCTAAATCATCAATTTTCATCAAGGAAGAAATGAAAAGAACGAATTTAAATTGGGCAACAGCAAATCCGTAGTGAAACATTAACCTTATTTAACATACTAGAATAGTATAGAATAGAGAGCCTTAAGATAAAAAATCAGTTCTTCAGCCATCAAAATTTCTGCACGCATTTATACAGTTAATGTAAAGTTTATATTTGCGTTTATCCATAATTCTTAAATGTTAATCATGTTGAAATCAATTTTAAGCCATGTTGCAAGATTTGCAACATGCCTAAGAATCGATTTCAAAAAAGAGGTGACCCATGTAAATAACATTCAACAAATAAAAAAATTACTTCTCCTAAACAGCATACATGATGTTATAGATTCCGTTAATAAATTGGATAACTATTGTAAGTCATAAATACGAGATTAATTTAATTGATATGTATGTACAATAAGTATGGATTGAATAAGTATTTATGAACAATCAGTTTTTAAAACATTTGTATAACGTTTAAAAAAATAACTAAATTTATTTTTAAATGAAATACTTATAAAAATAGCCTTCTAAAATATTATAATTTACGAGAGAAATTTAAAAAGTAACTATTGACTAACTCAATATAGTTAAAAGAGAGCTGCCTTATATGAAATAATGGTAAAATTTTATTTAGCATTTTATTATACAAATTTAATCAACAATACAAAATAATTATAGTATTAAGTTCTTTTTACATAAATAATTTTACATTTATCATAAGTATTTTTTTTAAAGTCGCATATTTATTAATTATTCTTTTTTTAAGTTAGGCCATTTTTTTTTTGACAATTCATTGTACAGTTTTACAGTACTCAAGTACAATTTTATTGACGTAATTACGTTTCATAAATTGATGAACGTTGGCTGTCACGTTCCGTCTAGGGAGAACGTATAACCGAGAGCGTGGAACAAATCAGAGAGACACAATCTGCTTCGGGTTCGGGTTGTGAGGCATCTATCCGTTCACTGCTATTTGCAATGAAATAGCCTATTTGTTAAAGTGTTATCCCACTTAGGAAAAAAAATACTTATTTAAAAAATGTATAAAAATTTTAACGTAGCGGGACTCGAACCCGTGCTTCCTGAACAGGCTTCCACACATATGTTTTAGTAAATAGCACATTGTTAATTGTATTTAATCTGTATAATTTATGTTAAAAAAAAAAACTTTGAAATTTGGAGTGCAAATAAATGTTATTTTTAGAAAAAAAAAAAACAATAAACTTTTGCTTTGTATCATATACATAAAAACTATGTGATGATAATAATTCAACTCAACATTATTTATTGCAATTAAAATATGCAATTGCAATTTTTTACCAATGTTTGCTTATGATGTCATCCGTACAATTAATGTCCAAAAACTAACTTTACAGGCAATAATTTTTATATAGCAGTTTGATTTTTTTCAATAATAAATTAAAAAAATATTGAGTTAGCCCACTTTGGTTCTGATATTTTCTTATATCAAGAAAAACATCTTAAATATAAAAAAACAGTATTGTTCCCTTTTTTACTACTTCCATAAAAAAATCTCAAATATAAGAAAAAGAATATTCTTTACATTCTTTTACCACTTACATGTAACAAAAAAAAAACACTACACAATAGGCTTACATACATTTACATATGTATTTACACAAAAAAATTACTTCTTTGTTTTCACTTATTAAGTCTTTTCACGGTAAATTACATATGAGTGTTTTCACTTTCTTTTGGTATATCCAGTTTCTTTTTAAACCTGAATATTTTTTCAAAATTTATTGTATTTTGATTATAAATTGTATGATTGGGGGAGTCACCCCAACTGATTGGAGTTACTCTTGATTCTTTTGTTTGATTTTCTTGAGCTGAAGTGTTAATATCATTTGAAACTTCCGGAATTGAATTCAATACTCCCTCAGATTGAACTGATGGTGTCCTTATATCTGCATTAGATACACCTTCTGCACATTTATTTAAGAAATTCATCATTCTTTCCTTATAAAACTCAGAACTAGTTTCTGTATTCGGTTTGAGTTTATTATTTTGATTTTTCATATAAAATCCATTATCATTTTGAGCTAGGAATATCTTTTTTATTTTTCTATTTGGATAATTGTCTAATAAGTCTGGTTTGTTCATTTTACCATTTCTAGGTTTTTTCTTTGTATTATTCCCTTTGATTGTAGTAACAACTGATATGCAATTACCTCTTCTATCATCGATTTCTTTATAATTATTCTTCATACCCTTATAGGCTATTTTAATACTTAAAATTGACCATAACAGCTCAATGAATGACGCTATCAATATATTAATAGACAAAACCTTTTTAGTAAAAACTTTCGAGTCTTCCTCCTTAACTTCAGTGGAATTCTTTGGTATAATAAAATGAGATTCATTCCTATCTATAACATCACTATGTTTTATGATGAAAATATCCTTAAAAGGAATTTTTTCTTTGTAAAACTCGGATAAATTGTCTTCACTCGTCATCAACCATACTAATATCATAATAAAAGAAACAAACGCAATAATTGTTGATAATATCGACATTATAAACAGCCATGTTATATTTCTATCTATGTACCACTTGATTGATGCAAAAATAGATGCAATCCCTGCAGCAAGAGCAAATATTGTAAGAAGAGTAGGCGCTAGAACTAGTATGTAGAAGTTATTGTTAGTTTCGTTTAATATATTCGTTGTATTATCAGTTTTTATATTGTTTTCCCCATTTGGATTGACTACAGCAAGGCAGGCCAGTAAAAATGAGGTGGCTGCTAAGGCTATATGCACCCAAGCTAAGCCAGAGACAGTGGAAGCTGAATACCTCCTCTCAGATGGATATAAGTTCCTTGTATCGGGCTTGGTTTTCACTTTTATTGTATAAACGTCCTCCATTTCGTTCTATCTTTTATATCTATTTGGCACAATTTACACTAAAACGCGTTAATAAAATCGTTTATTAGATTGTTTTTAAAGTAAACAATAAACATGTCAAGGACTTTTCGAAGTTATAACGTCTTTTTTTCTAAATTGTGATAAGATCGATTGGTAAGCGGCTCTTACGCATGACATTAGTTCACATACTGACAAATGACAGCTGGTTGCGGTGCTGCCATATTATACGATTTTCCTTTTACCTATACTAATATTTTAAGTTATACAGTTTGCTTGAACTCTCAAGAACTACTGCTATACAAGCTATACATTATATCTCGCCATGACTACACTACGCTACGCTAAACTTTTTTTTTTGGTTCTTCACGCACTCCCCATATCCCACACTCAATCTGGTAGGCAAAGAGAACTGGGCACCTAGTGTTAAGACACTCCGTCCCCATTAAGACACTTCTGTTCCGCACTTTACGACAAATTCTCAAGGCGTTACGTGTTGAGTGGCGGAACTCAAAGCCGTGAAATGAGTTAAATTAAAAAAGAATATTGTAACAAAATAATATTTTTTCATACGCATATTCAAGTATCTTGTGTAGTCAAATGGAATATGTCAACATGCTACATAAATAATTTAAGAATTTCTAAAGCCTAATGAATTTTAGTCATTTTAGTAAATGCATTCGTGTTATGCCACACATTTGATATGATAAATTAAATATTTAATAGATAATCTAACTTCTAGGGTAACAATCCAACTAGCAACATTATCAATTACAAGAATATGAAATAAAAAACGACTTCACCGTTACCAAAAGTAAATGTTATTTGATTTACAACCTTATCGCAATGAGCATAGACACTTTAATAAAATATATATATAATCATTAATAGAAAAAGATTTTTCATTACGCTAAAATAAACTTTATAGTATATAAAATTAAGGGTTAAATTATATTTTTATTTCAATATTTTTACTTTGAGCAATGTAGTTGCATATACATACAATCGTTGAATGTTGAATTTATTATCAGTTTTTTTTTAAATTGAACATGATAATATAAATTGTCAATCAGCCTATAAAAATCTCTGTTTTAAGAATAATTTGAAATATGTGTTATTACTTAGAATATAGATTTTTAAATAGTTTATTTAACTTGAGGCTTAACTCCTGTAGTAAAATGAAATTAAGTTAACTCTGACCGCATGTACAGTGACTTCATTCAGGGACGTCTTTTTATATAGCCTTTAATTTAAAATCTTCCTTGGTAAAAAGACTTTGCAACGTAAAAAATATTTTTCAATTCGAAATCTTAACAATAATGCCTTTAACCCAACAATCTCTTCTCTCTTTATATCTCAAGAGATTGTGGTATGGATTTGATTAACGATGAAAATATATTTATATCATTATAATGGAAACTACTAAATTGATTTTCGTAAGACTTTAACCCGGACATCAATCAATATTTTTATCACATTTGGTTATTTCAAATTGAGAGAGATTGTGAGATACTTTGTATTGTTATGATTTTAATTCTCAATGAGGACTGCGTTATTTTCGTTCTTTAGTATTAGGTAAGTTAAGTTCCCCCACTACACACATACAAATGTCTCCAAAATTGGACATGACGAACGGAGTGTCTTAGCACTAGCCCTCTCCCTATTTTGCTATCATGCTGAGTGGAGTGTAGTTTAGTGTTCATTTCCGCCACTCTTCTCTCTACTTCTACAATATTGTAATAATTAATTAATCAATTAAATATGAGGATCCAATATTCGTGAGGACTGATGTTTGTTCCACTTTCACGGAAAAGCAACTGAACAGATTTAGATGAAACTTCGCAGTATTATAGTTAATACACCAGAATAACACATAGGCTACAACTTATGTAAATATTTTGAATTATGTGGTTATAACATAACAAAAAGCTTAAGCGAAACCGAGTTTGGGTAGCTAGTATTCTATAAATTGTAAAGTATGCGTGAAATTGATAAAAAAAACGATGCCAATCAATATTTGGTAATACCAGTGTTAGCCCGTTAGGTTTAAATGAAGCCAAGCGGCCGACCTTGTACATTACCTTGATGTCTTTGCTTCGTTGCGTATATTGTATCATTATTACTTTATCTGAGAGTGTAATATTACAAAACAACCTTGCGGTACAGTTGTTGAGCTTGTTTTATAGTAGCGATGGATGTAGCTTCAAATTCTTAAAGATTTTATTAGAGAACAAATATTTGGATTTGTCCTTTCATTAGATCTTTTTTTTTCATGCTGTACCCCGCATATAGCAGGGAAGGCAGAGGGAATTTTGTATTAAGTATTTAAGACGCTGTTCGTCACTCACTGGCCACTTTTCGAAACATTACGTGTTGAATGTAACAATATAACCCCGCTTTATGCCTTCATAAGCGGAGAAATTCATTTTTTTTTTCTCCACATACAATGATGATTGAACCCACAACTACTCAGAGTCAATGGTATGGAAATAATTATATTTTAATATCGAAATAATGGTGAAAACCGTATCAAAATCAGTCACGATTAGCGTTTCAAGGACGCTATTTAATTTATCAGGTTAAGCTAAATCTTTTGAAATTAATAAGTAATTACACAATCGAATACTTTTATAGTTACTTAGCAGTTAGCAGTGGTTGTTGGTTCAAATTAAAGTTTATATTACAAAATATAAAGTATACAGAGGGTTCAGGTCGTCATGACCCACGGGCACAAGCGAACGGCAGTTGAAAAATAAAATGAAAAATGAAAAAAAAAAATGTTATATGTATGTATGTGACTTAATGGAAGGTGCTGAGTTTCATCACTAAACAAATTCTGTTTTGTTCTTTCGTTATGGCGTTAAATGCACACAGTGTCTTCAAAATGGAGAACGAAGTGTCTCTACACTGGAATACAATTAAAAAAAACCTTTTAAATTGTAAATTGTAAGTAAAGGTTTTTTGTTAAAATTGATTCATCTTCTATCAAGTTTTCCTCGCATTGTAGTTTAGGTCAATGTTCGGCATGTTCTTAGTTTTTATGGTAGAAAAAACAGCAATCTTGCTTCAATTACCTTTTTTTGCATTCATCAAACAAAAGACCAAAAATATATTATCTTAAAGGTAATAGCGCCTTCAAATCCAACTACGCTGATATTGTCCTTTTTTCTTACTAACTTTCCTTTTTTGTTACTCTCCACTTAATTTTCAAACATTGCGTGTTGTGTGACGGAACTCAACGCCACGCTGTTTTATTGCTAGAGCGAAGAAATGAAAATAACTGCCCCCAGTGGGATTTCAACCCGTGTCATTACGTTTATTGTGGGTCAGCCTCAATAGGCTCTTTTAAATTTTAATTAGCAAAAAACTAATAACCTACAAAATATACGTGACTCGGGTATGAATTATGAAAATTTGGTTTAGAAAAAGGTTTTTTTGTATTTATTACAGTCTAACAATAAGTATAATAAATATTTTATTGAAACATTTGTGACTTTTGGTAGCTTAAACGGGTTGTTCAAAGAAAAGCAAGTTCAAACTATAATCTAAATATTTTAAAATAAATCAAAATATTTTAATATACATATATAATATCTTAGCTTCACGCTGTCCCCGCACATAGCAATCTCAATGGTAGAGGTAAACACTCCGTTCTACATTTTCTCCTTCTGTAACTTTTTAATGTTTTAATAAGAACACAACAACCACAACCAAATTCGTCATCTTATAAAGATGACGATATAAATATAGAAATATAGATAGATATAAATAAAGCAAATTAAAATATTGCAAACGGCCATTTTCTAATTGACTGATTATTCTGAGCGTATCTAAAGTGTTACAGCACACAATTTGTAACGGTCGCTTCCTTCTATTTGCTTGACATTTGTTTATTAATAACGAACTCTTATGTTCCTGTTGACATCGATTTATATGAAGTAAAAAAAACCCGGACAAGCGTGAGTCGGGCTCGCCCATCGAGGGTTCCGTAGCATTTTTTGAAATTCAAGCTCAGTTTAGCCAGAATTCTTTAATCTAATACCTCACTTGAACTAGCGGCTTTAATACAAAATTGTGTCCCCATGTATTCTCAGATTTTTCCTGAACGTCTGCTCTACTCCAGATCCTAGTTACCAAACTATCTGCAGATGCCAAATATTAAATTTAATAATTCTAGGTCAACCGGAAGTACCCTATTAATTTTGATTCCCCTTGTAGTAACGAAGTACACGTTATTTGCTATTCTCCTAGTAGGAATTAAACCCACAACCGTCGCTTTTACAGTCGGACACTATATGCCACGACGGAGAGCACAAAGTGTATTTAAAAATATTTATCATTTGATCTTCTATTTGTAAATAAAGAAAATTAATTTAAAAAAGGATTTTCTTTGTTACATTAACTTTCGAGTTTTGTAACCTTCCTACCTAACCACCTATAACTAACATCTACCTAGATATAAAAGTGTCACTTAATAAACACAGGATTGTAATTATTGATGATTAAATAAACTTTATTTAGTCTAAGCACAATCAATGGCGCGTAGTGTACACGCTATATTGCAAAATTCCCACCATTTTTTACGTCAGATGTCAATGCTTGGCATCTAGTTCAGGAGTTTGCGGTTTGTAAAGTTGCAAAACATTTATACTTTCTATAAAACAATTTAAATAAAACTTAGATCTTAATATAAATCTATAAATATTTATGAAATGTGTAGTATATTAATAGCTCCTATTTGGCGTGACCAAGTTAGCCAACCAATTTTGGTAATTACGTTAATCGAAACGCGATACTTCAGAAACTGAACTAAACTAAATAAAAATTCTCCACATCAACTTAATAAGAGCGTTTCTTCCAAGGAGCCCTGAAAACTTCTTATATAATAAACTTAGGCATGTTTATCATAGAAACCATGGGATGGATGCTATCATACTACAGGTGCAGTGGTATATTTTATTTTTCTTATTAGATTATTAGATTTTTTTAATTCAGGAACATGTTCCTTTCCAAATTACATGTTAAATATAAGTGTGCATACTGCTCTACACATAATGCTTCCTTTTATTATTATTTTGTGTTCTACTAAAAAAAAAAGCATTGAAAAAATTTACTAATAAAAAAATATATATTTAAAAATATATAAAAAAGACTCGCATTAATAAGAAGAAAAAAAATCAACATTCTTTTTTAAAAAAGACATTACTAGGATAAGGACAGAAACAGCCGTAACCTTTAACACAATGTTTCAAATTAGACAGACGACCACAAATATTCATCCTAGTTCTACACTTTGAGAATATATAATCTTTACAATTGCAATTTTGACCTCCTTTATTAAATTTAAACATGTCCTTATAACTTTCCATTTCTCTATTTTCTGACATCATCTTGGACACACCGTTGGTTATATGTTTATATCTTTTACTAGTTTTAATATGTATATCTCCGTCACCTTCTATATTAAGCTTATGTCTTGAGGGTATTACATCACTTGGTATCACTGTCCGTGTAGATTTTGGATCTATATCTATTCTATTATCTTCATCATTAACAAAATTTTCTATTTCGTTTTGATTTACTTCTAAGTGAGAAGTAGATGGTAAAATTATGGGTTCGAAAGTATTCGAAGTTTGTTGGGAGTTATTTGTAGTATGTTTTGTAGGAATATTTGTTTGTGTGTGTGCAGTTTCTTTTTTCTTTGTACTTACATCTGTTTCTATGGTCTTAGACGGTTGATTACTATTTATTAAGTTATTTTTAACAAAGTCTTCCGTCTGCGTTAGTACTGAAGGTATGCGATCGATTTTTTGTGAAACTTCAGATAAAATTGACATACGTAAACTTTGGTTGGATCCAGAAGTATCCCAGTAGTATTCCTTGATGATCATTTGTGGTGATATTTCTTTTCGTAAACTTACTCTTTCATTAAGTGAATGCCTAGAAGTTTGAGTAACTCCATCCGTAATATTTTTGTTAAACTGTATTTCTGTTTGTGTGTCAGCATCTACAGGCATAGCGTTTATAGAAACGTCTTTGTGAACTATTTTTATACTATCCTGTCGGGCATTAGATCTTGCTAAATGTCTAGATCTAGATCGTATATTATTTAATAAATCTATGTCTTCAATACTCAAAATGGACGGTGTTACATTTAAATCGCATTGTGTTGAAATATGCCGTTTTCTTACAACCATTTGATTAGTATTGACTGAAATTTCTTTTGAAATGTTTAATTTTGGTATTGATACGTTTTTTAATGCTTCATCTAAGTCTTCTTTAACTTTTTCTCTGTCTCTAGGTATAATAAAACTTTGGTTTAAATATTCTTCACAAAATTTACTTATCACATTGTAAAGTTTGTCTTTATACTTACTAAGAATATCAACATTGTCAGTGGGATGATGCAGTTCTATAAAAGCGTTAGCTAACTTTTCTTTGAGCAAATCTAAGGAAACTTGATCATCACTTGAGGGATTAATAATAAGGGATAAGGTTTTATTTATAGTTTTGTAAAGCAAAAGGCTGTAAATAGACCCAATGGATTCTTTTACATTCAAACATTTAGCATCTTTAAGTCTTTCAATCAACACGTCAATCAATAGATCCATACAATTATCTAAGTCGGGAGTAGTACATAATGTTTTCACTTGCTCTTTAATATGGTCATGTAATAATTTATATACGTTCTTTTTCGGTACATCATCATAAGAATTTAAATTATGAATAAATTGAATAATTTTGCTTACTAGATTTTGCTTTATTTCTTTATTTTTTTCTTTACTATCTACATGAAAAGGAAGCATATCAAACCAATTTTTGACAATGCTATATTCGTCTATATTTTTTAAGTGAGATTTGATGTTATTAGCACGTGAATCTATTTTATCATTTATTTCTTTAACAAGTTCAACGCTGTCATGCAAATCAATATTTTCTTTGATAGTATTTATTAAAGATTTTATATAGTTTTGTAATACATTATTCCTTTCCTGATGAATTTTTAAAGGTATTATTTTTAATAATTTTAAAGCATCTTGTTTTAAACGATTTTCTATGCTATCAATATCTTCTCTTAAATAAGTAAATATTTTTTCCACAAAACTCCGTATTGATTGTTCAATATCTTCATAAGATTTTCCTGTTTCTAAAGCTAAACTTTTAGACCATAAAAATATAGCTTGTTTAATTTTGTTGCCATATTTATATTCATTTGTTAAATCTTTTCCATTCACTGTGTCCATAGTTAATCTATCTGATATACTGTGAAATATGCGTAGTTGTTTTATATAGGTTAAGAGATTTTTGGCAAGTTTTTTATAAAATGTTGAACCTTTGTCATCATGACTTAATATATTTTTGAAATTTTTTACAATTTCTTCAGTGAGTAAATTCTCAAAATCATTGGACCATATATTTGAATTATTTTCAAACACCCTTTTTAAATCATTTGATAACAAGGATGCAAAATCTTCTAGGAATGGTAGATTTGACATTGTATTTCTAGGAAAGGGCCTGATTTCTCGTAACCAATCTAGAATGCCTCCCTTTAAATTTTCAATTAAAAATTCACTAATATCTTGTATAGGAATTTGTGTATCTCTTAGGGAATCATTTTCAATGTATATCATTAAGCTTTCGGATAAATCATTTAATTCGTTTATATCTGAAACATTTAAAACTTTTTGCAGCCAGGTAGTTATAATATGTTTACCGTGAGTTTTGTAATTATCCTCTTTTTTAAGCAAATATAAGCTCTTGCTTAAGTCTTGAATCATATTTTCTTCGCCATTATTATCACTTAATACGCAAAACTGCGACGAAATTGAATTTAGCCATAATCTTATTTTTTGAGTCAATTCATTAAAATCTTCAGTACTTAAAGTTTTTAATTTGGCATCTGATATCTGTTCTTCCTCCGAAGTTTTGTAATGTTTTAGATTTTTGAGATTTTCATATAAATCGGTTACTTTTGCCATAACCATTTGTAACATTTCAGAGTTAATCAATTTGTACATTTGTCTGTATATTTGATATTTTAGTTGTTCTATCTCATCATTCTCTTTAGTCTTTATACCAGAGAGTTGCAAGTATTTTTGCCTCTCAAGATAATCAGATAAGATTATTTCAGTTAAATTATTCTTTTCTAGTGAAGAAACATCGGTATTGAACAATTTTAGCCAATTGTAAATAGCAGATCTGGCATCATTAAGATATTGAGAATGTTCTGATAACTCTTTTTTAAAAAAATATTTTTTATCTGCTTGATTGTTTTCGGTAGATAGCTTATTACTTAAAGATATATTTTTTTGTGAACAGTCATATGGCGTTGATGTTGTAAAATTATTATCAAATGATAAATTTTCTTGCTCTGTATATTGCGTACTGTCATTTACTTTTCTAATATTGCATTGATCATTTTCTTCCAATTTTTCTAATTTCTCAATTTTTTGACCTACTAAGTTATTAGATACAGCTTTTATATTTTCTAAAATTGAGCTGCTTTCACTATAATATTCTTTCATAGAAATCATTTTATCATTGTTATTTTCTTTACTGCTAAAATTATTACCATTATTTGGACCCAAAAAATCTCTACTAATTTTTGATTTAGCGACATCAAACATATTGTTCGCACTTATCTTATTTTGAGATATTTGGCTTAGATCAACTTGTTGAATATTTTTTTCTTTTAGATCTCCCTCAGAAGTGTGTGCTTGTTTTGTTTCCTTTTCACTTTGTTGTGTTTGAATCTTTCTGTTAACCTTATTACTCCGATCCATTGATTGGCTGTTTAGACTTAAATTGACTAAAAGAGGTTCTTCTTGATGACTACCATCACTTGTAAATTTATGTTGTTGTGGAGTCATATGATTACGTCCGTTTCCTTTATTAGGTATGAACAGGTTCTTCACTCGATGAATAATATCATTGCTGAGCTTTTTAATAATATTTTGTTCGAGCGAGGTATCTTTTGACATTATTAAAATAAGGTTTTTAAGAACTTTATCCCATAATATATTATTATCGGCAATATTATTTAAAATTTCTTCAACGATTTTACGTTTTGTAACTTCTTTTAAATTAATACCAAAGTCACTGAAACATACATCCACAATATTCCTAATATTTGAATATTTGGATCGATTTTCTTGATCATCCCAACGTCTTCTCGGCTTAATATCGACCGATGTTGGATTCGATAAGTCATTGACATTGTGTATAAGTTTATTAATTAAATTATCATAAACTTTTGGATCCAATCGTATATTGTTTTTTCTTAGAAAATTCTGAAGCCAATTACAGATAACTTTTTTTACATTAGGTAATTTATTGTTCATGTGGGTTTTAACCTGTTTCACCAAAATAGCATATTTTTTTATCTCTTCTTCATTTTTCATAATATTTTGTTCAGATAAGCCAGGTATAGTTAAAAGCCATTCCATCAGAGTATTAAGAGAAGTATCATCTTCATCCTTGCCAGTTTTATCAATTCCAGATAGTAGCCACTTTAGTTGCTTTATTAACTCTTCTTTCCTTCTTGTACCAAAGCTTATATGTAATTTATTTTCTATTAAATCCAAACATTTTTTTACATCATCTTCTACTTTTTTTTCTGTTTCTTTATTTTTATAATCCTCTTGCTTATAGTCGCTATATTTGCTTATTAACGATTTTATTATTTTTAAGCATTGTTTTACATTTATAGTAGAAAGTTCAGGTGTGTCTTTTAACCAATCTAAAAATTTTCTTTCCTCAATACTATATTGGTTAATCTCACCTTCATTACTAAAATTATAAAGATATATGTGACATAAACGATCTGCAAACTTTTCACCTAAGACATTAATATTATCACTGTTTTTTACGTCGTCTATTAAGTTATAATTTTTAAATAATTCTATCAGTTTTGTTTTCAAAATTTCTTTATAACTTTCATTATTGGTTGGTCTTAAAAGTGCAATGGGTATTAATTCGTCCACGAAATGGTTTATTTTACTTTGCATATTATCAACACTAGAATTATTTTCAATCGTAATTTTTTCTATTTCGCTAGAAATACACTCAACAAAATCGGATTCTGCCAAATCTACAAATCTTCTAATAAGATCATTAACCAGTTCTTTTATGAAACGGGCTTTATCTGTAGCGTTATCCAGTCGTAATATTGGTAAAGCATTAAGACATTTCATTACTTCCGGTTTAGCTCTTATAAGACAGTCTTCAGTATTAAATATTTCATGTAAGGTTTCAGCTAGTTTTCCTATAATCGTATCTTGCTTAGATTTATCATTTTCATTAAAATTGGGATGTTTTGGAATATCTTTAACCCATTTGCTTATTACATCAAATATCTTTTGATATTTTGAGTCTGTAAAATCTCCAGGCGCACAGACATCAAATATATTCTGCTTCAGTTGACTTTTAGAATAGCTCGTTTTATTTGATTCATCCAAATAATTTGGAGATATGTTCCCAGTAGTTGCTGTTTCCTTTAATGTATCACATTCACAAGTCAAGGGTTGATGACAGAAACATTTACGCCTTGATGTCTGAAAATAAGTATATTTTAATAAAATATTTTAATAAAAAAAAATCTGATTCACATTGTACAGACACCGTATTCCGTTCTCTACATTTCACTGATTTAAAACCATTTTGCTCATAGTAAAGAAACCTTATGTAAGATGTTATCCAACCAGACCATAGATTCTATTTACATATTTCTTTTCAAGCATCAACTTTAAGAAAAAATCACAGAAATTCTTTAACATAATCAATTTTAGCCTACCGCTAAAAACTTTGGTAAAGCTCTTGGATTTATTTTTCTCGTTCGTTATTTACCTCAATAGATAGTTAGATTAGGTCAATTAACAAAAACTGTCTCACATTAGATGACATAGTATGTTTAAGCACTTTGGTCCCATGAGATACGGAATCAGTTAACGAGTGTTTCGAACAATTTCCATAACGTTTATGTTGATAATATCGGCTCCTTTTCACTGGACAGGGCTAAAAGTGAAAAAAAAAACTTGGTCATTAGATGAATAGTTTTCTAATGAACATTATGATTATGGATAGGAAGTTGTGAATAAATTTATCTTTTTTGAATGGCAAATTATTTTCATCAAGGGGTCACTTAATTTACAAGGTAGGAGAGTGTGTCAGTAGAAGAATGTAACCTAGAGTTTAAAAAATTTTTTGATGCTTGTCCCACAATTTCTTAAAAAATATTTTCACAAACTTATATTAGCCAAAAGGAACCAGGTAGGTGACTTAACACTGGGTTCTTTTTCTGTCTACTCAGTACGGCGTGAAGTTGAAAAAAATAAAAATATATATTATATTACAAAAAATACTTTACAATATTTCTATCTGTAATTCTTCTTAATCCGTTTCGTAGCGCTTTCTTTATTTCAGTGAAATATCTAACATCGACTTTCGGCACCAAAGATTCACTTCTTAGATAATCATACATGTACTTTGTAAATTCTTTTTGACTAAAATATGAAATAATACATATAATAAACATATATAGAAATGTATAAAAAATTGCATAGTAAAGTAGCGGAATTCGAACCCGCGGCTCTTGATAACGGTCAGTAAGCGATCTCTGAGCGATCTCAGCCATTTAATGTACGAGTATACCTTCTTATCAAGAACTACGTACGTTTGATTAAAAAAAACAATTGAATAAAGCGTTTATAGGAACTTTGATATATAATTCATTAAATTATATTTTCAATTAATATGCATACGTGGCGCAGTGTGTTAACACTAGGTTCCCTCTACCTTCCCCACTGTGTGCGGGATACAGCGTGAAGCTGATAAAAAAGAAAATATGATATAAAAATTATAATAAGGCCACAGTGTCTGTGTGGTGCAGCGCTTTAACGACTAGCTGTAATTATCGTGATTGTGTGATTTGATTGACTCCCACTGGTGTATTATTATTTTTATTTCTCCTCTCGAATAACGCAAAATATGCTCTGATAACGGTGAGTTTTGACTCTTGCTTTTTTCTTCTTTTTGACTTTGAAAAGAGCAACTGTTTAGTTGCTTGCCGGTTCTTCTCAGCAGAACTGTCTTTTGAACCGGTGGTAGCTTCTTTTTGTTTGTATGTTCTTTTTGTTTTTGTTCATTCGACGATTCAAAAGTGCTTATAAGAGTTTATTTGAATAAAAAATATTTACAATTTGATTTTGAATGTCTGCCTACCCTGCTGTACCTAAAAATTTAAAAATCTACATAAATGTCAATTCAGCTCTCACCTTGAAGACGTTGCCTCTACTGAGGTCAATGAATGATTCACAGAACTATTAATAGTAGTACAATTTACTTCTTGATTTGCATCATTTGTCTTATTATGCTCATTTCGATTGTGTCTGCAGGTTTGTTGCTTTTTAAATTTTGGATGAGCGCGCAAATTTTTCAAATATAACCTTTTAGCTGAAAAAATGTATTAGTTTTAAGACAGAAACAGTTTTAGGTAAAAAATAGCTAAATCGCTTGGACGATAAACAATAGGTATGGATTTATATAAAATAAATAAATTAAAATAAATTAGCTTCACGCTATATCCCGCACTCAGCAGGGTAGGCAGAGGGAACCTAGTGTTAAGACACTCCGTTCACCACTTTCTGCCGAATTTTGGAGGCATTGCGTGTTGAGTGGCAGAACTCAACGCCGCACTTTTGCCTCGACACCAGAGCGAAGAAACGAAAATATAAATTTAAGTAAATATTTCATCTCCTCGAGTGGGATCGAACCCACAACCAGTCGGTTTTACAGTCACACTTCGTGCCGCTGCGCTACGACTGGCCTCATGGATTTATATGTTTTAATATATTTTTTTACATACGGTAAATGAATAACTTAAAATAAATGGACTTTTTAAAAAATTAAAACAAAATACTTGACTGTATGAAAACTACAAAGACAAAAGACATATCCAATAGTATATTAGTAGGGCCCCTATAAGCCATAAGACTTCTTCGGGAAAATGTAATCATTTGAAGAATAGGTTGCGGCTATTAACATTAATAACTATTGGGTTTGTTTTTTTGTGTAGTCGAATATATATAGTCCTATAGTGTAAGGATAAAGGAATTATAAACTAAGTATTAAGGGAATTAGAACTGAAAATTGCGGGCTAAGGGCTAACAAATAAGGAACAAAGACCAAGAAAGACCAAGCATTAATCAAGGATCAGGGATCACTTAGATGGGTTATGGATTATTAATTATCATTTATCCATAATCTCCTAATAACTCTCTCTCTCTCTCTCTTTTAGGTCTGCTGTACCGAAATGAAATTTAGTCTAGGAAGTTGATGACTGAGTACAATATTATTCATTATTGATCGCAGATAAAACCTGCTTGCGATCGACAATATGACTATCTAGATTCTTGATTAACAAAGCTGAGAAAATTGTCAATCAAAAAGTAAATCACAGATATGGAAAAATTCTTTCAATTATAAATAATTATTTATTTAAATATACCCTGTAATTTTTCGTGCAAATTGGCGCTGGCAGTGGTAAAACCTTCACTTTACTTTGCTCTAGAAGACGAAGCGCGGCGTCAAGTTACGACACTCAACATCCAATGTCTCGAAAATTGGGCGGTGCATTGGGAGCGAAGCGTTTTAATATTGGGTTTTCTGCCTACCCTGTTAAATGCGGTGAAAAGCGTGAAGGTGATTATTTACAAACAATAATGAACAACTAACTGATTTGGTGTGGAAATGGCAGAATATAGTTGACCGATGGCTTGTAATAATTTGTTAACTGAAATATAATATACTTATATTAAATAAAGGAAAATAAAATTTATTTCATCACGGATAATTTCGTATTTGGAGAAGTCTATTTTAATAATAATTTATTTAAAATTTCAATGATTTATGCAAATAATAATCTTACTAGAATACGTAGAGAGATTCATCGACTGACGAACGCGGTACTCGTGAATGCGATTCCTTGAAGAAATTGTTATAATTTAAAAATACTATTATCACACTCATGTTCCTGCTGTGAAAGAAGCGCGGCGTTGAGATCCATCAATAATCATTCTTGATTGGCAGAAATTGAGAAACGTAAAACTTGATATTTGATTATCTCCTTGCCTATTTTGAAGTTTGAAGATGAAAACAATTGGTTGGTTTTGACCTTTTTCGATGCTTTGCCATTGTGAAATGTATAGAGGTCGGAGTATGGAGAGAATAGTGACTAGTGTCTTCCCACCTATACCGCCAAAATGAGAGAACTTCATAAATAAAAATAAAATTAAGCATAATTACTTGATAAGTGACGTTGTATCTTCGAATGTTCTGTGGTATTCTTTCAGTGTTTGTTTGTGCGTTGGTTTGAGTAACTCGTGCATATATTGAATCTACATATATAGAAAAAATATTATCATTGGGTTAGGTTAGAGTGTAAACTTTCTAAATCTGATTGTTAATTTTTTGTTATGTACATGTTTATACCATTCGAAAATGTAAAAAAAAAAATACAAAATCGACCTTTTTCGTATAGTAGATAAAATAAATATATTTTCAAAATTTCAAAAACTTTAAAAATATTAATATTTTTTTACAGACAATCTTTTATTTTATTCAGCTGTTATCTACACATAGCAGGATAGGCAGGGGGAACCTATTATGAAGATACTCGATTCCCTACATTTCGCCGCTCGTATCTATGTGGAAATATGCTTCCAATTTGGTCTGGTAATTGATTTGGTATTTGTGTTTAATTCCATACAAAGCGGGGATTCACAACCTTCAGCAGTAAAGCTGCCCTTTTCCACTAAGTAGTCCAAATAAAATCTTACCACTATTCATGTTAAATTTCTGCATATTTCCTTTAAAATATGCATTAGGAAGTAACGTTACTGATAGCCCGGCGCATTTTGTACCCCGTACTACCGCTACTATACCGTCACCGTCCATTACCACCACCGGTACTAAAACATACAAAGTATCTGTAGTGGCGCAGCGTTACAGCGTTTGATTATAAGCGTGAGCTTGATCTCCACTCGGGGGAATGTTTTATTTTCACGTCCTCGCTCTGGTACCAGGCGGCCAATATTTGGAACTGTATTAATAAAAACAAATTTTGAACGTAGCCGGATCCGACCCTGCACCTCTTGTTTACCGTACAAGCTATATCGAAATTCTTATACTCTTGGTTTAATTTTAATTACAATTCGTAGTTTTTTTAGCGAGATTAGAAGTGCTACACATACTTGTGGTCTTAAGAAAAAAATATTATTTGACAGGAAAGAATGCTATTTTTAAAATATTTAGAAATATAAATAAATATCTCTAGGATAAGGAGGCCGGTCGTGGCGCAGTGGCACGAAGTGTGACCAAAACCGACTGGTTGTGAATTCGATCCCCACTCGAGGAGATGAACTATTTACTTACATTTATATTTCCATTTCTTCGTTCTGGTGTCGAGGCTAAGCGCGGCGTTGAGTTCTGCCAGTCAACACACAATGCCTCCAGAATTCGGCAGAAAGTGGGCAATGGAGTGTCTTAACACTAGGTTCCCTCTGCCTACCCTGCTGTGTGCGGGATACAGCGTGAAGCTTATTTCGTAACTTACGTTATTTTTTAATAGAAGTAAAACAATTCCACCCAAATCAGGTCTAAAGCAGACCCTTGAATGTTTTTCAAGTTCTATGAGCCTGCAAAATTAAAAAATGTACTTTTCGAAAGTATCGAGTGTATCGTGGTGCAATGGGAGCCCCACTCAGAGGATTTTATTTTTTAGCTTCTCACTAAATCCATTACGTGTTAAGTGGTGAAACTCAACGCCGCGCTATATCTTACTACCAAGAAGTAGCGAAGAAATGAAAATATTAAATATTTAATTTCCTTGAGCGGGTAGCGACTAGCGAACCTGCAACCGTCGCGTTTAAAGTCGCACTCTTGTGCCCCTGCGCCACGACGGCCTGATTTCATAAAGCGTGGCATCGAGTTCCGCCACTCAACACGCAATGTCTCGAAATACGGGCGGTGCTTGGTTAATTAAGTTTGTTGAAGCGTAACAGTACAAGTTGAATGGCGGAAATCAACGCTGTGCTCTTCTTGTTACCAGAGCGAGAAAATGGTATATAATGGTAATATAAGTCATTTCCCCGATTAGAAATCGAACCCACAACCGTAGCGTCTACAGTCTACTTTGCTACTTCTCCCTCAAATTTATTATTTTTAAAACGAATAATAAAAAACTAATCAAATGAATGAGCACTTTACTACTTACATGCTATTTTTATTGAAGTCACAATAAATTTTATAATAAAATTTGAGTTGAAATTATTTTATAGTAAATACATATAATACTATCATAATTGTGTCAAATATTAAGACAGTGACAGTGTCATTTATCTTCTAGAAATACTTCTATAATGCTAAGAAGTTTTGTTCTTTTTTTTTTCATTTATTTCTATGAAAAATTTATGGTACTGTATACGGTACGTAGTTAAACCTCAAAGGAGCTCGGAGAAATTATCTAAAATTAAATGACTATCAGCTTTCCATGATCATGCCGATACCATACCACCATACCTTCTGCAAAGTCTAAAGCCTCCATGGACTTCACACAACAGCCTTTTGGATTTCCCTTCCATTCTTGTAATATTTTTCTTTATTCTTTGTAATATTTAATAGCATAAATTTTATTACTGAATCTAATCATACTTATAGCCCTATAGCTTGCACAGTCACTTGTGAAATTTGTATTGCTTTTATATACAAATTATATTTATACAAAGATACAACTGTACCAATTACTACTTACTTGTATTTAAAATGTAAGTAACTAAGTGTACATGAAATTATATTTTTTGCAATATTTTGCTCAAAAATTTGTTAATTTTCTTCGTTGGATGAATATGTAAATGTTCTTTCAACATTTTCTGACACTAATCAATTAAATGACTATTAAATTTCCGATAATAATGTAAATTATTATCGGAAACAATTATATATTGAACTAAAAGTTTATAAAGATAAATCAATAAAGAATAAACCAACGACGGACATCTACTTCGTGTGAAAAGAGGATTATTAACTCCTAAATCGGTATTTGATTTGTCCATTTATTTGTATTTTCGACTAATGTAGCAGAACTGACATCGACTGAACTCCTCTCGTTGCAAAACGAACCAGAACCGGACCCTAAGCTGGTCGAAATGTGCCTCAGCTTGCATTAAATTAAAAAATATATATATCTCATTTCAGTGCGTTTAAATTATTTCGTCTTAATTTTTTTTATGAAAGAAGGGAAGTTAATGAGCGTATGGGTCACCTGATGGTAAGTGATCACCCCCACCCACGACCCGTGTAATACCAGATGAGGTGCGTTGCCGATCTTTAAAATGGTGATAGACGCGCTATTTGAAGGTACCCAGGTCGATCAACCTGAAATCACCCCACAGAACGGTAGGACATTCCACAGTTGTATGACGCGTGGAAGGAAGTTCCTATCAAACCGCACAGTAGTGGAGTGCCACGTATCCCGATGGTGTGGGTGGATGGTGTTGAATTTTTGATGTGGGCCTGGGCCCTATACAGTGCCAATCGGTGTTCTGGCGTGAAGTATTATCTCGTTCTGTTGATGACTCCCAGACTAGGCTCTCAGACCATAATAAAACTATATTTCTTACTATAAATAAAAAAAACCTTGTTTGTTTTAAACTTTTTATTATAAAAAAATATAACAAATTTATATATGTAGTAACTAAATTATATTTTCGACATTGACAATTACTTTTCAAAGAAAAGGATAAGGATACGGGAAGAATACGGGCAAATATGGACGACGTCGGTAATCGTCGCATGGATATTGTTTTATATTATATTGCTTTTTCAAATATTTCTCAAGACATCGGCAAGGAACATCATCTTCATCCTCGTCATCCGAATCTTCAAAGTCTAATCGCCTTCTGGCACTGTCCTTATCTTGAACTGATAATCTAGTCTTCTTTTTACTTGGAACTGATGGTATATTTATAGAATTTGTTTGATGAGGTGTGGACATGAGGTTAGGGTCATAATTTCCAAAGTCTGTAGTATTTATAGCTCGACTTACTTTGTTCTGCAAAGGATAATCTATTTCATATGCATATTGTGCGTTACGTTGTGGCTCTTGAGTTTGACATTCTTCGGAATATTTAGGTTGATCGTATGATTCATTTTCTGTAAAAAGTTGACTTTGATGGGACTTGTTATTGGGATACCGAAGCTTATCGGGGCTTGATGGACGCATCTGAGGCATATTTGGATGAGATATATTAGTTTTAGAGTAACTTGGTATATTGCCACTTGGTCCGGCAACTTGGCTCGTTCCTAAAATTCCTTTATCTGTTTTTATCTTTGAAATACGTGGATTTGATATATTTGCATTATTTCCTGACAAAAACTGATTTAATTTACAACAATCTGGTTTTTGTTCATCGAGGATATCCAAATTATCATCTGGTAAACGGATAACAAATGGTGGTAGGCTTTGCATACTCATATATTCTCCGCGATTTGGCAGTGCTTGACTCTCCTCTAAAGTATGCCATTGTAAGTTTGGTGGTTCGTTATATGTAGAGTTAATTGGGCGTTCTTCTTCGAATAATCTATAACTTGCCGGCTCTTTTATACTAACTCGATTCTGATTTAATTGTGAGTCACCCTTCTTCTTTAACGTTTGTCCTCCACAAGATTCATCACATTGAGAGATTTCATTAAAATTTTTAAAAGTGTCGTCGTAAGTCAAAGATATTGCATCCCTTTTTGCCGATTGTGATATTGGACTCGAGCACAATGGTATATTTTTGCTGAAGTTTTCATAATTATCAAACGGGTGAGATATTGCATTTTTGGTGTTCTGATTTTTGTCGTATCTATTTTTTAACCTATTTACTAATTCATCTATCATGAAATTTATATTAAGGCTCTCGCCTTCTTTTAAAGGTGTTCTTTCTAAAAATCTCGAAACTTCATATTTCATGGCGTTTTCAAAATCTTCTGTGTCGTTGGTCGTTTCCAATTCCTTTATTTTCTTCGCTAAAATATCTCTTTGTCTGCGACGTTGATACTTTTCAGTGTAATCTAAATTTTGAACAACAGGTAAATCACTGTACCACTGCTCTATTTCCATTCCCATAAGAACGTTATCGGCTTCCTGTACTAACGTATCTTCATTTGGCATGGGTACTTTTTGTAAAACGTTAACTATATCTGTTTTATATGAAGAAATATCAATATCTCTCAGTTCTTTTGCGTGATTTTTCTTTAAGCTGTTGACGAAATCTTCAACTTGCTTTAGTAACTTTCTCCTGTATACTTCACTTTTTATTTTATCCTCTTCTTTAAATCTTGTAGATAAAAGGTAGTTCTCAACTATTTTCATTATTTGTAGATCTTCATACAATTTTATAGGGTGGTCGTCTCGAGTTTTAGTTATACCTAGTTTACGCAAACTTGTTACAAGATTCTTCATTAGCTTTGTTTTAAAAGAAGCCTCTTCTATTTCCTTTATTTTATTATTAATTTCAATGGTTTTTTCAATAAATTCAACTTTCAATACATGTCTCCTGGACTGTAATAATTGTGTTTGTGGTAAGCAATTCAAAAGATCATCAATTGCATCATCCAACAGATCTTCGTATAAAAACCTATTATAATAAGTGGCAGGATCACAATTAAATTTTGAAATAACTTTCCATAAGCCATTATTGATACCCAACCGCGCTTTTTCTGCCACATCCGTTTCGTCTGTACCAGATAATTCAATAGGTATTCTTTTCACCCAGTCTTCTACGAATTGCTCATATTCAGCTTCTAGTTGCTCTACAGTTTTTTGTGGAACAGTTTTATTACCATGGCAACATGTACTTGTGTTCACGTCATCATTGTTTTTGCTTTTGTATTCGGGCAAAGATAAATTCGGGTATTGTGTTGAATTAATTTCACTGTTGCTTTGTGGATTACCTTTTACCAAGCTAGTGTTGCATATTATATTATTACATTGTGTCTGATCTTTATTTATATTATCATATAATTTAGGAGAAAAAATGTTATGAGGTACAGGTATTTTCTTAATTCGATTCATTAGATCCATAGCATGTTCTAATGGTTTTAAATTACTTTTTTCCACATGTTTATTTATCCATTTAAATATCTGATATTTTAAATGTTCAAGTTCTCTTTCATGTGATATTTCCTGATCAAGATTTAGGTTTAGATATTTGTGTCTGTCACATATATCGCATGCCAAATCATGCACAACTGCTTGCCTAAGTTCCGTTTCTTCCGGTAATTGTACATGTAAAACTGAAATCCATGAATCAATCTCTTTGCATAATTCATTTATGTAAATATTTATGTTCGATATTGTTTTATCGTTATTGCTTAACATTGTAAGTTTAGGCTCATGACTTCTTTGCTCGTGATACAAACTTTTATATTTATGAAGTGGGAAATATGTCTCCGATTTAACTTTATGCGGTAGTAAAACATTCAGAAACGTATCATTTAGATGTCGCACTAAAATGTTAGCACAGAAATAAGCATATTTCTTCGAAACTCCATAATCAGTAAATATATCTGATAAATCATTTTTTACATTATTTTCATCGCCAGAGTGCAGGGCTTCTATCCCAAGAACAGCAACATCGACAACATCATCTTCTAAGTTTTTATAAGAATTTTTATCTAAATTAAGTTTAAAACTTTCAGCTATATATCGAATTTCTCTAGATATAAATTTTCTTATTTCACTTTCTGTCGGCGCAATGTACCTTTGAAATATGTAATCACATTGATTGTAAGTGTTCTTTAAAATATCATATTTATTTTTATTACTAAATTCATTTTGTTTTATTGCAGTCAGTATACTATCAGCCAGATTACGTAAGACAATTTTCTTATTTCCTCTTAAGTCTAACGGAATTACCTCCAATGTATTTATAATGCCAGTTCTCAGTTTATCTAATTTATAACCGTTGTCAAATTGTTCATAAGAATAAACATTTTTTGATAAATCAAACAAATCACTTAGCAAATATTCCTTCACAATCCGTCTCTCATAATGATTTGTAATCTTTAAAGGAAGCCGATCTATCCAATTTCGTAAAACTTCTTTGAGAATATTTTCATCCATATTTTTTTCCTTGGCAACTTCAGAATAGCATATTTTAGAAAGAGATATACATTTAAAAATATTAGCAACAGCTAAGTTTTTCATATCATCTTGCTTAGATTTTTTTGAACTCCTTGCTAACTTCAGTAATTCTCTAAAAGATTTGTTACTTTTGTGACACTTTCGATATCTATTGATAGCTTTAGAACAACTAGCTTCATTAATATCTAATGTAGTTTTACAATAAGTTAAATGTTTCAGTTTTTCTTCAGATTTACTACGCCTTTTATTTAACATGTTATCTCTATTTTGATTATCAATTACTGTATTGCTAATTGTTGTCTGAACGTTCATATCTGTAAGGTCTAAATGAGTCTCTACTATAGAAATATTTATATCGTTCTTTTGGATTATATCTAGATGATGTTTACTTTCCATTGCTAGTTTGATCGTAGATGACGATGGTGTGACTGGTACAGCTATCTGAAATACAAGTAACGCCAATTCATATTATCAATTTTTATCTCAAATATTGCCATTGTAATTATATCTAAATTCTGAAAACATTCCGTGTGTCCATTGAATTTATGATTTATAAAAAACTCATAACGCTTTATCTTTCATGCTTTTTCTCCCTTATTATCGCCTTATTCAACCCATAACCAATTTAGCTTGTATTAACTGGTGTTTCATTTGATTGTATATCGTCTTTAAAATTGGTGTTAAGTAAAATTAACATAAATAAATATGTTAAAAGAAGTACAAATAATCAAGTAGCTTTTTTAAAATTACAATTTTAAGGACTTATCTAATGATTTTAACTTCAAGTCAAATTTAGCAAAACCCTTACAGTTTTTTGTGATGGGACTGCTCTTGGTACTGTTACCACTTCCCTCGATATCATCTGTACGGCCGCTGCAAGTATAAAATTAATCATGGTATGCGTGTACTGAAAGAATAATGCATATCTTCACATATATGCATAATATCTATTTATACACGAGGTTCCTCTGCCTACCTAGCTGTAAATGGGGGATGTAGTGTAAAACTATGTTAATTATTTTTTTCAAGATATTGAAAAATAAGAAGATTACTTGAAGTATTGAATCTTAAAAAATATAGATTTCAAAAGTGCTGACAAATGGCTTTAAAAATCGATAAAATTTTATAAGACATTTAATTTTTTTATGTATGTTTAAACTTTTACTTTACCTTGTATTTCCATATTCACCGAATTCGTACTCTGTAAAGAGAACACGGGAGTTAATTTTAAGCATGTATTTTTAGGTGAATATGAAGATACAATTATTAATTAGACCAACAATGTACATCATGTAAATATAACCCTGACTAATAATAATGAGCAATCTTCAAAAATATTTTAATCAGAGACTTTCCAATTGCTCTATAACTTTGTGCACGTCCTTTTAAATAGTTAATAATATGTACCCAAAATTCTGAAGTCGGTGCATATGAAAGAGCAAATAAAATGTAATTTCATACATAAGTTATAACTAACCCATTGTGAGGCAGATTTCTTTTCATTCCTATTAAGCGCATAATATCTGTCTCTCGGATAAAGCCGTTCTGGTTGGTTATTAGCCTGTTCATGTAAAAATAAGTATATATTAAAATTAGTGGCGGTTTACAACGCCGCGCTTTGCCACTTTACCAAGGCCAATATTCAATCGCACATACAACCTGTTGCACACATGTACTCCTGCGCGACGACATACTTCAATTATATTATTTAATAATGTAAAAATATTTTATATATTTACAAATATTGTCATACAATATAAACAAATCAAATAATAATATTGCTAAATACCTTAATATTCATAGTTTTCAAAATTAAACTATCTCCCTTACTTGAGCTGATAAGTTCCTTATCTCTTGTCTCACTTTCCTCGACACGTCTCTCAAATACCGGACGTCATTCGTCTTACAGAATGTCGACCTTTGCCATGGTTCTACTTGTTCGTAAGGAGATAGGTCTCGCTGTCTTTCTCGTGTCGGAGAATCTTCCGTCCTGTAATTTTAGGTCTACTTTACTCACAGTTCATGGGTATAGAGAGTATTTCATTACATGAACGTTGATTTTGCATTTTTCGTTAATTTTAGTGAGTGATTGCATGTTTTGATATCCTGACCTATACTTAAGACTTAAGAGACGAAAACTCCTTAGCATTTCACGAAATCATCCATCGCGTTGTGGGGTAAGGTCTCTGTGCAGTGACTGGTACTTACGACCCAAATTTAGGCTTAAGAGATTTAGCGCATTAATACACCAAATTGAAAATAATGTACAGGCTGAATTTTTACGGATATTTGTTTCCCAAGGAACTGTAAGTTCTTATCTAACCAGTATTTTTGGAGTACAATATAATATAAATATCTGATAACTTCTGGTTTTTTATTAATCAGTACTTTGGCCTAAGATTCTGTACCATTCATAACAAGTTTTAATTTTATAAGATGTCAATTTTAATCTTGGTTGCATGTCTTTCACTTGGTTGTATGGTTCAATCCTCATTCAAGAGAAAGAATTGTTTTTCAATATTTTTATTTCAGGTGGAAAGCTCAAATCGGAATGCTGTGACACTAAGCAATTTCTGGCTATCTCTCTGTGGGGAAAACCATCAGGCTGAAAAAAAAAAACAATCTACACTTACCTTTTAGGCTTTACATGGACTTCTGGTACATATCCTCGCACGGTCCCATGGGAAGAGCTCTCGTCTACACAGAACGTATGTTTAGAAATATCTATATCTTTATGACGCGTTGGCGATGTGTTCTTTGATGCTGAAATACGTAAAATATAACAATCATCTTTTTTCCCTTTATTACCTATTTGAAAACATTTTAAACTAGATGTAAAATCTTAAAAATTGAAAAAGAAAATAAAGATATGGGTGGGTTATCCACAAGATAACCAAGTTGACAGTCGTAGGTGGTTATCAGCTTTATCCCAAATATTGTTATTTGTTTATTAAAGACAATATATGATTATATTGGCAAGGCAGAGAAAATCTATTGTAGTGATACTTTATTCTTCATTTCTCGCCGTAGTTGGAGACGTGTGGAGTGACGTAACTTAGGTAAGCTCTAAAATCTTAGGTACAAACAACTTACAATTTTTAGCTTGAGCAAAATTAATAAGTTTCTCCACGACTTCCGAAGATCTATCTCTTCCCAGGTTTGGGTACTTCCGGAGGGAAGTCGCAAATGAATCCTGCTGGAGTGAGGCCCTGGGACTGAAGAATGATCCTGATGGTGACGAATTGGAATGGTTAACTGTGAAAAATGTTATAAAATTAATGAAAATATTTTAAGTATAAACGTTTAAATTATCAATAAAACTTCTTAGAAACTTCTTTAGAAAACGTATCAAAATCTCTCGAATCCCACTCGGGGGAATGAGTTATTTTTATTTCATTGCTCTACTAACAGCACAAAGTCAGGCGTTGGGTTCCACCACTCAATACGCAATGTTTTAAATTCTGAATGGACGGAAACTGGGGAAGCTGGAGAACGGAGTATATTAACACTAGGTTCCCTTTACTTACCTTGCTCTAACTATGATACAGCTAGGCAAAAAAAATCTTCAATACATAGAATAGTATTTCTTTAAATCTATTAGATACCTCTATCCGGAGAGTACGCTCCTTTCCTATATGTATCGCATCTCGGGGGGTGATAGCATATTTCCCCACTCCCAGGACCACCAACTTCGAAATTACCGTAACCTGCAAGTAAAAAATGTACTGAAATTTCATAGAAACACGTTTAGCAGGATTAAAGTTATATATTTGTTTTTCTTAGTTATAATGCATAAATCCAATCCAAATCCATCCACAAAAATATACGTATACATATTTTTAATAAATACACGTGCTTGGTAACCTAAATAGATAAGCATGTCTAAATATTAAACAATTTCAATAATATCATATACATATAAGTCGTCTTTATCTATGCAATGTATTACTTTTTTTAGAAAACGTATAACAATTTAACTTGGCCAAATTTAACCGAACGACCTCTTGTGTACCGTCCAAGTGACCTGACCACTGAGCCATAACTTTTCATCAAGCTACGTCGGAATCCTAACTATAACTACGTTAAATAACGTAAAGAGGCCAGTCGTGGCGCAGGGTCACAAAGTGTGACTGTAAAACCGACTGGTTGGGGGTTCGATCCCCACTCGAGGAAATAAAATTGTTATTTAATTTAATATTTCCATTTCTTCGCTCTGGTTTAGAGGCAAAGCGCGGCGTTGAGTTCCGCCAGTTCTCCAGAATTCAGCGGAAAGTGAGGAATGAAGTATCTTAACACTAGGTTCCCTACCCTGCTGTGTGCAGGATACAGCGTGAAGCTGATTTTGATTTTGACCTACGTTAAAAATTTTATAATTGATAAAAAAATAATCTTTTTTTTTTGTTTCTTAAATGCTTAACATGCGTAGGTACTGTACCTGGACATATTTCAGCTCTCTGCGGGGGGAACTCCGTCACTTGGTCCGGCGGGGATGTCGGGAAAACGTGACAGTGCATCATCTGATTGTTCAAAAAGTTATAATTGTATCATTTTTTCTTCTAAAGGAGAATTTTTTTAGATTCCATTAAGACGCTTTCGTTTTCCACTTTCTGCGAAATTCTGCTTCAGCTTATACATCAAAATAACACATATATATGAAGATAATATATATTTTGGCCCTAATATAGCAATAAGTTTAAATAGGAGAGGCGTTGAGCTGGTTGCTAATTACTAACTTATACCTATAGCTTACCTTATAAGTGCTGGCGTATCGACCGTCAGTTGCCTGCACGCTGCTCTCTCTTCGAGATATGACGTTGTCACATTGCGATGTCTTCGTGCGACACGCGACGGGCGTGGAGTTCGATATCGGGTGGGTATCTGAGTAAATTCCGAATGACCTTTTATTTATTTTACTATTTGTATCTAGCGATCCAAACGCGACTGAGCACGGAATGACCCACGGAAGATTGCGATTTTATCCATCCGATTCCGAAGAAAAGCGATCAGCTTTCGAACAAACTCCATATATATGCCCATGAACGCTGGTGACCCCCAAGACTGCGTGCAGTCCCCTACACTGTTTCTTTTACAGACAAAAGTTCAGATATTCCGGCGACGCCGATCTTTCTTGGAAAAACGTTAACTATTGCTAAAATAAATTAGTGTCTTAAGTTGAGGCTTTACTCGGGAATGTTTATGGGGTAAAAGGAACCTGGTTCAATTTAACTCTTATCCTAAATCTAACCATTAGGAAAAATTACACGAAGTCGTGGGTGGTTGAATCGATAGGCAGGCCCTGGCAATAACACCAGGGACTAATGCCATGTAAAATAAAAGGAAGAAGCAAAGTTCAGCGTATGCCTCGAGGTCTTTCCGTCTATGAATATTCCGGGTGAAGAAATAACCCTTTAAATATAAAATATTTAATAAATTATCTCTTACTAAATAATTTTTCTAAGTAATATTTTTTACTCCAAAAATAAAAATAGACTAAAACCTGAGCCAGGTCACACACAGGACAGGTTGGACGGGACAGGTTGGATACTAAACAAGAGGGTTCAGCTCCAGCTATTTTAATTTTTTTACATTATAAAGTAAATACATAATTAAACTAAGTATATTTTAAAAAAATAATATTAACTATTATTACAGTTCCCTGGCGCAAGTGTATACTGTCGCCCGGAATCGAACAGCGTTACCGTCAGCCCGGCGCCCCCTAAACTTCGCACCACTGCCACTGTGCCGTCAGGATCCATTAGTGCTAGTGCTCTAGTTTAAGGGGATGTGCTGTAAATTATAAGACTATTTTATAGGACTATAGTTGCGCAGTGGAACTGTTAACGGGTTGGCTGTGGGCTCGAATGCCCATTGTTGAAATCAAAGTATAAATTTGAATAGCTTAACTATTGACAATTAATTCTAGATTGACTATTATAACTTTTAATTTTTTAAAATTACCATTATCATTATGTTGTATCTAGTGGTAAGACTCTCCGTTCCGATTAAGACACTTCCCCACTTTCCGCTGAATTCTGAAGAATTGCGTGCCGAGTGATGGAACTCAACGCCGCGCTTGCTTTTTACCAGAACAGAGAAAATGAAAATATTATTTATTTCCTGTCCTCGAGTGGGAATCAAACCCACAACCTGTCGCGTTTACAAGTTTGTGCCCCTGCCTAATATTTTTCCATTTTACGTTATAAAATCTATAAAAACAAAGTTGCGGGCGACGACTAGTATGCCAAATATATTGGTCAGTTTTATACCAACTGTCATTTTAACAATACGTGAAGAAGAATAGCACAAATCAGGCCTATAGAAGTCCTGCCACAGCTCGCCGTTTGGTACAGTCCTGAAAATAGTATAAAATTCTTTAAATATCTTGTAAATATCAGTCATAAGCGTGAGACTATAAACGGAACAAGTTGTAGGTTCGATTATCACTCGAGGAAATGAAATGTTTACTATATGCCTTTCTTCGCTCTAGCGTCGAGGCAAAGCACAGCGTTAAGTTCCGCCACTATACTAAACACGCAATACCTCCGGAATTCGGCGGAAAGTGAGGAATAAAATGTATTAACTAACTTCCTAGGTTCCCTCTGCCTACCCCGCTATCCGCGGAATACAACATGTATTTATGCCGGTTATATAGCAAATAACAAGCGCATGTCGGGCTCGCCCATCGAAGGTACCCTACAAAAATTTGAGCTTTTTCTGACATTTAAGCTTTGGCTTTAGTTTAAAAAGAGCCCTTGCGTCTGATACCTACCGCTCTTGAACTAGCGGAATTAATACCAAATTTTTCCGCCCTTTTAAGACTATTATTTTTTAGGATCTAACCATAAATGTACAGTGTCAGATTTTCTCGTAAGGAAATACTACCTGTATGTAGATGCTAGTTGTCAAATTTGATAATTCTAGGTTAACCGGAAGTAAAATATTATTTTTTATGCTGTTTATAGTGCCGCTTTTTTGCTATTTATTTTTTGATAAGGCTATTATTTTTAGGATTTATCCACAAACGTATACTTTTCAGAGGTCAATCGGAGTACCCTATGAATTTCGATATCTTTGATAGTTTCGAATTATACGTCTTTTGAAAAAAAGCCTGAATTCCAGAAAAAACTCGAGTTTTTTAATTTTTGTACGGAACTTTTGGTTAAAAAAATAAAGAATATAAAGAAATACTTACATTTCCCGAAACAAAAATGTATAGAAACTATATTCAACGCGAAATTTTGTTGCAACGAAAATTTAGTGCGCTACAAATGTCATCTTCTTTCAAATTCTGGCATGAATGTTTGTCAGTGATGTTTTTCTAAAATGTATGAGAAATTTAAAAAGCCAGTTTTATAGACGGCACATAGTGAGGCCCCTTTGGCACAATGGAGAAGACTGACTGTAAACAATTGTGAGTTCGTATCCCATCACAGAGGTAATATAAGTACACTTACAGCAAAACGGCGGTCGTTTTGATTACTTTTCATTTATACAAAGTTACATATTGTACATTGTAGCTTCAGTTGAATAACTTGTTAGATAAAAACAAACCGCACGGCTGCACATTTATGTAGGCAAAGGTAAACTAGCGTTAAGCCACTTCGTTCTCCACTTTCTGGTGAATGGCGGAACTGAACGTCGCGCTTTATCTTGCTAACTGAGCAACATTCTTTCATTCTCACACTGCACCACGATGGCCTTAAAAAGATAAATCTTTACTTTTAAACATCAATAGTGCATTGAGAAGTCTAAAAAATGCTAGATAAAATTGCGGTTGCATACATTTACTTATTGCATAAAAATATAGAAAAATAGTCTAAAAATATAAAACCATGGAGCTGTCTTATCATTCTTATGTTTTATTTACTTTTTCTCATCAATAGTTATTTACTTTAGCAGATTACTACCATCCTATAACCATCACTATTATTAAAAAATGTAACCTGTCAATTTTAATTTTATTACAATAGGAAAAATTATCAGTCAATATATTTATTTTAAATTATATATTTTTTTAAATTTTTTGATTTTTTATTATTTTAATATTTTCCCAGAAGATTGAAAAATGAAGGAACCAAATAAAAAATAAGGCCCTTAATAGTCAAAGCAATGATTTTTTAAATTCACAACTCTGAAAAATATCCATCTGCTACATGGAGAACATACGGAGTGTAATAAAAGAGAGAATAAAGTCTTGTATTGTAAGGATTTTTTTTCTAAAACTATTTTTTGTCTTCTGTAATAGTATCGCTTTAAGTTGTATCCTGCATATGACAGGGTAGGTAGATGGAACCTAGTGTTAATACACTCCGTTCATCACGCCCAAGAGCGGCGAGGGATAATTCTGTCCATCGAGTGGTAATTGAATCCATAGCCGTCGCGATTACAGTTAGACGTTGTGCCGCTGAGCCTTGTAGCTTTTCAATGTTAGTCACATTCAGCGCCCTACGCCGCGAAATTTTGTACTTTGCGTTGTTTGTCATCCCCTCAGTAAGGGAAGAGTTTGATATATATATGTATGTCGGTTTATATATTACATTTCGGGAAATGTACTTTTTTTCAAAATGGCCAAATCTAGAAAAACGACGTTATTGCTAAGATGAAAGCAGCTTGAAAACCAAGCAATATTGCCATGTGTAAAAGTTGTTTTTTTTAAACATAACAAAATTATTTTTATTTTAGTCATGTGATGTACAACAATGTCCAAAAATTAAACAGCGTCTCGATCAACATGTGATGTCCCATCACTCCTCCTCTGCCTCTCACTCGTACAGTAATCAGAAAGTTAATCAAAATCAGGTAGGTAATTATATTATAATTTCTGTTGTACTTTCGTGCATTTGTTAGCATTTTCTAAAAATAGGAAAATAATGTAGTGTTAAGCTTAAGAACTCCCTTCTCAACCTTTTACCTTTTTGCCAGAACGGGAAAATAAGAATAGTATTATTATAATCGTTCGGTCGATTAGAATAGAATAGAATATTTTTATTGTCAACAAAACATAAAAATGACACATAGATGTGTGATATGTATATATATATATATATATATATATATATATATATATATATATATATATATATATATATATATATATATATATATATATATATATATATATATATATATATATATATATATATATATATATATATATATATATATATATATATATATAATGTACTTACTAATAAGCCAAATAATCTTTCACTTGTCAAAAAGGAAGTACTTACTATTAGAAGCAGGAGAAAGGACGAAATTTTTATTCTATTGATATGGCATATAAATAACGTAGCAAACATCGTATCTGCTTTTTTTAGATGCAATCGCAAGGCGCTTTCGCTAACCCTTTTTTATGATAAATTGACAATATTTTTAGTTTTATATATATATATATATATATATATATATATATATATATATATATATATATATATATATATATATATATATATATATATATATATATATATATATAATGTACTTACTAATAAGCCAAATAATCTTTCACTTGTCAAAAAGGAAGTACTTACTATTAGAAGCAGGAGAAAGGACGAAATTTTTATTCTATTGATATGGCATATAAATAACGTAGCAAACATCGTATCTGCTTTTTTTAGATGCAATCGCAAGGCGCTTTCGCTAACCCTTTTTTATGATAAATTGACAATATTTTTAGTTTTATGGTAAAAAACTTTAACAAATATTTTTGTTTTCTTTTAAAATTTATCTTTCGCTATCGTTTCATACGGTTTTTTTTTATTTTGGGTTCTATATTAAATAAATCTCTATTAAATATATGGTATCCTTAATGATGTAAAAACATAATAGCTATATACGACTATAAGGCAGAGTAGTCTCAAAGTTTATTTGATTTTTTGATTTCTGTTATTTTTTTTCAGTCTAAACCTCGAATATCTATTGAAAGTAAAATGTCCATTGTGAAATTAGACGACAGTACATCTACATCAGATTTTAATCATGAACAATACAAAAAGAAAAGTAACAGCACAAATAATTATAAACAAAACTTAAAACAGATTATTTCAGAGTGGTTTAATGATATTCCGTATAGTTCTGAAAATTCTGAAAATACAAAACAAAATAAGACCAATGAATTTATAGAAAAAATATATAAATTTTATACAGAAGTGAATAAAATATATTATGAATCGAAACTAAGGAAAGGTATAGATGAATTTTTAACTTCAATGCTTACTCGAACTGTAGATGAAATTACAAAAAACACTTTAAAAGAAAATCTTGTCACTGAAATACAAAAATTAAATAATAAAATCAAAAATATGGAAGATAACATTACAAAATTTAAAAACAATTTAGAAGACAATAATGAAACTAAAGATATTGCAGTTAATACCCTTAAAACTGCTTTTAAGCGCAAAGTTGAAGGTTCAAGTAAGGAATATAGAGATACAAGCACTCAAAACTCTTCTCAAGATGATTCCTCAATTGAAGATTTTGCCACCGATGAGTCCAATAAAAATAAGACCAAAGTATATATCGATAATCAGGTTCAGCATACCTTAAGTAATGTTTTTCCTCTCTATGCAAATATAAATACTAATACTGTGTTGAAAAAACTTCCTGATGAAACTGAGGAAGATAAAGTTCAAAAACAAAATATTTTTGATTGGTTGCTAAAATTAAATAAAGAGGGTTTTCTAAATTTTGACCAAGAAGATATGTATTATGATAGCATTATGGAAGATTTATTTAATAGTTTGAAACCTATTTTAAATTTGAAATCTTATAGATTTGACAAAAATAACTTACTCAAGGATGAAATATTTAATTTCACGTTGAAAAACATAAACATGTCTTTAAATGCAAATGAAATTGTAAATTTAAGTAAATTAGCGAATACTTTAGCAATAAACCTCTTAAACAAAAATTATTATGTGATGCAAAATAAATATTCAAAAAATCGTGTTCACAAACTTATAGAGTCACATAACGAAGAAGATATTGATGTCTTAAGATTGATTAACGATGTTGTCGTTAATTCTTTAGTAAGCAATGGTATCTATTCAGATCGATTAATCAATAATATAATAGAATGTATAATAAACAATATCAATTTAACCGGTGTATATCAAAATGAAAATTTAAATACAAAACTGTCAAATTGCTTAAAAAATTCTACGGGCTTGTCTGAAACTGATACTACTAATATTATAAGTAATATAACAAAAGAAATTAGTAAATTGAATTATAAATTAGATTTACCTAAAAACTCAAATGAGTCATGGTGCAATAGTGTTATATCGGTTTATAAGTCTGAGGTTGACTTAATGGCACAATCGAATAATGCTAATTCATCTATGACTAGGCGAAAATCAAGTATTGTGAAAAAGAAAAATAGTAAACTAAATCCTGAAGAAATTAATTATATGAATAAAGTATCAGCTGCAATAGCGTCATGGTTAGAGGTTTTACCAATAGGATCGCGTAAAGCTAAAAGTAAGAAAAACAAACAAAATTTTGTGCAAAATCTTACTAGTGATATTTTAGATCAAGTAAAATTACATTCATTAATAGAAGAAAACAGTGAAAAGGATAGATACATTGCATTTTTTATATATAGATGGTTAAATAGATATGAATTAATTGAAAAAATAGATGAAGCTAAGCCATTTGTTGATCAATTACTAAAGGAAATAACAAATATTCCAGAGCCTAAAAAAAATGAAGAAACTAAAGATATCAGTTACGAAAACGGATTTTTTAAAGATCAACATAGATCAAACACTACCGAAGAATTCTTAAAGCTTAAAGATAAAATTATTAACTTAATTAATGGTTTATCGCCAAAAAACATAAAAATTAAAGATAAAATTAAGACAAATAAAATTATTGACGATTTGCTATTACAAGTCCAAAGGTTAATAACTGAGAAGCAATCAATAAATGAAATATCGAATGTTATTAATCATTACATTACCCAAATAATCAATTCCGATCAAAAGCAAATAATTCTCAAAATCGACAAGGAAGTAACGGATAAGGCTAAAAACTTTTTACAAAATATACATTTAGACATTACTCACAAAATGAATATGGATAACAAGGTTAAAGCATCTGAAGAAATTTTAAAGAATTATATATTGAAATACTTAGATCATCGATTTGATCCAGAAGATTCAATAGCAAGAGTTGCGTTTACTCAGTTACTAAAAAATGAACTTGATAGTCTCAGCACACCTGTAAGACATCCATATGACGGGACTACGGACTACAAGCAAGACGAATTCCTTATTGACAAACTGTCCAAGGAATTAGAATATATTAATATTATTATAGATTGGTTAAAGTCATTACCTTTAGAAGAATCCTTTAATACTATAGACCATAACATTCTTGCACGATCTATAAATAAACTAGCTAAAGACATATATGAAATTGAAAAAAAAATGTCGTCCAACGAGAACCCTGATAGAGATATTGCATCTGAAATTGAGATTTTCTTAGAACAATTACCGATATCACAGCAGAACAGAAAAAATGCATCCATTATTATTAATGATTTGGTGACCAAAATAACTAATATCAAGATGTCTCAGGGAACATGTTGTCAATTGCCTGATTGTCAGACAGGTTCGAGTGTTAGAAAGCAAAGTGAAACTGAACATGACATAAGCAATTTTATTGAAGAGTATATTCGTAACAATAGTGACGAAATATCTCAAGATGATTTAAAACTAGAAGCTTGCATTTTAAGATTTTTTGATGAAATAGACCAAAAGGAAACAGAACATGTACAATTAAGCAAATCGTTTGCACTTCATAACGATAACAATCTAAGAGAGTTACAAAGCATTGAAACAACAAAAAGATTTAGTTTTGAATTAGGATACGCAAATGAAATTTCTCAATGGCTTAAAAATTTACCGTTAACACCTCTTATTGATGAACAAGCAAGAACTCAAGTAGGGAATATGGTAAGCTCGTTAGCTGAAAAAGTTTTTGAAAAACAAATTGAAAATAAGAAATTGTCACAAAATGAAAATGACCTAATTGATTATATTAATAATTGGATAGTTGCGCTTCCTTTAGATCCGATTAAAAACATCGATTTACCAGTTGCAGTGCAACAATTACTCAACAGACTAGAACGTGTCGATATAGATAAATATCTAATACATAGCAAAAGAGAAAAAGATGTACTGAGTAATATTCACGTGATTAGTAAGTCTCATGCGTGTTGTAGTAACCAAGAAGATGATTATCTTGGATCTACTGTTATCAATGAAATTGAAACCTGGTGTAGTAGCTTGCCTTTAGAACCTGAAAATGAAAATAATAATACATTAAAACAAAACGTAGCTACAAAGCTTTATCAAAAGATAAGAGAGTTAAATATGAATCCTGAATATTTTAACGATGATTTGCTTTATCGAGAATTATTAAATTTAGAAATTGAAAGACTACTTGATAATCTTCCTACAAACTCTAAGTTACAAAGTCTTAAAGATGTGTTGAAAAAACAATTATTAAACGGTATAGTGGAGAAGCGAAATGAAATCAGGGAAAAATCATCAGCAATAGAATATAGACATGACTTAGAAAAAACGATTGATATATCTATGCCACATCCTATATCAACATATCTAAAACAAAGTCCAGATTTTAAAATATATAAAGGTCGGATAACATCAATGTTTATTTTAGAAAACTTTGACCATGGTAACGATTCTGTAAAACAAAAATATAAAGAAAGATTAAAAATCGAAATAGATAAATATTTTGAAGACGTTAGAGTTCGCAATTCGATTTCACTTAGTAAAGATCAAATCTATAACGAGCTTTACAGCGCCCTTTTCAGTGTTCCGCTCCCAAATGAATCTTCTATTATTGAAGAGATCGAGGAAATAAAAACTAGGTGTGAAATTGACATCTGGTTTGAGACATTGCCTCTAAATGAAGCTGCTGGTGTGGGAGAACTTTTAGAATGGGATCAAATTCTAGCTATGCTCGCTAAGAGGCTTCATAAAATGGAAAAAATTGAATGCGGTCGCGAGACCAAAATGTACAATGAAATTACTAAATGGCTTTTGAGACTACCTCTTTTGCCATGTCAAAAGTATAACATTCACAATTTTGCTACCGATTTACAAAGTAGACTTAAAACGACACACCAAAATAGGAAATATTTATTACATGACATAAATAGAACTGATCAATATAGCTTAAATAATGGCAATGGAAATCAAGAAAACTCTAAGAATGTTCAACCACCTGGATCTCGTATTAATAAAGCCATTCCTTCGTCAATATCCTTGTCGGCATGTTGTCAGACTTCACCCTCACTATCCTCAAAACCACCGCAGTCACTACCACCTCAGGACTCAAAAAATCCTGCTGACATAATTATTAAAATCGTAGAAACCTGGTGTCAAGGACTACCTTTCTCATCAAAGACCTCACAAGAAAGGGTGAAGGCTATGAAAGAGAACATAGCTATTAAAATTATTATGAAAATAAGCGAAATGAATATGAATCCTGAAATATTTGAAGATGATTTTTTATATAGTGGCTTACTTGAGGATGAATTGGATAACCAATTCGCAAAATTACCAACAAATTTAGAATTTAATAAATTAGATGCAAAAAGAAAATTAATTAACGCAGTTGAAACTGTCAAACCTCTTATAAAAGAAGAAAAGTTAAGGTATGAATATAAGCATGAGTTAAAAACTACTATAGACAATATTCTTAATTTACCTAAAGATAAAAATAGCAAAACTACAACAGCATTGGCCTCTTTGCGGGATGAGATTGCCGATGACTTTATTGTATTTGAGTTTCAGATGCAAGATAATTCACAAGACAACTCACAACTAAAAGATAAAATATATCAACGGGTTCAAAACTTTTTAGAATTAAGTAATGAGAACGAGGAATCCTCGTTTAAGCCACTTATTTTGACAAATCAGTTAATTTGTGAATTACGTAAGATTTCTGTCCCTAGCGAATCTGTAATTATAGAAGAACTGAAAGAAATTGAAATCAAATTTGAAATTGCAAAATTTTTTGATGAAATTTCTTTACCTGAAGATTTTGATAAATTATCTAGCAAAAATCAAGTAAAATCAACTTTGGCCAAACGCCTGAGTGATTTTGAAAAATTGGGGTATACAAAGGAAAATTGTTTTAAAATGAAAGAAGAAGTAATAAAATATATTAGAAAAATAGACGAAAATGAAATTGACACAAAAAAAGTTGATAAGTTCATAGAAACATTACAAAAAACTTGCCCTAAAAGAATGTCGCTTTCTCACACTGTACCACAATTAAATGACACTAATGAACATACAAAACTAGCAAAATCAATAGCAGTAGGGAAAGCAGATTTTTCAGCAAATACTGGTAGTAAGCAATGGCTTTCCCTTTTACCAGCAACTCCAAAAGATAAAAATATGCAAAATAATCAGGATAATTATTATACTTCGAACGATACATCATCGAGTTACAGAACATTCGGAACTGGACCCAAACCATTATCTTCTGTTGGAAAAGATCAATCCAAGAAAATACTGGAGCCCAACTATAGTGGATATTTATATAAAAATGACCAAAATGCTCCACATCCGAGCACTATAGGTCCTATAAGACCGTATCGAAACAATATGTCAGATCGAGTATCAGGAATTTCTGATTCAACTAATTCTAATCGTTTACATAACCAAGATACACAAAACAAACAAATAAAAAAATCACAGCAATATCAGCCTCCATTATATCTAGATTCTAGTCGACAATACAACAATACACATCAAGATACTAAGGAAAAATATACAAATACAAATCCTTACTTTCAAAACAATAAACTATATTCTCGGCATAATCAGTTTGAAAACAATTCATTTGAGGGATGGGATGACGAGCCTTTCAAACATTCATTAGCCAGGAACGTTTCTGTTACACAAGAGAGGTGGATGCCAGCAGATGACATCCAAAATCAGTCTAATGCTCGGCAGTTGCAGCGTGATAAGACACTTTCAAGTCAAGATTCTTTACAAAGACGTACTTGTAGAAGGCCATCTATAACTATTTTTAGTCCTTCTTATTTAGAGCCAAATGGAAGTCAAGAAACAATAGGAAATGGAAAATGTAAATCAAAAAAATGTTTAGAAGGCGATAAAGTAAAGATTGATTGTAGATGTGAAAAAAAAGAAGAAGATAAAATTGACTGTAGATGTGATAAGAAAAATGAAGATGAAATAGAGTGTAGATGTGACAAGAAAAATGACGACAAAATTTTGTGTAGATGTGCAAAAAAAGGAAAGTGTAAAACAAATTGGTCTATAGATATACGTAAATATTGTAAATTTTGTAATAGAGTACATCCTTTTGATTGTAGAATGTTTAATTATCCTAAATGTTATTATTAACTATTTTTTATTACATCATTACTTTTATTAATATTGTTAAATAAAAAAGTGAGGCCATAATTCTTAATTATTATTTTTTGTGTAAATACAAAAAAAAAATGCGGAAAAAACGCATATCCTAAGCTAAAAGCATTTTTTTGCAATAAAAAATTTAAAAGCCACTTCCATTGTCACAATAATATTTTCAAAGATAATTTTGTTGCAGTTTATTAAAGTTTTTATTTTTAAATATATTTTATTTAACGTTTTAATTTTTAAAACAATTTAAAACTTACGATGTTTTATCGTAAGTTTTTGGCAGAACGTATTGCTACCTTTGCATAACAGAAATACTTATAAAACAAATATTATGACGCCATGACAGGTCACGTGATGTAAATTTTTGTTGGGCATGCGCGACTACCGAATATTTTCTCAGTGATTTTGAAACGGCAAGATTATCTCGAAATAACTCCATTTTAAATTGACTTTTTTGTTTGGGGAAAGGTGTGTTTTAACATATAAAATTGAATGTGACAGTGTACTGTAGTGCTAAGTGTTTGAGAATAAAGGTCAAGCAAAAGCCTTTACAAGGCAATGTCTGTTCGCATTTTATTATCGACTAACAAAACTTATGTGTTATTTCTACTCTGATTGGATCTACTAAAAGGTAAAACAATCTTATTAATATAAAACGTAATAAAATCATTTTCTTATGCAAAATGTCGCCAACTTTGTTAAGAATTTGACACTGCATTGTTAAATATTGTGTCAGATATCAAATAATACATATTGCGGATACAATTTTAACTTCTAACCGGAGATATAATATCTATTATTAGTAATACTAAGCTATAAACAAAAAGAAAGTAGGTTTCACTATATGTATAAATATATAAATCGTATACATAGACGTGCTATCCTCAATTGGTAGGATACGATGACATCATGACGAATGGAGTATAAATATTACAAGTGTATGGATAAAAGGATTTATATTAACTCCTAAAACATAGATTTACTTATAAATGTTATTAAAGTGACAATATACAATTATGTTTTGTCTTGTATATTATTTACTCGCATTTACGGATTTGCGGAGAGAAATTATGTTCTACATTTTTTTTTAATTTTTTTTTCATTGTGTTGTGTCTTGAAATCTAACACTTATTTTTGACTAATAAAAATTGTGTCACTTGAAAAAATCTTCTATATAACTATTTCTACTATTACTTAAAAAGATATAAAAAACTAGTTTATTATACAGATCTTATATTTAAATAATCATTCAAATTCAATTTTATTTTTATAGCTGTCTTAATTGCTAGAATATGTAACAGCATTTAAAACTTTCTCTTTTAGAATGACTAAAAATAGCTTTGTCAAAAAGCTATTTTTAGTCATGAATTCTATTTTTTTGGAGTGGGTTACTGAATTTTTTTAATTTTGAATTTTCACACACTGCCCATTTTTCTTGACATTGTAAGTTGAATTGTGGAGCTCAATCTCAAGGTTTAGTTACTTGAAAGAAAATGAAAATGATGAAAAAAAAATATTCTCTTGAATTGAAATGAACCCCACAAACATCAATGGCCTCAAAGCTTATATTGTAAGGGGTCTAGCCTGAAAGACATATGAAAACAGCATAAACTTTAATAGATATAGAAAAAAATATTTAGTAGCAGATTTAAAAAGTACATAACTAATTAGTTAAATAATAATTATAATTTAGCAAAATTGAAAAGAAAATGCACAACATATCTAATGATTACTGAAAATAATAAAAAAAAGAAACTTGCTTACTGTAAAAGTTAACAACAGAAATTCAGTATATTATTATTTTGTAGGAAAAACAATATAAGCCAGTTGAAAACAATTGATTAAGTGCTTGTGTAATTTTAAAATATTTATCCTGCTACCTTTATCCTGTTAAGCATTTAAAAATTAAATTATGTTAAGTAAAAATTTTGTTAGGGCAGAGGGGAACAATAGTGTGTAACTGTAACAACATTTGTTAGTTCATACTTGGGTGAATAAAATATTTTGATTTCCTTACTCTGGTGTATGAGGCATAGCACGGCATTGAATTCAACCACTGGCCTTAAGAACTCAGCAGAAAATGAGTAACAACTGTATGTAACGGTAGAAGTGGATATATTGACGGAGAACAGAGTTCCTTAACACTAGCTTCCATGATTCCCCCTGCCTATCCCTTGTACAGCATACAGTTTGAAACTAAAAAAAAGAAAAATTTAACTGACTTAGTAAGATATGATTTGATTGGTAGTTGGGCCAAAGCAAAGCAGTGGTTGACTATAACTTTTATCCCTTACTGTACTATTCGCTTACATGGCCAAATGAAAGTAACTAAAAGTTATATTACAATACATGATTTATTTGAGGTGGTTTTTAGGGGTAACTTAGACTGTAGATGAAGTGCAGTGGGTTACATAAAAATGATTAACATAAACTATTTATTATATACGGATAGTATATACCACAAAGATATATTTTCAATTGGAATCAGTAGTTCCTGAGATTACTCTGTTGAAACAGACAAATTTGACTTTATAATCTTCAATAAAAAATAAAAGGTTTATGTTACCGAAACCTTATTATTCATAATAGCCTCATTAAATGTTTAACTCAATGTAAAGAGTGATTACTAATTGTCCACAGTTGTTTTGTATAGGTTTTTGTATATGTATGTTTGTATGTGTATGACTAAGCATCGGAACAGCATTGGTTGAATATGTTCTTTTATAAGAGATTTTGGTTTTAGTTTTTCTGCATCCATCTTTTTAAATGTGTGACTCATATATGGGTCATGTTCTTTTTATAATTAAGGGTTTTTTAAATTAAATTTGTCAATATTAAAAAGTAAAAAATCTTTACATTTTATTCAGTATCAACTTTATATAGTTTGATGACTAAGAATATATATTCTACTAAGATAGTTTGATTTTAATAATATTTTGTACAGTAGAATAAAAAAAAGTCGAGGTTTTTTTATAGTTATATGAAAAATCTATTGTTTATTCCAATTGAATAACTTTTAAATTAAAACTAATTTTATACCAATTTAATGTCAGTTAAAACATAATGATCATCTCTGATAGGGGCTATAAACATGCTAAAGTTATTATCGATACATAATTTAACTATTATATATACACATTAACTATATTTAAAGAACTCGATTGTTATGCAGACCATAATGGATTTACAATGTGGGTGTTATGCTGTCTGATGAACAATTTAATTGAGTAGTTATTTACGTTTAATTTTATATATATCTGTGAATTAGTGTCGAGGCTGACTTAAACTATGGTTGTGGGTTCGATTCTTAGTTGGGTAAATAAATTAGTTATATTTTCTCAGTCTGACCATGAAATTGCTCTGTAACAAGTATGTTACAAAATTCATGATGAAAAAATGTCTTAATGCTAGGTTCCCTCTACTTAGCCTATTGAATGTGGAATACAACATGAAGTTAAAATAACAAAAGTATATATAAATAAATATATTTATATTTAATTGTTATTAGGCATATGGTTGATGCCAGTCGTGGCGCAGTGGTACAAAGTGTGATTTTAAAACCGACTAGTTGTGGGTTCGATCCCCACTCGAGGAGATGAAATATTTAATTAAATTTACATTTTCATTTCTTCGCTCTGGTATCGAGTCGAAGCGTGGAGTTGAGTTCTGCCACTCAACATGCAATGCCTCCAAAATTCGGCAGAAAGTGGGGAACGAAGTGTCTTAACACTAGGTTCCTTCTGCCTACCCAGCTGTGTGCGGGATATAGTGTGAAGCTAATTTAATTTTAATTTAATTTAGGTATATGGTTAGTTATACATATAAAGTAAATAAGTTAGTGTTATAGAAAATTAAATTTTTATATCTATTTTGTAGATATAATTAAATTTTAAGAAAGATTACATATAATACAATATTAATAAGTAATTAATAAAGCTTTGTTCATAAAAAAATGGCAGTAACTTAAAAAAGTTTTCATTGCACCATGCATATGATGCTGCAAGTAAAAACAAGTATGAACTAAACTGGTTATCTGATACGAACAGGCAGAAACTGTCAACGGATATTAATATAAGGGGTGAAAGGATAAAAACAGTAAAAGGGGTGAAACATTATATTAAGAACAGGCAAAGATGAAGGAAAGAAACGGTGCCTTGTTATTTTAACTTTTATTATTAACTTAGCTATGCTTTTAATGTCTGTCTGACATTTAGTGAAAAGTGTATCAATAAATTTGTCTTGTAATACAATGAAATGTCAAATTTCGAACAATAACCTTGATTTTTCTATTTTTTGGGGTTCTGTACGTACCTAAAAAGAAAATTACCGGAATTTTTATAAATCAGTCAATTTGTCGTACTATTTCTCTGTTCAAGATTATTTGTGTCAGGAATGTGTGGAGGTAACCAACTGACTGATTTACTTTACTTTTTGTTTCATATTATATTAAGTTATTTATGTAATTAAAACCTATACAGCACTTTCCGTTGACATATAATCATTAAATTTGGGAAAAGAAATGTGTTATTTAAGTACAAATTGAGGTTTGCAAATTTTTATAAATTTTACTTTCCTCCCATCCGGAACCATTAGTAGGCTAGTCCGACTTACACTCGAGCTGGTTGTTGTTGTTCTTATTTTCATTTCATTCATCCCTGGCATATGCCGTGTTAGGCAGAGAGAATTGAGTGTTACGACACTCCATACTCTACTTTTTAGTTCAAATTTAATCGTCTTGCATTGCGTGTTTGATGGCGGAACCACGCTTTGCTTCTTATATAATGAAACTTGAAATGTTGCATAAACAGTTTTTTTGTTTTCACGTCTATCACGTATGTAGATGCAACGTCTACACGCAACGTCTTGAAATTGACAGGAAAGTGGAGAATAGAGTGTCTTAACACTAGGTCTTCTTTGCTTACTTGTTATATGCGAGGAATAAAAAATCTTGATGACTTGAACTTGATGAAATGACAAAATGAATAATGAAATATGATGTTAGCCTTAAGAAACAGCCTTTAAAATGAATGTTAATTATAACCATAATTGACCGTCTGTCTGACGCTACTTGTTTCATTAAGGTCGCGGATTCGATTCGTATTGCAATAGTTTTTTTTATTGAGTAATTTAAATAAGGGTCAAAAGTTGTATGTTGTAAGGAATAAATTATTATCGCATTGATGACTAAAAATAATATTCATATATTTTAAGTTATATTCCCTGTGGATATTTTCGTTGTGTTCGAATGGCCACTCGGTGAATATTTTCATTTCCTCGCTCTGGTAAGAAGATAAGACGCGATGTTGAGTTCCGCCTGTCACACACCTCGAAAATTGGGTGGCTCATGGAGAAGAGAATGACATGACATTAGATTATCTTTCTGTGAATCTGACAAATTAATATAACGTTTTGATAGTGTTCAATCCGTTCTCCATTTTTGTATTGGTGACTATCACCTCACCATCATAGGTACACAACTTTAAGGTTCCCTCAGCTTATTCTGCTATACTTACGTTTATGTACATAATTTGTATAGGGCTTCGTCCGCTTCGCTCCCCCACCGTTCCTCGCTTCGCTTGTTAAGATAATGAAAAAGAAAGGTTGCTCTTGAAATAACTTATTTGTGCTAATTCACTCTTAGTATATCCTATTATTGACAATCGAACCCACCATCTTCTCTAAAGAAAGTATAAAAAAGTGATCTATTCTATAGCATCGGCTCGACCCAGATTTCAAAAAGAGCCTTGATCGTCAAAACGACGCGCGATGGCTTAATGTCAGTTTCACATGGCTTTCACACTTATTAATCGTGAGATTACATTGTTTTAGACATTCTTATGTTACTTACCTTTACATATGTATATTGATTTCGTCATGGAGCAGTTGGTTTAGGTGCAATTGATGCGAGTTCGAATCTCGGTTAAGCGCGGCGTTGAGTTCCACCAATCACTCAAACAATTGTTTTTTATTACCCGATATGGTATTTCAAAGAGACAGGGAGGGTACAGGGAATTGGCTCCTGGTGAAGAATAAAATATCAAAGCGATAGTCGTGACTTCGATCATCAATCACTCTAGGGGTGCTCTGATTATATTTAAATTATTTTTATTTGTCCTGTCTAGTAGACAAAACGCGGAGTTGAGTTCTGGGTCTTAACACGCAATGTCCAAAAAAATCATCTGATTTTGGCGAACAAAGTGTTTAAACACTAATTTTCCTCTTTCCTTGCAACTGCTGCTCTTTTTAGCTTCGCGCTTGTTATCTATGACATTATTTTTTTTTAAATATTGATTTAAAAAAAATTAACGTTGCTTTAGTACAACCCATTTTTTAAGACAACACATTTGATATTATCGGGTTTATTCTAATATAATATAATATCACACTGCCAATTTGATTAGCGGTACAATTGTCCAGTTGGCAAAGATGAGAATGACGTTGTTAGCTTCAGAATTTGAGTGCGATGGTTGTAGGTTCGAAGTTAATAAATAACAACTCCAACAAAGTTGTTATTTGCTGGAGTTGTTATTTGTTATTTAAGTAATTTTCTTTCAAGTCAAAAGTCTCAATACTGTTATTAAATTTAAAAAAGAGTTCTAAAAAATTTTAGAAACTTAAAGAAAAACTATAATACTACAAAATAAGATCTAGGTATCTAGCGTGACTAAACGATAGACTTTGTTTAATCGACTCGGCCATGTCACGTTATTATCGAATTGAACCTACACTCATTGCCAAGGTCGAGGCCGCTGATAACATTGACCCACATGTAAAGCTTTTATATATGGGTGAATATACAAACTTGGACAACATGCTGTCATCAGTTAATTAATGCGCAATCTTATATGCGCTTTCTTTTTTTGTTCGATCTATGTAATATATTTAAAGCTCTTCCGTTAGTAAGTTAAAACTTGAACGTCAAAAATCACTAAGGAAACAGGAAGAAACGAGATGGTAAACCATTTTACATCTACATATCTTCTCTAGACGCACTAATACCGAAGTAATTGATTATAAATACTGCAAGAATTATGATGATATGAATTTTTCAACTTTCATAGACTAGTACTAGTATGTTAAGTTTTACGCTTTGTCGTACATAACGTGTTAGGTGACAGAACTGAACGCCACACCTTGCTTTACCAAGGAGAAAAAAGTAAAAAAATTTGCTCCCCTGAGCGAGGACTGAACCCACGACCATCTCGGTTACCAGCTTTTCCATTGCTGTAGAATCAGGCATGTTATATAATATTGATTTCTAAAACCAGACAAAACTCAGTCAAAACGATAAAAGTAGGTTAGATTATTTGGCACGTTGCGGAAATACTCTATGGAGGAAAGATCGAATGGCTTACGATCTTAATCGATAGATGCCCGATTTAACGCAATGGTTATATGTTAAAATCCCACTGGAGTAAATTATTTATTTTTATAAATGTTAAACTTTCTTTTGTACTTATTTACATATCCTTTTCATACGCCTCTTATGCGTATCTAAATCTTTAGAGTGCCAAGTGTTGCAGTGAGAGGAGCTCACTGCAGTGCCTAGAACTATATATAGATTACTATAGCATTACAGAGAGATATATACATTAGTATAAACGGTTCACAACCCTAATATGCATTTATCTATATATCTAATCAAATTTGTAATAAATCTACGAATGCCTCGTATCTAATAAAGAACTGCTATAGTTCAAGAGGGAAACAAATCATATAAATTTTAAACGACTGCTGTAAAAGGAAGAGGTTCAATTCGACTGTATTATCGTAACAGGATTTGAGTTTTGAATTCATGTTTACTTACTTATCACATCATACAATAAAATTATATTATTAACATTTAAAAAAAAAATTCTTATGTTACTGAAATTCACGTTAGATTAATCAGATATAGTATGAAGAATGGTTAACGCCTAAACAAGAAAGACAGTGGTCTCATCAAAACCCAGTACATCAATGTTTTCAAAATAAATTTCAATATAATGTAATGTTATAATTTTTATTTCCAGTATCATCATGACAACAAAAAACCAGTAATGTGACAAGTGCTCCGGTGCTACTTTGTGCTAAATTGTGCTATACTGTGCTCGGACTGTGCTATCAGTGCTAGTGGCGATTGTGCAATGACTGTTACATGGACTCGGACACTTTGTGATAAGAGACAGGGCATTTTGATTTTTTTTACTAGTGCACAGGTTTTGTAAACGGTTAGTATTTTTTATCTGCTTTTTTTAAATTTTTATAAAATGTACACATTTACCACACTTTTTTATTCTAATTTTCTTCTATTCTCATTCGATGAAAGCAATTATTTAATATTTTAATTTCTTTGCTATGGTCTACTAAACAAAGCTCGATTTTGAGCTCCACCACTCAATACTCCGAAGAAACCGATTGTTCCTCACTATGGTTACACGCGGGATACAGCGTGAAACTATAAAAAACACGGTCGGTCAGTTTCACAAAAAAAGTGAAAAGGAACTCATCTCAGCCATAACTTCAGTACAGATGGCGCATTACTCTCAGCCGGCTACCCTCGAAGCGGCCATCCCGCTCCTCTCCCGCCCGGACCCTCGCCTCCGCCAGCAGCTCGGGGAGCGTCTCGCGGCGCTGGTGAGACGGGAAGACGTTAATCATGAAACAGCTCCTCAGTTGGTTGATGCGATGGTCGGTTGGCTGAACGGGGGGAATTTTAAGGTAGGTTTACGGAGATTGATTGTTGATGTTCTTCTGCTTTGCATATTTGTCGTTTTTCGCATTATAGATAGAAGAAGATTATGCTAATACACTGGTCTTTACTTTACGTTTATTAATTACATAAAAAAAACATTACTTAGTAGATGTCAGAACTCAATACTGTTGTTCAAATTTCTAATATATTGAATATAAAAGTCACTTTACTTTTATATTATCACATTATAAATTATGGTATATGTATATATTTTAATTTTAAGGAAAGTTTAATAAAAATTCACAAACACCTGTTAAATTAAATTGCTATTAAATCCGCAAGCAACAAAAACCCACTTCTGACATCACTATCATAAAATGCAGTTAAAATACACTTTAAAACACTTTGTTCAGTGCATTATAAATTTATAACCTTGCCAACGTACGTAGGTATAGTCGTAGGTCTTAATAAGAAAATAGCCTGCTGTGCCACCGCTTATCTAGATTTGTATATTGCGCGTGACCCTTGCGTGACCCGATTCGGCATGTGAATGAGTGACCTCTGTAGTGTTTTGGGAGAGAATTTAGTGTTTTATTTCTCTGGTTTTTGGAAATTGTGTGAATGTGGAACTAGTGTTGATTGTTTCAGTATATCTATACTTCTATACTAATATTATAGAGCTGATTAATTTGTTTGTTGAATAGGCTAATGTCGGGAACTATTGTTTCGAATTGGGAACTACTTTTTGTGTTGTATAGCCCATTTATCAAGTAAGGCTATGTGCTATATCACATCACGTTAATAATTTCGCTGTAACCCACTGTTCTTGTGTCATGTGTCATACACAATCCTTATTTATTTAGATTTGACCACAGTGGCCACAGAAAACAGTTAATAGTCTATAAAATAGGTAGTTGCTAATATTCAACTCCCTTACTAATTTACTAAGGGTGGAGATATAACAGAAAATATGATGACGTCGTTTTCTATTCGAGAAGTCCCACAGACTGTAGCAGAGTAAGAGACAATGTGTGTTGAATATCACTTACTCACTTTATTTTATTACCAATGAAAATAATCTATTCTCTCGACTGGGAATCGACCCCAGTACCATCGAGATTTTGCAAAATGCTATCTAACAAATTGAGTTTTTTGAGGTTTAGTCCAATATTAATTCTTTATTCAATTTACTTTTTCCGAACTCATCTCTCTTTGATGATGAATCCAAATGCCCTAAACGTTACATTTCATATTATGGAAGTTCTAATATTTATAGTTTTTTGAAAGTCAGTTAAAAATATTCGAAAACACCGTACTTTTTGCCGCAGTCGGCTAATCTCAAACGGTAGGAAGCATCACACACTCTGATTACTTCCACGGTTGATCGCCTAGCGTGATTATTCTGGACGGAATCTACGAAAATATTCTTAGATTTGTAATTTTTTGTTTAAAATACGATTTAAATATGTTTTCTTTAGGTAATACTAGTTAGGTAGGTTAGTTGATGACACTGTCTAAAATGAGTTCAAATTATTTTAATTTTCTATTCTGTTAGTATTTCTATTAGTCCAATGGATACACAGTTCTGTTACATTACATCTCCTGAACTTTTTAAAGTACGCAGTCGCTTTGAGAACCCTTTTAGCTGTTTTTAGGTGTAAATGGTAATACTAACCAGAAAAATAATGTAAATATCAACGTCTCGAATTTGGGAGGAAAGGTGGAGAAAAGTGTCTTAACACTAGTTAAACGGGATAGATAAAGGGACTCTATCCCGCTATACGCAGGATAAAACGTGAAGTTATATTAGAATTATAAATTGTAAATAGCAGCTAAGTCTCTATAAGTCAGCAATTACGTCACAATGTTAAATAATTTCACAGAATAGGTCTCCCGACATCTTGGCCATATGGGCGTACCTTAATCTCATTTTAGTTGTTAGGCTGTGTAGGATATATTGCAGTTTAGTTCTAATACTGTACGGTATCTGATTAAACTTTGCGTTTTTAATAGATTTTGGTCGAGATTTTGTGTTTTTATTGTGTAATTACGGAAAAAGGGCATTTTACTTTTATGTGTAAGTCATTTTTGATTGAAATTTTAAACATTTTCTTGGGTATATTATGGAAAATAAATTTCCCGGAATCAAAATATTGATTGAGATCAAAATAGAGATTGAGGCCGTCGTGGCGCAGGAACACTAGCGTAGCGACAGTAAACGCTGCATACATTCTGGTGGGGTCGACTCCCAATCATGGGAATAAATTATTTCGATTAATAAATCAATTCGATTTCTTCACTCTGATAACCCGACAAAAGAAAAACTTCTGTATGGATTTAAACGAAACTTTATAATAACGGGGACACAAGGATTTAGAATAACATAGGATATAATTTATTTAAAGACAAATAATTTGGCTATAATATAACAATATTTTTTGCGGGCGAAGCCGTGTTTAGATTGCTAGTATATTATTTTATATTCCCTTTTCCAGGTTGCCCAAAATGGCCTAGAAGTTATAGGCGCGCTCGCCGAGCGTATGGGCCCAGATTTCTCACACTACGTACCAACTGTACTACCACATATTATTGATAGGTAAGTGAAAGAAAAGGAGAAAGCGGTCACTTTGTTTCCGCAATAGACTTGTTTCGGAAATAATTGGGATTTTACAGTCTATTTTTATTATGAAATAATTAGATAAATTTGACTTTACATTGCTTATTAAGTTGAAAAGATGGTTGTAAATGATCAATACTCACTACTTTTAATTGTAATAAACCATTAAAACGATAAAGGTATTAGTTAGTTAATAGTTATTATTTTATTAGTTTTGATAAAACTGAACTTCAGTTCTGTTTTATTTATGTTCTACAGAATCCCTCAAAAATGTTTGGTGGTATATCAAAAAAAGAACACTAAAAATATATTTATTTATAAAATATTATTTTGTATATATAAATAATGAGGGAGTTCTAAAGGAAGTAATTTTAGATACTTCATGCTTATTCAGATGTGACTGATGATGCAACTGTCTATTGTTTTAAGATTTTTGTTTTCTCTATATATAGACATTTAATATGCTATAGATACCTATAACATATAGTTTCCCTACTCTATACCTTCAACATATTATTATTATATGTATCGAATATCTACTTTACTGTTCAGTGTATTGCGGAACTTAACGCCACTTTTTGTATTGTCAGAGCGGGGAAAACGAAAATAATCATTCTTCAATGTAGATCGAACTCAAAGTCATCGCGTGTAAATTTAGCCACTTTACCGTCTGCGTCCTGATTGCCTGAATAGTAATAAATAATATGAATAAAAATAATGAAGTATTTGGTTTCATAGCAATTGAAATTGCGGTTGGAAGACATTTATAAGTAGCGATTTTATATTAGGTTACGTTTGTAAATGCCTTTATTTACAACTTGCATCTGCTACATGCGTGTGCGCATATTTTTGACATGATTCGATTTCTATTTCAAAAAACTGAATCTCTCGCAAAATCGCAATAGAATATTTTACAACAAATAAAAATGATTTCATATCCTGGTTAAACAAAATGCAACGATAATTTCCTTCAACCATCCTATAGTGTTCAAAACAATAGAATTACTTACGAATCATTCATTCATCTCGACTATCATATATCGAGGTTATGTATATATAGCCTGTGAATCTAAAAAAAAGTGTAGTTAAAATAAAACAAATTTACCTTATATTTTAAATACAGCACGGGCACAAGCGTGCGACTGTTCCGACACTCAATATGTAATGCTTCCTGATTTCGGAGTGTTTTAACACTAGGCTACCTTCTCCTATCTGCGGGATACAGCGTGAAGCTGAATAAAAAAACAATAGCTTCCGACTAATTAGTCGATGTCGACTTCTATCCACAATAACTGTGAGGTACGTCTGCTTGCCGCCAGGCTGGCCGACACGAAGGAGGGCGTGCGCGTGTCGGCGCGCGCGTGCATCGCGTGCCTGTCGGACAGCCGCGCGGCGCCCGCGCGCCCTCTGCTCGCGCGCCTCACGCCCGCGCTGCAGCACAAGGCGGCGCACGCGCGCGAGGAGACGCTCCGGTGTATCGCGGCCTTGTTGCATTCGTGAGTACATATTGTTTTGTACTTATATGTCTGATATGTGGAATTTTGTAATCTTTGATAGTTATGAATCTATATTATTATATTTTTGCTATATCAGGAACATTTTTTTCGTTAATGGTTTTGTATGTCTACAATGTATGTTTTTTGAGTAAATTTTAGTTCATATAAGACTACAAAAAATGAAAATGTTAACCTTTTTTACATATATTATATAAATTTGAAATTAACTTTTAATTATTAATTCTGTATACTTTTTTTTAAATAATCATTTCTTCCTTTACAATTGCTTCACCCTCTGGCCATCCCCAGTCACGGTGCGGCAGAACTCCAGCTGAGATCGGCGGTGCCGAGCTTAGCCGCGCTCGTTGCGGACCCCAACGGCGCGGTGCGGGACGCGGCCGTGCAGCTGCTGGTGGACGTCTATAGACATGTTGGTTAGTGGGTTTGAATACGTTTTACGTTTTTTAAACTTCTTAGGATTAGCAGATTTTTTTTTAAATATCCAAGATGTCATACAACACGGAAATAGTTATTTTCCATTAATTTTAAAACTATAGTAATCAATAAATAAAAAATTAAAAGCAGCTTCCCAACATAAAAAATAAAATATAAATATAAATTATTTTACATGATTATCTTTTATTAATTTATATGATGAAGCGTTGTGGCGCAGTGGCACAAGCGAGCGACTGGAAACGCGACGGTTGTGGATTGGATTGTGGATTGAGAATGTTTCCGCCAATTAACACGCGATTCTTCAAGCCTTTAATTAGGATTTTAAAATACGACCTTAACATTAATTAAGATAGACTATTAAATATTCATAATTAATCAAAAATATTAAAATGATAATAATAAGAAATATTATTCCAGGTGAAAGATTAAGACAAGATCTTAAAAAGAAGGAATTAGTACCAGCGCAGAAGTTCGCACTCCTAGAACAGAAGTTCGACGAAGCGAGAGAAGCTGGACTGCTGTTGCCTTCCGGTGAGACACACTGTAAGTCTTAATTAACGGAGATGTGACTTGACTGACATTTTGTTAAATATTCCAAATTATTTCTTTTGGAATAGAAATTTGACGAAATAATGGAGGCTGGGCTGTTATTTCGTTTCGGTGAGATTCACTGTAAGTCTAATTAACTGGAGTGTGACTGACTTGACTGACATTTTATTGATTAGCCCAAATTAGCACTTGTAAAAGAAGTTCGACGAAGTGAGAGAGACTGGGCTGTATTGCTTTCTGGTGAGACCCATTGTAAGTAACCTAAGGGTTACATCACTGACTTGACTGACATTTTGCTAGTTAGGTTAAATTTGTTTAAATTTAATTGCTTTTATTTTAAAGCATTTAACCGGAAATGTCCTTTGGATGTATAATGAAAAATTACTCACTTTTTATTTAATAATCTATATTTTTTTTTACCTACACAGCAAACCAAGGCCACGACGAAGCGGATTTCGTATCCCGGACAGTTAAACGAACTATGACAATCCCAACTTCAGCCAGATCTCGGGATGGTGACAGCTCTGGTGCTTCTACGCCCGGTAAGATAGTAAAAAATATTCTTAATTTAATTTAAAAAAATGGCAATCAATCTTAACTCATTACTAAAAGTCACTACGCATACATACCAAAATATAATTATTATATATTTAGTTCTAAGCTTAGATTAAGTAGCAGATAAAATAATAAATATATATATGATACAGATTACTAAATGTTGATAAAAGGCATTTATTTATGTTATATTAACTTGAACGACGGTATCCCGTGGGATAAAATTTTTGAAATCACATTAAAATGCTATCCTTTGGGATTGCCAAATAATTGACTTTAACGAAATAATTAATGAAAATAGTCACTTAATATTTATGGTTCCAGAGTAAACTTTGCAACTATTATTATTTTATATTATTGTAATTTTTTTTTAATTCACTATAAATTTAAATGGGATTGAATTTTTATGGGATTGGGATGAATATGAATTTAGTTTTAATATATGAAGTATTCCTTATATTCAGTGTACTTATAATCTAATCAAAAATAATCTCATATTATTTGAATCCCATTGAATTAATAAATTTACACTTTTATTTATTCCACACTAGCAATTTATGTTTCCTAAAAAAGTTAATTTTTAAATTTTATAATTTAGAAACTAACCTAGATATCTCTTCTGTCTTTTCAAACATTTTGATTTTGATTGTTGACATGTTTCTGTTTTTAATTCTATAAATAGGAACCAGCATTAGATAAGTGAAACAAAAAAAAATATTTAATTACATGTCAATAACCAATTTCTTCATAAATTATAATAAATAATAAACATAATTTTTTCTCTCTTCTTCACATGTACATCCGGGTCTCATGCACTGGTAACACGCATTGTCACTCGTCCTAAATCATTATCATTATTTAATGAAAATTAATGAACATTTGTCATTTATCATTATTTTATTTAACTTCACTTTCCAAATGATTTCATTTTCCAATATACACAATGGTTTTATTGCTATACACATTTGCACATATAATGGAATGAAAATTGCGCATTAAACATACAAATGCTTACAAACACACACACACACACACACACAATACACATAAACACAAATAAACACAAAACAGCGTGTGACCCCCCAAAGCGTACAGTGGCTGGTTTGTACAGCCTACCCTCAGCGAGCAGGAAACCACCGCCGCCCACTAAATTAGCTAGTTCCGCCAGTGGTAAGTATTTAGTGTAGCTTTATTACTTAGAATAGTATTTATTTTTTTGTTTTTTTTAAGCATCACGCAGTATCCCGCATATTGCGGGGTAGGCAGAGAGAATCTAATTATAACATTCCAGTCAACACTTTCCGCAAAATTGGAGGGATTGTGTTTTCAATGGCGGAACTAAACGTCGCGCTTTGCCCCGTTACTAGAGCGGGGAAATGAAAATTTTAGATATTTCATTTCCTCGAGTGAAAATGAAATTCACAACCATCGTGTTTATATTCACACCCTTGTACCACCGGTTCACGACAGTCTTTTTTTATTTATTTATTGTACACGTTGGAAGCAAAAGTATTTCCGTGGCTCTGGTAACGTGTCTTAACACTACGATGTCAAATGTAAAAGTGGTGGTGGTCGCAGCGTCGGGCGAGGCCGGCGCGGTGTCGAGCGAGGCGTTCGAGGCGGCCTTCGCGAGCAGCGCCCCCGCCGCCGTGTACGGCGCGCGCGGCCTCGACGACCTCTGCCGGCACGCCGCCGCGCTGCTGGGCGACCGCGCCGCCGACTGGGAGAAGAGGGTGGACGCGGTGAGCGCTCTTGCCTCTTTCAGTTAGAATAGTAAAAGGAGAACAGAGTTTGTTTCTTATTTGGTTGCCAAGACAGAACTTTGTTGTGTTGCAAGAACCAGCGTGAACCTAAATGATAAAAATGATGATTTATTAAGATTTTATCGAATAGAATAATATCAATTTTTTTTTTAATTCCACACGGGATCCCGCACATAGCAGGGAAACCAGTGTTAAAACACTTCGTTCCCATTTAGGATACTCCCGTATCCGCCGAATTGCGAATCTTGAATTTAAAATTATTAATATAATTCTTTTCGTCAACAGCTAAAGAAAATACGTTCGTTGCTAACAGCGAACGCTCATACCCAGTATCCAACGGAATTTGCTGCGCATTTGAAGGACCTTTCCGTACCTTTCCTAGTGGTTATAAAGGATTTGAGGAGTCAGGTATGTTAGAGTGTTTTTTTTATAAGATTTGACTGTACGCGATCGTTCTGGGTTCGATTCTTGATTGTATATATGACTTTTTTGTATCTACATCTTTAATTAAAAATTGATAGTATATTTATTTCGTTTGAGAAAATTGAAGATTCGTTTTTTTCCTATCTTACATTACATAAATTTAGTTTTGTAATTAACTTATTTTTTTTCTATTAAAAACTTTTATTAATTCATTGTAAAAATGTTTATCATGTCTAATTTATTTTTCTTAGGTGGTGCGTGAAGCCTGCATCACAATAGCTCACATGGCTAAAGTGCTCCGAAATAAGCTGGAACAATTCAGTTTATACATTCTACAGGAATTGATCAATCTCATACAAAATGCTGCTAAGGTTTGTTCAATTTACTATGTATTCATAGTGCGGTCATTTGTATAGTATGGTGTGGGAGTCGTGGCCGCTCTAAAATTAGCTGTAGATATCTGCGCTGATTTGAGGATGTTTCTTATTAAAGTAAAATTGTTTTCATCCCGAGCGCGTTTTTTTCGTCGTTAGGTCTATTCATCAGTAATTCAGCAAATTCTGAACTTGGCAGGTGGTGTCGTCGGCCGGCACGGTGTGCGTGCGCTACATAGTGGTGCACGTGCACGCGCCGCGCCTCATCCCCGCGCTCGTCACCAACCTCACCACCAACAAGAGCAAGGAGATCCGGTCGACGCTGAGGTTAGTGGCTTATTAAGAAATGACAGATTGTTTGTACGTTTCTGTAATATATCAAAAGTATTTTTAATGTGCCAAAAGAATTCGAATTTTTATTTTGGATAGTTTATTTTTTTATTTTTAAGCACTTGAAACTAACATTAAACTATATTTTTTCCTTGATTTTGTTTGAATAGACAAAGTTGTACACGAAATGTGAGGAACGGGGTGTCTTAAGGATTCTTTGAGTCTATCCTATATATGACCATACCCTATATACGTGAAACAAAGTGAACCTAAGAATAAAGTGAACAATGTGTGATAAATGTATGTTTTTTTTTATTTTAAAACTTTTTTTTCATTCCAGTGAAGTCTTAGTCCTTCTGCTCGAACGTTGGAACCCAGCGGCCATTGAACGACAGCAAGCTGTAGTACGAGATGGTATAAGACGGGCGTGTGCCGACGCTGACAGCACCGCCAGGAATCATGCTAGGAAGTAGGTTCAAATATTGTTTTAGAATATACCCCTTATTTTTGGGGGAGCGTTTACATGTAGCATTTAGTCAATTACTTTTTGGGAAACCAGTTACATGCAGAAGAAAATACCTTTTATAATATATAGCCATTTCATTATTCCCTTTATATTTTGCTTCGATCACATAAAATGCGAGATTAAGTTCCTTCCCCTATTATATTTTGATGTATCTTGAAATAAGTAGAAACTAACTCAATAGTGACTTATTGCTTAATTCTCTACCTAATTCTTAACTTCTCTACTCGTGAAGTTCCTCAATGTAGTACTATATAAGTCAGTGACCACACACTGTTGCAACCTCGCGGAGAGCCCAGTCATATGTCACGAAGTGACTTTTAACTCGGTCTCGCAAAAACCTACACCGACGTGTTTGTCATCCGAGCTAAGCCAACGTTGCACGAAGCACTGAAGTAAAAACTCGGTCAACTTCAAGTTGGCCACGACTCGTCGACCGTACTGTACAGTATGCCTACACGTATATAAACTCATTTGTTGTGTATTCCGTCCACAGAGCGTTCCTCGCGTACAAGCGCCAGTTCCCCGAGGACGCGGAGAGCCTGTTCAACAGACTGGACGCGGCGGTGCAGAAGCAAATAGAACGGGAGCGGCTCGGCAGCCTCGATAGCTTGCATACTTTGCATACGCTTTCCTCTGGTGTGTACATTATTATCTATTATTGTTAGGACGGAGAGTATTAGATGCTAGATGATAGAGCTGTGAGAACACAGCTATAGTTTACATTGAAAAATTTTTTTTATATTAATATATATTTTTTTATTATACATTAAATTGATTAAATAAACATAAAGAACTACCAAGTGTTTGAATTATCCATTTTTTTATAAATTGACATACATGTTATATGTAACGCTATATATACGTATTTTGTATGCGTCAATTAGTTCTTTATTAGAAATAAAACAATATATATGTTTATTATTTAGAGAGTACTTATTCAAATTAAAAAATATATTTTTGTATTCGATAGCCCATTAATAAATTAACAATTTTGTTCATTATTGAGGCCAGTACTCAGGTCATGCCATGCTCAGGCCATGTTTTTAACCACAAAGTAAAACCCAGTTTTATTTATATATAAAAATTATATATGTACATGTAATTATATAAAAATAATATATGTACGTGTATGTTGTACAAGTCAAATACATGAGATGTAACTCTTAAAAGTTATGATACTAAAATTCTGAATTTTATTTGTTTTATCAGAAAGAAGAAATATAACGAGTCCCAGAAGCCCATCTGCTAGTGTGTCAGGTGAGACATTTTTTTTATCTGTGGCCTAATTATTTATAAGAGGAATTGAATTAATAATAACACTTATATGGATATTTTCTCAAATGTTATGAACTTTTGGAAATTGGAATTAAATTATAAAATACCCAAAAATTGACATTTTCTCTTTTGTTTGTAAAGATGTAGAATATATTTTCTAATAAGACAATTGTCTCTTTACACGCTTCTCCTGGATTTTGGTAAAAATAACCCACCTGTATATATATTTTGAATATAATAAGCTTCAACTGAAAACTTAGTTTCCGGTGTAAACAGAACTAATTCTTTAAGAAGACGGCGTGCGTCTCAAGAGAGACCACCGATATCTCATATACCTGTGGCTATGAGAGGTTTATTGTTATTTATTTTATTCGATAGTAGGTTTTTCTGTAATGTTGACGTGTATTAAGAAACTGAAAACAGCAGTTCTTTACAAAAATCTATAAAATATAAATATATGTATGTATGTACATAAATATTATTTACTTTGTAAAATAATACTATTTGAGTATGACCTTTGTTATTAAACAAAATGTATTTGTTTATATTTTTTTAATTTTTCCTCTCTCCGCCCAGAGCGTTCCCCCAGCGCGAGTGGCACGGCGCGGTCGGTGTCGGCGCTGGACGCGGCGGCGGCGCAGAGGGCGCGCGCCCGCGCCCTCTACTCGCACCTCGCCCGGTCTAAGGTGTCCGCCGGCACTGCCAGCCTGCGTGAGTACCTCTTATTTACGGTCGACGAATTGTGTCCGTGTTTTGGGATTCTTGTTACTTTTGTTTATTTACTTCCTGAGTGAACAATTCTCCAAAGTTCAGAAAACCTATCCTCCCTAAAGTATACATTACAAATTATGTTTTTAACAATATATTATTTTGTCCTAAGGTAACTTTGAACCTACTACCTTCTAGCCAAGTATTGTCTCATGTTCTTTTTCATCATTTTATGTTATTTAAATTAATTATTTAGTTTAATGATAAAGAAGTAATTATGTAATTACTTTTAAATATTTTTAAAATAACTGTACTATTTTATATGCTATCTTGAAGAAGGTGAAGTGGCTCAACAAGGTATATATGTCATTTAATTAATATTCAATATGATTAAAAACATTTAAATCTATACATTTTTTTTTTTAAATATATTCAAGCACTCTAGTTAATTAAGTTGCACACTTTTCTTTTAAAATTATAAATTTTAAAATTAAAAATATTTTTACTATGAAGTAGTTAATTTGTTAAAAAATATTGTTTATAATTGAAATTCTTTGTATATTTTAAATGGCTGTACCTATTTAAAAAGAAACTGCTTTAATTTAAGCTACTTTCAAACAACGTAGCTAAGAACCATCGCGATGTACAACTTTCCATTAAAAACACACACTCAAATTGATTAATTAATTCAGGAGCTACAGTGCCACAGACAGACATACAGACACGTCAAAATTATAAGTCACCTCTTTTTGCATCTGGAGTTTAAACCACTATGGCTTGTAAAATGTGTGAGTGGTCTAGGTCTCAATTGGTAGTGACTTCATAATAATGAAATATTAAACTATAATGGCGAAGTATGTAAAAAAGCAAATTGAAATTTAAACATAATTTATAATTTTAGTACCAAATTAAAACATTCTTATCCATAACAGTGAGATATATACAATATATTTAAACATTTTTAAAAATACTTTTATTAAGTGCGTCAGTACCACCAAATCGGAAAGCGTGGTGGAACGATCCACGTCCCTACTGAATATGTCCCATATTCATTAAATAATTAAAATAAATACTAATAAAATTATACAACATTTTGTAACAAACAAATAACATTTTTGAGATAATTTTAAATTTTAATACAAAACTAATAAAAATACCTTTTCATCCATAATATCTGTATAATATATCTAAACTTAACCTAACCTCTAGCTCGTGCCAAGCGTTCCCCAGTGAGTGCTGCGGTACCACCAAGTCCGGAGAGGGTGGTGGGGAGGTCCAGATCTCGACCTGGTGTGTCGCAATCACAACGTAAGTTAAACTATATTAAATGTCAGTTTCTTTTTCTTTGACAATTTATATGTACTTTATAACCGACTTCAAAGAAAGAGGTTCTCAGTTGGACAACTTTTTTGTTGTATTGTTTGATAATAATATATGTAAAATAATTTTTAATTAAAAATCCACAGCAACTACGTATGTCACACAATTCACTTGATTGCAATAGCTGTGAGATATGTCGATTATATGTCTATCAGAAGGATATTAATATTGTAATTTTTATTTTTATTTGCCCACTCTGTTAAGAAAAATATGGCGGCGTAGAGTTCTGTCGCTCAACACGTAGGGTTTCGAATTCTTAACACAAAATTCTCCCTGCCTACCGTGCCATAAATAACGAGTAAAACTACTTTTCGTTTTTTATAGCAACTTCCCGCTCTTCTTCACCATCATCGCGCAGTGGTCCAGTGTCACTCTCCAGTGCGAGGAGACGACCTTCCGGTATACCCAGATCTTTGGCGGGTTCCAGGGAGACTAGTCCGACTAGGTAAGTTTAAAGGGGATAAGCACTAGAAAATGTTTTATTTTTTCTACTTTTTATAAAACAGAAGGCCGAGGCTGCCGTGGTCCAGAAACACAAGCGTGCGACCGTAAACGCTACGGTTGTGGGTTCAATTCGATGAAATGAATCAATTGATATTTTCATTTCTTCGCTCTGGACAAAGACACCAGGTAAAGTGCGGCGTTGAGCTCCGCCACTCAACACGCAATGCCTCACAAATTCGGCAGAAATGGGGAGGGGGTATGTCTGATTGGAGAACTACACTAGGTTTCCAGGTTCCTTCAGTCTATTCTGCTGTACACGATACAGCCTAAAACCATAAACATATGTCTGTGTAACCCTTAAGTGCTCAGTGAATAATTTAGACATGAATGTGTCGTGCCTCCAGGACGGGTCGGTCGAGCAGCGTGGCGGGCGCGGTGAGCGTGCGGCGCCGCGAGTCCGTGGAGCGGCCGCAGCGCGCGCCCGCCGCCACGCTGCGCCTGCTGCAGCAGAGCCGGGACGCCGAGGCCGCTTTGAGGGTGAGTTTGTATCTTACGAGCTACTGAATTGCGACTGAAAACCTACTTTTGTTTTGGATAAGTTTTTTTTTCCAGCAAAGCTATACGTTACAGTGGGTTAACTAACAACTATTACCTTTTTCCGGCCGCGGGCAAATGCTATATAAATAAAAATGAAAGAAAATATTATTTTATAATTTTATATCTAGTATCTAGTATGTAAAAAAGAACTACAAAGTAATATGTAAAACAATATATAAACATTTTATAAGAGCTTTTTTCCTTCCCTACCAGAGTCCAGAAGATAGTTCAGCGTGCGACGGCAGAAGAGACGACGACTCTGAAGCGTCCAGCGTGTGTTCAGAACGAAGCCTGGACTCATATCGACGACATGATGTAAGAAAACTATATTTCGATATGTAACACTCCTTAAATAGTAATTAAACTGATTTATCGATATTATCGAATTGTTGGTAATTGCAAGGGATTTTTGTGTCAATATTTAGAACTTAGAAGTCTTGGTTTTCCTCAACGCTAAATTAAAACCTTTAAATATTATATAAAGATAAAGAATAATAGTGTGATGTCATTATGATGTCATTAATAATATGATTCATTTAATGATAAGAAACCAAAATAATAATAAGATAAGAATGAGGGTATGGACCAAGTGTCTGTAATGTCATAGTATTTTCAGTAAAGCCAGTCTTTTTCCTTCATGGTATTTGGCGAATCATACTGAATTTAGCTAAAGATGACTTCACATATGACATTTTAAGATTTTTCTAATTCTTATTTATTTTTTCCCTGATCGCAAGTGAACAATGCGCAAAAGTTCAAAAAGTCTTACTTCAGGGCGGCCATGACTTGTCGACCACACTGTATATTCGAACAAGTGACTATAAAATTAAAGAACAATATTAAAGAAACATGTTAACATATTTTTTTTTTCAGAGTGTATCCTGGTCCGGTTCAGGATCTCGTCTGGGGTGGGAGAGCTCCCCTCCTCCTCCACCTCCTCCTGATGATATTATAGCACTCTGTGCGTGCACACATTGGACTGAAAGAAAAGATGGCCTTACACATTTGGTAAGATACTGATGTAGACATAAACGGTGCTTGGCCCACTTAAAGTTAATGTTATATTATAACTAAATTATACATAAATTGTAGTCTATGCACTATTCTAATATATAAGCTACATATTACAGTAAAGTTTCATCTAAATCCGTGCAGTGATTATTGCGTGAAAACCACCACCTGCCCACGCTCGGTACAATTTTTGAGATATTGCGTGTAGAATGGCGGAATTTAAGGTCGATGTTTTGTTACCAGAGCAAGAAACTAAAATGAATAATTTATTTCTCTGAGTGTAAATCTGAACTTATAACCATCGCCTTTAAAGTAGTACCTATACCGCTGCGCTCAAACACTGCTAAAATATATAGATGTCTTCAGCTTTATAAAATTTGTATATGCGTTCGAAGAATGTTTGTAATTAATATTGTTTTTCCGCCCTATTGTAAAAAGTAATAAACAACGTAAAACAAGAGGACTGAGTGTCATAACTCTACGTTCTCTCTGCCTGCCTTGCTGTGTGCGGGACACAGCGTGAAGCTGATTTTAACTTATAATAATTATAACCAACAGGCCAACTACTTGAACAGCGGTCGTCTCCTAACCGAGGATCAACTGAGACGTCTAACAGATCTCCTGAACAAGATGTTCGTGGACGCGCACACAAAAGTGTTCTCGCTTCTATTGGATGCCGTGTGCGAACTGCTGCTTGTACACTGGCACCAGCTCCGGGACTGGTTGTATCAGCTCATGTTCAGGTCTGTGTGGTTTTGAACCGGTTATAATTGGTTATAAGCGTTTTTAAGGTAATTTAGAGTGGGAGCTTAGTTTAGTGTGCGGCCAGTGTTGCCGCAAGTGTGTGGGTTCAATTCCACTATGAAATATTTAATACCTCCAGAATTTGGAGTAAAATGGGAATCGGAGTGTCGTGACACTAAGTTCTCTCCGCCTAACCTGCTTTCTGCAGGACACAGCGTGAGCTAAAAAATATAAAATCAGCTTCAAAAAACGAAAAATATGGATAATAAAATTTCTAATACATATATATACTTTAAACTTGCTTACATGAGAAACATTACATCGTTGTTGTTTATTTAATATTTGTTTACAGACTGTTAATGAAACTAGGCACGGACATACTGGGCTCCGTGCAAAGTAAAATTATGAAGACATTAGACGTGATACACGAGTGCTTCCCTGCTGAGTTACAGTTACATAATATATTTAGGTAAATATATAAAATAGAAGTAAATAAATGTACATATTTTTAGATTATTAATCGCTTTTAAACAACGACAAAATTAGAAATATAATATGATCAATTCTTTTTTAAATATTATTCCACACTTAGGAGAAAGGCTAAAAATATTATAAAAGTAAGTTGTAACAAGTGTATAAGAATTTTGACCTAGTTTGAAGAGAGTATGGCTTAATACAGGTCAGATCCAAAAAAATCCAAATTTTAACGATAATGTAATGTACTATAAACAACTACTAATGAAAATTTGTGAAGTTGAATGTTTATTCCAGTTCCACGCAAAATATGCTACACGGATGAAACTTTACAGTAATATAGCTTATACATAAGAATACAACATAGGCTACAATTGATGTCAATACTTAAGATATTTTTTTTGCTTGTTCCCCTAGATTCTTAGCAGACGGCGCGACGGCACCCACTCCCAAGACGAAGGTAGCGGCGTTAAGGTTCTTAGCTGATTTGGCGCACGATTATTGCACGCCTAATAGTTTAGCCGTGGCTTTACATGGTGAGTTGGTTTTGTTTGTTTAATTTTAGCTTCTCACTTCAGACCATTTATTTTCCCTACACCCCAATATCATCCATCTCTTTCGCTCACACATAGCATTATATGTTCTTTTTCCGATACTACGTTACGCCATGGACACATACGCCACAGTATCTCCGTCGCTCTCTGTCTCATGTTTACAGCTTCTCTCTTTCTGTTATTCCCTTCCTGTATTTCCCTCTCCTTCCAACACTACGCTGTAATGGTATCACCAAAGATACATATATCCCGATCTCGCTCTCTCGCCTGTAAATTTTTCTATCGCTATCGTTACCACAGGTGGCGCCAGCGGCGTGGCGGGTCGTGCCCTCAGCAAGGTGTCCAGTCTGGCGTCGGACCCGCGCGCGGCGGACGTGCGTCACGGCGCTCGGCGCGCTCTCGCCTGTCTGTACGACTGCAACCCTGTGCCGGTACGTGTGTGTGCTGTGGCGATGATTTCTTACTTGTGATTATTTTCTTACCGAGCGCCAATACGCAGAAGTTCAGAACATATAACTCCAAGGGTACCACTACTCTGCGGCCGTACTGTATGAGAGTGATGATGACGACCATGTAGATGATTTTTATACTAAATCTGAAATAGTTTTAAAATTAGGAAAATATTTTTTTTTTTTTTATTTTACATCCACTATTTTAGATAATACAAAAAAAATATCGAAAAAATCTCTTCATATATTAAAAAATATTTGGACGTGCAAAAGAATGAAATTTTTAAAACTAAATTCTTTAGATATAAAATGAAAGGTTATGACGAAAGTCTAAGCTTTTTTATTTATCCTATAACAAAATATATAAATGTCATAAGACATTACAAAACATAAATACTTATTTCCAGTTCACAGCCCTCATGTCGGAACTTCCAGCTGAAACTCAAGCGCTGGTCAACGGTGTTGTTCAACAGCATGTTAGACGGACTTCCAGTAGTAAGATTGCTTCTTTAAATACTTATGATATCTTAAATTTTCAATAAAATTAGTCAAAAGAATGTTGTGGATTCGATTCCCAATCGAGAAAACAAAATATATGCAGTGTCAAGCTGAATAATAAATTTTAAATTTTCTCAGCTGGAAGTGACAGTCCACTAAGAACGTCAACGTCTAATTCGAGTAACGCAGAAGATGTCTATTCACGTATAAGAAAAACAACAAACGAAATACACACTTATACCGCTCAGCATTCTAATGGTAGGTTGAAAATAACTAAAAATTTGTTCATGAATAGATCCCATGATTATTACTCTTTTTTAATACGTATCGGTGGAAATTGCGAAACAGAAATGTCCTAATGGGGAACAGAGTGTCTTAAACTACTAGGTTCCCTCTGTCACCTTGCTATGTGCGGGAAAAAATACTATATATACTATATATAACTATTTTTATTTCCTAAGTGTTAATATCATTGGAAATGTCAAAAATATCACATGATTAGCAATTACATTTCCAATAATCACTGTCTTTTTATTTGCATGCATTAAAATAATTAAATTTTTGAATTTTAGCGGAATGCGGCAATCACATGTCCAGCAAAGATTCAGGTATAAGTCAAATGTCAGATGCGACGCTGTCGAGAGGACAAAATGGCGCAAACGTACCAAACGGACATTATAATGCGTTAGTATTAAAATTATTATTTTAAACACATAAGGAAACTCTAATAATGTGTATAAAAATTTGATATAATTGATGATTACTACTTTTAATTTAGAAGTAAGCAGGTGAAGCCGCGAACGGATATGTAGTTAAAATAAATTTATAATATATATCATTATTTTTTCATATTTTCAGTGACATAATAGCCCGAGCCGCCTCAGCGGATAGTTCTGAAGAAGCGAGCAGTACTAAAGAGTCGTCCCCGATACCCCATGGACGTCTTGATTACGGACCACATGGGTAAGGGTTCAATTTCTTGTTTACTAATTTTATAATGTATGTACAGTACGGTCAATGAGTCTCGGCCGCTCTGAAGTCAGTCATGCCGAGTGATACGCAAAGCTTTAGAAAACCTATCTTCAGGGCGACCACGACTCTTTGATCGTACTGTATGTGATTGTAGCCAGAATACATCTTGAGTTGCCGTGTGATGGCCATGGTTCTGGGTTCAATAGTTGTCTTTGGCTTTTCTCTTTTTGGGATTAATCCCGGCATATCTTACCAGGGCCTACCGCAGTAATGAATAGCTATAGATGTATTTTCAAAAAAATTAGTTAAATCTTAAAATAACAAATAAAATAAATAAAAAATAAATAAAATTAGTTAAAGTTATATATAAAAAATAAATAAAATTAATTAGTCATCTTTAATAACGTGTGGACTGTATACAGTCCACGCGTTATTAAAGATTTAACTATTTAATAATATAGTTGCAAATAAACATTCATAGTGTCACCAACAAATTCTTAACAAACCAAACTAACACTTAAACTCCTGATACCTTTTGAAAATAACTATGAATTAAAAATTAAAAGACCAAAAGGAACTCTAATAAATAGCTACCTTGTTTTGTTAAAGTGCTTGTTGTACCTCTTAAATTGCTTATCTGATTTTCATAAAACATACATAAGAGCTGTAATCAGTTCATGCTTTCAAGGGCTACACTGTCACAGACACACATAGTTCAAACTTATAACATTACTCTTTGCTTCTTGTTTTAAAATTTAAAGGGGATGAATTTAAAGTTTTTAAGAATAAATTTAAATATTTCCTATTTTTTTAAATGAACCTTTTTGATAAATGGACTAGTTACAGAAATATTTTATCAATTTGAAAGACTAGTTCACGTGATTAGCTAGACTTAGACCAAACAAACTCTTTAGCTTTATAACATTAGTATTAAAGTATAGACATAATAAATAGTAAATAAATTATTTTCAGTGATTACAACTCAGCACATTTGGGTCGGGACAAGGTGAAGCCGTATGAAGTGGATGAGAATGGATTGATCATAACCAAATGTATGTATTGTTTTTTATTTTATTATTAAATTTGCTAAAAAAATTATAGATGGGATTTAAACCTGGTACTATGAATTTAAAATTGTGTAATGATAACATTTTTTTAATGAAAACAACAAGTACAATCACCCAAGTTAGGTTCATCTAATTTTCAAATGTTTTTAGCTTTGTGCTGTTTCCCGCATATAGCAGAGTAGACAGAGGGAACCTTGTTTTACGTGGCGTTTTGTTTAGTTACCCAAGCAAATAAATTAAAATAATTCTACCGAACGGAAATTGAACCACTACCGTCGTGTTAACAGCTAGACACGATTTTGCTGTGTTAAATATATATTTATATAATAACGAATTTTCCTACGTTTTAGCGGGTCTCCGCGAAACGGAAGTGTTAGAAGCGTTGAGCAAATTGGACGTGACGACGGCGACACCCGAGCAAACTGAGCGACTCTTGCTCAGCACTCATGAAATACTCAAATATGGCGATTGTAATAAACCTAAGGAGTATTTTAAGTATGTTTTTTTTATTTTCTGTTAGTTTTTTGTATTTGTGAAATATTGAATGATATTGGCGATATGGCAATCTGAATAAATTAGAAATAATCGTAATAATTTATTCAGAGTAGCTAAACATGAATGGAATTTAAATGTCATATAATCAAAAATTTAAAATAAACTAATAACTAACTTACTTTATGGTTGTTTCTAGGAACATAGTACGAGTGGCGTTGGCAGCTCTCTCCGTAGAAGAGAATGCAGCGGATAAGGAAAATGCAGAAAACGCGACGAACGCACAGTCCTCTGGTAAATATATGTATATGTTTTTTTTTTTTTGTAAAATTATGTATGTAATTCAAATTGTATGTCTTAAAGAGTTATCTCGTACATTTACTTTTAATAAGTGTGTCGTGTATGTGTAACAAGACAAAGAGTTCCTTCACTTCACTCAAAATGTCTCTATAATTGTGTATTATGCGGGGAACAGAGTGTCTTAACACTAAGTTCCCTCTCCCTGTCCTGCTAAATGCAGGGTACACCGTGAAGCTGTAAATAGATTTTTTTTCCACTAAGCTTGTAGCCTCTTCACCAGGTTGGGGAACAGCACATGAACGATCAGCATCAGAGTCCATCAAGGTGCTCGTGTGGCTGTGCCGCCGCCCAGAGACCAGGCCGCACTGGCTCGAGTATTTCGATCTGATCCTGCTTAAGGTCATCAACGCGTACTCCCTCAGTAAGGAAGTGATGAGGGCGGTGGATGCTGGGATGCCGCACATAGCTAGGGCTTTACCAGCCCATCAGGTTAGTGAAGGGATTTTGACGGATTTGTGATGCCGCACATAACGAGGACTTTGCCATTATAAGAGGTTCGATTAAGCTATGTGCAAATAAATAGCTTATTTGTTCCGTCTTTTACCTCAATCATATTTCAGACCATCACGGCGTAGTGAAACAGCATCTGACTGTAAACAAGATGATTATGGATTTAATTCCCGAATAAACATGTCAGACAAATTAATCATTTTCATTTTGCCCATTCTGATAATACGCAGTACGGTGTTGAGTTCTTTCAGTTACACGCAATGTTTTGAAATCGGGTAAAAGCGAGAAACTGCGTGTCTTAATACTGATTTTTTTGTTCCTACCTGCTATAACCTGCTATATGAGTATGCAAAAAAGTATTATTCATATTTTTTTTTATAAATTTTTACTTATTTTTCATTATTTCTAGGTGCTAGCGCTTCTCAAACCTGTCATCCGTACCCGCGGATACCCGACATCGCTGTGCGCTCTCAAACTTGCAGCTGAAGTGGCCAAAGCGAGGGCACCAGAACTTACTGATGACATTGTTGCTCAGCTCATGGAGGGGGTTGGACAGGTGGGGAGGATTTTTATAGATATTATGAGATTGGCTTTAATAAGGATTCGTAGAGGAAAGGAGGAAAGCTATAACCTATATTACATAGTATTAATCGTTTCTGAGTCACTGCAGTGATAGTTACCTGCTGCACCTACATATATACCATATCATTTACAACTCTTAGGGCCGTATTAAGCGCTCTCAACTCTGAAATTGATCTTAAGATGCCGTTTTCATTTATAAATTATATCAAAGTTATATAAGTTTAGCTACGTGGACGAATTCTGTGAAAGAAATATACATTTTAAAAGTGTTAAAACTATAAATTTAAAAACTTTGTGGCGTAGCAAAACAGCGCTATACTGTAAACGTGACGTTTTGTAAACGGGACGGCTGAGTTTCGCCCGCATAGACTTATCACTAGGCTCCCTCTGTCTACCCTAATATATAAGGGATTAAATACTGATTTATTTATAACAAATATTAATAATATCCACAGCTTGCTGACCATCAAAACTCAGCGGTGCGCAAAGCAGCTGTATTCTGTATGGTTGCATTTACCTTTGCGTTAGGAGAAGAACGTATGCAACCCCATTTGAAGCATCTCTCAGTGAGCAAGTATAGATTATTGCAGGTGGGTTTTGATGGATTTTGATTTTTTTTTTTAAATATGTTTTTGATTTGTTTATGAAATTAATATTTCATGAAGTAATGTTAGGAAAAGAGAATGATTTGAATGGTTATGTTATACTAAAAAAAACTTATAATCCGGCTTATCCTCACATTGCCTAAACATATAAAAAATAATTATAAAATTTAGGAAATTTCCACAATATACTTGTAACCTAATGTATAAATTTGATAATACATAAAACATACATAAGAACTGTAATCAGTTCATGCTTTAAAGGGCTACACTGTCACAGACACACATAGTTCAAACTTATAACATTACTCTTTGCTTCTTGTTTTAAAATTTAAAGGGGATGAATTTAAAGTTTTTAAGAATAAATTTAAATATTTCCTATTTTTTTAAATGAACCTTTTTGATAAATGGACTAGTTAATATTTTACGTAACACCGTCGCATAACGCTAATAATTCTTATACCAAAAAAAGCTATTAATTTCCTTTTCTTTTATTGTTTTTTCTAAAAAAATACAACTTTATACTAAATACATTTTTAAAAAAATAAACAGGTATATATAAGCAAACAACGCGAGGAAGCTGCAAAGGGTATCCCACAACCACCTTCGTAGCGGCGACCGCGCCGCGCCACGCGCAGCACGCAGACCGACTGACAACACTCACACTACTGACAGTCACACTGACACCTGCAGGACTTACAAACATCCTGCACATAGATATGACACTACTGATAACACTATTAGAACTTATAAGAGTTATAAGAAACACCCTGTATATCGGTATGCGAACAAATATATTAAATGGAGACGTTACTGTCGTAATTATCAGTTGAAATATAAAAGTGACTCTACTGATTAAAGTTAAACATCTTGTATGTAGGTATGCCAACAGATATAAACGCGGCGTGGCCGCTTAAAATTATTGTTAAATTATAGCCCAACTATACAAAATGTTTACATAAATTGTAGCTCATGTGTTATTTTGATGTACAACCTATATTTTTTTAAAGTTTCATCTTTATCTGATCAGTGGTTTTTTTTTAATAAAAAAATCCATCCCAACAATCCTTCACATTTATAATATTAGTAGGATGGATGCAAGTATACCTGGTAACTTCCTGTATGTAGATGTGACGTCACTAGCAGGAGTTAAAAGCAACAACCTGAATAAGAAATATGTTACCAACCATCACTAATTTGGTAACATTGGTATACTTAAGTAACAGCGAATTAGTAACGTCCAACAAAACAATGTTGTACAGATATTTTAAAAAATCTCTTTAATCTTATAATGCAAAATTTACTATTAGCTATTTGGTAACAATTCATTCGTTTGACAACAATATTTTTTTGCAATATAGCGCTTATATATCGATGAATCAATGACACGAGAACAATTTATTGATAATTTAGTCAACATAACAGTGTATGGTAACAGTCATTTGAATTCTACTGTAATTAAAGTAACTTATGGGTATAAGCCATTGCTTAAATGCTTAATCTGTTTTTATATTTTTTAATTAGACTAACAATTATTAAAAAATATCTTAATTTCTTTCAGTGATGTTTGTTTTGGTTGACACAGTTTTGTTTTTTATTACTCTCATTCATTGAATCTGACAAGTATTTATTGTTTAAAAAGAATTTAAAAAGTATTAGATATATGTTGGCATACATATGTACATTATAGGTAATGTCTTCGAAACACCTCTATAACGCGTATAATCCAATTAAAAAAAGGCTTAATAATAATGCTTATATATTAATTTATATATAATTATGTGTCATATATACATACATACAAAATACATACAAAAAATCTAAATGTCGGTTTTGCGCAACGCTCGTGAGCGTGAGGATATTTTTTTTAAATGAAAGAAATTTTGTCATTAAATGTATATATTTAGAAAGATGTACGCCAAATTTAATACGCTATTAGTAAATAGTGTTGTATTAAATTAAAATAGATTTTTTTTAATTTAAGATGTGTACCTGTATCGCCGGCTTATATATTGAAAGAAATAAATTAAAAATCTTCTATTACTTCCCAGTAAATTTTCATCAAAAATCCCTTTTATATATAAAGTCGTATTTAACTGTACCATGACGTCATAATATTGTAAATAATACAAAAAAATATAATTTAGAAAAATTTTCATTTAATACAACATTATTACTTTTTATGTATGGTTCACAAAAAAAATCCATTTTAAAAATTGTTAGTATATAAGATAATAATTCAAATCATGCCTTGTGAGTACAGTCAGAAGAAAAAGTGAAAGCTACAAAAAACTATAAAATAGGTAAAAAAATATTCTACAGTTACTTTTAGATAACTTTTTTTTCTGACTGTATATTTTGAACTGCGATTGTACAAGTAGTTGTATAGTTTTGCTTAATGTATCATTAATTTCTGTACCTAAAGTTTCTCAGATATATGTTTGGTCATAAACAAACAAACATACATACAATATCTTAGTGATTAATAATTAATAATAAATAATAAAATAGGGTATTTAGACATTTAACATTAAATTAAAATATATTTTTATTTTCAATATGTACAGATTTTTTAATGAAATTAATGATACATTAAACAATTTTGAACTATTATTTGGGAAATGCTAGAACAATGTTAGATTATTAATATTGTTTTTTTATATAAAAAATATTGATGTGAAAGACGTTAGTTGTTATGGAATTTGAATGATTTTAGTAAATATTTTCTTTCATATATACAAACATACATATATCCATAGTTACATATTCATTTTTTGTATAATAAATGAAAAGGAAACTAGATACCTAGTTTCTTTTTCTTCCTTATACCTAGTTTCCTTTTCGTCTTATTCAAATTTTTATAATAACTACTTTTTTTTGATTGACTGCCACTTTAAACATCGAATCGATCGATATATAACATACTAAAATTATTCAATTTGCCTAATACTTAACAACATGCACTCAAAGACTTCAATTAGTATTTAAGTAATATTAAATCAATCTTATGCTTATTGTTTTAATGTATTTTAAATACTAACTGACGATTCCAAGTGTATTATATTTACAATTGAATAAAAAATTAAGGAAAAATAATAATCGTTGATAGACAGAAGTATGTAAAACTTCATATAAATCTTGTACATATATCGACAAGGTGTGTGTGATTAATTTGTGATATAAAAAAATATATGAAATCTTATTTTTGGCTTAAAAAGACATTATTTGTTAATAAATTTGGTGTTTTTTAATATATTAAGAGTATATTTGTATGTGTGTGTATGTAAGTCTGTGGCATCTTAGCTCCCAAACGGATGAACCGATTTTGTAGTATTTTTTTTTAAACGTGTCTGACTCAAGAGCATTTCTTAGCCATGATTCAAACAATATGTTTAGCCGTTTGAAAATCGTGAGCTCTTTTCTAGTTGATGTAAAGATGTTATCAACTTCGGCTGGTCTGATCGATTTCATATTTCGTATTGTATTGGGGTTTCTAAATTTTTTTTATTCAAAACCACGCTAGTCATGGCGCAGCGGCACAAAGTGTGTTTGTAAAATAACTTAGTTGTGGGTTCGATCCCCACTCGAGAAATGGAATATTTATCATGTAAATGGACATACATACACTCATTTATTAAATACATACTTATATAATATATTATTAATTCATGTTTTTAGTATAGTTTCACTTTACCCACAGAAAATCAATAACAAGCACAAATTCAAATCCAAGCTTCATTTAAAATTTTATAAGAATTTTGTATTTATTATATAACTTTTAAATAATTGCAAAATAATCACAGCACCAATAAATAATACTTAAGAATAAAAAAAAACGTAATTTGTTTCAATACATTGAAAACTTAAGTTCTATAAAAATGTCCTATTTCTAAAGAAAGTGAATGTAGGTTCGATTTTCATTCAACTAAAATGAAATATATTTCTATTTATTTTGAAATTGGAGTTCAATTAGAAGTCTCGAATTCAAATGGAGATTTTGGACTGTCTTAACACTTAATATCTTCTACAATAATTATTATTTTGGAACTGGTACCCACTTTTATTAGAAATAAATATATACGGTAAGCTGTTTAAACAGGTTTTTTATTTTATTTTCGTACTATTAATACAAATAATAAAGTTATTTTTTCGTTTTGTAACTTTTTTATCTGTTGAAATGGCTTACAATATATAAAAAATACAGCTTTGCTTGAAGCTTTAGATGTGAAGGGAAGATAAGATAAAAGAAAATGTTGCAAAATATTCCTAAATATATAATAAGAAATCTGTCAATATGTAAACTTAATTTTAGCATCTGTATACAAAAATACATTATATACACATCCTAAATGCGTTTAAAACAGATTTTTCAAGGCATTATAAATTTGCAACTATTTTCTTTTGTTTTCATCGAAATATTAACGAATTTGTCTAACTGAAGCACGTAAAGGCTATATATTTACTGTATATATATGATGCACTGTTGTTATGTCATGTATTGAAAATTTCGCCAAGTTTGCTCTAAAATGACTAAATTTGCTATGAGTGAGTAAAACTTGGACTTGGAAAGTTTGCTTTTAAATATAAGAAACGCAAATATAAAATGCTTGACTGGTTTATTTGGCCAATTTCAAATAGTGATTATAAGATATTAAGAAACTTGGCGATCAATTTCAATATTTATATAAAAACAGTTGTAGTAGACTCGTAGTTGAAAAGTTATGTTATGTAAAGGCTAGAACGATTCTCATTCTATTTTTACCAAAAGGAATAAGAAAGAAAAACTACTTTAAAAGTTATGTTTTACTTTTTTAGAACATCCTTATAATAATAATTGATTATATGATTACATATTACACTTTATGTATTGAAAAATGTGGAAATATTGATACGTTTTGCTATATATATAGTGTAATACAAGTTACGACAAAAAATGACACTAGGAGACTGCCGTCTCTTTCACCCGTATAGCGCTGTCTCTTTCTCCCTTAATAGAAGATTCATTCCAATTGATATATTATATCTTGATTGAAGAGTCTTGGTGCCTTTGTCGTTGCATTGTTTAATACTCGTTGGGCTAAAAGGGCTAAAAAAAGAAGAAAAAAGAGAGCTATAATATCTCCCTCTCTCTCTCTTTCTTTCTAGCGTCGTGCTGTCTAGCCCTTGGCCACGGTTGTTTGTATGTACATTGTATTGTATTTGTTTTTTTTTGCTATATATACATATTTGATAAATATATTTCGCAACGCTTGGCGTGTGGTTGGAACCAATTGGTTTGAAAATGTTTAAAGTTTGTGTTTTTTTTGTATGACACACCGATGTGGATACATACTATGTAGTTTTTTCATGGTTTTTGTCTATGTTTGTTTCTTTTTGTCTTTTTTTAATCGTTTCTCGGTCTATGTAACTTGTGTGCGCGTTGGTGTGTCGCGACGTTGATGTGTAATTTCATACGAATTGTGTTAAATTATATTATTATACTTATTGTAATTGTAGTTTTTGTAACATGCTGTATAAATTTAACTATAGTTCTTTTTCGGTTGGAAATTAGAGAACAAAAAAAGTAAATCCGATATTCGATACCTAAATTAAATTAATATAATGTTTCTCAAACTTGTACGAAAATCACTCATAATCTACTATTTTTTTTTTAATTGTCATTTGTAACGCTTTAATACTATTAGTGACTAATATTTTTATCTACATTTTATATTCAGTCGCTGCTATATATATATCTGCCTCTTTCTAACTCACGATTACATATAAATGTGAGACAACAAAAATAAATATTCTCTGTAAGAAAGAAACAGATGTATGTTGACTACAGCTAGCAAAGTAGACAGATTTCAATGAAAAATCGAATCTCATATACTTTTTATATATTATTTTTATGCTAACTTTGGTACTTTGAAATTATGGAAGCATCACAAAATGTAATTTTTTTTACTTATGTTCTAGGTTTTTTTTAATTGTGCTTTTTGCTGTGCTTTTTTCCTTTTTAATTACTCTTTAGTGTTTCTATGTTGGTAAGTGGAAATTGAAGTCTGTCTACCGATTTTGTCATATATTTTATGATACAGATAAAAAATGTGGTTACCAACTGATGTTTAAAATTACATTTTAATGTTTTTTTTACTCTGTGACATAAAATGTTTGGCAAATTCTAACACGCTGTATAATTAATCTTGTACTAAGGATGTTACAAGATAAGTTAAAAATTATTATGTATTTTTCTTCTCGATATTAGATATATTTTTTTTAATATCTACCTAATTGTGATGTAGTACCAATCACACCGTTTATTACAATTTTAATTTAAAACTTACATAATCCCAGTTATAAAGTAAGAAAATTAAATAATAAATTTTAACTTTAATGCCTGTAAAAATATGAATACACCAAAGATATTTTACACATCTTTATACAGAGGGCTGCCATTTCATTAAAAATGCATATATTTTTTAGTTTTTTTTTTTACTTCTTTAGCATTTTTTTTTTGTTTCGGTAAAATGTTATCTTTCTATACAGATGCATTTATTCATTTTACTAACGTAACACTCAGGAATTAGCTTGCATTTACTTGTTTTTACCTTAAATTGTACTTTTCCAAACCCCTGTATACAGTACTGTTATGTTATACAGCGTGTTAATGTTCGCATTTATTATAAGTAACGCTTGGTGCGTGCGTGTGTTCGCTGTCGACAGTAAATATTTAAACGATTAATTCTATTGATTATTATTATTATTAATGTAAAATAGTTACGATTAAAAAAGATTTTTAAGCTATGCTTTTTTTATATCTACCCTCCTTAGTTGTAGTTATTCTCGATAATCTTATATTTGTATTATTGTGAAGCATAAACTTTGAACCCCTTGAAATTTAACACACGTATGTGGTGTATGAAATTTAACACACTTATAGTTTATATGTAAGACTCAGAAAAAGCGCAGAATTCTAATATATTTTTTAAATAATGCATAAAAAACATGGTAAATCAATAAGTAAAGCACATATTACTATACATTTGATCTGAAAAGTAGAGTGAGTGCTTAGTGGGACTCACATTTGGGAGAGAATAAATAACAACAAAACGTATACTTTTAGAATAAGGCACTCGATTAAGCGCGAGTCGGACTCACCCACCGAGGGTTCCGTACCAAAATGGAGGCTCTTTCTAATATTCAAGCTTAGCTAAGCCCAAAAATTTTCATACCTCACTGGAATTTTATATATAAATGTAAAGGCAGACAGAACAATTATCGCGATCTCAAAAGGGTTCCTTTATTCTTTGAAGGGTACGGAACCCTAAAAAAGAATCAAAATCGATTCATCCGTTTAGCAGCTACGATGCCACATACAGACACATGCCTATCAAACTTTAACATCTATTTTTCTTCCATCATCATTTGCGTCGGGCATACCGTGCTATGTGGGAAAACGCGGGAACCTGTTTGTTATCTAGGGGAATGTTTCGAGTGAACTTAAATTTGGTTATCATGCTAAATGTTGTAAATGTGTAAGTATATAACAAAATTCCACGAAAATGGTCCAAATAAGTATATATTTAATTGTTATAAATAAAATTTGCAAGCATTAAAACGCTATATATATATATATATATATATATATATATATATATATATATATATTTGTCAGTTACTATATTTATTAATGATTATATCTTTTTTGAATCTGCGCCTCATACAAAAAGTACACGGAACGGATTAGTTTATACATAGTACACACGGATTAGTACATACAAAAAAGATACATAGCATATTTAATTAAAACTAGGCGTTACAAACAAATATATAAATTATATTAATTCACATTTTTTTAAGAGGCCAGTCGTGGCGCCGGACACAAAGTGTGCTTATAATATCGACTGGTTGTGAGTTCGATCCCCTATCGTGGAAATTAAATATTTATTTAAATTAATAATTTAATTTCTTCGCTCTGGTATCAAGGCAAAGCGCGGCGTTGAGTTCCACCACTCAAAATATAATGCCTCCAGAATTCGGTGGAAAGTTGGGGCTGGAGTCCCTCTGCCTGCCCTGCTGTGTACGGGATACAGTGTGAATTGATTACTTATATAAAACTTAAGCAAACCCACATTCCACAACAATGTTATACAATTAAAAAAATCCAGAAAACCGTCACAAATTTATTCAAGTGTTTTGAAAAACAAATAATAATTATATATCTTTTGTTAGTTTTCAAACAAAAGACAATCAATTGTTTTTGTTTAACTGCTCGTGCAGCTCAGGTGACTTCGAGCTTGGTGAAGACGAGGTCGGCTAAAATGATAACCAAAGTTGTAACTTTGGTTTTGGCGGTTGCTGCGTGTCTGGCTGGTAAGTAGTTGCGTTTAAAAAAATATTGGTTTTATGTAATGTCGATTTACGGCGAAAACAATGATAAATTAATTAAAAATTAAAAATTAATGAAAAATTGCATAATGACCTGAATTTAAGTATTATCACTGAATTATTATTATTTTGTATAACAAAGAGGTCTATCGAAATTTACAAATTTTACCATAAATTTATACTCATATCTCGCACATATAACAGTATAGGTAGAAAGACTATAGTGTTGAGACACTCCGCATTCTCCGCTTACTGAGATGTCCAGCCCTTTTAAAGATATTACAACAGTTGTAGGTTCAACTAACGACTGATGTTTCTAACAGTCCTAAGGTTAAGTCCAGTTAAATCTGAAAAGTACAGTACCACGAGGTACCTCGGATCCCGACACGGGCCAAATGGCGGGAGGTCCCTGGTGTGGTCTACGATCGCAGAATACCGCCCAAACTCCAGGGGCTGATACAAGAGAATCATTCGACCGGTTCGTTTATACGGCAGCGAATATGGGCCAGCACTATCTCGGCGCACTCAAAAGCTTCAAGTCGTGGAATACTATCTGTACCTGAAGTGAGACCTCACAGACGCCCAAGGAAGCGCTGGATAGATATCGTGATGCAAGACATGGCAATCAATGGTCCAATGAGGACTTTAAAGACCGTGCAAAGGGAAGTAGGTTGAGCAGAAACGGCAGGCAAGGCAGACCCACACTAACGAACGCTGGGATTAACGTCAGGAGGAAGAAAAAGACAAAGTATTTTCTCTTTAATGAATTTAAAAACTGCAATTTCGATTTCGCCGTGTCGATTCTTATGAGAAAAAAACGTTTTTTTTTAATTATTATCATCTCTCCAATCTGACATGACAAATCACGGCGTTAAGTTCCGCCATTCAACACGCCATGCGTCATTAAGCCGTGTAACGACACACCTACCTATATCTTTCTTCCCTTATCACAGAGCCGTCCAACATCATCCGTCCATGCAAGCTAGGCTACAAAGAGTGCATTCGCGAGAACCTCGCGATCAATTCGCGATGCAACCCGAAGGTACGCGGATTCGTTCCCAGCGTGTACAAAATACCAAAATTCAAGTTCGACACGCCGTACTTCAATGCCACGTACATTGATGAAAATCTGATCATAAGGAACCATAATAAATGTTCTGTGTCCGAATTTTTGTAAGTATTTTCTTATTATATAGAGGTTATGGTTTCAAATATTTTCGGGGTATTTTGTATTTTTAATGATATTTTTCGTTACTTTTCCGACTTTTCCAACCCACCTGCACGTCACAACCTAAACTAGTTTAAGCCTATCTTTCCCCCTTTGTCAAATACCCTAAAGTTGTTGGTAAGTAAATGCTGTCGTGGCGCAGCAGTACAAGAGCGACTGTAAACGCGATGTTTGCGGTTTCGATTTCCACTCAGAGATATTTATTATTTTCATTTCTCCGCTCTAATAACGAGGCCGAAAACTCGACATTGAGATTGATTGCATCCACCACACAATGCGTCAAGACATCGACGGAAAGTGGGAAACGAAAAATGTACATAAGGTTCCTAGTTCCCTATTACGTACAGAAGACAGCGTGAACCTAAAAAAAATCGGTACTTGCTTCGTATTTTACATTATTTGAAGTGCTATACAATATAAAAAATTCTAATTGTGGCAATAATGACATTTTTAAAATATGAAAAATTAACAAAAAAATATGTTCCAGCTTCAACATGGCGTCTGACGTGGCGGTGATAGCGCTGGACTGCCCCTACCTGGAGTTCGAATCTACGAGGAGCTTAATACAACACAAGTCTCTGCGGGAGGACACCAAATACAGCTACAGCTATAAGGGGACTTATCGTATGTATTTGTAAATAATTTTTTAACACATCTTTTTTAAGGTCGAGCTGTAACTGAGTTAGTATGTAATAAAATCTACGAATCTGAATCAAATGTGAGAGACGAGATCTTCTGGTCTTTCGAATTGAACTTTTGTCTCTACTAACATAAACATCCAGTTTAATTCAGTACTATATAAATTTTGAACGCAGCGGGACTCGAACCTGCGCCTCCTGGAAACCGACCAGGAATAAATTCACCAGGAATTTTCCTAAGTGTGGAATAACATTTTAAAAAAAAATGTTTAAAAACTATGGGACATTTTTATAAAAATTATAAGCAAAAGCCTTTATAATAATAGCTTATTTAAATTTAAAAAAAAAACTAATTTTATTATTTTTTTAGCTCTGGTCCGTATTACTGTCAACTTGCCGCACGCCAACGCTCTCGACCTCTGCTCGTCGTTCGCGTTTGCTGACGTCACCGCGCTACCTATCTTTAACATCAATCCAAACGGTAATATATATTTTTAATTACTTTATTTCAATTAAAAGATGAAACCTAGTGTCAGGACACTCTGTTCTTCACTTTCTGTCTCAATACGAAACTCAACGCCGCTACTTAACTTACTTAAAGAATATATATCTACTTTTATTATTCAAGAGCAAACTTACTCATTATTAGTAAAAAGGTGAATTGAATATAATTTTAAAAGATATTTCTCCCGAGTGGTGATATAACTTTCAACTAGCCAGACGTCCCCATTTTGTGGGACGTTCCGATTTTTATCCTAAAATTAAATGTCCCGACAGGGACAGATGTAGTGACGCCACGATTCCAGTCTCCACGTACTGTGAGAAAACTTTTATTTATCTTTTAAGATAAAAGAAATTACTTTTAGTTTATTTTAAGATTTAACATATTTTTCATGTTAGTTTTAAAAATTTTATACAAATATAAATATATATCTATAAGTTATTCATAGCCACTCTTACAGGATAAACCAAATTATTTATCGTTTAGGTACATGGACGTATTTTCATTAAAATACAGATTTTATAGCGTTTTTTCGATGAGACAGGGAAGTGAGAACAAATACAGAGTAGTGTAAATTAAACTGAATGCTGTATTTATGTTTATATTCATTCTCAAAAATAAAAAGGCACTACGTACATTATGTACATAAGGCACACTATTAAGTGAACTTGAAGCTATTTAACACAAATTTAATCTGGCACTTGTAGCTCCTCTGGTGTTGCACGGGGGTGATCACTTAATATCAGGTGACCCGAACGCTCGTTTGCCTTGTCTTCTTCCATAAAAACAGCTTCACGCTGTATCCCGCACACAGCAGGGTAGGTAAAGGGAACCAAGTGTTAAGACACTCCGTTCCCCACTTTCTGCCGAATTCTGGAGGCATTGCGTGTTGAGTGGCAGAACTCAACGCCGCGCTTAGCCTTGACACCAGAGCGAAGAAATAGAATAATAAATTTAAGTAAATATTTCATCTCTTCGAATGGGGATCGAACCCACAACCATCGTGTTTACAGTCACATGCTTGTGTCCCTGCACTACGACGACCTTGAAATGATTTTAAATGTATATTTTATTTCATTTCCAGATCGTAAAACAGCAAATTACTTAGCAACAGATCTGACTTTGCTAAACATATACGAGCGCGAGACATTCTTCTACCGCGCGAACCAGCTCGCTCGGTACTTTATTAATTCCATTTTATGTGATTTTGGATGTAACTTTTAAAATTTCTTTAGAAAACAGTAAACAAGTATGAAAATTATTACGTTCTAAATGAACTTGAAAAACAAGAAAAATGTTATTTTTTGGCATATTTAGTGTATCTTTTTAATGTTAATGCAAATTATAATCTGTGCAAAAGTTTTATTAAAGTTATTTTGTTTATTAATTATCGTTTTATTTCTATTAAAAATCATTCTACACATATATCCACACATATTATTCCACACCCGCACATGTGCTCTAACATTCACACATCTGACCTCAGATCCATACGTGTGATCACTCGTCCACATATATACACGTATATGATGTCACATCCGCACATATCATTCATGACACATCTACACATGTGATCTATATCTACGTGTACATTATACTCTGTCTTCGTTTCTGCGAAATTGACTTTGCAGAATGTTGATAATAATAATAGCTTATGTCGATGCCATCGATGATTTCGCTAACAATTTTGACAAATTGATTATCTATAAGTGACGATTGTATGTTACGGGAATAAGAACATTACTCTGCTTTTATAGGCTTAACATGAACCAAAAAGCGATTTCTTCTACAATTCAAAATGTACGAGCGCGCTATAAACTAAACAGGCTGTAGCCCGAAAATGTGTAATTAACTCAACATAGCCAGTGGTAATAATTTAAGGAGAAAAAAATAATATAAAGAAACATTATTCTCTGTTTTATTTCATAAAAATCATCACAAGTTAGAACACTATGCGTCGGGACATTATGGGGAGAGGCGAAGCTTAACAGCAATATTTTATTTTTTTATTATATTATATGTATGAAAAAATATATAATAATGTTACATATTAGGATAAAAGTGACCTAGCTTAAAACTTAATTTCTGATTATTATTTAAGTTATTGTACGCCACAGACTGATCGTCCATGCCTTTTTACTGTTTTTTATAATTAAACTATGGCGATGACGTTACTCGGTTACTTAATAAAATTGATTTTTTAGTCACGGAAAAAACCATAAAAACTACATATATGTATTTTGTGGTCAGTTTTTAACAACATCAGAAATTATGCAAGCTATGATTTACAGTGTGCAAAATTTTGAATTATTTCGCTTTCATTTAGAGGGAACAATATTATAATATTAGATAACCCAGCCCTTTGGCGTTGAAGAGAGTCAATTTACTTATAACAAATTGAGAGAAAATTGACTATTATAAAGGTGAAAAAGCAATAATTATATAATTTTGCTATAACACCATAAGTCAATTTCTTATTGGATTTGGGTTTTTAATACAAATATATTCTCTTAAAAATTGTTATATTTAAGCCGACTCTCTTCACCACTAAAGAGACAATATACGTATGTAGAGATAGACCATTGACGGTATTAAAAGATGTCCAAAATTATCGGACATTATGGATCATTTGCTAAAACCATATCCTTTCTCTTCAATCTTTCCTAACTAAATTGAGGACAGATATATAAATATAAGCGAATGAGACTAGTAAGAATCATAATTCTTTACAACATAATTTATATCCAAATGTTCTCCTTCATATTTTAAAACGTTGTCATTTTATATTTTTCTTTTATTATGGCGTTGCCCATGCCAGTTGATCACTTCGCTAATGACACTTTGCATGAAGAATCCACAAAGGAGGTACGATAAAAAAGAGATAATATTACAAAATAAGAGATTGCATTTCAAAAAGAGATTCATTTAAAATATTGCTATGTCAATTTAATAATAGCTTTGAAATGTCAATGTTCTATCTCAACATATACATGCAATAAACATATAATACATTTTCTCAAAATTAAGTACTTTTATCCATAAAAGACATGTTTGATAGAATAATATTTTATCTATGGCGATACACAATATTTAATTATTTATATATATTATCTGTCACTATTTATTACATATAGTCTGTAAGGCGTTACACAGCCATTCTATTTTACTGTTGCCATAAAACTTAAATAAAATAAAATCAATTATATAGACAACACAATATTAAAACTAATCGTTTAAATCTAAATCTGTAATACATTTAATAATGACAGAAATTTCAAGAACAACCAATATTTGAGATTCTAAATTCATAATAAACATAATAAAAAGCTGAAATATATAATTTTCTTTATAATAATACACAACACATTAAAATCGATTATTCTAATATCGATTCAAGTAATCTATAACTTTATACTGCACTCATTTCAATATTTTAAATTTAAGCATTGCCCAAATAGGCTTCGAATCCATAACATCGCCTGTACAGTCAAATAATACATCACGATGGCTTCTAAAAACGACTATCTAAATCAATATTTCGATAAATCGATTGATAAATCTAAAATGGCATTTTTTTAATATATTCTATGATATTTCACACTCTTCAGGTCCCATACATAGTTAAGAAACTTTGTTTCTATTATAACAATTAAATATGGAGAAATACACAAACATGAGAAAAAAATCTGTCACATAATATATCATTCTGTATATTAGAGAAAAAATATAAGTTAATTATAAATTATTTCTTTAAAGATAACACAAATTTCTAATAATGGCGAAAAACTGTCAAAATTGGAAACATCAATGCAAAAGCTTTACAATTTCTAACATTTTTTCGAAAAACATGATATTATTTTTGTAAAAAAATTTTCATGTTAGAAAATTTCATGAAAATTAATATAATATATTATCCAAACTTTATTTTACATTTCTTTTATATTGTCGTCAAGGACACTACTTCTGACACTAATGAACGAGTGTTATATAAAATGTAATATAAAAATTCATTCATTACTCTCATAAAAAATATAATGGAATATAGTTGTATACAGTTGTGGTTACATATAATTTGATTAATTAAAATTTAAAAAAAAATCTTGCGTAGTCATAGCTTTTAAATATGGCTCAAAAAAAGCAAAAAAAGGTCGCGTATAGAATACAAGTATACGACTCGTAGACTTGAGAGATTCATCCAACAGTTCTTTTTTTATAAAATTAAAAATAAATTTATGACATATAAAACTCATTGCTGTCATTTATATTATATAATAGGTAATAATTGATTTGAAAAAAAAAAACAGATTGAGTTTATTGCAGTTGCTATAAAAAATAAATAGTTGTTTCTAGTACAACTACGGTTCCTAAGAAAAAAAATGTAAAAGTCACTGAGGTATTAGTTTTTCTTACATAAAACATTTTTTTAATGGAAGTAAAAGTATGGAAATGATGAAAATTGAGCAAACCATCAAGAGTTAGCTTATGAAAAACACCTACTATTTTTACTTGTTCATCATAAAATATGGCATTTCAATTTTATTTCCAGCGAAACTATTAATAGACGTTAGTAACTAATAACTAGTCTTTACAAGGGGAATTGTTATTTTCTTCGTAATATATTTAAAAAGCACCAGGCTGAATAATTGCTAAGTCCCTGACTTCAAAGAAGACAATGTTATTTAAATAAATAATTGTAATTAACAAAAAAAATGTTAATTTAATACTTATTCTATTAAGTCTTATAATACTTAAAACACTGAGATTTGTAGAGATAACAAAAATGTATAAAAAATACATCTTATTTCAAAATGTCAATATATAAACGGGAAGATCGTATCTGAAACGCTTTATAGATCTTTATACAAATTGGATTAAAATTGGATCAAAAGGGAGACTATACAAATTAATATTTAAAAGATCACACGTTCTTTAACGAATAAGTTTTATAATTTCCTTTTTAAATCATAAATAATTAATTATCTTATCAACTATTTACAATCAAAGCCAGGTAACCCCTTACAAATAAAAGAATACAAAACCATATTACAAAAATAAAAAGAAATCGAAATTTAAAATCTTAAGAAAATGAATTGATATTGTACTTACATAAACAATATAAAAAATCATAATATAATTTGAGTTTATATATAAAATTACAGATAATAAATTGCAATTTATAAAAAAAAACAACCTTTTTTACCTGGTTTTGGCTGTAAAGAGTCGATCCTTAGCAATGATTCGTGACGAGTAATCGTAGATACTTGTATACAACGTATATTCCACTAGGTTTTTTCATCTGTAATTTAGAAAAAGCAAATGAAAATGTACAAAAAAAAACAAAAAATAGAGAAATAAAATATTTTTTGTACTATTTAATTAAAATGACTAGTGAGATAATAAGCTGTGTGGCCAAAAAAAATATTATATTAGTAATATACATATTATTATAGCATTTTCAAAATACAATTTTAATAATAATAATTTTAAATTATTATTTATTATGAATACTACGCATCGTGCGATTTGTTAAGGATTTAAACAGTTTCAGTATTATTTTTCTAAATTTAATGCGGTTTAATATAAAATTTGATTTATTATTATTTTTAGGTGGTAATAAAACAATATAATGGCGAAAAGAACTTAATATCAAGACGAATTCCGGCCGAAAGATGCCTGAATTCGGGACATTGAGTTCCGGAACTTAACGCTGAAGTCAGAGAGCCACGATGGCTTCAAATAAAATACTATTAAAATAAACAAAACTAGTATAAATGCACTGTAAAGTATGTAAAGTTATAATTTTAAGCTTAAACAAAAAAAATAAAAAGGGACTTGTACTGTCATCGGATTTGATTGAAACAAATGTTGAGAAGTAACTGTTTCTATATTTGAGAATTGTGAAAAGTAATTCCGTCACTTTTCGCCTTCAAAATCAGTAAATATAATAACAGCGATACACAGCGTAGCGTTTTGTTAGTTTAAATATTTTTTCCCCTAGCTCTTGCTTTTAACCACTTATATTAAAGATATACTCGAAAATATTAAAAAAAAGCAACAAGAACATACCGCAAAACATCGAACATTTTTATTTTAAATCCTTAACAAAAATCGAGTTAGAAAGGCACCCTCACTATTACCCTTGGCAGGAGTACTATCACACCGTCTTAGAAGCTAAATTGAAACTTATACTATTGAAGTTTTATTATTTTATATTACATGCATTACTGTGTTAAAGAGGTCTAACTAAAAAAAAATTTTTTTTTTTTGAAAAAAAATTGCACAAGCAACTAAATTTTGGCACACGCATATTAAACAAAATAAATTTCCCAACAGGTTATGCAGAGAAAACCTAGTGTCTTGATATTTTCTTTTCCGATTTCCGCCCAATTATTAACGGAACTTAGCGACACGATCTTATTTTACAGGCCAAGAATGAAATTCTATAAACTCAACGCCGTAATTTGTCTTATTTACCAGGGCAGGAATGAAATTCTATATATTAATTTTATTATCAAAAATTCGGCACTAAATAAAAAAAACCAAAATATTTTTTTCTAGTTAGACCACTACTTTTTATATATGTATATAATAATAAGTTAATTATTGACATTACAATATTATTTTATAGAAGGCAATTAAGTAACAATCGATCAAAATTATGCGCTTTCTTACAAACACTATATAATTTCTATACATTATAACAATTTAATATATGACGTATTATATTTTTAAATTTCGATAAATTGTCACAACTATAGCACTGGCCGAACAATTTACATTCAAATATTAAAAAAAAAAAGTAGAACAAGTTAATAATTTATAATCTATGTTAATGTTAAATCTAATCACAAGCCTATTAATCCTAAGGACCCATTTATTAAAAGAATAATAATAAAAATCAGATCTTTATTTGAAATTCAATATAAATTGTCAATTTTTTTAGTGACAATTATTTGTCATATATAAATTTGTTCTTCAATTTAATCTATACTTTTATATAGTCTGTATTATCTTATTAACGTTTAAAAATCAGATCTATGTAACATAACACTGGTATTATTAGTTTTTCCAAACTATAAACTAAAATAATATTATTTGTGGTATAGAAAAATAATACTTTAAACTATTAAGTAAATGAAATGTCACTCTCACTAACCGAAGTGAATAGTAAGGAAATGCTCAAACATCAACAAAATCCATAAAGAAGCAAAAATGTTATTAAATTACAGCAGAATTATTAATTTCATTAAATAAATTGAGTTCCTTATATAATTATAATTGAATGAATGAAAATGAAAGCTCAAATGAACTCAAACAAAATTAAAAAATGAACAAAAAAAAAGATGAAATCTAACCGGCTAAGCCAAAAAAAATTAATAATTACATAAATATAGTTTTTTTGCTAAAGAAATCTATTTTTTACTAAAACAGGTCCTTAGTTACGTAAGGGATTGTCGTAGAGGTTTCTTGATCAGTTTTTTCGGTTTTAATCGTTCCTTTCTTACCTGAGTTAAGCGTTTTCTTTCGCATCTGTGGACAAAATTATGTTAGTTATCAAATAAAAAACAATGGAATAAAGGCATTTGATAAAATTCAAAGCACTGTATATTAAAATAAAATTTTGAATCAAGTAACTTTTAATCGTCGAATAAAAATGTCGCCGCTACATTATAGTATAGTTGACGAGTCGTGGCCACCCAGAAGCTCTACAGATTTAAATAAGATTTATTTTAAGTTTTGATTATTTTCACCCAAGTCCAAGGCGGCCACGACCCATCTCGCATACACCGTCACTTATGCGGTTCTGCTGTAAACCGGCAACAAATTCGACTTTCAATGTAAATGTTACAATTTTATTATTAAAAACAATACTACAATAAATCGATTCATAAATAAATTAGTTACATATATGAATAAATGGGGGATGACAAAATGGCTACAAAATATTTTCCTTTAAATAACAATATTATTAGAATACGAAAGTAATTCAGATTAAATACTTGTGTACTTCTAGCGGGCGAAGCCGCGAAAGGGACGCTAGTTTTTAACCAAAATCATTTGATTTTGACATATGAAAAATAAAAGTCCAACTCACACATCAACCTCATCCACGTTTGCCAAGCGCAACTCAACGCTGCGCATGTGCTGCGGGAGGACGCGATGCGCGGTGAAGTGTGAGTGCGCGGCGCACGCGTCGTCGCCCACTGCCGTGTAAGAGAAGCCCGGCTCGTCGCGCGGCGTTATACGCGGGCGCGCTCGGACTGAACAGATGCCTGCAAACATTGATAATACACATACTTTTGGGTTCAAATTCATTTTGAATAAAGAAAAAATGTAGGGCGGTGTCTTAGCCGGTTACGAAGCAAAAAATTAAGAACGGAACATCCCAAATCATCCCGAACGTGTCACGTTTGACAATGCAAAATAACGCGAGATATTTGTACGATATAAAAAAATGCACCCTTACAACAGCATATCTAAAATTTAAAAGAATCAATCTAGAAATGAAATATATAAAATAAAATAAAAATATGAACAAAAAATGTCACTGTCTATAGCTATCGCTCTCTCATTCTATTCATGTCATTTATTCCTCCTTCTATAATATCCAAATGTAAAGAAAAAAAAGGTAATTTCAAAGATAAATAATAAAAAAAAGTTCTTCGTTGTTGTGTTGTTGTTGAGTTCCATCACTCCACTAACCTAAAAAAATCTAACAAACTTACCAGTAATATAGATGTCTTCCAAATGAAAATATGCAGTAGTTAGAGCCGCCTTATAGAGCGCCTTGGCAGTGGGCGCGGAGAGGGCGTATCCTGTACCGGACAGATACCTAGGATACACTCTCGCACCGTACATGTAACGTGGACTGTACCTGAGGATAAGAACACAAAATGAACCTGACAATAAGCAAATATTAAGTAATTTTTTTGTAGATTCACGCTGTATCGCATATGGCAAGTAAGACCGAGGGAACCTTCTAGCGTTAACACACTTATGTTCCCCACGTACCATCGTATTTTCGTATTGAGTTACGGAACTTAAAGCTGCGTTTTATTGTTGTTACCAGAGCAATTTTTTTAAGCCAGATTTTTTTATTATCGTCTGTATGTCCGTAATATTTTTATATTGGATAGTCCACATATTTAGGAAGAACTTATGTATAGAAGGCTATACGATATTAAATCACGTTAGTCTTTTCGAAGTACCCGGTAGTTCCTGCGGTCAGGGTCACCTCCCACACTTAGAAATTGGCATACTTAATTATGTATTGCAAAAAAAAAATACTTCACTGCATTACAACAAAGAAATAAAAACGGAAGTAATTAAATAGTTTTTTTAAGTGGATTTTTTTTTAGGGAAAAATAATCTTTAACTTTAAATAAGACATTTGTATACGAGTTACAGTTTCAAATAAAAATATACAAAATAAAAACAATTTTCTCCTCCGGTATACAAAGCACACCGTTCAACGTTCGACGAAGTACAACGTTCAAAGAACACGTTCTCTCTTAAGCCGGGTAAGAGCGTGAAAAATCTGTTTTTTTACTATCTTCCCCCACATCTTACCATTTACTCCCAACATCTTGAACTGGACGAGCTCCACATATCAGATCACCTATCAGGAGGTACTCCAGCTCCTGAGATCTTGTCCTGTCATGGATCCTGGACCTGTTCTTCAAATTTTGGACCAAATTTGGCACATTTACATACATATCGTCGTCAGTCTTTAGGATGTAGCGGACTGAAAAGAAATTTTCTTTTAAGTTTTAGAAAAGGTTGTAAGTTCGATTTGTTAAATATGACATTTAATGGGCAAATAAAAGCTTGTCCATGTTTAAATAAAACGATTATATAACAATGTACGTGAAGAGTAAAGGGATTTAATACAAACTCTCCGTGTCGTGTAAATGTCTTTTTTTTCACATTTTACAAGTTACCAGTGTCTTACTTGTGACTTCGCCCCGCTAATTTTAAAACACTGTATGAACTTTGAGGGGAAACCACATTATAATCGATTTGTCCTTTGAGAGATCTAAACGTATATTTAGGATCGGGTGTAACTTATTAGGTAGCCATTTTGTAAAATTGTGAAAAGATTTTTGTTTAGACATTTTTATTTTTATATTTTGTGGTATAAACACAGAGACACTTCTAAAATTTCTATTCACCACATCCATTGTTAACTGGATAGCGGAACTTAACAACAATTTTTATCTACCAAGACGAGTAAAATTTATCAAAATAATAACTCCAAACGGGATTTGAATCTAAAAACAAACAAAAATCACGGAAACGCGATCTGATATTTGTTTTTCAAGCGTTTACAGCGGAAAAAACCTTCAAACTGCCATTACGTCACAACAATCAATTATATTGCTTAAATAGCAAAACAGGCAAAATTGAAGTCAATGTTATCTAATGAGTTTCAATTGTACATGTGGTTGAGAATTATTATTTAAAGTACGCATTTATATTTACATGGAATAAAATCTATACATAATATAACAAAGTTAAAGTCTTTTTTTGTTTGATTTGAGCTAATCTTAGAAACTACTGGCTCGAATTGAAAAATATTTTTCTGTTGGATAGTATATACTATTAAAAAAAAAAATTAAATTAGCTTCACGCTATATCCCGCACACAGCAGGGTAGGCAGAGGGAACCTAGTGTTAAGACACTCCGTTCCCCACTTTCTGCCGAATTTTGGAGGCATTGCGTGTTGAGTGGCAGAACTCAACGCCGCGCTTTTGCCTCGACACCAGAGCGAAGAAATGAAAATATAAATTTAAGTAAATATTTCATATCCTCGAGTGGGGATCGAACCCACAACCAGTATATACTATTTATTTTGCTATTTCCAAAGTCTTAAGGTGGCCTGAAAGAAATCGCTAATCGCTTTCAGCAATATATTCATTCGTCTATTTTACATAATCTTTGACATATATATTCTTGTATTTTTTTTGAGTGTAAAATAAAGCGTTTATTATTATTATTATGTATATTACGTCTATTATAAGTTACACTACGTTAATCGTTTCGGTACAAGTCACTGTACTTGCGGTCAGAGACATGTCGGCAGTGAATGTCATGGTCGATGGTCATACACAAGTCTCAGTTATTTCCATTTAACCAAACAGATGAGACCGTGGATAAAGGGTAAAAGTTAGTATACTATAAGCCCAACAACACACGAAAAAGATGCAGCGAGATAAATAAGTGAAACTATAAAAAATACGATTAAAATTAATACAAGAAAACGTCAAGACTTACCACTTTCATTACAATTATTAGTGACCCATTTCAACATCATAATAGATTTCAATGTCAAATTATTGTACGAATCAATAAAACCCTCTTGTATAATATCTCCATATTTTTCGACTTCCTCCTCAATTTTATCCTGAACTTCGGTATCATTTTCTTGAGATGGCAACCCTAATAAAAAAACAACTTTATAATCTACTCCAGTAATCGTCGGTTCTTTTTCAATTAACTCTTCTTTTGGCAAATCTTTGGACTTTCTAAGCATTGTCAATATTTTGTCCAAATCTGGACTTTCATCATCGTAGCCTTTTGGTGGAATTTTCATAATATTCGACTGATAATCGTAATCCATGTCTAAATCATTGTCTTGCTCATTTAATTCTTTATTCATATCAAATTCTGGCAACATTTCTTGTTCTTTTTCATCTTCATCTTCAAACCTTTTTTCTACTGGAGCCTCACTTTCAGCGTTGACCAAATTACTTTCTAACACTTTAGCCAGTTTCGGTAAGAACTGAACGATGCCAGATATATCTCGTTTTGGCCTATCTACTCTATTTACACTTAAATTAACATTTTTTGTATTAACCTCTTGAAATAAATCGTACGTATAATTATAATTTTTATATTTCGCTCGAACTAAATTAAAAACTTCAGAAGTATTTAGATAATTTTGATAATTGCCCCAAGTTTCTCGTATGGCCAACCTTTGGGCAAAGTTACTTGTGGAAGAACAGACAACTATAAGTAAGAATAGGTTATGTTTCAAGTTTCTTTTACTTTTTGGACATATATCTTTTGGTTCGTGAAGTGTTGTGACATTGTCTGGTTGAACGTAAATTTTTGTGTCCCTATTTGTGTGCACTGACCAACCCGCTACTGCGACTGCAAAGAAAAAAGTCACTATTTTATTTCATTCTTTTTAGCCAGCTTGTACCTTTTGCTAATTTACACATTTCTTTGAAAACATTTTTTATACTAACATTAACTTTTTAATAATAAAATGCTGATGCTATAGAAATACTCTATTATCATATATGATTCTTATAGATTTATCTAGAAATAAAGAAGAAAAATATTATATGTAATAATAAAAGCTATATGGGGAGAAAAACTTAATAAAGAAAAGAGAATACAAAAATTTTCAAAGGTTGGCTCCTAAACGAAGAGTTGATTAAGTCCTTAAGACAACTGAAAGCGGTACCACTAACCAAATCTATACTAGTATTATATATAAAGCTGAAAAATTTGTTTGGTTCAACGCGCTTATCTTAAGAACAACAGGTTTGAAATGAAAAAACATTTTTGTGTTAGATTAACCATTTATCGAAGGAGGCTGTATGAATATTGCACAAGTGCAAATATAGGTGAGTGACTGTAAAACCGACTGGTAGTGGGTTCGATCCCCACTCGAGGAGATGAAATATTTACTTAAATTTATATTTTCATTTCTTCGCTCTGGTGTCGAGGCAAAGCGCGGCGTTGAGTTCTGCCACTCAACACGCAATGCCTCCAAAATTCGGCAGAAAGTGGGGAACGGAGTGTCTTAACACTAGGTTCCCTCTGCCTACCCTGCTGTGTGTGGGATATAGCGTGAAGCTAATTTAATTTTTTTTTTTTTGCAAATATTATTTATAAATATCAATTGTAAACACGCTATATCAGCGCCTTAAATTTATGAAATTATTTTCCACTACTTTTTTTATATCTTATAAATAACAAAAGTTAAGATATAATAAAGGAGATGAATATTAGGTCTCGTCTCATTAGCATAGACTCGATGCCATAGCTCACAAGGCAATGTATTTATATATTACATGACGTTTATTGTTTCGATATAAACCATAGTGCCTGCGTGTCAGAGCTATCTATGACACGTAGAATATGTCATGACATAATAAAACGAGGCCAGATTGTGGGTTCGATACCCACTCGAGGGGATGAAATATTTACTTAAATATATATTTCCATTTCTTCGCTCTGGTTTCGAGGCAAAGTGCGGCATCGACTTCTGCCACTCAACACGCAATGCCTCCACAATTCGGCAGAGGGTGGGGAACGGAGTCTTAACTAGATTCCCTCTGCCTACCCTACATACAGCGTGAAATTGATTTATTTATTTATTTATTTATTTATATTAAAACTAGTTTAGAGACACGTGTGTTATACACACAACTCTTATTTATTTCTTTTTAACCATAGCCGCAGTAAAAAACAAAACAGAAAATTTAAATAATAATAAAACGGCAACCAACATACTTTAAAATGAATCACAAGTCCAAGTTTTAAAAAAAATGACTTGACAAGTTTAACTTGTCAAGTAATTTTTATGTCAGTTGTCATTTCACTTTCGCCAAATTTATGGTAATCACGATTTCTCTAAGATACAGGGTTCAAACTCGTGATCCGTAGTTTCATAGATAATGGCTAGACTCGTTTTATAATATTGAAATTGAATTGTTTATCTTTAATTGTAAAAATACGGTCAAAATTTACATTGAGAAATACAAGATGGTTGCTTATTCTTTTTAATATTGGTACCTTTTCAATATTTACCTGAGGCATTGTACTTGTGATCTAATATAAAAAAATAAAGAGTTGTGTATGAAACATAAGAGTTCGAGGTATAGTGTGTTACGTCATCACCTATAGTCAGGATTGTACGATACAAAAATATATTTTTCAGTTCGGATCAGTAGTTTTTGAGATTCAAACGTTTAGTCATCAAACTGCCTTATAATATTAATATATACATTAATATAACAACATAGTACAACATATTGAGGCCAGTCGTGGCGCAGCAGCACAAAGTGTGACTGTAAACCGACTGGTTGTGGGTTCGATCCCCACGAGGAGATGAAATATTTACTTAAATTTATATTTCCATTTCTTCGCTCTGGTGTCGAGGCTAAGCGCGGCGTTGAGTTCTGCCACTCAACACGCAATGTCTCCAAAATTCGGCAGAAAGTGGGGAACGGAGTGTCTAAAAACACTAGGTTCCCTCTGCCTACCCTGCTGTGTGCGATACAGCGTGAAGCTGATTTATTTTATTTATAACAACATAGACATCGCTTCGCCGTTTAACGTATTTTTCCTTTTATATTCTTAACAGTGAAAATTAAATGGGATATTATTTTAATGTTCGATTAAAATTTCGGTTTGCAATCGAATTAGTTGACTTTAGGTGCTAAATTTCTAATAAAAACTCGTATTTCCAAAGATACCTTATCGGGCACTAGTTTTAACTTACTAATTTTAGTTTAAGCCATTTGGAAGCATTGCTTATAATGAGGTGAATAATAATTATTTGGATATATTATAGCACCTGTCTTGTTCATCTGGTCTTTAGTGAGGATTGCCTGCTGAGGCGGAGGTCATTGGTTCGATTTCAAGTTTAGATAGCTATTTTTTCATGCTACAGAATATTTATTTATGTATTGTGTGTGTAATCGTTTACTAAATTAGATTTAGTCCTAGACTTCATTTAGGTATTATATAACTTTTTTATAATTTTATAGTATTCTGCCATTACTTTAACAACATAGACGTTAAAAAACAAATGTTTAAATAAAAGAAATAAATTAAGTAAAAAATTCAAAAAGAGACTTAACACATAATATCTCGAAATCGAGTGTAAAGTATATGATGTAGTGTCCTATCACTGTTTTGTTATTTTATTAGCTCACGCTGTATTCGCCGTATAGCAAGATAGGCATAAATAACCTGCTAAAACTCCGTTTCCAACTTTCGAAATATTAGGTGTTGAACGCCGCGCTTTGTCTACCAGTAAGTGACATTTCTTAGTGCCCTGCTCTAATGATTTTTTGGAGAGTAACATCACTCTTTCTAGCAACAAGTTTTACTCTGTTTTAAAAGGTCACTTATGTAATAATATAACCGCGTAGTTCTTATATATTATGTAAACATATCTGTATTACTTAAGACAAGTCTTTTGCAATACATCTGCTATGTGTGTATTTAATGTTATAAAGAAAGTTTCCCCACCAAAAACAATTAACGTGAACATTTTCCTCATTAAGAATCGAACCCATAATTGTAGTGTATAAATATGAAAGAAAAACACAGCGTTCAGTTTCGCCACTCAACGATCAATGTCTCGAAAATTATTCGTGGAGTACAGAATATTTTAACACGTGTTTTCTTGTGTTTACCCTTATATATGCGGGATGCAGCAGGTAAAAAATACAAATATCTAAATAGTTATACAAATGATGAATAAACGATATGTTTCCAGATTTTTTTTTATTTTTAAGATTAATTACAATCATAATTTATATAGTATAAGTTATAACTCACCTTTAGGTACTTGATCGTTGGCCCTATTATACACAGGTATGTAGAGGAACACACAGAACAGTATCATAGCTGTGCTTATCAGGGAGAATTTGGCCACTAACGTCACCGCCCACCGCTTCTCTTTTTGTAGCTTGACCTCGCTCGGTAGAAGCCGACGATGTTGATCGTATCTGGAATATTTTTTTAAATAAAAAAATCAGGTTCACACTGCATCCAACACAGGATAACCAGAGGGAACCTAGTGTTAAAACACTCCGTTCCTCACTTTCCGACAAATTCTGGAAGCATTGCATATTGAGTGGCGCGCTTTATGTATGTTACTAGAACGAGATAATGAAATTAATTCAGTCCCACTGCGCCACGACGCCCAGAAGAAAGAATTAATTAAGAAAGATGATTTAAATTTAATAATTTAGTTTCACGTATGTACCAGAGTTAGCTAGTAGTGAGACTCCTTTTCCCACGCTTCGCTAACTTTCAAATTTGCGTGGTAAGTGGCGGAAACTGACGCCGCGCCTTGTCTTGTTGTACAGCGAAGGAATGGAAATAATACATTTCCGACGACTGAAAATCGAAGCGACACCCACAGCGTTCACAGTAATACCAATAATTGTACCAAGCAAAATAAAAAAATACTGCCGTTATTGTAAAAAATAAATAAATTCTATACAGACAGATACAAAATATCAACATAATTATCATGTTAATGCTCATTATATTCCAATGCATAGTAGTTAAAGGTAATTGTTTATAAAGCCTTGCAAATCGCCCGCATGTATTTAATACACGTTGGATGTATAAGGATGATCTTTGCTCTGTTTTAATAAACAAACTAAAAAATAGATAAAAATTATCCAAAAAAAAAACAGAAAATAAATATTAAAAAAGAACTGATACTCTTTAAACGGCTGAACATATTTTTTCTGAATGATGGCTAAGAACAATCAGAATTAAGTCACCTTTCAAATAAAGAAAACTACTTACGTCAAATCGATTCATCAATTTACCCCCGTTATAAGGCTATTATTTTTTACGTTTTATAACAAATTTATAGTTTACAAATTTTTTCCTACACCTAGATCCTGGTGTGCCAAATTTCATAATTCTAGGTTAACCGGATGTACCCTATTAATTTTGATTCCCTTTATGATATTGTTGAAATCAGCGTTTTTTACTATTAAGTCTATTATTTTTTAAGGATATACAAATGCATAGTTTTCAGATTTTTTTCTGAACTAGTACTACCTATTGATGCTAGCTGCCAAATTTCATAATTGATGGTTAACCGGAAGTTAACTTTGCTTCCCTTTTTAGTGTGGAAATACGCGTTTTTTGTTTTATAAACGGTCATGTCTTTTTATTAAGTAAATGTATAAATACGGTTGTTTTTTCAAGAAATCATGAGGTCGTAGATCTAAGTATATGGTTTTAATTTCAAATCGATATCCCCAAGAGTTCCTAAATAAATGCTACTCGAAAAATGGAATATAGCTAGTACTATAAAGTCGCTAGTCGCTATTATAGAAGTACTCGTCTAGATAGATAGAAGCATTTAAAACATCATAGATTTTTTGAAGAGTTAACGGGATTAGTCGAGAAATAAATACATACATATATAAGAAAAAATAATAATAACCAACTGGTAAAGTAAGTTGCGTATGAAACAACCATATTATGTTGAACATTAGTCAATTTGGTAACGGTTGAGTGGATCCAAATGAAATTTAACGCACGAATATATTTTTGATATGCTCTATATGTTTTTAGGATGAATGTGATATATATATATATATATATATATATATAGTTTTGTAACTGTATCCCGCCCATAGCAGGGTAAGCCATTTGGCGGTAAAGGGGGAGGGCGGGGACCTCTTCCCGTTTTGTTTGATTACCAGAGCGAGGAAATGAAAATGTTTATTACTCGAGTTGGAATCGAACTCACAACTGTCACGTTTGCACACGCTGTGCCACCGCGCCACTGCGCAATGGCGTGGAAAGTAGATATGCAATGTCTTTTAAGCAAATAATAAGTGGTAAAAAGTGTCATGACACTAGAATAACTCAGCAAAATGCAGCAAATATTAATAACTAATACTTTTGTTACATACTACCTACCTACTAGCAATATCATTGTTTCACACATCTATAAATGACTGCTCTATTCTTGTCATACATGACGTTATTAGCGAAGTACCTATGTGTATTATTGGAACAGCTTATAATGAATTGGGTCGCGGTTTCGATTCTACTGCAGGAACAAAACAATCTTACCCAAAAATCAAAGAACAATGGCACGAGATATTCTGTGGATGAATTACTTCGTGAATTTGAATGATTAATTTTTAATGAAAATTATTTTAGTTTTGATATTTTTTCGGTTTACGCTGTTTCCCGGATATATTTGATTACCGGATGGCATAGAAAGCTTACTTTTAAGACACTCTGTCCTCCGTTTTTAGGACAATACCGGAGACGGACGGAGTAGACAACGCCGCGTTGTCTTCGAGACCGAAATGAAAATAAAAATGATTTAAATAAGTTCATCGTGTTTATAGAGAGGGAGATACATATGGCATCATCGAGGTGATCTTATGATTGAGTCGAGGCCTGATGTTTTACGGTCGCAAAAGAAGAAGAAGAAGAGAAAGGTTACCAACCTGTAACTACTATCATCGCTGTCTCGATCGGAGTAACCATCGTCATCCCATTGCTGGTGGACATCGCGTGCCATGTATTTGTACTGAAAAGAGGTGAAAAGTGGTTAGAAATATAACTAAAACCTAGTAAAAAATTAAACTATCTTCACGCTATATCCCGCACACAGCAGGGTAGGCAGAGGGAACCTAGTGTTAAGACACTTCGTTCCCCACTTTCTGCCGAATTTTTGGAGGCATTGCATGTTGAGAGTCGACACCAGAGCGAAGAAATGAAAATATAAATTTAAGTAAATATTTCATCTCCTCGAGTGGGGATCGAACCCACAACCAGTCGGTTTTACAGTCACACTTTGTACCACTGCGCCACGACTGGCCTCAAATAAAACCTAGTAAATTTTAAGATTATATTTCATATATAATATATACACGGACAGATAGTCTAGGTGGTGAGAATCCAAAAAAGATTTAATGTCTTCTTTATTGTTTTTCTTTATCGTCTCTTATTGTCAGTCTTAGCTTTCCACCAAAATTCAAGACACTCGGGGTTGAGTGGCGGAGACAGGACATTAACACCGCATTCCGTTTTTTTAAAGGGGGAACATAAAAATATTTTATTCCCAAAGCAGGGATCGAACCTACAATTATCGCGTATATAGTAGACACTGATCTGGTCGTGGCGCAACGGTACAGTATCTGACTATAACCGAGACCGTTATAGGTTCGATTCCCACTCAAGCGAAAGAATCATTTCCGTGCTCTAGTTATAAGACTAAGCGTGACGTTGAGTTACAATTCAAAATTTATGTACATTATGTTCCCTCTGCCTATGACCCATAGCTGACCCATAGCTGGGTCTATGTAAAGTTGTTTTATTATCTCTTTATACACTATATTTTTCTTACACCAGTATTAGGCCTGTAAGGATAAAAAAAGGAAAAATTTCAACTTAATAAACCCTTTGTATTCCAAGAAAATTGGGTCGATACGACCTCCCTAATATTAAAAATGCATCAATAGGAAATGACATTACTTTTTATAGGGTTCCGTGCTAAAGTTAATTAAAAAGGATACCCAACGCTGTGTGAACACTAGCTATTTGCTAACTGAGGTTGTGGGTTTAAATCCCGTTGTAGGGAATATACGTATTTTATAAAAATGAATTGTGAATGATTATTATATAGAGGTGTGAAAAATATTGATTATGAAGAAGCACTATCGTAAAAGTTATAATATAAAAAATACATCGTTGTCCTTGAAACTTTTCGTTTTTTTATTAAGCGAAGCGAACACCCCATTAAATAAATAAAAATATTATAAGCGGTATTTGAACATACAACTATCGCCTTTTTAGTGGTAAACATGACAATTTCAACCCGGTTGTATTATGTTGTATATATTTAGAACCAGCATTCCGCTCGCGGTTTTGTTCACGTGATCTTCATAATTAGGGTTATAGCGTTATATCCTATTCTAGGTTTTTTTTTTTAAATTAACATTTTACTGATAATACTTGTGGTACCAGTCCAGGCCTCTACGGCCCAACTGCAAAATCGACTCAACAAACGACGGTTGTGGGTTCGGTCGAGATGCTAACAGCATAAATAACTTGTAACGAGCGTATAAAAATTTCGACCTAGCTTGATGAGCACGTATGACTTAGTGGTCAGAGCGACTGTTCGGTTTCCAGGATGCGCGGGTTCGAATCCCTAGTTCAAATTTTTCTACGTTTTCTAAATAAGTATTTTTCTTTTCTAAGTGTGGATTATCACTTTAAAAATGTCAGAAATATTGAAAAAGTTATTTGATATATTTCTTTGTTTGATAAAATTTAAATATCCTTTATTTTGCTGTATTTGCTTTTATATGATTCGAATTAAAACTTCCTCTCGAATCACTTTATTTTTTAGACAAAAACGCGATTTAATGTTATATTGTGCGAATGCGACAACCATACAACATGCCTCGAAAACATAGCGGAACGCAAGTGTCTTAATGGCCAACAGAGTCTCTTAATAATAGGTCCCCGGGTTCCTTCTGCCTCCCGCTATGCTTCCGCATCCCGCTACGTGCAGGGTACAACGTAAAGCTAAAAAAATTTTACAGCAAAACGAACATAATCATAAAAGTATTACAGAAAAATAAATTACCAACAACGATTGAGTCTCTTGCAATATTTCAAAAAGTGCAAAAACGTCATTGTTGCACCAAACGTGTACTATTGTTTCTATAAGTAGGTGTAACACCTAAACCGAATTGAATACTAAAATTGGCTCGCGGTGAAATTAATTGAATTCAAAGGAAGTCCTCCATTTAACACTTGCGGACCCACCGCTATTGCTAATACATATTCTATTTATATAAAAATCTATATATGTACTAAATAAATGATCTCTCTGGTCTGTCTGTGTAAAAATATTTGAGAAAAATTGTTTTTGTGTGGAAAGCCATGATTCTTAAATATTTCTGTTTGTCGGTTCGTTTGTGCACGTTAATCTCAGAAACAACTTATCAGCTTCACGTTGTATCTCGCACACAGCAGGATAGGCAGAGGGAACCCACTTTCCGCCGAATTTAGGAGGCATTTGCGTGTTGAGTGGCGGCGCTCGACCCCGCCCTTTGCATTGACACCTGAGCGAATAAATGGGCAGTCGTTTCTTAACCGATTTAAATGTTAGCTTCACGCTGTATCCCGCACACAGCAGGATAGGTAAAGGGAACCTAATGTTAAGACACCAGAGCGAAGAAATTATAAAGAAAAATTTAAAATAATATTTCATCTCCTCGAGAGTGGATCGAACCCACAACCAGTCGGTTTTACAGTCACACTTTGTGCCCCTGCGCCACGACTGACTTCTATTCCGATTATATCGGATTTAAATGTACTTTTCACTATTGTATTTTATTACAGTATAAAAATAACTCTTATTAATATTAATTAGGCTGAAATAACAATAACCACTACATATGTAGGATGAGTATGTGGTAAGAATTTTATAAGCGTAATTACAAAGAAAGAAATTGGCAAAATTGCCAAAATTCAAAATGTATGCGATTGTTGTTATTCCAATCTAATTTAAGAGAAAGTTTATGTAGCTAAAATATATGCATAAGTATTTTTGTATGCCGGATCTGAATCCGCACCACTTGAATATCAGCCCAACTGTCTGATCAAATAGCCATACGTTTTTATCAATCTATTTCGAAATTCTTATACGCGCGCTTCTAACTTATTATAGTCAGCATCACTGTAAGGAGATTTTTAGAAATTTTTGTTACCTTTTACTTTTTATTCCACAGCAGAGTAGACAGAGGGAACGTATTAAATTGTAAGCTATACAATATTAGTAAGTTGAACGTGTGACCCTCTTGCCAAGACTATGATTAACATACAACAACTGAGTCATAGACGTTAGTCGTACTGACGGACTACTAAATAGATGTTGAGGTTATATTCATTATATAATATAGTGTTCCGCTTATAGATATGGATCTGCCCGCGTAGACTAAAATGTTTATTTATTTTTTTAGCATTCCGCTATACCACACATAGCAGCGAAGGCAGAGGGAACCTGGGAACCTAGTGTTTTCCATTAAGACACTTTCGTTCTCCACTTTACGCCGAATTCTTAATTGCATGGTATTGCGTGTTGAGTGGCGGAACTCAACGCCACGCCTTCCTTTAACTATGGCGAGAAAATTAAAGCATTAATTCCCACCTAATATTCCAGACATTACGTGTTGACTAGCCGATCTCAACGCCACGTTTCTCTTATTATTACCAGAATGCAGATCATTGCATTTATTATTTTTAATAAAAAAAATAGTTTCTTAAGACATCAAAAAAAAATATATTTCAATATATTAATAAATTTAATTACATTACAATGTGGAAACGGAGTGTCTAAAAACACTAGGTTCCCTCTGCCTACCCTGCTGTGTGCGGGATACAGCGTGAAGCTGACATTACAATGTAAACAACATTTTAAAGTATCATACTACTTACTAATAATCCATTTAACAAAAGTTAAAAATAAACATAAAATCATAATACATACATCATATACTGCTATAGTATACACAGTATGTACGTGGCTTCCGGCACATTTTAGGGCTTCTTTTGTTAAATACACTCACGTCTACGAGCGTGTCGCAGTGGGACATCTTTTGAATGGAATTGCGAAGGTTGTGGGTTCGATTTCCACTCGGAGGAATTAATTATTTTCATTTGATTGGTCTGGTTAGGTTAGGTTAGGTATATATTACCGCCACTCAACGTGCATGTTGCAATATCTCCGTTAATTGGGCGGTGCTTGGGAAATGGAGTGTCTTAAGACTAGGTTCCCTGTGCCTACGCTGCTATTTTTATATACGGCGTGGAGCCGATGTATTCCATAAAGGCTAAATTGAAACGTGAAGACGATTTGACAGGCGTATGACTGTAAGTGCGACGGGTGGTGGGATAGATTCCCAATTGAAAAATTAAATATCGAGACGTGGCACGGCGTTACGTTCCGCCAGTCGGAAAGTGGGGAACGGAGTATCTTAACTATGTTATCTCTGCCTAATTTACTGCGGGATACATGGTAAAACTTATTAAAAAAATAAGAAATGTGCCACTTACATTTGTAATGAAATATTTAATATGATCTAAACATGGATATGAAGCTACAATCGTCGTTTAAGACTTAACAACCAAACCAACAAACTATGATGTCGAAAATAATCAATAATAATGCAAGCTTTGAGAGAGACACGAGTGACAATTTTCACAAAACTCGCGGCACTCTTAGGTTAATTAACAAAGAAAATGGGTCACATTCGTTATATCATAAAAGTCAAAGTCAATTTTATATTTTGCTAGTGTGTAAACAATAAAAATATATGAATTGCCTATACTACTGTCTAGTAATCGAACTCCGTCGCATCAAGAGACATCGTAAATATGACTATATATGACATTTTGCTTTAATATCAAGACAATCTAAATGGAGACCAATTTTAAAAAACTTCAATACAAAATCGTTTTCATTTAAAAAATTAGTTGTAACTCGTTTCCCTTGAACATTTGTTCAGTCGACCTTTCAAAATGTATTGTCATAACTTTTACTTTAATTAAACAGTAGTCAGTCAAAGAGGCCTAATCTAAATATTTTATCAAAAAAAAAATTATATTTAATAATACCTACCTACTATACCTTGAGGCCAGTCGTGGCGCAGTGGTACAAAGTGTGACTGTAAAACCGACTGACTGCCTCCAAAATTCGGCAAAAAGTGGAGAACGGAGTGTCTTAACACTAGGTTCCCTCTGCCAACCCTGCTGTGTGCGTGATATAGCGTGAAGCTAATTTAATTTAATTTTTTTTTAATAATACCTACATGGATTCTTTAGTGGACCTCTATTCGCTTAGGTCTATGTAATGATAAATGATATTTTAAAAGCACTTTGCGTTGACTTTTTTTAAATAATAGAAAATATAGTATAATTATTAATGACTATTGTGATAGACTTTGGCATGTAAAATAACGTAAAAACCTCATTTTTCCCCCATTATCATTTTCAAGAAACCTTTATCAGTGCAACCACACTTAAATCTGCGTTCGAATTACAAAAAAAAATCGATGTCAATAACACATTAACCGAATATTTTACGTATATACATGTATGTACCTATAAACGTTACTTATTTATATAAAATATTTTCATTTCTTCGCTCTGGTGCCGTGACAAAAGCGCTGCGTTGAATCCGTCACTCAGCACGCAATGCTTCCAGATTTTCGACGAAAAGTAGGGAACGGAGTGTCTTAACACTAGGTTCCTTCTGCTTACCCTGCTGTGTGTGGGATACAGCGTGAAGCTGATTTGATGTGAATATTAATTTAATGTATATTTATAAGCTGGTCGTGGCGCAGTGGCACTAAGTGTGATTATAAAACCGACTGGTTGTGGGTTCGATCTCCACTCGGGGAGATGAAATATTTACTTAAATTTATATTTCCATTTCTTCGCTCTGGTGTCGAGGGAAAAGCGCGGCGTTCTGCCACTCAACACGCAATGCCTCTAGAATTCGGTAGAAAGTGGGAAACAGAGTGCCTTATGACACCAGGTTCCCTCTGCCTGCCCGTTTGTGTGCAGGATACAACGTGAAACTGATTGGAATATTTATAAAAAAATGTAAAATATGTTCACTCTTGTCACTTTTTTTATCGCCCTGGTCCTGCTGGCCGTAATATCAGATACATACTATGAAAATACAAAATTATTAACGGATAAGATCCAGAATTTATTTTATAATTACATACTTTACAGTTCAAAATGTCGCCGTCGAGACATGGTGGTACTCAGGCGTGTTATAATGTACGCGACAGTATTGTAAAATGATGTGTTCTCGGAAAGATGAATCAATAAGATTTACTTTAGCCATACAATATTCATACATGCATATGTAATTTTATTTGTTCATCATTCACTTACTGTGTTTATTTAAATATTTCCACCGACTAGAAATTGAACCAACGACTATTGCCACAGGACCTTGGTGGTGCACTGGGACTGCGTTTGAATGTCACACACAACACAACGGTTGTGGGTTCGAAAAGGGGAGGACCTCACGCGGTATACAGCAAAAGCCGCATATTAACAGTATATTACAGACTAGTGGGCGCGCGCAGCTTCGCTCTCTAATTTGTACCCTTAGGGGTTAATTCAAAAAAAAAACTACGAAACACGTGTTCAATAAAATATTTTAAAGAGTCTGAATTTCAAATTTTATAAAAATCGGTGACGATTTAAAAAAAATCCATACAAACTTTCAACCTCTATTTCATCCCTTTAGGGTAAACATTTTCAAAATCCCTTCTTAGTGGATGTCCAGATTATGAAAATGAACATCTGTCCAAATTTCACGTTTCTACCATCAGCGGTTACGGCTGTGCGTGCATCTAACCTCAGTCCGTCAGGTACATGTCCCTTTATATATATAGATAGATAGATAATAGAACAAATACTATATTTTTATACAGGAAAATACGTTAAAAAATATATTAGGCCACTTTTAATGTGACGTAACATTTATACATAAGTTTACATTGTTTCAAGTGTATTACACATTATTGTAAACCAGTTTCACTTTCACACTTAATTTTGGAGCTCAATTTAAAAATAGAAGGTCATTGTAATAAGATGAGGCCATCGTGGCGCAGTGTAAAACTGAAAGCACGATAATTATGGGTTCTACTCCATTTGAAGAAAGAAATATTATAATTTTCCACTCTGGAAACGACATAGAGCGGCGTTGAGTTCCGCCATTGACACGATGTTTCGAAAATTGGGCGGTGCGTAGGGAACTGTGTCTTAAAAATGTTTCCTCTGCCTGCTATATGCGGGATACAGCGCAAAACTTTAGTTTAATCAAATGTAAACTATTTTAAACATCAAATTAAATATGACCAATAAACAGCTGGCAACTTCGTTTGCATGGAATATGAAATATTAAATTCCGTTTTCCCGTTCCCGTTGGAATTACGAGAAATCTTCAGAGCTAAGTAACTGATAACACTAACTGGGCACATCGCCCCACTATTATGGGTAATTCATTATTTTTATTTCCTTGCTCTGATAAGATGGTGCTGAGTTCCGCCACTCAACCTACTATGGATAAAAAATTGGGCGGTACGTAGGGATCGGAATGTCGTACATAAGAGTACACTAGATTCCCTTTGCCCGCATGCTATACGCGAGATATCAAACTCTCGAGTGTCAAAATAATTGACAAACAAGTTACAGCTCGCAAATTCGTTTGTGTGAACAATAAAACATACATTCCCGTTGGAATTTCGAGGTATCCTTAATCCTAAGTAACTTACAGGCGACGCACAGGCAAGTCGTGGCGCAAGAGCACAAGCGTGTAACTAAAACTGTGACAGGCTGTGGGTTCGATTCCCATTCTAGCCCTAGTAACGAGGCAAGAGCGCGCCGTTGAGTTCCGCTACTCAACACACAATGCCTCCAGAATTCGGCGAAAAGTAAAGAATGGTAGTGTCTTAACACTGGGTTCCCATGTTTTCTCTGCCTATCCTGCTTATGCACATAACAGGGTAGGAATTCTTAATGTCTTCACCGTAAAGATACCGTTTATAAAAACAGATCGTACTATGATTTGACAAGAAAAAAAATATGTTTAAATTAACACTAACAATATAACCTTTATTACCAGATTACACGACGCAACGGATGGTAATGTTTTTATCAAGTTGTAGTTGTAGTGTATGTATAAATAAGAAACATTTACTAAAACGTATTATTAAAAAGAAAAACAAAAAAGCCGACTCCATAAAACTAAAGAGAAAAAAAACAAGTACAATAGTTAACATTCGCGGGCATTGTAAAATTTTAAATGGGTCCCGACAGTCAGTTAATCTTAATAATTAAAAAGTTAAAAACCAAGCCCAATAGGCTTACTTTTTTACTTTTTAATTATATGTAGTCGAGATATGTTTTTTTATAAATATGACAAGAAAAAGCATGCCGTCGAACCTGGAGAAACTATTTTAAAGATACTCCGTTCTTTACTTTCCCACTCTTTTGTCCGAGGAAGAATCGATCCCACAACTATCGTTATTCTGGACCAGATAGCTTCAAATATAAACTGTAGTATGTACCAAGAAATATACATATAATAATTTACATTATAATCAATTATAAATAGAAATGACTCCATGTACGAGTATAAACGGTATGTATAGAAACAACACTTTAGAATATTATAAAAAAATTGTCGTCGCAGGCAGCTTTTCTGTTGTGCGAACTTTAAGAAGTAAAAAAAGTTCCCGTTCCCGTTCCCGTTTTAGGTTTCCAGTTTCCTCCCCTACATCTAAACTAACGTACCTAAATGCCAAATGTCAACTTTCTGAGTCAACAACGACGCTCATGCATAATAACTGATCCACGGGTACATAGAGCACGGCGTTGAGTTCCGTCAATTAAGTGAACATTATGCAGGAATTCGAAAAGAGAGCTGACTTTCAACTTATGCTATAAGTAAAGTGACTAATAATAATTAACTATGCATATTAATTAAATGAGAATCAATTAGTCAATCAATCAATCAGCTTCACCCACGCAGCAGGGTAGACAGAGGGAACCTAGTGTTAAGAAACTCCGTTCTCCACTTTCTGTCGAATTCTGGAAGCATTGCGTGTTGAGTGGCAGAACTCAACGCCGCGCTTAGCCTCGTCCACCACAGCGAAGAGATGGAAATTTAAGTTTAAGTAAATATTTCATCTCTTCGAGTGGGGATCGAACCCACAACCAGACGGTTTTACAATCACGACCGGCCTCAATTAAATGAGAAAATATATGATTATTGTTTTGTAATCAAAATGTAAAACGGAAGTGAGTAAAACATATGTACTCGTATACTCTGTGTATACTCAGTAGCAATTTAATTGAATAGGACTTGAATATGTTATCAAAAAACAATGGAGTTTTATATAAAAAAAACCGGTCAAGTGCGAGTCGCACTCGTCCACTGGCTAGTAGTAGTTACTACTAGTAGACTAGTTTCAAATATAAAATGTTAACTTTGGCTTTAAATATGAAACATAATATCTTGAAATTAAATTCGGGCCTATAAGCATGTTAAATATTATGCATATTAAAACTAATTACATGGTATGATTACATGACGGCGTAACACAACGCCGCATACATTGTTTTTGTCATAACCACTTTAAATGAAATCACATATTTAAATACTCTGTAAAAACCGAATACAATGAAAACAAAAGAGATTTTGGCAAAAATTAAAAAAATATTTTCTGAAACAATACATTGGTTAAGAATGACGCACACAATCACAACCTATCAAAGGAACAACGCCGCATACGCCTCATTGAAGAAATCGTGTCGTAGGTATTGGCGGTGAAGTTGAACGTTGTTCAGGCTTATTATAAAAAATACGTAATTACGTGAAATAGAACGAGAGATATCCCATTCTCGTTTTGAGAATGTAGTAATAGGAATTTACGTTATTGTTATCTATTCCATAAAAATTGTGAAATGAAAAACAAATCCTAAAGACAATCGATTTGAACTGTTGACAAATCTTGATAATTTTTTTTAAGTGTGGATTTGAAATATTTTATCCTATATGCTGCTTCCGTAAAAGGAGCTCAGACGATTCCAGTCTTTTGTATTATCATACTAATTTATTTTTTCTTACATGCATGGAAACAATGGTATAATTTTCTTTAATTGTGTGTATTGTTTTGTTTCTTATTCTTACCACCATATTTAGATTTCTATTGCAACTAGGTTTTATCTGAAGCTTCTCTAATGTGGTCAAATGAAAATTTATAAGAGTTATGTGTTTTTTTAAAAACATAAAAATTTTAATGTTAGCATTATTTGAAACTGCATGGTGCTGCACTCTTGAAATCCGTCCCAGTACTCTGAACACCGAGCCACACATCCTCTTCGAGCTAGGTCCAAATTTTTATGCAACATTTCTATGTTCCTGAACTTAATTCTACCCAAAAAAAACTCTTAAGCTTTTTAATATTAGTATAGACAATATAGATTATTATAAATGGGCAATTTAAGAAATAATTTCTAATATTTTTTAAATATACTATTTATACATGTTTTTTAACTGGAGGCAGCATTGTGGCACTGTGAGTTTGTTTAATTGTAAATATGATGGTACAAAATACAATTCAAGTAGATTGAGGAATATCAATTATTTACAATTTCCACACTCTGGAAAAGAGTGCTCATTTTATAAAAAATCCAAGATGTTTTAATCTGAAAAAAAAATTTGTAAACTCAAGCTTTACCTCTAAATAACACATGACATGACATAATTGTGTCTTAATTGGCTTCTATAAAAAGTCTTCAAAATATATTAAATTAAAAATATATTTAATAAGTCTATTTAAGATATACAAATTCTACCTTTATATTACAAAGATTATTAACTGATATAAGAAGATATGGGTTGATAATTCAGTGATTACCTCTTCCTTTATTCAAATAATTCTATAATATTTAAAAAAAAAAACAACATTGTTTACAAAAATAATTATTATTTTTTCCATTTCAAATTATACTTTTGACACTTAAAAGCCTTATTCCCACGCAGAGTGACACTTAAATCTCAGCAGATGCTAATTAAACACTAAAAAATGTGTCAACCAGTATAAATATACACGACTCTTCTATGAACCTCTGAACTCAAAGTCAAGGACAACCATAAAATTCTTTAGAAAATTACAATAAGCGTAGTAGGATACATATTCATTATATATCACTAGGAAATGCAGTAAATAAATGATATATTGTTTAAGCTACATTAAGAAATTATTGCGAAAATAATGTTTCTCACGAGCGAAACGAAGACGCATAATGTAAACATTTATTACATATTCAAATACTTACATTTATGTGGGCTTCTATATAAAATAACACAAAACAAAAGTTTCACCTAGTATTAATTCATAACTTGTTTGTTACGTGCGTTATAAACATAATATATTATAAATATTTACATTTAAAATGAACGACGGGCGTACGTTGGGAATTATATTTGCTACTGCGGTTTCGTGGTGGGGTGGCCACTGCGGCCATTTTAGTGTTGTCATGCTTTTGAATGACAGTTGCCTTTCCTAGTATTTTTTTAAATTCAAATTGCTTTAAGATGAATGAACGAGAGGACTTAAAATATTATTTTGTTGTTACGTTTTTTGTAATTATTGTCGCTGTAATATACTTCTTATTTAACAAGGCTTTAAGGCATCACACTTGTTATAATGTTTTAGATGGAGAGAGATAGAGAGATTTTAATAACTTTAAGATTAAAGAAACAATAATGTAAAGTAAAGATTAATTAGACACATTAAATTTTGTGACAAAAAACATGTAATAATATATACAAAACAATTATAAAATAAAAAAAATAACCCAATATTAATAAACAAATCCGCTTCACGCTGTATCGTGTCGTGGCGCAGAGGCACAAAGCGTGACTGCAAAATCGGGTTGTGGGTTCAATCCTCATTCGAGGAGATGAAATGTTTATTTAACTTCGTATTTTCATTTATTAGCTCTGGTATCGGATCAAAGCGCGGCGTTGAGTGCCGCTACTTAACACACCTCCAGAATTCGGCGGAAAGTTGGGAAGTATCTTAACACTAGGTTCCCTCTGCCTACCCTGCTGTTTGCGGTATACAGTGAGACGCTGATTTATTTATTTTTATTTTATAAATATTTCATCTCCTCGTGTGGAAGTCGATTTTACAGTCACATTTTGTGCCCCTGCGCCATGGCTGGCCTCACTATACAGTATATATTAATAAATGATTTTGTTCATTTTATAAATAAGACAGATAATTGGTTGCCTGTAAACCACCATACACCATAACGGACCATAATTTTACGCGATAACGTCATAAGTAAACACTAATGAAAATACAAGACGAAATTAATTAATTTGCCGCATTTATACAATAGAACTGTAATTGCAAGTAGAAATATTTTTTTACTGCCTTGAAGAAGAACGAATTATAACAAATACTTCCCCAAATTGATTTAAGGATTCAGACTGAACAATCTATTTTTTTTATCATTATTATTGTTGTTATGTAATATAAAATTAAACGTAGACAAAATGTTTTGGAATAGACCTTATCAGGAAAACGTAATTATAAACGCTCAGCAACAACAAGTTTACTTTTGCTGAACAGTACTTGTTAAGTTTAAGTTAAGATCTATACGTGTTTTTTTAAGCTTCCATATTAATTTTCCTTTGACCACATTAAATTTTAAATTTAAAAAATATACAAAAGCTGAAGATTTTATTTGGTTAAACGCGCTAAACCTGAGATTGTTCCTTTTCCTGAAAATTCTTTTGCGTTTCTTAGTCCGTTTATGTGCTATAAGGCTATAATATATTACGTGATTCGTTTCGATGTAACCCACTTATGTAGTATATGAAACATAAACTTCGATAACGCCAGTAAAAATAATTTCAACTTAGTGGAGAATCTATTGTTAATTTATTATTACTCATCAACTCACTCTAAATTCACAGCAAAACTACAAAAAAAGATTAATAAATAACTTTAGTAATGAATGTAGTTTGAATGAGAGATTATTAGATTAAATGTTTCCCTTTTATAAATTGTTAATAAGTTTTTTTTTAATAAAATAAGTAAAATTTTTAAATACATACTTTTTTTATAACTTTTTAGTTACATGACTTTTATTCATATCGACAATATATTAATAAAATTTGCAATTAGTAATTAACATTTTGAATTTATCATTGAGCATACTTTACTACAAATTAGAGATTTTTTTTCACGGGTAGGACGCAACAATAGACGTTTCGTTTCTTTTACATGTACAAATATTAAAACAATGAATATATTAAATAATAATTTTTAATTAATCATTCTTATTAATTTTAATTAATTAATATCTATACAATACACAAAAAAAGTTATTATAATTTGATAGTTTCTAAAGAGAATGTATAATTTTATAATGTACAGCTGTCAAGGAATCAGCGTGATTTGGAATGTTTCTTTATTTACATTTTTCATTAGTAAAATAAAATCTTTGTATTTGTGTAACATAAAAATCTAAAAAAATGGCTGCTAATGTTTCTAGGAATCAAATTTTATCATTATATAAGGCGCTTATGAAAGAATCTCAGAAATTTACAAACTACAATTTCAGGTAAAGTTTCATAATATAACCGTATTATATAACCTCAAAAATATTGAGTTCAATTTTGAAGTATTCTGAAATATTTTTTTTATTACATTTGATATTTATTTGATAATTGACAATAATTGTACTTTGTATACGTGATGCTTATGTATATCAACACAATATTTTGAGTTTACTAAATCTTATAAAAATCCCGAAGTGGGGTTTTCCTCACTCAACTCACAATTCCAATAAGATCAGAAGAGGGGAGCAAAATATATACTATCAAGTTGCATACAATAAAATAAAAATCAAAATATTCTTCCTTTAATTAGGCCATTACAAACACTTGCATCACCAAGTTACATCACAATTTAAATAAAATAAAATAAAATTATCGAAAGTTATTTCTGCCATAAAAGCCACAAAAAAAGCAGTTGTTCTTTTTAAATGCAATGTGACACTTATTATTTTCACCCTATCCAGAGTATCCTGCATATCTATATGATAGGCAGAGAGACATTTTCCCTCTCTTTGAATTTTGTTCAGGCATGTTGTGTGGAGTTGTACAACTCCGTTCTGCTCTGTCTCATTACCAGGATGATTTTTGTATATTACAGATTGTATGCCCTGAGAAGAGTTAAAGATGCATTCAAAGAGAACAAGTCCCTTTCAGACCCTAAAGCTATTAGAAAAGAATTTGAATATGGCAAAGAAAATTTGGAAATCATCAAACGGCAGGTACATAATTTATTTATATTTTTTTTAGCTTTTCTCTTTATTAAACAGATAACAGATACAGTAGGGTAGGCAATAAGAAATTAGTGTTAAAACACTCTGTTTTTCAGATTCTTCCTAAATTTAAAGCATTGTATTTTGAGTGATGAATTTTAACTTCATGGAAATTGTCCCACAACCACTTCACTTTGCAAAAGCCTTATTATTATACACTTCAAGGATACATGTTAAAAAGAAACTATTATAACCTATACTTGACTTATTATGAATACAATTTGTGTCATTTAAAACCATCTTGTAAGTGAGAATGAGTAATGATAAGTAATTATGATAATTGAATAGTTGTGGTGTGGAGGCTTAAACATGAGACTATAAGCCCAACAGGTTGTGGGTGCAATTCCTACTCAAGGAAACGAAATATTTGATATTTTCATATCTTGTTCTGGTTATGAGGCAAAGTGCACTGTTGAGATCCCTCACTCAACACACATTCTTATTGATTGTCACACTTATAATATTACTAGGACTATAAGATTTAATATTTTTTTAGGTGATTATAGGTGACATTTACAAAACTGAGAAGCTTGTTATTGAAAATATTCAATAAAGAATGTTAAAATGTATTTAACACCACAGACATAAAAAGAAATACAAAAACTGAGAAGAGAGGTTAAATATTCCTTTTTTTAAATTCTGCTGTATGTGTTTAAATGTAAAATATAAATTATAATTTAAAATAATAATAATAATATGTTAAAATAGCATATAGAAAAAAAAATAGAGAAAAAGCATAATCCAAATTTATTAGTAGATATGTATGAATCCTAATTAATAAATTATAATTTGCAGTGGACCATACTCTGATTGTAATTGCATTTGTTGTGGAATCAATTCCTATTTTGAGTGTTTTTCCTGTTCTGGTGAACTAAGTCTAGTGTTCCACCACTTAAATTAGAAAATGGAGTGTATTGACACTAGGCTACCGATGCCTATTTAGCTACCAACAGGATAATGTTCAATACATAAAAACATGTTTTTGAAGTGATTGAAATTTTCACCTGTAGCTGGTGTTGCATGAGGTTGTGGGCAATGGTGATCACTTACCATCAGGTGACTCACACTTGTTTGCCTTGTTCTTTTCATAAAAAAGAAACAAATGTACCCAACAACTTATATCATCTTTCAAACTTACTTATCCATCATAAAAAAAAACAATAATGTTTAAATTTAAAAAAAAAGTAGAGAAAGTAGTGATGCAGGGACACAAAGTGTAATTGTAAACGTGACTGGTGGATTGACTCTGGTGTCGAGGCAAAGCGTGTCGTTGAGTTCTGCCACTCACCATGCAATGCATCCAGAATTTGGTAGAAAGTGGGAAATGGAATATTTTAACATTAGGTTCCATTAGGGTGCTTTGTGCCATATACAGTGTGAAAATGTTTTTTTTTTTATTATATTATATTTCCTTTATGTGTACAACCATACTATATTTTTTTTCTCTTTGCTTAAGAGATTTTGGTTACAATAATATTAGAAAAGCTCTCAACTACTTATGTAGATATATATTTGTTGTCTTTTTCTTTTCATAAATAGAAAGAGATAGCAATATGTCTGTCAATTATGATATTAAATAGATTTGTTTTAAATAAATAGTATATAAATGCATTTATAATCTATACTCAATTTAAACAAAAAAAATATATTGTTTTTCTAATGCACAAGCTTGAAGTAATAAAAGTTTTTTTCCATATAGATTATAAAAATTGTAGATAATTAAGTTTAAATTGAAAAAAATGTTATGTATTATAACGCATTTCCTTTAAAATGTAAATATTGTATTGTTTTTTGTTATAAATAAATATATTAAAAAGACTGTTTTGTTTTTCAATTATTTTAATTATGGCTCAATAAGTTCTTAAGCTTAATAGAACATAGATAAAATATTAACAGTGAATATATTTAAGTGAGGATGCCGTGTCGCAGGCGTGGTCATACTGTATACACTACGGTTCTGGGTTCAATTACCACTTGTGGAAATAAATAATGTATTTTTATTATGTTTTTATTATGCAAAGCAAACTACCGTACGGTCACGGTCAGTTAGTGGAGAACCGCGTATTCATTTCTCCTCTTAGGTTAAGAGAAGTGCAGCGTAGGGTTCCGCCATTCGGCACGCAATGTCTAGAATTTCAGGGGAAAGTGGGAAATGGAATGTTTTGGTATTAGATGACTATCCCAATAAACGTGGAATATTTTTATAAAAAAATTAACACACTATTTTAGCAAACTTTTTTTAATATACAAACTTTAAAATAATAAATAATATTAATAAGTATTATTTCAATTTCAATATGAATCTATTTATTTACAGCGTCACTGTCCTCCAAAGAAACAACATTTTTATCCAATTCTATGGAAGATAATTTATTTAAATGTTTCCTTTTTTCATCTTTATGGTGCTTTTTGTGACCTTTATTCTGTAAAAAATGAAAATAAATTATATAAAAAGTTGAACTAGCATTATTGAAGACGGTGCGGATTCAAATAGTAATACATTAGATATTTAAATAGAACTTCTACATTTTTTTATTATTTGAGACTTCTTTTGTAGAGAAAGTAGTGAGACTTAAGACTATGAGTACTTATAAGTTTTTGATATGTTAGTACTGTATTGTATACTATGTTTGTTCATGGAAAATTGAAGACAGTTCTGTGGCAAGGGCACAAACGTGCGTCTGTAAATGTGATAGGTTGTCGGAAAACGCGGCGTTGAGTACTGCCACTCAACTCAATACGCAATGCCTTAAGAATTCAAGACAAAAAATTGTTCCCAGTTTATAAAAAGGTTCCCTTCTTAACGTAATAGTTCATGTGAATGTTACTTTAGTTTTGTAACATGCAAGTGAATTTGATGATTTGTTTTTAGGAGTTTACCTAAGTTTTACTAATTTAGAAAATGTATAAAAATTTTAACGTAGCGGGACTCGAATCCCCCGTATAAAAATTTCGACGTAGCTTGACGAAAACGTATGGCTTAGTGGTCAGAGCGCCTGGTCGGTTTCCATGAGGGGCAGGTTCGAGTCCCGCTACGTTCAAATTTTTATACGTGTTCTATATAAGTATTTTTGTTTCCTAAGTGTGGAATAACACTTTACAAATGTTTAAAAATATACCTAAGTTTTATTACCTTTCGCTTATTTTTATGACTATGCTTTTTGTGTTTCTTTTCTCCTTCTTCTGAAACGTCTGATTTTTCTTTATGATGAGTTTCCACTGGTGCTATGTAGGTTGGTGCGGGTTCCTTAAATTATTCAAATTTATATTTTTTTATATTTTAGTTGTGCATGCTTACGAACTTTTGCGCCCCTGGAGGGGCATAAGAGGAGGGGGATTTTTAAATTGCCAATTAAAGTATACAATTGTAAAGAAAAAGAATAAATAAGATGTTATCTATTAAATTTATTTTCTGAAAGTGTGAATAGTACATTTTTAGTGGGTTCTAAGTTACCTACGATTCAGTAAATTATTGAAAAAATCACCACCTTCAAGGTGGTTAAATGAGGCATTATTTTATTAATATTTTAAACTTAAACTTTTTTTTTTTACGTGATAAGTAATTGTGAATTTTATTCCCACTCAAGTAAATACAGTACCTAAATAAACCAAGAGGCAATGTGATATTTCTTTTGCACTATTTTAAATTAAGTAAATAGTTTTCTCAATATAAATTATTAATATTAATTAAATTTGCACCATTTTCAAAAACGGGGTCTCTATCAATGAATGTGTCATAAAGTAAAGAAATTTCCCGAAACAAAGAAAATACCTTTGGTCCATTACTTCTTCTGAAAGTATTGCTGGCATCACTAAAATAACCATTCGTGTTGTCTACCTCATACGACGGTTTGTTCGTGTCTGTATGTAGATATTTACTGCCCCGACTTTTTGATGGAAATCTAAAAATAATAAGGATATATTTAATTGAAAGTATATGAGACTTGTAACATGATTTTGATAAAAAAATCAGCTTCACGCTGTATCCCGCACACAGCAGGGTAGGCAGGGGGAACCTAGTGTTGAGACACTCCGTTCCCCACTTTCTGCCGAATGCTGGAGGCATTGCGTGTTGAGTGGCAGAAGTTAACGCCGCGCATGTCCTCGACACCAAAGCGAAGAAATGGAAATATAAATTTAAGTAAATATTTCATCTCGTCAAATGGGGATCGAACCCACAACCAATCGGTTTTACAGTCACACTTTGTGGTCCTGCGCCACGACTGGCCTCAATATTATTTTGATATTATTTTTATTTACCGGTAAATCAGTAATTATTTGACTTTTAGCCTATTGTAAGTTTGATAAAAAAAACCCAACGTCGCAACTACCTAATAATATAGAGCATTATATTACACTTATAAATATCTTACTTAGTAATTTAATATTTTTGAAATTATTATAAAAATATGATGAGATTCTATATTTGAATATATTGTACCTTTTATAAAGTTCATTTTTATTCTTTATTTTTTTAGGACTCTTTATTTCATCTTTACCGCGTTTTTTACTTTTATTCGGCTTTATAGGGTTAGTTATTTCATTATCAGATCTGAAAAATTAAAAAAGTAAATCAAATATATTGTCATTGATATTAATTGAATCAAACGTGTAGTATCAGAAAAGCATTTAATTCACATAATATTATCTTGTTTGAATTAATTAAATGACATTTAGAAATTAACTCTTATCTGTTTTAATTAATTTAAAAATTTTAATTATTTTATCAACATTTTTGTCAACATTTTATTAACATTTTTTTTTGTATAAAGCTAACTTTGCAATAAGTAGATTATATTTAAAACATGGTCTTACAGTTTCTCCTCTATATCACTTTCTTTATGGACTTTCTCGCTCATTCTCTGCACAACACTCTCTATGTCTCTCATCCTATTGCCAATCGCGTCTACTAGAGCTTGAAGACCAGACGGTTTTTCTGTTTTTTCTTTTACAGGCTAAAAATTTAACTAAATGTATACTGGGGCAGTTGGGTTAATTGAGCGCGACGGTTGCACGTTCAAAACACAATAAAGAATATTTATATACATGACTTTAACGTAAAATAGATATCGTTTCGTACAGTTAAATAACTCAACTTGAGTTTCACTGCTTAATGTTAAGTTTTAAGATGTTCAAATAATAACGATGAAATGATGTAAAGGAATCATAGAATGAAAATTTTCTGAAAAATTTAGTAAATTTAGATGTTTACATAGTTTTTTATGGTTTTTTATAAGTCAAAGAAGATAGGATTCGTCACTTTTTTAAATAATAAAAATAACACTTACAGGTGAATTTTCAACATCTGTCGAAGGGTCATGTTCATTCCATTGGCTTAGCGGTATATCTGTCCATGTGTTCTGTAAAAATATTTATTATTAATAAATATCATAGTTGTCTTATATTGTCATCATGGAGCGGTAGGGTCATGTCTGACTATAAACGCGATGACTGTGAGTCCGAACCGCTGTCAAATGTGCAATGATTATTATTTTTTATAACTTCACGCTGTATTCCGCACATAGCAGGGTAGGCAGAGTGAATCTGGGAATCTGTTAAAGATTTAAGATACTCCGTTCCCATTAAGACATCGCCACGCATTGCCTTGTTACCAAAACGAGAAAATGAAAATATTAAATATTACATTTCTTCGAGTGGAAATTGAACCCACGACCTATCGTGCTTATGATCGCACGCTTGTGACCCTGTGCCACGGCTGGCCTCATAATGTTTAAGTTATTTCCTCGCAACAAATAGTGAATCCCGCGGAGTTGATGGGAAAAGCATAGTATCTCTAGGTTATCTTAGCTTCATTCAATTCAAGTAAAAGTTATGCGTTAGACTTGTATTTTATTTCATTTTAAAATATTAGTTTATAGAGTATTACATTCGTTTGTCCTTTTTGAGTGACGTCAAAACGATTTGTCGGCAATTTTTCATCAGATGTTTCTGGTATCTGAAAGAAAATAGTATAATAATAATATTAATCATATAAAATTCATTGATAATGTAAACAGAAAGTGTAATTTAAAGTTCGATGTTAGATTTTAAGAAAATAAAGTGATATTTTACTATATAGAGCTTCATGATGGCGTCTTTTTAATCTATTAAATATATAATTTTAAAGTAGAATATACAGAAATAATTAATTAAGACCATTGTGCAGCAGCAGTTCAACGTGTGACTGTAAGCGTGATGCTTGTGGGTTCGATCCCTACTCGGGGAAAAATCTTAATGTTATTTTTTTCCCTCGACAAGGCGCGATGGTAAGTTTTTCTATTTAACATGCAATGTCTTGAAAATCGAGACAGTGGGACTTGTCACCTGAGTGTCTTAACATTAGGTTACCACTGCCACCATGCTATGTAGGAAACAGCGTGAAAGCAATAAAAATTATAAAATACCTGTTCATTAACAGCAGTATCTTCAAAATCAACTTCATTATGTTCCCTGTCCGTATCGTCCTCTTTAGCATTGAAATTAGGGTTACTTACTCGTTTATGCCTAAAAATATAATAATTTTTTAATATAATATCTCTAATTCTATTAAAGGGATTTAAAATTTGTTATTAAATTATATTATTGAGTAGAAATATTACAACATACTTTATATTTTCAGTATTTTTTTCCTTTTCATCATTTGACGTCGCTAACGCAATCTGTAAAAAAAATAAAATAAAATAAATCAGCTTCATGCTGTATCCCGCAGCACAGCAGGGTAGGCAGAGGGAACCTAGTGTTTTTAGACACTCCGTTTCCCACTTTCTGCCGAATTCTGGAGGCATTGCAGTGGCAGAACTCAACGCCGCGCTTAGCCTCGACACCAGAGCAAAGAAATGGAAATATAAATTTAAGTAAATATTTCATTTCCTCGAGCGGGGATCGAACCCACAACCAGTCGGTTGTACTACTCAACAAATAAAAGAATTGAACATAATCGGGATTTTATTTAATTTCCCCATTTATATTAATTTACTTACAACAATATCGGGCGCGGGCGCAGCGCGGGGCACGTTGTCGTTGCAGTCGGGGGCTGGTGTGGATTTTGATGATCTTAATATTTTCTCGTGGGGCTCGTTTGCATTTTCGATTTCATATACTGGGCCAGGGCCTATGTCTCTAAGTAAAAGAAGAAAAATATAAAAATACAATGGAGTCACTACAATGCCTTAATTTCCGTCTTATATGTAGATAAGTATGTTTTTTTATTACATTGATAATTACAAATTTTATAGTAATTGTATGTACAATATTTTTTTTTGTCTCAGTGCCACCTCCATTTTACAGGAAAGATGCACAAAGTTCTATTTATTTGTTTATTTAGTTTATTCAGTTATTAATTAAAAATTATCTTCATGATTCTATCGTTTAAAGCTATATCCCAGTATAGACTAAAAATTAAGTAAGGTCAAAAGTCGTTGCCGCCTTAAAATCCTAATATCAAACTTTTATTATTCTTTTCGTTTTGATTGAAAAATGCGCGGGAGTTTAGAATAGTTGACATCAGAGCGGCCACGATCCGTCGACGGTACTGTATCATCAACTTACTTAGGTCCAATATGCTGATCAACGGGTGGGGGTCGCTTCATCTTATACATGTGACTCCAGGGCGCTGCTGGTAGCGTCTCCCAGGGTTGGCCCAGAACACGGGTCCATACTTCACCACGGACTACTACTAAACACCTAATGGAAAAAGTATTATTATTTTGTGAGTTTTTTAAACGTAAGAATGTCTTTCAGGACGTTTAAACTTACAATAAGCCGATTCGGCAGTGATTTGTGAAGATTGTTGGTTTGGTTGTTCCAACCACCGTTGAATAGCCATAATAAAAAAAAAATATATTTAAAATATTTTGGTTACACCGTTTAAATACAACAAAGATGTATAGAATAGAATACAACAACAAGTGAAAGTGTTCCCCACTTGGTATCTTAACACTAGGTTCTCAGGATCTCTCTGTTTGCCCTGCTATGCGGGAATACAGCGTGAATCAAAAAAAAATATTAATATAATTTCACGAAGGGAAATCACATTACAAGGATATCAAGAGTATTAAAAATACAAAAGTTGTTTTTAAATACCTAAGTCTGGTACAGCAGAAGGGGAATTGCATGTTAGTATCTTCAACTACTTCTTCACATTCGATGGCAGATTCTGGAGCTTCCACTCGTTTGCAACTGGATGGACAACATAAATGATGTCTTAGTAAGTTAGGTCGGTCGATGACACTCTAGTGAAACAGTTTTGGTTTTTGACTGTACAGGGGATAGTTGTCGGTTCGGATTCTACTCTGGGTGATAATTTTATAAAAAATATTATAATTATTTTTAGGTATTAGTAGGTAATACGATATGCTTGTATAGTTCATACAAATAAAACATTGAATCGTATTGAAAAGGCGCTTTAACAAGTCCTGTGACATTTAAATTAATAAAGAAAATTCCAATTGTTTATAATAAATGATTAAAATCATACCCAACGCTGTAAATAGCCAGATTTCTTCCACCAGGTTGGCATCGATGTCTTGTACAGGAATAGGCATCCGCCCATTCTGTGTAGGCTGCGTGTTTGTTCATCGTGCGGGGGTCGGTGCAATCTATGGTGGAACACAAATTCAGTATCTAAATGCAACTCACTGTGCGTAACATTGAAATGATTTACATGATGTAATATAGCCTTCCGCGATAAATGGACTATTCGATTTAATTCGAGCAAGTAGTTCCTGAGATTAGTGCGTCCAACCAAACGAACTTCAGTTTTATATCTTAGATCCAATATAGACATAGATTATCTAATATAAAAATGTTTTCGACTCAAATCAATGATTTACGTTACTTTGATTTTAAGTTTAAGTTACTTTGATTTTACTTACATTGATTCTTATAGGATTCCGTAACAGGAGATGATTTTACCACGGCAATGAATAATAACACTAAAATAAACATTTTTAATTTCAGTTTAAAGAAAATTATTATTAATTTAAAAACATTATTTAGTAGTAGATGCTATCACTTCCGAGTTTCATTCAGATTTGTATTGAAATTATGAATTTTGAGAGCTATTAAAGTAGTAGTACTGTTGACGAAAAAAGTGTTTAAAACGTAAGCTATAGTTTTTATTGTAAAGAGACTTAGAGAGTATACTCACATATTACAAATTTCTAGACAAGGAACGATTAAATAACGAATTGTAATGAAAAAAAAAAATCTGCATAATTTTTATGACGCCAATTGTGGCGCGTGTGACTGTAAAAGCGGCAGGTTCTGAGTTCGATTCCTACTCGAGGAAATTAAACCTTTAATATTTTAATTGTCTCACTTTCGTAACGAGGCAAAGCGCGGCGTTGAGTTCTTGTAGTTAACACTCAATGCGAGAATTTGGCGAACTAAAATGTCTCAATGGAGAACAGAGTAGATTTCCAGGTACTCTCTATCTACCTACCTGCTATGTAAACTTAAAAAAAAAAAACAAATATGGAAATCGTACTTACACCCTTCACATATACAGTCAAACGCTGATATCATAGATATAGCTTTTATAGAAAAAAAAAAATTCTTTGTACTTTTTAAGTTTCTACTCGCATGTACGCACTATCTAAAAAACAGTAAACCGCCTTGTTTAAAAACAAACCGCAAACTTTGTATCCGGCGATTTACTTAAAAAAATGTTTACTGAAATCGTTTAAAAAAATTAACACATATTGCTTTTTTTCAGCTTCCCGCTGTATCCCGCATATATCAGGTAAGGCAGAGAGTACACGGTTGTAAATTCACTTCATTCCTCAATTTGCCTTGCTTCTGAGCCTATGAAATGAAAATCGAACCCACAACAGTTTTACTGCGCCATTATAATAATATGTAATATTTATTTACTAGTTTTTAAGATGCCAGTAGTGGTCCAGCGGCACGAAGTGTGACTGTAAAACGGACTGGTTGTGGGATCGATCCCTACTCGTAGAGATGATATATTTAATTAAATTTACATTTCCATTTTTTCGCTCTGGTGACGAGGTTCGCGCTAAGCGCGGCGTTAAGTTCTGCACTCAAAACGCAATACCTCCAGAATTCAGCCAAAAGTGAAGAACGGAGTGTCTTAATACCAAGGTCCTCTGCCTACCCTGCTGAGTACGGGATAGAACGTGAAGATGATTTATGATGATTTTTTAGTTGAGAGCAGCAAGTGGAGAAAATAAGTTTCTCGATGGTAGAGTGGGATTTGAATCCACCCACGCCTTTAATTTATTTATTTACAGTTTAAGCGCTCTAATATTCTTATTTTCCGTAAAGAGGAGGTTATCAATTCGACTGTATTTTTTTTGTTTATTACGTCAGAACTTTTGACTGGGTGTACCGATTTTGATGGTTCTTTTTTTATTTGAAAGTCGTTTTTTTTCATTTGTTAAAAATTGTAACTATTGTTATAATATTAGCATCTGTTACATAGAATTAGAATTATCATTTGGCAAGAAAATTTAAAGTAGCGGGACTTAAACCAGCGCATCTATTAAACTCGAATCTCAGCACGTTAACTTTTTTATACGATGGAAAAACACTTTAAAAATATTAAAATCAAGTATTTTATTTTACTATCTACTTCTTCATCTTTCTATAGGATAGTTATATGGGTTTGAGGTCATAAACCTTTACTTTTTATCGTTAACCGATTATTTGACCATAGCTTGTGAGTAAACAACAGAATTTATTAAACTGATAGTAATATCGTAAAAAATTAAATTTATATTTTTATTAGATACATGTTTTTTGCTGTGTGTGCATATATAATGTTTAATTGTGTGTTTTTTGCTTTCCGCTCGAAGCCAGTCGTGGCGTAGCGGCTCAAAGTGTGACTGTAAAACCGACTGGTTGTGGGTTTGATCCCCACTCGAGGATATGAAATACTTGCTTAAATTTATATTTCCATTTCTTCGCTCTAGTGTCGAGGCAAAGTGCGGTGTTGAGTTCTGCCACTCAACACGCAATACCTCCAGAATTCGGCAGAAAATGGGGAACGGAGTGTCTTACCACTAGGTTCTGTCTGCCTACCCTGCCGTGTGCGGGATACAGAGTGAAGCTGATTTAATTTTTAATTTTACCACCAAACCAAACACTTACATATATTAAAAATAAACCTAATAGTATGAGTCCAGCAGAAAATGAGTAACTACTGTCGACGAGTCGCGGTCACCATGAAGTAAGGTTTTCTGAACTGTTGTACATTGTACATTCGGTATTAAAATTATCAAAAGTAAAAATAATCCTAAAATCCTAATAAAAATTGCGTAGCCATATACAGGTAATATCGTGGAAGACAACTTTTTGGCTTGTAAAAACTGAAAGTCACTAACTAGCAAATATATACTTAAAAAATTGTTGAAACAAATTTTGAGATATACAGAATGATAGACAAAATGATTTTCTTTTTGTAGTATAATCTAGACGTAATCTTCATAACATTGACTTTCTTATCAATTATAATGTGTCCAAATTGTTATGTATGTATATTATGTCAAGTTCAAATGATATAACGGACTTTTTAAAAAAAAAGAATTTATATTTAGATAATTCAATAACAATTATAAAAGCTAATATATTTTTATTCAACACTCAAGAAAGAAAAATACTTAATTAGAAAACTTATAGAAAGGTGCTCTGACCACTAAGCCATACGTTCTCAAAGAGAACGGAATCTCGGAGAACGTTCAAATTTTGTTCAAAATGTTTTCTAAATAAGTATTAATTATAAAGGCTTAAGTTAACCTTTGATACCCTTATCCCGTATACAGCACATATAGAAGGGTTAAAAGAACATGTGTCACTCACTCATCCACTTGTATAGGTATATCTGTATATATAAAAAAAATCTTTCACGTTGGAATCGAATCCACAATCATCGTGTCCGCGCTACTAAACAGTCAATCATAATTGATAAGGAGCAATTTTTGAAATATAAAGTTCATTATAATATTTTGTACGAGAGATAACGCGTGAATAAATACAGTGGGCGGTTCGGGACCACAGTTAGACAGCTTTTGGTATACAAAATGGACGTTTGTACAAAATGGAAGCCACGAAATATTGTTTTCTTGTTTTTGGTAAGTTATTGTGATAAACATTCATTATATGTTAATAATTTGAATCCAAGTCTTGAAAATGTCTACCGAAGCTATTTTCATTTCCTTGCTATTCTTCTGGTAACAAAAAGTGCGGCGTTGAGTTACGTGTCAACCAGCAATGTGTCCAAAAATGGACGAAAAATGGAACGAAGTGTCTTAACATTACGATCGCTCTGCCTACTCTGCTTAGTGCAGGATAAAATGAAAAGCCATTTTTTATATAGAAAATAATTTATACTTCCAAGTGGGAAGTGAACCTACAACCCTCACGCTTATAGACAAGCGCAGTGCCGCTGCGCCACAACGGCCTTAAATTCGTAATCATTATACATTATTGAATGAACGACAATCTATAATTATAATCGACATTCAATTTGCTACCTCGTCAATTGACAGTTATTTGTATATAGAGGGTAATTTCATTTAAAATTATACGCTTTCTTATGCCTCGCTAGTGAAATATAACTTTAATTTTAGCAAAGTTAGTATTTAAGAGAACATGTTCTTAAGGTTTTTTTTGTTTTGACCATGGAATTCTATAATATGTTTAAAAATATATTTAAAATACTAAAATTACTAAATTATACGCGATAAAAATGTATAAAAATATTGTTAGATAGAGAAAGGAGCTCAGACCGTCGAGGAAAATTTTAATGTGTCGCTTAACAAAATATATGGTATACATTTTGGTCGTAGACCTCAGGCACTGCTCTGAGCTCCTCACGCTGAAAAGTGATGGACGTCTGTACTGTAAAGTGATCTATTAGTTTCTTCTATTGTAATAAGATGAGTTTTCGTTTTTTATTTAATTTATTATCTTTGGCACTTACTTTTTAGATGTCCACGGTTTGGGCAAATGTGCCTAAATATAAGTTGAATAACGGAAGAGAAATGCCTGCTATCGCTCTTGGAACATATCTTGGATTTGATCAGGTAAGTCAGATTCATTTTATTGATATATTATTTTGTATTTTTCTGTTTGTAGGCATGTTTAGCTGTGTTCTGCATATAAATTAATAGGCAAAGGAAAGCTAGTGATAGATAATACCATCCGTTTCTCAACCACCGCCTAATTTTCGAGACATTCCATTGAGTTACAAAACTCCACATCACGGTACGTCCAATTCGGAGAAAAAAAATGATAATAATTCGTTAGCTTCAAATTGAAATGTTCTTTGAAATATCACCGTAATCCTTGCATTTCAATAACAAAAGTTAAGAAGCAAATTTACTATATAGGTTTAAAATAATAAAAAAATATTATCATATTAGGTCCTCATTGCACACACAGAATTTGAAATAGTTAGAAAGAGACATTTAATTATAATTACTGAATATAATTTGTGTATCTAATTTATGTATCTAATTAATTTATCGTAATAGTTACTTGCTGTGGTATCTAAATTCTCTTCTTTTAGTGTTAAAATAAAAGTAAAGATGTTAAAATAAAAGTGTATTTCATTTTTTATTGTGCAAATTATTTATGTAACACAAATAACATACACAAATAAAATATACGAAAAAATTGTAAAGTTGCAGGAGCAATTTTTTTTGACATTCGACATTTTGACACATAAACTTCGCGCCAAAAGTGCTAAGTGCGAATGGAGCCTTATTTCTAATACTTTATTTTACAGCACTTTAAAGTAATTTCTTTAAAATTATTTAATTGAACAAGACAAATTATAATTTTTACTTTTGAACTACTTATATTTTATATGTATACATTTTATTACTATTACAGAATGGCATGGTAAAATCACATAATAAACAACTTCGAGACGTAATTATGAAAGGTATAGATGTGGGCTATAGACATTTTGATACAGCCTTTATATATGGGACTGAGGAAGAAATAGGAGAGGCTGTGAGAATTAAAATGGACCAAGGCGTCGTGAAACGAGAGGATGTGTTTATTACAACTAAGGTAATAATAATGTTGTAGATATTTTTTTTATGAATTTGTTGCAAGTGTAATATGTATATTAGAAAAATGAGAGCTATGTTCTCTGATTTAGTATAATAACTAATACGATTAGTAACTTTTGGCGTAAAATTTTCAGTAAATCTTATTTCCTTCTATATACTCTGGTTGTTGAATGAATTAAATGACGTATCATTTTAATATGTTTTTAGCTATGGAACACTTCACATAAACGAGAGCAGGTTGTGCAATCAATCAGGGACTCACTTCATAAAATGGAACTAAACTATGTCGATTTATTTCTTATGCACTGGCCTATGGGGTTAAATGTGAGCATTTAAATGAATTATTATATTTTATTTACAGCTGGTATGCATTAATGTTTAAGTGTTTAGAATAGTAATAGTTTATTTAGCTTAGAATAGTTTATTAATCATTTCAAAAAAGCACGTAATCAGTTTAACATATGTCTATGACATTGTTGGAATTTAGCAGTATACGTAATATTTGTCTACCAATTTTTCGGAAATGAAAAGTCATAGAGATACATGATAATCTTTTTTGACTTTAATTAAATATATTTTAAATCTTATACTTATAAATCTATTTAAAAAAATATATAATGTATAAATCGATTTAATATAATTTGTATAAAAATACTGTTAAGTAACAAACATTTTTTTCCACTATAATCAGGACGACTACACTCATTGTCAAACTGATTATATGGAAACTTGGCGGGGCATGGAAGACGCTGTGCAGTTGGGTCTCGTCAAATCTATTGGAGTTTCCAATTTTAATAAGGAACAACTGGAGCGCGTTATCAAGGAGAGTAATATTAAGCCTGCAGCGTTACAAATTGAGGTATAAGTGCTAAATAAATTATAATGTATGCGAGTGTAATATGTATTTTTTTTTCATAAGAAACAGTTTTGAGAGTGCCCACATAGCACAGAGAGAATAGAGGGGATTATTAATTTCCTACTTTCCATCTCATTTTTTAAATATTAAATTTTAAGTGGCTAAGATTCAACGCAACACTTTCGTTACCAATTATGGAAAATTAAAATAATTTGGATTTAATAATTTTCTCGAGTTGGGGTCGCACCCGCAATTACACTTATGCCTCAGTTGACTACGCCACAAGGGCCACTCTTTATCATATTACTTAAGTATTAATATTTTTTGTTTTTATTAACTTTAGGTTCACCCACAAATGATTCAATTAGAGCTAGTAAGTTACGCCCAATCTCAAGGCGTTGTAGTAATGGGCTATAGTCCATTTGGTTCTTTGGTAATGAGATTTGGCATATTGTTCCCTGGACCCAGGATCGATAATCCAATGCTTACGGAAATTGCTAAAAAGTATAAAAAAACTACGCCCCAAGTGGTACTGAGATGGCTGGTAAGTGTGAATAGTATAAAAGTATATAAATTTTTAATGGTCACTAAAAATAAATAAATTATAATTTCAAACTCTTTGGGACAAATGTTAAGGACCTTTTTCTAAACGCCTTTTTCTTTCCTTTCGGCATTAACAAAAGGAATTTAAATTAAACCTTGCCTGTGTCTTTTAATTCATATCGGTTTTCATAAATAACTAAGTACCTGTACCTGTAATGTAAAGGTACCTTTTCTTTCCTCTATATACCTTTACCTATATAATAGTGGTGACAATATATTTGGAAATGAGCATTTCCAAATTCCGATACTCAGTTACTTGTTCTTATTATCTCTATAATATCATAGCTACACTCATATGTTTTATATTATTTTTAGATTTATTATTTACAAATTTACAAAAAAAAAACGAGGAAAATCTGAAAAGTACGTTCTCTCTGCCTACTCTGCTGTGTATAGCAGTTTAAAATATTTGCAAAATGTGCCGTTTTTCTATTAAAAAACATTTTATATAATTATCTTTCCTTTTTTATTGTTTGACTAATAGAAGTCGTTCCACCCGTTGTATTTAAAATCTTGTCACAGCTTACATTTCTGGGTTACATGTTAGGTTCTCTGGTTACCCGTGATGATTAGTATTTAGCAATACTAATCATCTAGCCATGAAACATAACAAAGTAAATGTATAATGAATTTTCTTTCTCGCTAAGGCGAACCCGTAAATGACAAATTAGTGACTAGTACTCGCAATGTTAGTGTAGTGAGTTTTTATGCAAAGTTGTAAATACCTAAAATCTCGTGTTTTACAAATTCAATTTCCAAATTTTACAGCATAATATTTTTTTATCATGTTAATCACTTTTAATGAATTAATCATTCACTAGCTATTATATGTCTATAAACATTCTGTATTTATATTACCTGTTCCTATGTATAAAAATTCCCAATTAGGCTTTCAAATTCTTAATTAATATATTAACTTAATTTCACAGGTGGATAGAAATATAGTACCTATACCCAAAACGGTCAAAAACTCGCGTTTGAAAGAAAACATCGATATTTTTGACTTCGAGCTCACACCAGAAGAGATCCAGACTATAAACAAATTTGAAACGCATAAAAGATATACGTTCCCATCCTTTTGGCAAACACATCCATATTATCCATTTGAAAAAGTTGAAAATCCCATAGCGGATCCGTTTATCAAAACTCCGAAATAATTAAAAATGTATGTTATTTTTTTATTTGTTTGATAGTTAAGAGTGCTATTTTAATATATCAATAACGATTACAGCTTCAGAGTATCTGTTCGAGTTATTAATACATTAGAATTATAAAGTTGAGAAGTTAATGTATTATTGTGAATTCATGATTATATTGACTTAGTAACATAATCATTATTTTTATTGAAATCAAGACTGATATATTATTAAATATTGTTAAAGAAATACTATGTAATACAGTAATAAAGATTTCGCATCTAAGAAAATACTCATTTATTTAATTCCACAATTTAATTTAATTCCTTTAAGATAATAAAACAACGAATATAAAACTACACAACTCACATAATAAGAATAACATTAATCTTGAGACTTAAACTTATATCTTATAATTTAAATATATCTTATGTGAAATTGCCTTATTCAACCGTCACGTTTGACATTAATATATTTAATCTGTTGTTGAAACTAAAACGTCAAAACAGATAAGTTCAGAAATTATCAAATTACTCAATTTGTGCCTATGAATAAAAAAATGTTATATATAAACAAAACATTATCTTTTAATTAATAAACTTATAATAGTATAAATAAACATATAAATTGCTTATCAATCTTATCAATACAAAACAAAGGTAATCATTACCATTTAAAATGTCTGTCAATAAAATTAAAGAACGACACATTAGTCGAACAACGGAGTAAAGCGCATCGGCTACAAAAATCAAATATCCACCATATTTGCTATTTTATAATAATTATTTATAATTTTAAATATAAAGCGACGATAATAGAAATTAGACACTGTGGCTAAGGTGACGCCGTTCCCGATTATGACTTATTCCGGTAGGAACAAATTCGAGGTGAGATATCTATTTGCGTTTTTGTTTGTGTTTTCGTTTTGTATAACAGCTGACATTATATTATAGATGTATTATATACCTATAATAATTTTCTTTGTTCACAAACGCCAATTACAATCCTTATTTACTTTTAAATCGTTTAATATTTGCTTCAAATAACATAACAGGCAATCTATTTATAAAACACATTTATTTATTCTTTTGTTTATCACATGCGATGATAAATTTAATTTGGATATTTAATGTAATCATGAAGTTCAGTCACCCTGTAAGTTCGCTAAACTTATTACCGTTATGTGAAGACATTGCTCATATAGACGTAGAAATGGTTAAAATATATATAATAGAATATTTCTATCTAAACATACTTTTAGTATGATAATTTTGTATAGATTTTATGTGTTTATTTATATTAATTGGTTTTGATATTTATGTTTTATAGCCGTTTGTAATGTATCTAGTAATTACGATTTTACAATTAGTTTATGTTATAATAATTAATTATATACATTGTTTTCTTTTATATTGTAAATTATATGATGATTGTGATTAGTTGATCATTAATGTTTGTTCCAATAGGTACCTACATACATTTTCTTTTAGGACAACAATTTGTTATTAGAAACAGTAGAATATATTTTTTTTTAGTATATTATTTAGTATATTATTTTTTTCTACAGAAAAGTAAAAAACTGCTAGTGTCAAGGAATATAGAATTTTTATTACAATTTTTTTAAGAGGTGTATTGCATTCCCATTAACATACTTTAGTTCATTATGTTCTATGTTTCTAAAAGTAACAAAAAAGCCATTCACTCATATTCTTGTATTATATGTTTACTTACTCAAATAATATTAATAGAAATCTGTGCAATTTTAGTGTATTATGTTCCTGAAAGTAATAAATAACTAAATTATATTCTTGTATTTCATATAAACTAGCATCTTTTCACATCAAGTTGTCATTGTAATTTAAAAAATATATTTAATAATATGTTCAATAATATCTATTTGTTGTTATAATTTTCAGATTTCTCGGTTCTCCCATGAGGATGAGAATCACATAAACAAAAAGCTGCCCAAAGAGTTATTGCTACGCATATTGTCCTATTTGGATGTGGTTTCACTATGCAGATGTGCTCAGGTATAAAATATTACTGTTTTTTTACCTGTATTAGAGACATACAATGTCTCTAACATACAATGTCTCTAATACAGGCAAAAGTCTGTTGACATTAGATGCTCTCAGTCTTTTGATTAAAAACCTGAAGCTGTTAATAAAAATCTTTTTGCAGAAAAAAAAATAGTAATGAATTTCATTGTTTTCTCTGTTCACTGTAGTATATTGAATTATAGAATGTATTTGTTTATTTTGGATCAATGGCCTCATTTTATTTTGTACTTAATTACTTTTATCTACATTTAATCAATATATTTATGTTTATCACACAATAACTAAGTATGTAGTAAAAGTCGTGGCCGTTGTGGCGTAGGGGCACAAGCGAGTAACTGTAATGCAACGGTTGTAGGTTCGATTCCTACTCAGATGAATAAATTATTGTTTTTTAATTTTTTCATTGTCAAGAGTATCCACTCCTGAGGAAGAATTGAAAGACAAAACGAGAGTCAAAAGAGAAAGAATAAAGAATTTTTCTTTAGTATTATGCATTTCTCTAATGTAGCATAGACAATAATTTACTATACAATTACGAGATAGCCAAATTTGGATTTTGAAACCTTGGTGTTGAATGTTTTGTTTTAGTCTATCTTTTACTCAACTATGAGTAAAAAGTTGGCTGTGCTAAGAGGACTTAGTGACAAGACACTTTGTTTTTTTTATTAAATTTTATCAAATTGCACAACTACTGTGGTCAGTAGTCACACCATGTATTTTCACTGTATTGCGATAATTTTGTAATCAAAATATAATTTTTTTTATTTCTTTGTTAAATGAAATTGAGGCTGTTGTGGTGTATTTCTATTGGAATTGCTAGTGGCTTCAACTTCCACTCTAAAAATGTAATCTAATAGTTTTCATTTTAATCTGTTAAAATTATTGAATGTGAAGCATTTTTTTTTCAGTACAGTTTCATATATATATATATATATATTTAATATGAATGTTGTTTTGATTTATTCTGCAGGTATCGAAACTATGGAATATATTGGCCCTTGACGGCTCTAATTGGCAAAGAATAGATTTGTTTGACTTCCAAAGAGATGTAGAGGTAAGGAATATTGTCATATAATGAAATCTTTGGTCATATATTTAGTATTAATTTTAGAAACTCAATGTTTCGAGCACTTCACAGTAGTTAGTCACAGATAGACCTGTTATATTAATATAATATTTTTTGTACCTTTACACTGTGTGAAAATATTTTTATTGAACAAATATTTTCATTTCTTCACTCTGGTAACGAGGTAAAGCATGGTGTTGAGTTCAGCCACTCACTGCTGGTATAATTCTGTGTAAACTGGGGAAATGGTTAATGGTAAGTAACAGCTTAACACTAGGTTCCCAGGTTCTCTCTGCTTATTTTGCTATTTGTGCGATATATTGTGAAGCTAAAGGTATTTTGTCTTTTATGCAGGGTCCCGTAATAGAAAATATATCGCAACGTTGCGGTGGTTTTCTCAGACAGCTATCATTGAGAGGATGTGAGAGTATCGCTGACGGTTCGATAAAGTCTTTGGCGCAGGTAACCGGTTCAATTCCTATTGTTTTGTATTTTTTAATAAGTATTTTGCAGGTTTAAAAAGCGTTCTTTTTATAAAGGAGAGCATTACTTTTTCTTTCACTTGCATTCAATGTATTTTTTATACTGAAGACAGTATGTATGGTGTGTATGTCTTTGCGATAGTTGTGGGTTCGATTCCAACTCGCGGGTCTTAATTATTTTAATTTCCCCGGTCTGATAATAAAAAATGTTGCGCTGAGAATTCTCAGTTATCAGTGTCTCTAATTTGAGTGGAAGGCGAAGTACGGAGTGTCTTGACACTGTGCTATCTATTCTGTTAAATAAAAGATACAACGTAAAGGTAGAATACCACTAATATAAGTTGTGCAAAATTTTGTTTTTTTTTATACTTATTTTCTTTACAGTCATGTCCGAACATAGAGGATTTGAACTTGAACAAATGTAAGAAACTAACAGACCAAGCTTGTCAAGCGCTCGGTAGAAAGTGTGGGAAATTACAAAAGTATGTATAATTTATTATTTATTAATATATATTTTAAAGTACGGTTGACGAGTCGTGGTCGCCTGAGTATAGGTTTTCTGAACCGGGAACAACAAGGTGGAATCGGGAACAACATATTAAAAAATAAGAAAAATTGTAAGCTAACTCCAGGGCCTGTTTCACTCCAAGAGACTGTATAGTATATTGTACATGTAGCGATCTATATTCAAATATATTATCGACTATTTTTAAATCTCCTATTTCTTTTATCAGCTTCACCTTTACACCCGCAAATAGGGTAAGAACAGGGAACTCCATTGTTACTCAACGCCGCGCTTTGTCTTGTCAGAGTGGGGAAGTGAAAATAATTTATTTCCCAGAGAAAGATCGAACGCACAACCATTGCGTTATCAAACCTATATATATTTTTATTTTAGTCCTGAATTAAGATCGATTTTTCTTAAACGTTTGTGAGGATGAATGGTTGTTTCGCTTTGACTTTTTTTGCTTTTAAAAATTTACCGCAAGTTATGAAAAAAATGTTGTATAGTTTGATTATAAGATTATAACAATGAATTTAGGCATTTTGCTTGTATTCTTATAATTTTTTCATAAAAAAAAATATAACTTATTGTTATTTACAGAATAAACCTCGACTCGTGTCCAAGTATAACGGATATATCGTTAAAAGCATTATCAGATGGATGCCCAGTAAGTACTTATATATTTTTTTAATAATTTAAAAATAGGACTTATTTAAAAATTATTGTAGCATTAAACAATTTTAATCATTTAAGACGACAGTGGGTTCAAGTCAGGTCTGTAGAAAAATTTGCGTATATTTAGATTCCCAAAATGTAAATAGTGGTATGTAAAATGTAGTGGCGATACACTACGCCGAATTTGAAATAACTTTACCGAAACGTGAATAATTAAATATCATATTTTTTTTCTAGTATATGTTGAATTCATAAGCATTGTGTTTACAATCAGTCACTTTTCCACTACACCACAGTAGCCTTTTAAATTTAAAAAAAAAAAAAAAACTTTCACGCAGTATCCCGCATATAGGAGAGTAAACTTAATGTTATAGAGTGAACCTTACGTTAAGGACTTCCATTTCACTCGTGTCAACGCTGCGCTTTGTCTTATTCCTAGAGCGCGGTAATACAATCATTTCAATCCCCCGAGTGGAAATCGAACCTACAACTATCGCGTTTGTCGCTATCGCACACCCACTGCACTCACAAATACTTACATTTTTTTTTTATATTAATAAAGTTTTTTTTTTCTATTTCAGCTTCTTACACACGTGAACGTATCTTGGTGTCAATCTATAACGGAAAATGGCGTCGAAGCGTTAGCCCGCGGATGTCCCAAACTGAAGAGATTTATATGTAGAGGTATGTATGTTACTTGTTACTTGTGAGCAGTGGGACTGGAATACGAGATAGGAAAAAAATTGTAAGATATTTGATTTATTTTTGGAGGGTAGTTGTAAAATGTTCTTTGGGTATTAGTATCCTTGTTATTTATTTTATATGTTAAAACATACAACTACCGTCCTTAGTTAATAATAAGATACGTTTTTTTTTCTAGGATGTAAAAACGTAAACGACAAGGCAGTTTCCTGCTTAGCGACATATTGCCCAGACTTAGAAGTCCTCAATGTACAGGGATGTGATGTAAGTGTATAATTTATTTTGAATACCGTAACATTAATTTTACATTGTTACTAGGGTGAAGGAATAAAACAAAAAATATTTCATTCTTATTCATTAATTTCATAGTAGGAATCGAACCCACAATCTGTCGGTTACGGTCGCACGTTTGTGCCCCTTCGAATAATTCTATAATATAATAGTCCTAGGTAACTCTGATCGTGATACCAGTCGTGGGTTCCTTTCAGTTTCCCTCTGCTCACCTTGCGGGATATAGCGTTAAGCTAAAAAAATCACTGAACGTGACATAATATTATCTTTTTTTTTTCAATTTATTATCAATCAATCAATCAATCAGCTTCACGCTGTATCCCGCACACTGTTGAGTGGCAGAACTAAACGCCGCGAAACCAAAACTCGAAACCAGAGCGAAGAAATGGAAATATAAATTTAAGTAAATATTTCATCTCCTCGAGTGGGGATCGAACCCACAACCAGTCGTACAGTCACACTTTGGCTACATATATACCAGAAATTAAACCTACTGCCCTTTCAGAATTTAACTGACGAATCAATATCAAAACTCGGCCCTTCCATGCGTCGCCTATGCGTATCGGGATGCTCACGGCTCACGGACGCGGCGTTGAGCGCCGTCGCGGCACACTGCCCCGAACTGGTGACCCTCGAGCTGGCGCAATGCGCCCATCTCACTGATGCTGGATTCCAGGCTTTGGCTAGAGTGAGTGTGTGAGAATTTGGGAGTATTTCAGGTTGAGAACCTATATTTTTAATTTTACCATGGGGAAAAATTTAATTTCGTTCATCGTTCTTAGATTTTTATATTACATAGGATAAGATAAGATATTCCATGTGGAAAATGAAGGAGAATTTTATTTTGAGAACTTCGTTGAAAATATAAATAAATCCTTTCTAACATTCGAAAATATTACATCATCATTCCTTAACAATTAAAAATACAAGCTGGGCTAGTAAGCTCACGCCTGCCTTTTTAATACCGGTAAAAGTTTATATGCGTACGCAGAAACGGGGAATATCATTTTGGAAACCTAAAAATTTTCGATTTGAGAAAGCCAAATTTGATCAACAGAACCCAGTTCAGTTGTAGTAATCTATACTTAAACAACATTCTCCCCCAAATTCAAATTTAAACTTCAAATTTCAAAATAATATAGGTAATGTATTTTTTTTCCAGAGTTGCAGAATGCTAGAACGAATGGATTTAGAAGAGTGTGTTCTTATAACGGATACTACTCTTGTTCATTTAGCCATGGGATGCCCGCGGCTTGAGAAATTGGTAAAAAAATACTTCTTTTTAATGAGTTCAAGTCTCTTATTTCTTACTGAGCTTATTGCCATGAGAGCATAATTTTTAGCAGGATAGGCAGAGGGAACTTAGTGTTTGGAATCATTTTGAAATTTTTCTAAGCATTGTGTTGAGTGGCGGATATCAATGCCGTGCTTTGTCTTGTTACCAGAGAGACGAAATGAAAACAGTTTAGATCCTGGCGTGGAAAACAAGGACTTTTGTTGTTTAAAAAAGTGATTATATTACATATATTAAATATATAAAAAATACTTATTACGATTTGAATCTACGACAGATGCCTTCGATTGAGTACATTATATCTATCTATACTTTTGGTGGTTTCGAACCCGCGCCTCTCACACCATCCACTCTGACCACTAACTATTTAAGCTTTATAAAAATGTAAGTGGTAAGAGTGTGAGTTCAAATCCCGCTACGTTTAATTTTTTTATACATATTCTAAAAAACTATTTAAATGCATGCATTTAACTTGAAACCTTCGGAAATGTTAAAAGTATATACGGCCGTCAAGTACACTTAAGTACAAATTATAATAGAATAATCTATATTTAAGTTTGGATTATTGGCCAAAATCGACATTATTATCCCTAAGTCTAAGTGAATGTATACATTACATTTTTATGTTTTCTGTTCTCAGACGCTCTCGCACTGCGAACTGATAACGGACTACGGTATCAAACAGCTGTCGATGTCGCCGTGTGCCGCTGAACACCTCACTGTGCTTGGTAAGACATTTTTTTTAAATATATTTTTTAAATTCACCCTGTAGCACGTATAGCAGAGTACGCAGAGAGAACCTAGTGTTATCTTTCCATGATGTGTGGAGAAAGGACAATTTCTAAATAAACGATGTCTCGCAAATTAGGCAGTTTGTGGAGGATGAGGTGTCTTAATACAATATGCTTTCTGCCGACCTGGCTATATATCGCGTGAAGCTAATTTTATAAATCCCTTCATTCGTTTGCTAGTATTTTTTATTTTTATTTTCCAGGTTTAGATAACTGTCCACTAGTAACAGATGGTGCACTAGAACACCTCATCTCGTGTCACAACCTGCAGCTGATAGAGCTGTATGACTGTCAGATGGTAACCAGGAACGCTATACGCAAGCTAAGAGTGAGTGGGGGTTCGATTTTGTAAAGAAAAATCTAGAATTGTTACAAAAATGTCCAAATAATTAAAAAAAAAATTGAAAGTGCTGTATAAGTGGAAAGAAAAAAATACACCATGTATCTATTATATTTGTAAAAAAAAGCAACCTGAAAAATTTGATTGGAGTAAATTTCCAATTTTTCCGTTGGTTAGAGGCTTAGGATGAGTGTAGATTTTATGAAGAAATCCGTTTCTGCCTTTCTTATCTTAGATAGTTTGAAAAAAAGAATGCTCTGTATAGGTCTGAAAAGATTAAGAGGTTTTTCTCTTATGATATTCTTTGGTTGTAAGTATGTTTGTAATAAAGAAAGGAACGCTGTAAAAAAATCTAGACCTCTTTATTATTTAAAAAATATTTCAAAAAATAAATGTCATCATTGAAACAAATGTATCAGTCAAACAATGATAACAATTAGCTTCTAAGTATTTAAAAAAGTCTTCTTTCAATTCTCATTTATTATTTACATATTTTTCTTTTGATTTGAATTCTAGTCCATCGTTTCTCTACCCAAAAAAACAAATAACTGAAAAAGAAATATCATGATTCTAACAATATTTTTTTTATTTTCCAGAATCACCTTCCAAATATTCGAGTACATGCCTATTTTGCCCCAGTAACCCCTCCAGTTACAAGCAGCGGCGCCCGACCTAGGTACTGTAGATGTTGTAATATTATATGAATAGTACTATATTATCATATTTATAATGTATATTTATTATCTGTAATATTGTATAAAAAAATTAGGAAAAAAATATTTTCATGAGGTTAAATATTTTTTAATCTTTACCGTTTTTTTTTCAGTTTTTAAGTGACTTTTGGTCTCAATATGTATTGTAAATTATTTATTTTTTGGCTTAAAACAGTACTGTAGATGTTGTAATAATGTAGTATAGAGTATTTTTATATATTTTTTATTAATATAATATGTATAAATAAATATTTAATCTGTAAAATCTTCTATGTATTATGGGCAAAAATATTATCGCCATTTTTTTTCATGAGGCTGAATATTTTTTTATCTTTGATTTTTTTTGTACTTGTATTGTTATGTTGTTTCTTTTTTATTATTTAACTTTAAAAAAAAACAAAATTCACAATTTCTCTATCAAGTTCTAAATTACATAATGAGTAGATAAATATTAATATAACCGGCTTAAATACCTTAAGTAGTAAACAAATCATAAAATTATTCAATAATTTATAATGAAATATAGACAGACATACTAACAATTTATCTTTTCACAAAAATAAACATCCCCTATATAAATGTTGCATACAAAGAAAGTCGGAAAGATTTAGGTCGTAACTAACAAAAGATATATAAAATCATTATTAATTAATATGTAATTAATAAATATTTTTTGTAATTGTAACAATGCTTTAAATTTAGTAATAATTATAGGGTTTATAAGACAATATAATATAATATACATATTTTGTGGTGAAGATTGAATGTGATTTTTAATAAAAAAATCTTATTTTTTTTTTTTTTTATTTTGTTGGCCTACTGTTATTGAAAATTAATTAAGTGATACTGTTATTTATTTTTTCATTAAATTTCATATGTTTTTTCCCTGAATTAGCTTTCTACAAATCGACAGTCATGTTTATTTATAGAGTAAAAGATGTGATCAATAAATAAAAAAAAAAAAAATTATCACCAATATATATTTAGGCCAGTCGTGGCGCAGTGGTACAAAATGTGACTGTAAAACCGACTGGTTGTGGGTTCGATCCCCACTCGAGGAGATGAAATATTTACTTAAATTTATATTTTCATTTCTTCGCTCTGGTGTCGAGGCAAAGTGCGGCGTTGAGTTCTGCCACTCAACATGCAATGCCTCCAAAATTCGGCAGAAAGTGGGGAACGAAGTGTCTTAACACTAGGTTCCCTCTGCCTACCCTGCTGTGTGCGGGATATAGCGTGAAGCTAATTTAATTAATTTTTTTTTTTCACGCTGCGGTCTACACATAGCAGGGTGTAAAGACACTCCGTTCCCATTAAGATACTTCCATTCCCAAATTTCCGCTGAATTCTCGAGTTATTACGTCGCGCTCTGCTAGAGGTAACACTAGCAGAGCGACTCCTCGAATAGGAATTGAACCCACAACCTGTCACATTTACAGTCACACGCTTGTGCCCCTGCGCAACGACTGGACTAAAAGATATAAATAATTACGTATATTAATGACAGTAGATTCAAATCCTCGATTAGTAATGCTTATTATTGCCATTTTTTAAAGCTTTACATGTTTCTTAACGAAAAGTGTAAAACAAAAGCGGTAGCAGTCTTACTTTTATTTTAATAGTACAAGTCCACATAGTGATACAAAGTTTTTTTTACAGCAATTAATCATCAATAACTAAATTAATGATTTTTAAGCATGAATCTTATTAAACGTTTAAGAGCGAGTTCAAATCTTGCGGCCATTCTTAATTTTATAGCAGCTTCACGTTGTATCACGCAAATAGCAGGAAAGGCGGAAGAAACCTAGCGTTAAGAAACTCCTCCATTCTTCACTTAACGACAATTAATAACGATATTTCAAAAAAATCGTCATATTCAAACTTTACCAAACTACTAATATTTATGAATGCAATATACATAATATGTTTATGTGATTTCGTGGGAGGTACAGAGACATAAGTAGATACAGCTTTATTTTAAAAAAAAAAATCATGTTGAGAACAAGCAAAGGGAAACTAGTTTTAAGATCTGACTCCGTTCTCCACTTACTGGCTTTTTCCAACAAAGAAAATGACTATATTAAAAATATGATTTCTGATTATGAAATTTGAAATCACTACCATCCCTTTTAGTTAGGTTTGTTTCTTTTTAGCCAATAATACAGATTTATTTTTATTGAATATCTTATAATATACATTAAATTTTCAAATATATATAATTTTTTGATTAAATAATTAATAATTTTGATTTTGTATTTTTTTACAGTTTTACATATTTGCCTTTTTTTAATTTTAATATTTCACTTAACTTATGCACTGTAGTCAAATATTTTCTTAAGAAACATATACAGCATGTTCTAACAACTAAATGTACATAAAATATATTAAAATAATTATAATAATTCCAATCGAACTGTATATTTGTTTCTCTAACATTCGTCCATTCTTTTCAATAGATATATTTGTAGGTTTCTATTTTTTAATATAAAACAGTAAATAATAATAATAAAATGTATTTTTTTAACTTAATTGTAAGATTTTTTGTTAGTTACTAATATTTTTTAATTGTGATAGTAATATGTTACGCCATATTATGTTAAAATATGATATATTTTTGGTACATAAATATTTAATATGTAAGCGATGTTCTGTATGTTTGCTTTTATGTTACCTATTGTTAAGACACAAAATTACAGCTTCACGTTATATCCCGCGTATAGCGGGGTAGCCAGAGGGAACTTAGTGTTAAGACACTCCACCCCCACTTTGCTTTTATAAAGGTATGTATGTAAACATGCATATTTTTGTATCTGAAATAGAAATAACATTTTGCATTAAATAAATGTATATTATCATTATTATTTTGTTTTTCCTTCTTTTTCCTTTTCGTTGTTTTTTTTATATCTTATCCACAAATTATTTTATAATTGTTATGATTATTTTGATAATATCACGGAGTTTACAGCTTCAATTTCTGCATCAAATATATTTTTTTCTCATAGAAATGTTATATAATTGAATATTTTTTTTTACTCTATTAATTTTTAATTTGTTTTATCCAAAATAAAGTTATTTTCATGTCCAATTTAGATTTAAGTAACCACACTGCGTGTTCATTGTTCACTAGACGCTCGAAATGTAATAGTACTAAATAATTATTATATGTAACCAATAAAATTGGTATATACTGGCTAAAAATCACTGAAAGTATTCAAAATTGTTTACAGTTTTGAAAAAATATTTATCGTACACAAAGTCGTATACTTTGTATACATTTGATCGTATACAAAGAAGAACCTATCGAATCATTGGGGACCGAATGATCTGTGAAAGGCTTGACTTTTACTTTGGCTTTGCGTAGAGACGTCTCCTCGCTGTTCGTTCTCTATCGCATTTATCATGGGGAGCGTTCTCGCAGGACGCACACACTCAAATACCATCCACACCAACTGGATACCAACACTCCAATACTGTGCGGTGTCGTAGGACTCCAATACTACGTGCCACGCAACTTAGGAATGGCTTACCTACTATGGGAGTGTTTCCACATTATTTTATTTAACTTACTTACTTGTTTCACTTACCATCAGGTGTCATTACCCTAATAATAAAAAGAGAGTTCACAGGACCGTGTGAGCAGAAACAGTTAAAATGAACTCGCTCTTATAATATATTAAAATATGACACTTTGTTGCTGGGATTTTAAACCTATTTTATTTAAAAGGAGTTCGTTCCGCCTAATCATACTCTATCGGTGGGCTCTTATTGAGTTTTAAAAATCAACGCTAAATTAGTCGAACTAATTAACTGACATTCATTATACACAGTCAATTGCCTTTTCGTTTCTATACATTTTATATTTTCAGTGATTTTTATCAGCATCAATATAAACTTATAAAGTTGTAACATTGCCTAAAACTTACATATATCTTATGTCTTAGATGTAAAAATAGACTAATATTTTGATCTGATCTAAAATTAATCATTAAATGCGTGTATTCTCAAATATAACGACCTTTGGCTTAATGGTTCATAGTCACAATTGAAATTACCTTTATATATAAAATAATATATATTTTTAATATATTTCATAATATATATTTATCGTTAAATTTATGAAAAAAAACAGAAGAGGCCGGTCGTGGCGCAATGGTACAAAGTGTGACTTTAAAACCGACTGGTTGTGGGTTCGATCCCCACTCGAGGAGATGAAATATTTACTTAAATTTATATTTTCATTTCTTCGCTCTGGTTTCGAGGCAAAGCGCGGCGTTGAGTTCTGCCACTCAACACGCAATGCCTCCAAAATTCGGCAGAAAGTGGGGAACGAAGTGTTCACACTAGGTTCCCTCTGCCTACCCTGCTGTGTGCGGGATATAGCGTGAAGCTAATTTAATTTAATTTTTTTTATGAAAAAAACAACCAAAAGGTTTCCTTTTCGTATTTTTTGTGTAAAACATATTTGTATATCTAATATACGCATATAATAGTAAAATCTGTTCAATAGTAAACGAATTAAATAGACTTTCCTTCCAAGTCCCTTTTGTTTATTAATAAGGATAGAGATAGTTCTCTCTACCCTCCTAAATAATTATATACAGTGAGTGTAGTCACTAATGTTATTAAAAAAAAATAGATAAATATTTTCATGTATCATTAAAATACTTGTATGAGAAACTTCTTTTTTTTACATCCTGTATATAGGTTGATTTTATTATAACGATTATGGGTTTGAATTCTCTTGAAGAAATGAATAGAATTCATTGTTAGTTAATTTTGACCTTAGTATAATTAGTGAAATCAGGTATTAGTATTAGAACTTAGTGAAGATAGGTTAGGTTACCTTATGAAGTCTTCGAGGCGTAGTGAGACAGCGTCTGACAGCTACCGCGACGGTTGTGGGTTAGATTCAAACTCGGGGGAATGATTATATTTAAATTATTTTCATATCCTCCCACTATTACACAAAGCGGCCTCATTTTACCGCAATATCAAAGTTAAAAATTATGTGGGTAACATGAGTGGATCTACAGAAACAGATAATTTTTTCAACTAAAGTTAAACTTTATTATAATATTTCTGATTCCTTAAAATACGCCCATATAAAAAAAAAAACTATGACGTATCTAATGGAGAAATACTTTTTTCGTTAAAAATATGAAGGGAAAGAAATAAAACAAATATCAATAACAATATCTATAAATATGGCACTTTTAATAATCGAAAATCGCTTTTATTATGCATCACCTTAGCAAGTATGAGGTCGATTCGCAATATATTAATTAAAATTATATTTCACTTATTTTATACACCATATATAATGGATATTACAATATTTATATATTATATAACATACATACAATTTTGATAAAAATTATTATTATTAATTATAAATAAAATGATGAATTTTGGTTTTGTGTCAAGTTACAACAGTATATATAATAACAATGTATGTATAAGAATTTCAATGATATGTAGCGTATTTGAACTAGTAACTCTTGGATGTCGTCCAATTGTTCTAGTCTACTAAGCGGTAGGTTATCCAGCTTCACTCTTTTTTTTATTTCACAAAGTTTGTTATAATAATCTAATGTAATATCTTTTGGTTTAAATTTGTTGTGTGTTTTGTTTAAAACGTCGAATCATGTGAGTTTTGTTTTGTATATACAAACATATATTTTATTCTATAATTTAGTAAAATACATTTTTAAAATAACTGATTTATGGTATTACTTTCTCGAACATTAGTTACCACATTATTCTACGATGTGACAAAAAAACACACTAAATACACAAAAAAGTACAAAAATTCCTTAACACAATTCTGTTACTTTTATATTTTGTATATGATCGAGACTTAAAAATAGGTCCCATCTGCCTAACCTATTATTTGCGGGATAAAGCGTGAAGCTAAATAAGATAAATATATCGGTAAGTTTGAATTTCCTTTTTTTTTTGTATTTTTTTACTGCTAAGGTGATATGCGTTTCAAATAATACTGCTTCGTTTTATTGTCAGCGACGCTCTGCCATAAATATTTATGTATGTTTATATACGCGGGACCTAAATACACTTTAACACTTTGTACCGTTTTTTTTAATTGTTTCTATGAAAGTGTAGTCTATATATATCACAATGGATCTTGGATTATTTTTTGGAATTTGTATTAAACGAAAGTATTCTTTTTTATTTATAAAAGTGAATGTATAAATAAGACTATATTTGTTACATATAATGTTGAAATAACTAAATATTACGATTTAGTCCCAGATATTTTCTATTTTTATGTATTTTTACATTTTTTTGGAAGTACTAGATTAAAGTTGATTTCGTAAGAGATATAAGTTACATTGAAACTAATCTGAGACGTACAAATGTTTTTGTCAAATTATACACATAAATATTGAATAAACACATCTATTTTATAACAATAATAGAATTAATTGAATAAATAAACATATACATATATTTATTAATTTAATAAACATAATAAGACTTCTGCAAATAATAACTAATCCACATTATTTTATTCATTTAAAATGAATAAAACTATTCACATTATTTTTTTACAAAATAGATAACACATTGTTCGTTGAATGTGTTCTTAAACTTCACATATTAAAAACTTTTCACTGCTGAATAATCTGAGTATTTTTTCTTAAATTTAGACTATTTCCTGAATAGTCCAAAAGTGAAAGAAAATCTACTTTTCCTTTCTAATACTTAAGTTTTGGTATTTTTTATGAGGATTGGTTTCTATTGACAGAAGCCATATACATATTTCACAATAAAAATAAAAAAGACACTTATTAGTTTAAAATGTTATAATATTTTATGAAAAATAAATTAAACAAATATTAAAAAGTTTTTACACAATTACTAATTGTATAAAAACTTCTTTTAAGATAAAATATTGTAACTTTTCAAACTGAAACATACCAAATATTTAGAAGATGCGATGAATTTGTATAAGCATGGTGGGTTAAACTCCATAAGCATTTACGAATTTGCTCCAAAACTGTCTATTCCTTAAGAATTTTCTATATAGTAAAGAACAAGAATCGAAGATAATAATTTAGAAAGCCCATATTACTTAACTACATATTCCCACATTGGGCGCCATTTTTTAAACGGTTTTATTACCTATTTTTCAAAACTCTTCCAAACATTTGGTCATAAATTACATCGAACCAACGAATGAACATGTGAAAAATAAACAGACAGGTCACACTGTGTTTTATTTTCAGCTTCGGAATATACGTCTTGTAAATGAATTATGTATGGATATAGATAGCGTTTGGTTATATCACCCAATACGCTTTTATGAGTGGAAGAAGAGAGTGATTTGCCACTAAATAAAATGGACACTAACGTACATTCCGAAGTATCAACCACAACGTCGACACAACTGGTGGTTATTCAAGCGATATTAAAAGTGCATTTTCATTCTGTTAAAAACAATTCAATAACAACTGTTTAAATACGTTATTTTTATAATATACTTTAAAATTGGTTAAACAGTAACGGAAGCCATATTTGTTATCCTTATTCAAACTTCTATATACGAATTTATTGAATAAAAACTAAATTGTATAAATATTACTTTGGTAGTAAATAATCTAGTTACAAATATATTTGTCTCTTTCTAACTTATGACGATCTTAGCGTTAGAAAAGGAGTGAGTGCCTTTCCACAGATAATATATTGAAGAAATTATATGAAAAAATAATTAGAAGTTATTCTTTTGTAACCGCGTGATACAGATAATGTATTAAGCAATTGAGAGGAAATTATTAATTTTATTTAATTAGATTTTATTTTATGTCCGCGTGCCTTTTCACAGAAATAATTAGTTGGAAATATATTTTTTTTATAAACGCGTATCTTTTCACACCTAATGTATTTGAAAAATGAGAAATAACTAATTGGCAATATTTTTTTTTTATAAACGCGTGCCTTCCCACAGATATATTGACAAAATCGGGAAGAAATAAATAATGAATTGACTTGATTTATATTTATGGCTGTGTTAGTTATTGAATCGTCAAAGTACATGCTTAGATATCTAAAATCTTAGGTCATTCGCAAGGAACGCGATATGTAAGAAAAATCTAATAGCCTATACAAGAGTAGCTAATTTTACTACGCGTGATATGCAATCGCAACGTGAGGAGGATATATTAAAATATTGGTTTTGTATATACATAATATGTTGAAATATATTTTTAAAAAAGTATTATCTTGTAAAAAAAATTTGGTTGCAACTGGATTTTTTCTTTTGTTTTGTGGAATAAACTATTTTTCTATTCTACAGATATGTAAAAGGAAATTATTTTTCTTTTCTATGTGTGGAACAAATTTAAAAAATATATATTATCAGTTGTGTCTTTCAATTGTTGCTTAATCTTTTGAAAAATATATTTCAACAATAGTGTATACAATTCTTACACTATTTAGTTAAAAATTAAAGCGAATTAACTTTAATTATTGTTAACAATATTAAAATTACTATTATATATAAAATAAATTTTAGACATGAACGTTTCATATTATGTGTTTTATTATAATATATAATGTAAATGGTGTTCTTTGTTAATGAATTATTTTTAAAAGTGTATAATATATTTTCTACATCTATATATTACATATATTTGTAAATAAAAAAAGCAGTTCATCTAAAACACATAATAAGAAACATTTATGTTCTTAAAAATACTTTACAGTGGATAACTATTAAAGAAAATTAGTTGTAATAAATGTAGGGCTGCCAATGTCAGAAACGAAGCAAAATTGTAAAAAAAAAATGATATTTTACCATGTTTTGATAAAGTTGAAGATATTTCTTTTGTTTTACCGTTTTTTGGTAAGTCCCAAATGGCAGCCCTACTTACATTATAAGTGCTGGAGGCCCAACTACAGTGCAATGTTCATGCTAGGACCTTTACATACAAGTTATTGATCATGCGATGCTTATAAATGGTAAAAAAATACTTTTTTTTTTATTATGGTAAAATTTAACGATATGTAAATACAATGCTATTGCTTTTTAATAACTTATTGAGAGGTTATAGAATCAACTGCTTTTGTTATTTAGTGATTTAGTAGGGCTAGCTATTTTTAAAGTAATTTGGTATTTTATATAGCTGAAAGTGCTTAAAGTTTTTTGTTAATAGTGATGGAAAACGTAGCGGGTACTAAATAAAAAGTAATGTGAATTAGCAAATGAAATAAGATTTTGGTTTTGAAATTTATGAAGTTTTTGCTCAAAAATAACTTTTTGAATGAGCTTTTTGAATGAACTGAATTCCTAAACAGCTATTAAAAATAAAATAAGAGAAGGACCAAGTTATGGAATATAACTTGATTCTTTTTAATGAAAGTTGAAAAAAGCAGTTCACACAATAACTTCATTTGGTTGAACATGTAAATTTAGTAAATGTCCTAATAAATAACCTGTTAATATATACATTTTTCTATATTTATATTTAGAAGTAAATTAAATAAAACGCACATTGCATCTTATAGTACAAAGCGTAAGGCATTTTAGAGTTCGATAAAAAATGTCTTTAAATTTCAAAGTACGCGAAAATTCAGCTTAGTTTTAAATGAAAATATATTTATAATAAGATTATTTTTAATATACTTATATTATATTACAATATACTTCATATATAAAATGAAAATCAAATGAAAACTTACATTTAAATTATCTACATACGATATTAACGCGTTATATTTATTTGGTGTTAATGTTCCTAACTTAGTTAAGTCTAAACGAGCGATGCGACTCGACTATATCTAGCTTTTTTTTTAATATCTAGATCTATTTCACACTTGTCACAGCTAAGGCCCGTAACGAACTGGCGACCAGCTGACGTCCAACACGAAGCCGTTGCGATTTTCTAATTATTCTAGCGATATACTAAATTTTATAAGGATAAAACGTATCCCATATAATTTTCTGCTTATATATTGAGGATAGACGTTCGAAACTTGGCATCCAGGGATAATAATTGGCGCCTAAATCACATTAATCACTATATATATATATATATATATATATATATATATATATATATATATATATATATATATATATATATATATAATCCAGATTTTAACAGAGTTAATGCGAGTTAAGCGCTAATTAAGATTTCTGAGCTGTCAATTTTTTATATTTGCCAACTGATCGCCGAAGTGGGCCCTAAATTTTAAATACAAAAACATGCTTTATTGCGTCTAGGAAACATTTTTTTTTAAATTTAAATACAACATCACGTTATCACGATCAGATTTCGATTGTCTTAGTCGTAACACTTATTCAATATTTTATATTTTGTACTTTATTAGGTACAAAATGCGGCGAAACTGATCAAAAATTCTGCATCTCACTCTGTTTTTGTGAGTGAATGAGATGTGCTCAGTTCTCTATCTCGATAGAAATTTGATATTGGTAGTAATCAAGAGTCTTTGTGAGAGCCATTTCTGACATTATGGGTAGATAGATATAGCTACTAGATTTGGTTGGTATGCTTGTTTTTATGTATTTGGGACAATATATGAAGGATTTAAGTCCAAAAATCGTTAGAAACGTGATTTCAAATCACGATCAAAAATGTCATTGTTCGAGCGAAGTGTGTGAAATATTATAACTGATCACTAGATTATATCTGTCTGTCCATCACAATTCCGGGCAAATGCCTAAAAATAGAAGAATTGACCAAAAAAAAAGTTGGTAAAACTATTTTTTATATATATTTTATATATATTTACGATTTAAATATTAAGAGTGTGATACTATAATTTTATAGATCGTAAAACATGATACGCACATTAAAAATTTAACAGTTTAGCCGTCGTCTTTACAACCGTTTTAATTAAAAGCTTTAAATATTTTAATGGAATAAAGATATTTTCGATTTTTTTTATGCTGAGACGCCATTTTAGTGTTTTTGAAAAAGTAATGATTTCTAAACGGTATTTATCTTCTCTTTTATCTATCAGAAAAGAAGAGGAGAACAAATTTTGCATTCTATTTCTACATTAGCTCTGCCAACCAACTGAGCACATCTTCATCAACACATTCACAGTTTTTTTTATCAAAAATCCCTTATATTAGAAATTTATAATTTCTACAAATATCACGTTTACAACGACCCTCCACTATCGGCTACTTAATCTTATTCCATCTATTATGCGGCAGTTCACGCTAGTCTGTCATTTTTTTTTCTACCTAAAGTGCTTCACATCTATTTTTTAAGTGCAAGTCTATGAGCAAATTCAAATTTGGTCAAAATTGGGCCAGTAATTTTATTTAGAAGCGACGTTCGAGCGATATCGTTTTAAATACGTCACCCACCACCCCCTATTCCACGCAATGTACACGCTAGAAATCATTCGATTTTGATAAACTAACTATTTATTATATAGTAAATTATTTTTTAGAAATTGTAAAATTTTATATGAAGATATGAATTTTAAATCAAAATTTGGTTTTATTAAGCGTTCAGTTTTCATGCGCGTTTTTAGTAAGCTGCCAATTTTTGAGGAGAAAAGGTGAAATGATTAATTTTTGAATATTTACTTATTTTTTTTTAACTACACATGCTTTAATGTCAATGGCTGTGATCAGACTGGGTTAGGCTGTTGTTATTAAAATAACGACGCTGTGAAAACTAATCACCTCTTAGCTACTTTACTACAATTGGACGAAAAATGTAATTAAGCTACGCCATCAATCGATCGATATAATCGTAATAATCGATAGATCGATTGATAAAACCGAAATTATCTATCGATAGATCAAATGGTAGGATAAAAATAATCGATATAAAGATTGATCAATGGAAGCATTGATCGATCTGTTGTCTATCGATAAATCATTTTGGTTATATCGATCAATTATACGAACGTTTCAGCTATAAGAAAGAATCTATCGATAGATCAATCTGTACAACCGAAACTCTAACGACTTATCGATAAACCAATCGACACAACCAAAACGATCTACCAATAGAACGGTGGACATCACCAAAATGACCTATCGATAGACCGAGGCAGCTAGTTCTACTTCACCTGCAACATGCACATGCTAGCAACACTAGTGCCGTCAACGCGAGTCGATAGACTCTATCGAGTGTCGATGCGCCGTTGCACATGTCCTCTTCGCAGAAACACATGTGACCTGTGCCTGTACTTTCCATCATGCAAACGTGGTCCACCATGAACAAATTTATTTGTAATTGGGAGGTGCATGTTCGGCGGACGACCTCGTATGCTGGAAAAGAAGATATGTACAACTTTAGTATGTACTCATAATGTTTATACATTTAGACCTGATGTAACGACTAATTAACGAGACATTGCGTACTGAGCAATAAGGGGAACTCAAAGCTACGCTTTGTTGTTTAACCAAAGCGAGGAAATAATTTATTCACCTGAGTGGGTATTGAATCCACAACCGCCGCGTTTGTTGTTTGGCGCTTTGTCGCTGCGCTACGACGGCCTATAAATTATCTAGTTTCACATTAGTTTTAGCATGAAGTTATATTTTTAATGTATACGTAGTGTATTTTTAGTATCTTAGACTAAACTCAATGGTAATGGTAATGTAGTCGTTCCTATTATGTTATTCAAAAGTGCATCCAAAAATGTTAAGTTATATATATTTTTATCGTTGAAATTATAATAAAACAAAATAATAAAGGTCAAAATCAGCTTCACGCTGTATCCCGCACACAGCAGAATACGCAGAGGGAACCTAGTGTTAAGACACACCGCTCTCCACTTTCCGCTAAGTTCTGGAGGCATTGCGTGTTGAATAGCGCGTTGAATATTGCCTCGACACCAGAGCTAAGAAAATTAAAATATAAGTTTAAATAAATATTTCCTTTCTACGAGTGGGGATTTAAGCCACAATCAGTTGAATTTACAGTTACACTTTGTGTCCTTGCGCCACGACTGGCTTCAATAATATATGTAATCTCTTTTATTAGGTACGCCTACTCCTACTTCCATGGTAGCACTATAATGTGGCATATATAATCCAATTATATTCTGCGACTTAAGATTCCATTTATTTATTTTTTATTAAATGCAAACTACGTACTATTATAATAGAACTTCATAAAGAAACAAGCAGTTCTTGGTTGGTGTGGGAAATCTCTGAAAACCACCCTTGTAGGTAAAGAGGTCAAGAGCTTTTTAAATAACTCTTTTGACTGCATAATCAAAAAGAATGGAGTTTTGTTTCGTCAGCGTTTTTAAAATATGTCATGTCTTCTTAATATCAAAATATCATTTTATGACATTTTTTTTTCATTAAAATTTTGAAATAAAAATTAGGTATTTTAATTAATAACATACACAAATTAAATAAATGACACGTCTTATATAACAAAACCAGATTTTATCTATAGGTTAGTAGTTCCTGAGATTAGCTCATTCAGATTTACCAATATTAAGGTAAGATATCTTTAGCACAACCAATTCGTTTCACATTTTATGTCCCTGCCTCATATTGATTTGAAAAAAATGTTGTCCCGCTGAGTCTCTTCTCAGATTTGGAGCACTAAATATAAAGAACCACTAGTAAAATATGAGTATATGATATTGAACAAATTAAAAGTGTCATTTCGAATTTTGAATAAACTTGTTCGACTTTAGATTTTAAGTATATATAAGTATTTTTAAACATTTTTTAAAGTGTTATTCCACACTTGGAAAAGAAAAATACTTCGCTCCCTAAAGAGAAGCTAACAACATAAATAAGTTGTAACAAGCGTATAAAAGTTTCGACGTAGCTTGGCGAGAACGCATGGCTTAGTGGTCAGAGCGCCTGGTCGGTTTCCAGGAGGCGCGGGTAATAAGTAATAGTAAAGGTATTTAAAAAAACTTACGGCTCTTAGAATAGCGCACCATCTTGACGCAGCACCCGTTGCACGTCTGGAGGGGAGGTTGATCTCGCGGCAATGCTGTGTAGTTGAACGGATCCTTGCACCGCGCGTCCGTCCAACTGTCACACTCGTAACAATATATAGTGCGGGCTGTTAGGAATATCATATATTTTTCAACATTTTTAAACTGTTTCAAAGTTAGGAAAGAAAAATAGTTTTTAAGAAAACGTTTTAAAATTTTGTACGTAGCGGGATTTGAATCCGCGCCTTTTGGAATCCGTCCAAGAGGCCAGTGTTCTAATCGCACTACGTTCATATCTTTATATGTTTTCTTAAAAAATATTTTACAAATCTTTTGTTACAAATGAACAATAATGTCCGGATTAGGACATTCTACCCCACCTTCCTTGTAATTTCTCTACAAAATCCCTTTGAGTAAACAATTGTTGACAAAACTTTTTATTTTTATAGGAAAACTAGCCGATTCAATAGTTTTTAAGTGGAAGGAATTATAAAAATTATTTCGTGAAAGCCTCAACAATCAAGTCAATATAGGCGTATAAAGCAAGCTATTATTTAAAGGTACACTAAATTTACAAAAGCCTAGCGAAAGCATATTTAAAGAAACACTGTAACGAACGTCTAAAATGCTATAAATAACTATAAATATCTATGAATATTTGAAGATTTTAGCGTCTTCTATGAAAATAATGTCAAGAAAGGCAAAGCCAAGAATTAGACCTCGTTATTTGGGGCACGTTTTGTCCCATTGTTCTAAGGCTTTTCGCAACGTTCCATCTTCTGTAAATTTCGGTCTATTTTTTTACAATTTGTCTATTTAGTTCTGGTTCACGTTGTATCCCGCATTTAGCAGGATAGGATTCAAGATTCCCCGTTACCAACGCACCGTCCCATTTTAGAGGCTGCGTGTTGAGTAGCGGAACGAAAGGTGTTCGAAATTTCAAACGATCATAATTATTTGTTTAAATATAAAGATGTTAACCTTTTTATTTCCTTATGTTCTGTTTTAGAACAACTATTATTACATATGAATAAATATTCAAAATAAATCAACTTAAAAATAATTTCAAAATTAAAATTTAAACTTGACTTATTCGAAGTATCTGTGAGCTAAAACTTTTTGAGGGTATTCTAAAATATTTTCAACTATATAATTACACAAAGCACGGCGTTGGATTCCGCCAAAAATTTAATAATCTTAAAACTAGTAATAATAATTAGTTCTCCCTGTTTAACCCATAAAATGATAGTCATCTCACACGTAGCGGGACTCGAACCCACACATCTTATTAACTGTCCAAGCTCCTGCTGCCAATTAGGCCACATGTTCTCATCAAAGTATGTCGAAATCTCTGTATGGAGATTTTTACAAATTTCCAATACTCTAGATATACTCAATAAGATTATTTCTATGTATGATTATGACAAGTGAAAGTGCTATTAATTTTCACTTGTTTTACTTAAGTATTTTAAGGTTATGTTTCCAGGAGTCATAAGTCGCGTGTTCGGATCCCGCTACGGTCAAATTTATATACGATTCTGTATTCCTCAGCTTATAAATTATTAACCTAATTTTTTAAGTTTTTAATTTTTATTTGACGCGGCGTTGATTTATAACACACTATACGTTGTCTTTAAATTTTGACGGAAAGTGAGGAAGGGAGTGTCTCAACTCTATTCGCCTACCAGGGTAGAAGGATATCAGGATATCGGAAAAAATCCTTATTCGTTCCAAGAGCATCGAGTAGCGGGTTCTAATCCCTTCAGTCAATTAATAAACTTTTTTAAATATGTCTCTTAGTTCATACATTTTCAACATAATTTTGAACTTTTAGATTAATTTAAGGCCTACATACAAAAAACGTGTATGTAATCATGCATTACACGACCCCTTTTGTGTAACATTCTTAGAACGTTTATTATGACCGTCATGCGAAACCTAGGTGACCTAGTCACGCGACGGCTTCTTTGCAATCTACGTATTTAATATTTTTTGTGATTTATATTTAAAATGGGTGAAATTTGTATGGAAATTATTATAAATACGAGGGTAGTTTTGTAGCAAGGTTAAGGTTATATTTAAGGTTACATTTGTATCGCAAATTATTTTTTAGTGTGGAGTGTCCTAACACTAGATTCTCTCTATTATTTCTGCTGAATGAAGCGCAAAAATGATGCTGCTTTTTGTTTAAATAATAGCACACAACACTGTAGACAGAGGGAACCTAGTGTTAAGACAGACAAGCCCGTTTCCCACTTTTGGCCGAGTGTCTTAAAGTGAACAGGAGTTCTTAAAAATAGGTTCCCAAGTTCCCTCAGACTCCTATACTATAAGATGGGTTTAGCAAGTATTTAGTAGGTGGGGAACGGAGTGCTCCCTCTGCCTACCCTGAAACTATTTTTCTTTCGTACGATTCGATTTAAGCTATTTCCATATATTTAGCACAAGCGATGGTGTGAAATATATCTAATAATCTTGGTCGATAATTGGATTATTGCTATAACACTATTAGAGAATAAACCTAGTATTGGACGCAAGTGGGAATTGCTACAAGTAACGCATGAGCAGGATAGTTTTATTTTGTTTATACAAAAATTCACGTTAATATTAAATCCTATCAAGAACATAAATATGGAATGAGAGCCAAGTTAAATGTTAAGCCTCATCTGTATTCTGTGTTAAATTGGGATAAAATTCAAGCTCTAGATTTAAATTGACATTTTTTATAAGTAAAGGCATATTATGTTTGTAAGTTTGCGTAAGTACGTCCAGTTTGTACTGGACTATAAGGTTGTTTTGCTTGGTGCCTGTTGGTAAGAAATAATCAAGTCGAATTTAGAACTTGAATTGTATCACGAGTGAATACAGAACTTGGCGCATTTTTTAATAGTAGCACTAGCAAATGCGAAATTGTTGAGTTTGTCAGTTTTAGAAGGACTAGCTATCTAAGCAAGTTACCACCGACTCGTAAGGTAGTTCTCATACGTGTAGACATGAAAATGAGAGGACTGTGCCCACCTCAGAATGGTCACAAGACTATGCATTAGTCCACTCTATAGTTTTGTACTAAAGAAAAATTAAGACTTTGTATCTTAATTTAATGTGTATTCTCTACCCAAAAAGATCAATTGGGGCAGTCGTGCAGCAGGGGCACTACGGTACGACTGTAAGCGCGACGGTTGTAGATTCGTTGTCAACTTGGAGAAATTAAATATATTTTAATATTTTGATTTCATCGCTCTGGTGACGAGAGAAAGTGCGGCGTTAAATTCCACTACAAAAGAACTCAGCAGAAAGTGGGGAACGGCAGTGTCTTAATGGAAACGGAGTGCTTAAACACAAGGTTCCCAGGTTCCCTCTGCTTACGCAGGCATTTGCGGGATACAGCTGAAAATAAATAATACCATATTCGTATAATAATTTTAAATTTCTTGTACACGCTAAACACGCATGGTACTACCACTAACAAGGGCTGGTTCATAAGATTTTTAATACCACGCCGGTCCCATTATGACACTTGCGGTCCCCACTTACCGACGAATTCTGTGGAGGCCTTGCATGTTGGGTGGCGGAACTCAACACCACGATTTGCATCGTTACCAGAGCGAGGAAATGAAAATATTAGATATTCCATTTCCGCGAATAGGAATCGAACCCACAGACCTCGCGTTAACTGTCGCACGTACCGGCCCCATGATTGATGATACAATTTTTTTATAATGTGTGAACATTAATATATGTAGTAGTTGTAGCTTTTGTCTAAGCTTTGGAACAAATTTGCCAAAGGGGGGTATTTGTAAAAGTTTATAGTGAGCGGGGAAGAAACACAGAGTACAATTATGATTTAAAGTTAACAAAAACAAACACAGTAAACAGAGGTTTATTATATTTGTAACTACCAAAATATTATTTTGACGACTTTTCTTTTGTTTTTTGGGTACCGTGCCTCAAAAGTTATAAACGGAACCCTTATAAGATCATTCTGTAGTCAGTTTCCGTGTCCGTCTGTCAAGATCATTTATCTTGAGATCGCGTGGAGGTATCAACGTGAAATTAATACTATATATTCAGGTCTATGGTATCCTAAATCACAGAAAAAACCGAGTTTCTAAGTCTGTCGCAATCAAAAGATACGGGTATTTAATATTTATGCATCGATTTTGCTGCAGTTTGTATTAAATTTGTCGCGTTATCAAAACCTACAAGGTACTTCCCCTATAGTTATTAAATTTACCACAAGGTGAGAACTTATCATACAAATAAAGGTAAAATCCGAAAATTTCTAATTTATAGGTATTTCACAACTTAAAAAAAAACTACAAACTTATATTTGTAGTTAACTTCATATAAAATGAGTGCACATGCCCGCAAACTGAAGTTTGTAAATTTTTATAATTAATAAATTAAAATTAAATTAAATTAGCTTCACGCTATATCCCGCACACAGCAGGGTAGGCAGAGGGAACCTAGTGTTAAGACACTCCGTCCCCCACTTTCTGCCGAATATTGGAGGCATTGCGTGTTGAGTGGCAGAACTCAAGGCCGCGCTTTGCCTCGACACCAGAGCGAAGAAATGAAAATATAAATTTAAGTAAATATTTCATCTCCTCGAGTGGGGATCGAACCCACAACCAGTCGGTTTTACAGTCACACTTTGTACCACTGCGCCACGACTGGCATCATTATTATAATTAATAATTTGACCTGAAATTGGTACGGAAGCCTCGGTGGGCGAGTTTAACTTTTTTTTACTATTGATATAGCCTTGCGTTTGACCGCATCAAGCCTGATGACCTTTAGTGCGGCTCTACGGTGGTACACGCTTGTCTAGTAAGTACCTATTCACTCTACTTTTGAGGATTGTATGACGTAGGAAATACACCTGCAGTGAGTTTCAATCTCTCGCCCCGGTTGTTTTTTTTTCTATTTACGGTAATAATAGTAAAAATAAAGTAAAAAAAATAAATCAGCATCCCGCAATCCCGCACACAACTGGGTAGGCAGAAGGAACTTAGTGCTAAGACACTCAGTTCCTCACTTTCTGCTGAATTCTGGATGCATTGCGTGTTGAGTGGCAAATCTCAACGCCGCGCTTTGCCTCGACACAAGAGCGAAGAAATGGAAATATAAATTTAAGTAAATATTTCATCTCCTCGAGTGGGGATCGAACCCACAACCAGTCGGTTTTATAGTCACGTTTTGTGCCCCTGCGCCACGACTGCCCTCAATAGTTAAAATATATTTAATATTGAGTTATGATTAAAACGAATTTCGATGATATTAATTTGATACGTTAACACTTACGTTGATTAACACTTACGTTTAATATGAAAAAAAAAGAACAACATTTTGGTTATATAAAAATAATAAATTTTAATAGAAGAAAATAAAAAAAGCTGTGAAGGATAAATATATAAAATCAACATCTTGTCCCCAGTCTACGGCATGATATGTGACATTTCATTTGATATCCGCTAAGCGATTCTTTTAAGCAAATTCTTTATAGCTCCAGTGATTTTAGCTTAGGCTTTTGTAGTTTTTTTTTCTGTATTTAAAAAAAAATACTTACTCTGGCATTCCGCCTGAACAAGAGGACTCAGACTTAGTGTCCACAATGCTGAAAATCCATGCTGTAATTAGTAAAAAAGAAAAAAAAAACAAAAAAAAAGAAAACACTTTCTACACAGTTTTTCTAACAGAAAGTTAGAAGGGCAATAGATAGTCCTGTAAATAACTGATATTGCAACCGTAGACTGGGCTGATAAAATAAAAGATAGATAAGAAAAATATCTAAAATTAAATTAAAAAATAGTTTTTTATCTACATCTTATCATAAGTCTGAATAATTTACAAAAATGCGTTTTTTTTCCTTTTTTTTTTAATTTCTTTAAGTCAGTTATTCACAGGAAGTATGTTTGAGTGTTTCACAATACTCTCGTGGAAGTGTTCGTAAATTTGGAAGAGTAAATACGTCATGCACACAAAATTTTAAACACAACTAATATTTAACAATAAACACACATTCCTACGGACACTCAAACACAAAAACGAACAGCGCGTTGGTGAACATCGATATCGATAAATATCTTGTTTTGTGTAACGTAAAAAATAAGACTACTGTTGTCTATTTTTTTTTATTTTTTTTTCTATGTGGTCTTTTCATTTACGTATAATGTATCTATGGCACAAATTAATCTTTTCTACGATGATATACTTAAAAAATAGTCTCAAATCTCATATTCAAGTTTATACTTTATATATATGATTCATAATGAAATCATTACGAACAAAGTTACACTATAAATAGATTTCTACACAAAATCACATAATACTGTTCTAAAACCACAAAAGGAACTCAACACAAAGATTACAAAAGAAAACAATCAAATACTTTCTAAATTTAATCAAATATGACCCAAAATAAATATTAATTCATCGATATCGATGTTTAACGCGCACCACTAAAACATATCGACATCTAACGTCCACGTGGTATGTGGTTTGATGCATTACCAGTCCTGATGCACGAGTTGGCCTTTACTTGCTCCACTCCGAACCAGGACATGAGGAGAACTGGAAAAATTGGAGAAAAAATATTAAAAAATATTTTTTTTTCTTATAATAATGTTAGGATGGTCCTCGCTCTAGTAGACAAAGTTTCGCCATTTAACACACAATGCCTCGAAATCGTCACGCTCTATCCGACACAGCAGAGTGTTAAGACACTCTACTAATTGTTTGTTCAAATAACAGATAACGACAAAATACAATTAAAGCTGATTATTTTCAAAAAAGCTCAAAAAAGATACAGATCACATGTCTGTAGTGTTTAGATTAAATAAAATAAAATAAGAACACTAGGAAACCTCTGCTTACCCTGCTACGCGGGAAAAGGCGTGAAGCTGCCTTTTTTTTTTCATTGCGAAAAACAAATTATTTTCATGATTTTTTTTATAGATAGTAGTAGTCCATAAAAAGTCAAGGGAGAGGTAATTATCAAAACAGTACAAACAATTCTCTTTACAATAACACAGGAACAATTGAAGCAAGACCAATTAATGAACAATGTGGCTACATTCGAAAACAAAAACCTTTTTTTTATCTGCTTACTTAATTAAAAAAATACTGACTGACTGATTCATATTGATCCACAATAGATAGCAACAAGTTGTTTTGGAAAAAAATATACGAGAGAATGTGACAAAAATATACGAGACCAAGTCCATCGTGGCGCAGGGGCACAAGCGTGCAACTGTAGAATTGAAGGGTTGTGGGTGTAATTCCCAATCGAGGAAATGAAATATTTAAAACTTTCAATTTCCTCGCTCTGGTAACGAGGAAAAGCGTGGTGTAGAATTCCGGCACTCCAACAAGCAATGCCCCCATACAAAGAAGTTATAGAACGTTTTCACTCCCGTGGTCAAATAGGGTGAACGCAAGTGCAGTGGGTCACATCGACACGATTAACGTGACGTAACAAAGGCCTTATCCAAACCTATAACCCGTCTCGATAAATGGATGGAATGGGCTGCATAACCCAAAAAAAATTTTTCCCATTCGAATCAGTCGTTTCTGACATACTCTTACAAAAGTTATCTAACACGGGATTTATACTGGTATCCCCAACTGCATTATCAAATTAACATATTTGAATGTTTAAATTATTTAGTCATTCTTGACCCCAACTCTAATATTCCACAGACTTAAGCTAGAACACGACCAGCCTCTAGGAATTTAAAATTTATCTGGAGAAGCGTAGAAATGAACTTGACATATTATGTTGATAAATAAATATCTATATACTAATACTAGTGGCCGCGCGCGGCTTCGCCCGCTTATTTGCACCCTTAGGGGCGAACTATAACATACCTACACATGCTTTACTAAATGCGCTACATAGGTAAACAAAATACAATTCGAAACCAGTAAGTGTTTAAAACAAGCCTTTCGTAACTATGAATTTCTGTGAACTAATTGCTGATTTAACGGCAATTAATTTTGGCGCTAAATTACCTTATTACCACAAATTGAGGCCGTTGTGGCGCAGAGGCACAGGGTCCGACTTCACACGTGACGGTTGTGAGTTCGATGCCCACACGGGGGATCATTACATTTAAATTGAATGTCTCCACTCTGGAAAATTCTATCAAACAACACGCAGTCTCGAAAATTGAATGATATGACGAGGACGATGTGCCATACGGGAAAAATTATGAAGCAATTTTTTTAAAGTAGTTTTGGCACAAGTTTGCAACCGTAAACGGGAATCCGAACTGAGTGTCTTAACATCAGGTTTCTAGGTTCCCTTTGCCTACCCTGCTGGGTAAGGGATCCAGCGCGATAATAGAATAAATAATTCTAAGTAGTCATGTAGATAGATTTGTATGAGAAAGCTAGTTTTGGTACCTAATTAAATCTTTAAGTGTTAACTTTTCAAAGCTGTACATATAATAATAATTATAGTTTAACACGTCAAGGTGCTTAGTACTAAAAGTCACTTAAAAACCCTTTGTAGGTTGAAAACTTTGTAAAATTGATATGCAATTATTTTAAATAAACATAGTATATTTTATATTATTAAAGCGTACATGTGTTTTTGTAAATATTATCATGCGGTGGTTGTGGATACAAATAAGCATCGCACGCTTTTCCCGCATATTGTAAGATAGGCAAAGGGAACCTAGTGCTAAGACCCCTTCTTTACCCACACTCTGCCCAATTTTCGAGATGTGTTTCCAGCGGCGGATATCAAAGCGGCTCTTTGTCTATCAGAGCAAGAAAATGTAAAGTGTTTAAATATATTCATTACCTCGAGTGGGGATCGAACCTACAAGCATTTACAATCTGCTGTTGTGTCACCACTGCGCTTCAACATCCTTAAGTAGTTTTCAAATAAATTAATTAAAATAAGCATAATCATATATTTTATAATGTTTTCTTCAATCACAAACCAAAAATAGTTTTATGTTAAAAATTAATTCGGCCACAGTCTTTTAAAAACATCAAGCTAATATGTGACGGACTGACGGTTTACAAATGGCGGCATTGTACCATAGTGTTGGCAGAAATCTGTATCGATAAATTCTATTTATTTATTCTATTCTATTTATTTATATATACCGTTCCGTTCTTGTTTCATATACAACAAATAATTACATAAAATTAATTCCAATTTATATATACAAATTTATAATATAAATATTTACAATTAAATCGATATTTATTTCGTAATAATTTTGCAGAATATCTTAACAAAAAAGTTTATATACAATTTTTGATGTAGTATAATTTATAAAAAATATATTAAAGACATACGAATTTTTAAGTTTATACTTAAAAAAAGAGTGCAATTACATGTGTTGAGTATCATTTGTTTTTACAGTCGAATTGATAACCTATTGTTTTTACAGAAAACGGTTTAAAATCAAGAGAAACAGCGAACCTATACTAATATTATAAAAGCTGAAGAATTTCGTTGAACGCCCTAACCTCAGATTCTAATAGGAAAATATTTGTGTATTTGGTAGTACATTTATCGAAAAATATAAAGTTAGTATAAGTTAAACTATATTTTTAACATAACATTACGTTAATCGCTTTTATGTAACGCGGACAAAGTCGCAGGTTAAAAGTAGTAGTAAATACGCGTATTAATAACCAGTAATATTACTTTGGCATAATAAATAAATTAAATTAAATTAAGTTAAATTAGCTTCACGCTATATCCCGCACACAACAGGGTAGGCAGAGGGAACCTAGTGTTAAGACACTCCGTTCCCCACTTTCTGCCGATATTTGGAGGCATTGCGTGTTGAGTGGCAGACGCCGCACTTTTGCCTCGACACCAGAGCGAAGAAATGAAAATATAAATTTAAGTAAATATTTCATCTCCTCGAGTGGGGATCGAACCCACAACCAGTCGGTTTTACAGTCACACTTCGTGCCGCTGCGCTACGACTGGCCTCATATATCAATAACTGCCATAAAATTGATTTATTCTACGTAGGGCTTCTGTTTACTTCAACTGTTAACTTCTTTTTAATGTGATTCTAAAAATCATTGCTCATAGCGTAAACATTACATATATTTTTTATATAAACAAGGAAGCTTTTGAAACATAAAATATAACAAAAATTCCGCTTAAAATATTAATATTAGGAATTATATTTATTTTAACCGCCTTAATAAATTGCATTGCCTGTAAAGGAAACCAGTGCTGCATTCAGATTAAATTCCAATAAATGGAAAATAGAGCTACCGATAGAGCAGAACACAATTTTGATCATCCAAAATTGATATGTCACCAGATAGTCTCTACATGTAAGAAAAACATTTCTATATCTAACAATTTATTATCTTATTTGTTTATCTCTAGAAAAAAATATATGAGTTCAATTTTAATGTATGTCATGCAATTTACTTTATTTCCTTATACACTAACTTACATTGAAGTCTACGAAACCTTTGGTCTTTGGTAAATACTGTCGTGTATTTGTTTATTGCATTACCATACTGAACTTTTTTAGAAACGTATAAAAAATTGAACGTAGCGGAATTTGAACCCGCGCCTCTTGGAAACCGTCCAAGCGCTCTAACCGCTAAGCCATACGTCATAAGACTATACTTTCTATAAGATTAATCCATATTGGTTAGACGGTGAGAAGGGACGCTAAATTTAGTCAAAATAGACTGATTCTTGACATCATAAATTACAAGCAATTACTTAAAAAAACTCTAATTAAATTAATTATAATGCATATTATAACAAGTTCTAAACTTATAATCTAGTTATAAATAAATCACATATAGTGACAAACAGATAATGTCAGCATGATTATTTGTACTGGAAACGTAAAGGTCAATTATAATATGTCACGTTATTTATGTATTTATAATATTTGTTCTACTTATATATACTTATAATAAATATATAGCTGAAGCATTTGTTTGAAAGTGCAAGTCTCAGGAACTACTGGTTCAAATTACAAAAATATATTATGATACTGGATAGTCCATTTATTGATGAAGGATGACGTTATATCACATCACGTTAAACGGTCCGTCAAACGGAATGTTTCATAATAATAGATACTTCTATTTGAGCACGTGAGTGAATATAGTATATTATAGATTTTAAACGGTAATTTGCAAATAAAAGAACAAAAATCATATCACTTCTGGACGTACATCTATCTAAATATACATAAATATAATACATTACTTGTATCTTTAATGGAAATACGTATAATAATATTATAAATTTTTATATTTATAGAAATGTATGTATGTACGTTTAGAGTTTATGGTAAGTGTGTCATCAGCACACAAGAACCGCAACTCAGAACCACGCTTGCCCCAAAACAAATATAGTGCCATTCATAATAAAAAAAGTCATTATTATAACAACAATACATTACAGAAATGTATACGAGTACGGCGGTATTGTAGCAAAGTTGGCTCACATCTAATTTATTGTGATCGCTGCGAGTTTAAGTTCCACCTGAAAATATTAAATAAGCATAACAACGCGAATTATTATATAATAATTCTTTATTTCAGCTTCACGCGTTATCCCTAGAGTCGCGAGCGGTAGCCAATGTATTGAAATATTTAGATTTTCACACAAATTCATCAAAAGACTGTTATGACATTTATTAAACAGCTTCTGTTTGATAATTTTGTGTAACAATTGGTTGGTTTTGGTTTCACATTAATCGTGGGGATTTTTTTTTTTTAAACTGTACACACAATCGGTTCAAGCCATTTTTCTCCATATATCTAATAAATTTTTATTTATTTATACTAAGTATTTACTCTTAAAACTGAAGCTAAGTGGGTTAATTTATTCATAAATAGATACTATTAATAGTGCGTGAGAGAAATGTCCTTGTTTTCCTTTTTAAATGACATGGATATTCAACGATGCACTTTGTTTGGTCAGCTTGACCAGAAACTAACTATGTTGAACATATTTTTTTCATACAATGAGGATTAAAATCTAAATTTGCATTTAGTTAATCTGGGGTCCCGATGGGGATACAGAAGTATAATTCTCTATATTAAATTAAGTCTCCACGTCAACTTTATACCAGAATATCTTGATGATAAGTGTAGTACAGAAAATAATTCTATACAATGCAAAAGCAAAGACAATACTTTCTCGGTCCAAATATGCACATATAAAGAGAACTTCCATTACTTATAAGAGCATATGTTTTTTCTTAATAAATATCAGTACAAGACATTGTCATTTTCTGACTGCTGAGTTTACATTAGCATTTCTTACAATATTTTTCTTGTGTACTAAATATAGATCTTTCATTTTGAAACATGAAGTATATATATGAAGATGTTTAAATAAACCAAAGAAATAAAAATTTTAAATTTGGATATATAATATAAATAAAACGTTCAAAGTATTATTTATTGGTAATAATATTAAATTTTTAATCTAGTTCCAATAAAAGAGGTTACCACTTAAATTAACTATGAGTACAATACTCGATAAGTTTTGAAGGATAGCATTTTCATCTTTACAATGATCGTACGTAACGGCTCAAATAACATTCGAAGGAATGCTTATATAAAATTAAGATTTCCCTAATTTATGGTGACAAAGAAGAAGAAGAAGAAACTGACATATTCAAAAAATGCCCAAAAATGGCCAAAAATTTAAAGAGATCTACCACTTCATTATTTCTACGTACCGTTCACATGCGGGAAACGCATACATATTCAATATAGAAACAGTAACACGAATGTAAAACGTTAAACATTTTAACTATGCTCTCCAGGCGTTATCTGACCCTTATTATAAGGAGGATGTTGAGCATTTTAGCATTTACACAGTTCTGAATCGACATTTTACATGTAGAATGAGTTTGGCTTCTCTCCAAATTTTTATAGACGCCTCCAATTCATTTGATAACTGCGACATGAAGATTTTAATAGGGTTGAGTGATGTGTGATGTATTTTATATTAAGGTCGATGAAAAGCGATATTTTCTACAGTGTTTTAGATATTTATTAAATAATAACAATAAATTAATAAATATATGTATTTTTTTTATTTTTATAGAGACTAGGCAAACAAGCTAGCAGATCAACTGATGTTAAGTGATCACCGGTGCTCATAAACTTTAAAAGTGTTTATTGATCTGAAATGATGGCGGAACTGGTCGCGATTACAAACGTGGATACCGAGAATATCTCTTATGTCAAAAGAGTAAGAGGAGTCATGAAAGAGAATTGGAGAGGTAAATGGAGTCTTTTTGTGGGAAATGCACACACATGCATTCTTTATTATTCTTAAAATTTTACATTTTGGGTACCCCAATCCGGGACATTAGGCAAGCTTCTATTTTAGCAAAAAGTTTTAACCTGCACTTTTCTAGTTAAACAGTACTGTCATCGGTATAGCAATAAATGGGGTTGTTAAGCAACAAGTCACGGGCTTAGATTTTGAACAAGAACCGATGTTACGGTTATCAAGAAAGCTATCATGACCTATTTGCAAAGTTTCTCCGAAAGTCCATGAGATGGTAGCTTCGAAAGGTGTGTTCAGTGCCAAATCCGATCAAAAGCCTTGAATATATCAAAACTTACAGCCAGAGTCTCCGCCTTATAATCTATAGTTTCTACCCACCGATTAGATAGGTACACAAGAAGATCACGAGTTTATCGACTAAGGCAAAGGCCATATTGGCGATCACTTGCAAGCTGGTGTTCGTCAAGGATGACAAACTTAGCAGTTGGGAATTTATCATCTGATCTATTTCTTTTAATATTGCGGAGGTAATAGCTATCGGCACAACTTCCGCTGTGATTTTGTATCAAAATAAAATTATAATTTATAAAATAATTTATAACACAATTTCTTCAAGAAAAAACAAAAGCTTATAATTTTAAATCATAGAATATACAGTAATAAAAGAAACTAGAAATTAGTTAACTAATTTAACCACTAGAAAATATGGTGTTGAATGAAAAATTATATATAGACCTTAAAATACGTTAAGTATTAGGTAGTAGTGGTTATTAAGTAGTAGTGGTGCAGTTGGGACATGTTTAACTAGATGCGACAGTTGTCCTTGAATGAACATAAAGTAGAAAATAGTGTAAGTACTGTCGGCAAGACCTACAAAGTACGAGAGATGCGTAAAAATAAAAATCCACATGAATGGTAAATCGAGATAGATCTTCTTTTAATTATTGTAGTAGTACCCATTACAGTCACTTACTCTGACATTCAGTCTGTCTTCATGTGTAATTTACACCACACTTATCACCTAAGGATAACGCGTTCTCATATGCTTGATAATTAATCTAATTATAAGTCCTTCAAATTGCAATAAACCATCTTGGTGCAATGCTGCAATACAACTACAATGAGAATACTTAAGTGACATAAGAGGTTATATAACACCGTTATTAATTTCAAATAACAGCATTATTACATCTAAATAACAGTATTATTAATTTCAAATATATTTGATATATAAAATATAAATAACGCATTGCTTATACGGGCATTGATTTGCAAAAAATGAGGGCATGGGAGAACAATGTACAAAAGATAAATGATGTAAAAATGCGATCACTTTATAGGAAATACGATGTATGCTTAATAGACAGAATCCACTATCTCTCTATAAAATACAATCATGTACGTTACGTGAAGTGGGAACCTAGTGTCTGGACAAATTGTTCTTCGCTTTCTTTCTTAATAAGACACATCGCATGTATATTTCGTGTCAGTACTCGACGATTTTATTTATCCATACCTCTAATTATATATTATATTATTTACATTAATAAAACTATATTCTAACTTTATCCAAAACTGATATTAATAGTTCCACTTTTGTATTCTGAGTAATGCTATTGAAGCTTGCTAAATCTCCAAAAATATATTGGTTTTAAACACGTACAACACTTTTTTGCCCTTAGTCATTTTGGTGCAGCATTAGATAGATGTCAGCGCTACGCTGCTTACGCTTTTCAACTAAAATAATAAATGGACAAAAGTAGAGAATAAACTGATTTATCACTATGATCTCTTGCCCTGTCAACCTACAATGTAGCCTAAAAGTTAGAACAAAGTAAAATTTACATTCATACTTCTAGCTGTCTCGTTGTCATTGTGAATTTTAGACATCAAAGAGATAATCAAGACTTTTTTTGCATAAATATGAACATTATTAAATAGACTATCAATGTATATTTAATCTATTTATGTCAATTTTTTTTTTACTTTTTCAAACAAAAAAAAATATATAAATACATACCTGGAACGGGAAATATCCAGCGCATTTTTGTCTTTTCAGTTCTCACCGATGTCAACCGTCCAGAGGCTTCAGCTCGACTGCTGATCCATCGTTCGACTTCATTAACACATCCTGTTATTATGTATTGCCGGCTGTGAATTAACTTATCTTGAAATCCAAACCAATATGAATAAACATATTTATATATATGTATATATATATATATATATATATATATATATATATATATATATATATATATATATATATATAAACCAAATATGTATCATACGTTGAACAGTTACGTACTGAAGCCCGGATAAGGCATGACAAAATTACATAACAGTTAAGACTATAGGTGTCTATTTAATTATCGGTTATAGTATTTGTATTAGAAGAAAAATATGTTATACTACATTGTTTTGTAATAGTACGTATTAAATATTTTATGCACACGTAATTAAACGCTATGTTGTTTTTTATTTATTTTTAAATTTATCTAAATAAAATAATTTAAAAATTAAATTAGAATTAATACAAATATCTGAAAGGTATTATCGATAGCAACTCATGCCTAATTTTTATCAAAGCGCAACTATACAGTTTACACTTGACAGATGAAATGGCGGGAAGCGCCATAATTTTTTCACTGCGCCATTTATTTATTACTATACTCTAATATTATTTTTGTTATATATTGTGATTTTAAAAGCTTATTTGAGGTCTTTTCAAGTGAGCTATTTTTTATATTTTCTTAATACGGCAAGACCGCATCACATGCGTATTCCCACCTAACCTCAAATAACATAGTATTACAATACTATAATAATTAAAATATTAAAAAAAAACTGATATATAATTTTAAATATATAAAAACATGATATAAATTGAGGGGGGACAATGCGAAATTTTCTATTGCCGTAACGTGTATAGCGTAAACGACGTACCAAAGCTGCGCAAGGCTTTATTGATTTTAAGAAAGACCCGTACCAGTCAACCGAGTTTTGTTTACTACATAATAATTATGAACAAACACATATTTTAAATCTATTCACTTTATAGTTTAATATATAATATATATTTTAAGCATAGTTTCTTTACTTACGCGATTTAAATATTTTAAAGATTATATATTTTTTTATATTATAAACACATAATATGCTATGACTTGTAATTTCACAGCCTATGGTTTTTTTTTATTTAATACAAAATAAAGGTTTAAAACCTTACCGCAAACTATCATACTACAGCGTCGAATAATCACTATCTACATTATCTAAGTACGCACCGACTGTTATAATGCCACTAACATACTAATTTAATTATAAATTTATAGTTTATTTTATTGTTTCATAATATTTTTTCGTTATTATTTCTTTCGATGCCCATTTTTCGGGACGAACCTACTGGCAGCCGCGATAGTATCACACTGAGCTTGTGTTGCTATACACACCGACTAAATTCACCTACATATTGCGTAAATCTATTTTTAATTTCGTGTCGCTTTAAAATAATATTTCGTTTGATTATGAAAATTGCGTTTTCGTGACACTTTTATTATATATTTTGCCAAGATTTTAAAATGATTTGTGCTTATAGAAATATGTCAGTATAAAAAGTATTTTTTATCACATATATAAATTCTAGTATACGTTATTCCTAAACATATAATATTATGTAACAAGAATAAAATACTAGCTAATAAACTCGACCCAAATTGAAAATGTTTATGCATATTAATAATGTTTGAATCTTGAAAAATGATGATGGCTGTGACAGAAATTTATCAATTTTAGTCATCTTGTGGTTAATATAATATCCATTGTACTGTACAAGCACTCTAGCCAAGTACTGCGTACAACTGAATATGATTGTGTAAAGACACAGACATAATATAAAGATATTATGTGGAAATTAAACAACACCCACCATTGAGACAGGGGCACAAGCGTCAGTTACACACTTTTGCAAGTGCGAAAGGTTTTGGGTTCGATTCCTACTAGAGGAAATTAAATATTTGCTATTTTCATTTTCGCCGCTCTGGTGCTCCCTTGAAACTCCCAAGGACCCGACATGTGAAATGTTCAAGTTTTTACACTGCTTAGTTTCATCTGTATGGTGTCTGTCAGACGTTCGGTAATGGAAGAGTTTTTTTTATAAATAAATAGTATAAATAATTAATAAAAATCCTTTAAACTCCCTAAAACTAAAACATATTTCGTAAGCTGGCAGCACACAAACGCCGGCAGTGTGCGCCTTGCCGCTATGCGGAATACTAGAGTAAATTATGGAATGAAATTCATTCACGTCGTCTAAGTACTTAAGTTACTTTTTGACATAAGAAGTACGAGAGGATAAAAGTACCAGTTCGAATACATAAAGATAGTTGCTATGATATTTTAAATTATTGTTTATCCAAACTTGTTTATCCAAACGAATTATAAAAAAAAATATTTCTCCCATATCATAGAGTAAATAACAGAACACTCTATTCTTCGTTTTCTAACCAAATGCCTGAAGGGTTGTATTTATGTGTCAGAATTTGGACATATTTAGCAGGGAAAAAATAAATATTCAATAAACAGTAAAGCGTGCGACATGTTGTCGGTTCGATTCCCACACAAAGCAAAAATCAGGTTCGCGCTGTATCCCGCACACAGCAGAGTAGGCAGAGGGAACCTAGTGTTGAGACATTGCATTGCGTGCTAAGTTCTAATATTTGTTTATGGTTGCGTTCCTAGCTTTCTTCGTTGAATATTAGTATTTTCATCTTCTTTAATAGTTCAATAGTTTTTTCACTAACCTTCTATTTTTATGTTCTGTGCCGCTGCTGTTGCCGACGTGATTCTACAGGGCATGGAACTTTATATTCCTAACTCTGTGGTGCCAATCGGTAGCAAGTGATAGCCTTGGTTCGATACGTTTTGCAAGCTTGCTGCCTTTAGCAAATAGCCATATCAAATCTAGGACCAGACACTGGTTACTAAGGATCCGAAGGTGAAAGCCTCAAAAAGGAAGTATAACCGAGCCTCTAGGTTCTTTAAGTGTCAAATTGCCAGAGCAAGGTAAGAGCATATCACCAAAAACGGCGACGTCCAAAATTCATAATTTTTGGGCGCTATCAAAGGTGGCACTTAGCAACCTCAGCCAGCCTTCCCTTCCGCTATTACGCAAAGGAAATGACATCTTGGTCCATATGGCGAAATTGATCGTCGACCGAGTTGCCTTGAACTCGACTTTGGGTGACTAAGGAACAACGCCGCCAACCATCCCGCGGTGCTAGAGCTCAATGCCTAAGGTTAAGTTCAACCAAAAATCTGTTAGGCGAGCTCTGTCCTCTTTAGATATCCACAAGTCGAGAGGGCTAGATGGCAACTCTCCTTTAGTGTTCCGTTCATGGTCTCCTGAGCTGACGTCGGTGCGTTTGTTTCAGCACTCTTACTTGTCATTATTATATCCACCCGATTCCGAAGAAGGCGATGGTTCCGATCCATCGAATTACAGGCCTATTGCTATCACCTCCCTAATCTCAAAGGTCATGGCGAACATCGTCAATAGCCAGCTCTTGGTTTATCTCAACCGGTATTTTTTTATTAGAGTATACAAACTTACATACACTAATAACATTGTATTACGATCTAGCCATCTGTTTGGCTAATGAGTAACCTAATTTTTACCTAGTTTTATAATGAAACAATACTATGCTAAAATTGTGTCCATCGGGACTTTTATTAATGTCTCTATTTAAGGGGAAAACACTAATTCTCTTGAGTCTGTTGACTATGTCCGTGTTGTCGAGGAGCTGAATTGCCTCGACATTCACATGATGATGAAGTCTGTGCCCGTGAGCTTCTGCACATTTCTTAATAACTCTGTCAACGTATTCTATGCTGAGGTGCCCTATGGAGGTCGGCGTTTCTAATATATCAAGAAGCATTAACTCTTGCTTTAAGTACTTTATTCTGAATCGCTGTATAATATCAATTTTTTTGGGTACAGCCCCACAGCTACATTCCATAGGACCATACTGGCACATCTAATTGCTCTTTTTTCTTCTTAACGTGAGCTTTCTAGCGAATTTTAGTATCCAGCGTCATGCCCAAATACTGTGCTGTATTTTCGTATAATATTATTTGGTCATTAACTTTAATTTTCCAATTTTTGACCAATTGTGTATTTTGGCCACAGCTTTTTGTCATTTTTTTTGGCTGCTTCTACATGAGTTTTTCCTAGTGCCATTAATGGCAGTTTCATCGACAAAAGTTGCGATAGTATTATTTTCTAGCTGAGGGGTATCATAGGTATATAGTAGATAGAGAACCGGACCAAATAGACTTCCTTGTGGTACCCCTGCTTTATTTTCTTTGATATCAGAAAAATATATCTTAGATATCATAAAAATTGTTACCCGCATATTTTTTGCAATACCTTAGTTAGATGTTTAATAGATTCCAATACTATGAAGCCTACTACTCATATGGCTTGCTAATTGTCCATTATAATATAATATTCTGCTTCTTATCTATTTTCTTGCTCAAACTTTTCATTTTATTCCAGCCAAAATATAATTTTTAAATATTTCAAGAGATGTCGTTTTTCGAAACGGCACGTAAATTTGGTCGGTCAAATCACGTTTCGTTGCGTTTATCGCGGTATGCAACGTCTCCATAAATACCCTGTATTTTCTGTCATTATGGCCTAAAAACAGAACGAACGAATGAACACGAAAAATTTAAATAAATATGCAAAAGTCAAATGTTATTTTTTTTAATACAAATATAAAAACAATTAAAATTGCAAACTAAAAAACAAATGTCCAGTTTTAAGCCGTAAAAATGGTCACGTTATTAACGCATCATTATTGCAAGGTGGTTTTTCGGTCAATCTTCAGCGTCAATTACTCGATATAAATTAACAATAATGCTCTTGTCCAAATCAAACGAGTCCACACACGACCTGTCTATATTTATTGTTCAGAAGTCTCCTTACTCACCTGCCGGCTCTATTTTATATCTTTTTTATCAGCTTCACACTGTAGACTCTCCGACCGACTCGTGTTAAGACACACCGTTCCCTACTTTTCGCAGAATTTTTCAGGTATTGTGTATTTAATGGTGAAACTCAGTACCGCGCTTTGCCTCGACACCAGAGCGAAAAAAATATAAATTTTAAGTAAATATTTCATTTCCTCGAGATTGAGCCGATAACCAGTCGCGTTTCACACTTTGTGCCTCTGCTTATTGACTATTGACTAATTTGCTTGTGAAAACATTTTGATTTATACAATCTTCCTAGGTACCCTGCTATTTGTGAGACGCAGCGTGAAGCTAAAAAAACAATATTTTAAGGTATCTAATTTTACCTATACCTGTTTTTAAATTTAAATTTTTAATCTCGTTTAATCCGGTCTTGACGATTTTTGAAAAAGTGACGGTTTGAACACGTCCGTGGTCACACGTAGACAAAGATGATATTAGTCGTTTATTGAAATTATTGAAATAAAAATAATTGTCTGTGTGGAGTACAATCAGGCACATAAAATATATTTACTAGTGTCATTGGCATAGAACACCTAAACTTTTTTATTATTACAGAAAGCGAAGCAAAAGTTTGGCGGGCGAAACGAATAGGGGTTGTAGTCATATAAATAAGAAAAGTAGATAGATACATTTATATAATACATTTATTTTATTTAAATTTACAAATATACAAAATTCAATTAAACTTTAACAATAAATTAAAATATAATTTTAAATTACATTGTTATTATACAAAAACAAATATAATTATATATTATAACATTTATTATAAAACAAATGTTACTCCCAAAAGTGGGACCCACAATCGTCGCGTTTACAGTCACACTCAGTGCCGCCTCTGTTTAAGGTTTAATTAAGGAAGTTTTAAATAAAATCTCAGTTATACTATTTACATATTTTTTTTAATCGTTTTTTTATCAGATTTGTATATTTATTATTTGGATATTAATATTGGAGGCCGTCGTGGCGCAGGGACACAAGTATGTGTCTGTAAACAGTTTTACAGCGTTTACAGTCGATCGTGTAGGTTCGATTCGATTCGACTCGGGAGAATAAAATATTTAAGAATTTAAGTTCTTCGCTCTGATAAAGAGACAAAGCGCGGCATTGAGTTCCACCATTCAAAACACAATGTCTAGAGAAACGAAAGTATCTTATCACTAGGTTCCCGGGTTCCCTCAGACGAGCCTGCTTTATGTGAAAATTGGCATGCAGCGTTAGAAAAAATCATTGAATATAATATATTTTATTAAATTTTCACCAAAATATTTCATATTTGTATCCAATATTTATTTTCAAAATAAATAATTTTAATAATATGGAATCCTGTAATAAATATTGTTTCACAATTTTTTTTATTAAATATTTTTTTTTCACGTGTCATCTCTTTCTTCTTCTAAAGATTGGCTTGCGTGGAGTAGTTTTTGTTGAATGTCTCCTAAAGCAAACAAAAGAATGATTAGATTAAAATTTACTCTTAAGAGTAACAAATTGCGTCTTTACTAAGCTAAGTTAAATGGGAACGGAGGGTCTTCTCAGGTTCCCTCTGCCGAACCTGATATGTGTGGAATACAGCGTGTAGCTAATTATTCATACGCCATTTGTGAGGCTTTATAACTTTTTGAGCTTAATTTCGTTGGTGGTAGATTTGACTCATATTCGAGGGATATTTCTTCTCAAATTATTTTCCTCTGCTTGACATTAAAAAGTGGGAATCGGAGTATCTTAACCACACACCCTCTGTTTTTCCTTTTATATGCGGGATAAAGCGTGAAAGTGAAAAATACTCACTTAGATCATCTCCTATGGGACATTTCTTTAAATGCTTAGTAATTATTAGTTTTAGTATTGCTATTTCTGCGTTCAAATTTTCGTTCAGTTCACGAAGCCTTTTGTTATCTTCGTTCTGTATTCTCATAAGTTCTTTTAATTTCTGTCTGTGAAAAAAAATAATTTCAGAAAAAATTGAGTGTAAGAATTTCCTTGATCTTTGTCAACATGTGTAAAATAGACTATTTTGAGTGGAGACGGATTTTTTTAGTACAATAATAATATATTTTTTTATATTAACAAAGTTCCTTCACAAACGTATTTATAATACTGTTATGTTAAGTGAGCTAATGTAAACGCGACTGGTAGTGGTATACACAAAGGACAGTTCGATTCCCACTCAAGAAAAAAAAAATATTTTCATTTTCTCGCTCTGGTAACGAGACGTATAGCGTCGTTGAGGTTCGCTACTCAACACGCAAATAAAATTCCGAGGAAAGTGGGGAACGGTGATGTCTTAATGGAAACGAAGTGTCTTAACAAAAGTTTGAAGTTAGCCTATCTGGCAATATATGCAGGATAGAGCGTGCAGCTAAATATATATAAAAAAATCTGCTTAGACAAGGCGTGGCGCTAAATTCTGCCAATGTTTACTAACTCACCTATATCTCTTACTTGCTGCACTTCGACTATCTAAATTCTGTCTTGAGCTATTCTTATTGTTATTATCACTATTATCAACCATTTTCTTTCTTTTATCAATTTTTACATCGTTCTTAACCGTCGGCAATGCCGCTATAGGTATTTTCATCAAATTCTGTATAGGGACAGATGGACGTACCAAAGTTACCGGTATTAACGTACCAGTAGTTATCGGTAATACATTTTGTACCACTGTCGCGTTATTGACCTTCTCAGATTTAGTTTTAATTACTTTTTTCAATTTTTCCTTAGTATTTGCTTGGACTTTGTCATCCTCCATGGCTTTCATTTTAACACGTTTCCCATTCGGTAATTTAATCGTTACTTCATAATCATCAATTTTCGATTTATCTTTCAAATCTTCTGTTTTAATTTCAATTAAAACGGATGATTCGTCTTTAGTCTTAGCGTTTTTGCTGTCTTTGTCGTCGTGGGCGTCGCAAGTTAAACTATCGACTACAAAATCTAACGATTGTTGACTCATTATAGGCGGTATTTTTATATGATCAGTGCTAATTAAATTATTTTCTTTCCTTCTTTCAACGTTACTATGTATTTTGATAACGTTATTCTTATATGAAACTGTTTCGTTCACCCTATCTTTGTGTCTTGATTTTTCATCGTCATGTCGATCTGGAATGTCTTTAACTATTCTACTAATTGTGACTTCGTTTGTTAGCTTAGATATTGTTGTAGTTTCGTATTCTTTGACAGCGCCTGATTCGTCACTGGATGATCTAAAATTTTATAATTAAAATACATGAAAAAAACCCGTAAAGTGCGCGTCGGACTTATACACCGAGGCTTACTTAACAATTTCAGGTCAAAGTACTACTTATAAAACAAACAAAGTTAAGTTTGCGGACGTATGCATTCATTTTGTAGTTCAAATCATTTATAAGTTTGTTTCACTTTTTTTATTTGATATACCTATAATTTTTCATATATAGATTTTTTCCTTTTAATTTTATTTGTATTATAAGTTGTCATTTCGTGCTAAATATCATAACTGTAGGTCCATGGGAAATAATCTGTAGGTTTTGATTCTCTTGTGAGTTTCGAACATTTGCAGAAATATGCGGCATTAACGGCTATTTTTTGCTCCAAGAGACAGTAGACCTGAGTATTTGATATAGATTTTATCTTGATAGCTCCACGCGTTCCTGGGCAAAAGGGTCTTGACAGACGGACGGATAACAAAGTGATCCTATAAAGGTTCCGTTTTTTCATTTCGAGGTATGGAACAACCCCACGCTTTGCCTTCATACTAAAACGGGAAATGTAAATATCAATTATTATTCATTGCCCCAAATGGGAATCGTTACCACAACAAGCGTCACGTTTATATATTTTTAAATGTATTATTTCCTACATAAAGATACATTAGGAGACATAGTGTGACTATTAACGAAATTCTCATGGCTTTTATCCTCCTTCGAGGTAATGAATTATTTTCAATTTACCACTCTGGTAAGACCGGTGTGGTTGAACCTCACGTGGAGTTACGCCACTCAACAAAAAAAAGAGTGTTTTAAAAAAAGAACATCTCCCATAGCAACATTTAAAATGAAAATTGAACCTACACTCATTGGCAAATATTAAACCAAAACTTTCACCTGCTTATAGTAATATTCCTTTGATTATTCGTATATAATGTACAATCACCACTCTCCGGGAACACCAAGTGCGGTGTGTGTAAGGCATCTTCTGTAGAAATACCTTCTAGGGGCAGAATGTTATGCCTAAAATGATAAAACTTCGATAATAATATATAAAAACATAAAAAATATATTTTAAAACCTACATATAAATGTTGAAGTGTGAATAATTCATTCATTTCAAGTAATTTTATTATACTCAAAAACAAATGGCTAAGTGGTCAAAATGCACGGTTTTTACGCACGGTTTTAGCGTGCGGGTTCAAATTTTTATATATTTTCTAAAAAATATATTATTGAAGACTTTAACCAATCTGATATGAATTTGTTACTCACTTAGTTTCCATAGCTCTTTTGAAGCCTTCATCAAAAGGATTGACACTCTGTAAGTCTTGGAATAAGCCAACCTCTTCACAATTTCTAATAAACCGAGTTGGTGTTGGTGTTTGATCAGCTAAAATATAATATTATTATAGCAATTAATTATTCTAATATAGCATACATTTATAAACTTGGATGACGAACCTTTTTTGATGTCTGTGTCACAAAAGTCGTATAAATCTTTTTAAATAGGTAGTGTTCTACAATGAAATTTTGCGCAAAATGTTAGCGTGATGTGAAACATACAAAAAAAACCATATCCCACACACAGCAGGCAAAGGGAACCTAGTGTTAAGACACTCCATTCCCTACTTTCCGCCGAAAGCTGAAGGTATTGCTTGTTAAGTGGCAGAACTCAACGCCGCGCTTTACCTCAACACCAGGAAATTAATACCCAACCAGTCGATTTTAAACAGCCGATTTTAAGTCACACTTTGTGTATCTGCACCACAACTGGCTTCAAAATCCATTTCTAATTTATTAAAATTTAACCACTTAACAACTCTTTTTAAAATAAATTTTTAAAATGATATAGAATCAGGATATAAAACAAAATTTAAAGATTCTAAAAATGATTTTAATTAAGTAAATTTTGCAGAAAATTCTTACATTAACGATTGACTAACTTTACCACGGTTTAAATAGCATACATTATTGTACAAAACTAAGCTATGGTAGAATACTACTAAATTTGAGATAAACCCCTTATTGAGTTATAAAAGCAGCTCCACATTTTGTCGAGCAGAGCAGAGAAATGAAACTATTTATACTTCCAAGCAGATTAGCAAAAATTTGAAATTTTTTTAGCATTATATTACAGCCTTGGCTGGATACCTGGAGAGAATCCTCAGTGTACATCTTAAACATGGTCTGCCCTTACGTCTCTTACACTCACTTTTCGTTCGTAATTCTTTCATCACTCATTTACCACCTGAGCCTAGTGTTAATACATACCATTCATTAAGACAAGTCATTATATTCTTGAAAAGTGTAAAAGAAAGATAATAAAAGTTATATAAAGAAAGAAAATATGAATTTGATATACATAGAATGGACTTGCCCATTCTATGTACGTAAAAGTTACGGTTATCATGTATCTTTTAACCTACCTACAAAAGCAGCTTTCTGTTCCATTCCTAGTTGAAGTACCATGTCATGTTTCTTAGTATGCACATGTAAGTGATCTTCATTAGTAAAAGTCATTCCACAATCAGGCAAAGTACAGGCGAAAGGTTTTTCTGGCTCCATATTGGATTTCTTTGAAATTTTCAACTAATTCTAACAAAAATCACAACTTTTCTATAAAATTAGTGATTATTATCTTGAAGTATTATTCTCGTATATATTTACATAGTTAGTAATTCCACGTAACACGTAACGTGTATAAAAATGATAATAGGACATGTTTATCAATTAAAACTGTTAAATATCTGGGGATATCCTAATCTTGATTTCCATTTTAATTCAATAACAAGTTATTATGACAGCATATTACAATACTAGTTAAATCAATAGTATAATAAATAGCAGTAAAGATTTTACAGAAAATTGTAAATATTTACACATAATACTAGATTTTTTATGTACATATATACATTTCATAAGAACATTTTACTGTCTATTATCAACATAAATACTATTAATTAATGATTATAATCATTGGTCGATGTCATTGTCATTGTCAAAATTAAATAATTGACTTTGACGGCTATCAATATGAATGCGTTCCAAATCTCTTTCTCTTCTTGTCTTGTAATATGTGGTGAAGATAATTTTTTAACGTGTGACATTGGCAAAATTATTTCATAATACAAGACAAGCTCGAATCGCGATAAATTGAAGTGTGAAGTGAAGTAAAAAAAAATTCAAAACTTTTGTTTCAAGAATTAACTGAAAAAAGAAATCTTTTACCTTCCTTACCTGTTAAACAAACGCTTTATATAATGATTTTTTGAATTATAACTAAAACACACATTTTCTTTTTAATATATTCTTTATTTTCACGATAAACAATTGAGTGATTTTTTTTTCAGCCTTTAGTAATAGTGGCTACAATATAAAAAATAATAATTGCGCATCATAAATAAAATAAACTTTAATTAAATCATACCTACATTGCATAAAACATATAAATAGTATAAATTAATTAAATTGCTAGAAATTGTTTAAAAATTGCATTGATAATTCTATATTAATATAATTTATATTACTAACTCTATCAACATACGAAATATTGTTTTTATGAGGTATTGATTAATTTCGCACTGTTAATCTTCACGCTAGGAAAATATGAAGTGTATTTTTCTGGCGAATAACCGTGGATTTTGCCTTGTTTTGGGATTTTTTTGTTAAATGAGGGATGTATTGCTGATCTTCTTTTCCTTGGGCTGTCCTGTAACTGCTGGTTCGGGTAAGGGTCGACAAATCTCCTTGAGTTAATATCGTTGCCATCCGCTGTCGGGAATATTGTTGGCTAGATAAAATGTTAGGGGCTTTTGTTTTATTAAAAATTACAAAATCATGACCGTGAAATTTATGAAATCTGACAATATTTTCGTTATTTAATTGTTTATATAATGCATATTATTTGCATTGTATTTTAATGAGCTTCATATAGCTTTTTCAAGAGCTTTTTATAAATTAATAATTACTTGGCTTGCCTGCTCCCCTGCCGGAGAATATACCAGCTGGTTGCGATTGAGGTTCACTGCTCACCGTGTTTTGTTGAATATTAGGCATTCCAACTACAGGGTTCGGTTCACTTTGCTGTCCTTTCCATGGTCTAACAAAGAATATATGTTAAATGTATATTAAATGCAAAATTCAGACAAGTTTCATATAAAATAATACACATACTTATCAGGAAACAATTCACCAGGCTGTCCTCTAGTTTGAACTATACGTTCACCATTTACTTCTACGACGCATCGCAGTCGAGCACAACACGTTGGAAATTCTGAAATAATAATAATTTTACAAAGTATATTGTTAATCTCTAACTCACAATGAATTTTTCGTTAATGTAAATGTTTTAAAACTATTCAGCAGTTCTACATACCAACATTCTCATCCTCTATATATTCATGGCATTCTAATGCGTTTTCTGGTATTTTAGGTTTACGACACCTGTATTTTTAAAACAGAATACCATAAATGTAATAATTTTTTCTATATATATAAATTTTACATCAAATGTAATCTACCATGAAAGGTAATTTAGTAATGATATAATATTTACCCTACAGCAGCTATGAAATACTTTCCATCTCGTATTTCACATCGGTATCGATGGCAAGTGTAGTGGTCTGACCACTCCTGCCAAGGTTGGTAGCCTTTTCTGGAGTATTTGTCGACACAAGCTTGATCTACAAAAATTTAAATTTATTATCTATTTATCTTTTATTTTATAGTCAAAAATAATTGTTTGACATGAACGAAGCACAAAAAATAGGGTATGCAATACTTACAGCTAACATCTTCAGCCACTGTTGAGGATATTGAAATATATAATGGAAGTATAAGCAAACTGACGATGAAATTCATTTTAATTTCAAACAACTGAAATAAAATCTAAACTGTTTTGCTCACTTCCTAAAGTCATTTGAAATTGTGATATATTTTTCAACCAAGAAATACACTTTTCGAAGACAGTTTATTTTGAAAACATTCTATTACAATGAAGCGATAGTTTAAAAAATATTGTTAAATATTTTGCTGTAGTTGAGGATTTCCCATTAAATATTTAAGTAACGTTATATACTGAGAAAATATGCAAGAATTTACCGAAAATAGGAACTTCTACATAATTATTGAGAACTTAAAATTACTTGTAGACAATCAATCATGAATAAATTTTAATATAACCATAGTGCTAATTAATTATGTGAAAATCGCGTCGCTTTTTTTTCTCCGATTATTTTCTTCCTTATTATTTTAGCCGCATTGAACTCCCTGAGCATGTGCAAGAATTTGATCTAAGTCAAATATTTGATATTTATTCAACTTGAAACTTGGAAGGTACAACACGATTGAAAATAAAAAATACATATATTTTCGTGTACTTACAAAATTCTAACTAATTACTAGTACCACAGTAAATTCAGTTGGATTCAATAAAAGAACTGAACAAAGAGCTTAAAAAATGGTGTTTGTAGATTATTTTCCTTGAATGTAAGTTCTAAGAAATTATACAGTTCCATGGCAGCTCATTTTCTAATAACACTAACATTAGCAGATAAGATCATTTGTAAATTATTGTATTCTATACTGAAATGAAACGTTAAAAAAGTGTAGGTATGTACACTTTTTTAACGTTTCAACAATATTAAAAAAACTATAAAAGAACATAGTGGGCAGTTTTTATTGTCAATTAATCATTCAAAAACATTAAAAAATAGTTTCATTTAACATTCAGCTATGTAAAAACGTGGCATTGTGTTCCACCTCTAAATAAACAATATCTGAATGATTTACTACATCTTACTGAAAACAAACCATAAGATATTGTTTGTTCATGACACTTCATTGTTTTTTTTTTTTAAAAAGCCAACAAATCGTATATGACGATGTAAACAATGCTCTCTCGAAAGTAATTCATTGGTTTAGTGTTAACTTACTATTGAATAGCAAAAAAACTAAATGTATGATTTTTTTCTGTCGATTCTACGGTATTTCTCGGTATACCTATTGACTCCAAATTACAATGGGCTTCTCATATTGATAGATTGGCGAACAGACTTAGCCAGCAGTTTCCGCGGTCAAAAAAATTATGAGATTAACTGACATGGAAACAGTCTGTTTCAAAGGAATAATTATCACAAGTAATTAAATATTTTTTTGTATAAAATTTATTTAACAAAAAAAGTCCCGCTGGTGTACTGGTGGTAAATTGTTTGACGTTCCAAAATTAAAGCATTTAACTTCTTATTTTGAATAAAATTATTTAATTTTGACTTTGACTTGGGAGAATGAGAACCAGCACTTAATAAATTAAATAGCAAGTAAGTATAAAATAGTGCATGTTTAAATTCTAGATAATATTTTGTATGATAACTTATTCAAAATATTTAAATTTATTTATGCTGAGGAATATTGATACAAGAAAAAAATATTGAATCTAAGTTATTAATACTTAAGAAGTATTATTAAATAAAAAACAATCTCCAACTTATTTTAATTCCATTTATTTTATTAAATATGATATTATTTTTTTACTCTAACCAGAACGCAGCCATAAAAAATGGCGAATACCAGATCGTTTACAAAATGTTTGATGTACGACAGAAACAGAATGCGTCAGTCAAACGCTTAACATTTGCCACTTTAAATTTTTTTATGAAAAAAATAAAATAAAACAAATAAAAACATTTTTTTTTAATAATTAAGTTTAATAAATGAAATATAAGTGTTTAGTTTAGACATATAAATAAAATACAAATGAAGTAAGTATGCTTTATTAATATATTATTTATTTTAATGTGTTTTTTATTTGTTTTTATTACACTTTTGATTTTATTATTTAAAAAAATAACATTTAGTATAATCTTCTACATATTGTTTCCTTAATGATTTCTTTAAATCGTAAGGTATTTAGTAATTGGTTCCCACCCTCATTTAATTTATAATAACGCAACATAAGCAAATATTAAAAGCATTTGTGTATTACGAAAATAGGCGTGACTGTAAACAATATTATTTAAAAAAATGTTAAGGTAAGAATAAATAAATTTAATTATAGACTTTTATTATAAATATACCCAAAAATATAAAGTATATTTTTTTTCAATGAACCTGCAGCCTTGTTTTATAATCATATTAATGTTTAAACATGCCTGGTTGTAGGTTCGATCTCCACTCTAGGAAATAAAATATTAATAAAAAAATATATTTTTATCTTTTTGCTCTGGTCTTGAGGCAAACATATGATGCAACATGAAATGGCTCCAGAATTCAATGAAAAAAGATTATTAGAGTATCATAGCACTGGGTTCACTCATGTGCTGGATACAGTGTGAAGCTGTGAACCAATGAGTTAACCAGGAATAGGTTTAGAGTTAATTTGTATGCAGTAGAAAAAAGAACATGAATTATGACGAGAGGTATCTTTCTATAGCTTACTAAAAGATCTCTAAAATTTTCATCAATTAATTTCTATAAAGCACTTTCAAACTAGTGGCACTATAGGAGGATGCACATTTCTAAGGACTCTTTTAAAACTTCATTTGGATTCAAGCTCATGCACATCATGAATCCATATAGTTGTATTTTGCTGTTTTTTTCCATTCTGTTTATATATTTTTAATGTTAATAACTATTTAATAACATATATCTATATATAAGAAAAGGATAGAAAAGTCAATTTGGTACATGAAAGATATAAAAAAAAAAATAGGTTTGTTAATATGTTGATTATAGAACCCCAAAAAACCGCTCAGCAGAATTCTTGTTTTAAATAAATAAAAATAAAATTAATAATGAGACCAGCAACAATATATATACTTGTGTAACAATTTTAAGCAATAAATACTTTAATCTAAAAAAGTTTAGAGAATCAATTGGGAAAGCCTATTAAAAGGATAACCTTTATTGCTTAAACATAAATGTATATAAATAAAATTAATTTAACACATTTTTCTTAATATGAATAAATAAAATCCCAATAACATATATATTTACTCTTACATATTACATATAGTTTTAGTATTTACCTATAATAATAAGTAATGCTAAATAATTGTAAGCTGAATTGTAAACAATGATTGAGTGTTTGATTCCTTACTTTGTCTAGACACTAAGTTTTATCCATCTACCCATATATGTGCAAGATGTGTGTAAAGTTAAAAACCATTCCACTCACTTCTTTTTTTCTTTTCTAAATTTAATACATTGTATGTTGATTTGTGGAACTCAACTCTGCACCATGTCTTAACAAATTAGGAAATTAATATGATTCATTGATCAAAGAGTGAGGATTGAAACATCACCATCAGATGGAAAGGCTGTTCTGTTATACACTATTTAAGATTTTTTTCATTTTTGTGTGAAAGTCAAATATGAAACAGTGTCTTAACACTTCTCTAAGCTGCTATATGCGGAATACAGGATATAGTATAGTATAGTATAGGTAAAATAATACATTTTACAAATACGAAATAATATGAGTATACAGTGTAAAGTTTCAGATTATAATTTGTCGCATTTGCAGATAAAGCACATAACATGTATTAAATGACTCACAGTTTTAGTTTATCGAATACAATTTGTTTGCTGTTTTTATATGCATATATGGGAAAATGTAAAAAACTATTTAAAAACAACCAACTTGGAATATTTCAATGCAATATTTTTTGTCTTTTCAGACAGATAAGACTAGACACACAGTGAAGTTAGGCCCTTCCTTTAATGGTAGGGGACAGTAAAGTTGAACACAATTAAAGTTAAAGTTTATTAGATGGGTTTATTCAAGTTTTTAATATAATCATTCGTCAATCCTTACAATGGATATCGAACCCGCAATTAACGTGTCCACAGACACGATCAACGAAAGTCTAATAGCAAGTCTCATGCAACCATACGAGTGTTACGATATTCGTTTATACATATTCAATTTAGTGGAGATTGAACCAGCAACCATCACTTACACAGTCAGTCTTTTCCAATGCACCACCATGGCTTTACACAATCCATTAGGGAACATATAATTTATAAGTTATAATGTATTAACCAACCTTTGACCTTTGATCGCACGTAAGCATTTGAAAACTAAATCCAATGTAAAAAGTCAAGGTGAATCCTAATAGTGTATATTAAAGTTTACCTTTTTAATAGTTTCTTTATTATTGTTTTTTTTTATTTCAGTTTTTTTTGCTCCGAGTTACATACTCATTTGGTAACATAATTTAACTCTATTTCGTCGCGAAAGCTAACAGATAACAAGACAAAGTTTAAAGCTAAAGTTCAGCTTAACTTAAATTATATTTACAATATAGTAGGATGGAATTTTTGCAAATTATAAGCAAAACCAGTCTTTCCGTCAGTTATATCACGCTAAATTTAAATTATATGTTATTTTTGTAATTTAGCATTTTGTAATCAAATTAAAGTGCTAATATATATTTTTAACGATGTTTTCTATTTAAAGGGTAATTAAAACTTATGCAATTACAACTTTATATTTCCTATAGCTAAAAACAATAATGCTTTCATTGCAATAAAGTAAGCCGTCATGTATTCATAACTGAAAACTGAACATTTAACTAAACATTTGTTTGAGGTTCAAATTTACACACAGGGTAATAATAATCTCTTTCTCCTATACTAGAAAATAACAATAGATTTTTTGTTATTTTTCGAGTCTTCAAACTGAATTTAAAGTAATATACATATACGTATTTACCCATGTATATATATATATATAAACAAATCGAATATAATTCTATTGTCGAACTTACTGATCCGTTATAATTAGTTGTAATCGAATCAAGCTAACGCTATAATTACTATCTAATTATCTCGTTAATCAGCATTAATTAATTAAGTATTTTTCCATCACGCTACAAAAAATTGTGTGGATGAGTTTGATTTCTTTTCTCTCTTAGGAAATGTTTAACTCGAGAATCTGTTGCTAAGGTAGCGGGATCAATTATGAAATAGAGTTCTGTAACCTGTATCCCCCATATTGCAGGCTAGAGAGAGGGTATCAACTCTCCGTCAAATTTTCAAGACATTGTGCAGGTGGAATCTATTCTGCGCTTTGTCTTATTACCAGAGCAAGGAAATAAAAAATACTTATTTAATCTATAAGCCAGTCGTGGCGCAGTGGCACAAGGTGTGACTGAAAAACGACTGGTTGTGGGTTCGATCCCCACTCGAGGAGATGAAATATTTACTTAAATTTATATTTCCATTTCTTCGCTCTGGTGTCGAGGTAAAGCGCGGCGTTGAGTTCTGCCACTCAACACGCAATGCCTCCAAAATTCGGCAGAAAGTGGGGAACGGAGTGTCTTACACTAGGTTCCCTCTGCCTACCCTGCTGTGTGCGGGATAAAGCGTGAAGCGTGAGCTAATACGAATGGAAGCTACAATCGTTGCGTTTACAACCAACCAGTACATAACAGGTGGATATAAAAACACATTGTTAATTGTTACAGTAGCCTACAGCGGTCAAGGCTAAGCGAGGACGACCTACTCAGTTCCCCGTCCTCAGATGAAAAAATGGACACAGCATCAGAATCTCTTAGATCTACTCAAGACACGCCCAACTCCATATTGTCCGATTCAGAAGAAAGAGAAACAGAAGTACTGAGGCTCCAAAATCCTAATGTCCTAAGACTGTCCGAACCTGAAAAGTTAGATAATAAACATTCAATCAAATCAGAATTAAATGACAGTTTAATATCGAGAATGTCTAATTTGAAGATAGATTCCTCACAAAAGAGACCCAGAAATTTGGGAATTAGTCCGCCTAAGTTAAGTTCCACGTTGACATTGACCACTAATCATCCATTGATGGGTTTGGGCAGTCCCGACGAGAACTTCCCTGATGTTATCCCTAAAAAAGTGACCCGAAATGATGAGGATAAGGACTTAAGCCTATCCAGTATAGAGGATGACAGGGGAACTACAAACGGATACGAATTATACACCCCCTTAAGAAACACATCGAAAAATAACTTATATTTTTGGGACAATTTTGTGACGGCGGAGAGCCAGATTTTAAACGATTCCTTGAATTTTACACCGGATGTGGCCAGAGTGGAACAGAAAGAAAGAAGGAAAATTATTCCACGTTTCGTAGAAACTCCCAAGACGGATATTTCTACACCTCAAAAAGACAATTTAGGTTTTTCCGATAGTGCCATAAGAAAGTGTGAGAATAAAATATCTAGTCAAAGTACGCCCAAAACCCTTGGAATTGATATACCTGAGGTTGAAGAGTTTCATACAGGAGTAAGTTTTTTTTTTGTCTTGAATGTTTTTTTAATTTACATATTTTTTTTGTTTAGACGACTTCATTGTACACAATTAGTAAGCAGATAGTTATTTAGAAAACGAATAAAAGTTTAAACGTAGCGGGACTCGAACCCGCGCCTCCCGGGAACCGACCGGGACCTGGTCGTACGTCTTCTAAATAAGAATTTTTATTTACTTTCCTAAGTGTGGAATAACACTTCACGCGTGACATTTGTACATTTAAAGCTAACTAGGTAACTTAAAATATAATTAGGTTTTGACTATTGTCAGACAAAGCGCGTCGTTAAATTCTGCTACTCTACGCAATGTCCCCAAAGTGCAAATGAAGAATAATGTCATCGTTTTACGGTATAGATTGTTTTCCCTTTTCCCATTTTTTTGAATTAAAAATGATATAAACTAGATAATTGATTGAATATATATAGTGATCTTGAACTTGAATAATCTATAATGTTATCCGAACGAATCAAAGTTACCCAGTTACTCTCCAAAATTGGAATGTCCTACATAAAAAAGAAAGGTGTACGCGACGTGAATATTTTTTATACCATGATAGGTCTAATAATATTAATAAATAATGATGATGTATTTCTGTTGCCGGAATAACGAAAAATATTTTTAAAAAGTTAAGTAAAACAAATATTTAAGGTGGCTCTCATACAACAATTGTGTCGTTTTTATGCATGATACGGAACCCTTCGTGCGTGAGTACGACTCGCACTTGACCGGGTTTTTTTTAATAAAACCATATAAACAAAAACATAATAAGAGGTCGTTTATATTATAACATTCACAATGTGTGGGAGGGAGAGAATGAGAGCTCTATTAAAAACATGTTTAATGTGTGTGTACTACCATTGTCTAATACACCTTTTTGTTAAAAATATTTATTTTCACACTTTGATAGTGAAGGTCTTGAGTTAAGGCACTATTCCTCGCTTTCCGTACTAATTCAATACATTTCGTGTGTGTAACGGAGTTCAACCCCGCGCGTTGACTTACCATAGCGGAATATTAAACCGTCTTTTTTAGTTTCACGCTATTTCTTGCACAAAGCTGGGTAGGCTGAGGAATCAGTAAAAGTAGTGCTAAGGCACACCACTTTCCGCCGAATTCTTGAGAATTGATTCATAAAAATATTAAATATTTCATTCCCCCAAATGGGACTGGAACCCACAACCGTCGCGCTTGTGCCTCTGCGCCACAACGGTTTCTAACTATCTATCTATATAACGGGCTTAAACTATCTCGGAATATACAAAATATGATTTTATGTTACTCCTTAGCTTAGATGATTTATTGAATGTTGTAATAGAAAGTAATAATTTGCACTTTCTATTTAATTACTTTTCATATTGATACGCTCGTGGCACAGTTAGAAAGTAAGTTAGACTGTACACGCGATTGTTGTGGGTTCAATCCCCACTTAGGAGAATAATTTTTTTTTTATTTCACACTGTATCCCGCCCTTCCTAGTAGGGTGGGCGAAAGGAAATATAGTGTAAAGACACTGCATTTCACTCTTTCCTGTTCTTTCTCCTATTTTCGAGACATTGCGTTGTGAATGGCGGAACTCATCGCCGCTGCTTACCTTGCCACCACCAGTGAGAAAATATTAATAATTGATTCTCCCAAGCGGGGATGGAATTAACTAATTATATTTAAATTTTAAATTATTTTCATTTCTTTGCTCTGATAAGACAGTTCGGCGTTGGGTTCCACCAAAAGAACAACTTTTCTTCGTAATAAATAATATAACTACGTTTTACAATATTGTATATTATCTTATTTTTTTTGTTTTTACATAATAATAATTGATTTTGGTTATGCAACGTTTACTCCATTAGTTGTGAGATGGGAGTGCAAATTATATAATGTAGGAAGCAAGAATTGATTACAAAAAGTTAATTATATTCGCGAAGTGATAGTTTCCTGTTCAAATTGCATTTGGGGGACTATTTATATGTATTAAAAAATACTTTTTCGATCTGGTTAGTCAAAATTCAGTGTTAGGTTTAGGAACTCCTAATATTGATTAGAAATATTTTCTTTTTCCCGGCCTATATATCCCTAAGATAAATCGCGGCGTTAAATTCCTTCACTTTGCAATGTCTTTTAAAGTGAATCCCAGTACCCTCGTGGTCCATCAGCACAGCGGTAGTGTAGTAAACGCGACGGTCATGGGCTCGATTCGACTCAGGGTAAGGAAAAAAATAATTTTTGACTTAACAACGAGACAAACCACGGTGAGTTTGCCATTCAACACGGAATGTCTAGAAAAAGGTGAATTGTGTGGGGAACGAAGTGTCTTAACACTAGGTTTCCTCTGACATTTGCGGGTGCAGCTAAGAAGATAACTTATAATTTAAAAAATCCCATAGGTGGCGGAATGGTGTGAATCGCCGTCACATCTCCGCGCTATGCCCAATTTTGATCTGCCCATCGAAATGTCTAGTAGCATCGGTATGCATAACGTAAGTTGACATACATACTTATTAAATGTATTTCTATTATTTTAATATTGTGTATAATTTAAGAATATATATATTTTAAATGGCAATTTTTGTGTTACTTGTATAGAAATATTTAATATTTTGATTTCCTCGCTGTGGTATCGCCGTAAAGAGCGGACACAATGGTTAACCAAATGGCCACAATTTGCCATAATAGTTATTAGTTCGAACTTGTTTAATTTCGTCGTTACATTTAAATAAAATGTGGTGTTGAGTTCCACAGCACAAAAACGTCTTGAATCACACATTTCTCCCCAGGACCTCGACTCCCCAGACGTTATATCCTCATCGACACAAGAGGACAGATCTCAATACCAGGCGCTCGTGGACCCCTACACCGGTTCAGTGGCGTTGAGACACACTACCCCGAAATGTAACCCGCCAAGACGGAAAGTTCTATTGGTGAGTGCTTAGACATTATGTTTTTAGTGTTTTTTTTTTAAAGTTTGAGTTGAGGGTTGAGCTGAGGCTGGCTGGTACAATTTATTTTTTACCGTTAAGCCGTTTAAAGGCCGGTAATGCAGCTGTAGCTCCTCTGCTCAAGCTACAAAATAGTTCTTATCATGTAAAGTACCTATATGTCCTGAAAGGACAATCTAAGATCTAAGGATCTAAAGATATCTTATAAGCATCATCACAAAGTCATGGCACAAAAGGGCAGTGCCTGACCGTAAACACGATGATCGTGGTTTCGATTTGAACTCAAACTCAAAAGAATGATTATATTTAAATTACTTACATATCTCAGTTCCGATAGACAAACTGTGGCGTAGAGTTCCGCCACTCAGCACGCAATGTCTCGTAATTTTTTAATATTTTTTTTTCGTAAGCGGGATACAGCGTGAAGCTGATTAAAACGTATATATATTTCGTGTAGTCGTTTCAAGGACCTATAAATTACGTCACAGCGATAAGTTCAGTTTATATACTTGTATTAGCATACAAGTATATCGACATTTACGGCCAAATTGTAATTACGTACATGCATGTTACATGTGTAGAACATGTTTTCTTAATACCTGACGTTTTTATATAGCGCAAGGTTAATATACGATAAAGTGTATTAAATTATTTACTTATTTTAATTTTAAAATTTATTTTTCGCATGTTGCAAATTACGGCGGCGCATTTTGTGTAATAATTTCCCAAAGCAGGAATCGAACTCACAATTTAGTATTTCTCACATAAGACTCAATTGTATTGAAATTGCGGCATTTTTATTCAAAGATTGATTACTTCTAATATATAAAAGTGAGGAAACTAAGGATATTATATTGCAAACTTAACCTCAATTAAACATTACAAAAAATTCTATTTAATCAGAGCCATAGTCGCTGAGTGGCTGTAAATATTGATGGTGGCGGGCTCGATCCTCACTCGGGGGAATTAATTGATTTTCATTTCTCTCTCGCCGCTCTGACAAGACGACTTGCGGCGTTGAGCTCTGCCACTCAACGTGCACTTGGTCACTTAAAATTCTCTAAATACCATTTTTGGAGTATAGAGTAGCTTGGCACTAAATTTACTTTGTGTACCATGAGACCGTATGTAAATACTGGATAAAGCGTAAAAGTAAAAAGTAAGTCTATTTAATTTTCTAATCTTAGTAAAAAGTAAGTCTATTTAATTTCTTTCACAGGAAACCTATACTAGGTTTCCTGTGAAAGAAATTACCTAACCTAACTTGCACTTAAAAATCGTCAAATGTCTTATGAGTCATTCATGAGTTACTACTTCTTTGTTCTTCAGCCTCCAGAAGAAGATGATAGATGTAGCTTGGATAGCGTCAGCGGCTGTTCAATGGAGTCCGAGGAGGAACCTCCTCCACCACTGCCACCGGCACAGGAGAATAGCGAAGAGGATGATACTAAGAGGTAGTGCATTATAATTGAATATTTTTTATATTTTGATATGGATTTTTTGAATTTCATATTATTGATATGTGTTTTTTGTTTAGTTCTTCGCTGTATTCTCATATTGCAGGGTAGTCAGAGGGAATCTAGTGACAGAAAAGGCATTCCGTTCCCCATGCTGCACCCAATTTACGATGAAATGAAAATAATCCATTCCTCCAAGTAGGAATTGTACCCACAACCCTCGTACTTACATTTAGATTATATCGTCTGTGCTAGCCTCATATGTATATTATTTTTTTACTTCACGCTGTATCCCGCACAGAGTAGGATAGGTTGAGGGAACCTGAAAGCCTAGTGCGCGAGAGAGCAAGTTAATAAAAATATTAAATATTTTCTTACTTTGAGTAAGAAGCGATCCCACAATTTATCGCGGTTATAGTCGCTGCGCCATGGTTGGCCTCAATTTTATATTTACTCTCTTATATTAATTCCAGATCAAAATCAACAAATACAGTGAGTGAATGCAGTGACCCTATTCCAGAATATTCGGCGGCTGAAGAGTTCAAGGACGAAAGGTCATGGTTGACCGTTCAACATAGTGGCGGGAGAGCTGTGTGCGATATGAAGGTACGGGACTAAAATCGAAGTAAACATTATCTTTAACATTTTTAAACTGTTACGAAAGAAAAGTACTCTTCTACAAAACATAGGTACTTTATAACATAAATTTTTATTTTACTGTAAAATGTACTGGAGAAAGGAAAAATATTTTCATATTATGAATATTTTTATGCAGTGCTAAAAAAACTATTAGACTATAAAAAAAAGATAACTCGTTTAAATAATATTTTATATAGATTTTTTAAAAATTTTTAATTGTAACTTAATAAAAAAGCTTCACGCTAGGCAGAGGGAACCTAGTGGTAAGATATTTCGTTTTCCAGCCACCGCCCAGTATCATTTTTTTTTTCGCTCTGATAACAAGACAAAGTGTGTAACGGGACACTTTGTGAAG